>OY282605.1:101662269-103089823 GCA_958298945.1 Atherix ibis | reverse complement strand
AAAAGCAGTGCCCAAAAGTTGAATTGTTATGTTGGCTGTGCGGCAAGTAGCCCCGTCCTATTGAAACCAAATGTCATCCATGCCATTCTCTTTAACTTTCGTGGAGCATGCCACGATAGCGCTCATTATTGACCGTAACGGCAGTTCCTTCATCATTTTCGAAGAAAAATGGGCCAATGATGCCTCCACTCCAAAATCCACACCAAACCGTAACTCGTTGTGGATGCATCGGCTTTTCCATGGGGACGTATGGATTTTCTGAGCCCCAGATGCGACAATTTTGTTTGTTGACATACCGAGGTGGAAATGGGCCTCATCCGAAAACATGATTTTTCGGTACAAATGCACATATTCGGCCAATTGATCTTGAGCCCATTGGGCAAACCGAAAACGCATCGGATGGTCATGCGGCTTTAGCTGTTGGACTAATTGAACTTTGTAAGCTTTCATACCTAGGTCTTTGTCCAAAATTCTCAACAGAGAAGTGCAAGAAATGTTCAATTCCTGAGAACGATGACGAGTTGATGTTGATGGATGTTCACTGACATTTTCAGCAACGGCAGCAATATTCTCGGCCGTACGATTAGAGCGGGAACGAGTTGCTTTGGCAACCAACAAACCAGTTTCGCCAACTCGCTTCACGAATTTGCCCACAAATTCACGTGATGTCATTCGATCTTTACTCATTTTTTTTTAAAGTTCTCACAGTTTGGGTTGAAGACTCACAACTTTGGAAGTAAGTTCTCAATATTTCCCATTTTTCTTCAGACTTTCAACTAACAATCTGTCAATTCGTGATGACATTTAACACTCTAGTACTTCAAATAAATAGTAGTTCAAAATGGAACCGCTAGATGGAACACCCTGTATATGGTAGTTTACAAAAATTTCATATTTCATAATTTAATAATTTTAATTAATGAAGATTATTTAGCAAAATTAAAATGAATTAGTAATGAACAATATCACTTAAATCACAAATAAATGGTTTGACTATACCTAATTCATTTTGATATTATTATTTTCTTTTTAAAAAGATTGCGTGCTACTTTCATGGGAGGTGTTTATTTTTTACCATACTTTTCTCGGCCTCATATTTAGAAAAATTTAATATATCATAAAATGTTTAACACATGATAAAATTAGTGCTGAAAAAATAGCATACCATAAATTTTGGAAAAAAAACTGCTATCATAAAATTTTAATAATTTCATATTAGTAGAAAGTATTTTCACCAAACAAAACTATAAACTATTAGTACTAAATGTGATTTATACACAGGCACTAGCTATTTATTATTCTATTTTAGATAAAATATTAGTACTTTTGCTGTTTGTTGTTTGTTTTTTTAACGAAAAAAATTTTCAGAACTATATAATTTTTAGGGAATTATATTAGGAACATTGTTTAAATAGCTATTCTAATAAAACTTTATTGTATATTAGCCAAATAGTATTTTTGGATAGTTTCCAGATGCATTATCACAATAGATTTTCTATGATAATAACTACTCGTATTTAACTTTATTTTTATAAAAAATGAATTTTGAGATATTCTAGCAATTTTGGTTGAACCATATTTTCAAAAATTATTAAATGCCTCCTTGATTGTAGCTTTGCTACGCTTAGTGAGATTATATTTATCCCAGGAAAAGTTTAAATTTCGATACACATAAAATTTTATAAAAATGATTTTTTCTATAGATGTAATAATTATACATTTACCATATGTCCTGGAAACTTAATTATCATTATACTTTATTATAAAATTTCGTTTTAAATAGTGAAATTATTTTAAGAAACTTTACTTTTTAAATAGTGGAATGTAAGTAATTAAAAATGAAAAGTTAATGGTTTTATTTGCAGTTAATAGTATTATTATTCGGTTTTTATAAAATTATTTTATGATTAAATATAATATTATTTATAATAAAAATAACAATAATAATAATAATAATAATAATAATAATAAAATCAACCACAGATAGAGTGAGAATAAAATAATTGTACTCTTATATGTATAATTAATATAACTTAATATTAAACTATACAGAAATTTTAGATACTACTAAGCCACTGTTAGTTAAAAATAACTTTATTATAAAAATAAATATAATTATTCTAAAACAAATTATTTTTCATAACAGATCAATTTATTTTAAAAGGAACTACAATATTAAATACCATTAGAAATATATATAATCCAAATATATATAAAAATAAAACCAAATCGCAAAAGAAAATTATTTAACCAATCCTTTAAAATTGATAGAAAATTGATATATAATAATTTTATTGTTTTTCAATTATAAATTTCATTATTTATAATTTTAAATAAATTAAACCTAATTTAAATAATATATAAAATAAATGCAAAATCATTTCTAATTTAGAAATCCTAATAAAGACTGGTACTTGTTAAAATTGAATAAAAAAATTATATGAATAAAATCTACTAAAAATAATTATGGATTATTTTTATTAAATTTTTGACCAGTAAATGTAGTACTAAATAAAAATTTAAAAAAAAAATTCAAGCAAATAAGAAGACACTTTTAGAATGTAATGAAAAAGTTGGATTTTCTTAGATTATAAGTTTTGTAAATATGTGTAAATAATATAATGACTACCTAAATTAAAAGTAAATATTTAAAGCAGGAATAATTTGGTAAAAGTAACGATTATATAATTATATAAATTCTTGTATAATAATTAAATTAATAAATAAAAAAAATTAAAAATAATTAAAATAATCAAATTTAAAATGTAATTTAAAAACATGTTAGAAAAAAACCAAATTAATTCAATTCCAAAATAAAGTGTATGAAATTTTTGAAAAAAGAGCACAAATATGTATCCTAAAAAAAAATTAATTTTTTTTTTTTTTTGGAAGGACATTTTATTTTATGATTAGTTATTAATAATGAAAATGAAAAATTTATCCCCAAAAAAAAAAAAACACAAAAAATTAACTAATAAGCGACATCTTTTATTAAATTATGGAACGTAAGCAATTTTTATTCGACAAATACTTGTATTTTAGTTAAAACAAAAAGTTCTTTAAAAGGCATAATTTTAATTTAATGTTATTTGTTCCTGTCTTTAAAGAAGCTCTTTAAAATTTCCGATATTAAAATATTGCCTCTACTCTGTCCATAAATTAGTTGATACAAAATAGCAGGGCATCTCCTCACTACCTAAAACCTTAAACAAAATCCCAAATTCTAAGTCAACCAGCAAAAAAGTCCTAAGACTAATTTATTTTTTTATATAAAACCCAACGAATTTTTTTATATACTTTTTTTAAATTTGTTTCGAAATATTCTGTTTTAGATTTTCATATCTATTGACTGTTAAATTAATTTTATTAAGTATATTTCTTATTAGAGTTTTCCAATAAGAGTGATATGATTTCTAGGTGACGTTTCGGCCATTTGTAATATATGTCATGATCTGTCATTTTTAATTCATTGTATTCAATAGTGTTTACAATTTCATCATGAAGAGATATACGTCAGAACAAAGTTTCCAAATTATTCAATTTTATTATCAAAATAATCATGGAGAGATATAAAGAGCAAAGTTTACAAATTATTCATCATGGAGAGATATAAAGAACAAAGTTTACAAATTATTCATCATGGAGAGATATACGTTCTCCAATTTAAGAAAATCACAAATTATTTATGAACACCCATTACATTTACCTAAATTGACAGTTTGGTGTGGTTTTTGGTCTGGTGGAATCATCGGTCCGTACTTCTTTCGAAATCAAGCTGGTAACACCGTTACTGTCAATGGAGAGCGGTATAGATCGATGATAACCAACTTTTTATGGCCGAAATTGGAAGAAGTTGATCTTGACAACATCTGATTCCAAGAAGACGGGGCTACGTGCCACACAACACGTGCAACAACCAAATTATTACCAGAAAAGTTTGGAGATTCGATTATTTCAAGAAATTGTGACATTGAATGGCCTCCAAGAAGTTGGGATTTAACACCATTAGACTATTTCTAGTAGGGTTATTTGAAGTCTTTGGTCTTTAGCAATAAACCAGACTCTCTTCAAGCTTTAGAAGTCAATATTGAACGTGCTATTCATGACATACGACTTGATTTAGTGGAAAAAGTGCTCGAAAATTGGGTTAATCGAATTCGTTCCTTCAAAAGAAGTCGTGGAGGCCATTTGAATGACGTTTAATTCAAAACTTAATTGTATCGATTGTACTTCATTTGTCAAAAAATTTGAATTTCCTTAACAATTAGTGTGTCTTTTTTTAAAAGAAATCACATCACTCCTTTTGAAAAATCCTATATAACCATTTGATATTAAAATAATTCGGTAATGTACATAAAATATTTTTCACCAATTGCACTCATTGATAGTTTTGATTGCATATGGTATCACAATTTAGATAGTATTGATTGCATATCTATCCAGTACTAATAAAAAATATATTCAGGTATCTTCTTCGTAAATAATAATACAAAAATCATATTTAATTTGTTACATTAGCCTGACTATAAAAAAAAAACAACATTGTCTCTATTAACAATAGAAAGAAGAACAAACTTAAAATATAAATAAATTGATCCCATTTATCCTTGTGAAAACTTCATTTTATTTTTTAGAAATGATATATAATAGCAATTTGTATTACAATACGGACAATTTTATTATAAACTAATTTTTACGAATATAATATATATTTTTATTTCTATTATTATTCATTTTTTAGTCTCTAATAAATAATATTTTTCCTTCTATATTTTATTTATACAAATCATTGAATTTTTTAGGAGTTTAAATAAATTTTAAATAATCAGTTCCACAAGTATATAATGAATACATTTGTCTTTTGGAGTTAATTTTCTTTAAATTAATGTAATACATTAACTCAGAACAGAGCGGAACAAACAATAACATTTTTTAAAGAAATATTGTATGAAATTTTCATTAAAAATTCTTATCAATCCAATATTAGACATGAATTCTAAGCAAAAAAAAAAAATAAATAAATAAAGTTAAATTAATTAGGTAAAATAAATTACTAAAGAGATCATAATAAATATAAAAAAGTTAATATTCAATATTAAATGAACAAAAAATATATATTAAATAAAAATACTAAAATTATCATAAAAACAAATAAATAAAAATTAGAAATTATACTTAATATGAGAGTACATATTAATTTTTCAAAGAGCTTTCAAATTTAGTACATAACAGTAAATTAATAAAATACCAGATAATTTATCTTATTCTTAGATATTATCTAGATAATTTCTTAATTTAAAAGATATTGATTTATTACCAAACATATGATTTTGAAAAAGACTCTTTCGAATGGATTAATTAATATCCATTGGGGTTTTATCAGCATCTTCCATTACCATAAGGCAAATGATGGCAATTTCTATAATAATTTTTAAATTTCCATAATAATATGAATATTGTACCACTTTGTGATATAATTTATAAATAAAACTTAATAAAAAAAAAACTAAAATTCAATCGAAGAGAATTGAATAGATTTAAATAGTTATAAGATAGATTATCATATGAGTGAAAATAATGAAAATTGATATTTGAAGGAGTTTACTTAGTAATCATAACAATCATGTAAATTTTTATGTGTAATCGTTTAAAGCTAATTGAAAAAATAGACTACAAATAAATAAAGCCACACCTAAATGAAAAACCTGAAAGTTTCTCTTAAATACAATTGTTCCAATAGTAATACTAGTCATAAAAATGGTTTGTAAAAATAATAAAGTATATATTCTAATATAAATAATTAGGTATAGTATTTCAAAAATACAAAAAAAAAAATAATAATTTATTGTGGATATACTCAAATAATGGTTGAGTTATATATTGGTATTATGGAATTCACATGACTATCAATCAACTGAATATTAGGAATGTTATCTGATGGAATTGGTTTTCAGTACTATTTTTTATTATTTAGTTTAATTTAATCTTATATAATAAAATAACAATATTTATAAAATGTATAAATTCATCAAATTCTGAGTAATGAATTTGGATTTGTTATAGTTTCTTATTTTGTATGCACTCGTGTGATGGTATTTAAATACTTTTAACATATCCATCATTCAAAAACTTTTGATCTTTGCCATAGTAATATATTTCATCATTAGCAAATATGCATCCTTTATTTGAGCTCAGGTTGATCAAATAATCAAAAATTTAAACATATTATACATTGACTTTACTCATATTGATAAGCTTTTTCAGTATTATACAATACTTGATTTAAGTCTAAAATAATAAATTTTATTTGTTCATATTGTCATTATTTCTAACCCTATAATTATGTTAAAAAAAATATTTATATTATATAATTTTAAAATTATCTACTCAGTTTGCTTAAAAAAAAATATAAAATGACAATCATTAAAATAAATTCCAGTTTTTCCGCAATAAAAAATAAATAAATATCCTTAAGTCTATGACGAAAATATAAGTTCGTATTTCATTTAATTCGAGAATAATAAAATATATAAAATAATTGTTTTCTACTATAATATGAAAAATAAAAGGCAAACAAAATACTTTCCATAAATTGAAAATAATTACATAAAATATTCAGCAAAATTGTATCTTGGACAAAAATGTTATTATTTATATATTCAAAAGAAATTTAAATGTTATAGAAAAAAATTCTAAATAAAATTTAATTAAAATTAAAATAAATGTAAAATTTTTAAGAGAAATGCATTACATAATAATATTTCAAAAGAGAATTCAAGTATATGCGATGAATAATTAACAGATTCAAATCAGTATTTTTGAAAAAATAATTTCCGTTTTATAAAAAGGAAGATATAATAATAAATTTATGTAAAATAAATGATACCGAAAAAAATAGGTACAAATCCATTTCCGCTTTAGCAATAAAAAATTTAAAAAAATTTTTTTTATCTTACAGCAAAGACTGTATTTTATTCAAGGCAATAATATAGTCACTTAAAAATATAAAATATATGAGTAATTATAATAAATATTTGAAATTACTATTAATAATACCAAAATAACAATTTTATTTTCTCGTGAAAAATATGATTTGTTTTTAAAGAAAATAATTTTCTCCTTCAAATTCTTTAATATATTCAATTTTCTACCTAAAATATGAAATTAATATTTAATTTTATATGATAAATGGAAAAGAAAAAGATATTGTATTTTTCAATATAGAATTATAAAACATAATATCCCAAAAACCATATCAAATATTATAAAATAAAATATATATAAAAATTGCAAACATATATATATTAATTATAAGAATTATTATAATTTTTTACATATAAAAAAATACATGTTCAATACTTTTGGAATTTCTTATATCATTTTTTGGCTTTTTTTTATTGAAGTCTTAAATTATTTGAAATTCAATCTAAAAATGTAATAAAGGAAATATTATTATATCAATAATAATTTTAATAAAATCAATATATTATTTTTCTTCTATACAAGAATATTTAATAAGTGGTTATACTTTAAAAAAAACATTACATTTTAAATAAAATTATTTTTTTTTGTTAATTTTTATAATATGAAAATAATTATGTTTTTACATGTAAAAAAAGAATTTAAAATTGAGAAAGCTTATAAGACATCAGATAGTGTAATTAATTTTTAAGAAATAAAACCATTTCTGATATAAAAAAAAGAATTCAAAATAGAAGTTTTATTAAAATTTATTTATTTATTGTGTTTTTTTTTCAATTTATTGTCAGATTATCATTTGATTAAAATGTATAAAAAAATGTTGATTAATTAAATACAAACATAAAATAGTAAAGCAGTATTTACAATATTATAAATTTCAACTAAAACCTTTCTTCAAAATAATTAAGAGTCTTATTAAACATATAAAGTGGCTTATTTTTTACATTAGTTAATGTCTTTCATCCATACAATACAACATTGTTGTCACAAATATAATTCCATGTTGTAGGAATATACGAGGTCTGTTCAAAAAGTATCGCGAATTTTGAATTTCCGCGGGTTAGGTATATTTGATTTTCGATTTTTTTATGGCGTTATATTGGTACTTATATCTTTCACTTATGGCGACAAGTTCGGCCATTTTGAATGTTCAGTTTTGGCTCGTCTTAGATTTTTGCCCATTCCAAAAAATGGATCAAAGAATCTGTTTTGGGAACAAGAAAAAGTCACACACAACCAGATCTGGGGAATACGGTGGCTGCGGCATTGTTAGTATGTTGTTTTTGGCCAAAAATTCGCGCACAAGCAACGATACATGAGCAGGGGCGTTATCATGGTGCAAAAGTCAATTTTTGTTCTTCCACAAATCCGGGCGTTTCTGGCGGATTGCTTCACGCAACTTGCGCATAACTTGCAGGTAATATTCCTTATTAACCGTTCTACTCTGTGGCAAGAACTCATGATGCACCACGCCCCTGCATTTGAAGAAAACTGTAAGCAAAACCTTCACATTCGACCGGACTTGTCGCGCTTGTTTCGGTGTTGGCTCGTGCGGCAGCATTCATTGGGATGATACAGCTTTGGTTTCCACGTCATAACCATTTCCACGTCCTTCGTCACCAGTTATGACCCTCTGGAGCAAATTTGGGTCATCGCGGACAAAGTGCAACAGCTCCTTAGCAATGTTAATGCGATGCTGTTTTTGGTCGAAATTGAGCAATTTTGGTACGAATTTTGCGGCGACCGGTCTCACGATCAAATCATTGCTAAAAATCGAATGGCTCGAGCCAATCGGTATGTTAAAGTCCGCAGCAACTTCCTAACGCTGATTCGATGATTGGCCAATACTATTTTCTTCACTTCATCAATATTTTCGACTGTTCTTGACGTGCTCGGGCGTCCGGCACGCTTTTCGTCGTTCACATCTTCTCGGCCCTCTGAGAACATTTTGTACCACCGATAAATGTTGTTTCGATCCAGGGTAGCTTCACCATATGCCACAGTCAACATATGGAATGCGTCCGCGCAATTAATTTTGTTTTTCACACAAAATTTGATACAGATTCTTTGATCCATTTTCTGGAATGGGCAAAAATCGAAGACGAGCCAAAACACGTGCAAGCAAAGCAGCTGTCAAAAATTAACTGAACATTCAAAATGGCCGAACTTGTCGGTATAAGTAAGAGACATGAGTACCAACATAACGCCACAAAAAAATCGAAAATCAAATATACTGTGAACTCTTGGTTATTAATAAATAAATTAGTTTTCAACATCTTATTTTTTCTATTAACGAAACCTATAATTAAGTATACATATATGTTGTTATATGTCATCTGATGAGATATCGAAGTCATCGGTGGTTCACATAGGCGTCAATGTGCTAAAAACTAATGTATTTTTTTGACATAAACAATAATTTTATTTTAGTATGAGAGCAGTATGATAAGTCAGTGATACATGAAACAAAGACTTTAATTTATTCAACAAAAATTAATGATTTTTTTTACATAATCTTATTTTAGTTTAATATATATCGTCCACTTCTTTATACAATCTGTACGGTACAATTAGCTAAACTCTGCAAAATAGGCCTCAGTTCTAGCTATCATTTCAAAATTGGACGCAAATTTCTTTGTACTACGCCATTTCTTTAAATTTGGATACAAAAAAAAGTTGCAGAAGACAAATCTATAGAATTTGTCTGTTGCAATATCCGATAAATATCCAGATTATTGAATATTCTATCATGTGCATCCCGGATAATAAGAGCCATAATCTTTCCTACCGATGTACCTTCTTTGGTGTACGTTCGCTGGTAAAAGTTTATTGTTTTGACTGAACTTTCGTTTTGAATTCATGTTTTATCAACAGAATTATATTTAAAAATGTTCAAACACTCCATTGAAGTTGTGACACGAATACGTTTTTGGTGAGGTGCTAGCTAACACAGCAGCCATCTCGTCGATAACTTTTTTATAAAAGAAATTT
The DNA here is from genome assembly GCA_958298945.1 of Atherix ibis. NCBI lineage: Eukaryota > Metazoa > Arthropoda > Insecta > Diptera > Athericidae > Atherix > Atherix ibis. The sequence continues at coordinate 103,079,851 of OY282605.1, read as the reverse complement.
CATGTTAGATGTTGCCTACATATTTTGTTGAGATGTTTGCTATATCAGAGCTATCTCATACTCACTCACTCTATGATCTTTAAAATAATATCATAGACTTTTTTAATTATTTCTTCGATGATTCCCTCAATTGCACCTCTTGGCATCCAATGTCACTTCTGTTTGTACGACCAAAACGGAACTCAATAAACCACTTATTCTATACAATGGCTAGGAGTTCTCATTATACCTTCCAAGTTTGGTTTTTTATCTCCAAAAAAAATAGTATTTTCTTAACACATAGAAATATTATTAATTAAAAAATAGAATCCTTGTCTCCTTTCATTGCCGCTTGAAACTAAACTATTATACTATCTATATTTCTTGTATTTATCATTGACTTATCAGACTACCTTTGTATTTTGTGTATGGTGAACTAAGAACACTAATTATTAAGATAGAAAAGGATATTTTTCATCAATTATTATTTTAATTAAAATTACAATAAATACTTATCAACAGGAGATTTTTAACAAAAATTATAACTTATTAGTGTTTGGATAGCTTAAATATTAATTTTGAACTTTGTGTAATTTACGTAATACAATAATGAATCGATTATCTATCATAATTAAGATAGGTAGTTAGTGTAAAAGTTTTTATAAAATTAGAATTTTAAATAAACCTATAGACTGTTATTATTATATCTTTTTTATTAAAAAGCAAATGTTTAGATAATTCTTTCGTATAATATTGTCTCGGTGTAATAATTAAAAGTAAGATGGTGTTTTTATTGTATGAAACAATGTTGATTAAAAATAAATTGGTCAAGTTCAGAGCCATAAAATATCAAAATGATATTATCCAGTTTAACTATATACCATAAAAAGGAAGATGACAAGCGGCAAAAATTAATTTTATTTCTAAAAGAAAATGTATCCCTCTCACTTCGTTCAAAAGTATGGCAATTTTTAGGGTTGTTAACTTGAAGAAAATAGAAAAGGCGATACATCATGTGCCATTGTATGGATAAAAAATTAAAACCAAAGATGCTGAGAAGGTACTGAGAGCAACAGTAACAGAACTTGAACAAAGCAATAAATTCTCGTGTTTTAGAAAAAAGGGGGGCCTATACGAAAACTTTCATCACCCTTCAATGTATAGCAAGAAGATAAATGTTCTAATATTGTGGAGTTGGTTGGAAATTCTAAATTGGTTGCCTGCAGCAATAATTTGAAACTTCAAGTTAATTTTTCACAAAACTTAGTGTAAAAGTAAATCCTTTCAATAAAAGGTTTCAGTCTTGCCAAAAAAAAAAATAAATACGAGTACATACATATTTCGGTTAAAAGGATACTTTAATGTCTGGCACAGCCCCAGCACAACTGCGTGTTATCGAAGTCAAATATATCATGCGTCATCATTTAATTTGAAAATTTCTAAAAAGATGAGTTAAAAAACTTTCAAACTGACTACGCATAAAACATTGAATATTCTTTTTAACTAATAGTAAACGTAGTACGTGTCCCTTAAACAGATTGTCGTAAATTGAAAATCCAAAACTGGAGATGCGTAGGTCCATTTCAATTTACACACCAAATGCTCCATACAAAGAACGACTTTGTAAAAGTTCAGTTCGTAAATCATTTTATGCATTTAACTTTTATGAAATTTATAGCGTGAATATTATTTATTTTTTTCTTGGTGCCTTACATTTCCATGGTCACTTATTTACACAAACATTTCAAAATATTAATTTAACTGAGTTGTACAGTATTTAAGATTAAATTGCTTAGAAAGTATGCCAAAATTAAAGTTCGTCCTTTCAAGAAAAAAAAATAGTCAACAGTATGTTAAAAATTAAAAAAAAACTCTTATTATGATTTTCCAAACTACGAGGGTCGTTCAATAAGTCCTTAGAAAATCCGAGAAATTGCGCTTGTAGTGTCGGTAAAGATTTTTTTTTGAAAGTAACAGTTCGGCAAAAGTTTATAACGTAACACAGAAGAAATATTTTTTTTTGGAAAATTCATTTTTATTATTCAACATAGTTGCCTTCGAGGGCGATACAGCGATTATAGTGATCTTCCAACTTTAGCATTATCAACGGGAAAGCTGTCAAAATTTCAGCTCGATCCATAGCGTAGGTCAATTTCTATCGTCGATTAAAGTTAACGACATTTATTTGTGCATAACAATGGAAAAAAGCGAGTTTAGGGCTGTCATCAAACATCTGCATTTGAAAGGATTAAGCCCGAAAGAAATCAAAGCCGAGTTGGATGCAGTTCATGGCACATCTGCACCTGTGTTTGCGACGGTTTACAATTGAGAGAATGAATTTAAACGTGGCCGTTCATCCACAAAAGATGAACATTGTTCAGGACGGCCAGTTGAGGTGTCTACTCCTGAAATCATCGACAAAATCCACGATCTGATTTTGAACGATCGGCGAATTAAAGTGCGCGAATAAGTTGAGGCCACGGGCATATCACAAGGTACAGTCGCTTCAATTTTGCATGAAAAATTGTCTGTGACAATATTTTGTCACAGACAATTTTTCATGCAAAATTGAAGCGACTATACCTTGTGATATGCCCGTGGCCTTATTCAGAGGAGAATAAGCGCAGTCGTGCAGTGGACTCTGAGGCTATGTTGGCACTCTTTCATCGGAATCCTGCCGAATTCCTTCGTCGATATGTCACTGTGGACGAAACTTGGATACACTACTACACTCCAGAAACGAAGAGACAGTCATCACAGTAGATTTTCAAGGGTGAACGGGCTCCGAAGAAGGCAAAAACTGTGCCATCGGTCGGCAAGGTGATGGCCACGGTCTTTTGGGATTCGCAGGGCATCATTTTTATCGACTACTTGGAAAAAGGAAAAACAATAACAGGAGCATATTACGCGTCGTTATTGCAGCGGTTGAGCGAGGAAATCAAACAGAAACACCCCCATCTGAAGAAGAAAAAAATCCTCTTGCATCAGGACAATGCGCGTGTGCACACCTGCGCTGTTTCCATGGCCAAAATTGTGGAATTGAGAATGGAATTGTTGCAGCATCCCGCTTATTCACCAGATTTGGCTCCGAGTGACTATTTTCTTTTTCCCAATCTGAAGAAATGGCTTGGTGGACGACGGTTCACTTCCAACGAGGACGTCATTGCTCAAACGGATGAGTATTTTGCAGAACTTCCGAAATCCTATTTTTTGGACGGGATAAAAATTTTGGAAAAACGGTTGGGAAAGTATATAGAGCTAAAAGGAGATTATGTTGAAAAATAAAATTTTTTTTTTTTAAAAAACAGTTTTTTTGATCTTTTTCTAAGGACTTATTGAACGACCCTCGTATATAAAAGAAACCTTGTTATATTTTTAGTTCAAGGTTGTTATTATACATATTATATGAATTGTTTGCATTTGAATTTTAAAATTTCCACCTTTATCGGTATCCTCAATTTTTTTGAAAAATTAATTTCAGGATATTACTTTTCAAATGGTGATTTAAATAATCTTTTTGGATAGCACTTTATGCTTACCACGTAAGATCAGACCTTGCAGCCGCATTGCAAATACAAAGTAAATCAGCACAATGTGATTTAACATTTGCAAGGTATTTATTCGGAAATATATTATTTTTTTATATTTTACTTAAATGTGTTATTTTAACTACAATATAACTATAAGAGTTCTTGATGAAAAAAAAACATTCGTTTAGACCAATTGTCCACTTTTTCCATTCCCGACAAAACTTTCTGAGTAATAGCGCTATCCTACTAATTAGAAATAGAGACCAACGATTGAACGTAGTTAAAAATATTGGGTTGTCCGGAAAGTAATTTCGTTTCATTTAGTTAACTTTCCGAACAACCCAATAGTTTATTTAATGGGCTTTTTTTCAATTTGTCCAACTGATGACAGTACGTTGCAGAATTGATCGTTGTGTTGCTCGGAAAGAAACGATTCGTTGGAAATCCCACCAAACAGATAACATAACCTTTTTTTGGTCAATATTGGCTTTTGAAGTGCTTTGAGTCGGTTCATCTTTTCTACTCCAAGATCTTTTATGCTTAACATTGTTGTCAATTCCCAGTAATGATACGCTTCAAAAATGGATTATTTTCTTGGCGTTTGAGAAGCAAATAATGCGACGGCACAAACTGTTTTCCGTAAGAAGATGAGAAACCCATATCCCGAGCTTTGAGATTAAACCTAACCGTTTCAAATGCCCATGAATGGTCGAATTCGATAAATTTAATCTCTTAGCGATCTCACGAGTTGTTATTCGCCTGTAATACGTTTATTGTGTCTTAATCAGCTTCAACTGGCCTTCCAGAACGTGGTGCATCTTCGAGATCAAAATTGCCGGATCGAAATTTTGCAAACCAGGTTTGGCACTGGCGCTCACTTAACACATCGGATAATTTTTTTCTTGCTTAAATAGCATTTTTATCTTTTCTATAGTAAAAAGTAAAATATGCTGAAAATGCTGTTTTTCACTTTTCATATTTAAAAGTGTATCAACCAAAAACTATTGTGCAGAATCAATCACAAGCAAGCCTTACTATATCAGCTGTCAAAGTACATAAGATTTGAAGAAATCGGCTGCCGAATTGCATCAAATGCTTATCGGAAATAACATGCCAAGATTGGTTTTGTCGGTTCAAAGACGGCAATTTTGACTTGTGGGACAAGAAGCGTGAAAATCGGCCTAGGAAGTTTGAGGACCATGAATTGCAGGCTGTTTTGGACGAAGACGATTCCCAATCACAAAAAATGTTCGCGGAACAATTGGGTATTGCTCAACCAGCCATTTTCATGCGTCTGCGTGCCATGGGGAAGATTGAAAAGATCGGAAAATGCCAAAACACATGCGAAATCTTGCTCGCCACACAATAAAGAAAGTCATTCGTACATCGGATTGTGACAGGCGATAAAAAGTGGATATACTTGTATTTCGAGAATCCTAAACGCAAGAAATCGTGGGTTGATCCCGGCCAACCATCAACATCTTCCCAAAGACCAAATCGCTTCGGAGGGAAGACTATGAGATGTTGAAACCTGGTGAAACTATCAATGCCCACCGCTACCACCAACAACTGATCAAATTGTACCGTGATCTGTGTGTAAAAAGGACGGATTATCAACAAAGACATGACAAGCTGATTTTCCTCCACGACAACGCACTATCGCACACGTACAATAAAAATGGTCCAAAACTACTTGGAGACACTCAACTGGGAGGTGCTACCCCATCCCGCTTATTTATCAGACCTGGCTCCTTCCGACTTCCGCCTGTTTTCGTCGATGGGCCACGCGCTCGCTGATCAGCACTTCGATTCTTCTTACGAAGACGTCCGAAAATGGCTTGATGAGGGGTTTGCTTCGAAAGAGAAGGAATTTTTTTGGCGTGGTATCCAAAAATTGCCCTAAAGATGGGAAAAATGTGTAGCTAGTGCGAGCAAGTCCTTTGAATAAATTTGTTTTTGCGTTCTATGAAAAAAAAACATGTGTTTTTTTTTTGACCAAAAAACAGCGCATTAAAGCTTATACATCTGGTATATAAATATTGATTTTTTTAAAAATATCAGATAATATTTAAAATATGTTATAGAAAATATTTAAGAAACAGATTAAAGGTTAACTGATATTAATTTTCTTAGTACTTAAATTACCATAATTTCTACAAAAATATGCTCTTAAACAAATAGTAGATTTTGATTAAAATTTTACAATATATAAAAAGGCAATTAGTAACATTTATAATGATCCTGATTATACAAACTAATTTCAAAAAAAAATATGTTCAATTTTAATTTATTTTAACATATTATAATTCATTTAGTATTGAATTTGTAAACTTTATTATCTTCAACAACATATATTCATATATATATATTTAATAATATTAAAAGAATTTGGGTACAAATTAGTAAATTATTTTTCCAATAAATACTAATTGAGTGTAAAAATTGTTTTTCATATGAAATATGACTAATCGATTTGCAATTGATATATAATTTTATCATAAATATTATATTATTGGTAGAGAAGATTTGTTTTTCAATAAACAAATTACAAAAAAAAATATTTAATTGCAATTTTATTTATTTAAATAATTTATTTAAGTAGTTTGTACTTTTAATTGCTTTTTCTGCACATTTAAAAAAAAATTTAATTACAAAAATGTATTTGAATAAATAAAGAATGTCCATTTATTTTAATAAATTATACATTATTCAATTAAAAATATTTAATGGAATTCAATAACAGAAATATTATACTTATATCAAGTAAAATTTATTAAAAAATTTATATAATCATAATAATTATGATAATAATAACGTGTCCTATCTTATTTGATATCGACTGTGGAAAATCTTTATAAGAGCTTTCATCAAATAACAGAACCCCGTCGAAATTCATCGATCGTTCAGTCTCGACACAAACCATTTACACGATCACCCATAATATCGTCAAAAATATTGGGTTTGTTCTAAAGGTAAGCGCACACAAGTTTAATTTGAAGCTATTTTAATAAGATATTCATAGACAAAAGTCACCTTAAAAACTATTTGCAAGTAATTTAATTCCCAAATACATGTAATCGTGCTATAGAAATTTTTCAAAAGTAATTCATCAATTACTGTGTCGCTCAGAAAATTATGTAAAAATCTGAGTCTGAATATTGTGCCTTCAAATTACTCTGCGAAGTATGCAACTGTCGGTAAGAGTCTAGGAAAACCGATTATTAGGCATCGTGCACAAGAATTTTGCATATATTGTACATTAGCAATTATCTAAGAATAAAATTCAGGTAATGTGAGAACTTCAGGCCATACAGCGTATGCGTCAGTAGCAATAGACCTCCATAGAAAAGACCCGCAATATTTAAAGGAAATTGATAATGATTAGCGAAGTGAATTTTGATTTAAGCAACTTTGTTAATAAATAAAAATTTCAAATTTAGGAGACGTGAAAATCCAGAGGCAATTCGCAAACAACCATAACACCCTCGTATGGTAACTGTGTAGGGGGTATTTGCGACGGAGGTGTTATTGGTCCATATTTCTCTGCAGACACGATTGACAAGGCTGTTACGCTGACTGGTGTGCGATGATATAAAGACATGCTTGAGAACTCTCTTATCCGTAAATTGGACTAATTGCGACCGAAAAGGGATGATGTCGATTGGTTGAAACGATGGCGATTTCTCCCTGTAGGGATACATTCAGGGGATGGCCTACCCTAACATATGGAAGACTTAAAGAAAATATAAGTAACGAAATAAGTAATATTAACCCGCGAAAAATTTCATCAAAATGTAAGAAATTTGCTACATGGCAAGATACACTGACCTTTAGCCGATATTATTGTAGTTTCAAAACATAATTCCCAAGTATATAGAAACGATTTCAGGGAAGAAAATTATATTGACGAGCATTTAGACTTACGACAAAGCTTAAAAACAGAGCAAGAACTAGATGACGCGGTACACAAGTTTACATGTTTATTACAAAACGCTACAGCCTTTTCGCAAAAAAGTAAAAACTCGAAACCTACACAAAACCTGACAATTCAACCATTAACAATTAGGCGTCTTATTACAGAAAAACGAAAAGCAAGAGCTCATTGGCAACATATAAGAATGCCCAGCGACAAAACCAAACTGAACAAACTGCAAAAAGAACTACATGACGAAATCACTAAATACAATACAGAACGTTTTAGAAACTACACTTCAACCATAACGAAAAACAGAACTTTGTGGACTGCTACAAGATAAATACTATCTTATAGAAAAACAAAGCACCCTTTACGAAAAACTGACGGAACCTGGGCCAAAACGGACAAACATAAAGCAGACGCTTTTGCTGAACACTTTGCACAAACATTTACTCCACATGAGGACATATTAGACAGGACTCATTGCACTACAATCGAGACGGAACTATCCATTCCTTTACCTATGAGTCTTCCCCCTAAGGCAATCACTCCTTCCGAAGTTGCCAATTTAATCAAGCTCCTTCCCAAAAATAAAGCTCCTGGCTATGATCTGATTACCTCCAATATACTCCAACAACTCCCTAAAAGAGCAATAGTTTTCCTTGCCACAATATATAACTCTATCCTTAGAACAACACATTTCCCAATCCTATGGAAATTTGCAATCATTAAAATGATCCCTAAGCCCAATAAACCAATAAACCGGCCCACTTCCTACAGGCCAATAAGTCTCCTTCCACTTCTCTCAAAAATCTTTGAAAAAATCCTCCTTCGCCGCTTATATCCTCTACTCGAATCTTCAAATTTAATTCCTAATCACCAATTTGGTTTCCGCGCCGAACACTCCACTACCCAGCAGTGTCATCGTGTTGTCGATTTCATTGCATCCTCTTTAGAAAGAAAAGAGTACTGTCCCGGTGTGTTTCTTGATATAAGTCAAGCTTTCGATAGAGTTTGGCACCCGGGTCTGCTCTAGAAACTCAAGAGGTTCCTTTCTTCGACCTATTTCCTAATCCTAAGATCATTCTTTTCCAACCGACACTTCCAAGTAAATGAATCCAACGAACTGTCCAATATCTCTCCGATATTGGCTGGGGTTCCTCAGGGTAGCATACTTGGACCCATCCTCTACAACATTTACATATCCGATATCCCAATCTGGCCTAATATCTTCTTTGCTACATACGCCGATGATACGGCCTGCCTTGCATCTAGCGAAAATCCCCAACATGCTTCCGAAACTCTCCAAATCCAAATCCAAACCCTCCAGAACTGGTTTACTAGATGGAGAATAAAAGTCAATGAACGTAAATCTACCCAGGTAACTTTCACTCTCTGTCGTGAGTCATGCCCTCCCATATACCTTAATGGCAGTGCCATACCTCAACACACCGAAGCTCGGTACCTAGGACTGTACTTAGATAAACGCTTGACATGGAACCCACATACAATACTTAAAAGACAAGAACTAAAAAGACGTTACCTAAAACTACTTTGACTTTTAGACAAACGTTCCAAACTTACTATAGACAGCAAAGTACTGATATACAATACCTTACTGAAACCCATATGGACATACCGACTAGAACTCTGGGGATCTACAAAGCCTTCTAATTCCCGTCGAATCCAATCCCTTGAATCAAGAATACCTCGTACAATTGTCGATGCCCCCTTTTATGTTCGCAATACTGTTATTCATTGTGATCTTAAAGTCGCATTTGTTTTTGACGTGGCTGTATCTCGTTATAAAAAGTTCCGTTCCCGTATCCTCAATCATAATAATCCTCTTGTTCAAGAACTATCCTCCACTTCCTTTCCTAGAAATACCCATCGAAGACTTAAGCGTCACTAGTCGCGTAATTTACTAAAATACTGAGGCTTAACAGAAACACACGCTAGCAGCAGGAACTTCATTGGATATTTACTCCCCACAACCTTTCAAGCTAATTAATACTATTGCTCAAATTTGCTTATTAATATGTTGTAGTTGTGAATATCTGTAAAAATAAAAATAAAAAAAATAAACAAGGGGATGAAAATGAGTGTTTTTTATTTCTACCTAAAATTATAATTTTACTATTTGTTTTTTTCCATGATAATTAATTATTTTGTTGAAAAATTGTAGATAAAATTGTCTTGGTAAACTGTGTAGAGACAACTGATGAAAGAATTATTGTATAACTGATAATTTTGATATTTTTCACTTAAAGATTAGTAATTATTACCAATAAAAATAATATATTATTTTCAAAAAAGGAAATGCTTGTACAAAAATTATATTTTTTTGCATTTCTTATTTTAAAATAAAAACAATTTTATAAAATTTTAAAGTACTTGTATCCAATTTAAATATATTGTACACTCGAATTTCTTTTGAAACTCCTCCTACGAGGGTCATTCAACAAGTACTTAGCCTCACCGCCCGATGGAACTGCTGTCACAAAAGAACATCGTGCAGTACCTTCTTTTAGTAGCCTACTGTCAAAGTTTCAGTCGATTCCCTTTATTAGTTTTGTTTTGAGAGCCTTTGAAAGCGAGCGTGTCGGTCGGTTGCACAAAAATGGAAAAAGAACAATATCGTTCGGTGATTAGATTCTTGTTTTTGGAAGGGAAAACGCGCAGCGAAATCAAAGATCGCTTGGATGCTGTGTATGGTGAATCTTCTCCTTCGATGGCGACCGTCAAGAATTGGCTCAACGAGTTTGTTCGTTACCGCACGTCGGTTTTTGATGAGCCACGCCCAGGTGCCCCAAAAACGGCTGCTACGGAGGAAAACGTTAAAAAAGTCCACGATCTCGTGTTGTCAGACCATCGATTGAAGATTCACGAGATAGCTGAGACTGTGGGCATCGCAGTAGGGACGGTGCATCATATCTACACGAAGAACTGGGCATGAGAAAGCTGTCGGCGCGATGGGTGCCGCGTTTGCTCACACCGGAAAACAAGCGCAACCGTGAGACCACATCGGCGACGTGTTTGGCGCTGTTTCAGCGCAATCCAGCGGAGTTCTTGCCTCGTTTCGTGACCGTCGACGAAACATGGATTCACTGGTACACACCAGAGACCAAGGAACAGTCGAAACAGTGGACTTCACCCGGCGAACGTGCTCCGAAGAAGGCGAAGACTGTTCGATCGGCCGGGAAGGTGATGGCCATCGTTTTCTGGGATTCACAAGGTGTGATCCACATCGATTACCTCGAGAAGGGTAAAACAATCACGGGGCGCTACTATGCTGACTTATTGGGCCGATCTGACGTCGAATTGAAGAATAAACGGCCCCGCTTTGCGAAGAAAAAAGTGCTGTTCCACCACGACAACGCGCCGGCTCACACCTCCGCCGTCGCCATGGCCAAATTGGACGAATTGCGCTACGAATTGCTGCCCCATCCACCGTACTCTCCAGATTTGGCCCCCTGTGACTACTTTTTGTTTTCAAACATGAAAAAATCACTCACCGGGAATAGATTTGGGTCGAATGAGAAGGTCATCGTCGCCACGGAGGCCTATTTTGCTTCCCTCGAGAAAATGTATTTTTTGGACGGGTTAAAAAAGTTAGAGCATCGCTGGGCCAAGTGTATCGAGCTTGAAGGAGATTATGTGGAAAAATAAATTGCCACCTTTCCAAAATTTTCGTTTTTTCTATTGTAGGCTAAGTACTTGTTGAATTACCCTCGTAAGTATCAAATAATTTTAAAAATAGTCGTTAAAATTTTTTTTAAAAAATGTCTAAGACATAATAAAGAATATATAAAATAAGTAAGAAAATATATACAAATATGTAAAATATTTTTCATATCATTTCAAAACACAACAGTAACTTTCAACACACGAAGGAACAACAAAATATTTATAAAGTCCTTTTTCATATTTTTCAATAGAAAATATTTTTGCTCTTACGAGCATACCGTACAAACTAATACAATTTAACTAAAATTTTTATTTTCTATTATAGGAAAAAGTACTCATATATCCATATCTATGCATGTGTATTTCGATAAATTCCTTTATGCATATCCGGTGTTTTTTTTCAATTCTTCTTTTTTCAAAGTATGTGTACTTATGTCCGTTTTTCAATATTTCATTTAAAAGTATATGTACAAATAGAACAATATCATTCTCAGCACGTAAAAATTGAAAAAGAATAAAATGAGACAAAAAAAAATCGTTGGTGGAGACAAACAGGTGGGATATTTTCAATGCGCTCTTACATTAACTAGTGTAGGAAAATAGTAGAAAAAATCTTAAAAACAAAAAGAAACCGTGATGTGCCAAAAAGAAGAAAAAAAATTATTGAACAACGTATGAGAGTCGCTAACATTGTTTCGCACTTAATTCCTCAATCACCTAAGTACATACTGTCCATTTATTATTCAATTTTTGTACTATGTGCCCCTGGTCGTACTAGGCTGGCATAAATTTACTAAATGTGATGGGAGGACATAAACATGGTTCGTGCCACAAGTTATTTACGAGTGCGAAATATTTACGATCTGACGATTACACTGAGTTACACTGTTCCTATTTCAACAGAATTTCCCTATTCTATCCTTACACAACACATACTTACCTACTTGATTTATAAAATTTTTATATGCAATCATGTGTCATATTTCGATAAAATTTATTTCTAGATCATATATTACGCAGATAGTATTCATTCATAATTACACACACAAACATACATGAGTTCATGTAATAGTTTATCGTAAATTTACGATGATCAGTCGACAATAGTCAAATCGATATCGATATTGACTTTTGTGTATGGTATTTCGTTAAATTTATCTTTTGTATAATTTCATCTAAAATACGAGTATTATTACTTTTCTCCAAATGTGAGTTAGAAAATCAATTTATATATTATTATATTATTTTTTAAATGTATAGAAATAGTTGTCAATCAAATTAAATTAGTCGAATGAATTGTATGAAATTTGTGTTAATAATAATTGAAATAAATAAATTGACCCTTTATAAACTTAAAGAGTCAATTTATTTAACTCAAAATATTTACAAGCAATTGACTTTTGTTAATGGTAACTATTAGTAAAACGTTTCCATCATCAATTTTTTTTGTCAATTGCCTGTATTTCTGGCAGAAATTTAGAAAAAATCTTAAATATTCTTGTGGTGAAAATTTTAAAAGTTACCTTAAAATTATATGAGAAACTCTACTATTTGACTATGTTATAGAGTGAAAATTGTTTTTACGTCCATTCATAAAATCAAAAATCTAAAATAACTTTTGGAAGTTGAATACATGATGTGTCACAAGCAGAATGCTACTATTTTGAGTTTTTAACTAAAACAAAACACTGTACGAACATGTAATTAATAATATTTTCTTTGGTGAATAAACTTTTTTATTTTTCTATATTTTATGTAAAATTTTCATAAGTTTATTATTTATATTATGGGAAAGTAAATTTTATATAGAATGTATATATTTAAAATATTTCACATGAAAAATGATTTGCGTAAGTTTTTTGCAAAGTGAAAGAAAATTCAAAAATTTTAACAAATTTTTCTCCAGCGCTTGATCCAATCCTCGAAACATTTTTTATATTCGGTTTTCGGTATGTCCAATTTTTCCATTATGGTTTTTTAACTCGATTGAACAGAAAGAAGTCACAGGGAGCCAAATCAGGTGAATTCGTTGCATTTTTTCGTCAAAAAATTACGAATAATAATGGCACTGTGCGACGGTGCGTTATCATGGTGCAAAATCCACGAGTTTTCTGCCCACAATTCTGGTCTCTTTCGGCGAATTGCTTTACGCAAACGTCTCATAACGCCTAAATAATACTCTTTGTTTACTGACCGGCCTTCTGGCAAAAATTCATGATGCACTACACCGCTGTAATCCATGAAAACCGTGAGCATTGCCTTCTTTTTTGACTGAAAACGATGTGGTTTTTTTGGTCTCGGCTCATTTGGTGAACGCCATTCACTTGCCTGATGTCTGGATTGCGTGTCATACTCATAAACCCACGTGTCGTCTTCAGTAATGATCCTTTTGATGAATGTGGTATCGGATTCATCCTCGCAAATCATATCTTTTGCGACGTCAAATTGAAATTGAGGTCTTTTGGCACACACTTTTCTGCTACACGACGGAAACCCAAATCATTAACCAAAATGTCTTGGAGGGATCCATAAGCAATGTTCAAGTCCTCCGCGATCTCTCTGATGGTTAATTTGCGGTTATTTACCAACATTTCTATTACTTTATCAATGTTTTCGTCGGTTTTCGATGTCGATGGACTGCCACTGCGTTCATCATCTTCGATCGACTCACGACCACTTTTGAAACGCTCGTGCCATCGAGAATCGTTGCCGAAATACTTTTTCAACATTTCCAACGTTCGCGCACCATTAAATCCGTTTTTTACGCAAAATTTAATACAAGTTCGTTGTTACAAATTTAAATCCATTTCTAAAATTGTAAAAAATCGCCAACACACACAGAGATAGATGTACTCTTGGCTACGTAACATTTTCAAATATTAATCTATGACGCTAAGATTTAGAGGGAATATCAACAACAGATGTACCAACTTAACAAAAAAACAGAACTTAAATCGGAAAGATGGAAGCGCCACACTCAAGGTGGTATTATACTTTTAACTATGAAAGTTTATTTCCTATTAAATAAAGAGCTAGTTTTAATTTGAAAAATCAAACCGCCTGCTAAAAATATTGTATTATACCTGGGAAATTTTTTTTATAAATATTACACAGTGGCTGAACATAATTTTTGATAAAAGGTGTTAATATTGTTGGGAAAGTAATTTTGTTTATTCCCAACAGAGGACTCAATCGTATTTTCTCACAACCAACTTCACACTTAAGCCGTATGTATTTTGACAGCTGACATAGCAAGGCTAACTTGTGAAAAATTTCGATTGATTCTGCACGGTAGTTTTTGGTTGATACACTTTTAAATATGGTAGTGAAAAGCAGAATTTTCGGCATATTTTCTTTTTTACAATAGAAAAGATAAAAATGCTGTTCAAGCAAGAAAAAAATTATCCGATGTGTATGGAGAAGATGTGTTAAGTGAGCGCTAGTGCCAAAAGTGGTTTGCAAAATTTCGATCCAGCAATTTTGATCTTGAAGGTGCACCACGTTCTGGAAGGCCAGCTGAAGCTGATGAAGACGCAATAAAGGCATTAATTGATGTAAACCGGCGAATAACAGCTTGTGAGATCCATGAGGGATTAAATTTATCACATACAACCGTTCATGATCATTTGAAACGGCTAGGCTTAATCTCAAAGCTCGACATATGGGTTCCTCATTTTCTTACGGATAAAAATTTGTGCCGTCGCATTGACGTTTGCGATTTGCTTCTCAAACGCCAAGAAAATGATTCATTTTTGAAGCGTTCTACACTGGGGACGAGAAATAGGTTGTCTGCAACAATGTTAAGGGCAAAAGATCCTGGAGTAGAAAAGATGAACCGGCTCAAAGCACTTCGGAAGCCAATATTCATCAAAAAACGGTTATGCTATCTGTTTGGTGAGATT
Source organism: Atherix ibis (assembly GCA_958298945.1). Classification (NCBI taxonomy): domain Eukaryota; kingdom Metazoa; phylum Arthropoda; class Insecta; order Diptera; family Athericidae; genus Atherix; species Atherix ibis. The sequence goes on along the minus strand of OY282605.1, from coordinate 103,064,837 downwards.
TCCAAAGAATCGTTTATTTTGAACTTCTACCGAACAACACAACGATCAATTCTGCAATGTACTGTCATCAGTTGTACAAATTGAATGATTCACTTAAAGAAGAAAGGCCAGAATTGGTTATGCGAAACCACATACAAGTTTGACCACTCGGCTACCATACTCTCCAGATCTAGTACCTTCCGATTATCATTTGTTCCGGGCTCTATAAAATTTTTTAGACGGTAAAACGTTTGATTCAAATGAGGAGGTCAAAAATTACTTGAATCATTTTTTTTGCCAGCAAAGAACAAAAACTTTATGCTACTGCCAGAAAGATGGCAAAGGGTATTAGATCAGACTGGATAATATTTAATTGAATAAAATATTAATTCACTATAAGAAAATCGTCTTCCAAATTACTTTTCGAATAACGAAATTACTTTCCGAACAACCCAATACATTTATAACATAAAGCAAAAAATATGTTATTTATTGTACTGACCTCAAACCAATCATCTATTTTTTATTAATACTCATATTTTTGTTGAGTTTTAAATGAGAATTTATTGATGATTAAATTTATTTATCCTTTAAAATATTTAATATGCCTTATTATTAGCATATATACTGTGCTGTAACTTAAAAAATTTGGCATTGAGATTAAAACAACGTAAAAAAATTTGAGCATATTATGCATTTCAGGAACTTTATAAAATATCTGCTTCATGAAGAAAAAAATTTGCATTTCTGTCTATAGTAATTATAGAGGTACTATCTATGCAAGTTAGCAGAGTTGCATTATCGTAATAATCTTCAGACTCACTAAAGACTCATTTTAACGAGTTTTCACTCCCAGAATTTCGTAGCTAACCTTAACCGATACGGCCAACTATATACAATAATATCTAGTAAGAAAATAAATTTGCGTTTGTTTTTCAAATTTAAGCTGAGAAAGGCTAGTCACAGATTGCCGGTGCTTTCTCTCTCCTACTAGATTCAAAGACTGAGAATAAACAATCTTCATTATGGAAAATATATGTTTAGAAGTTAATTTTGATCTGTAAGCCGTTTAATTTAATTGCATACAAAAAAATCGTTGCTCACATAAGTACGTACTTTCAAAAAAACATAAATTTTGTTCAGCAAAATTTTTAATTTCCGGGCATTTTAGAAATATATAATGTAGTAAAAAGAAATCCATTATTTTTGCATTAAATTGAAGGTTTTATTTAGCATAGATAGAATGATACGATTTAGGTGAAATATGCACCGTTTTGTTCGATAACTTGTTGCCATTTTGTAGGTAATTTGGGACAGTCGATTTTCACAATCTTCTCTTGAGGCAAAAAACTGGGACAGTCGATTTTCACAATCTTCTCTTGAGGCGAATTTTTCACCTGCAAAATCATTCGTCATAGACAGGAAGAGGTGGTAATCACTTGGTGCCAGGTCTGGACTATAAAGTGGATGCATAAGAATATCCCAACCAAGGTCTCTGAACTTCTGGCGAGTCACTATCGATGTATGCGGCCTGGCGATGTCCTGATGGAACACAATTCCTCTCCTATTGGTCAAAGCTGGCCGCTTCTGGGCGATTGCTTCTTTCAGACGGTCCAATTGTTGACAGTATAGGTCTGAATTAAGAGTTCGGCCGTAGGGGAGCAGCTCATAGTAGATGATTTCCTGCCAGTCCCACCAAATACACAGCAAAACCTTCCTGGCTGTCAATAACCCACCGTTTGCGCCGGGTGACCGCGATTTGACCACGACCGTTGTCGCTTGACATTGTTGAAAGTGACCCACTTTTCAGCACCAGTAACCATCCGCTTCAGAAATGGATCGATATTGTTGCGATTCGCAGATGGAAATTCGGTCCATGAGGATTTTTTACGATAACTCGTGTGGCACCCATACATCGAGCTTCTTTTTGTATCCAGCCTTATTTAAGTGGTTCCAAACGGTTTTTTGTGCAATGTTTAGCTCCTGGGCAATCAAAACAGTGCTTACGTGATGGTCGGAATCGACGATTTCCATTATTTTATCGACATTTTCGACAATTGGCCTTCCAGAGCGTGGTGCATTTTTGACATCAAAATTACCGGAACGGAATCGACGAAACCAAAATTGCGCATAATTGGCTGTTACAGTATCAGGACCATAAACACTATTCACATTTTTAGCTGCCTGGCTTGCGTTTTCGCCTTTATCGAAGAAAAACTGTAAAATATGGCGTATTTTCTCTTTGTTGGTGTCCATCTTTGACGCGTGATAAAAAAGTACTGAGTCAAGTAATCACAAAACTGTTTGAGAAGCATTTTTAGAACAAAATCTTATCTTTCTAACGCTATCTAGTGCAACCCGATTGCTCCTTTAAAACGGGATATACAGACTCCTAAAGCCATCTATTGGCAAAATAATGGATTACATTTTACTACACCTCATATTATGAGAGTTCCTACTTCTCGATATTGGCATTTTTAAACCAAATCATTCCGGAAATCAATAAATTTCAGTTGTATCAAAGTCAACTTCCAAGGAAAAGGTCCAATAAAAAGAGAAACAATTTCTTCTAACTCTTTGAAATCATCATTTGTTTACATGTAGAAAAATACATCAAATTATTTTTTGCAAATCATATTTAAACAGTCACTTTTTTTCGAAAATCAATTTAAAATAGATTAAATTCATTACGAAAATGGTCGATCTGTGAAAGTTGGTTTTTGAGAAAAAATCATCTTTTCAATAAGCTAAATTGTCGCATTTGGGCACCTGAAAATCCAAGAGCAGTTAATGAACAACAAATCTAATGAAGCGCTTTAGTTACTGTCAATAGAGTGCACTAAAGATACATGGTAACCAATTTTTATGGCCTACTTTTGGTGAAATGGATCTCAACGACTTACGGTTTTAACAGGTCGGCGGTACATGCCACACTGCCCAAGCAACAATCGACTTATTGGAAACCAAATTCAATTGAGCCTCATTTTCCAAAGAGGTGATATCAAATAGCCACCAAGATCATATAATTTAACGCCGTTAGAATTAATTCTTGTATGTTAAGGCATTCTAAAAGATAAGATTCATGGGAATAGTCCACACATATCAATCGCGTAATCCGCATTTTAGAACCACAATTATATAAAAATGGAATCGAAAGGATCAATGTCTGTATACATTCTCATAGAAGACCTCGTATAAAAGAAAACTTTATACGAGGTCTACCAAATCTTTAAAAACAATCTAACGCAAATGGCTAATAGCAGAGAAAAAGGTAGTCGAGGCAGCGGTAAACCGTTGCATTAGACTAGCTAGTGGAGCACATCGGACATCTCCGATAGAATCCATGCTGATATAAACTGGTCGTAAAGCCTATCTACCAGATCTGTTTAAAAAGTATCGCGAATTTTGAAAAGTATCGTGGAGAGAGTCCAATAGCTCCTTAGCAATGTTAATGCGATACTGTTTTCAGACGAAAATGGGAAAAAATCGAAGACGAGCCAAAACACGTGCAAGCAAAGCAGCTGTCAAAAATTAACTGAACATTCAAAATGGCCGAACTTGTCAGCATAAGTGAGAGACATGAGTACCAATATAACGTCATAAAAAATCGAAAATCGAATATAAACAAGAGCACTACAGATATAATATACGTAACCCGCGGAAATTCAAAATTCGCGATACTTTTTGAATAAACCTCGTATTTCTTTCTATATGCAGCTTACCTAAGTTTATTTTACAAAAACGATGCCTTCCAAATTACCCCCCTTAACACTTTTTTCAAAAACATTATTATCTCTCCCAGCTCAAAAAGGAATTCATCATCGCTATCCTTATTAATATCCCACCTTAAAAGCAATTCATCCATTCTCCCTCTCGTTTTCCAAACTTCCCTTCTACATTCAGATTGGAAACCGTGATTGGGACCAAAGTTGAAAGTGATTGCTTCTCTTGATAGGTTTAAGAAGGCTAGTACTGATCCGTCCACATATTGGAAACTTTTCCTTAAACCGTTGGACTGATTAAAAGATCATCGACTGTTGTTCACGGATCCCTTATAGGGCAGCTCCATATTACGGGGAGCTGTGGGCCATCAAAACGGAAATTGAAATTACGACCAATATTCCCAGATCGTAATTATTTGTAGCGACAGCCTTGCCGCCCTTAAAGCCATTTGTGGGCCATTGAGTGACCCGGTATTTAGCTCAATTCGTCATAGCCCAACTTAGCAATAGGAGTGTCAAGTTGCAATGGCTGCCGGGGCATGTGGGAATTGTGGGTAATAAAAGTGCTGACAAGTTGGCTGGAGAAACAGTCCGTCGACCAGTGATCACAGTCATTTCCAATCTGCCTCGCCTACTAATAGAATGGCAACTAAAACCATCAGCCATCCGCAAACACGATGACTGGAACAGTGTATTTAACCCGAAATTCTGGACACAGAATCCAGATTGGGCATACAGTCCTTACTCATAACTTCCTTTTTGGCAACCACTTATGCCAATCCTGTGACACCAAGAATTACTTTGCGAGCAGTATTCCTCCCATTATGGAGCTCCTGGACCCAACAACTCCATTCCCTAGTCCCCTATTTAAACTTCTACAACATAAACAAAATATAAGAAAAATTCTTAATATTCTATACTATTAACCACAGACCAGTCTCTCTCAGATAACTTCCCACATGTACTATGAACGCACCAACTGGCCTCACGTTCGTGGGGCGCTATGAAGTGGCCCCTGGTACATGTCTAATGGACCTCACAAACAATAACAACAAGAATCAAACGCAAATGACTTTTATTAAAATACGAAGAAAATAAGATTGCGCACCTCGATTATTGCGGCTGTACAATGACCCAATGGTTCAGTTTCTCATTTTATTGCAAAGCATCGTAGCCACCAGTTTGACAGACTTTGCTTTAAAGCAACTATAATTTTAGCTAGGACGTATAAAAAATTTAAAATATTAAGACGAGCAAATTTGAGAAAAACTAGGATTTTTTGGATATTTTTAATTTTGTTATATTTAGGGCGGAATTTTACTTTTGATACTACTGACGATAAATTAGGATCTTGGAGCACAAATTTTTAGAATACCTTCACAATTTCTTATTTTAATAGATGGTATATAAATTCGATTATTCAAAGGAAAAATTATTGTGAATAGTTTTCCTTACATGTAACATTAACGTCAATACACTATTATCAGATATAAAACAACTGCACAGCAGATATAATTTAACTATAAATTTTTGAAAAAGAAGTCAAAGCTTGCCTTATTAAGGAACATTATCTTATTACATTACCATGCAATATTTAATTAATACTTTATAGAACTTAACAATGTATTTTTAATAAAATAATCATTGATATTAAATATGAAATTCTCAAAATCCAATTTAAAAATCGACACAATATTTTTAATACGAAAACTTTTAAATAATAAATTTTAATGTAAATTGTGTAATTTTTTAAATGGATTTTTTTTACTATGTGATGAATGTAATATTGCATATGGAAATTTTGCAAATATCAATTTTTTTAGAGCAAAAGTAATTAAAATGAATTTTTACATCTGATATTTTAGTAGTGAAAGTGTAATTAAAGTTTCATATTTCAAAAAACGAGTGCAATTTTCATCAATTCGTAGAATCATCAAATTCTGGCAACAGTATCAGCTGAATAGATGATGACAATTCAATGGAAATTATTCTGAAAAGTTTTATTTGGTGTGCTAAATTAACAAAATTTATTCAATCATTCAGTTAATTGATTGATCGATGATCGCTATCAAATGTCCTTAATTCATAATTAAGCGCAATGTGTCCACTTGATAAGGATATAAAGGAGGAATATCGAATTTTCGAATTTTCAAATTCAATAATCCGTCGTCACATAGGTCCACCTATTTACATCTGATTAAATGTCTGTTAATCATAGATTTTCCTAATGAAGCAAATATCAAAATGATGTTATAACTACAATATATATTAAGGAATATTTACAAAATTCTGTATGTTTAACAAAATTAATGTCAACAAAATTTTGATAAAAGAAAAACATAAAACCGAAAAGACAAAGAAATATTTTCAGTAAAATGCCTCTTACAAGTATACGAAGTAGAGTAGATTTAATAGTGTAAATGGGAATTTTCAACTTGGGGTTAAAATTGGCCCCTTGTGTCTGACACCAAAGTCACAGGATGCTTGCGAGATTGACACGTCTTTAATGGATGCCTGATTTATGTGTGGCGTCTCAATACTTAACCAACACTAACATCTGTTACTCGTTATCAAAATGATGGGAATCGACTATTAAAAGCTAAATTAAACCCGTCCTACTGTAGATTTAGACTTAAGCTAAACCGATATTATAGCAAAGTTAAACTGAACGATGAAGGATGAAAGATTCACAAACGGGACTGTACTATTGATTTATGGTTAAATGATTGATGATAATTCAAGTTTAATGTCTTTATTGGTTCTTGGTTGAGTGTTTGGCGGTTTTCTACTACCATTGCCTACTTAACGTGTCTAAAATACATGAGAATATATTTTCTTTTCTTAAATACATATGTATAAACTTATTCATGCAAAAAATTTTACACATTTAGCCGACAAAATCTACAGAAAGTACAATAATGCTTACGTAAATGTTACATATGTTATGTACTCTTATACTATAAATCAAAGGTGACTATTTGTATAAATATATTAAGAATTCCAGTATATTTTTTTTTCTTTAAAATTGATTTCATTGATAAAAGAAAAGGAAATTATCATTAAAAAATTGATAATATCTCTCAAATGTTAAATTTATATTAAACTTATTTTATTTTCGCATAAATTATAAGATCTTTATTCTTCTTCATACAAACAAAATAAAAAAGGACAGACAAATTTTCATACACATATATATGGTTTAAAATTTATATTATAATAAACAAAATTTAACACCAAATTTATTGTGTCGATTTAAAGATAAAACTTTTAAAAGTTTTATAACTAAAAGAAATTAGACTGAATCTTTGGGTACTTATAATTTCAGAATTAATTTTAATTACTATTCAGTAAATTTTAAAATTTTTTTTAAATTAATTTTAATTACTATATCTTTTTTGCAGAAGTCGCATTATTAAAAATTCATCCTCTGTAACCATAACACATTGCATGTAAGTTTTTTAAAATATTCTTTAAAGTAATACTGATTATGAAATATTTAAGATATAAAAAATGTAGGTTGTATTTTTACTAACAAATTTATAATTCATTTATAATTTAGATTAAATTGTGTTAATTTATTGATTTTTAATTTTTTTTTTAAGAGTAGGCTGTTATTTTTTTTATCAATATAAAGTGGTAAATTATTAAAGAAGTTTAAATAAAATATCTGGCAGCATAAACATGCTTATATGTGCAATATGGATAAAATTTTCTAACACGAAGCGGAGCAGTAATATTTTTAAAGTTTAAAATAAAAAATTGTAACAAAAAATAAAGTGATTAAAAAAAAATGTCCGTATTTTTCTTTGGAATTTGAAAGTTTTTCTAAAAATATTATTTTTACGTTAAATGCAATATAAAACAGAGCATTTAAATGTTGTCTTTACGATTTAATAACCATTATTATTGGATCGTAACCCATTCTTGCAGCAAATTTCTAGAAAAACTTTAATTTTCATTTCATACATTTTTAATGTCCTACGTATAACCTATTATCATCTATAAACCCATGAATTATTTTTTTTCCTATATATATACCAGAATCGTACCAATTCTTGGTGAAATTTTCGGAAAACTCCTATTTAAATGACTCTATCTATTCCTAGATAATAAAAGAATTATTCCTGATCACCAATTAAACTTCGGATCTGCTCTTAAGAGGAATAGTATTTCTCAGGAGTATTTTTAGATATCTCCCAAACTTTTGATCGTGTGTGGCATTTTGTCCTCTTCCAAAAACTCAAGAGCTTCCTTCCTTCAACATTCTACCTTTTTATAAATTCATATATCTTTCAACGTCATTTCCAAGTAGTAGTTAATTCAGAATCCTCAGAAATACATCATGTTCTGGCCGGAATCCCACAAGTTAGAGTATCCTTAGTCCCATTTTATATAACAATTATACCCATGACATCTCATCTGGTTCTATTACCATAACTACCACTTACACAGATGATACGACCATACTTACTTTCCTCACAAACCCCGACATGGCTTCTAATAATTTACAATCACACTCCTCAATCTTGGGATGAAGGAACATTAACAAAAGAGTTCTAAGATTACTTTCATACTTTGCTAAGGACACTCTACCACTTTATACCTTAACGGCAACATAATACCAAAATATGATAAAGGAAGTTACTGCACCAAGATGAGATGTTAACATGTAACCCATATTCAAGACTGAAAAGAATTGAAGCCACCAGACTTTTCCTACAACTTCTTCGACTACTGAACAAATCCTTGAAACTAACAATGAAAAGTAAGCTTTTAATACCCCATACAATTATAAAACCTATTTGGACATATGGAATTAAACTTTGGGGTTCAACGAAAAGTTCCAATTCCTATCGCGTTCAGGCCCTACAATCCAGGATCTTCCGTAAAATTGTTGATACCACTTTTTATGTTCGTAACAATGTAATACAACATGATCGTTTATCCTATCATCATAATCTACTTGTAAGAAAACTCTCCTCTATTACCCTCCCCGGAAACACTCATCGGAGGCTATTACAGTGGGCCAGAGATTTCTTGGAGTGATCTAAATTTCGTTAGTTAGAAAAACTCCTAAGTGTATTTACTTCCATCTCATGGTGCACAATATTATTAATTAATTTATTATGTAAAACTACTTATTACAATATATTTTTAGTTGCAGATATAAAATAAATTTTTAAAAAAATATTCTACATATTTTTATAACTAGAAATAGATTAATTTTTAAAAAAAAGCTAAAAGCTATTAAATTTGTAAGAACTGTAAAGAATTATTATATATTTTTATGGCAAATATTGCAGTTTCAATTTTAAATATCATTCCGACTGTTATTTTATTTATTACATTAAAAATAAAATTATCAACAAAATTTTCCTACGACTATAGTAAAAATTAATAATTCAATATAAGATAGAGCAACATATTTCAAAAATCATCTTCAAAACGTACTCAAAATAAAATAATCAAATTTATAAGCAAAAATTAACTTAATATTGAATTTTTATTATTTTCTAAATCATCTTTTTTTTTATGAAAACAAAATCTTTAATAAAAAAAAGGAACTTTTATAGAATATATTCGAAGATAGATGCCAATTAGATGTTATTACCGAAATGCTTAAAAAATATTGTCAATAAATTCGGGAGTAATAAAATTAAAATCGATTTACTATCAACAGAGTATACATTAAATTCCAATATCAATTTCTCTGTCAAAATTGAAGATCTTTGAATGTGCATAAAAATTTCCAATCGAATTGGATACTGAAACTGAGGAAATAATAAAAAATCATATTATTTCCGAGATGGAATTTTAGAGGGAGACGGCAAGAATATAAACGAATGTTATTTTAGTATATTTTTCTGGTAGGCTCTTAAAAAAAAAATTGAAATGATGACAAAGTGTTCTTTACAATGCACTCAAATCGGAAACAACCCCTCACATAACATTCAATCATATCCTGAGGTAATCATTTCTACGGTTCATCATCGCAGGGGGCTACTCGGCTATTTGGAATTCGGTTGATATTTATTTACTATGTATCAAACCATTGTACATACAGTAAAGTAAAGTGTTCTGAGTTAATAGAATTCACTAGGAAATTGTCATTGGATTCTAGACGAGGATTGCAATCAACCTACGGCAATAGTCGGAAAGTGTAATCATAAAAAAGAAAAGAATAAATCCAATAATATGAGTACTAGTATTAGAGGAAAAACTTATCAGGATTGAAATAAAAGCCAATCTCCTGGGGATCGAATTTATTAACGGACTTCATTCCAATGTTGATAGTAGAAAATTAAGCTCTTGAAAAGTTTCGTAGAGGGTAACTTGACTAGGCTTAATGCTTCAGGCTAAAAACCGTGTTTGCAGTGCAAGGAACTGCGATTTCTCATCTTGGCTGTTACACCAACAATTGGTTTTCCCTAGACCAACTGAACTAAATATCAGTGGAATAACTTTTATGAATTACCCATTGTACAAAATAAAGGTTATTATGAGTAAAAAAATTTGATAATACGAAAATTAGATTTTTTTGAAATTCAATCATGGCTTCAATTCATTTCTTATTTTATTACTTCGACTATCCCTTACCTTGGGTGAAGTAATTATATTTTTGAAATTTTCCTAAGATTCTAAGTAGAACACACTTAACATAATAATTGAATTGGAATAACACTCTAAAATATCGAAATATATAAATTTTTTTTATTTCACATTACTACTTATAATTTTTTTAAAACGTTCACTGCTCCAAAGCTCTTTAAAAATGCTTTTAGAATCATAAATACACATGTACTGATCGTAAATAGTAAATATGCTTTTAAATAGACCATGTGACCATATTTGTAATACCAAAATATTTTGTTGCTGTCAGTTTTATATTTAATAAGGTATTTAGTAAGGAAAGATGCATGCCTCAACAACGCTTGAAAATTGTCCAATATTTTTATCCAAATAATCGTTTTTTATTGCAACTTATCGTGCACTTCTTCTAATTTATGATCGTCATAATCGGCCTAGTGTGCTCGCTATTCGTCAAACTGTTGAAAGCTTTAAACGTAATCTTTGTTTACACAATGTTCGTATACCGGTAAGACAAAGATCTGGTCGAAGTGCCAAGAATATTACTGCCAATCAGACAAGTGTTCATAAGGACCCAAATTTATCGATTTTAAGGCGTTCTCCATATTTGGGACTATCTGCCACAATAATATGGCGTATTTTACGGTCGGATTTGGGGTCAAGTCCTTAAAAGGTAACCGTGAATTTACTGATTTTGCTCTGGAACAATTCGAAAATAATGCTAATTTTTTCGAAAAACGGACGAGGAACCTTTACATTCCAAAGAAACGGACGAGGTGTGGTTATGGCACGGCAGTATTTATCGGACCTTATTTTGTTAAAAGAAGGAAGAAGTTGCCGTTACTGTAAATGGTCAGCTTTATAGATCGATAATAACGCACTTTTCGTAATCTGTTACCACGCTACGTGCCACATAGCACATGCCAAAATCGATATAATAATTTTATTATATATGATTTTTTTTAAAAAAAACTAATACATTTTTAGCAAGAAAATACCAAACAATAAATGCACTATGCAATGAATTAGAAAAAAATAAAATTGCAAAGGGATAATTTTATAGAATATTATGAAAGGCAAAAAAAATTAATCTCAACTTTTGATTTATAGCTTAACACTTTTGAATGGTATAAATACAAAAAAAATCATAGATTGAATTCATAAGAATAGGGGTGTTCATATTAAAAGTACTTTTCAGCCATTTTTGATCCTCAAAAATTGAAAGATTTACCAACCGAAGCGCTTCTTTATAAAAGAAATCTCTTGCGAATAGATTGTAGAATAAATGAATGGTGGTTTCGAAAGGAAAATCGTATTAAAATTTCCAATTATATTCCCTTGAGTTATTTTTTTTTAAAGTGTAAAAGACATAATATGCTCAATGTGCGGGTTTTCATATCAGTCATTTTGTACTTCAGATATTTTTAAAAGCATTTACTATAGAAGCGTGAATCAGAAATTTTTATTTCATATTTTCAGAATTTCAGTTGATTTCCTTTTCGAATCTACTAATAGAAGTGGTACTTTAAAATTTTGTTACTAAAGTGGACCGTATTTCTGTTGTTATGCTATTTTAGACACTTTTAGTTCCATTAGAATTTTTTCTTTTAACTCATAAAGCATATCTTATTAAAAAAATCTTTTCCTTATTGCAGTATCTACTCGAAATAATAATAAAATGTATGAACGTCATATAGATTATATAACTCTCTAAGGGTGTCTTTGTACAAATGCATTTTAACTTGACAACCTGATTCTGAATTTGATTATGTACTGTAAAGTTACCCTCATTGAATTGAAGGGTGTTGGGCAAAATAGTGTGAAAAATTGAATCATGTCATCTCAATCAAAATCATATCCGATTTAATGATGAACATCAATGAATTGCGTCATTAATGTGTGAATTTACTCATTTTAGGGTAAGTCAATCAATAGTGAGTGGTGGCAATTTTGAATATCCACATATGTACACGTATGGTATGTTCATATCTGGAGTAGTTTAGTTTAATACTACAAAAGGGGTTGATAATTATTTAATGAAGTTATTTATGAACAGCTATTATAAGTGGTATAAATACTGTGAATTGTGAACGTTTTCTTAGAAATTACTTACACATCTGAGTAGTAATACATATGTTATATTTGATTAGCCGCCTTAACTATAATTTTTATTAAGTGCGTACGATACTCCTAAAATGTTTATATAACTGTGTGTTATTTGGTTATTAATCGTAGAATCTTTAAGAATATTTAGAAAAATAATATCTTAAAAGACGAAATTTGGACAGAACTAACTTTGTATTTATGTACCAATTTTCTGATTTTATTAATTTTAATGTTAGACTATATTAGTTTAACAAAAAACTAATTTAGCCAAAGTTTCATCAACCATTAAATACATAAAAAAATATAATTAATGCTCAAATATGCTACAATAGAAAAATATAAGCGCTACTCAACGCATAATAGAGCTCACAATGCAGTTACAAGAATTAGAGCTTTGTATCCAGGATGCAAATTACTAGCTACTACTAAGCCAGAAATTAGAGCTTTATTATTTTCTATTAATCCAGGATATAAATTACTAGCTACTACTAGAATACAACCAATATTTTTTATATAATATAAATAATATATTGGCACACTCCTATTACCATTAAAAGCAGTTTCAAAAGAAAGCTTTTCTTTGAACTTCTTTTTTATTTTTTAAGTAATTCATTTTCTTTTAATTTTAATAGCTTGTATATTATTTTTTTCGATTTACAATCAATTTTATAAGAATTTACTCTATCATACGATTTGCATATTTTAGTCTTTCGATATTTTTTATATTATACAAGATTAAAAATTCTACGATCAAATTAAAAATCCACTTCAAAATCAGGTGTAGTAGAAAAGCAATGTTTTTTTTGCAACAATTTTATTTAAAAAAAAAAAAAATTTTTTTGTACATCAATGTTATCACCTTCAAAGTAGTTTCTTGGGCAGCCATATATTTGTGGGGGTGTTATTTCCACTTTTCATAGTAGTGCTGGAAGTCTTCAACTGGAATTGCATTCAGATTCTCGGCTACACTCCTTAAGCTGTTATCCTTAAGTACCAAGATGACTTCGTTTCAAATAGTTTTTGATCTTCTAGAATAAGAAAAAGTCACACGGACTAAGATCTCTTTTTAAAAAAAATACAAAAACTGTTTAATATATAATAGATGACCACGTGAAAAAAGGTATTGTCATGGTGAGGTATCCAATCTAACACAAAAAGTATCTCAGTATCCGAAATGTCCAATCTGAAGCAACTAAATTTGTTTTTTAATTTTATTTCTAAAAAAAAATTTTCTTAAATATTTAAATAATTAAATTTTAACTAAAAAGTGCTATGGTGAATTCCGTCTTTAGTTAATTTTAGTAAAAATGTCCAAAAATGACTTATAGTTTTTTTTTGTTGAATCCACATATTGACATATTGCTGTACTAAAAAATATATTCGTTCCGATGAGAAGACCATTTTATGGTTTATTTGGGATAAAAAAAAAATTGCTGAGAAAAGATACCAAACACTAAGGAATATTTTATTGTAAAACGTTCTTTTATTATTGGTCAATTCTAAAATTGAAAATGTAATTGCTCAATTTTATGAATTTGACAGGAATATAAGAACAGTCTGTCCTTTATCCGCAGATCACTTGGGAGAGTTTTACAGTAGTAATGGTTTCAAATACTATCAAATACTGGAAAAATTATTACAACAGTTATTGAAAATTTATGACAAATCAGAAATACAAACATAATAATAGTATTTATTATAAAAATATTTTCAATGAAAGGGGAATAAAATAAATTGTTAAAAGAAATACTTAGAAAATCTTATTTTAATGCAAAAATATCCAATATTTTTGAGTGAACAAATACTTACAGTCCTTATATATAAATCAATTATACAAAGTTGTAAGTTCAACAAAAAAAATTATGTTACATATTTTTTTTATCGTAAATCAAATAAACAACAAAAGTAGAAATTTTATTTTAAATTTTCTGTAATCAAAAATTATGTCCATAAAAACCTCACATGAATAAGTTCGGTTTTTGATGAACAGGCAAAAAAATAAAGTGGATTATACATAAACAAACTTTAATGGAAAAAAAAGATCAGCTATCTACATTTTTTTAATTATCAAAACAAAAAAAACAAAAAAAATCACGAATGTTTGGTTAAATCATATTTGTTGGAATGATAATAAAATTCATATAATATATCTTAACATATTAACGAGTAAAATATTATCACTTGTTGCTAGTCTAAATCTAGCTCATTTATGAAACGATATTTCAACGTGTACCAGTAATAAAATGTTGATAATTGGAAATATGTTGGCGAAAAATAATTGTTTATTTTATCCTTAATTACCCATTATTTTTCCCTCTAGATAATTTCACTAAACGTTTAAAAATATTATTTCCTTCTAATGATTATGCCAACTCTTAATACTATCATAACATTTAACATTTAAATGCATATAGTCTGCTGAAAAAAGGAAAAAAACAACATCCTTAAAACGTTCAAATAAAAATAATTATTTGTTTTGTAAAAATCCTAAAACCAACTTCCATATTCGCAGCTATTTAAAAGTATATATGTATTAGTATAAACCAAAAAGAGAAGACTAATTTATGGTTATTTTTGCACAGTTTACAAATTGTTCGGACACTTAACATCCGTGATAATAACAATGAGAAAATTTTTATTGTTTGAAACATAAAATGCGAATATACTACGGTTATAAAAGGACCTCCATGACCATTTAATTTCTCATATTAACAAGTATTATAGAAAAATCACATATTAATTAAGCATACAGTAAAATTTCGGTTTTCCTTTTAATGTGGCTTAAAAATTAAATTTTATATATTAATATTAAATAATAACTTACGTTTATCTATTTTATATATAAAATTTATGATGAAAAGATACCTGAATTTTATATATTATATAATTATAAGGTACCTTTAATTATTTTTGTATAAAGTGCTTTTCAAAAAAATATAAATTCTCCATATTATTTCACAAATATTTATTTTAAAATAGTTTATTAAACGATGCCAATTTATAATATATAAGGTGTAGTAAACAGAAATCCATTATTTTTGCATTAAATTGAAGGTTTTATTTAGCATAGATAGAATGATACGATTTAGGTCAAATATGCACCGTTTTGTTCGATAACTTGTTGCCATTTTGGAGGTAATTTCATAATGCCTCTCTCATAGAAACCCTTATCCTTATTGGCAAAAAACTGGGACAGTCGACTTTCACAATCTTCTCTTGAGGCGAATTTTTCACCTGCAAAATCATTCGTCATAGACAGGAAGAGGGGGTAATCACTTGGTACCAGGTCCGGACTATAAAGTGGATGCATAAGAACATCCCAACCTAGGTCCCGAAACTTCTGCCGAGTCACTATCGATGTATGCGGCCGGGCGTTGTCCTGATGGAACACAATTCCTCTCCTATTGGCCAAAGCTGGCCGCTTCTGGGCGATTGCTTCTTTCAGACGGTCCAATTGTTGACAGTATAGGTCTGAATTAAGAGTTCGGCTGTAGGGGAGCAGCTCATAGTAGATGATTCCCTGCCAGTCCCACCAAACACACAGCAAAACCTTCCTGGCTGTCAATAACCCACCGTTTGCGCCGGGTGACCGCGATTTGACCACGACCGTTGTCGCTTGACGTTGTCGTAAGTGACCCACTTTTCATCACCAGTAACCATCCGCTTCAGAAATGGATCGATATTGTCGCGATTTAGCAGCGATTCGCAGATGGAAATTCGGTCCATGATGTTTTTTTGCGATAATTCGTGTGGCACCCATACATCGAGCTTCTTCTTGTATCCAGCCTTATTTAAGTGGTTCCAAACGGTTTTTTGTACAATGTTTAGCTCCTGGGCAATCGAAACAGTGCTTACGTGACGGTCGGACTCGACGATTTCCATTATTTTATCGACATTTTCGACAATTGGCTTTCAAGAGCGTGGTGCATCTTTGACATCAAAATAACCGGAACGGAATCGACGAAACCGAAATTGCGCATGATTGACTGTTACAGTATCAGGACCATAAACACTATTCACATTTTTAGCTGCCTGGCTTGCGTTTTCGCCTTTATCGAAGAAAAACTGTAAAATATGGCGTATTTTCTCTTTGTTGGTGTCCATCTTTGACGCGTGCTAAAAAAATACTGAGTCAAGTAATCACAAAACTGTATGAGAAGTATCTTTTTTAGTACAAAATCTTATCTTTCTAACGCCATTTAGTGCAACCAGATCGCACTTTTAAAACGGGAGATACAGACTCCTAAAGCCATCTATTGGCAAAATAATGGATGACATTTTACTACACCTTATACATAAGTAGTTTTTGTAAGTACAGTTTTCATGTTCGAATAGGGATAAAAGCTAGTTGAAATTTTAAGAACTATCAAAATGGATATTAAAACTTTTAATACATATTCTAATTAATTAAAACTCTTTAGGATGGAAAGTTTTTAAATTTGTTTTTATTTTTATAGCTTATCAAATAAATCGTACACTTTTTAACAAAATTGAATAATAATGGAAAAGTATCAGTTCAATTGAGTATATTAGCTAATAACAAATAAAATTCATTGTCGATATTTTGGACAAATTAGAATATTTCATTCAAAAAGGATATCAGCTATACTATAAGTGATTTTTCAATTACTTTATTGAATGGTTCTATCATCTGAATCGTGTAGAATTTTTTGTTCAATGTCAAGAAAATCACCAACCGTAACCGTAAAAAGTTTTTCAATTTCTTGCTACGATAACGAGGAAATCTGTTCTCAATTTACCCGACGTCAATGTGTCACGGATTTAAATAAAGCTTTCTTTCCTATTTCACTTAGTAGAATACCACAAGGAGTGGTATTTGATTTAAGTCAATGAATATTGGAGATACACAATTTATGTGATTTGAACTTTAATCGATAGTAAAATACTAAAACAGAATCGATATTCTTATAGATTCCTAAGTGAACTTTCTGTTTAAAAATTGTTTATTTTATTAAATTTCATATTATATACATAGAAAATTGAAATAAAATTGTTTTTTTTTATATTTCAAAATAAAAACACGTATAATAATTTATTTAATTCAATTTACACAATCGTATCTTATACAGATTTTTTTTTAAAATATTTTTTATAAAATATTTTTGAAAAAACTACAAATAAATTATTTTAATTATTAAAATTCCTAAAATTCAGTATTGCGAATCTATAGTGATAGGTTATTAGATAAGTAAGTTAAAATTAAAGAGAGATAATCGTTCTTCTTGGATACGAAATCATTTAATATTTTTATTAGAATAGTATAAAAAATCCTTCTTAAAATTCTTTTTTGTTGTTTTAGTATATGACTATATATTTGATAGTTATCTAATTCCACTTTATCTATATTTATCAATTAAGTTTTCGATCAAAAATCTCCACAATCCAATAATGTTATTATGTATTTAATTTTGGTTACATTTTAGCGACGACTAAATATATCACACGCTTTTGATCGATTATAGTACTTTCAACTACTCTAAAAACTTCCTTTCACAAATGATTTTTTTTTCAAATCACATATCTCCCAACGTTATTTCGAAGTAGTAGCTAATATTTAGTATTCTGAAATATCCTCTATTCTCTACCGTATCAAGTGTTCCTTAAGGCAGTAATCTTAGTCCACTTCTATGCAATATTTATAACATACTTGTGACTTCTCAACTAATACTAAAACTATAACTCCCACTTATGATAATAGCTTCAAAAAATCTACAATTCGATTTATGTTTGGAACAAAGCCATTTATGATGACTTTAATATCCTCTTTGTCCATATTTGTCCGTTTCTCGTAATAAAAAGTTACATTCCAAATTATGCTACTAATATAATGATCTTATTTAACAAGTATCCTCTGCAACGTTTTTTATTATTATTTGTTGGTGTTTAAAAATAAATTGGCCACGATATATCTTTAAATGTCAGAATATATTGTTAGGTGGAGGTAGACCGATAAATGTTTCTCTCCTATTTTTATAGTGTCTTTGTCAGCAAATTGGCTTGTTACAATATTAATTTAGCTGTAGATAACACTAAAAGTATAAAAAAAGAGAAAAAATATATATTTTCTTAGCAATATTTTTATAAGAATCTTAATACATAAAAATAAATTCATCGTACATTTAAGTCAATAGTTTAATTCACTTGAAATAAATTTATAGAACTCAGAAATTTAATATGTAAAGTAGTTTTCAGCTAACAAATTATATAAGTAGACTAATTTTAATATAAGTAATTACTATTACCATAACCATCAACTATTATAAAAAAATAATAATAATGATAAGTTATCGAAAAAAAATTTTAAAATGTTAATCTAAAAAAACTTAAAATATGTCATTTGTTAATTTGTTATCAAAATGGAAATTATTACTTGTATAAATTTTATTTGTTCCACTTATAATATGAAGTATTAGCACAATTTATTATATAATATATAATTTCCTTATTTTTAAGCTATTTTAGAAGTTCTATATACGTGTATGTTTTGAAAATTATATTCACAAATCTATATTTCCTCATTGATCAAAGCCAAAAATAATAAAACAAAATAATTTCGAAAAATTACAAAAATACTGTTTAAACCAAATAACTTATATACGTATAAATTTATCAAATGAAAGTTTATTATTTTAAAGAATTGTCAATGAAATTATTTGATTTGTGTAAAATTTTATTTGACAAATGTTGATTTTCCTCTGCTTTCCAGAAACAAGATATTATTCTTTAGTACTTCTGTAGATAATCTTCTAAAGTTTTAATAAAAAAAACAAGGGATCCAAAGAATTTCCCCTTTAAAATACGTACTGGGTAATAGCTCGCATTTGTGTATTGAAAATTTTTGATTTATAGCGTCAAAAACAACACGAAATATATTATAAAAAAATGGAGCAGGTTCAAGAATTATTTAACATTAGTCATATTGTTGGAATGGAAACCTATAATTTGGACAGATATGAACCTGCACCAGATGCTTCTCCGTAGGTAATATGTCTGCTCACTTGGCAGAAAACCCAATGCACTCACGTTCGTGTATAGAAGCGATGATGGGGAGATCGGATAGAATAACAAGAGTTACCATCCAGATGAAAACGATCAAAATGAAGTGGGTGACATCATGAAGAATGCACACTTTTATAAAACAGAAAAAATAGTACAGGGGAGAAAAGTTCACCCCTGTATGAATTGTTTAGAGCTGAAGTGAACTAAAAACAAAAACACAAATGAAAAATGAGTTTGAGTTTGCATCAAATTCAGATTTGGTTGAATGCTTCACATTTGATTCATAAAACCTTGTCTCTCTTCATCGATATTATATAAGAAGAACATAGCACGGAAAAAAGTGATCCAAAAGGGATAATTTTTTATTTAGGACAGTCGTGGATTTACAACAGGAAAATCTGTTTCAAAGTGAAATCGAAAAAAAATTGAACGAAAATGGTAAAAATAGCGAGGGTGGACTCCCCATTGTTAGCATTTCGAAATTTGTGGGGGATTTCTTGCTGTTACTGGATGTTATTCAAATAAAAAAAAAATTACGGAATTAAGTTGACAAATTCATCTTCTGCGGATTCGCCTGATTTCACTAGCTGCTTACGTGAAAAGTGAAAACTTCTGGATACCATTTTAATCGACTCAACACACCAACCATAACAGAAAATACCCAATACTAAACAATCACAACAAATCCTCTCAAGTATTAAATTAATTTGTTGCAGATTGAAATTGTGGTAGTTGTATTGGTTTTCACGGAGAATTGAAAACAAAATCAGACTAATCTTTAAATCTATTATCGGGAAATTCATAAATCGAATGTTCATCATAGTTCATTGAATTTTTATAAGACTACGATTATTTGACAAAAATATATAATATTTGTGAGACTATACATACCATATATACGAATATATATAATTTTAGGCAGACTATATATATACATACAATCCATTAAAATTTAAACTATTATTATAATGTATATATTATACATTTGTTTGGATACAAAGTATCTTTTTTTTGGTATGGATAATGAGATATTTAAGAGAATGACCGATCAAATAATATAACTAAAAAATACGATAGTTATTCAAAGAAAACTCAAATAAATCATTCAGTAATTATAAAAAATTAAATTTTTATTAAATAAAGTTTTTTAGTATAATTATTTCAATTTATATAGTCTGCTATGAATATTGCTATAAATAACGCTCGCTTACATCGAATATAGACTAATATTTATGTATTGGGTTCTCCGGAAAGTAATTTTGTTTTTTTCCCAACAGAGGACTTAATTGTATTTTTTCACAACCAACTTCATACTAAAGCCACATAATCATATGTATTTTGACAGCTGACATAGCAAAGCTTGTTTGTGGAAAAATTGATTCTGCACAGTAGTTTTTGGTTGATACCCTTTTAACTATGGAAAGTGAAAAACAGCATTTTCGCCATATTTTACTTTTTTACTATAGAAAAGATAAAAAATGCTGTTTAAGCAAGAAAAAACATTATCCAATATATATGGAGAAGATGTGTTATTTGAGCGCCAGTATAAAAACTGACAATTTTGATATCGAAGATGCACCACGTTCTAGAAGACCAGTTGAAGCTGATGAAGGCACAATAAAGGTATTAATTGATGCAAACCGATAAATAAGAACTCGTGAAATCGGTGAGAAATTTAATTTATCGACATCAACCGTTCATGATCATTTGAAATGGCTTGGTTTTATCTCAAAGCTCGACATATGGGTTCCTCATCTTCTTACGGAAAAAAATTTGTGCCGTCGCATTGACGTTTGTGATTTGCTTCTCAAACGCCAAGAAAATGATCTATTTTTGAAACGTATCATCACTGAAGATGAGAAACGGGTTGTCTATAACAATGTTAAGCACAAAAGATCCTGGAGTAGAAAAGATGAACCGGCTCCAAGCACTTCGAAAGCCGAGCAACACAATGATCAATTATGAAGTGTACTATCATCAGTTGGACAAATTGAATGATGCACTTTAAGAAAAAAGGCCAAAATTGGTCAATAGGAAAGGTATAGTATTCCAACAGGGTGGTGCGAAACCACATTTAAGTTTGACCACTCGGCCAACATACTCTCCAGACCTAGTACCGTCCGATTATGATTTGTTCCGATCTGTACAAAATTGTTTAGACGGTAAAATGTTTAATTCAAATGAGGAGGTCAAAAATCACTTGGATCAGTTTTTTGCTAACAAAGAACAAAAATTTTATGAGCCTGGACTCATGCCACTGCCAGAAAGATGGCAAAGGGTATTTGAGCAGACTGGACAATATTTAATTGAATAAAATATTAATTCACTATAAGAAAATCGTCTTTCAAATTACTTTTCGAACAACCCAATACATTTTTATAAATCAAAAAATATATTATTTATTGTACTGACCTCAAACCAATCATCTAATTTTATTAATACTCATGCCTTTGCTGGGTTTTAAATGAGAATTTATGGACGGTTAAATTTATTTATCCTTTATAATATTTAATATGCCTTATTATTAGCATAAAAAAAAACGGAATTACTTGCCGAACAACCCAATACTATAAATTTAGCTACAGTAAGCTTTTCGAATTACTGTAGAGTCAGTCACCAACGATATGCTATTGCGACGAATGCCAACCAATAACTTGAACGGGACGCAATACGAGGTGAGGTAAGAAAGTTGTGACACTGACTTTTTGCAACAATTTTATATTATTTTTATACATTGATGTTATGGTCTTTAAAAAAATTCCTTTAGGCAGCTATATATCGGCAGAGGGGTTTTAAATCATCAGTAACCAAGATCTTTCCAAGATAAAATCTTTTCAAGTGTTTATTTTTACTTGGCGACTGGAAAAAAAAAACAAAATGAAAAGAGCCTGGGGAACCGTAGCAATCCATTTTTTTGAGAAAAAAAATCGTTTGTGGAGATTACCGAGTGATACAGGGTATAGTCTTGTGTCATACAGGGTATCATCTGAATATCTGCAATGTCCGATCTGACGCGAAGTACTCTTTTTTTGAGTCGTTCAAAGTGCTCGAATAGTAATCAACGATCTGACATCATTAGATCTCTCACTAAACGGGCTAAATTGAAAATTATTCTGAACGGCTAAGAGAAACTAACTCATTCAACATAATTTCCTTTTAGCTCTATACACTTTCCCAACCGTTTTTCTAAAATTTTTATCCCGTCCAAAAAATAGGATTTCGGAAGTTCTGCAAAATACTCATCCGTTTGAGCAATAACGTCCACAATTTTGACAATTCCATTCTCAATTCCACAATTTTGACCATGGAAACAGCGCAGGTGTGCACACGCGCATTGTCTTGATGCAAGAGGATCTTTTCTTCTTCAGATGAGGGCGTTTCCTTTTGATTCCCTCGCTCAACCGTTTCAATAACGATGCGTAATACGATTGTGTGGACAAGTCTGCTTGTAATCATAGCTTATAAATCGTTGATAAGGAATAGTTTATGAAAAAAATATATAATGACTATCAATAGATAGAGCAAGATTCACAGAAACATCTTAAATTTTGCAGTTTATATCAACTATACAAAATCAATTTCGAAAACTGTACATTTTTTGAAATTATTGCAGCGCAAAATTTTCTTACCTATAAAAAATCTCAAAAGTTCATTCATTTTATTATAGTAAAGAAAAGGACATAAATTAAGATCAATTTTACACAAAATGTGTAAACAAAAATAATTATGGCTAAGTATTTGATTAAATTATAAATAATTTTTTGTATTTACAGTTTTTATATACAATATTTATAAAATGTAATAAAAATCAATTGAAAATAAAAATAAACCACCTACACTTGTTGCTGATACACGTATTCGTAAACCACTCTTATTATTTACACTTTATTTAGTAAATTACTTACAATATATAAAAATAAATTAATAACATTAAAAAAAATCAATTTTCTTAGAATTTTCTATTCTTTTATACTTTTAGAAATGACATCAATTTAATTGGAATTATTTCTTTTCAACTATTTATAGTTAAATAAGAATTTATTTCGTTTCCAGTTTTATTATTTGTTGATGAAAAAATATTTTGTATCTATGCGAGAGAGGAGAAATATATTAAAGTAATTTAAAGTAAAATATATTAAAGGTTATGCTAGTAAAGTAAATAATATAAAATACTCGAATACAAGCAAGTATCTTTGTCGCAAAATTCAATTACTTGTTTCAATTACGAACATCTTTTTTTGGCTAAAATTAAACAAAACTCAAAGCTCGAAGAAAATTAACAAGATACTTTTCCTTGCCATAAATAAATTAATAAGGCTAAGTAAGCTTTGTCTACCCAAAATGGCTATGTTTCTATGAATAGAAACTTCTTTTTGCTTCGATAACAGTGGCAATAATGAAAATCAATTATTCACATTATCATTCCATTTGTGTATATCAGAATAACAAGGACTACACATAAAGTTTCCGGTAATAAGATTGAGATGATCATTAATTATTCATTTCGAATTACATCTTTCCTTAATTTTTATAAATAATAACAATTCGGTTTGTCTTCTAATGATGCCATTTGAATAATTCAATTAAAAATTTTACGAAAATCACTTTCGCATTTTGATTGATAATTAAAACTGAAGCAAATAGTACTTTTTGAAAGAAAATATTCACCATTTATTTTGTTTTTTATTAAATAAAAGTTTTGATAAAATTTTGTTAGCAATTTATAAGTATATCTACCATTTTATTATGAACATTGAATAGTAAATTTTTATACCATATAATATTTTAATACTAATTAATTTATCATAAATGCCGATAGAAATTTCGAATAAGTCAAGAAGATTAAATATTAATATTTTCTTATATGCTTTTCAATTACTGTAAATGAAATTCGATTTATTTCTTATATTAAGTAGGTTTAGTTTAAATGCAGGGAGCTCAAATATGATATTAAAATATAAAAAAAGTGTATATATACACAAAATTTTCATTTTATTGAGAAAATTAGCACATAAGAAATCAAAAAAATATAAACGAAAGATTAGACTATGGCCGTGAATTCGACGGTATCTCAAGGACATACATATATCGTTACTACTATACTTTACAAAATTTGTTATATTGTAAATACTTCTGCATTTATTCAGGTAACTTCAATTGTAATAGTATAAATTTTTTCTTCAATCGCATGTTGACAATTTATCTATTAATTAAATACTATCTTTTTTTGAATAAACTTATATTTAATGAAGTATCTTATCTGTTTAGCTTAGCTCTTGTTATTAACTCTATGACATATTAAATGTTAACTTGAACTATATCCAAAAGAACCATCGATGACCAATCTTATTGGGTACTAGAAAAAATTTATAAAATAATTTTAAATAACATTTTAGCATACCAGTTTATGCATATAAGTAAAAATACTGAAATAAGGATATCTCTGCTTTAATTTCATTTAACTTTTTATGTCTATACGAGGACAAGTATTTTACAATATATTTTTTTTTTATTTTTTACGGCTTCTGAAAGATTTTGTTTTTTTTTTAAATACATATATTGAATGTAGACAGATTTAATTTATTGTGTATCGCAAGTGGTTCGAATTCAATTAATTTTTTTCCATTTACTATAAAGTTAAATCAATGAAAAATTGTTGTTATGGACATGTATTTTGAAATTTTCTGAAATAACCATGATTACCAGTCATTTATTGATATGCAAGTACAATTTTTAATATTATAACATTTACCAGTATTTTCTGACATTTCTGTTCAGTTGAATAGTATGAAATAAATTTAATTGGATTTTCGTATAGATAATGAACAGTTTATATTTATTTATTTTGTTTCTATATTAATATTTATTAAACTAATTGGTATCTCAAATATTTATTATTTATGTAATAAATTAATACTTATCATTAACTTTATGCAACATAATAAACAATTATTATATTAAAATTCACAATTAATTAATTATTTTACAAATAAAAAAAAAAGTTTATTAATATATTATTAAAAACTGATTTATTAATATTAAGAACTATAATCAATATTTTTGTAAGTTATCTCAAAATGCAATTTACATTCTATTTTTTTTTTTTAAATTTAGGTAAAGTTATATTATTTATGAGTAGATAAAAATAAAGATTTGAGCTATGCAGTATAATAGTATTTATACTATTTCAATTCGGAGAACAATTTTTTATTTTTTTATTAGAAATTATTATTTTTTAATTTTACATTATATCCATTAAAATTTTTTCACCACAGACAGACAATTTTAGAACTATCATAACACCAAATTTGGCAACGTTCCCCATTTTCTTCATTATCATGGCATCATAAAGTGGTCCCATATATACTCGTATATCAAAAAGACCAAACCTAAAAACATTTAAATAAATCTTATAACGAATTTTTATCATCTTTCATAAAAATCAAACTCATCTATTGAGAATGATATATATTAATGAGCTGTGCGTATTTAATATATTTAACTAAACTATCTCCTATTCTCAAAATAAATCCACAGAATAGATAAATAAAAAATGTATAGAAGAGTTTTTAGCAGAAATACTGATGGGAAGATGCGTAGGATATTTATCAGTAGATAGTATATCAGATCAGAAAAATCTGAATATAAATATTCTTCCATATTGAGCTTTAGAGGAGAAAAAAACAAAAAATAAATTAAATTTAAATTATATTTATAATTGTATAAAATTATAAAATTATATTTTTAATTAAAAAAAAAAAGGATAAATACCATCCTAGCTTTTAAATGGGCATATAAAATTGGATTGGATTTCTCAATGCAAACATATATTGCCAATGATATGATTACAATTAAAAAATCATTATACTTGCCTTTTGGAAAATTAATCCAGTACCACCTAGTTACATTTCGGCACATCGAATGTTCAATCGGTTTCAGAAATATTTTCAATCTATGAAAATGGAATAGTGAAAAAATTGGATTTGTCAACACGATTTTCATTCAAACATCATCGCAATATTATTCACCCCATTGATTGGATACAGAGGTTCAGACTTGTGAACATATACAAGACCATTACATATCCGGAGGGTGACCAATGCGTTGAACATAGATTGGACAAAACAGTTCATCCGAGACACAAGTACGTACACCTACACATAAATATCGACTATTCAACAACTAATTATCCTGTCTGCTTGCATTTATTTCCAATTCAGCGTATTTTGTTCACCGATATTTACGACGCAGTCAATCGGAAATTATTCCTCTTCGGATGTACCACTCAGTCCTGAGTAGTTGGGCTAGTATCAATATCATGATTGTATCTATGCATATCATACCGCCGCCTACTATTTTTCAATAGTATTCAAGTGGATATACGATAAATTAATTTCATTTAATTAAATAACCGGAATGAATATATAATCAGAACGGATAAGGATAATGTATAAATCCATAACCATAGTCGAGTATTACATTTTATAAATACAAACAATCTGCAGCTAATTTATATTTATAACATTTTTTAAATGTAATTTATTCCCATGATTACATCTTAAAATTATTAGGGATATCACATTGCATAGAGTAACTTGAGGCAGAAATATGAAAATCGGTGAACGATATCAAATTTACCTGCAGATTAGTTAAACTTAATATTTACATAATTCAATATGCTTTGTTGTGTACATTACCCAATTAATCAAGTGAATAATTAAATAATCTTTTAATCAAGCAGAATAAATTATTTTGTCTTAGGTAATAATTGCACTCTCTTTTTTTAAAGATATCTGAAATATGAACTATTAAATTTAAAAAAATGGGATATTTAAGATTTGATTAATTTAATTAAATTTTAAAATTATTCATTTGCACAAAAACTTGATTGGTAAATATATAATGTTTAGTTAGATTTCAACATTACTTTTAGTGAAATATAGAATTTAGTAAAATTACAATATAAAAAATGTTGGGTCTGTCTCTATATATTGGGTTGGCAACTAAGTGATAAAAAGAAAAATTCAAAATTTTTACTTAAAAATATAACTTTATTCAATTAAGTATTGTCCAATTTTGTCGATGACCCTTTGCCATCTTTAAGGCAGTATCATAATTCTGTGTTCGTAAAACTTATTACTTTTGCTAGCAAAAAAACTGAATTAAATGTGATTTAACATCATCAGCGTCATTAAAAATTTTACAATTTAAGGAGTTATGCATGGAACGAAATAAATATTAATCTAAAGGCGCTAGTTAGGGCTATATGGTGGATGTGACAACACATCCCAACCTAATTCCAATAATTTTTGGCGAGTAACCAAAGATGTGTGAGGCTTTGCTTTGTCTTGCTGAAAAACCCCACCCTTACAATTAGCCAATTCTGGCCGCTATTCTTGAACTGCATTGCTCAGTTTGACGAGTTGTTAAGCGTATGTGTACACGGTGGAATTAATCGTTTCGTTTCTTGGTAAAAGTTCAAAGTGCAGAATTCCTTTATAATCCCACCAAACTAACAGCATAAACTTCTTTTGGTGCATCTCAGCTTTTGATGTCGTCTGAGGTGGTTCATCTCGCATCACCCACGATAGTTTCCGATTAACGTTGTTGTAAACTATCCACTTTTCGTCATCAGTTATCAGTCGTTTCAGAAATGGATCCCTTTCGTTGCGTTTCAGAAGCGAATCGCAGATGCTAATGCGTTGCGTCAAATGAATTTCCTTAAGCTGATGAGGAATCCATAAATCGAGTTTCTTAACATAGCCAAAGCTGTTTTAATTTTTTTTCAATTCATGTATGCGATACATTGAGCTTCTCTGCAATCTCACGTGTTGTGCTATGACGATCTGAATCGATAATGGCCTTGATATGGATCCCATCAAGTTCAACTGGAGTGAAAAATCACCAGAACTAAATTTAGCAAACCAATTTTGACACTGCCTTTCTTTCAAGGCTTCATTCCCATATAAGGCATATAACTTCCTGTGTACCTGCGATGCGTTCTTGCCTTTTCGGAAATAATACAATAAAATATGTCTAAAATACAGGTCTTGTCCTTCCATTTGTAAATTTGCATGAAAATAAAACTAAATAACTAAACGATAAAAAGTTTTAATAAATTAAAGGCGGAAGTCCAAACAACATGAAAACAATATTTTATAGGTTAGGTGCTTTGAACACGTTGACATAACAAAAAAATGTGCTAATGCCATCTATTGACAAAATCCGCAAGCACTCAGTTACCAACCCAATATTTTATTTTATATCAGAAAATTTGACAATGTCAAAGTCAATTTTTTTCTTGTAATCAAAAAATGCTATAGTTAATATAATATATTCCATAAGCTTTAAATAAGAATGTATAAAATTACATACCAAAATAACGATAAGATTTATTTTTTCTATACAAAAAAGTAAATATCTAAAAAGTAATTAATAAGTTGCTAAATAAAATTTTATATTATTGTATAATATAAAAAAAATAACAAATAATAAAGTTTAGAAAATAAACTAAAAAATTATATCCAAAATTAGTAGGTAAATAATACTAAGTTGGACGGCAGCTTTTAAAAAGTCTTTATTAAAGAAGACTAAAATTCCAAAACACTTGAATTAAGTAATGCTGAATTAATCTACAAAATGACATATAATATTTGTAAAAAAAACATATTCTTTTGTGATATTAGATAAATTTATGTTTTATTAAAATAATAAAAATCATATTTTATATTAAAAAATAAGAAAAAAAAATATTTTCTAATATAAAAATAAAAAAAAACAACATTTCTTTACTTTATTTTCCATACTTAAATCACTAAAAAATAAATATTGTTATTTGAAAGTTTTTTTCTCAATAAAATTGAACAGCATAAGACAATCGTGATCATTTAATCGATTTCTATTGTCACTGTTACAAATTTCAGGATACCTGAAAACATGCCTTGAATAAATTTTTTACTTAAACTGATTCGTTTAAGTTACTCTTAACATTTAGAGGAATCTGAGACTGTATTTATTATTGAATATGTACTTTATTGAAATAAAAGTCCCCCTTCTGAAAAGTTTCCGAATTTAATACTTGATTTAATGGATGTTTTGACAGAAGCAATCACAGTTAGACTAATACTAGTGTACAACTACGATGAATAACCAATATTTACTATACACTTTGTCCACTGTCGCCTTCATTCGTTTTTAGAGTCGATTCTAGACGTGGCTACATAATATTCATATACAATACAATAAATTGTGGTTTTAGCTATCGTAGTTACCTCCACCATTGGTTTTAGTTGGACTCTGCTAGATACCAGCTATTGTAATCATCGGACTGAAATGATAACACGAACGTGATACTCATTATCCTAAATGAGATGAACTCCTGTGCTAGTTACTTTGTAATTTCAGTCTACGTTTTCGTCATTTATATGTATACATTTCAGTTCAGATACATGTATGCATAAAGGACTATACTTATTATAAATCACCGTATTATTATAGGTAGATATAATTTATAAACGTGACGCGACATCATATGTCGAAAATGATAAAAACAATTATTTTGATGTCGCATCAGTAGTACTTCTCGTTTAACCACGTCGAATAGAAACTACCCCTAAACTATTGTATAAACAGTTACACATACAATATTAGAGAAATTTATGAAATGCTCATTTAGAAAATTTTGTTGAAAACATTTAATTATAAAAAGGACCAAACAATTATTATATAAATAGATAAAGGTAGCATATGTGACAAAATTTAATTAAATTACCTGCAATTAAATCTGAACGAGTTAAGGTACGTTGATGCAATTTAATTAAATTTTTTATACATTTTATTTATAACGATATATCATATAAAATAATATTACAATATAAATTTAGATTTTCCCTAAGAACCAAATTCGTAAATTGATATTTTTAGATTTTAACAAAAAACTTAAAGAACAAATTAGTCTTTTTCTTTTTCATATAATTTAGCATCTATTAATAACTTTGGTTGGTTTGTTGAAGAGTGTCAATTTTTGGTTTACCAACATTTTCTAAAAAAAAAAAAAAGTTTTTTTTTTTTTTAAATTAAAGAATGCATAGAAAAGTATAATAAAAAGACTTTCCACAAAAAAAAAATCAGAAATTATGTTTAAAATTCTGTTAGAAGTTCTTGACTTACTCTTTGTGATAATTAAATGCTTTTAGCAAAACAGTATATTAAGTATTGTTAAATTCTATATTTTCAAATTTATGAAAATATAAAATGAAAAAAATTAAATTTCTCAAAGCTTCTTCAGTATATCTTTTCAGAAAAGGCTAAGAATTTACAACAGTTTAAATGAACTTTATCTATACTAATTCAGTATAAAATTTTCTACAAAATATCAAAATAGAGTTACGTTGGCTGGTGAAATTTTTTATTTAAAGACAAATTGAATAATCGAAGAAGAAACGTGATTTTAAATAAAAGAGTCATTGTCTATTCTATATTTCACATTGTACATATATATAGTATATGAATAAAAGTACATGAATATATTAGTGAATGTTAAGAAACCAAAACCATTATTTCACCACTAACTGGAATTGGTGTGATATCCTTATTCAGGACAAACTTGAAATCTGAAAATCCAATTTTTCATTCCGCATTGAATCGATTGAGCAGCCATTGAATTCCTGTGGGAGATTCAAAAACAAAAGCGAGAATAAAAAACATAAAAAATATTTACCAGTATTTGCTTCTTCTTCATTCAGTTTCGGTTTTTTGATGTTTATCTTATTTTCATCCTATATACAATACAATTTCGAAGAAAAATGACTATCAGCAGTAACTACTGAAAAGTATAATTGAGTTTCGGTCTGGACTAGTTGACAACTTCACGAACCTTAAGCAGACTTGGTATTCTATCAAAAGCGCTGTGAACAATTCCTCTTCGAACCAAACTATTTAACATTATTCGTTGGTGTTTGAGTTGTTGTCATTGGCAAGTACTTTATATAACTATGCAGCCAAAAATTCTAAGTGAACAGAAACCAAATGGAAACTGTTGAACAACAGAAATCAAAATGTTCACAGACACACCAATTGATTTGTCATCACTATAAATTTGTGAAAATCTATTTGGTATGGAATTCTTACTTTTACCTATGCAATAAAAAAACGAAACGCCAGAACAAAAAATTGAAATGTTGTAGACATTTTTCTAATGATTAATTCTTTTGTTTTATGATTTCCATATGGTCTTTGTGCATATTTTATTTCATTAAATATACAAAATTGTGGCTTTGTAATCTTATTATTTACTTACAATATAATATATAAATATCATCACTTATTTAGGAATGAAACTACCTAAATAAGTGATGATATTCATATCTATTTACAAATATACATGCATGCATAATCAAATTCAAAGCTTATGAATTTTGAAAATTTTTTAAATTTTTATAATTAAATATAGTTTTTAAAAATCATATATAAATAAATTAAGAACACTTAATTATATGGAAAAAAAGAAATATCAAAAAAGTTCAAATGATTTTTAATTTAAAAAAAATATTATTTAACTAAAAATAATATAAAAAATATAAAAAAAATTACGACCGTATAATTGCTAATTTTTAAACACAGTAATAATATTGATTGTGCTTATATATTTCTCAGAAACTAGCTTTTTTAGCAAAAACCATTGCGAACTCTTATTTGCGTTTGAGAGGAGAATGCTTTTTTGCTTACAAAACTCCTTCAAAAGATGAATGATGTCGCCACCTATTTAATGATTATGCTTAATAGACTGAGGTGGGATGTACACTTAATCCGTATGGATCCTGCCCGGAAAGTCTAAAGTGGCTCCATTTATGCTCCCAGAAGACTGGGTGCCTTCGGTGAAGCAACGGTATTAGACAGAACACCAGAAACATGCTGGAATTATCGAACCAGAAGACTACGGCTTCGCAGTTGACACGCCATTAATTAAAATTTATTTTACCTTAATACAGCGCACTCACCGGTTTTCTGTGCTACGAAAAAATCATCATCACTAGTTAGCAGTCTACTTAATTCAGATATGTCAGTTAAGAAGGGAATGAAGTAAATAATTTTTGGAAGAATATGTTCAGTATCTACCGATTCGGATAATTTGCTAATAGCTAATTTAGCACATTCTTAAGGTTGAAGTGAAGTGCAATAAGATTTCCAAAGAAATGCCGCTAAGCTAGCACTTAAGTGCAATAAGATTTCATCAAAAAGGTCGCTAAGCTAGCAGCTAATTGCTAACTTTTGCGATTTTGAATTCTATTTTACCAATAAATCAGCATTTACAAGACATTCTTTAACATTCCTTTCAGAAAACTGGTGGGTACCTTATTATAAATAGTTGGGGGGGCACCTTTTTTATAAATAGACATGTGCCAGGGGCCACTTCATAGTGCCACGACCGTGTAGTACGTGTGGAAAATCATCTGAGAGAGACTGGTATTAAGAATTTTGTTATATTTTGTGGAGCAGATAAGTATGTTGTAGATCTTTACCAGTTTCATAATGGGAGGAATTCAACTCGAGAACGAATTCTTAGTTATGTGGCATTCCTGTAGAATATAGATGATAGTTAAATGGGTGCCACAGGATTAGTATACTCGTAAGGGACGATTTTTGTTGCCAAAAAGGAAGTTATGAGTCAGACCAGTATGTCACATCCGAATTCTGAGGAGCATTTGCGCTCAGAATTTCGGTATGGATGGTGAATACACTGGTTTATTGGGGGTTATCCAATAAGTCGATATAAATGTGTCGCTATTGGTCCACTCATCGTGTCTGCGGATGACTAATGGTGTTAGTTGCCATTCTGTTAGTAGGCGAGGAAGATTGGGAATGACTGTGATCACTGGTCGACGGAGTGTTTCTCCTGCCAACTTCTCAGCACTTTCATTACCCATACTTCCTACATGCCTTGGCACCCATTGCAACTCGACACTCCTATTGCTAAGTAGGCTATGACGAATTGCGCTAAGTACTGGGTCACTCGATGGGTCACAAATGGCTTTAAGGGCGGCAAGGCTGTCGCTAAAAATAATAACGTTTTGTTGGCTGGGAATATTGGTCGCAATTTCAATTTCCGTTTTGATGGCCCACAGCTCCCCGTAATATGGAGCTGCCCTATAAGGGAAGATGCCACAACATAGTGTGCGGGTGGTGCAGCCAAAAAGTTCGACGACCGGAAAAGATGTAATATCAGTGTCAGCGGCAGCATCAGTGAACAACAGTCGATGATCTTTTAAACCGTCCAACTTTTGAAGGAAAAGTTTCCTATATGTGGACGGAGCAGTTCTAGCCTTCTTAAACCTGTCAAGAGAAGCAGTAACTTTCAACTTTGCTCCCAACCACGGTTTCCAATCTGGGTGTGGAGGGGAAGTTTGGAAAACAAGGGGGAGGGTGGATGAAGTGCTTTCAAGGTGGGATATTAATAAGGATAGCGATGATGAATTCTTTTTTGAACTGGGGGAGATGATAATGTTTTTGATTAAAGTGTGGAGGGGATAATTTTGAAGGCATAGGTTTTTATAAATTAAACTAAGGCGGGCTTTCTGAAGATAGAAAATAAATCGACCAGTCTCTATCAGTATGGATTCCACCGGAGATGTCCGATGTGCTCCACTGGCTAGTCTAATGCAACGGTTTACCACTGCCTCGACTAGCTTTTTCCCTGCTATTGTCACACTGACACATACAGTGTGGAAATAGAGTAAGGTCCCATCCAAAAGGGCGTTGGTTACTGTAATTGCTTAACTTTGTCTTGCCTTACTTTTGCTGCTGACTAAAATTTTAACCATTCGGAGAATGATGTTAATTTTGTCAACAGCATTTTTAATCTGAAGATTCCATTTTCCTTCACGGGCAAATGACATACCCAGGATTTACCATTCACAGGCAATTTTGTTAAAGAGGTTGACAATTCTAATATGAAAAGTTGAAGATGCCTCTTGTCCCAATCATTTTAAAAGAAACCTTGTCCCTACCAGGTGTGGTTTCCTTGAAGGAATTCAACGAAAAGTTGAACTCCGCAAGCGTTACTGGCTGGTTCAAGATTATGGTGGAGGCTGACGGTATAGGCGAGAGATTTTCCGTGAAGTATTGTTTCTCTCTACGACATGAATCACTAAGGTGGTTGTTGGATGAAAACGAGGCCCAGGACTGTGCCAGTTCCTCAACAATAGCTGCCGAGTCGGATATAACTCCATTCTCAGACACAATAGATGGGATAATCCCATTTTTTTGGCGACCAAGAATGCAGTTAATACCTCTCCATGCTTCTTTCGGTGAAGTTCGGTAATCAATTGAGGCGGTGAAGTTACTCCAAGCTGTTCGCTCGGCTTGTTTCACTGCTCTTTCAACTCGAGCAGTCCTGAGTCTCAATTCGATGAGATTAGTCGTACTGGAAAAACGAGAGTAGTCTTTCCAGGCCATATTTTTTGCACGTCGTAATGTTGCGATTTCGTAGGAATACCATTTAGATTGTTTTTTAGACATGCCAGCTGAAGAAGGAATTGTCCCAGCAGCTGCACCTCTGAAGATTTTTATCACGTTTTCTGCCTCAAGGTTAGGAGATTGAGCAACGGGTAGATCAGCAGAAGCTTTGAAAATCGCAGCTCAGTAGTTTTCCCAATTTGCGCGCTCTTCTATGAACCGTGACAGTAGTTTTATTTTAACGTGCGCAACATTTGCATCCACAAGTATGGGCAAGTGGTCACTTCCTTCAAGGAAGCCATGAACTTTCCATGAATGTAACCCAAAGTTCCGTGTAGGAACGAAGGTAAGGTCAAGAACAGAGGTAGTACCTCTGGTTGAGAAAAAGGTCGGTGAACCATCGTTTAATAGAGTGTAGCTCGAATCGGTAGAGTTGAGCCATTCCTCGAAGATTTTTCCACGACAGCAGGTTCTTGGGGAACTCCAAGCATGACTCTGGGCATTGAAATCTTCAAGAATGATGGTATTTTCGGGTAATTGGCTAATTAGACCTTGCCAATCTACTGGTGAAAAATGCAGGCCATTTTCAATATATATATTTGCAATGTGGACTTTGGGAGAGGTATTTACAGAAATAAGGATTGTTAAAAAATTTGTTAAAACGTTAATTTTTGAGTAGGATATGGAGGGGTGTATGAGAAAACCTACACCACCTCTTTTGTTGTTGTTAGTTTTGTTGAATAACAAACATTGGTAGTTTTGATAAAATGGTTGGTTGTAAGAGTGAGATAATTTGGTTTCTTGCAAAGCGACTATTTTTGGAGAGTACTGATTTAGCAGCAGACTCAGACCTTCTAGGTTATTAAGGAACCCGTAGATGTTCCATTGTAAAATGGAACATCTGCCGTTGTTACTTACACCATTTCTATGGATACTTACCATAGTAGAAAGTTAGGCAAGCTAAAAACTAGGACAGTTATCTACCCAGAAATAGTGCTGCATCAAGGAAGAAAATTATGGTGGAGAAGAACTGGACTGTAAATCTGTGAACGATTAGGAGTTTGCCGAAAGGCATACCACTTCCTGTTCACCAGACTGCAGGCTCGTACTCGTAGAAAAAACATTAGCAATGTTATTTTTTCGAGCTTGTGCTTAGTTTTCCAGACTTCATTTTTTGGGCTATGTTAAGAACGGTGTTGCGATCTTGTGGGTCGAGGTCTTTCACCGTGCTAATTAGTATAGCAACTTGTTCACTGGTGGATCGGGGGTGGGTGGAAGGTGTTTGGGACATAGTTGGTTCGCTTTAAATTTTACCTCGGGTGAAGTAGAAATTGCTAGAAAGCGCGGATATTCGGTAATTTTAGTCGGAAGGGAGGGGAACTTAACCAATTTACTTAATACAGATAGGTTCGTGTTTTTTTGGTTGCGGTTGTTGTGATTGTTATTTAAATTTATTGTTGTGGTATTGTTGGATTGGTTTAGTCTGGCTCTTTTTGTGGATTTTATTTAAAAATAAAATATTTATATTTACTATCGATCGATATACGCAGAGGAATAAGTACGTCCGCACTTCCAGTGAGGACCGGAATAGACCAATACTTTTGTTTATCCACAATTGGTTGTTCTTTTCGGAAGCTAGTATTGATATTTCCGTTTTCTTGATGGCTGGTGGGCTTTTCCATATGTTTTTCCACACTTTTTCCTAAATGAAAGGATAATGGGATATGAAAATTAAACTAAAATGGAAAGTAAAGAGGTTTTTGGAAATTAGCGTACGATCACTCCTTAGTGGGCATCAATCCCACAACTCAAAGGATGGTAGTCTAGCATTCTAACGACAGTGGTACTGGGCCGATGATAACTATTATGATGAATATTAATTCAATAAATGGCCTTTATGAGGGAAAACCGAACATATGTACTACGCAGAATGAAAATCATGCAACAACATAATTGAGTTGTAAGCTACCAAAAAACCAAATTTTTGCAATATTGAAAGTTAGTTGTACACGTAAACATGCTTCCGCCCCATGATTGGTGATATTTTATTTTATACAAAACCATAAAATTGTTTACTCTTTCAGTCGAAACATCAGCGAATTCAATGATGCCTCATTGGCCTTCACATTGAATGGATCTTGCAATAAGAAGTTTCTGTTACCAACTAGCCAGGCATCTATTAGCAGATAGCATAAATGAATTGAATATAAATCCAAATTGATTAAAATTAATATAACAAAATCTTACGTTGTCCTTTTTATAGAATATTTAAAAAATAACAAAAATAAATTGCTTACCTTAAAAGAAAAAGAGAAATATTAAAGCGGAATGGTTCATATATATTGTAGATATAATTTTTAGATTAATCCAATATACTAAAGATAACAAATAGAAAATATATCTTAAATTTATCATTACATCTTATTTGTAATATTAATGACAAAAACAAAAAAACATAAAGGATTTTGTATATGTAATGATAATAAAATAAATTGTCGTTTATTTTAATGATTGCAGAAAGGTTACTATACAAAGTTTTACCAACTTATCAACATGTGTCCCAACCAGAAATTATTGTAATGTAAATATTTTTGCCTATAAATATTGTTGTCATAAAAAGTCAGATTGTTTTATTAAATGGCCATATAATATTATACGTGGTTTATATTTAGCTAATGGTATATATTTAACCAATTTTAACATCTCCGAATATAATATATGTAGAACAGTAATTTTATTAGCAGACCATAAATATATTGTATTTTAAAACAATCAATAATATTGAAAGTACTTTTTTTTTAAAAATTTGTCACAATTAAGTAAAAGTATTTGTTATTATTTTTGGGGTATTCCTTCTTTTATTAAGAGTAACCTTTTGTCATAAGCTGAAACTCAAAAAGAAGAGTAACGCCTAATAACACCTTAAAAGTAATGAACATGTGTATGAAGGCAATTATGTACTTATTATTATATATAATCTATAACTGTAGGTATGCTATTATTAGAATTATTTTTTTTGCAGGTAGATTAAATTTTTGGTATAAAATTGGTCCATTTATTGTTCAGAACTTATTTGTAAAGTAGCACTTAATTTCAAAACATATCAATAATAAATAAAAATTAACTAAAATAATAATTATGTCAAGTTCATCAAATTCTTCTTTTGATAATTTAAATAGTTTTCAATCAACAACTATAAAAAATCCAGACTATGCTAATTTTGCTTTGAGAGGCCTTAATGAAATGAGACTAACTGGCACGGTAAGACTTTAAACTATATTTTCTATTTTTTTTTTTCGATAATAATCAATTCTGTATTTGCAAATTATTTTTCTTAATAATACTAATTTATCAATTAAAATTTATTTTAATTAGTTATGCGACATCACAATTCTAGTTGAAGATAAATCATTTCCAGCCCACAAACTAATTTTAATGTCGTCTTGCTGTTATTTTGATGCCATGTTCAATTCGAGTATGAGTGAAAGTTGTCAAAAAGAAATTCGTCTAAAAGAAGTTGATCCTGAAATTTTTTCACACATCCTACATTATTTATATACTGGAGAAATTCACATCAATGGCAAGAATGCTTTTAAAATGCTCTCAGCATCTTATTACTTTCAAGTAGATTGGATACGTATAGCGAGTTCAGCAATAATTGCAAAGAGTATGAATTTTAAAAATTGCATTGAAATTTTACAGTATGCAGGTAAATAATTATTTTATTATATTTATTATACAATATATAAAGTAATAATAAAAACAAAATTATTCACAATAGAATATCACTCTTGCAAGGACTTGAAGGATATTTCAAAAACGTTTATTTTGGAAAATTTCATAGATATTGCGTTTGAAGAAGAATTTGATTATCTAAATTATAAACAGGTAAGTTTACTTTTCAAATATATTAAATGATGAGAAATAATATTTTGTTTTCATATAGATATCAGAATTAGTTTCTGATCAAACGTTTACATATCCAGAAGAACATATTTACTTGGCGATAGTAAAATGGGTCAAATATGATATTGGACAACGTCATCAATATCTTATTGAATTGCTGAAGAATGTTTGTTTTCCATTAATAAGCACCTGGTTTTATCAAAGTTACCTTATTCGAGAGAGGTTAATTGGTGAAAATCCAACAATTATGGAAATGATTGAGAAAGCTTTATCAATATCAAATTCTTCTGAGAAATTTATTATTGTAAATAGAAAAGCTATAAAAATAGATGAAATCGAACAAGGAAATTAGTTATTTTTTGTATAGTGAATATTTGTTTATTAGATTAATTAAAACTATTAAAACTTTAAATATTGCTCGTGTAGTTTTAATTTAGATTATACTTATTTTTGGAAGTGCTTATAATTCATGTGCAAATATTGTAGATTTTTCAATAGAATTTATAAATTATAATATATGTGAATTTTTTGAAATTTTCTAAATTTTTTTTTCGAGTTCTACTAGAAAGTTTTACGGACATAATATTAACACAAATTTAAAGAACAAAATCTACGGTTTTTTCTAAAAATTTGTCTTCTGATAGATTTCTATAATTTATTATATATTTTACTTCAAATTTATCTAATATACTCTTAATATATTTATAAAAATTACACTGCTTTTAAAAAAAAATCATGATTTTATTTATAATTAGTTTTTAATGAGATTTTGGTAATGAATAGTCATAAGGAATGTGAAATACATTATTTTCTAATTTATTAGCATTTAAAAACTAACATCCACCCAGTAATGGCCCAATTACATCTCGAAATGTGCAAAAAAGTTACCAACCTAAAAAAATATCATGTTCTACAAAGATTCGTGATAGTAATTTAAGGTGTAATTAAAATAAAAATTTACGAACTACAATAAAAATATATATAAAAAATAATATTTTATTTCAATAAAAAAATAATATTTATATAATCAAAAAATAAGTAACATTGAAAAGGGAATAGTGTCTTCGAAATACTCAGAGTTCTTGTAGAACCCAGTAATACTGGGTATTACTCGGTCGTACCCAACCCCAAATTCATTCCCAAAAGGCGCTTATTCAAGTTACTGAAACCAATCTAAATCACTGCATTATTGACATTCTAAGTCCAAATGTAATATTTCCAACAAATATTTTTACGCGATAACTTGCAGCTCTTTGATTTTCAATTTCAGTATCTATACATCTATTATCATAAATTTAATACAAACAATTCTAATCGAAAAAGTCTTTGATTTTGACATCAAAGAATATTTTTAAAATTATCTTTTTATTTGTTAATATTGACTGCATAAATATTAAAAAATTATCAATAATAGGTTTTTGGTATTTTAATTTAAGAATGGAGCAAAGTTAGCTTTTTTTCTTTTGTTTTATTTATAATAAGGTAGTTTCGGTCAAATTTCTGAAGCGAAAAAGTAATTTCTTTAAAGGAAAAACAAAGAATAGAAAGTAATGTCGTCCCCTTCTATAAATTTTACCTTTTTGTTTTGTTTTTTTTTTACCCAAAGAAAGGACGCTACAATATAGAAGACATATTGCGGGTTTGAAAGGGAACAAAAAACTTTTTCATTTCAGTTGTGTTCATTTTTTATTCGAGATTATTGTATGGAATTACCTTTGGGATTTTGTTAAGAGAAAATAGTAGCATTAGAGAAACTTTGATTCTACTCCTTATAGTATTATGCGTATACTCGTATATTTGGCTTTACTTTACTCTTCTTTCATTTATAGCGGAGCTTTACATAAAAAATAAGAAAATGCGTTTCATACTCTAGATGGTAGATAAAGTTAGTGAAGTGTCATTTTATAAAATTAAAAGTGAAATGTCAATTTATAATATTTCCAAGTCATGAAAAAATCACGTTTCATTACTTGACCTTATTTTCTATTAATTTTATGACTATGCTTTTTATCATAGTAAGGGAAATAAGTTTTCGTAAGAAAAAAAAGACTACTTTATAATAAACATAAGTTTTTCTTTTTTTTTTATCAATATATCTAGAAAAAAAAGTGGGTTTACTACAAAAAAAAAAAAGTATTTTCAATTTTAATAATAAACAAAAATATTTTATATTATATTAAAATTAGTTTGATTATAGAAAGTTACTATTTCACAATATAAGGAAAGTATTAAATATTTTTAGAAAATGGAATTCATGTAAATAAAAAAAAATTAAATATACAGATTGTTTTTAAACTCTTTAGAAAATCAAAAGTTTACTAATTAAGCACATAAGTAGATCTAATGGAGGCCAATCCAAAAATAATCACAAGAATTGGTTGGGAATGTGATTAATTATTAGGTGTATAACTTAAGAATGCGGGATTTTTGGCAAATTTTGAGTGTTTATTTTGAAAAATTGTTACAATATATTTTATTCAAAGTATTGTCCATCGGAAGCCACAACTTTTTCCAATTTTTGTGGCAACATATGGATTCCGCGCCAAAAAAACTACTCCGGTTTTGAGGCCAAGAATGATCGAGCCAATTTTTGATGCCCTGTTCCGAAGTGAAGCGTATTCCGATGAGGGCGGTTTGCATGGATCTAAACAAATGGTAGTCGGACGGGGCAAGGTCTGGGCTATAAGGCGGGTGAGGCAAAACTTCCCAGCCACTGTTTTCTAAATAATTTTTAACCGGTCTTGCAACATGAGGCCGAGCGTTGTCATGATGGAAAATTATGCCTTCTTGTCTGGTCGCATATTCCGGGCGTTTTTTGGCCAATGCTCGC
This sequence comes from Atherix ibis, assembly GCA_958298945.1. Lineage (NCBI taxonomy): Eukaryota > Metazoa > Arthropoda > Insecta > Diptera > Athericidae > Atherix > Atherix ibis. Next base: position 103,023,233 of record OY282605.1, on the reverse strand, counting down.
TTCAAACGGATTAATTGTGTTTGGTAGAGGTCGCCTGTGATCGTCTGGCCCGATTTCAATAGCTCATAATAGATCACACCCTTCTGATCCCACCAAATACAGAGGATTACCTTGGCGCCATGGATATTTGGCTTTGGCGTTGATTTGGCTGGTTGTCCGGGCTTCACATACGATTTTTTGCGCTTTGGGTTGTCGTAATGAATCCATTTTTCGTCGCCAGTAATGATTCGATTCAAAAACGACTTCTTTTTCTGCCGTTCAAGCAGCATTTCGGACATGCAAAATCTCCTTTCAACGTCTCTCGGCTTCAATTCATATGGGACCCAATTTCCTTGCTTTTGGATGAATCCTGCTGCTTTCAAACATTTTTAAATGGCTGCTTGAGTGACTCCCAATGATTTTGCAATTTCTTCTTGAGTTCGACAACAGTCTTCGTCGAGTAATGCCTCCAAATCTTCATCTTGGTTGACCTGGTCCTTCTTTGTCTTCCGTGTCAAAATCACCACTTCTGAACCGCACAAACCATCTCTCGCACGTTAAAATCGATGGAACATATTCAGGATAAGCTTCGGTGAGCAATCGATGTGCTTCAGCTGCCTTGTTTTTCGTGCAGCAACACTTCGCGCAAACGGGACTTTTTTGGTACGAAATTCGACATTTTTGAAGCAAAAAAAAACTTTGTTGTTTACACTATTTCGTTCAATGACTAATCGAGAATGAATGACAGATGTTTAACCTCCAAAATGCCATATGAGTTATTATTAACACAAACCATGTGTACAAGTTATGCCATCTGTTGTCAATCCCGCATTTTTAAGTTATACACCCACTATCAAAAATTTTATTACAAAAAAATTGTGCAGTAATAAAAAATATATATTTTATGGGTTTATATGGTTATATTGAATAACCATAAAAATATTTTATGGATTGGGTGATTGCACTCTTCTATTTACTGACACTGCTGTCGACGAGAAGACAACATCCTTTGTTGTTATCCAGCTTGTTGCGTTGAATATTTCGATATCAAGTGTAGAATCTTACCAAATAAAAGTTCCAATTTTCATAGTAAACTGTGAGCAATTAGAACTGAAGCTAAGACTGCAATTAACTAAGCCAAGCATCGCAGTACAATAATTTTTAGCAGTAGTATCGTGGCTCATCAGTTGACCCAATTCTCAACTGCATCTGACATAACCTGATTAACAACATAGGTGTTAAGTTGTATTGCGTTTCAGATCATGCTGGTATCCTTGTAGATAAGCGGGCTGGTCAACTGGTGGCGGAGGGCGATCTTTACAGTCCTCTAATGAATGTAATTCAGATATTGCCGCACCTACTGACCAAATGGAATTTAACATCTTTAACTCACCGCAGACAAACAAACTAGATTCCAGCCTGGTGGAAGATTTCTTTCCACACATTGGCCAAAATATCGCAAAACCAATCAGCTCAACAACCGCTCAAGGCAACTTCTCAAAATGCGGATTGGCCATACAGTACTTACCCATAACTTCCTCTTCGGTAACCAACCCCGTCCTTCATGGCATTCAACTCACTATTTCCCATATTTATTTATGTTACTTACTCGAGAATTTCTTTTTGACTTGGACTCCTTCCATTGTAGAGCTGCTAGACCCAACAACTCCTTTCGCAATTCCTCTCTTTAATTTTCTGAAGTCAACTAATTTTCTCCATAAAATTTAACCACTTCTGATTGTTCCCAACTATCGACAAGTTTCCTTAGGGACGCTGACAATGCAAGTCCACACGTAATAAAAAGTCGTCAAATGGGCGCATGATAGTGAAGCTACAAATTAGCCTCTGGCTCTTCTCTCAGAGACCTTATAACAAACAAACAAAGAAATAATCAATAAATCAATAATTATACAATAATATTGAATTTTAATTCATATTATAATTATTGATTCATAATTAATGAAATTATAATTGCTTTAGAAAATAACCCTTTTTCTATGCTTTTCAAGAGCTTCTTTAAATCTTCCATGTGTTCATCAGTTTTCTATTTTCAAAGCCTGGCTAAGCGAGGCACATGTTTCACTTCGTGTTCGGACTCCAAAAAACGCTTTATACCACAGCATTTTTGTGCTATTGATAAGGATATTCCCTATGGTCTCATTGGAACGTTTTCACATGTCATTGTTCCAAATTTCACTGTCCCATTTTTCATAACAAACTACAAAAACCCGACTTCAATTATCACGAGATTCAAACTTACACTGCGCATGAAGGAGGGACTAATGTACGAGGTCTGTTCAAAAAGTATCGCGAATTTTGTGTTTTTTCAAAAATTATTTATTTATTCATGACTATCTATTTTGTCCCCTTCAAAGTAATCCCCACCAGATATTATACTTTTGTACCAACGTACAAAAGTATAATATCTGGTGGGGATTACTTGTGATCTTGTTCAGCTTCTCCTTCGATTCCGTCTTTATCTCCTCAATCGTAGCGTAGCGTTGTCCTTTCATGGGGCTCTTCAGTTTTGGAAACAAGAAAAAGTTACAGGGGGCCGGATCTGGGGAATACGGTGGCTGCTGGCATTATTAGTACGTTGTTTTTGGCCTAAAATGGCAAAAGCCAATTTTTGTTCTTCCACAAATCCGGGCGTTTCTGGCCGATTGCTAACCGCAATTTGCGCATAATTTGCAGATAATATTCCTTATTGACTATTCTACCCTGTGGCAAGAACTTATGATGCACCACGCCCCTGTAATCAAAGAAAACTGTAAGCAAAACCTTCACATTCGACCGAACGGGGGGCACTTTTTCGGTCTTGGCTCGTCATAATCATAAACCCATGATTCGTCACCAGTTATGATCCTCTAGAGCAAATTTGGGCCGTCGCGGACAGAGTTCAACAAATCCTTAGCAATGTTAATGCGACGCTGTTTTTGGTCAAAATTGAGCAAAAATCGAAGACGAGCCAAACACGTGCAAGCAAACCAGCTGTCAAAAATTAACTGAACATTAAAAATGGCCGAACTTGTCGGCATAAGTGAGCGACATGAGTACCAACATAACACCACCAAAATCAAATATACGTAACCCGCAGAAATTCAAAATTCGTACATTTCTAGGCGAGACTTACGTCTCATAACTTTTCTGCCTCACCTTGTATATAAATGTAATTCATTTTTAATGTATTCATTTTTTTTTTTGTAGGTTGTAGAACATCCTTTAAAGATAAAAATCGCTATTTAGAATGTTCAGAAACGAGTAAAACTCATTGAGTTTTTCTATTCCAGGAAAAGATCAATTATTAAAGCTCAGAGAAACTGAGCTTTAATAATTGATCTTTTGTTGTAGCGGCAACATTTTAATGTCTGAGTATTTCCTAGCGATGATATGATTCGGATCCTAATCGACCGGTTTGAAAGAACTGGATTAGTCGGCGATCTTTCGGAAAGAAGAGGTCCTCAGCGTACTGTGACCGTTGACGTAGCGGTTAAAGCAGTATGGCAGAGTGTCCTTGAGGATGCATCTGCATCGACCCGTCATCTTTTTAGCTAAGGAATTGCCAGAATATCCTTCAGAAGATTCTGAAAATGGATTTAAAAATGTTTCCATAGATGATCGAAATGGTCCAACCTTTTTTTTTGTTTTATATCATTCATTCTATTATTAGCCACCCTGTAAGCTTATCTTTTGTTTTATATGATTCAGTCTTTTAGTGGTCGTCATGTATTTCTACGGAATGTTTGATCGAATTACAGCTAATTGAATTTACATAATTTTTAATTTGGTTAAAATATTAAACTATTAAAAATTAATTGCTTTCACAAAATAGTTTAATAAGAAAAGCTGAGAAAATAATTTAAAAATATTATAAATTCATTGATAGAATTTTAAGTGGTAAGCCAGAAGATAAAAAAATTTGAATACCTGTTTAAAGTATCAACTTTTGAATGTCATATTTCAAATTAATTTTGCATTACCAAAGGGAATTTTGTAACAACAATTGGAGTTGTAAGTTAAAAAATACAAAATTAATTTTCACCGGTTTCGAAAATATTTAGTTCACTCATACTTGTTCAACTTTTATGTTTAATACTGTATGGATTTGTTGGTGAGCCTATTTTTACTCGAACAAATATTATAATTGCATATTTATGTTATTAAGCTTCTCATGTGACTATTTTTAATATCTAAATCAATTTGAATATCTTAAATGTTATTTTACAAAATATGAACAAAATACCATAAACTTTTTTCAGAGTATAGTTAAAGATACTATAATAAGAAATCTAATAATTTATTAAGTAATATTAATATAATCTACAATATAAAACAATAATATTGTTTTATTTGAAAATAAAATTTAGTAAAATTTCTCAAAATTCTACTTGTTTAATTTTTTGTATGCAATTTGCGTAAATACGAGTATAAATATTTTTTAATTAGAAATTTATTTTTGTCATATTTTTTAGTGCAATAATAATTTTAATAAATATTTGTATTAATTTGAAAGTGTATTCGTAATTGTATTTGTTTATGAAAAGTTGCATTTCATCGATTCAGTTTAACTAACAAAGTAATTACCTTTTCTGCGAAGAATGCATTTCTATGCTAAATTTTTGAAAATATTTGCATTTCTCATTTACCTCCATGCAAACAAATATTCAAACAAGACCACAAGCCATTTTCAGGAAAGCTAGTAGTAATAATGATAATTGATCGCTGATAAGATATGAAATATTAGCAAATTTTCGATGGCATGTATCATCTCATCAATAGTTTTTGGTTCCTTGCATTTTATCAATGGCTTCAGTTGCAGTCATTCTGATGACCATATAGTGGTAATTTTGTATGATATTCCTACAGATATATGGTATATTAAAATATATTTGTAGATTGTTAAACAGGATCATTTACCTGGAAAAGCAAATGGATGAAATGGTGGTAAAGTTGTGGTACAACCTGAAATATTCATGTTACCGGTACTTAACAAATATTCCAATCGATTATATTGTATTTGCAAATACTTTAGCTTAAATATTTTTGCATGAATAAAATATATTTATGTATAGGTGGTATATAGATATATTAAATAATAGGAAATGTTGTACTCTTATTTATGGTCGTTTATCTGCATGTGTACAGGACACTTAATAACAAACAGATACGAGGTAATATGAATGAAATCTCATACTTTAAAATATGAGAAATAAAAAAGCACATGTTTGCAATATTTTTGTGAAGTACTGGTATATGACACGTTAATTCAGCACAATACGTTTTGAATAGCACATACCATGCATAAATATTCCATCGGCCAAAGCTTTATTTGTACGTGACTAACCGTAAGTGCAGATGTTCATATGCAGAAATGATGTTCGTATCTCTTCAAGCACAACTCTTTCTAATAATCATATGATACAAAAACGTATACAATATTATATAATAATATATATATATGAGTAGAATCTACAAAATATACGCATAACTAGAGATTATATACAAGTATTAATATCAATATAAAATATCCTAACCGAACAAACATAGTTTCAAAATATTGAAAATTTCTATGTTATAAGCTATGCTTGGCAATAATGTTTACATTTTCGAAAATGCTTTAAACCAATGGACAGATCAGATGACCAACATACATTACAGTCTGTAACAAACATTAAAACTTTTGTACAGGTATCAAAACTACCAAATTGTGGAGTGAGAGTCTAGTTAATGGAAGCGTTGGTAGCTAGTCAGATATAGGCTATCCTTATAAGGACCTCCACCCCCTTGTTATCCGCGTAGAATACAGTGAACAATTACTGTTTCCTCAAAATTGATTATGGAGAATTGTAAAGGGAAGAATTTTCCATAATTGGAAACATTTTGCCCAGTTTTCAATTCAGCACAATTCTGATTTTGATTATGCCTATCAAAATAAACCATCCACCAAACACATTCACCATTCACCAATACCATCCATGAGTGTGTATTTACATATAAATACAGCATCTGATATTTAAGTACTCGTGCAAGTGTAGGTCTAAAATTTATGAACGGTTTATGTTTAGGCAACTGGGTGACTTCCGAGAGCATAAATTTCACATATATTTTGGGTATTGTTTTCCGTAACATAAATCCATAAAATACAATTAAAAACTAAGCCTTTACATTTGAATTTTGATTTTTTTTACAATTATTTTTGAATTATTTTGTAATTGTTTATTACTATTTATTAGAATAAAGATAAGTTCTTATACTACATACAATATATCTATAAAAAAAAAATTGAAATAAATAATAATTTATTGTAAGCTCTTTATGTAAAAAAGTATTTTTTATTCAAATTGGCTAGTCATATATGCAGATGTATATGTATACAGATTAATTTTTTTTTTGGCAAAAATTCATAAATATTATCTTTATTAACTTAAATTTTATCTATTATTTGTGTTTATTTGATAAATTTAAATTTGCATTAATACTAATTGCATATTATTCATTGGAAAATTCAAATTATTTGAATATGCATAGAGGATTATTGTCCTTTCCAACTTAGTACTTAACATATATATATGTTTTGTAAACTAATTGAAATCGAATTAATGAAAACATATTGAATATTTGATGAATAATTTCAAATATTTGATCAAACATATTTGAGATATAATTGATTTAAGATCTATAAGTATAAATACAATCTTTTGGGAGTTATAAATAATATTATTAAAAATTATTGATGTTTTTAGTTTTTTTTAATTATATTGGATAATGTATTTGGAATCTTATTTATATGTTTTGTGATTATTTTACCGGCACTTCAGAATTTTACTTCACTTACATGAGTAAAATTAATAACAACAAGTGTTGTAAAATTTCAAAAACTGGAAACAATTTTATTAAAGGGAAAAGTTTAAAAAAACATCTGATACTTTTTAAAAGTATTCATTTATATATAATTTTTAAACTTCTTACATATATTTAAAAAAAAAAAACAAAAAAAATTTACAAAGATGAATTATCTTTTTCTTTTTTAAGAGAAAAAGAGACCAATTATTTGTATAAGAAAATAGTATTTAATTCATTATCATAATAGTGCCTTATGAGTATATTTTTAATGTTACTCAGATTTTGAAATATTCAATATTCGGAATTTTATTAATTTTTTGAAGCATGTAATTAGTAATACTCATCCACATAATAATTAAATTATGCTTTATTGAAGACATATAGTATGGGCAATTTAGTTATCTATTAAAAAATAGATAACTACGGGTTATTTATATTATGGTATAAAAAATATACACCTATTTTTGATAAAGCTAACTATTTTCTAATGTATTATTTTTTTATAAAAGTTGTGATTGTGCAATTTTATCCAGTAATGATGCTCAGCTATCGTTAGGTGGATACTTTAGTAAACAAAATTAATGGTAATGGAGCTCTAAAAATCTACAGGTAAGTATGGAAAATCAATTGTATTTTGGATTTCAAATATCATTTCACCTGACCACAGAATGTTCTAAAACGCGGGACAATCCAGCAAGGTGTGTACTTTGTGCTGGAAGCCACCAGGTAAACTACAAAGGCTGCTCCACATATAAAATGCTCCAGACAAAAATACGCCCAAATAATAATACATCCACAAATAATACGGGACTAACATCATTGCCAGTGCGACGAAACCAGACATTTGCTGAGATTGCATCTGGGCAGAAACAACATCAACAGCAGCAACAACAACCTCAACAACAAAACCATCCACATCAACCTGCTCATCAACAACAACAGCAACCACAACATCAGCAGCACTACTAACAACAGCGCCAGCAACATCACCAACACCAGGAACAGCAGCAACAACAACAACAGCAGAAAAATGGTAGTCCTGTTCCTAATCCTCCCCCATTATGCTCCTCCCCAGAACTAACAACACTTCTTTCTATAATAACTAATAAATTAATTCAAGAAATTACTCTTCTGCTCACTCCTCTGTTAACTGCTTTAACAACCGCCATTTCCTCACTAACAAGCAATATGAATAAATAAATGTTCTCGTCAACCGATAAATCCCTATCCATCCTTCTCTGGAATGCTAACGGACTGACTTTACACCGACAAGAACTAGATATTCTCTTACACAACAAACGCATAGACGTTGCACTGATTACAGAAACTCACTTTACGTCCAGGTCGTTTTTTGCTATACGTGACTATAAAACATACAGAACTGACCATCCAGACAACACAGCACACGGTGGAACTGCCATCCTTATTAGAAACTCCTTAAACCATTCCTTCCACTCACAAACTGCCAATCCCTTCAGTCAATAGTTATTACCCTTCAATGTAAATCCTTTACCTTTAACGTTGCATCTGTTTATTGTCCTCCAAATAAAAAATTAACTCCCATACAATTTGATTCCTTCGTCAAATCAATTGGAAAATCCTTTATCGCGGGAAGAGATTATAATGCCAAGCACCCTAAATGGGGTTGCCGTGTTTCGAATCCCCGAGCAAAAATTCTCCAAGAACTCCTCTCCCATACCACTCTTGAGGTCCTGTCTCCTCCCACGCCCACATATTGGCCGACCAGTGCCAGAAACCTTCCCGATATTTTAGACTATTTCATAACCACATCTATCCACTCCATTAATACTTCCATAGATACACTCCTTGACCTGAATTCCGACCATTCCCCTCTTCTCCTAACACTAGACACTTCTCCTTCCTTAAAATCCTATCCTGCCAAACTTGTAAATGGGAAAGTTGATTGGGACATTTTTAGACAGAACTTAGACCAACAGATTCATTTACAACAAAGCCTTAAGAACATACAATAAATAGACGATGCTGTAAACGACTTGACTGTTTGCATACAGAACTCAATCACTAACGGCCACATAACTCATAACAAACCAACCATACGAGAACACGACTATAATCTTCCGCAAAAAATTCGCAGCTTGATAAGCGAGAAACGTCGAGCCAGGGCCTAGTGGCAACGTTCAAGAATGCCAAATGAGAAGAAAAAACTGAACCAACTACAACGAGAACTGAAAGAAGAAATAATTAATTATAATAACGAACGATTAACTGAATACACAGAATCACTGACAACTAATAAGTCACTCTGGACAACTACCAGACGAATTCTCAAATACAAAACAGCTACACACCCGCTCCGGAATACCGACGGAACCAGGGCAAAAACTTAGAAAACATCTTTAAACCTCACGAAGATGTCCAAGACATTCTGCATGACGAACAAATATTCCGACAAATATCAACTCAGTTGCCCATAAGTCCACCTCCTAAGTTTTTCACTCCTTCCGAAGTTAAATTCACAATAGAACACCTTTCCAATAAAAAAGCCCCAGTATATGACCTAAATAACTTCAGAAATCCTGAAGCAAATTTCCAAAAAAACACTCGTCCTTATAACCTATATTTATAATAGTATCCTCCGCACATCATTTTTTCCTTCCCTGTGGAAATTGTCCATAATTAAGATGATCCCAAAACCCAATAAGCCCAAAAACCTTCCTACCTCATATAGACCTATAAGCCTCCTTCCCATGTTATCAAAAATCCTAGAAAAATTAATCCGAAAACGGCTTTATTCCATTTTTGAATCCGAGGGTGTCATTCCTCAGCATCAGTTTGGATTTCGACCTGAGCATTCCACTATCCAGCAGTGTCATCGCGTAGTCGACTACATAGCGTGTTCGCTAGAGCGAAAGGAATACTGCCCAGGCGTGTTTCTTGACATTTCGCATGATTTCGACCGTGTATGGCACCCTGGATTGCTTTGGAAGTTGCAGCGAGTCCTACCCCCGGGTTATTTCCACATCCTTAAATCTTATCTCTCAGACCGATATTTTCAGGTAGCTGAAAATATTGAGTACTCTGACATTTATACCCACGATATTCCTTGCCAGAACAACATCCTAACCGCAACATATGCTGGCGATACAGCCATCCTGACACATCACAAAGATCCTTCCACAGCCATTAGTATCCTACAGAACCATATCCACTCCTTAGAAACTTGGTTCAAAAGGTGGAGAGTGAAGGTAAATGAGCAAAAATCTGCTCATGTAACTTTCACACTCTGCCGAGAACAAATTCCCGACATAACCCTAAACGACAGTATTATTCCATAAAAAATAGCGTACGTTACCTTCGACAAACGGTTAACCTGGAACCTTCATACGAAAACTAAAAGACGTGAACTTAACGGACGATACAAACAATTATTACGTCTCCTAGACAGTAAATCAAAACTTACAACAATAAGTAAACTATACGGTTCTGAAACCAATATGGACATATGGTCTACAACTTTGGGATTCGACTAAGCATTCCAACTCCCTTCCAATCCAATCCCTACAATCCCGAATCCTTCGTAAAATTGTCAATACCCCCTTTTATGTGCGAAACACTGTTATCCACCGTGACCTAAATGTTCCATTTGTTCGTGAACTATAAAAAATTCCATTCACATCTATCCTTCCACCCTTATTCTTTAGGAAGGGAACTTTTCACTCCCACCCTTCCAGTATACACCCATCGACGTTTAAAACGGCGATGGCCAAGAGATTCTCTAAAATTATAAAATAAAATTACCCTGTTCTAGAGGTAACATCGATGGGTGTTTTCCTCCACAAATCTTCATGTCCATGTATATTCCCTTAAAAAATATGCTTGTTTCTAGCATAAGTAGTTATAGATAACATTTAAAATAAAATAAAAATAAAAATATCATTTGCTCATATTTCTTTAACCAACAATTCTGAGCCTTATGGCTTCTTGATAACCGACTTATTTAGGCTAAACTTGAAGATTATAATCTTCTGCATAATATACGATTTTAAAAAGACGATACCACAAGCCACACAATACGATAAACTTTGTCCATTAATTTCGAGATTTGGCAATGCCAGTTAGTCTTCAGGATCATGTAATTTGACTTCGATGGTCTTTTTCTTATAAAACTTCGTTAAAAATTGTTTTAACGCAAGTAATTTTGAAGCCTTAGAGCTTTTAAAAATACACATCCCTCAATTAATGGCCAATTTACAGCATGAAATATGCATAAAATGTATTAAAAAGTATCACCAAAGGATCAAGTCTAGGAAGAAGTCGCGTGATAGTTATTTGAATAATTTTATATTTTTTGCATAACCACAAGTCTTAGGCAATTTTATCAAAAACGAAATAAAAACGGTGTTTTACTCAATTTTATATTATCCAAAGCATAAATTTATGACCTGCGATTTATACCTAATCAATTTGAAAATAAAAAATTCCAAAAATAAAAATTTCGTTTTATTATAATTTCTATTAAATAATATCGTAAATGTAAATAAAAAAATGAAGATACATAAAAAAATAACTAAATATGTAAAAAAAATATATAAATTCGTTTAATATTTGCATGATTTAGATTTAGTAAAATTAATAAAAGTTTTCTATCTGCAGATATAATTATGCACTAAAGACCAAAAACCAATCACAAAAACGATACTATTTAATATGAATATGTTTTCCATATGAACATACACTCTCATCATCATACCTGCATTAGTCAATGAAGAGATGTTTTAGTGAAATGAAGCAGTCGTAGGTGGAAACAAATAATGCTTTTAGTTAGTGAATACAGCTTAAGAAACTTACCGATGTACTTCTAACATTTCATTAAAATTTATCCACCTTAATTAATAGTGTTCTTCAATTAACTTTACCGATTGATGTACAGTAAGTAACGTTGATGTTAGAGGAAATGTACTTAAATAGAAACTTGACACAGCGCCGGAAACCAACTTCAATTTTCATAACTCATCCTATCCGCACCCATGTTTGTTTGTATACCATTTTTGCCTCTACAAGGCGATGTGCACCTATGAAAATATTATGTACAAGCACAGGAGCACAATTATAGCCTTGGTTTATTCATCACCATAGAAAACCACAGTACAGAAATACTAAAATATCATATGATTCTGATGATTTTAACGAGATTATGAGCACCTATGATCATGATACCACTATTCTATAATATATTTAGTTAAACCTTTGAAGTATACTTAACCACTTTATATCTGATAAGCATATTATATATAAGAACTAATTTCAAATTTATATATGCTTATTAATTAGATTTTTTTTAACTTTTTTTTTTACTATAAATCGTAGATATACTATTAAAAATTGTAAGTCAAAATACTATGAATGGCATTTGTGAGGGAATTTAATTGTATTATTATAAGAGTACATAGCTACAATTTATCTGAATTCCTAAGGATATGTAAGTCAATAGAGGATAAATTTGTACATACACATATATCCAAATCTATAGAATTTGCTAATAGCAGTTTACGAAATATGAATACAGGATATTTACTCTCAAATTAGAAAAGCTAAAACCCCGAAAGGGATTATGATAGACAGTTGAACATGTGTAGGCTTTTGCTGATTTAATATCACTGCCAATCTAAAGCTTTAATAATATTAATTTTGTGGTATCATATATGGGAATACTTTTTGCCTTTTAAGATCAAAACTAATATTTTCTCATATAATATAGATTAATATATAATTTTCTACACACACATATGTACATTTGGTACTGAAGGGTAAATTACTATATACAATATTGCAGAATTTTATCATAAGATATTTTTTTTAATTTTCCCCACTTTTATTTTTATATAAAATATTCTTCTTAGAATCAAATAGAAAATCATTTTATTATTTCTTTTTTTTTTTTGCGGCTCACATTTTATACTGTCAGATTACAACCCAAAAGTGTAGTAAATTATTTAATTTGACATTTGATAGAAAGTTATTTCGGTCACGTTTTCAGGTTATGATAATCTCTGATTTGATACAGTATCGTACACCCACCCCGTAAATTTCAGATCTTCTTCTTCTTTCGACAGTAAAGAAATAACCAAAAGATTACTATATATTTTCAATAATAATTGTCTAATAAATATTCTTAATAGTAGAAAAAAAAACAAAATTTCTTATAACTTATATTATAGATATTCATAGTTATAGCAAGCAAATTATTTGAGAAAAGTCAAAAAAATCAAACTTTCTTCGAAAATACTCGTATTTATGGCAATTTGATTGAGTGCTGAACATGAAAATATCACGTCGGCCAATTATGAGTACTAAAGTGGGTTTGATGTTAATATTATATCACTTTGTATGGTATAGTTCATTAATCTATCACTGTTATTTCAGTAGACAACCTTTCATAAGAAATGTAATTAATTTTCCTTGATTTTGGCTAAATTCAACAATGGGCAATGTAAATATTTGTCCTTACCATGAATAATTGATTGTAGTACAAGATTTGATTTATTTTCTTCAAAAACACAAAATTACGGAAGATGGATTTATATTTTTTATATGTAAAAGTATTTATAAAATATGGAAATTTATATAAATATAAAAAAAAAATTCATCCAAAGCAAAAGTCCACTGTAGATAATTAATAATAAACAATAGAATTTCTTGGTCTATATTTGATTTGTTTGGTTCAAAAGACGCGATTAAACTATCTTTAATAACATTATATTAAAGCTTATAACCTTTTATTTTTAATTGTTACAAATATTTATAACTATAACATAGTAACAAGCCGATATCAATAATATTTTTAATTAATATGAATGGTTGTGGGAAGCCTTAGTATTATATACTTATGTTAAGCCTCAGTATTTTAGTACCCGACCAGTGACGTTTAAGTTTTCGATGGGTACTTTTAGGAAAGGAAGTAAAGGATAGTTCTTCAACAAGATGATCAGTATGATTGGATACTAGGGAGTTGAACTTTTTATAACGAGACACAGCAACAACAGAAGCAAATGGACCTTGAAGATGACGATGAATAACAGAAAGGCATATTTTTGATTGCAGAAATTGAATTCGACGGGGATTGGAAGGCTTAGTAGATCCCCAGAGTTCTAGTCCGTAAGTCCAGATGGGTTTCATTAGGGTATTGTATAAAAGTACTTTGTTGTCTATAGTAAGCTTAGAACGTTTGTCTAGAAGTCGATCGTCTTTTAGTTCTTGCTTTTAAGTCTTGTGTGTGGGTTCCATGTAAAGCATTTAGATAACTTCAATCCTTGGAACCGAACTTCGATGTGTAGTGGAATGGTTCTGCCTTTATTGTATATGGGAGGACCTCATTGAGTTTTATTCTCCACCTGGTAAACCAGTTCTGGAAGGTTTGGATTTGGGATTGAAGAATTGCGGACGCATTTTGGGGATTTTCGCTAAATGCAAGGGAAAATCATATTGATGAGGATTTTGAAGTTCTTGGGGCAGGATCTACTTGGTCCGTTAACCCTTCTTCTCGATCTTGAGATGTAAGATCCTCTCCAAGAGAATAAGAAATTTTTTTTTTAAAGAAAACCTAAATATTACGAAATTTACTTAGCCTGTTCTCAATGAGAGCGATCTGATGACATTGCGAATTTCCTTTACTCATAGGTAGTACGTTAGTTTATTTTTATTATTTGTATATTTTCGTCTGGTAGCTACGTGGCCATATAGATCATTTTTTATGAAATGTTGACCTACGAAAAATTGCAATGACTCTATGGGGAACTTCTTTATCAAAAACAGAATTTTTTCGGTAATATAAAGAAAGGGGTGACAGATCTTATCCGGTCAGTCCGTTGATTAATGTTTTAGTTGAAGAGTAGTCCTTGAAATACTAAAAAAAAGTATTTTTCGCATCAGATCAGGCATTGTAAACATAACAATTCTCTACTATGATAACATTCTCTATCATACTGTCATCTCCATCTATGGATTTTTGTTAGAAAAAGTACGCATTAGGGGAGAGGGTATTATTGAAATATTACAATAAAATAAAATTATTGGACAAGTTATGACTCTTTTAAAAATATTTTGGATAGCAGAACTCAACGTTTCTAACTCTAAATTTGTTATTTGCTCAATATCATTTTCCTAAAGCTGCTGAACAGTTCATAAAAGTACGTCCTATTAAGCCGACCCACAAAAAAAGGACCAGCTAGCCAACCGAAATTAGAATTTTTGGAAACAATTCGATCACCGAAAAGTTTTCAAAGAGTTGAAGCTGCCAATCGTACATAGTGTGCTGCACGTCAATGTTGTTCAAAAAAACCGGACATAAAAAACTGTCTATTATAGATCGCCCCAGATATTATGTGTATTTGTAGATGTTCTTCATTATCTTCGAAAAAATGTTGATCGGTGACTCTATCGACTATAATTCCATACCATACAGTGTTTCTAAGAGGGTATAATTTATGTTGATGCCACGCTTCAACGTTTATAATAATGTTATTTACCAGGTGTATAAGCTTAAAACACATGTTTTTTTTTCATAGAAGGCAAAAACAAATTTATTCAAAGTACTTGTCCTCGCTAGCTACGCATTTTTCCCATCTCTCAGGCAATTAGTGGATACCACGCCAACAAAGTTCCTTCTCTATCGAGGCAAACCACTCATCAAGCCATTTTCGGATGTCTTCGTAAGAATCGAAGTGCTGCTCAGCGAGCGCGAGGACCATCGATGAAAACAGGTGGTAGTCGAAAGGAGCCAGGTCTGGTGAATAAACGGGGTGGGGTAGCACCTTCCAGTTGAGTGTCTCCAAGTTGTTTCGGACCATTTTTACGTGTGCGATGTTGCGTCATCGTGGAGGAAAATCAGCTTGTCATGTCTTTGTTGATAATCTGTCCTTTTTTCACGCAGAGCACGGTGCAATTTGATTAGTTGTTGGTGGTAGCGGTAGGCATTGATAGTTTCATCAGGTTTCAACATCTTATAGTAGACAATACCCTTCTGATCCCACCAAACGCACAGCATCGTCTTCCGTCTGAAGCGATTTGTTCTTGGGGAAGATGTTGATGGTTGCCCGGGATCAATCCGCGTTTAGGATTCTTGAAATATATCCACTTTTCATTGCCTGTCATAATCTAATGCAGGAATGACTTTCTTTTTTGTCTGGCGAGCAAGATTTCGCATGTGTTTTGGCATCGCTCCATCTACCTATCGTTCAATTCATGCGGCACCCATTTTCCGATTTTTCAATCTTCCCCATGGCACGTAGACGCATGGAAATGGCTGGTTGAGTAACACTCAATTGCTCCGCGAGCATTTTTTGCGATTGGGTATCGTCTTCGTTCCAAAGAGCCTGCAATTGATGGTCCTCAACCTTCCTAGGCAGATTTTCATGCTTCTTGTCCCACAAATCAAATTTGCCGTCTTTGAACCGACGAAACCAATCTCGGCACGTTGTTTCCGATAAAGCACTGTCACCACAGGTCTCTATAAGTATTTGATAGGATTCGGCAGCCGATTTCTTCAAATTAAAGTAGAAAACCAGAGCTTCCCGCATATACTCTTTTTCTGGCACAAAACTAGACATGATTACCAAAGGAAAAATGTATGTTGTTGTACGAAATTGCTGACAATGTGCACTGATTAATATTGACAGATGTCAAACTTATAAAAAAAAGTATGGCGTGCCTATGGTAGCTTAATACGCTCACTCACGCCATCTATGACCAAACAGCTGATTTAAGCTTATAGACCTGGTAAAATGTTGTTATTGTTTACCAATGTACGAGTCTATTGGTATATTGTGCAAATAGAAAATATATTGATATGTAGACAAAAAGAAAGTATTTAAACATTAATTGACTGATGAAAACTTGGTGAGTAAGTTCCAAATTGTGTTCGCACTGAGAACGGTTGAAATATTAAAATGCTCCTCACTGTATATTCTTTGCATTGTAGTAATAGATCGTCGGCAAACATATCTTGATTCATTCTTGGACTAAGTATATAGCCATTAATTTCATAAAACTCTTTATAATCTACAACAACAAAAAGTTGGCAAAAGATACAAGTTTTTAAAATATTTAGAGTAGACCTATTCTATATTTAAGAGTTTCTATGATAGAATTTTTTCTAAATAAAAAAAATACCCCTGAAGTTTTTCAGATATATAAAAAAATATCTAAGTAAACCTTTTTTAAGGACCATTTAAACATCTAAAGCTCAAAATTCTTTACATATTAAAGGTTCTTGATAACAAAGAAAATCTTTTTGGAAATATTCTTCAGTAAATAATCAGTTATTTATTCATAAATTCTACGATAATAGGTAGCTTTTATCAAATATAATTCCATATTTACTTTAATATATTAATACTTATATTATATTTGCTATTATTATCATTTCTTTCGTTAGCGATTTCGTCTAAAATTGATTTGAGTGTAGTTAAACTTTCAAATTTGTTGTAAATATTTCCTACAAAATCGACTATTTCATATAAAATTTATCCAAAATCCGATTTCATTCAGATAAGTACTATCGTAAGAAAGTTGAAATCAATAAGAGGAAAATCAATAAGATTGACTGTCAGCTCTGTTATTTTGAAGATTAATACCTTTATTTTGCCTTCGTACCATCTTAGCCAATATTGAATGCTTTCAAAATTTCGGTTCAGCCCCCTTATTCATTCGTTTAGATTTTTCTAGTTTTTCGTTCAAAGCTGGAGCAATAATCTACGAATGACATGGAATTCAATTTGATATTGGCTTCAAGTAATGTCAACCATGTGAAAAGTTAATTGAGCTATTTGTCAAGCAAAGAAAACGCGACTCTTTCTTCTCTTAATATATGACTACAGTCATATGTATGGATGTATTGTAAGTTAATACATATCTATGTGTATATATACATTAACGTATGTTCCAGTTTTTATATGAATGCCTCCAAAGTGACATTAGCACGAATCGGAACATATTCTAACCATCTAGTTTGCTGATGCTTCATCTTATTAGCTTCTTGACTGGTTGAATGTTGAAGGAGTTAGTAAGCAGAACTCATCAGCTCTATTTCCGGGCCAAATAAGTCAAATGTCAGGATCATAGATCGATTTTAGAAATCCCCATTACTTCTTACCACTACCACGAGATTGATGGATATTGTAATTGTTTAATGGCTTCTATCAAATTCGGTTAGGTTAGTAGTAAACTGAATCCATTAAATATTTGGCAATCCAATTTTGGATTATATAAATTATCTTCCAAATACTAATCGATTAATAGATATTATGTAGAAAACTGCCTATTTTGGATTATATAATTTAATTAATCAACTCCTACACACATTTAGAATATATAATTTTGGTTTTTGTTGAAGAATCAAGATTTGATTAGTTTATAAAGAAGTATTCTCATATGTTCATAATATGAATTTTATATATATATTGCCTTTACATAATTGTAACTTTCTTCTAAAATATTTTCATTCATTTCTAAATAAATAATATTATATATTCTTGTTTGCATAAATTATAATTTTAAGAAATTAAATTTAAAGAATGGAAATAATATTAAAAAAGTAATAATGAATATATAACCAAACAAGACATTATTTTGCAAATTTATAAATAAAAAGGAACCTACTATTTATAGGTCAGTATTTTTAACAGAAAAATTTCAAAGAGATACAATAATAATTTCTATTATATTATTTCGTTATTATTATAAAAAATATTTTAAAAAAATGATTTTACTGCATTTTAGAATATAGAAAAGTTTTTACTGGCATTTATAGATCAGATTTAGATGTTTATGTTGTATGACTTTTAAAACACGTAATGAGGAAGACGATTTATTTTTTATAAAAACTATAAACATGTTCTACAAACTTCTTAGTAGGAACAGGCGCTTTCCTATCATAACTAACTAATAATACAATTATACAGATATTACATAGAATAGGGCCAAGGAGACTAATATAAGGGATACAGACAAAATGTGCCCAAGATTAAACAATAACTTTTAAAAACTACTCAATATTCTTTATGATCGACGGTGTTCCTCAGGATAGCATTCTCGGTCCAATACTTTATAATATCACCAGTTTTAGTATCACTGAATTCTCTGACATACTTGCAGAAGATCCTTTTGTCATATTATTATGTCACAAAAATGCTATACGTGCCTTTGTTACTTAACAAATCTGCCAGGTGTAGGAAAAAAGTAAAATTTTTTTTCCAACAATCTTATTTTATTTTTATACATTAATATTATGCCTTTCAAAATAGTTCCGTTGGGCATCTATAAATAAGCGGATGCATTGTATTTAATCTGCAAATAATCCTGGAAGATTTCAACTAGAATTGCTTTTAGCTCCTTGGTAGTATATTAATTTCATCGACACGACTAAGATGACAACCTTTCAGGTATTTTTTTAATTTGGGGAATAAAAAAAAGTATATCATAGCCAACTTATTTTAGCTGAATAGGAATTTGGGAATACAAGGTCTATTCAAAAAGTATCGCAAATTTTAAATTTCCGCGGGTAACGTATATTTGATTTTCGATTTTTTTATGGCGTTATGTTGGTACTCATGTCTTTCACTTATGCCGACAAGTACGGCCATTTTGAATGTTCAGTTAATGTTTGACAGCTGATTTGCTTGCACGTGTTTTGGCTCGTCTTCGATTTTTGCTCAATTTCAACCAAAAACAGCAACGCATTAACATTGCTAAGGAGATGTTGTACTCCAGAGGGTCATGACTGGTGACGAATCCTGGGTTTATGGTTATGACTTGGAAACCAAAGCTCAATCATCCCAATGGAAGCTGCTGCACGAGCCAAGACCGAAAAAAGTGCATCATTAGTTCTTGCCACAAGGTAGAATGGTCAATACCTGCAAGTTATGCGCAAGTTGCGTGAAGCAATCTTTCAGAAACGCCCGGATTTGTTAAAGAACAAAAATTGGCTTTTGCAACATTTGGCCCAAAACAACACACTAATAATGCCGCAGCCACCGTATTCCCCAGATCTGGCCACCTGTGACTTTTCCTTGTTCCCGAAACAGATTCTTTGATCCATTTTTTGGAATGGGAAAAATCGAAGACGAGCCAAAACGTGTGCAAGCGAAGCAGCTGTCAAAAATTAACTGAACATTAAAAATGGCTGAACTTGTCGACATAAGTGAGAGACATGAGTACAAAATTCGCGATACTTTTTGAACAGACCTCGTATACCATAAACTTATTTTAGCTGAATAGGGATTTGGGAATACACAGGAGTCCCCTTTTTTAACAAAAACTCGTTTATGGAGATGACTGTGTAACAATGAGTATTGTCAAGATGGTGCAGCCAAATTCGATCTGTCTATGTGCGATCCAAAAATTTAGGCGAATTCATCTAGCTTAGCATAAAATTTTATAGTACACAGTGTGTCCAGAAAATAACCTTACTTTATATTTAAATCATACAACATGCAGTGCCATCTATTGAAAATTTTCAGCATTAAAAAGATACATTCATCCTCAGAAAGTAACAGCCATTTCAATAAAAGAAATAGTGTGGTAAAGTTACAAAACAAAAATGGAACAAAGAGCAAATATAAAATTTTGTGTTAAAATTGAAAAAAAATTTGCTGAAACATACGAATTGATGGAAAAAGTTTATGGTGATGATTGTATGAGTCGTACTCAAGTTTATACGTGGTTTACAGGGCAGGTCGTCCAGAAGCTAGTAATCCAGACTTTCTTGATGCGATCATAACGGATGATGAGTCATGGTGTTTTAAATATGACCCTGAAACTAAGCGTCAATCTGCTGAATAGAAGTCTAAAGGCGAGCCAAAACCAAAAAAATTGCGTTTTCAGAAGTCTCGAATCAAGACAATGTTGATTACTTTTTATGATTCGAAGGGTATTGTCCACAAGGAGTTTGTTCCAGATGATTGAACTGTTAATGGAGAATACTATTTAGGTGTTTTAGATCGTTTCTGGAAAAGAATTGGTCGTGTTACACCTGAATATCCAGCAGGAAAACAGTGTATTATCGTTTTTATTGCACGATAAAGCACCACCTCACAAGACCAAAAACGTGAACGAATTTTTGATGAAAAAACGGATTTCTCTCATCAACCACCCTCCGTATTCACCTGATCTATCATCATGTGACTATTTTCTATTTCCAAAACTGAAAACCAAGATGAAAAGAGCATTTTATGATATCCCAGCCATTCAAGCAGCCGTAACCGAGGTGCTGAAGAACATTCCTATAAATGACATAAAAAAATCTATGCATGCGCTGGTTGATCATTCCGAACGTTCTATTGAGTCTAATGGAACCTATTTTGATAAAATAATAACTTTCAAAGATAATATAATGTGTATTTTATTCTATAGTATATCCAAAAAGTTCGGTTATTTTTGGGACACACTGTGTACATAACTTTGTTTTGCCCTTTCGCTTTTTGGCAACTGAGCTTTATATTAGGAATATCTATTCATTTGTTAGCAGCTACGTGATTTTAGCCAATGTAGTACAAACACAATTTCAATTTTCGTTGTGCAATATTTGTGGTCAAGATTTCTCTGATTCTCCACATCTGGTATCTTCTATTCTGCGGTATAGCTCAAAGTGAGCTATGTGAGCAATCTTCAATTCGATAAACCTAACAACAGATAATTGAAGATTTTATCAAATTTTTATAAAAATATTTGATAAACGATTTAAACACTATCATGATAGTTTTTGTTCCTAAAACGACGGACTATCAGACAGCAGATATGGACTTTAACATTAAATTTAAAACCAAAATTCCTAGTAGGACTGAGTGAGAACACGGGACGGTTCACGTAGAATTGGGTGTAGATATATACACAAATTGGTTAAAGTGGACATTTAATAAAAATATGTCCTTATAATTCCCAGACCAATGTAGTGTATTTAAAGCAGAATTTGTGGCTATTCGTGAGCGATCCAGTTTGGTTATTGATAAATTTAATATCTGACATAGATATTGTAATTTCCGCCGATAGTCGGGCAGTGATTAAGTTCCTAGAATCATACATTATAAGGCCGAGGGATGTGAGGCACTATCGCAGAACTCTGAATAAGATTGTCAAAGAGTGCTTTGTTTATCTATGCTAACTTCTCAGACATAGTGACATTCCAAGAAACTATTAAGCAGATGAGTTAGCCAGAAATGGTATCAGGCTAGATTCCCTCACTGTTACAGAGAAGGCATACTTTATTTCGTTAAGTTCAGTAAAGTTGGAAACGAGAGGTTGAGCAATTTTGACTCGTTTCGCATCTCGATAATGAACTGGCCTAAGCTAGATCAGAAGATAACAGAAAGCCTACTGCGGACAGGTACACATAGATGGCTAGATAACATCGTAAATGACTTCTGTCGTAGCTATAAAGACGAGGAGGAAAATGCGATTATTTCTCACTTTTTTATCCTCAGACTTCACATTCCTCAGAACTCTGGATGACTTTTTCTTATATTATATGAGTGATATTTTGTACATGGATATTCCAATAATCAAACACTTTACACTCGCTTCCAATTGGTTTTTAGGGTGACATCGGTTTTCATTATCACGTGGTATCATAACGGACCTAAATTTAGTCGAAGTGTGTCCGATTGAAACAACAAATAGCTACTCTAATCTACGAGTAACCTAAGCTTTCATGATCGTTAAGTCACTGACAAAATTAATCTCTTAAAAATTAAATGAAAAGAACATATAATAATTATACGTAAGAGATAATAATAATATGTGGTGTCATTTTAATGATTGAGAATTTGCTTAGTTGGATTTATAAAAAATGTCTAATTATATTTTTTTTTTTAATTTTATCAAATCGTTATCTTCATTAAAAATTAATTTCAAATCATACACTAACCAATAGGAATTTTATAAATTTTAAAATTTTTATATAAATTAAAAGTTAATTTACATTTCTAAATGATTATTTTACAAATTATATATAAGTGGTAAAAATACGATTTACTCTTAAGTAGTACGCATATACAATCGTATGAATTTCCAAATAGATATGATCGTATTCTATCCTAGCAACATTAAAACGCCATATTTTTAATTAGTAAAATGAAATTAAGAAATATGAAAGTGAATATAAACTATATATCATAACGATAAAAATTATTTCTGATTCCATATCATATTTTCATAAGTAGTTAAAAGCTTTTCCAGACCCCCTTCAAAGGTAGAAAATATATGATAGTAAATGCAATATACATAATCGAATTTTAGGAAATATCTCATCTTATCATGAATAATTAATATTCCCCACAATATTTCCATTTCAATGAGTTGGGTAAGCAGACTTTATGTATATATATACATTTCCCTATAATATCCTCGTATGCATATATGAATATATTACATATGTATACACATATATATACTGTAGCATATAATACCGATTCCTGTTGTCCCTGTTTTTACACCCTTGAATTTTCCACCGAAGATTTGATATTTGGTGCTTGGCTTTCAACGAATGTTCTCACATATTCCGACAATATATACCTGAAATTAATTTCAACCAAAAATATTAAGATGTTAGAAATTCCCTAGTTGTATATAAATTTTCATGAATTTCTACCACAGTACCCTGAAGACCTTTTTCTTTAGTCGATGCGTGAAATTTGTTACGAACAAATGTGAATAAATTAAGCTTAATTGAAAATTTCACTTAAAAGCATATACATGCTAATTAAAGTAATTATAAACTTGTTCCTGATAAATTTCAATTTTTACTACCATAAAATGGCATAAATGTGTACGTAACCATATTTATGAATGAACAAAAATTCCCAGTTGTTTAAGTATTACTATATTATATACAATACTTGCACTCGCCTATTCTTGGCAACTTTTTTCACAAATATTTATATGAATTTTCTTCGAATTTATTAAATCTTCGATCAAAATTTATTTTCTTAATTATTATTTTATTCTGTTCTGTAAATAAACGTAACTTTTGCAAATTAATTTCTTTACAATGAAAATTTTATGCTAAATTTCAATTTAAAATATGAATTGTTTATTAAAAATTTTACAAAATTAGTTTCATTTTATCTTAGAAAAATGTATATGATAATAAAAAAAAATATGCTAGTGTGTATGCTTAATAAGTAAATATTATCATTAAATTCCTTGAAAATTTGAGTACGCACTAAATAAGATTGAAAAATGTATGATGATAAATTTAATTATAAAATTCTTAAGGATGATGGAGGAAATAGTTGCATATAAAAATCTGATCTATTGTAATTAAAATATTCATCTAATAAAATAGTGATTAGCTTTCTAAATAAAAACTGACACATAATTATTAAAAGTATATTGCTTACTTCTACAAAAATATTATTTTAAAATAATTTCTTGCCATTTTATATAATTTTAACCCTATTTTATAATCATAGGGCTTGGTATTCACAGAATTTTTTAAATAATTTATGTAAGTTAGCTTAGTACGCATAATAAACTAGTGGTGGCTAAAAAGTGATGAGATAGGTCCTAGACGTGCAGTAAAAATTTCAAACTCGTCCGGTAACTGTGCGATCCTATGGACCATCATAAGTGAAGTTGTGTTATTGTAGTGTGTTACGAAAAATTAAACAGCAAAATACCACCTTGATCAAAAAGAGAGATAACGGAGGACTTGAACATTGCCTATGGACCCTCCAATACATTTGCAAAGTTGGTGCCAAAAGACCTCAATTTATTGCAAAAAACAGACCGTGTTGACGGATTCATTTTCGAGGCTGAATCCGATCCCACATTCATCAAAAGGATCATTACTGGAGACGAGATGTGGGCTTATGAGTACGACACGCAATCCAGACATCAGGCAAGTGAATGGCTTTCACCAAATGAGCCGAGGCCAAAAAAACCACGTCGTTTTCAGTCAAAAAAGAAGGCAATGCTCACGGTTTTAATGGATTACAACGGTGTAGTACATCATGAATTTTTACCAGAAGGCCGGACAGTAAACAAAGAGTATTATTTGGGCGTTATGAGACGTTTGCGTGAAGCAATTCGCCGAAAGAGACCAGAATTGTGGACAGAAAACTCGTGGATTTTGCACCATGATAACGCACCGTCGCACAGTGCCATCATTATTCGTAATTTTTTGACGAAAAATGCAACAAATACAAGTACCAGCCAACAACCACCGAATTCACCTGATTTGGCTCCCTGTGACTTCTTTCTGTTCAATCGAGTTAAAAAACCATTAAGGGGAACGCGTTTCAACAGCCGAGAGGAAGTAATGGAAAAATTGGATATACCGAAAACCGAATATAAAAATATTTCGAGGATTGGATCAAGCGCTGATATAAGTGTGTTATAGTCGATGGGGATTACTTTGAAGGGGACAATATAGATTTAGATTAATAAACTTGTATTTTTAATTTTCTGAATAAATTCCGGTAACTTTTTGATCAAGATGGTATAGAGCAACGATGTGCCACCAAAAATTGTGTTAAGCTTAGTAAATCCTTGAGTCTACGTAATAAAAAGTTGAAATAAGCCTGGGTTGCTAAGGAGTTTGTTTAACTAGGATATATAATAGACTTCCAAAATAAAATTGGTGCGAAAATAAACTATGGGATAATGCTCGCTAATAAAGACTTTTTAGATAGAGAAAAATATTTTAGTACGAGTTAATTCCACGCGTAATTAACATACTGACTTCTTAAACCTTTTTCGTAGTCACTCTGAACAAAATGTTTTTCGTAAAATTAATGGTCCTATTTCTGAAAATGGAAACTTACCGAAATGTAGAGCTTATGTTGACTGTAAGATGGCATACTTCATGACTATGAATAAAAAACAATCTGTGAAAAGAATCTTATCTGGAAACATTGCTGTTCTGCTTCGTTAAGTTGGACCCATATAGACAGAATATCAGAAATTGGAGAAATAAAGCCCAATCCCACAAGAGGTTGTAGTTCCCATTTTTAATGACAATAATTATACATATAAAAATTATTCAATTCAGTAAATTTAAATTAACCAAGCCTTGAAAGCTCCATACAATGCTTAAAACAAAACAAAAATCCTTTTTTATTTGTATAAACCTTAAGCCATAAAAAATAAATATTTATGTAGAAAGTACATTAAATAATATGTATTATCTTTAGAATACCCATGAAAATGAAATTTTTTTTAGAAAAAATAAAAAATAAACTATCAAACAGGTGGTATTTCTATATAATCTCCCGTTTTCAGTTAAAAATTATCTTCAATTTATCTTTAATTTTAAATTATTAAATTAAACCTTACTTTAAATATATTCATATATTTTAATAACAATAAAAATAAAAACCTAAAAGAAGTAGAGAAAACGGAAATAATATAATTAATTTACATACAAGAACGTTGAGAGGGAATCGTTTCGCAATTTAACTCCAAGAGCAATGCTGACACAAAAGCCGAAGAATAATGACCAAGGACTATGACGATAGGAAAAAGGTTTTGAAAATTTATGAAAAGGCGGTATGGAAAATAATGGGCCTTTCTATGGATGTTTGTAGAGAAGCGCATATGTAGATTATGCACTTCTGTAGCAACAACCAGAAAAAGGACAATGCGCGCGAGCTTGTTTGTACTTCATGCGCTGTCTTTGTCCACATTAGAACGTTAAAATGTCAAAAGCTCTACCGGTTCACATTATTGTTGGTGATGGTACAATGCATCCTTAGCTCTTTAATGTGCATGTGTGACACGTTACATTTCCAGTAACGTCAATCCAAACGAATGCTTCTGTCATTTTGAGTTTCAATTCATAGCCATTCACTGCATTGCAACCTATTTTAAGAATTATTCACGAACCATGGAACACTTTTGGTTAATGGTGTATTGAATTATAAATAAAAGTCATTTTCTACATGTTCTTACATTATGATTCGTATTCGATTTTTTTCTAATAATTTTCCACTTGAATATTATTCTGTAGACTCGTTATAATAATAATAAGTATTCTGTATACTAGTTATAAAAATAAAAACTATTTTATATTTGCTATTATTATAAGAAATTTAAGATTAAGGTGATAACTTGTATAACAGATGCACGATTATTTCAAAAAATTATATAATCTATTATAAGGGATATAATCTTAATAATCACTTAAGGTATTAAAACTATAATTTAATTCGTGTTTGGCTACAAATGTCAAATCTAAATATTATGTTGTAATAATGGATTATAAT
Organism: Atherix ibis; assembly: GCA_958298945.1. NCBI lineage: Eukaryota > Metazoa > Arthropoda > Insecta > Diptera > Athericidae > Atherix > Atherix ibis. Next base: position 102,996,174 of record OY282605.1, on the reverse strand, counting down.
TTTAAAACATTCTATGCGATTCATTTAAAATTAATGTTGTATATAAAATAATTTTTATTTAATACTAAAAAACAAAGAATTTAATTCTAACTACTAATATAGTTAGTGGTTAGAATATGAAATATAATTAAAGTAAAGGGTGGACCTTAATTTTTCTTAAACTTTTTTCGAATAAAAGTGGATCAAAAGCCTCAATTTCTTGTCGTATGTTATTCTTGAGTTATTCTAGTATAAATAACATCTTAAATAACAGATCATTTTTTAATTGTCTAGTTTTCAAGTTTCAAAAAAAAAACAGAAAAATTGTAAAAGTGTATGAAATTTTTATTTGAATTGATAAAATAATGCTTGTTATCGACTTTTATAAACATTTTTTCATGTAAATAGTATGTGTAAATATTGGCCACGACTACGTTTTTAGTGATCCATGCTAGAAGTTCCATTTTGAACCACTTTTTCGAGCATTTCGGTTGGTATCTTACTAATAACACGTGTAATGTTATCTTCCAAAACTGCAGGTGAAGCTGGTTTATCTTCCAAAGCTGCAAGTGACGCTGAACTAACCTATATTCTAGAAGCGTCGATCTGAACTGCGCTATTGTTTAACGTACTGTGTGAACTGTACTGTCGTGTTGTTAAAACCACATATGGACTAGGTGCTGTTCTTGCATTTTGGGCAAAAAAAAGATCGAAATTATCGAGCAATAGCGAGCGCCATTGACAGTAATGTTGCGGCCAGGAAATACGGACCAATGATTCCACATGACCACATATCGTACAGTGCATTTTTCTGGGTGCAATTGTTGTACTTGTTTTGCCTGCGATTTTTCATCAGACCAATTGTGACAATTTAGTTTATTAACATACCCATTCAACCAAAAATGATTTTCAACGCTAAACGCAATTTTTTTTATAAAAAAAAAATGGATTTTTCCCAAGGTGAACTCGCCGAAAATTCGACGCTTCGGAAGGTCGTTCAGCTTCATTTCTTGCATGACCTGTATTTTAAACGCTTTTAGGCCAAGATCCTTGTGTAAAATCTTCAACATACCTTGATGGTTTGATGTCCAATATCATAAAATTGCTACAAATTTTATCACTATGGCTTGAATTATTTGTTCAGTAGGTCGATTATGACGATCATATAATGAATGTGAACATTTTTCACAGAGCAAGAAATTTTGATAATAAAATTCAATAATTTATATCCATTATTAGGACGTTCATCTTTTGATTATCAAATGGCAATACTAATTGAGCACTTCTAATTTTAATGCGTATCACACAACATGCAAAATCTGTTAAAAATAAAAATACGAAAAACCAAACGGCAAAAAAATCACTCAATAGTTTCAAAGATAAAAGTCTAGCAGTGCCAAATCACAAGAACGGACCAATGACTCTACTATCTCATAAGCTGCACCAAACAGTGAATTCTTAAAATTTGTCAGTTTTTCGTAAATCACATGATTTATGTCGATTTTTTATCGATGATTTTCGATGAAAAATATTCTTGGTAATTTTGGATAATTAAAATGCGTTATTTTATTATAGCTAAAATTGTACTATTTTATATTTTACAGCGGTAAGAAAATTTCATAACAAGTGTGTCCTAAAAGATTTTCTGAAAGTTGAATAAAAAATCACGAATACGAATTTATATTTAACGAACAGAAGTCAGTTTTCTATTGAGCTTTAGTATATGGAATTTTAAAAAAATGCCTAACTATATATATTATTTTATATAATATATTAATAAATATGAAATAAAATAATTTTTTTGTAAAAGTTTCATAAATGCTATTTTTTTTGTATAAATAAATACTTGAAAACGCTTTTTAGAATAGTTTAAAAAGCATACTCTTTTTTTACAGAGGACTATTCTCTCAACACCTTTTTGGAAATTGAAGCACCTCCTTTAGCGACTAATTGGCTTATTTTTCATATTTAAACTGTTTAATATCTTTTATTGTTTCGCTATGACTCCTCTTAATTCACTTTCTACTAATATATACTCTGTACTATATTAAGATGATATTACCTGAACTATCCTGAGGCCTCGTATTAATTGCTCATATCTTCAATAGTATTCTTCGTAAAGCATATTATTCTACCTTATTTTTCGATGAAAATTATATTGAAGCCTATTAGTCTACTCTCATCATTAAGGATAAATTCTTCAGAAAACTACTACCAAAACACCAGCGTCCTATGTTAGAACCCTCCAATATTATTCCTGACAATCAGTTTGGTTTCCGAGCTCAACATTCCAATATTCAACAACGTCATCGCGTTGTCGATTACTTTGTGTTCTCTCTCGAGAGCACCTTTCATTCCATTTATTACCTTATAATTAAATCCTAACTATCGGAACTCTATTTTAAATAATTAAACATTTCTAGTATTCCTAATTTCTCATGGTAACGTAATATTTCTATAGTCCTGATCACTATATATGCAAATCATATAGCAGTTATTATAGCAAGTAAATATCTTAACCTTCCATCTGCATTATAAGATTGGTTTACGCAGTGGAGAATTAAGATAAATACGGGACAAGAACACATGCTATAAGCCAGTCCGGTAGCAGAGTCGTTAACGCACTGGACTGTCATTAAAGGGATCGTGGGTTTGAATCATACTGCGGCATAGCCCTACGCTATTTTCCTAAAGTTTTCCTTTTCATTTATACTTTAATTTCCATATCCTGATATCCTTTGTCGCCAAATTATATTTTTAGTGTCGTGACGCTTAGAATATGCATTTCAGTACTAAGATTATTTGAAATTATAGTTAAAAAAGTGAACACATGTTAACTTTACTCTCAATCGAAACTACTCCTTAACTGCAGTATAAAACAATCGATGAATCTAGAGTGTGATAATTATCCTGGAATCCTTATACGTGACTTAAAATATTAGCATTTTGGTCAAAGATGCAGACAATTGTTGATATTATTAGAAAAACCATTTAAGCTAACTGCTAATTTACAAAACATTCTTAAATCCATTTTAGAGTTAGGGACTTCATTTTTATTGTTTATCATATAGTTTTTTCATTACTAAAATGAAATTATTCATGAAAAAATTTAAATAGTTAAATCTATCAAAACTCGTTATGTAGACAATAGCCGACATATATTTGCTCCTTCCGCATTTTTTCTGCGATGCGATTATTACATAAATTTGAAATTAAAATAATGAAACAAAACTTATTTATAATTTTGTTGCACAATATACGATAAAAACGAATAGTAAATTCAAAAATATACTTCAAAAACACTAAACGAAAGTTGTCAAAAGTTGTATATACGCAAGTTCTATAGAAAATTGGAAAACATATCCTGTTATAATAAAGCATATCTTAGTACATATGTCAGTATACATATATCTAACTTACTCGAAAATTAATCACAAGTTATTACTAATTTACGCAAAATTAACTTTTCCGAAAATTTTCGTTAGTTTCATGACTAAATTTTATGCTAATACAAAAAGCTGTTTGGTATCCAAATTATGTGGTAAAATGGCTTTTATTTATACCGGTCCATTTTGCTTACGATGATATTTTTAAAGAATAGTACAATAAAATAGTTTAAAATCAATAATAATTTTCAAATATCTGATAATTAAAACTTTACAATATTTATTTAGTTAAGAAATTATTGCATTTAAATTAATATCAAATACTTTGCCATTTATTTGCTAGTTAATTGAGAACATATTTTTGTTTTCAATTTATGTTAAAATATTTTAAGTATTTAGATTATATTAATAATATTATTGAATTAGTAGATAATATATCTGAAAATTAAAATAATAATGTAAAATCGATAATAAATTACAAAGGAAACAGTTCTTTTATTAGAAATTAAAATACGTTATTTTAATAAGCATTTTTGAATTTCATTTTTGTAAAAAAGTTTTTGTTAAAATTTGAATAAATATTTATTATTTGTAACAAACAATTTTATGTATAAAATAAACATGGGAGTTTAACTTCATTTCTTTGACATACTTGTTGAAATTTAAAAGCGTATAAATAAAAAAAAAATAATGTTAAATTGAATTTACTATTAATTGATACTCACTACATAATATTTGCGTTAATAAAAAAGTTATTTTCAGTACTAACAGAACATTAAAATCAATTTGTTTCATGCCTAAGTTCTATGTTGACAATAACATAAATTTTATATGTAATTTTAATGTAAATGAAAAATATAAAAATTCTTCCTTTTCGTAACAATTCTTTATTTATATTGTTATATTCTCATTTTGATTGGACAAACTTTATAAATCATTCAGTAGAAATTGTACATAATAAGAATATTATATGAAATTTATTTCATCCACTAATAATAACGATTAAATTTAATTAAAAATCTCCGAAAAAAATTCTGTACATACTTTATACTTGACATCTTGAGCTTGGATCTATTTCAATTGTCAACCCAAATGAGCAGCGATTATTTGGTATGCAGAACAGTAAACTTAATTTTAATATACATGGCAGTTGACTTATCTTTCTGTAATAAAATAAAAATATTAATAATAATAAAAAATAAGAAAATAATATAGATTATTTATTGAAGATTCAATAGTTATAGAAGGGCTTATATTAAATTCATAACTAAATATAAATATTGCTTGAATTAAGTCACTTATCATACGAACAGACTGAAGTGGATTTTACCTACCTGTTGTACATAAAACCAACTGACAAATCAGAATCTACCATTCCCCTTACAAAAGCATCCTGAAATTCCCACTGATAACATACTGATCCGATAGCTTTCTGATTTCTACTGTTGAATACAAATGAACTGCCCAATTGTATACCCTTGTGTATCTGACGCCAATAACTCATATCAAGAGCTTCTAATGAAACTGTTGCTGCCATATTGTATTTTTCCTTTGCATATCTAAAATTTAATAAAATCTAAAATAAATTTATTTAAAATAATGTAAAAAGTTATCAACACTTTTATAAGGTATAGGCTTTTTTGATTTTATGTATTTTTTTTTTATTATGATATATTTTTTTAAGTTATACCAAGTATATTGTTGAAAACATGGTTAATTTTTTTAAATATCCAATTTGGGAAGCTACAATAATACGAAAATATTAAAGTGTGGACGTCTTTTGTTTCCTCGAACGATCCAAAATAAAAATAATTAAAATTCAATATTTGGGTTAGTGAAAAGTGATTTTATTTATTTCCCGTATGAAAAACAAAAAAAAAATTACGATAATAATTTTTCAAAAGATATTGAATACGATAAGATTCGGAACGCTTAGTAAAATTCCAAAGTTTAATACCGCACGTGTAAATGGATTTAAATATTGTCTTGTACAACAGCTTGTTCTACTTAAAGCTTTAAGTTCACAAAGTTCGAGTCAAATAAATTTATAATAACCTTTACTTTGCTTACACCTTCATAATTTACTTAAAATTATTATTGTGAACCTAGTTGGAAAATAAATTTTTCGAACGCCTCCATAATTTAATTCTTCTTTAATAATCCTAATATGTGAGACATATCCTTTTACTTTTTCTCTCCATTTGTTGTTGTATCTCATTCATTTTAAGGAAACTTTCTCTTGGATAATTGGACGGGCTCAATTTTAATACTACTTTCTTTTCAGTTATTGAGGTCAATAGCAACCAAATCTGTAATATATATTGTTAAAGTCTTTCCGTACTGGGCGATTCCGGTTCTAAGGAAGGCATCATTCATCCATTGCATATCGACAATTTGGACACAAAAACTTCTCAGAATTTCGGATAGCGCTCTATGCCATAATTTTCTTCTGAAAACCCCAGACGACCTATCCACCAATTCCGCGGCGTTCGGCAAACTATAAGCGAATATAAGGTTCCTAGATCCTCCCATTGGATAAATCCTAGGTACAATAATTTTATATCCAAAGCCGGTTTTTAACCTGATCAGATAGTAATATGCTTTACAATATTTTAAGAACTTACTAATATAGCTTACTAAAAAGAGACCAGCTTCATTTAGGAAACTTGAAGTCCCCAAATGGCCTTATGGCCGTAGTGCTGTAAAGTAGCCCCTCACTCATGTGTAAACGACCTTACATACAAAAATATCATGGCGTAAATATTGTAAAGCATAAGGTGTACTATCATTTATTATACACCAAATAAACCCATTTTTACTTTTTTATTATAAGTTGTTACGCTTTCATCATAGTAGCATATGAGTCCTATTATGTTTTTGTACTCCTGATAACGGATTTTTTGGCTAAAAACAACATACTAATAATGCCACAGCCACCGTATTCCATAGATCTGGCCCCCCGTGACTTTTTCTTCTTCCCGAAACAGATTCTTTGATCAATTTTTTGGAATGGTCAAAAATCGAAGACGAACCAAAACACGTGCAAGTAAAGCAGCTGTAGAAAATTAACTTAACATTCAAAATGGCCGAACTTGTCGGGATAAGTGAGAGACATGAGTACCAACATAACGGCACAAAAAATGGGAAATCAAATATACGTAACCCGCGGATTATGTAATTGATTGGACTAATTTTGCTACTGCTACTGTTGTGTAGCTGTTGTCATCTACAGTACCTCGAACAAAACAGTAGGATTATAGCAGTAGTTGCACTTCTCCCTCTAGGGTAAGTGGATTGTAGTTTCCGAACTGGCTGTAGATGGCTTAGCGGGTTCGTTGGTTATGTTGAAGCGCCATATTTTTGTTTTTATTGTTTATGTGTGCGTAAACTCAGTTTTTATTGTTTATGTGTGAATAAACTCAGTATTGTTGGTGACTATTGTGAGGTTGTTTTTACTGCTATCAGTGATATGTTCATTTTATTGAGAGTCTACTGCTAAGTACTGCACTTTAGCAAAATTAGTCCAATCGATATCGCCTATTTTAAACAAACCTCGTATGTGTAGATGACAAAATTGGTTGGGGAAAATTATTTATTTCAATTTTTATAAAATAAAATTCGTTATAATTTTTTTAATTTTTGTTGTTGTTGCAAATTCTAATCTTGATTAAAATGTTTATTCTAACTTTAATTTGAACTTTCAATAATAAAAAAAAAACTATATTCTATTTAGCAAATTTAAGACTATATTAGTATTTCTTAATAAGCATTTACAAAAGGTAGAGTACGTGACTTAAGACATAATTTTTTGAACGATATAAAAAAATGAAAAAAGAAATTCGCAACTACTATACCAAAAATGTATAATTTAAATCATTGACAATATAATATAAAACCTGATTCGAATAAATTAGGAGTATTTAATATAATCACACTTTTCTGAGTAACATATTTTATTATACTCGTATAATAGAAAATTTTCTCACAACTGTATAATATACTTAAGATACAATAGTTATTCATACATGAGTTCTTAGATTTTATTAAAACCGGAACCAATTTAATTTTGGATATACACAGAATATGATTTTATTTATTGAGTACTCTTCAGAATAGAGTTAAGTGCCAAAAGATGTTCATTTTGTATAAGTGTCTATTATTGTTGATTTTACAGAAGTACGATTTTCTAAGAACTTTTCAAAAGTCTTTCATGTGTAAAATTATATTGTTACTTTTGATTGATTTATATGTGCATGAAAAATAAAATGGTATTTTATGTAATAATATTATTGAAAAGGATTTTTCTATTTTTTTATAATATTTTTATTATGTTCAAAATAAATTATTTCATAATACAATCCTTGTTATTCTTCAACTAAAATATATTTAAAAAAATTTCTCAAATATAAAATTATAGTACAGAAGCGATATATTTTATGGCACTTGATTTTAGATTATAGATTATGGTACTTTGCTTTTTTTTACTCTTGTGTGTAATATTAGAAGTTAAATAAAAAATATTGACGATTAATTCTTATACAAAATTTATAACTTTATAGCGATTTATGGTAGAAAGTATAAAATTTTAAGAGTAAAATTGCATTTAGATTTTCTTTTACTGAAAATATAAATATTGTACTTATAATCAAAAGAAAAATAATAAAATGTTTATAATTTTATTAAATAATGTCATGAAAATAGTGCTACAATATAATATAATGCCAATATTATACATAATTGCAGAGACTTAGGATAAATAAACTGATTTCTTAAAATACTTACATATAATGGCCAATAATCTGTTGCTTCAGATTACTTATAAGTTCTGAAGGAAACAATTTTAATTTAATTTATTAAAGTTTCAATAACCTCTAAAGTATACTCAATTGAAGACTTGAATTAAAAATTGTATAAAAATGAAAACAAAAACCTAATGTGAGGAGAAATATGATCATTGCTAGTACAACAAATAATCATTACACGCTTTTGATGAATCTTCATGCAAACAATTCTATCTAAGTAAGACAATTTATCCTAGAGGATACACTAAACTAAATTCGATATCATATTACCTATTATTATATTGAGTATTCTCAAAGCATCGAAAAGATTCAGATGTCAGAGTTTATATAGAGTCAGCTTGATATCAAATGTGAGAAAATCGTCTCAAGTTGAATGAATGATATTCGATTGTTATCCAAACGCTGGTCATTCTGTATTTATTGAATTGATCTATTCTTGTATAAGTAAATCATCAGTCACCGTCAGTATTACACACAAATTTCTTCAATTTCATTGCAGAAAGATTTTTTTATGTAATTTGGTTGATTTTTATCATTCGGAACGTCACCTTTGATTCGTTCCAATTTTTTATTCGATTCATTTTATTATTGTTATTTTGATGAAAATTAATATTATTATTGGAAATATAAATATCAGAGTATTTACCCAGAGAGATTTAAAAAAAAATTCATCACGCACAGAAAAAGCTCTATTATAATCATACAAAAAATATTAATTAATTAATACATTTTCTGTTGTTAATTATGTTAACTTTTGCACATACGAGGTCTGTTCAAAAAGTATCGCGAATTTTGAATTTCCGCGGGTTACGTATATTCGATTTTTGCTTTTTTGTGGCATTATGTTGGTACTCACGTCTCTCACTTATGTCAACAAGTTCGGCCATTTTGAATGTACAGTCAATTTTTTACAGCTGCTTTGCTTTCACGTGTTTTGGCTCGTCTTCGATTTTTGCCCATTCCAAAAAATTGATCAAAGAATCTGTTTCGGAAACAAGAAAAAGTCACAGAAGGCCAGATCTTGGGTAGCTGCGGCATTATTAGTATATTGTTTTTGGCCAAAATTCGCGCACAAGCAACGATGCTTGAGCAGGGGCGTTATCATTGTGCAAAAGCCAATTTTTGTTCTTCCAAAAATCCGGGCGTTTCTGGCGGATTGCTTCACGCAAGTTGCGCATAACTTGCAGATAATATTCCTTCTTGACCGTTCTACCCTGTGGCAACAATTTATGATGCACCATGCCCCTGCAATCGAAGAAAACTGTAAACAAAACCTTCACATTCGACCAAACTTGGCGCGCTTTTTTCGGTCTTAGGTCGTGCGGCAGCTTCCATTGGGATGATTGAGCTTTGGTTTCCACATCATAACCATAAACCTATGATTCGTTACCAGTTATGACCCTCTGGAGCAAAGTTGGGTCGTCACGGACAGAGTCCAAGAGCTCCTTAGCAATGTAAATGCGTGCTGTTTTTGGTCGAAATTGAGCAAAAATCGAAGACGAGCCAAAACACGTGGAAGCAAAGCAGCTGTCAAAAATTAACTGAACATTCAAAATGGCCGAACTTGTCGGAATAAGTGAGAGACTGAGTACCAACATAATGCCCCAAAAAAGCGAAAATCTAATATACGTACCCGCGGAAATTCAAAATTTGCGATAATTTTTCAACAGACCTCGTATAGTTAATAACTAAAAATATATAAATTAATTAATATTCTTTAAAAACGTCAGAGTCTGTTATTTCAATTTGGATAGATTAAATAGTCTTGAAGGACTATATATTCGATAGCCTGCTTCGTTATTAATTTTTTTTTTATTTGTAGTAGTTAACTCCTCTATTTGATTATGGATATTTTATATTTTTATAAGAAATCCTAAATGTGAACTATCCTAATTACAAAATAATATGCCTGGCAATTTTTGCTATTATTTTTCTGCGGATGCCAATTATTTTACTGTTGTTATTTAATATAAAACTTTTCAATATTATTTCATTTCTTAGATGCTCATTAGCCATTGAATGTTCAGTAAGTTCTGACTTCCGGAAGCGATTTAAATTTTGCATCTTAAAACTTTTGAAACAAATGAGCAAAGTAAGCTTGTTTAAGATCCGACTTTTTTAAATATTGTTTTAAGCTGTAGCTGAATTTATTATTATTATTTATATTCATCATTAAGTGTTTGCGAAATTTCTCTGTCGCCGAAATACTTTTTCCGATTTTTCGTACTGAATCTATTTGGGTTCTGCTTGACGCAGCCCTTGTATCTAAGGAGCTGTCTACTTCTGAAGAAGATCCTTGTTACATGCATATCATGGTGTGTCTTAGCCAAGCCAACATTTCCCATTTTATGTTTCGGACAACATCAGCTTCACTACATCTTATCCTTCAGTTTCTATCCTCACAGGTAGGACCATAAATCTTGGTCACCCTTGGAATTAATTTCAAACAAAACCGATTTAATTTTTGGATTTTATCCAAGATGCAACATAAATCCACTCTTTTAAATAAAGTGAAATTTTCTTTGAGAAAATTATATATTTGGTTTTGTCCTAATTTATATCTAGACTCAGAATTAGCTACTATCCCTAACGCTATAAAAGCCTCACTAATACTATAATCCAAAGCTGTACACATTATCAATATAAGCCAATAGTTGATTGGATTAGGAATTTAATCAAAATAGTACGCACTATAAAGTCTCCGGTTTGGCGTGCCATTTTTTTCAGGCAGAAATTCAACCGATTCGAAGACATCGCGTTCCCTTAGTGAACGCTATTAATTTTTAGAACAGTTCGGGAGACCCTACCGCCTACATATACTGATGCGTTTAATTTTTAATGGGCCAGGATTACAAATGCATTTGTTAGGCCCTAGATGTTTAAAAATATTTTATATTGAACATTAAGAAAACTTATACCTCCATAGCAGAGGTATTTTAAACAATTAGCATTTTTATATCAAGATTGTGCATATAACGCATGAACCCTTGCAGATACCATTTTTGCAAGCCCACAAAATGCTTACCTCTTGCTTTAATAAGCTCTGCCTGAATATTAGGCAGAGCTTATCACACAAATTTTTAATCGTTTTAATGAAATTTACTATTATTAATACTCGCACTAAATTTATATGAGAAAAATATTTAAAATTTCGAAAATTACCTATAATAATTGATTTTAATTTTAAGTAAAAGTTAAAAATTAACTCACTTCGCTGCCAACGCCGTTTTTGTTTGTAAATTTTTACCACACCATTCGAATAGTAATTCACTGCCTAGGCTCAAATGTTTTGTAATGCAACCCAAATAGGATAATGTTAACCTTCCAGTTTCATGCGATGGATTATAGACACTTAAATTATAAGTTGAACTTTTTCCCATATATTCAAGGGAAAGTAAACTGTCTGCTAATTTGAAACGCTCTAATCTTTGTAGTCGAGCATCAAATTTAATCGATGGCCATGGATAATAGACTATTGAAAAATTTGATGATAACGTACTTGGATTAATATCAGCCTCAATTATAGGTGTTTCCTACATACATATACAAAGTAGATAATAAATTCAATATTTATCAAAACTATTCCCGAATTGTTATATATACCATTATGTTTCCATATTGTTTCCAATGATACATTCCACCAATACGAAATCCAGTAGGATAAACATGACTCAGTATCCAATTAGTTAATAATGTTTTATTCGGTGCTAAACTCTTTTTAAATGTTAGCTGACATCCATCGAAAAATTCTGGGGTAATATCTCGAGTTTTTTTGTGCAAATTTGCTATATTTCCAGGATTTGGATATTGCCGTTTACCGGGTGTTATTATAAAATTTTCTGGAAATTTACTTTTATATTCACGACGACACCCGAAATGGAATGCCATTTTTCGATATAGTCGAATTTATTATAGAAACGCACGTCGCAAATTTTCTTCCTTTATCAAATTATTTTATAATATGCATTTATTTTCCAAAAATATATTGTTTTTTTTTACAATTTTCGCTGCATAATTTTCTATGCAGTCTTATAATGTATCGGATGTCAAATATGCTTTTGACATTTTTATATGTCAGTTATAAATCAATTTGCCTACTAGAAATTTATAATATAAGTAGTTATTTACAAAGGGAATTTTTTTTTTAAATACTCAAACAATTCATAAGACATAATATGGTATTTTTTAATTTTATTAATACCAATACCATATTTAAAAACGCTTACAATTGGAAAAATTTCAAAGTGAAAATATGGAAAAAATTAAAATATTATAATTTTCATATAAAAACTTCAGAGTTCATTTATAACGTCAAAAATGAACCTGTAGAGGCTATAAAGAAATATTTTTCTACAAAATAATAAAGATGCATTCACTATAGTAAAAATAAATATTTTGCTATCTTTCATATAAATACTGAAGTCCTCGTTTACTATTTTTGCATTGTTCTAGTGTCTTTGCGTATAAAATTATTTGTAATCGACCTGTTCTAACTATCGAATGAGATTTTTAAATATAAAGTCTGTAAGATCCCAATTCAAAGGTTTGTTTGAACCATAATGTTATGTTTCGTTAGCCCATATGTGTTCCAATACTATATTGTAAATTAACAGTTTAGCATTTATCGATACCTAATATATGCAAATTGTCTGCATCGACGAATTAACTTTCTAACTAGTGAACTTTAAAATCTTCATGTATTATAAATGTTTCAAAAGTAATATGTACAGTTCTGGAGTTTAATAATATTTTGTTGTAGAATTTTTGATGCAACGTTAAAACATTTATCATCTGTTAAAATTGCTATGTTGTCAGCACATGTGGCAATAAGGATATTATTGATGGTATACAAATCATAAGTATACCGTATTATAAAGAATGGGGCGAAGGATATTGCCTAGAAAGATGCCGCCTTTATTTTTTTTTATTTTTTATAATGCACTTGTTGAACATGAATTGTGAATATCCTTATTTTAATTTGGTATATCATGCAAGTGAAAAGTATTAGAAGGGATAAATGGAGAAATAATTGTGCACTTTACTCTTATGTACATTCTTAGGGAAACGAGTATTATGATAAAATAATTGTAGGGGTTGAATGCAACTAGCCAATTCACTGGAATACTATTTATAAAAAAATATGATAAAAAAAGGAAAGAAAGAAGAGTTTGGTGTTCTAATGAGTCTGTAATATTTTTGTCACCTATTAAATTTATCGGTTGATTTTGTTTACCATAAGGTTTTAGAAACGCCCCTCACTACTTGGTAATTATATTCAAGCTTGGGGCAAATATATGCTCTGTATGTACAAGGTCTGTTCAAAAAGTATCGCGAATTTTGTGTTTTTTTCAAAAATTATTTATTTATTCATGAATATCTATTTTGTCCCCTTCAAAGTAATCCCCATCAGATACACTTCTGCCAACGTTTTTTCCAATCCTCGAAGCACTTCAAAAAAGTATTTTTTGTGATCTTTTTCAGCTCCTCCTTCGATGCCGTCTTCATCTCCTCAATCGTAGCGTAGCGTCATCCTTTCATGGGGCTCTTAAGTTTCGGGAACAAGAAAAAGTCACAGGCGTCCAGATCTGGAGAATACGGTGGGTGCGGCATTATTAGTGTGTTGTTTTTTGTTTCTTCCACAAATCCGGGCGTTTCTGGCGGATTGCTTTGCACAACTTGCGCATAACTTACAGGTAATATTCCTTATTGACCGTTCTACCCTGTGGCAAGAACTCATGATGCACCACAGCCCTGCAATCGAAGAAAACTGTCAGCAAAATCTTTGCATTCGACCGAACTTGGCGCTTTTCGTCGTTCACATCTTCTCGACCCTCTGAGAACATTTTTTACCACCGATAAATGTTGCGTCGGTCTAAGATAGCTTAACCATATGCCACAGTCAACATTCGGAATGCGTCCGCGTAATTAATTTTGTTTTTCACACAAAATTTGATACAAATTCTTTGATACATTTTTTGGAATGGGCAAAAATCGAAGACGAACAAAAACAGCTGTCAAAAATTAACTGAATATTCAAAATGGCCAAACTTGTCGGCATAAGTGAGAGACATGAGTACCAACATAACGTCACAAGTGAGAGACATGATATCGAAAATCGAATATACGTAACCCGCGGAAATTCAAATATCTCAATAATTTTTGAACAGACCTCGTATTGCCTAGATCAGATGGACTGAACAATTTCTTATATCGCTTAAGTAAACCTATATATTTTCCTGCAATTTTTGTAATATTATATATATATGGGCATTCCAATGGAAGTTATCATTAATACATAACAACAATGTTAGGCAAGTGTCAATCATGGATAATAGCTAAAGATGTCAGTGTCACTTTAAAGACAGAAGACAGCTTTGCATTTTGGAAAGTATTCAATTCCGCTCTATTCTTCGATCCTCATAGTAATATACTGACTATATCAGAATTCAATGAATTAAATATACGTCGCCATTCCATTGCCACGACCAAAGAGCAAGGACGTAAATCTGTTATCACCAAAAGTAACAGATAAGATATCATTTATGAAAATAAGAAAAAGAATTGGAGATAGACCTTGCGGAACACCAACATAAATTGTTTGCTATCCAAAAATAAAATACTATATGCACTCATTTTCGAAAAAAAGTGCAATCATCCTTGTACCTATTATATAATATAATAGATCCACTGGTGATTTGATGGTATATCTATCCGAAAAGTGGTACCACACTCTGGATTTTATACCAGAAAAATCCAGATTGTAGTTCCACTTTTCGGAAAGATATAATCACCAGTAGATCTATTGCTACGGAAACTATATTGACGGTCACTTAGAATTTTCCTTGATTTAATATATTAATAGCAATAATATAGGAATATTCTGGACTTTTTATAAACTTGTAAATTACTTTCTAACAGATATAATTTAATTATAAGCTGATAGGTAGGTGAAAGGATGCTTTTTAATTTCTATACTACTAGTCTAGAATATCAGACGCGGATCAACAATCTGCGATATAACATTTGACTGTAATTAGATCTTAACCTGGAGCTTCATTAGAAGGTAAATATAGAACTATATTTTTTATTTCATATGATTTAAAAGGTTTAGGGCAATGAATATTATTTTCTTTGTCTTGTTATGTTTTCAAAGTTCATGAAACTAACAAGTTTTGATTTACAGGGTCCGAGTCTATAACTTCAACTATAAGCTTAGAAGTCCTATGTTAAAAGAGGGGATTTGTATCTCTAGTAAGGAAATAATTTAGGATATCAAAAAACTTAGTGGAACTAAAAATAACAAAAAAAATTTTTTACATTTATATTTTGGAATGTATTTTATTTACATGGAAAACATTTTATTTCATCATCAACTTATAGTACAAAAAAAAAATTATCAGCAATTAATAAAAGCTTTGATAATTTAACAAATTATATTTGATGGTAATATTATTGTTTGTGGGTATTTCTTGTGGGCTTCCGTCTTATACACAAGGTTATGCGAGTTTAAATGTAGACTTAGATACAATAGGGGTCAAATGAGATTTAGTATAATCATCAGGTACTATCACTACATAAAATAGCAACATACGTAGGCTACTATATATATTTCTGGCCTAGGCAACACTAAGTGTTGCCAGGTGCGATCTGACATTTCCATTGGAAAGTTTGACATTTTTTAGCATAAACGTACTCAGAACGTTTTGACGTACGACTATCATTTGTGTTGTTTACAGTGACTTGAAAAAATCAATTTGGCAAAAAAATGGAATTAACTCGTGAACATTTTCGTGCGATCATTTTTCACAACTTTCGACGTGGATTATCACGACAAGAGTGCATCGATGAACTTAAATCTTTGTATGGCTATGAAGCACCATCCTATAGCACGTACAAGCAAACAAAGAAAATCAATCATTGGTTTGAATAATCAATTTCATACAATAGGTTGAATAAATATATAAAATACCAAATACGTTCTTTTTGCATGTAATAAATACTAATTAATATGACAATGACAACATTCATAATAAATTATCATTAAAATGTCAATTCTAACAAGATTTATAATAGAAAATGCACTTTAAATAATAATTAAATTACTTTATTAAGAATAAATATTTAGTAATTATCGGATATTCTACTTTAAATTCAAATTAAGTAAAAAAAAACTCAATCCTTTAAGTTCAGTGATTGCAACTAACATCAATAATATAAATAGTGGTAGTAGGCTAACATATTTTAAATTTTCATTAATGACGTTTTGCAAAGTTATAAATAAAAAATATTTACTTTTTGAAATATTTTTAGTTTTTGTCGAGAAAGATGGGTGATTGTGATGATAGCCGTCAACATCAGCTTTCTAATATAATACGCAAAACTCTGGAAAATAATGGAGAAATACAAAAAATACGATCTTTGCTAAAAGCAAAAGTTTTAGAAGTTGTTCGAGGCGGTGAGAAAGAATCCATAACTAAATCACAGGATAAATTCAATCATTCGAACACAAATCTACTGAACAAATTGATTTTGGAGTATTTTCATTGGTTTGGATACCAGTATTCTCTGGAAATGTTTTCAACTGAAAGTGGAATCGATTCAACTTGTCCATCAAGAATAAACTTAGAAAATACACTCGGCACTTTTGAGAAAGATATTCCAATTCTTCTTGGTATGTTAAATCGTGTTCTAGAAGAAAAAAACTAATTTCAAATTAAAATTACCTTTTTCTAAATTTGTTTAATAAAATTTTCATTAGACTTTTTAGTCATCATATAAAATAAAAATTTTCTCAATTTTGTATTATGTAAAAAGGATAATTATGTAATAAAAATAATCTTAATAAAAAAAGAGAATTTGCAATATTTATTACGAAAGTTTGTATTTTAGAAATATTCCTTATATATTATAATTAATATTATTTAAACTGATTATTTTGAAACGATATAATTTTCTCTTAGTCTAGACGTCAATGAGTAACTTAAGGAAAAAGTATACAAAAAAATATCCTTATAATTCACTTACAATTAGATATCCAATAAACGGCAAATCAAGCAAGGTTAATTTAGACTTTCAAAATTATATTTCAAGTAGCGTTACTTGTAGAAGGAAAGAAGCTCTTAGGTTTTATAATTCAAAAAACACTTTTGGATCGACTTAAAAATAAAAACAAATCTTGCCAAATGATTGTTAAACATATTTATTTTTAATTGAATATACTAAAATATTCCTAATAGCATTCTTAGTTATCAACTAACAATCATAAAATGTTGGGTATATTAATAGGTTTTTGCTCTTTTTTGAATAAAATTTGTATTCTATTTATTTAATAACATACAAAGTAATTTTATTCAAAGTACCCCCAATGATAGAATTTGTGGGGCTATATTTCCAATTTCACTCGTTCCAAGTTCTTCTGGACTGGTTTTGCCATGTAGTTCCTGGTGTTTAGTAGCAGAATCAGCTTGTCATATCTATCGTTTTTTTCTGCGGTTTTCCTTTCAAAGCCCGATTCAGTCTTATTAGATGCAATAATCGAACTTCTAAAACCATATTAGATGGTTTCAGGAGGTCGTAATAAATAACACCGCTCTGATACCATCAGATACATAGCATCATGACCTTCGATGAACTTAGTTCTCCATGCATTACGCCATTTAGCGTGGAGGCCGTAAGTCCATGCGGACCATTTTTTCGCAATATATCTCTCCTTCAACTGATATAGGACCCATAATCATTTAGTGCAACTGTTCTGCCTCTTCGATCCCACGAGGATGATTACCGTACATTTCCGTAGCACATTTCTCAAGAATAATTTCAAACCACGTGTTTTGGTTCTTCTTCAATTTTTGCTCATTTTCGACCAAAAACAGCATCGCATTAACATTGCTAAGGAGCTGTTGGACTCTGTCCAGAGGGTCATAACTGGTGATGAATCATGGATTTATGGTTATGACGTGGAAACCAAAGCTCAATCATCCCAATGGAAGCTGCCGCACGAGCCAAGACCGAAAAAAGCGCCAAGTTCAGTCGAATATGAAGTTCGGTCGAATATGAACAGTTTTCTTCAATTGTAGAAGCGTGGTCACTCATGAATTGAGTCACAGGGTAGAATGGTCAATAAGGAATATTATCTGCAAATTATGCGCAATTTGCGCGAGCAATCCGCCAGAAATACCCGGATTTGTGGAAGAAGAAAAATTGGCTTTTGCACCATAATAACGCCCCTGCTCACGCATCAATGGTTGTGGGCAAATTTTTAGCCAAAAACAGGACCCCTTTAATGCCGCAGCCACGGTATTCCCCAGATCTGCCTCCCCTGTGACTTTTTCTTATTCCCGAAACAGATTCTATGGTCCATTGTTTGGAATGAGCAAAAATCGAAGACGAGTGTCAAAAATTAACTGAATATTCAAAATGACCGAACTTGTCGGCATGAGAGTGAGACATGAGTACCAATATTACGCCTTAAAAAATCGAAAATCGAATATATGTAACCCGCGGAAATTCAAAATTCCCGAAACTTTTTGAACAGACGTCGCGTAGTATAGTATATAGCAAATAATGCTTTGTCGAGATGACCGATGAAATTTTTAACGCCAAAAAAAAATTTGGCAGTTATTCCTGACGCTGCGAACAAATGTCAGCGTTTGAAAGCTTACACATACACCGTCAAAACACAAGACCAACTGTTTTACAGACATGAATCTATTACCTTTAACGCCATCATTTTAAAAAGGACAAGAACTTATTCTTATACCCAATAATAAATTTAATAGAAAAAAGAAATATAAAAAACTCTCGAAAATTTTATGCAGTAGCTTAATTGAAAAAGTGTATATTAAAAAAAATTGAATTGTATCAAGATTTGTCATAAGGTTAAAGATTTATATGAATTATGAAAAAATTGTTATCTAATAGTTAATAAAAAATGAACAGAAGTTCAAATGATTATCTTCCATTTTATTTTATTGCTGCACATGTTATTTAAATATAATATATTAACAATATTTATAAACGTTAGTAAACTTTAAAATTTTTATAGGAATTTATTGTTCTTTTAAGGTTACTAAAATTTGAACACACACACACAAACATTTTTGATGGAATATTTTAAGAAAAATTTTCTTCTGTCCTTTGTATAATATTCAGAAAAGGATTATGTCCTCGTTCGAAGCACTTGAACGAAAGTCATAAATCTTTTTCGATAAAATTTTCTATTTCGAAGAAATTGAATTGACCAAATTTATATCTTCGCACCAACATAGCAACCCTGAATGAAATTTCACAAACGATTATTTGCTTACTCGTATTATGCATTCAACAACTGCAATAACGAATGTATGTGCATGTATTGGTACAAGTACTTTTTTGCTAGATGTTTACTTTCATTTCTAAACAATTGTTTCTATTGGCATGTATTGCAATTTTTATTTTGGCAATACAAAAAAATGGGATTCTCTTATTTTCTGTTTTGTTTTTTTTTGGCGCAGATAAATTTAACCACAAATAGTATCAACAAATTTATTCGAATCCTTTACCACCATTCGTCTAACTTGGACGACAACTATCTGATCGAATTGGCAAATACTTTTTTATAACCATTGTACAAATTTTGTAGAAAAGTTCAAGTGTACTATTTTCTTAACAAATGGTTCGCCAATCCAATGTTTTTTACACAAACTTGTTTGGCATTTTTCAAAGTATAATAAAAAAAATTACTAAAATTCGATTGAGTTCAATTTCCATGTAGTATAATTTCATTCGATTTTGAAAAATTATTAATTTTATATTGTAAATGAAAATTTGAATATTTAATTTTCTTGAGGCCCCTTGTTATGATTTTTGAGAAAAATATATAAAACTGATTTTCCTAAGTGTTGGATAGGGATAAGGAAAATTTTAAAATTTGGATAAAATTTTATGAACGTTTAATTTTACATGAATATGAATAATGATGACCATACTCAGAGAGCACATACTTCAGGCATGTTGGAAGCTACTCGTAGCTTCAAAGGTAACATAAACTTATTAGGGGTTCAAATTTATGATGGTATGTGCTCTCACACCCATCATTAACAGAAAATATCATGACAAAAATATAAATGGGATAATGGAGACACCTGTGGTGTATTAAGTTCTCTTGGGAGGGGAAATGACAAAAAAAAATAATGAAAAGGAAAAAGAAGTTACAAGAAAAATAAATTTTAAAAAAAGTAAAAGAAAAAAAATGCAATGGTGATTAGGGAAATCATCATTCCTATTAGCGAAGGTAAAATAATTACGAAGATGATAATAGATGCTAAGATATTATGAAGATAAACATAATTTTCACTAAAAACACATATACAATTGTCCACCATGAGTACGTTTAAAAAACATCGATTACTTTGATCACATTTTACAATAATTGTGGTTCTACCATATTTCACAGATAACATTGTTAATATTGAGTTGAAGACAACTCTACGGAAAAAAGCAGGGTTGTCTTCAACTCAATATTAACAATGTCGGCGTTAAATTACACGATCTTGATGGCTAATTGATATGACCTCTTTGCAAAATTAGACGTCCTTTAAATTTGATTTTCAATAAATCGATTGTTTCTTAAACAGTGGCACGTAGCGCCATGCTATTAAAACCACAAGTCAGCGACATCTATATCATCCAAAATTAGCCATACAAAATTAATTACCATATCTCTGTAGAGTACTTTATTGACAGCAACTGTAGGTGCAGCCTTATTATTTTTTTTAAATACGGACCCATGATGCCTGCAGCCAATAAATTACACCACACAGTGATGCTTGATAAATGAAATTATTGTTCAATAACTGCTATTGGATTTTCAGATGCTCAAATGAGACAATTTTGCTTGTTAACATAACCACATCTAAGTGAAAATGAGCTCCTTCTGAGATGATTTTTTTCTGTAAAACCGAGTGTGGCGTTCCCATCGTTCCGATTTGAGTTTCCTCTAGAGTTTCCTATAATCAATCTGTTGTTGATTTTTCCTCTAAATCTTATCGTCATAGCTTGACATTTGCAAAAGTTACGTAGCCAAGAGTACATCTATCTCCGTGTGTGTTGGCGATTTTTTACAATTTTAGAAATGAATTTAAATTTGCAACAACGAAATTGTATTAAATATTGAGTAAAAAACGTATTTAATGGTGCGCGAACGTTGGAAATGTTGGAAAATCGTTTCGGCAACGATATTCTTAAAAAAAAACGGTCGTTTACCAGTGCCACGAGCAGTTCCAAAGTGGTCGTGAGTCAATCGAAGATGATGAACGCAATGGCAGCCTATCGACATCGAAAACGGACGAAAACATTGATAAAGTAAAAGAAATGTTGGTCAAAAACCGCAAATTAACCATCAGAGAGATAGCAGAGGACTTGAACATTGCCTATGGATCCGTCCAAGACATTTTGGTTAATGATTTGGGTTTCTGTCGTGTAGCAGAAAAGTTGGTGCCAAAAGACCTCAATTTCATGCAAAAAAGAGACCGTGTTGACGTCTCAAAAGACATGATTTTCGAGGCTGAATCCGATCCCACATTCATCAAAAGGATCATTACTGGAGACGAGACGTGGGTTTATGAGTACGACACGAAATCCAGACATCAGGCAAGTGAATGGCGTTCAGCAAATGAGCCGAGACCAAAAAAACCACTTCGTTTTCAGTCAAAAAAGAAGGTAATGATCACGGTTTTCATGGATTACAACGGTGTAGTGCATCATGAATTTTTGCCAGAAGGCCGGACAGTAAACAAAGAGTATTATATGGGCGTTATGAGACGTTTACGTGAAGCAATTCGCCGAAAGAGACCAGAATTGTGGGCAGAAAACTCGTGGATTTTGCACCATGATAACGCACCGTCGCACAGTGCCATCATTATTCGTAATTTTTTGACGAAAAATGCAACAAATACCATCCAACAACCACCGAATTCACCTGATTTGGCTCCCTGTGACTTCTTTCTGTTCAATCGAGTTAAAAACCATTACGGGGAACGCGTTTCAACAGCCGAGAGGAAGTAATGGAAAAATTGGACATACCGAAAAACGAATATAAAAAATGTTTCGAGGATTGGATTAAGCGCTGGCATAAGTGTGTTAAAGTCGATGGGGATTACTTTGATGGGGACAATATAGATTTAGATAAATAAACTTGTATTTTTAATTTTCTGAATAAATTCCGGTACCTTTTTGATCAAGGTGGTATGTTCAGTGATCAAATCAGAAAAATTCCGACGTTAAAAATAATCTGGTGAATTTAATTCTAGCACCAATTGAACCTTATAAGACTTAAGAGCCAAATACTTATGGAAAATTCGTAAAGATGTTATTCTGGACAGGCCCAATTCTAGAGAATATCGTGAAACCGATAAAACTGGATCCTCTGCAAAACTTTCGCTCACCGAAAAAATTTTATTTAGCTGAATGGCATGTACGAGGACGTATTGTTGTTGGTATGGTTTGTACCAAACTAGGAGAGTCAAATTTATCAACCAAAATCTTGATCGCACGCTCAGAAGGACAATCATTATCACAGATTGACCATTTTCATAATGGATTTGAATTATGTTAATCTGATTTTAATACCAGGTGTATAAGCTTTTTCATAGAAAGCAAAAACAAATTTATTCAAAGTACTTGCCCTCGATAGCTACACATTTTTCCCATCTCTCGAGCAATTTGTGGATACCACGCCAAAAAAATTCCTTCACTTTCGAGGCAAACCACTCATCAAGCTATTTTCGGACGTCTTCGTAAGAATCGAAGTGCTGCTCAGCGAGCGCGTGGCCCATCGACGAAAACAGGTGGTAGCCGAAAGGGGCCAGGTCTAGAGAATAAGCGGGGTGGGGTAGCACCTCCCAGTTGAGTGTCTCCAAGTAGTTTCGGACCATTTTTACGTGTGCGGTGTTGCGTCATCGTGGAGGAAAATCACCTTGTCATGTCTTTGTATTCCATCCTTTTTTCACGCAGAGCACAGTGCAATTTGATCAGTTGTTAGTGGTAGCGGTGAGCATTGACAATTTCATCAGGTTTCAACATCTCATAGTAGACGATACCCTGCTGATCCCACCAAACGCACAGCATCGTGTTCCGTCCAAAGTGATTTGGTCTTGGTGAAGATGTTGATGGTTGGCCGGGATCAACCCATGATTTCTTGCGTTTAGGATTATCAAAATATATCCACTTTTCATCGCTTGTCATAATATGATATAGGAACGACTTTTTTTTTGTCTGTCGAGCAAGATTTCGCATGTCTTTTGGCGTCGCTCCATCTGCCTATTGTTCAATTCATGCGGCACCGATTTTTCGATCTTTTCAATCTTCCCCATGTCACGCAGACGCATGAAAATAGCTGGTTGACTAACATCCAATTGCTCTACGAGCATTTTTTGCGATTGGGTATCGTCTTCGTCCAAAATAACTTGCTATTGATGGTCCTCAACCTTTCTAGGCCGATTTTCACGCTTCTTGTCCCACAAGTCAAAATTGCCGCCTTTAAACCGACGAAACCAACCTCTGCACATTGTTTCCGATAAGGTACTGTCATCTTAGGCCTCCATAAGTATTTGATGGGATTCGGTAGCCGATTTCTTCAAATTGAAGCAGAAAAGCAGAGCTCCCCGCATATGCTCTTTTTCTGGCACAAAACTAGACATGATTACCAAAGGAAAAATGTATGTTGTTGTACGAAATTACTGACAATGTGCACTGATAAATGTTGACAGATGTCAAACTCATAAAAAAAAGTATAGTGTGTCCATGGTAGCTTAATACGCTCACTTACGCCATCTATGACCAAACAGCGGATTTAAGCTTATACACCTGATGTAACAAATGCTAAATGTTCTACTATGAACATGTTAAAAATTGAATTGTTAAAACTATCAACGTAACCAATTTCAACCCTATTGAAGGAAAGTTCTAATTGGTAGATCCTATACTTTTAAGTAAATTAAAAGACTTTCTACAGACCGCATTAGTGCCCTGCTTTAGCAACACTCAGAACTTCTGTGTCTTGTATACGAAGAGTCGTCATGGCGTTAAGAATTTATGTTTTGATAAAAAAGCTTCTAGAAATAACAAAAAAATTGAGTGAATTATATTGTACAATACTATACGACATAGACACATGCTAAGAAGCTAATACTAAGTATAACCTACGCAAAATTATTTATACATTTTAATGTTCAAATAATAACTTAAATATGTTTTCCTATAAATCTAAAAAAATATTTTAATAATAGGTACTTTTATATTATGAAGATGCACATAATTTTCACTAATATTATCTCATAATTGTCTATTATACCGCCAATATACCAACAATATTCATTATATAATGAATATTGTTGGTATATTGGCGGTATCCATTCTACAATAGGTTCAATACTAATCTTGCAGTATGATTTTTCAAATCAAGAATATATTATTTCCTAAAAAAAAAAATTAATTGTCATCATATTTTATGCAGGAATCTGATTAATGATTTTTGTAAAATTTCGACATTTTGATTCTACGACAACACGATCTCTACAGATTTACCAAATAGAACAATTTCATTAATTACGAAATTGGTGCTTACGCCTATGGCCTACTATAAGGATAATTATTATCTGTTAAGATATAATGCATATATTCGTGTTATTTTGCAGTGAAATAATGTGGCTTAAATGTGAGCGTTAAAATCTATTTATTCAAACCAAATATTTTTTATTATTATCGACAATATTTCGCAATTTTACGAGTGGAGCCATAATTCCATTGGTATAGAACTGTTGTGTTTTTTTGTTGAAAAATTAATTCAAGTGATTTTCACAGGCCTCTCTTAAAGCCAACTAGTTTCCATTTAGAGAGTTTTGCAGATATCGAAACGAGTAGTAGTTTGAAGGTGCTTTGTCTGGGCTATACGGTGGATGCATCAAAACTTCCAAAGTAAACTATCTTAATTTTTGGCATGTTATGGAATAGCTTTAGAAAGAGCTTAATTTCGTTATGCTTCAGCAGCTTATCGCAGATGTCGGTCTATTATGTTTAACACACTCAATTCATGAGGCACCCAAACATTAGAGTTTCTTTTTGAACGAAGTTTTTTCCAAATTATTTGAAACAGTTTGATGATGAATGTTTAACTTATAAGTTATGAAATGACTGCTTATATGACAGTATTGCTGAATTTTTTTGAAAATTTCATCACATTTTTCGGTAATTGGCCAATCAGAATGGGGCTTGTCGTTGACCATAAATACCACAATTCTTTTATAAGCCTGCGATACGTTGTCGTCTTTGTCGATGTGTTATTATAAAATATAGCGAATTTTTTTCTAAGGTCAGACTGTCGATTTACATGAAAGCTCTTTGAATAGTTGGGAAAAAACATTCTCTGCGTCAGGTCGGACATTGTAGACACTTGCTTGCTTCACCATGACAACAATCCCTGTCATATAGCAATCTCTAGGAACGTATTTTGTTTAAAAGAAAACTAGATACCAATGATTGCTTAGTCCTCCTATTTACCTTATTTAAGTCCGTATAACTTTTTTATGTTTCCTAAGATCAAAAAAAACTGAAAAGACGTAATATTGGATTTATTGATAAAGACGATTTTAGTTCAGGCTTGCCAGTTCTATTATAAAGAGTAAAAATGGATGTATGAAAACAAAATAAAATTGTTAAAAATAAATCAGTTTATTTCTAGTAATTCATTTCCTTTTCAAAATCCAATGTTGTTGAGAAAACAGCAACAGCTTGGATATAACTCAAAGCTAAAGGTAAAATACTAATATTTTCTATTAAAATTTTTTATTTCAACAATCTTTAAAAAAAAACAAGAAAAAGTCCTGTAAATCTCAACTAGAACTCTTGTTAAGCATTTAAAAGTTGTTTTCTCTTGTTTAGCTCTCATTTATTGGCAGTGAGGATTTTGTTAAAGAATTTTCTTTAGAAAAATACTTTAAAACAAAAAGTAAATTTCTATTTTTGCAAGGATAAAAGCAAATAAAAATTGTTTAAAAAACTTTCTACACTTTAGTAACCATAATCGAATGCATCTTTAGTAATATAATTTATGGAAAAAAATTAAATTTAAAGCAAAAAAAACAATTGCAAGAGAATACATATTTCTGTAAGAACAAAGTAAATAAGTCTTTGGCAACATTTTGAAACATTTCATTTAATTGCAATTCTCATTAAGTGCACAGTTGTGGACTGACTGCATTTACTACCATGATGACGTAACCGTTCGTCCTTTCGTATAAGTATTAACATTGCTACGTGAATCTGTACTTATATCTACTGAACTCTAACCTAAAATGGATTTTAAATGTGAAGTTAGATTAAACATGTGGCCACCAACATTTTGCATCATTTTGTTTGGCAACAGGTGAGTAAAGTTATACAACGTTAAAATAAATGAAAAATTCACTCGAACGTATTTATATACTCTTACTTGTAATGATAATATAAGATAAATATAATAAATACATATATTAAATTGAATTCATTGTATAATATTTTTTACTTTTGTAATAATAAATGTTTTCCATTATACTTACTAGAAACTTAGACACATGAGCTATACGAATATACGAGAGTCGTTCAATAAGTCATTAGAAAGTCTGAGAAATTGCGCTTGTAGTGTCGGTAAAGAATTTTTTGTAAGTAGTATTATCGACAGGAAAGCTGTCAAAATTTCAGCTGGATCCATAGCGTAGGTCAATTTTTATCGTCGATTAAAGTTAATGACATTTATTTGTGCATAACAATGGAAAAAAGCGAGTTTAGGGCTGTCAGCAAACATCTCCATTTGAAAGGCTTAAGCCCGAAAGAAATCAAAGCCGAGTTGGATGCAGTTCATGGCACATCTGCACCTGTGTTTGCGACGGTTTACAATTGGGTGAATGAATTTAAACGTGGCCGTTCATCCACAAAAGATGAACATCGTTAAAGACGCCCAGTTGAGGTTTTGAACGATCGGCGAATTAAAGTGCGCAAATTAGTTGAGGCCACGGGCATATCACAAGGTACAGTCGCTTCAATTTTCCATGAAAAATTGTCTGTGAAAAAAATTTCGGCAAGATGGGTGCCGCGTTTGCTCTCAGAGGAGAATAAGCGCAATCGTGCAGTGGACTCTGAGGCTATGTTGGCACTCTTTCATCGCAATCCTGCCGAATTCATTCGTCGATATGTCACTGTGGACGAAACCTGATACACTACTACACTCCAGAAACGAAGAGACAGTCATCACAGTGGATTTTCAAGGGTGAACGGGCTCCGAAGAAGGCAAAAACTGTGCCATCGGCCGGCAAGGTGATGGTCACGGTCTTTTGGGATTCGCAGGGTTTCATTTTTATCGACTACTTGGAAAAAGGAAAAACAGTAACAGGAGCGTATTACGCGTCGCTATTGCAACGGTTGAGCGAGGAAATCAAACAGAAACGCCCCCATCTGAAGAAGAAAAAAATCCTCTTGCATCAGGACAATGCGCGTGTGCACACCTGCGCTGTTTCCATGGCCAAAATTGTGGAATTGAGAATGGAATTGTTGCAGCATCCCGTTTATTCACCAGATTTGGCCCCGAGTGACTATTTTCTTTTCCCCAATCTGAAGAAATGGCTTGGAGGACGACGGTTCACTTCCAACGAGGACGTCATTGCTCAAACGGATGAGTATTTTGCAGAACTTCCGAAATCCTATTTTTTGGACGGGATAAAACTTTTGGAAAAACGGTTGGAAAAGTGTATAAAGCTAATAGGAGATTATCTTGAAAAACAAAAATTTTTTTTTTAAAAAACAGTTCTTTTCCATCTTTTTCTAAGGACTTATTGAACGACCCTCGTAATAGTGCATTATAAATAGAAATTTAGTGTCATTAGCGCTGGAGAATTTTTTCATTATTCATTTATGATGGCATTATAAATATTTTCATATTTTAAAAATAATACAATTTTTTTTAGAAGTACAATAATTATTTTTAGAAATAATACAATTTGTTTATGTAGTTGGACGATACTGTATTCTTAAATAGATTTTTACTACTGCATTTACGAAATTTTATTAGTAAAACAAAAGTTTTTTATTCGCAGTTATTACTATTTTTTTTTGTAAAATAATTTGCAATTTGGGTTGTTTGGAAAGTAGTTTCGTTTTCTTTTTATAAAAATTAAAGACGATTTTCTTATAGTGAATTAATATTTTATTCAATTAAATATTGTCCAGTCTGATCCAATACCCTTTGCCATCTTTCTAGCAGTAGCATGACTCCATGCTCATGAAATTTTTGTTCTTTGCTGGCAAAAAACTGATTCAAATGATTTTGGACCTCGTTATTTGAATTAAACGTTTTACCGTCTAAACATTTTTTAGAGGTCGGAACAAATGCTAATCGGAAAGTTCTAGGTCTGGAAAGTATGGTTGATGTGGCTGTATATCCCATCCAAGCTTTAAAAGCTTTTGCCGAGTGGTCAAACTTGTATGTGGTTTCGTATTATCCTGGTGGAACATTATACCTTCCCTATTGACCAATTCTGGCCTTTTTTCTTTAAGTGAATCATTCAATTTGTCCAACTGATGATAGTACACTTCAGAATTGACCGTTGTGTTGCTTGGTAGAAATTCAAAATAAACGATTCCTTTGAAATCCCACCAAACAGATAGCATACGAGGGTCATTCAACAAGTACTTAGCCTACAAAAGAAAAACGAAAATTTTGGAAAGGTGGCAATTTATTTTTCCTTCAAGCTCGATACACTTGGCCCAGCGATGCTCTAACTTTTCTAACCCGTCCAAAAAATACATTTTCTCGAGGGAAGCAAAATAGGCCTCCGTGGTGACGATGACCTCCTCATTCGACCCAAATCTATTCCCGGCGAGTGATTTTTTCAGGTTTGGAAACAAAAAGTAGTCACAGGGGGCCAAATCTGGAGAGTACGGTGGATGGGGCAGCAATTCGTAGCGCAATTCGACCAATTTGGCCATGGCGACGGCGGAGGTGTGAGCCGGCGCGTTGTCGTGGTGGAACAGCACTTTTTTCTTTGCAAAGCGGGGCCGCTTTTTCTTCAATTCGACGTCAAATCGGCCCAATAAGTCAGCATAGTAGCGCCCCGTGATTGTTTTACCCTTCTCGAGATAATCGATGTGGATCACACCTTGTGAATCCCAGAAAACGGTGGCCATCACGTTTCCGGCCGATCGAACAGTCTTCGCCTTCTTCGGAGCACGTTCGCCGGGTGAAGTCAACTGTTTCGACTGTTCCTTGGTCTCTGGTATGTACCAGTGAATCCATGTTTCGTCGACGGTCACGAAACGACGCAAGAACTCCGCTGGATTGCGCTGAATTAGCGCCAAACACGTCGCCGATGTGGTCTCACGGTTGCCCTTGTTTTCCGGTGTGAGCAAACGCGGCACCCATCACGCCGACAGCTTTCTCATGCCCAGTTCTTCGTATAGAATATGCTGCACCGTTCCTACTGCGATGCCCACAGTTTCAGCTATTTTGTGAACCTTCAATCGACGGTCTGCCAACACGAGATCGTGGACATTTTTAACGTTTTCCTCCGTAGCAGCCGTTTTTAAGGCACCTGGGACGTGGCTCATCAAAAACCGCCATCGAAGGAGAAGAGTCACCATACACAGCAAACAAGCGATCTTTGATTTTGCTGCGCGTTTTCCCTTCCAAAAACAGGAATCTAATCACCGAATGATATTGTTCTTTTTCCATTTTTGTGCAACCGACCGACACGCTCGCTTTCAAAGACTGTCAAAACAAAACTAATGAAGGAAATCGACTGAAACTTTGACAGTAGGCTACTAAAAGAATGTACTGCACGATGGTAAATTTCTTTTGTGACAGCAGTTCCATCGGGCGGTGAGGCTAAGTACTTGTTGCATGACCTTCGTAACTTGCAAACCAGTTTTGGCACTGGCGCTCACTTAACACATCTTCTCCATATACATCGGATAATTTTTTTCTTGGTTGAATAGCATTTTTATCTTTTCTATAGTAAAAAAGTAAAATATGCCGAAAATGCTGTTTTTCACTTTCCATATTTAAAAGAGTATCAACCAAAACCTACTATGCAGAATCAATCGCCTTGCTTTGTCAGCTACCAAAATACATCAAAATATATATGATTATATGGCTTAAATGTGAAGTTGGTTGTGAAAAAATACAATTAAGTCATCTGTTGGGAAAAAACGAAATTACTTTCTGAACAACCTAATATTATGGTAATATGGTATGTAATAATTATAATTTTAATTAGGCTTTCATTATAAAATAATAGTAAAATTTTTCTCAGCACTTCAAGTATTTCTTTATAGTCTATAATAAACATATGATTATATCTATGTACTTTGATTATCTATTTGTCAGTTGAGTTTACTTTTGTGGTGGAATGTTAATAGGTGAGGTAGATTATGGAATGGCTCTGAGCACTAGACGCCAAGAGTTTCTTCAGCCAACTAATCAGCATTTTCACAGATGGGCTTGCACCTAATTTAACTCAATACTACTATTATTAAATAGGCTATATCCAATTACATGATTATAAAATGTGCAACGAAAATCTTTGATCGGCACAGATGATTATATTGCGTTAATTGAAAAGGCAAAAAATGCCCACATATAAATACAGCAGTGAATTAAGTCGAAAATAACATTTGACTACGATATTGGATATACGTGAACAAGAAAATCAAAATAAGTATTCGATCCACAAAGCAGTTGTTTCCTGTTTTATATGGAGCGGTTGAATGGTATCAGTTCATAAAGATAGCTGTCCTCGCAAAACAACTCAAACAGAATTAATTATAAATTTTATTCGAAAAAATCTTTAGACTACATCTTAATAAAGATAAATTTAGTCTATAAATTAACTCACCTTCAATAAGACAAAGAGTCAGACCTTTTTTAAATTTTAGATTTCTAAAAAATCTGAGAGCTATTTTAAATTTTGATGTTACTTATCGGAACGAGTATTTACAGAAATAGAAAACTGTCAAAATTTAATGTACGCGTATGGGGATCGGATGAAAAGCAACATGTTAAGAGTAAAAATAATTCGTCTATGCTAGATTAATATTAAAATAACTTCCGTAAAAAATTTAATCTAATAAAAATGAGATTTACTCGTATCAGAGCTAAAACGTACACCAGGTACTTAGAAATTGCCGTATTTTAACGAAAAAGGAAATACGCGTTCTATAAATAATTATAATAAAAATTCATATTAAGAAGTAAGTATCATTCATGGTAATCGAATTAAGAAGAGATGGACATATTGAATAACGAAAAATTTGTTTTATTTATAGATGAATAATTTATTAAGCAACATTTCAATGATTTTGTGAAACCTCTTATTTACTTACACGTATCTACGAGCAGGTCTCGAAAATTTTCTTAGAAACAACATCACCGATTATATGAATAAATATAACATGAATTTGCTCAAATCTTGTACAAATATTCCCAATTCTATCCACTTGTTAGATCGAAAGATGGTAGGGGATGTTTGTGTCCAAGCAGGTATGTCTCGAACATATATTCGCCTGAGGTATTGAAATATTAGACAACAGCGACTGGTGTAGTAAGGCAATAAAAATGTTCACGTAGATATCATAACGTAATAGTACGCAGGAATGGGTACTGTGAAATCAAATGGCGAATGGACCTTATAGGTACATACCATATATACGCATATACATATATTATGGTTTATTTATTTATTTGTAAATCGACAGTTCGAAGGGAATTTAGTAAAAATTAATGCGAAAAAAATACATCATGTCATCCGGGATGGCTGTGATATCCTCCGAATATCCATTTATAGCCCTTGCTGCATATGTATACCGTTTTTATTTTTGGGGGAAAAGAGTACATTATGACTAAAAACGTGGTCCAACCAAATCTGAACGTACATTATTTTCTTACTTAACTTGCCGAAAATATAATGGGATACAGTAGTGCTCACATATTTGAAAATCATTCTCCAAGTTAAGGATACGCTTGGATGGCCGTCTTATACGGACATGATATCATACGTCATTGTCGTACCATGTACACGTTTACGTAGCAATGCCATTTCATTTATTAATGCAACGGAAAGTGAATATAAATCGAGAAGTTATTGGTTCCTACGGTCGATATCCGGCCGGGTTACGTATCCTTACCTTCCGGTATACTATATATTATTAGGCAACATCATTTCTCATACCATTATTTAATTTGATCGTATTTGAAGTCGATGACAGCAACTACACATATGCATTGCAGTGGAGGTTGATATATGAATCTTCCATTTTTTTATTAGCCGTGTAAGTAATTTTTTTTTTTTTTTCGACTCATATAAGACGGCACATAAATATGTATGATTGGTTTTCTTTGTATGATTTCTCTTCTTTTTTTGTATGTTTATACCAGTAGCTTGGTGCACCTCCATTTTAGGGTAATGTGAAATAACTTTTATTCTGCAACATTAGTAAGCTTACTTACAAAAAGAAAATCATTGGGAATTGTTTTTTTTATAATTTGCAATTGTTTTTTTTTTGTAATATCGTTTTAGTCCCAAAAAAAAAACGATATACTGTATCAGCTGCAGAAGAAAATGAACTGAAATAAAATTACTAGGGTAGGAACTCCGAATATGTAAGTAGTTTCTTGGTTTGGCCATTTTCATGCTTTAATGCTTTTCGATTTTATTAGGTTTATATTGTATTTTTATACTCATATCTGTTGTAATAAAAATGCGTAAAGTTTTTTCTCTGTATCCAAGTCTCACCCTTCCCCAATAGTATTCAATACATTGACATATGCATAATAACGCGTTAGAATACCACGAAGATGCATATACGCTTATTGCAAAAGGAAATTATATTTTAGGTTTACAAAACGAAGGATAAAAAAAAAATTGTTCATATTTAGAAACGAAAAATTGCAAATCAACAATTTTTCCTTTGGAGTTCTTTGGAAGAAAAAAAAGAAACATATAAACAGGACATGTATTTATATTTGTATATTATAAAAACGTTAACGTTTTTAGTTATAATTATAAAAAGTCACACATATGCTTACTTTATGATTTTTTTATTACAACCACCTATGGATCTGCGCACCCTTCAGTAAAAAGTCAATTTTATGGCTCATAAATATTTTTTTTTTTGTCGTTACTAGAATATGAATAGATTTTTAAGTGTATATTTTATGATCTTATTTTTATGATTCATTTCATTAAATGGAGAAGGAAGTACTAAATAAAAAAAATACAATAGAATATTTCAGAAAAAAAACTTTTTTATTAGATAATGGTTAATATATGCATTGTGTTTATGTAGTCTCTAGTCACGCCTTATTGATTGCGTCATTTTGTGTACAGAAGATAATCTTAATAAGCAATTGCCAAAAAATTTATTCGAAAATATTCAAAAATGACTTTTTGTTGCGAATATTTTTGAAAAAGTTTATGCCTTCTAGCGTACTAAATGGCTAAAATAGATTAACTCAATTACGATTGAAATTTTAGAATCGTTGGAGAATTTAATAGCTCCACTTACAAATTTAAGGATGTTCAAAAAAAAATATTTATTTAGTATAACTAAATTTATTTAGGTTTTTTTTAAATTACTTGGTGTATAAGCTTAAATCCGCTGTTTATTCATAGATGGCGTGAGTGAGCGTATTAAGCTACCATGGATACGACATACTTTTTTTTATGAGTTTTGACATCTGTCAACATTAATCAGTGCACATTGTCAGCAATTTCGTACAACAACATACATTTTTCCTTTGGTAATCATGTCTAGTTTTGTGCCAGAAAAAGAGCATATGCCGGAAGCTCTGCTTTTCTGCTTCAATTTGAAGAAATTGCCTGCCGAATCCCATAGAATACTTATAGAGGCCTATGGTGACAGTGCTTTATCGGAAACAATGTGCCGAGATTGGTTTCATCGGTTGAAAGACGGCAATTTTGACTTGTGGGACAAGAAGCGTGAAAATCGGCCTAGGAAGGTTGAGAACTGTCAATTCCAGGCTCTTTTGGACGAAGACGATACCCACACAAAATCCTCACGGAGCAATTGGGTATTACTTAACCCGCCATTTCAATACGTCTGCGTGACATGGGGAAGATCGAAAAGATTGCAAAATGGGTGCCACATGAATTGAACGATAGGCAGATGGAGCGACGCCAAAACACATGCGAAATCTTGCTCGCCAGACAAAAAAGAAAGTCGTTCCTGCATCGAATTGTGACAGGAGATGAAAAGTCGAGAATCCTAAACGCAAGAAATCGTGGGTTGATCCCAACCAACCATCAACATCTTCCCCAAGAACAAATCGCTTTGGACGGAAGACTTTGTTGTGCCTTTGGTGGGATCGTCTACTATGAGATATTGAAACCTGGTCAAATTGCAACGTGCTCTGCGTGAAAAAAGGACGGATTATCAACAAAGACATGACAAGCTGATTTTCCTCCACGACAACGCACCATCGCACATTTCAAAAATGGTCCGAAACTACTTGGTGACACTCAACTAGGAGGTGCTACCCCATTCTCCAGATTTGGCCCCTTCCGCCTACCACTTGTTTTCGTCGATGAGCCACGCACTCGCTAAGCAGCACTGCAATTCTTACGAAGACATCCGAAAATTGCTTGATAAGTGGTTTGCCTCGAAAGAGAAGGAATTTTTTTTGCGTGGTGACCACAAATTGCCCGAGAGATAGGAAAAATGTGTATCTAGCGAGGCCAAGTACTTTGAATAAATTTGTTTTTGCTTTCTATGAAAAAAAACATGTGTTTTTTTGACCAAAATAAACAGCAGATTTAAGCTTATAAACCTGGTATTTTTACTTTTAATAACAAAACTTTTGATAATATCATGAGATAAATTTTTATATAAGATATTTCACATGTACTTATAATCACAAAGTCCTGGAAGCTCTACTCAATAAAATGTTATATTAGAATCAATATTAATAACTGCTTGTAATATTTTGAATTTAGTATATAAAATATTTGATATCTGCATGCTTAAAAGAGAGGACAAGTGCAGCTAAGTGCGTCCACTGCATGGGTGCACATCCAGCAAACTATAAGGGTTGTGCTACCTACAAGACCCTACAAGCTCAAATAAAACCTCAGAGAGCACAAATTCCGCATACAAGCTTCTTAGTACTGACCATTTCATATGCATTAGTAGAATCAGGTCAACCTCAACACCGACAACAACAATAGCAACAACAACAGCAACAACAACACCAGCCACAGCAGCAGCAGCAACATCAACAACTACAGCAGCCACAACAGCAACATCAACAAGGACAAAATTCGAATACTAATATCCCGTTAGGAGTCTCCGAAATTCAACAAGAACCAAACCGACAGCAATATCAGTAGCCAAAAGTACAACAACAACAACAATATAGTAAGAACTATATTCCCCCTCCGTCATTTTCGTCCACGATATATCCTCAACGTTCTCCCAATTAACTAACTCACTTGTACAGGAATTAAATAAAATCCTAACACCTCTTGTAAATGCGTTAATGTCCATTGTGTCAACTTTATCGTCCACCGTTCAGAAATAAATGTCGTCCTGTACTGCAAATTTCCTTACAATCCTCCTTTGGAATGCTAATGGACTGAGTTCCAAACGACTAGAACTTGACTTATTACTACATGACAAACGAATAGACATAGTACTCATTACAGAAACACACTTTACGTCCAGGTCCAACTTCTACATACGCGACTACACAACGTTCAGGACCGACCACGCTGACAATACTGCCCACGGTGGTACTGCTATCCTCATTAGAAATTCTTTATCCTTTTCTTTTCATTCCTATATTGCAGAAGATTTTCTTCAATCCACCGCAATATCAATTGACTGCTCCCCTGTCCCCTTAACTATTGCCGCAACCTATTGCCCTCCTAATAAACCTATAAACTCCCTTAAATTTAGGTCATTTTTCCAAGCTCTTGGGAATTCATTCATAGCTGGAGGTGACTTTAACGCCAAGCACCCACAATGGGGCTGTCGAGTCTCCAATCCCCGTGGGATTATTCTTAACCAAGTGCTTTCATCCTCTCCCTACCAAGTCATCTCTCCTCCGACTCCCACATACTGGCCAACTTCCCGATCTAAGCTTCCGGACATTCTAGATTACTTTATAACTAGTCCCATGAATTCCTCCAACATTACTGTTAATTCACTCCTAGATCTTAACTCCGATCATAGCCCTGTTCTACTAGTCCTCGATTCCCAATCCACTTCAAAAGTCAATGCGCCGAGACTTATTAATGGACCAATTGATTGGGAATTATTCTAACAATATATTGACGAGCATTTAGACTTACGACAAAGCTTAAAAACAGAACAAGAACTAGATGAAGCGGTACACAAGTTTACATGTTTATTACAAAACGCTACAGTCTTTTCGCAAAAAAAGTAAAAACTCGAAACCTACACAAAACCTGACAATTCAACCATTAACAATTAGGCGTCTTATTGCAGAAAAACGAAAAGCAAGATTGCATTGGCAACACACAAGAATACCCAGCGACAAAACCAAACTGAACAAACTACAAAAAGAACTACATGACGAAATCACTAAATACAATACAGAACATTTTAGAAACTACACTTCAACCCTAACGAAAAACAGAACTTTGTGGACTGCTACAAGACAAATACTATCTTATAGAAAAACAAAGCACCCTTTACGAAAAACTGACGGAACCTGGGCCAAAACGGACAAACATAAAGCAGACGCTTTTGCTGAACACCTTGCACAAATATTTACTCCACATGAGGACATATTAGACAGGACTCATTGCACTGCAATCGAGACGGAACTATCCATTCCTTTACCCATGAGTCTTCCCCCTAAGGCAATCACTCCTTCCGAAGTTGCCAATTTAATCAAGCTCCTTCCCAAAAATAAAGCTCCTAGTAATGATCTGATTACCTCCAATATACTCCAACAACTCCCTAAAAGAGCAATAGTTTTCCTTGCCACAATATATAACTCCATCCTTAGAACAACACATTTCCCAATCCTCTGGAAATTTGCCATCATTAAAATGATCCCTAAGCCCAATAAACTAATAAACCGCCACACTTCCTACAGGCCAATAAGTCTCCTTCCACTACTCTCGAAAATCTTTGAAAAAATCCTCCTTCGCCGCTTACATCCTCTACACGAATCTTCAAAGTGGAGCACTCCACTACCCAGCACTGTCATCGAGTTGTCGATTTAATTGCATCCTCTTTAGAAAGAAAAGAGTACTGTCCCGGTGTGCTTCTTGATATAAGTCAAGCCTTTGATAGAGTTTGGCACCCGGGTCTACTCTGGAAACTCAAGAGGTTCCTTCCTTCCACCTCTTTCCTAGTCCTCAGATCATTCCTTTCCAACCGACACTTCCAAGTAAATGAATCCAACGAACTCTCCAATATAACTCCGATATTGGCTGGGGCTCCTCAGGGTAGCTTGCTTGGACCCATCCTCTACAACATTTACACATCCGATATCCTAATTTGCCCTAATATCTTCTTTGGTACATACGCCGATGATACGGCGAAAATCCCCAACATGCTTCTTGCATCTAGCGAAAATCCCCAACATGCTTCCGAAACTCTTCAAATCCAAATCCATACCCTCCAGAACTGGTTTACTAGATGGAGAATAAAAGTCAATGAACGTAAATCTATCCAGGTAACTTTCACTCTCCGTCGTGAGAAAAGCCCTCCCATATACTTTAATGGCAGTGCCATACCACAACACACCAAAACTCGGTACCTATGACTGAACCTAGACTAACGCTTGACATGGAACCCACATACAAGACTTAAAAGACAAGAACTTAAAAGACGATACCTAAAACTACTTCGACTTCTAGACAAACGTTCCAAACTAACTATAGACAGCAAAGTACTGTTATACAATACATTACTGAAACCCATATGGACATACGGACTAGAACTCTGGGGATCTACTAAGCCTTCTAGTTCCCGTCGAATCCAATCACTTCAATCAAAAATACTCCGTACAATTGTCGATGCCCCCTTTTATGTTCGCAATACTGTTATTCATCGTGATCTCAAAGTCCCATTTGTTTTTGACGTGGCTGTATCTCGTTATAAAAAGTTCCGTTCCCGTGTCCTCAATCATAATAACCCTTTTGTTCAAGAACTATCCTCCACTTCCTTCCCTAGAAATACCCATCGAAGACTTAAGCGTCACTGGTCGCGTGATTTACTAAAATACTGAGGCTTAACAGAAACACACGCTAGCAGGAGGAACTTCATTGGATGTTTACTCCCCACAACTTTTCAAGCTAATTAATAATATTGGTCAAATTTGCTTTTTACTATGTTGTAGTTGTAAATATCTGTAAAGATAAAAAAAAATGAAATAAAAAGTATATAAAATTACTTACGAAATAGCCAAGTTATTTTTTAATGAGGCACGCTAATTTAAATAGGGGGCTCTACGCTCACAATTTTTTTTTTTTTGTAATTACTCCTAATTCTTTTGACATAAATATGACGCACAACTCGCTACAACCTAACTTCTAACAAAATATCACTTTATTCATAATTATTTTACTAGAAAAGAAACCTTTTTCCTATTTTAGAGCTTAAAAGGGCGCCTAATTATTTCAAGTTTCCGTAAAGGTTCCAGCGATATTACATATCTATTTAAAGTTATATAAAATAGAATAAAATTTTTATTAGAATATGTATAAAATCAATTGGAAAAAGTTTTTAGACTAGTTATCCTTTTACATTGAATTTTTTTTGAAATCTTAGATTTTGTAGTATTAGTCTTTTTTTTTGATTTTTTATTTTATATTTTTAATTAAAAAAAGCAACAAATAAATTGAATATATGTGTATATAAGAAGTTAATCGCAGGAACAATAAGGTTGTAATTACTCATTCTCGTTGCATTCCCAAAATCATGAGAATTGAACTGCTCATAATTCTGTCAATACAAGGAAAAATTTATATAGAAATTATTTCTTATAAAACAAATAAATTTAGTAATACTATAGAAATATAAAAAAAACTAATAGATGATATTGGACAGCTATAAAAGTATGCTTTCACAAAAACTGCCAAATACGTATTCTATAAAAACGTGGATGATAGGTGGACAAAATCAGATAAGGAGAACCTGATTTATTTGCAACAAATTTAATAATAATTATTTTCACGATAATATATATACAAATTGCATTAAAAAATATCTAAAGCAAACTAATGTCTCCTCTAACCAAGCATTCTCTTCTCAAATTTTTTATGCTTTCTGAAATTAAGAACATAATTATTCACCTAGTCATTAAGAAGGCTCCTGCCTATGTGGAAATGCTTCTTGACAAAAATAATACTGAAGCTTAGTATGTTAAATCAATGCAGTTATTATCAGGTAAAGTTTTTCAAAAATTCTATTTGAACACCCTCCAATATTATTCCTCTTGATCAGTTTGGTTTTCGAACTTAACATTCCACCATTCAACAACTTAATCATATCGTTGATTACATTTCATCTTCTTTTGAGTAAAATCAATATGGTCCAATTAAAGCTGGTGTACCTCAAGGGAGGATTTATGGTCCCATACTATATAGTATTTATACAGCCGATAGTTTTGACAGCTGGCATAGATTCTGACCTAGCATCTACAATACTTCAACAATGCATCCAAGATTGTTATACGAGATGGACAATTAATTTAAATTGTTAGAAATCTAAAGTACGATATTTATGAGTACACATTGACAAACAATTAGATAAGAACTTAGCCAGGAATCCACACATAAGTGGAATTTTGGCCAACGATGCAGATAATTACTTATTTCATCACATCGACAATCTAAATTATCAATAAATGATGAACTGATGACTTGCAACATATCACTAAAACCCATCTGGACTTACAAAATTAAATGTTGATGCTCATCAAAGCCTTCTAACTATCTTCAAATTCAATCCTTTGACCGTAATAATATGATCCACTGTAACCTTAATGTTACATCTGTCCATGATTTGTTCGTGCAACGTTACAAAAAATTCTCATTATCCGAACATGTTAATTCTACACATTAAAAAATCGATTTGTACAATAAATCTCAATTTGAATTATGCATACTTTATGACCACTAATTTATAGGGTACAAAATGAGACAATGTACAACAAAATATAGTAAAAAAAAATAAAAGTTCTGTCAATAGATAATATAATTTTATCATTGAAATTATATTCAAAAATAATTTTTCTATTATTTCATTCTCAAACTCCATTTAGTAAATTATAATGAAAATAAAATGGAACAAAATAGCACTAAAAATTATGACATTTATCTTAACAATATCAAAATATCGCGTAATTGAAATCGAAAAGTAATCAGGAAAGTTTTCTTCAAATTGAAAATATGAGCTGATAATGTAAAAGGCTGCTAGTATAGTATAGTATCGAGATTTGTTCTATAGAAATTTATAAATTTTCGAGTAAAGTCAAGCAGAAATTCTTAAGAAGCTTTGAACTGTCATAAATCGACTTAACTGATTTGGAAAGTTTCTCTATCTATTCTTCCTATTCTATATTCTGTACTAACTTGCTATTCGAAAGCATTAATAATAAATCAATAAAAAAGCATTCACGAAATTATTGTTGAGCTTATAAAAATCGAATATACGGTTTTCTATATATACAATTATATTTACTATGAAAACAATCATAGTATACTAGGAGAACTAACTATACTCATATTTTCCAAAAAAAAAAGAAAAATAGAAATTTGGAATTTGATAATAACTTAGACATCGTCACATTTTCTTATGAAAACTTAAATTGGAAAATTTTGATAGATAAGAAAAGTTTTACATTTCTCCATTACAGTGTTATTCTTTTGATTTGAAGAAAACTTTTCATTAGATTCCTACACATATGAACATATAAACATAAGGTAACAAAATAATATAAGAATGAAACCTCTTAAGTGAAAATGTCCCCGAAGTAATTATTAGATCAATCATTTTTTTAGATATAACTTTTCATAAATATTCGCACTACTATTAAAGTGATAACAAAACTAAAATTAAATTTCAGTAAGATCGAAAAACAAGAAAAATTCGAGTTCTGCTAATGTAATATAGTTGAAAAAAATCTAAAGGGATTGGTATGAACTAATTTTTTTTTAGATAAAAAACTTTTGAAAATATTTAAGTTAAATATTGAAATATTTTATTATATTATAACGATCCACAAATATATATATTTTAGGGACAGCTTTCCTCTCTACATAAGCATGCTTTCAATATATGCATACATAGACTTTTGAATATACCATAAATCAAAAATAGTATATTTTTATGTAATTATAAATTGGCTTGAAATTAATATTGAAAAATAGATTTTATTGTAAAAATATTCTTGTTATTTCATATAAGGAGACTAATTTTATCCTCTTGTAAATAGTTATCTTCGGTCCCTCGGTGAAACTCCTTTGGATCAAAGGAGTGTCACCGAGGAACCGAGGGCAAGACCTACCCCGTCTACGGAAGATATAAATGGAGCCACTGTAAACATTTCGGATCTTCCTAATCTATACGAATTAAGTGTCCAGCCAACCGCAGCCTATAGAGCTTAGTTTGTTCCACAACAGGGTGGTCGCCGTATTGCTCCAGAATCTCATCGTTAAATAGGCTCCGGAATCATGCATCCTCATGTAGGGCCCAAAAATTCTTCGAATCATCCCCCTTTCCATTACGGGCAAAGGTGCGCGATGGTTTTTCCTGAGAACACAATTTCCAAAGAATGCATGAGGACTGGCAGAGACTAGTATCATGTACAGCAGTAGCTTTGATGCTATGCTCAGGATTTTCGATCAAAATACTTTAGACTTACTACAATAGACTCTGTTGTCAGCCGCAAATTTATCCCTGCATGTTACCATCGGCTGCCACTATTGACCCCGCCGCCTCAGTCTTGGCAGATCTTCCCGATCGACTCATACATACATAATATCGATGTCATCGATGTCTGCTAGGAGCTGCGCAGACTTAATGAGGATGGTACCCTTCATGTTTACTGCTGTGTCGCGAATCCACCGCCAGATTAAAAAGAATGTACGAAAGAGCGTCTTCTTGTCGGATACCATTGTCGATGTTAAATGGCTCTGAAAGTATCTTACTCTTCCTCTCACACTAGTCATGGTTAGCCTAGTCAGTCTAATAAATTTTTCTAGAAAGCGAAACGCTCTCATGAATGTGCAGAGTTTTACCCTGGCTATTAGGTCATATATGGGTGATAGTGAAATGGGTACCACAGAATTGACATCAGGGACGATTAGTGTTGCCAAAAAGGAAGTTATGAGTAAGAGCAGTATGTCCTGCTTTATTACTGGTTATCCAATGAGTCGAAAAAATGTGTCGCTATTGGTCCAGTCATCGTGTCTGCGGATGACTAATGGTGTTAGTTGCCATTCTGTTAGTTGGCGAGGCAGATTGGGAATGACTGTGATCACTGGTTGACAGAGTGTTTCTCCAGCCAACTTGTCAGCACTTTCATTACCCATAATTCCCACATGCCCCAGTACCCATTGCAACTCGACACTCCTATTGCTAAGTAGGCTATGACGAATTGCGCTAAGTACTGGGTCACTCGGTGGGTCACAAATGGCTTTAAGGGCGGCAAGGCTGTCGCTAAAAATAATAACGTTTTGTTGGCTGGGAATATTGGTCCCAATTTCAATGGTCGTTTTGATGACCCACAGCTTCCCGTAGAGCTGCTCTATAAGGAAAGATTCCACAACATAGTGCGCGAGTGCTGCAGCCAAAAAGTTCGACGACCGCAAAAGATGTAGTATCGGTGTCAGGGGCGGCATTAGTGAACAACAGTCGATGATCTTTTAATTCGTCCAACTGTTCAAGGAAAAATTTCCTATATGTGGACGGATCAGTGCTAGCCTTCTTAAACCTGTCAAGAGAAGCAGTCACTTTCAAATTTGCTCCCAACCTCGGTTTCCAATCTGGGTGTGGAAGGAATGTTTGGAAAACAAGGAAGAGAATGGATGAATTGCTTACAAGGTGGGATATTAATAAGGATAGCGTTGATGAATTCCTTTTTTGAACTGTGGGAGATGATAATGTTTTTGAAAAAAGTGTTAAGGGGATAATTTTGAAGGCATAGGTTTTTGTAAATTAAACTTAGGCGGGCTTTGTGAAGATAGAAAAAAATCGACCAGTCTCTATCAGTATGGATTCCACCGGAGATGTCCGTTGTGCTCCACTAGCTAGTCTAATGCAATGGTTTACCGCTGCCTCGACTACCTTTTTTCCCTGCTATTGGCACACTGATACATATAGTGTGGAAATAGAGTAAGGTCCCATCCAAAAGGGCCTTGGTTACTCTAATTGCCTCACTTTGTCTTACCTTACTTTTGCTGCTGACTAAAATTTTAACCATTCGGAGAATGATGTTAATTTTGTCAACAGCATTTTTAATCTGAAAATTCCATTTTCCTCCAAGGGCAATTGAGATATCCAGGATTTTCATGGAATCTTTAGGGGGGGAGGGAAAGGGCTCA
This sequence comes from Atherix ibis, assembly GCA_958298945.1. Lineage (NCBI taxonomy): Eukaryota > Metazoa > Arthropoda > Insecta > Diptera > Athericidae > Atherix > Atherix ibis. The sequence continues at coordinate 102,952,404 of OY282605.1, read as the reverse complement.
GTGACGAATCTGATACACTACAAATTTTTTTCCTGCAAACATGAAGGCAAGGTGGGTTTGATGTACATATTACCACACCGTTTATGCTGCTCCAAGTATTAATGTTGCGGTTGGCGTTATTTGTTTGATGTTGAAGATCAGCACCAGATACAAGTATAAAAATATAGTCGGTATATATATAGTGGTTAAAGGAGTGAATATATATATTGAATAGGATCGTTGATAACGGGGATCCTTGTGGGGTGCCGTTTTTCATTTCCGTTGGCGCGTACCGTGAAGGTTCTACCATTTAGGTAGGAATGTAGAAGTGCCAATATTGCAGAGTCTACTCCCCACTCTGTCAGCTGTAAGAGTACCCTGTGTGGGCAAATTCGGTCATACGCCTTTTCTAGGTCGAAGGACAACAGTAAACCGCAATGTCTACTCAGAGTTCCCCTGCCTGGCCTGTAGGCATGTTGTTGGGGATTGAGTCTATTGGCAAGCGTCTTGGAAGTGCAAGGCAGTAATGAAATTGGTCTTAAGTTGTTAACCGAAGAATGGAAGAGATTTTTCTTGGGAACTGGAATGGCGCCATAAGCGACTTTAAATTCGATGAACAGATGATGAATCGGTTGAGCATATTCTATCGACTGCCGCGGAGAGAAGATCTGATCTGTTGCTGCTATTTCTGGAATGGCCCAATAATTTTTTTTGGCGAAAGAATCTATCCTTTCTAGTAATAAAATATCTTATATATGATACTCAGCAACGTAATTCCTCTACGGTTGCTGCACTCTGTGATATCTTTTATTTTGAGTTAGAGACAGATAATGCTACGTATGTAAAAGCATCCATCAGTCGAAATTTCGGTAATGCCGACCTCTAGGCAGGCTGGGCTTGGGGCTAATTCCTCCCACCTGTAAACCAAACCACAATTTCAAAGCAGAAAAAAGCTTTATGCTACTAAAAAACTTATGCACTTAATAAGGCATTTTTCCAAACGGCTCGGTGCAACTTTTCTTAAATCCTACTCTTAGATTATCCAAGCATTGCTCCAAATTTATGAAGAAATTGAAAAATCATAAAATATAAATATTATGAAACAGAAGTTTTTCCCAAAAAAACTAAATAATTTCAGATAATGCAAATATACTCTATAAGAAATTATCTTTTTAATATGTATGTATGCGTATATATAATATAAAATTATTTAATTAAAATTTTTAAAATATTTCAAATAAAATTTTTCACTGTAAAAATTAAAAGAGTTTTGAAAAATGAAACCATAATTTATAAACTGTTATTATAAAAACAATTTAAAGATAAAGATATTATTTGGCAAGAAAGAAAAAAACTGGGTCAAAAACCAACATTCCTTTTTCTCGAGGAATTTATTAATTACAATATAATGAAATTCTTAGAAGAATGTCTGATTATGCACTTATAATCTGGATTTATTCTTACTTTTTCGCATTTGAATTATATTATCGTCTGAACAATTTGAAAGAGAAACAATTTTTAATAATGTTTTAGAATTCATATTTAGTAAAATGTCCTTTTTTAAGAAATTCTACAGAAAGTATCAATAAGAAAATTAATTGAAATATTTCTCTGCTTGACCTCAGACTTTACATAAACCATTACTTCTATAAAAAAAAAATATAAGTAACTTTTAAGCCTTGTTCAAAGTATCCTAAACTGTACCTTTTAGTTTAATTAATTAGGATGCACTGCATACATCTTGTTTGTTCCTCATATTTCAATGGAGTTCGTTTTCAAGAGTTTCCACTTAAGTGGTTGTTCCCAGAGCGATCCGAGTATATTACAAGTATTCATTTTAATAATATTGCATTAAATAGGATATCCGGTACCTTCAAGAAGACTCAAAGTACAGTGCCAAGAGCACTATACTGTTTGGTAAAGTATGTTATGGCGTGAAATGCTATTTGATGCAAATATTTCTATCTAAACTATACTAGAAATGTCCAAGGAACAGAAATAAGCACTTGAGATGCAAATGCATTTTCAGATATTATGATATACTGAACATTGTTATGCATATACTTGTTAGCCATATTTATTTGTGCAGTTCTTGTTCAAAACTTCAACTCCTTGAAGAACGTATACATATATTGTGATAGCATTTTTGTCGTTTTTCGAAACATTTTACTTTGTTAGTATTATCAATATTTCCAATATCAATCTTAGTCTGAATCTTAAATAAACTATATGAAGATTTTCTTAAATTTTGGATACCTAAATTTCAATATTATATACTTTAAACTATATTTAATTTTATATCTATGTATGCATGTACTTAGAACTATAGGAGAAGTAAATTAGATTGGTTTGTGTATCATGTACATATGTGGTCAGCCAAACTAATTTGTATGCAATTGAATTTACACAAAGATACTAGGATGTCATAAACCTAAAATCATAAGGAGTCAATGACCTAAGCGTGTATACATATTTATATACTATGTAGTAAAGGACTACTATTGTTATATACCCAAGGTAACCGTCATTTATTGTTCGTGTTTTAGTTGAATGAGAAATAAATTGCTTTGTACATTTACTTTTATTTAGCTCGATTTTCTTAGTTTGTTGGAGTCATCTTGGATGACAAGATGTTCTTCCAATGATCGTCATTTTTATAACACTTATACTTATGTATTCATCCAAATTTAATATTTTTGTCCATTTTCAGATATATGTTAATCAACTTTGTTTGAATATTCCGAGTAAGTACGCTGTTATAAATCAAATAAGCTGGATTCCATATGAATAAACTAAAATATGATTTATAATTATAATAAGAGGTTTATTTGATGATGCAGCTACGTGGATATTCATGACACTAGTACGACTTACATTGGCGGTGGATATTCATGGCACTATATATTGGCGGTGGTTTTATTTCCACTCTTCGTAGTACGACTGGAGAACTGTGGATCCGCCCAAGACATTTTGGTTAATGATTTGGGTTTCCGTCGTGTAGCAGCAAAGTTGGTGCCAAAAGACCTCAATTTCATGAAAAAAGAGACCGTGTTGACGTCTCAAAAGACATGATTTTCGAGGCTGAATCCGATCCCACATTCATCAAAAGGATCATTACTGGAGACGAGACGTGGGTTTATAAATGCGACACGCAATCCAGACATCAGGCAAGTGAATGGCGTTCACCAAATGAGCGGAGACCAAAAAAACCACGTCGTTTTCAGTCAAAAAAGATTGCAATGATCACGGTTTTCATGGATTACAACGGTGAAGTGCATCATGAATTTTTACCAGAAGGCCGGACAGTAAACAAAGAGTATTATTTGGGCGTTATAAGACGTTTGCGTAAAGCAATTCGCCGAAAGAGACCAGAATTGTGGGCAGAAAACTCGTGGATTTTGCACCATGATAACGCACCGTCGCACAGTGCCATCATTATTCGTAATTTTTTGACGAAAAATGCAACAAACACCATCCAACAACCATCGAATTCACCTGACTTGGCTTCCTGTGACTTCTTTCTGTTCAATCGAGTTAAAAAACCATTACGGGGATCGCGTTTCAACAGCCGAGAGGAAGTAATGGAAAAATCGCAGGAAGCACTGATGGACATACCGAAAACCGAATATAAAAAATGTTTCGAGGATTGGATCAACCGCTGGCATAAGTGTGTTAAAGTCGATGGGAATTACTTTGAAAAAGATTAAAAATTACTTTTAAATATAGATTGAGATGAATAAACTTGTATTTTTAATTTTCTGAACAAATTAGGGTAACGTTTTGATCAAGTTGTTATGACGTGCCTTTAAGTAATTTTTAATCTTTTTCCGACAAAAAGACCTTATGACTGTAAAAAGTTACAAAGTCTGAGATCAGATGAATATGAGGGTTGGGGAACTGCAAAAACCCCTTTTTCGGACAAAAATAAAAGGAAAATTTTCATGTTCGAATCTTTTTTTTAAAGTCCTTGAAAAATTTGTCTACAAAATAATTCAATGGCACGTTGTAGCTCCAAATTTCGGTGTTCAACTACAAAAATATATTTTTTCTTATCACAATATATAGCATAGGTTCCCAACTTTTTTAGCCTATACCCTTATTTTCTATAAAAAATTATTCACCGGCTCCTTTTCAACAAAAAAAAAATACGACTTTGAACTTTTTTTGGTCATATCATATTTTTATGCAGTAATTCGATGGACCCTCCCTTAGATAAAGTATACTATATTATGTATTGACGAACAATTACAGATTTTTAAAATTACTTTATTAAAAAATATCAACAATATTTTTCCAACTTTAATCAAAAAATTAATATTATTAAAAATATTGATATATTTTTATTGAAAAGGTTCCAACGAATTATAATTGCACAAAGAATTCTTATATTTCAAAGGGTACCTGTCTAAAGAGATTTTATGACCTCTTTGACTCATTTTAAATGCTTTTTGAAAATAAAGATTATTCGTTAACAAAAAATGTATAGAAATTTAATAATGATATGGTTTATATCACTGATTTATATAATAAATTTGATGAAACGAAATCGTATATATTGCCCAGGGTGGTATCGGTTAGTCGGCATCATCCTAATTAGATGCGTTGAACGCCATCTGGTGAATGAAACCGACCTCTTTGTATTGGATCTCATAGCTATCGGGCGAGATGGAAACTTATACTACAATATATGGCTAGGGGAGACTTACGTAAAAGCTATGCGGAAAAAAAAGCCTTATTTCATTAATGCCAGGTTCATTACTTTTTTAGGATTACATATATCAATTAGTATCAGTAAGAATAATTAATATAAATAATAATAAATAATTTTAATTACAATACATTTAATAGAAAATTATATAAAAGAGAAAAAATTTTAATTTAATTATTATGCAAATCCTTATATGTGTATTTGCAATTAAAGTGAAATTAAATTCACAACAAAATATTCAAAGAATAAGTATTGTCAATAGTTAATTTACATATTTTAAATAACAAATTAAATTCTTTAAGAAAAAAGGGAAACTTTACTAAGTATTTTCCGATATAATATCTTAAATAAAGAATTGCATTGTATTTGTGGATTTCCTGTGAAACTTTTCTGCTTTACTGCAGTCATTGCAATTGATATTCTATGCCATCTGTTCGAATCAGTAAATGGGATAAAAACGAAATTCCATGCGGATTTCCTGTATTCGAAAACGAACATTTGCAAATCTTATTAATATCAATGGTAGTGGTAGCAACTAATTGAAATTTGAACAAAATATCAACATCCGATTAAGATAAGAGGAAATTCCTGTTTGTTTTCATTTCAGATATTCGCATGAACTATGGTTTGGTCAATGCGGTTCAAGTTTCTTGCAGAATGCAAACTTTGATTATAAGTTAAATAAATATTTCGTAACTATGAATAAGTTTGATAAAGTCTTACGTATTGCTTGCTAACTTTGACGTAATAAGCAAGTAGACAAATAACTATCTGACTCTATTTAATAGGACTTTAACTTTGTTTAAAAAAAGAACAAATATATTTTGAAGGCAAGTATAAGAAAGATTGAATTTTTTTAAAAAAAAATTTACATTAAGCTTACTTAAATAAATTGAAATATAATATCTTCTGTAGTTGCTAAGATTATTTAAGAAAAATGCTACTCAAAAATTAATAAAAACAACATTTGTTCCATTTATGTAACTTTTTTGGTCACCATTTAAATAAACGATTATCATATTGCTATATTTATTTTGTCATCACATTTGGTTTTGCACATTTTTATATGAATTCTCAACGTATGTGCAAATGCTTACATGGCGTTAAGTACCCTCGAGCTGAAACTTAGAATTCACTAGACCAAACAAAACTTCTTCAGAACTACCCTCATCCGCATTCAAAACTTACCAGAATGTACACAACCCAATAAGACCGGGTTGGTTTTTCTATCCATACATTTGCACATTACTTGGAATTATCTTAAAGCTAACTTTTCAGAAGTGGTAACTATCTCATATTGTTTAATTCAGTTTAACGTTTGAGTGAAGTTTTGGATAGTATTAATTCAAGATTATTTATTTATTTGAGCATAAATTTAATAATATTAAAACTATTTCATAGTAATTATATTTCAAATTTTCTTATATTTTTATATTGACATTTTTCATAAAAATAAAGTAGGATCATTAAGTTTAAATGCTTCTAGGCTTTAGGGTGAAAAAAAAATATTTTTCTAATGAAACATAGATATTAAAATTAATCTCAACTAATTTAAGTTCAGAATCCAAGGAGTTTTATAATTTTTTTCTCATTTTATCGAGTTTTTGACTTTATTTTTTATTCCTTAAAATTGAAAATTACTTGAAGGAATGTTATCCAACAGTGTGTTATGAAGGCGATTCCAGATCAAGTCTCTCAGTAATTTTACGTAGAGTAAAAATAAACTCACCACTGATATACTACAGCTCAAATTACACCGCATGTGCAATGTACAATTTAAATGAGAAATTTCCTCTTTTTTGGTCGTCTTACAGTGTAATATATGCTCGAGCATATACGAATTTACGCTCCTGCCGCGAACAAAATTCGTGCATTACACGACCAATCTTATAATAGTATAATTGCAAGATGAATTAATCATGATGCAACATGTTTAAAAATATTTTTCATCCAGCGAACGGTTCATATATTTTTTATTAGTAACTTCTCTAGTTGGTCGCTGCTCTTCTTATTTTATTTACTTTATATTATGAATGATATTTTCACATTCATTTATTTATTTTGATTATTTCAATTCGTTTACTTATTTTATTAAATATTTTATATTCAATTTTAACATTTAATTCAATATTAATTTCAACGTTAATATATCATATTTAAAAACTACATTATTTACTTTTATTTGTATTTTTCATTTTTAGAATCAAAACTTTTAAATTTTTATATCAAGTATAATAAATTTTACATCAAATTATTTATTATAAATATTAAATAATTTTATAGATGCATTAACATGTACAGTATTTTTTACAATTTTTTTTTAAAATTTGTAATTAGAAAACTTCTATAAACCGTTTTAAATTATAAATAAAAAATAATAAAGTCATAAAATAAATAAAATAAATACGCATTAATTAATTAATGTCAAATATCAAAATAAATGATGCCCAAATAACGAAATCGCAACGAGCCTCATAAACGACGTCATAAAACATTATAGGTTCGCACAATTTCCCCTTCTCCTTGCTTTCCACGGGTAAAAATTGCTTTTTGCAGGAGAAAATCATATATTGCAGAAACGGTGTGATCTGTGCTTAAGAGTTATAACTATCCAAGAAATCTTCTTTTAAGAAAAAACATTGAAGTAAAAATAAACAATCAATCTGTTTATTTTTCTACAACATATCATATTTTTATTGCCATATCAACTTTGACTCAGAGCTTCCTTAGGTAAACATAAAAACTTGCATAATATAAGAAAAATAAGGATTTTTTCTTAGTCTATTGAATCAAATAATTTCGAACATGCCTGTTCTGCTTCCCAATCCTCTAATTTGACATTTTAAACATATCTTCACCATTCTAGCTTATTTATATTGTACGAGGTCTGTTCAAAAAGTATCGGGAAATTTGAATTTCCGCAGGTTACGTATAATTGAGTTTCTATTTTTTTATGGCGTTATGTTGGTATTTATGTCTATCACTTATGCCGACAAGTTCGGCCATTTTGAATTTTTAGTTAATTTTTGACAGCTGCTTAGCTTGCACATGTTATGGCTCGTCTTCGATTTTTGCCCATTCCAAAAAATGGATTAAAGAATCTGTTTCGGGAACAAGAAAAAGTCACAGGGGGCCAGCCCTAGGGAATACGGTGGCTGCGACATTATTAGTGTGTTAATTTTGGCCACAAATTCGCGCGCAAGCAACGATGTGTGAGCAGGGGCGTTATCATGGTGCAAAAGCCAATTTTTGTTCTTCCAAAAATCCGGGCGTTTCTGGCGGATTGCTTCCCGCAACTTGCGCATAACTTACAGGTAATATTCCTTATTTCTTATTAACCGTTCTACCCTGTGGCAATAACTCATGATGTACCACGCCCCTGCAATCGAAGAAAACTGTAAGCAAAACATTCACATTCGCCCGAACTTGGAGCGCTTTTTTCGGTCTTGGCTCGTGCGGCAGCTTCCATTTGGATGATTGAGCTTTGGTTTCCACGCCATAATCATAAACCCATGATTCGTCACCAGTTATGACCCTCTGGAGCAAATTTGGGTTGTCGCGGACAGAGTCCAACAGCTCCTTATCGATGCTGTTAATGCGATGCGTTTTTTATCGAAAATGTGCAAAAATCGAAGACGAACCAAAACACGTGCAAGCAAAGCAGCTGTCAAAAATTAACTGAACATTCAAAATGGCCGAACTTGTCGGCATAAGTGAGAGACATGAGTACCAACATAACACGACAAAATCGATACTTTTTGAACAGATCTCGTATATATCTGTATTTCATCAAAATAAAAGGTAACATTCTTCCATTTCTGCTTATATAAATAATTTCTAAATGGGATTTTCCTTATCCTATCCGATATATTATATCGAGTTCTATTTTATCAGAAACGAAACTTTTGTTGGCATACGTGCCGTCGAAAATTTTATACTAGCACCTTAATTTTAACAAAATCATCTTTAATAATTTTGTAAAAATTAAGTTCCATAATTTAATAAATTAAAATACAAAATCATAAATTATAGTAAAATAAAAATAGTTTACATTAAAAAAGGAGATTATAAGTGTAAAACTATATTTGTTTCAAATTGTTTAAGCCATTATTAAGACTATTTTTGAATGTTTGTATTCATAATTTTTTTAATTGTTTAAATTCGGAATATTGTTAAAATTGCAATAAAATATTTTAATACAAATGAATGAATGCTTGAGCAGTTAAAATTTTAATTAAATGGTCACAGGCCTTAATAAAAGCTTCTAAAATACTTTTTTTATACTATTACATTTGGACAGGACTCTACAAATACTTCAGAGGATTTGGTCTTGAAAATATTTAATTAAATCTATTTGAACATTAGCAGCACACACAGCGCATTTTGTAATTTATATTTATGGATGTGGCCCGCACGTAACACCATTGCAATGACAATAAAGAAAATTAGTGTCTTGACGTTTTGTTATAAGAATGAGTATAGAGTCAATGTGATTCGGTATAATACTGAATAATACCTTTAAATAAGAGAAATTATCATCGTTTTCAGTTCAAATGTCAACATGCACATTCAAAATTTTTGCTAAGAACACTTTTGGTCATGTTAGTATACACACAAATTTCGAATAGATAAGAGTATGGCCTTTTCTCGTTCAGTTATTTCAGATTTAGTATTCTAGCTAATATAACTTCTACCTGTTCGGTGGTAAAATGTGCTACTATAAAGTCATATATTCGTTATTCTATAATATCATATAAGGACATTCCCATATGAAAACGTAATCGGAAAATTTATAGAATTCGTAGGGAGATTGAAAGATGCCTTCATATAAATATTGTCAAATGTGATGAGGAGTCCTTTAGGTTGAATATACCAAGCTCGCAAAAAAACAAGGGACAAAAGTCTTGATGTTCACCGAAGACCATTTGGTTGTTGGTCTTCAAATGACTCTTAATGCTGATCCCTAAATAACAATAACATCAGATACCATTTACGTTAACGTTCCTTCTAGTTTATTCATGTACATCAACATATTACAATATTTTGCAAAGGGAATGCCCCAAAATTTCACATTTCCCATTCTAATCGACTAACCGAAAATCCTCCTACTATTCTGTATAGTCCTTCATTTAGGCGTTAGACATCTTTACATGGGGAGAGAATGAATTTTCCGGTCACTCTGCAAATAAATTTCCCAGCGGACAACTCTTGACTGATTACACTTTGTTTCGGGTGAAAATTTCATTTTACGTCTGAACTGCCTTACTTTGTATGTAGATTGATATGGTGTTGTCTAAAGGGGTTGTCCTTATAACTCTTCCAAAGCTTTCTCATCTTTGTCTATTCAAATGGCCTCAAACGATTACATTTTCTTGTCTTCCTATCCAAAATGAACTCATTTAAAAAGAATTTCTACAATATACATACACACATACAACCAAATTAAAATAAAATTTCCCCCATACACATGAATATCCATACATATAAAAATATACGAGTATATATAAATATAAATGCTCCTCTTAATATTAATAGTATTTTATTGTTAATTGTGTAAAAATACCAAATTGAATGTATTCAAAATTGCCATTTTTGTAAAGTAATTATCCTTAAATAAATATTAAATGTAGATATAAGATTATGAAAAATGTATACATAAATTAGAAAATGTTTTGTCGTTTATCCTTTAAATAGTTTAAAATTTTAATTAATTTAACTCAAGGAAATTTACACTTCATATAATTCAGTTGATCATTAAACATCATAAAGCATATATGGACATTTTGAAACCACATTTTGATGTATACAAAAATAATATAAATATGGATTTATTAATAGTCTTATAAAAATGATAATAATATAGAAAATATTTTTGAAATAATTTACATACACTATTATTAAATATTGTAGTTATCATGCTTTGCAATAAATCGATTTATTGATTTTTAGGATAAATTTATTTGTGTTTTAATAAAAAAATGTCCAATTATGTTAGTAAAAAATTATTTCAAGCAAAAATATTAACTACAAATCCTGGTTACCCTGTAGTTTTTTCCAAATATACTTAAAAATTAACATTATAGTGCTAATTTTAGTAAAAAGGATCACTAAAAAAATTATGGGACTACCCACCCACATTGGGTATATTTTTTATCATATCAGATTGTAATAGTCTACTGGATTAATTGTAATTAGGTTATAGTTTAAGTCTAGTTTTATTAAAATTGTGGAAAAATCTAATTGTTAATTTTTATATTTTTTTAAAAATTTATTAGTTGAAAAATATCTACCGGCGATCTTGTACTAATCTCAATTTTATAAAGGATGAGTTAATAAATTGATTTAATGAATAAAAATGAATTTTATTTTTATTCTTTAAATCAATTAAATGGTTATTAATAAAATCATACAGTTTTTTTAAAAATATTGTTAAAAATATTATGAAAATTAAGTTTATTGGCATCTGCCAATTTAGTTATGCTTTTGTACTGTATTCCTTCTTCATAAGTTTTTTGCGTTAAAATTTCATATACTGCATGACAAATTTTCAAAATACAATATAGATCGATTGAGAAACTATACTTTATAACTTAGAAAAAATAGAAATTTAAAGACAGCTACAAGGAATATTTTATTTTATAAAAAAGTAACGCACCCCTTACGAAAAACTGACGGTACCTCGGCCAAAATAGAAAAAATAAAGCAGACACATTTGCTAAATTCGTTTCAGTAATATTTAATCCAAAAACAAAGCTTCTGACAATAATCTGATATACTCCAACAAATTCTTAGAATAGGAATAGTATCCGTTGTTATATTATATAACTCCATCCATCGAACAATATATTTCTCAATTTTCTGCAAATTCACCAGTATAAAAATTTTAACTAAGCTAAATAAACCAATAAACTGCCACACTTCCTGTAGACCAAGAAGTCTGCTTCCAATCCTTTCAAAAATCTTTGAAAAAATAAGTCTCCGCTGCTTATATCACCTACTTGAATCCTAATATTGAATTCTCTGCAATCAATGCGGTTTTCACTGCAAACACTCTATTACACAGTAATGTTCTCGAGTTTTCAACTTCAATATACCCTCTTTGGAAAAAAAGAGGAAGTTCACAGTGTGTTTCATAATATAAGTAAATATTTTAATAGAGTCGGATACCTGGGCTTACCCTAGGAACACAAGAGAATCTTTCGTTCCACCAATTTCCCAGTTTCTGTCCAACTTTCTGACGAACTATCGAATATCCCTTTGACATTTGCTGGTATCCACCAGGGAAGTATAGTTGCGACTATCCTCTATAGTACTTATACATCCGATATTCTAGTGTATCACAAATTTTTCAAATATAAATATAAATACTCCAGAACGGGTTTACCAAGTGAACGAACAAAAATATTACCCATCGAGAACTTACCAGGTGTATAAGCTTAAATCCGTGTTTTATTTATAAAAAGGAAAAACAAATTTACTCAAAATACTTGCCCTCGCAGCTACACATGTTTCCTATCTCTCGGGCAATTTGTGAATACCATGCCAAAAAAATTCCTTCTCTTTCGAGGCAAACCACTAATCAAGCCATTTTCGGATGTCTTCGTAAGAATCGAAGTGCTGCTCAGCAAGCGCGTGGCCCATCGACGAAAACAGGTAGTAGTCGGAAGGGGCCAGTTCTGGTGAATAAGCGGGGTGGGGTAGCACCTCCCAGTTGGGTGTCTCCAAGTAGTTTCCGACCATTTGTGACTTGTGCGATGGTGCGTTGTCGTGGAGGAAAATCAGCTCGTCATGTCTTTGCTGTTAATCCGTTCTTTTTTCACGCAGAGCACAGTGGAATTTGATCAGTTGTTGGTGGTAGCAGTGAGCATTCAGACGCATGGAAATGGCTGGTTAAGTAACACCCAATTGCTCTGCGAGCATTTTTTGCGATTGGGTATCGTCTTCGTATAAAAGAGCCTGCAATTGATGGTTCTCAACCTTCCTAGGCCGATTTTCAAGCTTCTTGTCCCACAACTCATAATTGCCGTCTTTGAATGGGCGGAACCAATCTCGGCACGTTGTTTCCGATAAAGCACTGTCACCATACACCTCCATAAGTATTCTATGGGATTCGGCAGGCGATTTCTTAAAATTGAAGGAGAAAAGCAGAGCTTCCGGTATATGCTCTTTTTCTGGCAAAAAACTAGACATGATTACCAAAGGAGAAATGTATGTTGTTCTACGAAATTGCTGACAATGTGCACTGATTAATGTTGACCGATGTCAAACTCATAAAAAGTAAGTATGGCGTGTCCATGGTAGCTTAATACGCTCACTCACGCCATCTACGACCAGATTTAAGCTTATATACCTGGTAAGTATCACTGGTATCTCGATTTGACAAATTACTATATTTGTAACTAACAAATAATAAATTTCGATGGAGGTTTACTCCCCATAGCCCTCACGTAAATCATTATTATTATGTTTGTTACTAACATATGTTGTTGTTATAACAGGGCTTATCCAAAGTTAAAAATAATTCCTCAGGTACATCACACCCCGAAATATGAGTGCTTTCCAGTCGGTATTTTTATTCATGTGATTTCAGATAAAGTCTATTGGTAAGATTTTGTTATTTTTCTAATATGTATAGCAACCGTTTCAAAGTCGGCAAGTTCTAAGGATTCCCTTCAACTTTTGCTACAATTTCTCTTGCGATGAAGGAAGAATTCGATGCTTCCCTTTAAATGACTTGTTTATCTCCTTAGTTGTGGTTATTTATACCCCACCTAATTGTTGTTTACTGCAGTCTTCTGGATCTCCAAAAAAATTACATATCATATTAATAGGATTCTGCCTAATTAGCGACCAATTCTCTATATGATAGATTTTAGAATTTAAAGTATTTTAATTTGACTAATTTACTCACTATTTAATTTTTTTCATTCGTAAATTTCAATAATTGCTGAAAAATAACTAATGAACTATATTTCAGAAATACGACACCATACCAAGATTATCTTTTAATAAATTTTAATAAATATTTTTAAATTTTAATAATTTTATCTTAAGAAACCTTACGTAAAAAAGATTGAAATTTTACAAAAATACTTTAGAAATAATCTGAAATTTACTAACTAATATACTTATTTATGTTTTTCATAGAATAATTCCTGCAAGAAAAAGTTTTCGTCTACGAGACTTATTTTATTTCTACTTTTAATAGAAATCCCTTTATACCTTTTATATGTGTTTGTAGTCCATCCCTTTTCTGAATTAGGTTATCTTGAAATGGAATCTCAACATTCGGAAAAGTTTTCTTATTTAGAACTTCCTTTAAGGATTTTTGATTATTTAGTATTATTGTATTGAAATGAGATGATAGCAGGGTAAAAAAAATGAAAAATATTCTACAAAGACACCCTCCAAAATATGAATGAATCGAAACAAAAGAGGTATGGTACTATACAATGGATATTTTAATTAAATTTCTTACCTTTAGGCAGTATTTTCTGCGACGAAAATTATAAAATTACCATGAAGACTAACAAGGTATAAGAAATTTTACTCCCTTCTAAGTTATAACTGCTGCCCTTAGATGACTGCACTTCAAGGTTTTTCCTTACTTTAGTTGGTTGACATTTTACGATTAATGAACAAAATTATAACTAATGAAAATTTATTTTTTTTTCTGCATGCCATCAGTTATTTATTTTAATATTTACCTTGATTAAATTTTACATAAACTGACTGACATTTATTATTTATTAGTATCATACATAAAAAAAAACAAAAAAAAAATTATTATTAAGTCTATATCTTACAATAAGAAAACATTCGTATAATCTTAAAAAAGATGAGGTTAAAGCTTTATAACAGAATGACTGAATTAAATCTAATAAAATATTTTCTTTCAAATATATACTTTTTAATGCATGTAGTACTAAGGTTTATACCAACCTTACAAATAAAAATATTTATTATATATTTATTATGGAATTAAATAATATTATAAGGAGTTAGTATTCAATTTTTTAATAAATTTTTTTAAACAAAAAAAAACCAAATACCATTAATCATTTTAATATATTACAGTAAAAGTAATCCCTCAACATTTTCTATTATAGCTGTTATAGGCTTCTTATATGAAGCAAAATATGAAAAAATTTCCGCAGATAATATATCACAATTAGAGATAAACATTACCTTAAACAATATATATTAATCTATGTTAACCACATATTAATCATTAGTTATTTTTTATTCTTCGAAAAAAAAATAATTTTAAATTAAATTTGTCATATTCATTTTAGAAATATTATTGTTTTATTTTCCAAATATATTGGAATACTTTTAATACTTCCAATCAGAATGGGTTTATAAGATACGATGAAATTTAATCCTAATTTTTATGCAAATTAAAGAGACCTCCAAATAGAATATAAAATAAATAATTATTGATTTACAAGACATTTAATTAATTGTATTGTAATATGATTAATGTAAAACAGTTTTTTCATTCTGATTTTTGAGATGTACAGCTTTTTTTCTTCTATTTAACCATAGATTGAATGCAGAGTTTATCTTAAAAGAGTTTCCTTCATCTACAAAATGTTTTTTTCTACTTTCAGATAAACTAGACAGTTTAGACAACACTCTAAACTATCTAGTTTATCTGAAAGTATTTTCGTAAATTAAGGGCGAACATGAATTATGTCGAAAGCACTGACACTTATTTACCCTATAAAAGGCTTCAATACAGCTTATATGATTACTAATAATAGCCATATGACAGCCTATTTCTTTTTATTTTTTTTTTATTTTTTATAAAAGCCTATTTCTTTTCTTTTTTATATATATTTACAACTACAACATAGTAATAAGCAAATTTTATCAATAGTATTAGTAAACTTGAAAGGTTGTGGGGAGTAAACCTCCAATGAAGTTCCTCCTGTTAGCGTGTGTTTCTGTTAAGCCTCAATATTTTAGTAAATCACGCGACCAGTGACGCTTAAGTCTTCGATGGGTATTTCTAGGGAAGGACATGGAGGATAGTTCTCGAACAAGAGGATTATTATGATTGACGACACGGGAACGGAACTTTTTATAGCGAGATACTGCCACATCAAAAACAAATGGGACTTTAAGATCACGATGAATAACAGTATTGCGAACATAAAAGGGGGCATCGACAATTGTACGGAGTATTTTTGATTGAAGGGATTGGATTCGACGGGAATTAGAAGGCTTAGTAGATCCCCAGAGTTCTAGTCCGTATGTCCATATGGGTTTCAGTAAGGTATTGTATAATAGTACTTTGCTGTCTATAGTAAGTTTGGAACGTTTGTCTAGAAGTCGAAGTAGTTTTAGGTATCGTCTTTTAAGTTCTTGTCTTTTAAGTCTTGTATGTGGGTTCCATGTCAAGCGTTTGTCTAAGGTCAGTCCTAGGTACCGAGCTTCGGTGTGTTGTGGTATGGCACTGCCATTAAGGTATATGGGAGGGCATGTCTCACGACGGAAAGTAAAAGTTACCTGGATAGATTTACGTTCATTGACTTTTATTCTCCACCTAGTAAACCAGTTCTGGAGGGTTTGGATTTGGATTTGGAGAGTTTCGGAAGCATGTTGGGGATTTTCGCTGGATGCAAGGCAGGCCGTATCATCGGCGTATGTAGCAAAGAAGGTATTAGGGCAGATTGGAAAATCGGATGTGTAAATGTTGTAGAGGATGGGTCCAAGTATGCTACCCTGAGGAACCCCAGCCAATATCGGAAAGATATTGGAGAGTTCGTTGGATTCATTTACTTGGAAGTGTCGGTTGGACAGGAATGATCTAAGGATTAGGAAATAGGTGGAAGGAAGAAACCTCTTGAGTTTCCAGAGTAGACCCGGGTGCCAAACTCTGTCAAAAGCTTGACTTATATCAAGAGAAAGCCTATTTCAGTGTCAATAAATGTAAACACTTTTAGCATAATACTTGTAAGCCCTTCTTAAAGGTGAAATAACCAAATTTAGATACTGTTTTTATAGTTTTATTTTAAGTGGATATGTTTACCTTGTTCATAAATTGTATACATTTTCTAAAACAAATTCACCTTCTTCTACTTATCCTCTCATTTAACTCTAAACTTGTCGTAAGAAAATATACCTTTTCGAAAATTTCTAAGATTCTGCTGTGCAAGTTAAGTTTTTGAAGTTCCCTACCTGATCAAAGGGCTATTTTTTTTATTATCTAGAAAGTATAATGGAATGTCATATATGAAAACAGTTAATTTTTTTAATTTGTTAATTTTACAAATTACAGTTTTTCTTCTAAAAAATGATTCATTAGTATAAATACGAGCGCTGCTCGCCAGCGAGTTGAGTTTTATTTGAATAGTGATTGAGGAACGACTGGTTGAAATCGGTAATGGAGCGAACGACGAGTAAAGTCGGAAAGTGTAAACGAGAACCCTTATTTGAGTCATCGATGGATTAAGAAAGATCAGTGAAAATACAGTGTTAAGTGCAAAAAACAGCGATAATATTTAACTAGGATTCGGGTGTCCTAAGCAAACAAACACTTGTGAACTATTTGTGAAATACACCTTAGTCAAATAAATAAAATAGTCAATAAACAAAAACAATCTTACTCTATCCACTGAATCTATGTTAGATTGTAACAATATTAAGGAAACAGTAACAGATCGTGGAAGAAACCGAGTAACAATTTTAAAAAAAATGGTAAGATCAGTTAAAATTGAACTTCAAAGTACGACCAAAAATATTATGACTAAGATAAAAGGCTCAGATAATATCTGAGCCTATCAAGAGTTTCTTCTTTTTGGTGAAGTAATTATTGTCATAAAGAAGTGCTTAAAAGGTTCCACATTTTCATTAATTATCAAATTTTGACTTATAGTTCATGTTTTTGATGAAGTATGAATCATATCTAATTTAATTCACTACTCATTAGCTCAATCTTACGCAACGGTCTGACCTTACAGAGCCAACGCTCATTCTATATTATTGTATTGGCTTGTCCGGAAAGTAATTTCGTTGTTTCCCAACAGAGAATTTAATTGTATTTTTTCACAACCAACTTCACAATTAAGCCACATAATCATACGTATTTTGATAGCTGATATAGCAAGGCTTGTTTGGGATGAAATTTGATTCATTATGCGAAGTAGTTTTTGGTTGATACCTTTTTAAATATGGAAAGTGAAAAATAGCATTTTCGGCATATTTTACTTTTTTACTATAGAAAAGATAAAAACGCTGTTCAAGCAAGAAAAAAATTATTCGATGTGTATGAAAAAGATATGTTAAGTAAGCATTAGGGCCATAACTGGTTTAAAATATTTCGATCCGCCAATTTTGATCTCGAAGATGCACCACGTTCTGGAAGGCCAGTTGAAGCTGATGAAGACACAATAAAGGCATTAATTGATGCAAACCAGCAAATAACAACTCGTGAAATTGCTGAGAGATTAAATTTATCAAATGCAACCGTTCATGATCAATTGAAACGGCTAGGTTTTATCTCAAGATTCTTAAACGCCAAGAAAACGCTCCATTTTTGAAGCGTATCATCACTAGAGACGATAAATAGGTTGTCTGCAACAATGTTTAGCGCAAAAGATCCTGGAGTAGAAAAGATGAACTGACTCAAAGCACTTCGAAAGCCAATATTCATCAAAATTAGGTTATGCTATCCGTTTGGTGGGATTTCAAACGAATCGTTTATTTTGAGCTTCTACCGAGCAACACAACGATCAATCCTGCAATGTACTGTCATCAGTTGGACAAATTGAATGATTCACTTATAGAAAAAAATGCCAAAATTGGTCAATAGAAAAGGTATAGTATTACAATAGGATAATCCGAAACCACATAGAAGTTTGACCATTCGGCAAAAGCTTTTAGAGCTTGGATGGGATAAACTGCCACACCCTTCTCCAGACCTGGCATTTTTCGATTATCATTTGTTCCGGTCTGTACAAAAATTTTTATACGGTAAAACGTTTAATTCAAATGAGGAAGTCAAAAAAATATTTCTGGCAATACCATGATTACAAGCTCATAATATTTTTTGTTCTTTGCTGGTAAAAAAAGATCAGTTTTTTTTGTTCTTTGCTGTTAAAAAAAGATCATTTTTTACCAGCAAAGAACAAACATTTTATGAGCTTGTAATTATTGTATTGCCAGAAATATGGCAAAGGATATTGGATCAGACTGGACAATATTTAATTTAATAAAATATTAATTCACTATAAGAAAATCGGCTTTTATTTTTTTATAGTACGAAATTACTTTCCGGACAACCCAATAATTTTTAATGTTCAAGACCTCTCTGAGTGATGTTTGTCTCTCACTATCTGTCAGCCCTCGTACATTCATCGAGCTTAATGTATGTTAAAACGTATTCAAAAATACGTTTTAACATTCCTTTTTGGAACATAGATACCCTTATGAATGTTCTAATTACATTTTGCATCGGTTTTAATATCATATTTTTATCTTCACTTATCAGATTATCAGCCCACCGCAGCTATACTATTGCTTATTTTTCGTGATGTTTTTGGTTCAGTAGGAGAGGTGGCTATTATATCCATTACGGTTAGTTGTCTTCGAATAATACGGGTTGGTTTTTCCTTTCGAAAACTGGTATTGATATACAATATTCGGTGGCATAAATCAGCCTTTTAGACATGATTTTTGCCACCGAAAAACTTGTACTCTTCATAAGGAATATTCTCTATAGGTTCGGTGGAACGTTTCGTAATTTTAACTCGAACATTCAGCGAGCTTAACAAAAAATTTGATGGCACATCTTGCCATTCTACTTTTCATAATGTACTACAAAAACAGAATTTTTTTCTAAAAGGGACAGACGTGCAAGCTTCTTTAAAGGGAAGTCCATAGTACTGCCATATCGCTCTCAGAGGAAGAAAAATCTTCAAAAGATTTATGTTAAATAAAGAAAACAAATTTTTTTTAACAGTAAATAATAAATAATATCAGTATTATCAAAAATATCCATAGATATATTTTCATTTTATAAAATATTATATTCTATTATAAAAATCAGTTAAGATATTAATGTGCATTATATATTATAGAAAGCTTTTCAGTTCAAATAACGCGCTTAAAAAGTATTTATTTAATCTAATTCTACACACATATTCTTGAAACCAACCAATAAAATATTCGACATAAATTGTACAGAAATATTTTTTGACGGAAAATTTAACATTCTATCTGAAATTCAATTTAAGATAACTAGTATAGAATTACTTTTAGGTCACCAAGCCATTTGGTGTTTTACATATAATTGCATAAATATGTAATTTTATTCTTCTTATTATCTTAACAGGTCATTATTCTAAATACTAATTAGTATAATTTGATGCAGAGCAAATAAACAAATAGCAAAGGTGAAAATAAACATTGTAGCAACAGCCATTAAATAGATTAACATTAATACGGAAGCAATTATCATTTGCCTATTCAATGAGACGCAACCGCTTCAATTCTACAATATAATTGAAAGTTAGCAGGCCAAGAAGAAATTTAATTCCAAAATAATTTCATCACTTAATTTTCATTTCATTTTCTTTAATCAGTTTTTTTTTCTTCTGCAGAATTTCCTTCCAAACATTTCATTGTATTGTTCATTTTGGTGTATAATATACGTCTAAAGTAGATTGTACCACGAAGAGCCTTTTACGACTTATGAGAAAGGAGAGATTTGGAACAAAAACGTAGATCCTTCCGACTGATTTCCTTGCTGATTCTCCAATTCAGTTATGGTTGTATTTTCTATGTTCCATATAACAACATCTGACTTTACATTTTGGCAATAACAAATTGGCATCAAATCAGATTATTTCTGGAAAATACTAGAAATTGTAGAAAATGTTTAAATTAAGATAATTTTTAATAATTAGAAAAAGTACAAGTACTTTAGCGGCAGATGCTTTAAATAAAAAAAAATTTAAAAACCAATTAAAACTCGCTCAATGTAATATCTGTATTAAAATGTTTAGATTATCTTAAGATTTTCAAAGTATACGCATGCAAACACCTGCTAATAACTGACTAATATCTTTTGTTATACCTTTCATTTCTGTAAAATTATTTTCTATATAACAACTAAATATGCTATTATTAAATGTATAAATAAAGTTTCTGCTTAGATTACTGTAACATTTGGGTACTCTTTTCTATATTTTTTCAAAAAAAAACTTTAGTTTTTCCTTTGATTTTTTTTCTTGCATTATCTTACACTTAATCGGAATAATGTTATTTCCCTTAAATTTTATTAAATACAAGTATATATATTTTGATTTGTCAGCTTTAGAATGGTACATTAATTAGTAGATACCACTTGTCTATACATATGGTTGGAATATTATATTAATTATATAGTATTTAAATCCCTTTAAAGTAGCATCCTTGAGCAGCTGTACATAGGAAGAGGCCTTATTTCCACTGTTTGTTATGGTATGAAAAAAAATTCGAAGACTTTTTGGGTGTTTTAAAGAATGGAAAAGTACTAAAATTTGGATACAAATTAAAATCTACTGAATATGAAATTCTACAGGAGTATGGGCAATGACGACCATAATTAGAGAGCACATTATTCTGCTGGACATCATTGTCGCTAGAGATGTGCTTCCGCACCAACCGTAAGAAGATATTAATTTCTTCTTTGTAGGGGAAGAATAAGAAAGAAGAAAGAACAGTGAAAACTAATAAAAAGTAATTCCAAAAAAAAAAAACTAAAAAAAACTATCCAGACAACAAGGGAAATGAAAAGGAATTGAAAGGGAAAGTATACAAATTGGGAAGTTCAATTTGGATCGAAAAGAAAGGTTTCTACTAGATTTACCATTTTCTTCTCTACTTTTATTCTGTTCTGTTCGTTATTAATTTTCGACCCATAGAGATCAATAGTAACAATATTTTGTTGTAAAATGTTTGCGTTTCGTTTAGTTTCTCTAGCAGCTTTGATTTAGCAATTGTTCGGTTTATTTATATATTTTTTTCACAAATTATATAGTTAAAATTAAAATGCCTAAGAAAAATACAAATAAAAATGTCTTTAATATTTTTTTACAAATAAACTTTGCACCATTTTTATTTCAGTTGGTTTAAGAAATTATTACTTTACTTCATTAATTAATTGTTATTTAGCTAATTTATAATAGTGTCTATTTTTTTAAAAAAATACAAAAATACAACTTTACTTATCCTGCTCTACAGGTTCGCGTAATTTTCGGAATCTTTGTACTGAATGTCTTAGAGCGACGAATGTCTTTAGGAGATGAAGTTTTTAATGCTGTCAGATCGTCCTCAATGCTGTCAGACTCACACATTTTCTACAAGTTCGTAAGGTTTTGATTAGTAAAATTATAGACTAGATATTTACTTCTTATAATATTAATATAATTTTTTTATGTATAATATGATATTTTTTAATAATAATAAAAATTTGGAATCATATATACCATACTTTCTAAAACTTTTGAAACAATATATTGTATTATAATGAACATATACTAGTTCTTTTATAATTTATATCAAAATTACTATAATTACTTAAATTATTCTAATAAAATCTAATTTGTCACAAAAAATTCACGCTTTACCTTTTTAATATTTAATTTAAAAAAAAAAAAAGTAAAGTGCCCATGAAAGATAATTGGAAATATTCTCTCTCTTAAAATACATAAATAATAATATCTGTTTAAAATCGTTAAGTAAATATATAAACAAGTAGAAAATATTCTACTTCATCTGCTAAAGTGAGCATTACAAATCTAGTTTAATTTCAAGCGTCTTGCAAATGAATTTTTTACTCAAAGTTAGTTGTACACGGATGAGGAGATAGATACTATGCGATCATATTCGATATTTCATGGAAAAAAATTCGCTCGAGAATAAATTTAATTTGATCTGAATCTCGTTTCATTTATAAATCACAAATTGAGACCTGGAAATACGTGAGCATCCGGGATTTCTACAGCAACGCTTTTAGTATTTTTCACCTTTGAATTCAGTGTTGATTCGTTCAGTTCGTCCAGTTTTAGAAATTCATAAGAAAAAAGGGCATTGAATCGAGCGCACGTTTCACAAGTTGGAAGTTTTCACCCTTCATATTATTTTAATTCGGCATAAGTTTTAGCATTACAAAAATAAATTTACAAAAATTTTACCATGGTTAAGAATCGAGCATTTTAGAATATCTAAATATAGGTACATAATCACTAATGTATATATTCTACAAATACATATACTTTTGGGAGCTGCAGCTTCACAGCTATAGTAAACAGACGTGTCTTAGCTGTTTAACTAGGTCGGAAGTTGGGGTTAATTAGCAACGAAAGACCAAAAACCGATAAGCTAAGCACGTAAATGAAATTTCCGTTTCAAAGAACACCAACTGAATTTCTTTTCACCTACGTCGTTTTGTACTATCCAAAAAAAAAAAAATCAATTACGAGGATGAAATATTTCGAATTTTAAAGGTGAATTGATCCTTATTATCATTTGTTAAATGATTCTCAGACAAGATAAGATGAATTTGTGATAATGATATAGTCTAGTGTCAGGATGTAATATATCCAGAGCATTACACCAGAAACCATCCTTCAATTAAAATAAATCGATATTGTTTGGTTAGAGCAACCACTGTTTAATTAGCGTAAGGGTTGGCAACAAATGTGGCTTAATCAATTAGCATATGTTCATGTTAATGAAACTATCCTTCAATAAACATTTTCGATATTATGCTTATAAAATAATACGTATTAATTGAATATTGTTAAATACATGCATTTACTAAAATAATATTATTTTTATAAATAAAATCATTATTTTGTATTAGTAATAATATAATTTTGAACTATTTATAATTTCTATACTATAAAAAATATGACAATACAGTAAAAATAATGATACGATAAAGTATAATACCGATCGTGTCCCTTTTTTATTATTTCTCTGTATCAAAAACTAAATCAATCTTAAATTTTGATATATAATTAAATTAAATTATTCAACATAATTTCTACAAATTTATACAAGATGATTTTGCTCAAATTAAGGTGGTAGTAAAAAATCTTCGACTGTACGTAACCGATCAAAAGTTTCGTTCCTAATAAAATAGAACTCGATATAATACATCGGATAGGATAAGGAAAATCCCATTTAGAAATTATTTATATAAGCAGAAATGGAAGTACTTTACCTTTTATTTTGATGAAATACAGGTATATACTATATATATAAGCTAGAATAGTGAAGATATGTTAAGAATATCAAATTAGAGGATTCAGAAGTAAAACTGGCACGTTCGAAATTGTTTGATTCAACAAACATGAGATTTCCTTATTTTTTCCATCATGTAAGTTTTTATTTATATCTAAAAAAGCTTTGAGTCAATATGGCATTATAAAATACGATATGTAGTATTTAAGTAAAAAGACTGATTATTTTTCTTCAAATAATTGCATCAATTTCTTATATCGATATTATCTTTAGTTCCTCGGTCATACTCCCTTGGGGATAATCAAAAGTACCCATATGATATCCTTTCGAATATTGTTTTATTTTGGGGAACATAAAAATATACACAAACTTAATTATTGTGAATGAGGGGGGGGGAGGGGGAGGAAAAAGGCTTGTAAACTACTAGGCTTATTTTCCAATAAAAATTCGTTGATATAAATAGCCGCGTTATGGGAGGCATTGTCTTGGCGGATCATCCAAGTATCTGTAGTACACAATACCCAGTTTTCTGAAATTTTCAAGTACTTCTCATCAGCTTCAATATTAATCGATTGTCAGACCGCACAAGAGATCATATTCATTCCATATTATCATCACCTGCCGATGCTGAAGTCCACCCTGGGCGAAGACGTTTTTTTTAACTATTATATCCCATCGGATCGTTGAAACTTTTCATTAGTCTAACCTGAACATTTGCAAAGCTTATCACAAAAATTGATGGCTCATCGTTACTCCGAATTTTGCTACTCCATTTTTCGCTGCGGGTATGCGGACAGATGAGGTGAAGAAAAGGGTCTTGGAGGCAGGAAAGTCGCTGGTGGACGTCCGCGTACGTGCTGTGCAGCGGTTGAAGCAAGGCGTTG
The DNA here is from genome assembly GCA_958298945.1 of Atherix ibis. Taxonomy (NCBI): domain Eukaryota; kingdom Metazoa; phylum Arthropoda; class Insecta; order Diptera; family Athericidae; genus Atherix; species Atherix ibis. The sequence goes on along the minus strand of OY282605.1, from coordinate 102,927,594 downwards.
CGGTGGAAGTGTGCACCAGCGGCGAGCTGCGCTGAGTTGCTGAGTTAGCTGATCTGGCTAAGGCTGGTTTGGCGCATAAAAGGGTTAGCCCGAATTTCGTTATTCACGCCGTGCCGGCAGAGGTAGCCAACGCGGACCTCTTGCAGCAGCTGAAGGAGAAAAATATGCGAGGCATAGCAGACAAAGCAGAGAAAGAGGTATCGGTGCTACCAGAAAAGATGGTAAGCACATGAGGGTGATCGAGGTAAGTGGTAAAGTGAAAGAAAAAATGTTGAGTGAGGGGCGTGTGTTTTTTGGATGGCTGTGTTTACTAATTCGTGAATACGAATTGGTATGTAGGTGCGACGGCTGTCTAGACTTTGGGTACTTTCGAGATGGATGTAGGCGGGCTGGAAGGCTCTACAGTAGGTGTAGTAGCTGTGACCATCTATCTCTGGAATGCCCGAATGTAGAGTGTTGCCGCAACTGCCATCTGCGGGGTCTTCTGGGAACGCACTCCGTTATGTCGGAGGATTGCCCGGTGTATGATAGGTTGTGCGAGAGAGAGAGAGAGAGAGAATGAGTTTTGTTGCCTAGGATAATTAGGTGCATCCAGATAAATGGGAATGGGTCCACTGCAGCTAGGAATGAGTTAAGTGTGTATATGTGTGAGAATGGGGTGAATGTTGCATTGATCCAGGAGCCATACTCTTATGGTGGATCCGTTTGTGTTTGTGGATTGGGAAGATCCGCCAGGACGTTCATCAGTGCCAGGCCCAGGGGTAAAATTGACTAGGCTGTCGCTATCGTTGGAGTGGGTATAGATGCTGTGAGAGTAGATGAGTGTTCTAATGAACTTGGTGTGTGTGTGTGTAGTTAAAAAAGGGGGTGATAGAGCTTTACACTGTCTCGGTGTATTTCAGGTTTAGCTCTAAAATAGATGCATACCTGCGATATCTCGACACAGTGCTTACTAGATTTGGAAATTCGCCTATGCTTATTGGTATGGACGCGAATGCTGTTTCTCCCATCTGGCATAGCACGATAGAAGACACTGACCAGCCGAATTGTGTGAGGGGCAGGCAACTCGAGGATTGGATTTTCGCCAGTGGTATAAATGTAGTGAATGTCCCGAGTAGATGGTATACTTTCAACGAACCGAATGGGCAGAGTGACATTGATGTCACACTGTGCAATCGTGCTGCTGACTGTTATGAGTATGAAGTGGAAGATATTGCCTGAGAGGAGAGTGAGCGATCATAACCTCATTAAACTGGTGGTGACTGCACCAATAGATGATCATCGGAAAAGTTCGGCACGTGGAAGGCGGTGGCATACCAGTGGGGTAGACTGGATGGTCTACTGCGAAATTGTGAGATTTCAGTCGATGCGATTGGATGAGAAGGTAGTTGAGCTGTGCAGATGCCTGAATGTTGTGAATGATAGGTCTACGCGTGAACCAGTAGAGGGACGTAGGAAAGTAGTTCCATGATAGAAGCGGAAGCTAGGCGAGAATAGACGAAAAGTTGGTAGGCTGTGTAGGCCCTACCACTGATGGTGCGGCTGCGCATACTAAAGGAATTTACAAGGTTCCTGACTATAGCTCAAAGAGCAGGGTACAAACCGAAGTACACTTAAAACAAAAAATTGGTACCACGGGAATCGGGGTGTTCCATGGTATAAAAACACACTGTGTCCGATTATGGTGAGGCGCCATTTGGCAGCAACGTGGTGGCTGTGGTTAATACCCATATCGCAGGTACGATCTCCGCATCTCGGGTGGGAGATAACCGGCAATAACTTGCAATTATCTCGGGCACTGTCACTGCTAATGACAGTAGAGATTTAGGTTGTACTCGTCACCAACAGGTGGAGTAGTCAGACTGTTCATTGCCAGTAATGCTGGTGCGTTGATTGAGCGTAACTCAATCCCTATAGTCGTAGGCGACTCGTGGTTGTACGTTGAAAACAATTAAAACAATTAGTTACTACAAAAATATAACCCCACTTATCACGCTTTATAGACTTGCATAGTTACCGGACTAGGTGGAAACTTGCACTGCACATTTAGAAGCGACTAACTTACAAGTTTTAAGGAGAAAAAATATTTACAGCATTATCAGATTAGTATCTCATTGCTTTTCTGTTACAATTGGTATGTCTCTACGAAACCATATATTGATTTGTAAGTAATAATAATGCAAATAATAAGTGAATTTCAAATATATATATTATTTAAATAAATTATAGAAAAGTAAACCAACAATTAATTAAATATTAGAAAAACAATAATAAAAGTTATTTCCTTGATTTATTTTTCCGTTCATTATTTAAGATAGTTTATTTTTTCATTTATTTTTTGCTTTTGATTTATTTATATATTTTAAATTGGTACACTTATTCTAATAGAATATTTCATCTAGATGAGAATACTTTATCCTTAAATTCTTATCATTACTTTCGCTTCTAATTAAAAGTTTTCATAAAGGAAGAGTAAAAGTTGTACAACATTTATGTATTATTTAAGCAAATGACTAAGAAGAATTTTACTGAAACTAATACGAATAGTCTAATACCTAAGTATAAAAGGACACAAGATAACAGATAGTTTCAGAATAGTTTATTGTCAAGTACAAAGATATCCTCATGCTTCTTGCACTCTTCTCGGCACCAGGCACAATAGCAGTTTGAAATTTGAATTCAGTATTATACTAGCCAGTCCAACTATATATTTACCATCCCCATGTATTTGTATAACTACATACATATATATACATATGTCCATGACTAGGAAAACTCTTTACCATTTTATATTTTTGCTACCCAATTTTTTTTCCTCTTACTGTCTCGATACTTTTTAGATATATCTTCTTAAACGATTCTTTCTGTATGTCCGTAAATTAAGATATTTCCCATTTTACATTCTTGACAATCCAAAGATAACTCAAGAAGATATAAATTATTTCTATGTGAGAGGAAAAGAAATTAAAATTTATTTAAATCTTTCACATCTATTATAGTGGTATGAGGCACATAATGTTAGTTTACCGTATATTAGTCCCACAATCTTTAAGATAATTTATCTCAAAGCAAGAAAATTTTAATTGCCTTTGAATATTTGCTAAAAGTTTTCAGTAAAATATGTCCGGAAAGTTTATTTGAAAACTTATTATTTAAGTGCATTAAGGTATTCACGTAGCTTTAACGCATACTTTGTTTAAACTATTAAAAGTTGTGAGGATTATATAAGAAGCCGTCTAATTTATTTTTCGTATAATCAGCTGAAAGGTATTTTTTTAAATAATTTAATAATTAAAATTTTCTAAATTAATTATTTAAAATTTATTTAAAAACATCAGTCAATTTAATAAACTAAGTCTAAAAAGTGGAGTTTAAAATTTATAATCATATTAAGTCCAGTGATATGTCACCTATCATTTTTAGGCGATTCCCCCATTGTTGAAGTAGTGGTAAGTGACTAAAAATTTATTTATGTGATATTATTTTCAAATGCACATTTTATTAATAATGCCTTTACAAATATCAATTTTATTCCTATGTCACGAAAAGTTTATATTCCAAATAAAAGAAATTAGTAAAAAGAAAATTTATAAAAATTATAACCAAAATCGAAAAACAAAAATTACGTGTACTTCCTGAAATATATTTCTAGTTATTTTATGACACTTTCGGAAATACGACGATAAAATTAAAAGTTTTGCAATAGTACTTTGTGATGATTTTCTGATGTATCGCAACTTTGGTAATAAAAAATATTCAATAATAAATTTAATTCTTATTACCAGGCGTATAAGCTTAAAATCCGATGTTTTTTAGTCAAAAAACACATGTTTTTTTCATAGAAAGCAAAAACAAATTTATTCAAAGTACTTACCCTTGCTAGGTACACATTTTTCCCATCTCTCGGGCAATTTGTGGTTACCACGCCAAAAAAATGCCTTCTCTTTCGAGGCAAACCACTCATCAAGCCATTTTTGGACGTCTTCGTAAAAATTGAAGTGCTGCTCAGCGAGCGCGTGACCCATCGACGAAAACAGGATAGTGTCTACAAGTAGTTTTGGACCATTTTTGACATGTACGATGGTGCGTTGTCGTGGAGGAAAATCAGCTTGTCATGTCTTTGTTGATAATCCGTTCTTTTTTCATGCAGAGCACGGTGCAATTTGATCAGTTGTTGGTGGTAGCGGTGGGCATTGACAGTTTCACCCAGGTTTCAACATCTCATAGTAGACGATACCCTGCTGATCCCACCAAACGCACAGCATCGTCTTCCGTCCGAAGCGATTTGGTCTTGGTGAAGATGTTGATGGTTGGCCAGGATCAACCGACGATTTCTTGCGTTTAGGATTCTCGAAACATATCCACTTTTCATCGCCTGTCACAATCCGATGCAGGAACGACTTTCTTTTTGTCTGGCGAGCAAGATTTGGCATGTGTTTTGGCGTCGCTCCATCTGCCTATCGTTCAATTCATGCGGCACCCATTTTTCGATCTTTTCAATCTTCCCCATGGTACGCAGATGCATGGAAATAGCTGACTGAGTAATACTCAATTGCTCCGCGAACATTTTTTGCGATTGGGTATCGTCTTCGTCCAAAAGAGCCTGGAATTGATGGTGCTCAACGTTCTTAGGCCGATTTTCACGCTTCTTGTCCCACAAGTCAAATTTGCCGTTTTTTAACCGACAAAACCAATCTCGGCACGTCATTTCCGACAAAGCACTGTCACCATAGGCCTCCATTCGATGCGATTCGGCAGCCGATTTCTTCAAATTGAAGCAGAAAAGCAGAGCTTCCCGAATATGCTCTTTTTCTGGCACAAAACTAGACATGATTATCAAAGGAAAAATATATATTGTTGTATGAAATTAATGACAATGTGCACTAATTAATGTTGACAGATGTCAAACTCATAAAAAAAAGTATGGCGTGCCCATGGTAGCTTAATACGCTTACTCACGCCATCTATGATCAAACAGCTTATACACCTGGTAAATTGTGAAAGAAATTTTTTATTCTTCCCTAATAAATGTGGAAAAAGATGTTGTCAATACTTGGTTAACTTGTGAAAAAATTACTTCTTAATTTTAATTTTTAAGATATATTTTATTATAAGTAAAAACTTTTTGTTTGCTTGTATGCAAGGTCCCTAATGTATGAGATAGGGGCAACTTTATAGCACCACAATCATAACATCATTTGGTGACTTCAAGTATCGTGTGATTGGGCATTAGTAGTTTCTTTATCTAATATTAGTAGGCTAGATCAGTCTTAACAGGAATCTTACTCACATAGAAATTCCGGGATTCCTGATATTGGCTTGAAATATCTAAAGCAGAATGCTACAGGATTTAGAAAGAGGGCATCAAGCGGTTTCCAAAAAGACAGTTATGGGTGAAAGCAATATGCCTTATTCCAATCCTGAGCAGTTTGTATGCCCAGAATTTCAGTAAGAATGTTGAGTATACTGAATTGGCGATAGTTGGCCGTTAGATAGATAGGAATGTTCTCTACGTTCGAAGTACGCTTCAACATCACCTTGTTGATGATCCAATCTGACTCTTTACCTTTGTGTTTATGAATGAAGATGTTCAGGATCTTAGTTCACACCATTCTGGTTCTGAACAGAATGTATGAAATTTGGCAACGTCGAAGAGATGAAAGTGTGAATGGCAGATGGACGCACATGTTCATTTCGGATGTGTGCTGTGCATCTGCGTATGGATTTGAATTTGGTCTGTACCTTGGGTATTTACTCACGGAACATGGCAGTATGAATGGGTTCATGTACAGGCGTGGTCTAGCTGCGGAGTCTAGATGCCCATGTGGGGCTGCAGAGAAGAGTTTCAAGCACCTTCTCCTTAAGCGTGGCCTGTACGGGGATTTGTATGACTTAGGTGCATGTGGAATTGTGGTGAATGATGAGGGTGTGGATGTGAGTGGTGTGTTGGGGGTGAGAGAGAGGTATGAATGCCTTAATAGATTTGCCGTGGCACTTTTTGAGAGAAGAGCGAGAATGGTGCGTGAATGAGTATGTGAATGATACGCAGGGTGGCTACAATCGGGTGAAAGACCAAGGTCGATTCCGGTTGTACCTTTGGTTCTTGGCGAACCCGCGTATCTTAGCTGTCTCAGCGGTGCCTAGGGATTTACAATATTCCTCACCATAGCCAATGAGCGAAGTACAAACCAAAGTACTCTTTAAACAAAAATTGGTACTACGGGAGTCGGGGGGCCCCATGGTGTTGGAATACACTGTGCCCGACAATGGTGAGGCGCTTAGGCAGCAACGTAGTTGCTGTGGTTGATATCCATATCGCGGGTACGATCTACGGATCGCTGGTGGGAAATACTTGTAATTATCTCGGGCACTGTCACTGCTCATGACAATAGAAGTTAAGATAGTCCTTGCCACTAACAGTTGGAGAAATCAGCTTGTAACTGTTACTGACGGTAAGCTGCCAGTAACGGTGGTGCGTTGATTGAGCGTAACTCAATCCCTATGGTCATAGGCAACTCGTGGTTTTAAGTATAAACATAAATAAGTTACGTTAAATAATATAGACCTTTGTCTGACGATGTTGTTTGCGATTAGTAAGCAAGGCAGATTAGGGACAGATTTGTGCACACTCAGATGTCGTCGACTACCCCGGCTCCGAACACAACTCAATACCACTATTGTAGAGAAGGATCAGTCGAATATCTTTGAGCACAGAATTATTCAATCGGACAAGATTTAATCCATCAATATAGTTTGATGTGCTCCTTTGGTCAGTGTAATTCAACAGTTAACCACTATGGCCAAATCCTGTTTTGGTATTCCCCCATAAAATGACATTGAATTTGTCAATAGTTTTGTTAATCTGTAAATTCCATCGTCCTCCGTAGGTAATGAAAATACTTTGGGCTTTCATGAAGCCTAGTTACGTAATGGAAGTTGATGGAGCTTTGCGATCCAATATTCATGTAACAATTTTGTTCTCTACAAATGTGGAAACATGGCGGATTTATGGTAGAAAAAACTACGGTATTTTTTTCGCTCCAACCCTTCACTTTAGCAATAGTACCAGGGATCTAGCTAAGAGTGTCTTCGAGGTTTGTTCCAGTCATCTATTAGGAAGAAAAGAAAATTGTTTGCACAAACCGTATTGGTTCTGGCTGAAATGTATTAACAAAGAAATCTAAGTTTTCCGAAGTTAGCTGCCCACATTACTACCAGATAAATGATTTTTTTTCGAACGAGAACAGCACACTAAAAAGTCTGCATTTATACCAGCTATGTAAGGCATATTGTAGTTCTAGAAGCATGGTCAAAGTCAACCGGTTGGTAGAATTTAAGCTTCTCAATTTAAAAATGTTTGGTTTTTTTTCCAAAAACCAAATAAATGTTTTGAAATATTCTTACTTTTATATTTTAATTTTACAATTAACTACAATATTTTTATACTTTAAATAAACAATAATTTAGTTTTTAAATTTGTAGATAGAGTTTTCTGAATAAATAATTAACAACAAATAAAAAGTTTGTAGATATTTGATAATCATTTAATATCACCTTAAATAATCTTAGCACAACTCATATTTATTTATATAATAAGAAATTAAACTTGCTATAAAAATTCGTAAACTTTACTTATTAATACTATTAACTACAAAAAATGTACAAAATTACTTCATAAAATAATAAGATAATATTAAGGCTGTATTATACTAAAAATATTTATATAGTGAAATTATAAGCATCTAAATATACTTCTTAATTTACTTAAACCATAATAAGTGAATAATTTTCACTTGTTATTTCACAAACTTTCAAATAATTTAACCCTTATTTCTTATAGTTATATTTATCAAAAGTCACAAAAAATATCAAATGAAGTAAGACTATTCAGTAAAATAAAACTAGTTCATGTCGACTTTTCAAATATTAAATGAAAACAGTACAAATAACAAAAACATATTTAGAAGATGCTTCATCTTGAATTTTCAAGTTACTTTAATGTAGAACTTATTTTTGGTATTATCCTCAATATAATATGAATAGGATAGAATAGAATAAAAAGTATCTATTTAAGTTAAGAAAAGATATGAATACCCAAATAAATATATATATATATATATATATATATAATATATTATATAATTTTACCAAATATATATATTTAAGTTTATTTAACAGGAGCAGAATACAGTAGAAGTCAAATCAAGAAAGAGATTTTAAGGATGAAATGTGCAAGAAAAAAAGTCTACTCGGTTCTTAAGATTGCAGCTGTTACTGTTGTCAGCGTCACATGTTTCAAAATTATTCCCTTTGCTTTAGAGTTTCTTAAATAATATATTTGCTATATATTGTATGTACATATATAGATTTTTAATATATAACAAAAACTCTCAATGGCATTATAGTATGAGTACATAGAAAATAGAAATACGCTGTCTGAAAGATTCGACTGTGAAAATGAAAATTTCGGAATGAGTACCATGTGGGATGAACTAAATACAATAAATCAACGAAAATGTTAATAGCAAAGGACGATTTAAATGCTAATTAAAGAGATCCTTTTGCCATATAAAATGTGAAAATCATCTACCCATTCTTCTGGCTCATAATTTAATTTGTAGTCAAACAAAATGTTGCATAAAACAGACATTCCTTGACGAAACCCCAGCAATTTTCATTTAACTATATTTAAATAGAAATGTGAAAATGGTATAAAAAAACCATATTAAATTAAGCAGCATACATAATCAAATATTTTCACTATCCTTATATTGATACTTCCATATCATACTAATATATGTATATTAAAATAATTGAATTCATTCCACTCATAATCATGTTATTATTATTTGAGCCTGAACCATATTTTTGATATTCAAGAAAGTATGCATGAAAATTCAATTTTTGCAGACAAATGGATCATTCATTTATAAGAATATATTAACTTATCTACTCAGTTATAAACCTACTATACATTATTACCAAATTCTATATATACACATATATGAGTAGAAAAATATTCGTACTGTTTTGATGTAAAGTTAAATCAGAGCTATAATGTGGTAATGATAGCACTGCTGAAGGAATACCATCGCTCTAGACAGATACGGCAGTGAGTTATCCTTATCGCTTAGAAGTTATAAAATCGTTAAATGTAATTAAATTTGACTAAGGAACAACTATCAAGAAATTGTTTGCAAGCTTTTATATAAACTTATGTCAAAACATAGTGGCCACAAATATTTGTGAAAAGCATTAAAAATACAATCCAGACATTTTGTTTGCATGAAAAGCACAGCTTAACAAACAATAGATAAGATGTCCTTTTATTGTAAATCTATCCCTTTACACTTTTATGAGTTTATTCTTTCATAAATTTTATATGCTCTGCAAATATGTACTTTCAGTTAAATAACATAAATTTATTTATTGTTCATGGGTGCCTTAAATATATTAAACTTATGTATTTAAAGGACTTACACATATAACCATAAATAATGCACATAGCAGAAATCTTAACTTAACCATAATTTAATCTAATAGAAAATTCAGTTACTTTTGCCTTAATAAATTGTCGTATGATAAACTAAATATATAAATACATATACTCGTATGTACATGCATATTATGAAAACACCAATTAATATTTATGTGTAACGTAATTTTTTTATTGTATAAGAAATATCAAAAAGTTATAAATTGGTTTTAACCTCAAAATAACATTTCAAAAGTGATTTAAAAAATTTGGTTTTATACGTATACGAGTATATTTACAAGTTCGAAAGAATTTCGAAATATATGATATTTTTATTACTTATATGAACATTAATTTTTTTCAGCCCTAAAAAATAACTAAAATGGCTAAAGCTAAGTTGGTGGTAGCCTTTTTATAAAAAATGTTAGTCGAGAAATGAATTTCAAAATGTTACGCACCTATAAAAAAGAAGTAAACAGAAAACTTACTCAAAGAGTTAAATAAATTTAAAATTTTTCCATTATTCTAAGATTACAAAATTTTAACAATATCATGTTAATTTTTGTAGTTTATTAAATTATATTAACTGCTTAAACAGGGTGCGCCTTAAGTAATGAGAGTGATTTGATAACACTGGTATTTTCCTCCACATAGATTGTACTTAAGTTCCTCTTAGACTACAGTCTAATAACTACCCGACCCTGTGGAGCATGATTTTATGTTAAGTTTGATGAATGCGCGAGTCTCAGTTACGAGCCTATGTGAAAAATTTTCTATTGTAAAATGCATTGTTGGTATATAAGGTCTCTCAAACATAAAGCAGGGGCCATATTTTAAGAAATTAAGAAAAGAACTTGGAAAATGTGGTATTGTGGAATCAAAAATATCCACAAGGGAGAGATTCTCATTACAAAAGAAAATGTTCGGAAAGGTGAAAATATGGGATACTGAGTTTATGGTCATAGGAAGAGCAGATCAAAGATAGTGGTTTCCAAGTAGAAAATTATGTATGAGACCAGAATGTCCTATCTGAATTCTAAGCAGTTTCCGAGCACAACATTTTGGTAAGGTTGTCTGGTACACTCATTGGCGTTATCTTCGTCCAGCGGTGACTTTAACAGCAAAAACTAGAAGCTTTTTGAAAAACTCAAAAAAAATATGAATCCCTTCAGATCGGACAGTACATATGTTATGTGTACTCTTTAATGGTTCGCCATGACAACGCCTTCTATCACACAGATATGTTATTAACGAGTTTTTGTCCGAAAAAGGAATTTCCAGGGTTTCGACGATCTCTATTCAGTAAACATATTTTATGTTCTTATATCTCATGTCCAATGACGTTTTATACGAGGGTCGTTCAATAAGTCCTTAGAAAATTCAAGAAATTGCGCTTGTAGTGTCGGTTACTTACTTGTTTTGTAACTAGCATTATCGACAGGAAAGCTGTCCAAATTTCAGCTCGGTCCATAGCGTAGGTCAATTTCTATCGTCGATTAAAGTTAACGACATTTATTTGGGCATAACAATGGAAAAAAGCGAGTTTAGGGCTCTCATCAAACATCTCCATTTGAAAGGCTTAAGCCAGAAAGAAATCAAAGCCGAGTTTGATGCAGTTCATGGCACATCTGCACCTGTGTTTGCGACGGTTTACAATTGGGTGAATGAATTTAAACGTGGCCGTTCGTTCATCCACAAAAGATGAACATCGTTCAGGACGCCCAGTTGAGGTGTCTACTCCTGAAATCATCGACAAAATCCACGATCTGATTTTGAACGATCGGCGAATTAAGGTGCGCGAATTAGTTGAGGCCACGGGCATATCACAAGGTACAGTCGCTTCAATTTTGCATGAAAAATTGTCTGTGAAAAAAATTTCGGCAAGATGGGTGCCGCGTTTGCTCTCATAGGAGAATAAGCGCAATCGTATAGTGGACTCTGAGGCTAAGTTGGCACTCTTTCATCGCAATCCTGCCGAATTCCTTCGTCGATATGTCACTGTGGACGAAACCTGGATACACTACTACACTCCAGAAACGAAAAGACAGTCAGCACAGTGTATTTTCAAGGGTGAACGGGCTCCAAAGAAGGCAAAAACTATGCCATCGGCCGGCAAGGTGATGGCCACGGTCTTTTGGGATTCGCAGGGCATCATTTTTATCGACTACTTGGAAAAAGGAAAAACAATAACAGGAGCGTATTAGGCGGCGTTATTGCAACGGTTGAGCGAGGAAATCAAAGAGAAACGCCCTCATCTGAAGAAGAAAAAATCCTCTTGCATCAGGACAATGCGCGTGTGCACACCTGCGCTGTTTCCATGGCCAACATTGTGGAATTGAGAATGGAATTGTTGCAGCATCCCGCTTATTCACCAGATTTGGCCCCGAGTGACTATTTTCTTTTCCCCAATCTGAAGAAATGGCTTGGCGGACGACGGTTCACTTCCAACGAGGACGTCATTGCTCAAACGGGTGAGTATTTTGCAGAACTTCCGAAATCCTATTTTTTGGACGGGATAAAAATTTTGGAAAAACGGTGGGAAAGTGTCTGGAGCTAAAAGAAGATTATGTTGAAAAATAAATTTTTTTTTTTTAAAAACAGTTTTTTTTCATCTTTTTCTAAGGACTTATTGAACGACCCTCGTATAACATCTATGAGAGTATAGTCGAGGAGCTGAAGACGATTTCAAAGATAGTTGCCCAAGAAAACTACTTCATAAATGATAATATCAATGTACAAAAATGAAATAAAATTGTTGTTCTAGTCTCAGTACTTTTCTGCAATACTTCATAATTATTTGCACATTATATTATGAATTTTTTTTTTTTTTTAAATTAAGTAAACATGTTTTATTGCTGTTAAATTAGTACTTTTATTAATATGTAGCCAAAAACTAAGTGCACTTTTAATCCGAATAAATTTAAAAGTAACAATAAATCTACAAAATACTACTTTGTCAATTATAACTTATAATTTAAACTAGTTAAATTACTTTAATTCTTTATAAGTCATATTAATCAATATGACTTATGAATAATGGCGTAGAAGAAATCATGCATAGTCCCTATAGAAATGATGAAAGTTGATCGTTTTATTTGGTATCTTTAATGTTCGAAATTGTTTGTGGTTGAATACTGCAGTACGACTCAGCTACTCAAAGTCAATCTTACCTTCTAATTTGCCAAAATGAAAACTATAAACCGCATTTCTATCTATCATTTGCAAATCTTAAAATAAACTTTGAATAATGTTAAGACAGCAAGCATTCAAGACTATTTCCGAAAAGGAACTTGCATTTACGTGCTATATTGTATAAAGAAATAAATCTCATCTGTGCTTAAATATATGCGATTTTATGAATCTGCAAGAATAAGGAAGTTTTTATGGTTTGATTAAAACTTTTGCCGTCAGTCATTATTTGTTACTATAGCGGAAAATTTCCAACTTCAGAATGAAATCGAAAACTTTTATAACCAATCAGAAAATATAGAACAACCATAGTACTGTTGCTTATTCTTATACAGAGACAAAAGTAGTCTTTTGTTTAGTCCAAAAAGAATAGTGGAAAATTGAACAACCACTTTGATACAAAAATATATACATGTTTATGCTGTTATTTTCATATGGAAACGTAGATAAATTTTACCTATAGAATAACAGTATTCATTCTTTGCACAATTGACCACAGAAGAGAAAATATCTATGCCCACAATATGAGCTCCTTTACAATAAATACGAATTGACGATATCATGCTTGATTCCCGACAATTCGGAAGACCAAAAGTCAATGAAGTACAACTGATTGGATGAATTTTCTGATCGCAAGACTTAGCTAAAGTTCTTTTCGGTTCGAATCCGGTATTGGATAACTTTGCTTCAGGCTAGCTTAAAAGTAGAAGAATATCATGGAAAAAGGATAAAATCAATCGTGAGGAACACATAATATTCTGTCTGCTTTATCGACTACATTAGCTATATAATTGATTCAAGGAACATCAGTGCAGGATATGAAAACATGTTCCATACTCTGTTGGTAATTAATTCCTAGTTCAAGTTCTATGCTTTCACAGTATTTTTGCCAACTGTTCGTAAATAGATTCTCTGCATGTAAAAGAATGACCCATTTTGGTTTCGTTCTCCTTGTAAATAGAAGTTATTGTACAGACTTAAGCATGTTTTCATTTGTGGGTGTTTACACTAATTTCTTTCCTCTATTGCCTTTACGGAAGAGCATATTCACATCTTACCTATATAGAAGTATGTAGATATATTACTGTGAATCTTAGAAATGTCCGAGTGAGGAATTCCACTTGAATTGCTACAATTTACTTTGATTCAACTTAGGGTCAAGTGTTATCTGTGATAATTCCGAGTTTGTCCGCTTCAATTCAGCTCAACGATAACAGAAACTATAAGTAACTAAATATATATATCAGTACAGAGAATATGCTATGTCATTACTGGCTAGCTCAGCTGTCTAATTAAGAAGTGCGATGATTTATAGTTTCATAATTGATTTCATTTCTCTTTTGTATAAGATTATGTATACACACATACATAAGTAAAAATAATATCAACAAATAAATCATTCAGATAATAACAGTCATTAAAACTGGAATATACTACAAATGGACAATAATATAATAATTTATTCAAAAATATCTGGTCATCATATTCCTTCAATACGTATGCCAAAACATGAATACGATTGATTTTATATTTCATATAATTACTATGTAACGTGATCTGTAATACAATTTTTTATTTGCAAATTGATTTTTTACGATATTTAATAAGGAAACTTTTCAACAAAAAAATTATAATTTTGCGTGAATTAATTTGTTATATTTCCATATCATCGTAGATGGTTCTAATTAGTTTCGTAATATAATATTTTGGTAGTATAAATTTATAAATGTATCTTAAAGGTTGACCCATGTGATGATTATTCATTTAAACCAATATAAATTTTTTTTATTGAAAATGAAACTTGAATCTATTGCGTTTATGTACAAAAAACCATTTACAAGTTTCATTTTAAAAAGTAGATAAAAAAACTGGTGCACGTTTTTTCAAATTTCCGGTTTTAGTAAAAAGATTGAACCTTGAAATTTAAGAATTAAACACAGTACCCCATTCGCTCGACCCAATTTTTCAGTACATTTTCGATTGTCCGGACCTGTATCTCTTCAATGGCAACTTTGATTTCGTGTTTCAAGACCTCGATTGTCTCTGGATGGCTTGCGTAACATTTATCCTTAACGGCTCCCCACAGAAAATAATCCAACGGGCTCAAATCACAGCTCCGAGGCGGCCAATTGACATCAGAATTTCAGCTGATTATTCGGTTTTCGAAAGCAGTGCCCAAAAGTTGGATTGTTACGTTGGCTGTGTGGCAAGTGGTCCCGTCCTATTGAAACCAAATGTCGTCCATGCCATTATCTTCAACTTTTGTAAACAAAAATTCATTGAGCATGCCACAATAGCGCTCACCATATACCGTAACGGCGGCTCCTTCATCGTTTTCGAAGAAAAACGGGCCAATAATGCCTTCAGTCCAAAATCCGCACCAAACCGTGACTCATTGTGGATGCATCGGCTTTTCCATGGTGACGTATGGATTTTCAGAGCCCCAGATACGACAATTTTGTTTGTTGACGTACGCACCGAGGTGGAAATGGGCCTCATCCGAAAAGATGATTTTTCGGTAAAAATGCTCATCTCCGGCCAATTCATCTTGAGCCCATTGGGCAAACTAAAAACGCATCGGATGGTCAAGCGGCTTTAGCTGTTGGACTAATTGAACTTTGTAAGCTTTCATACCGAGGTCTTTGTACAAAATGCTTTCATATGCAAGGTCTTTGGGAACTAGTTGCTTTAGCAACCAACAAACCAGTTTCGCGAACTCGCTTCACGAATTTGACCACAAATTCACGTGATGGCATTCGATCTTTACTCATTTTTTTAAAAATTTCTCACAGTTTGGGTTCAAGACTCACCACTTTGGAAGTAAGTTCTCAATATTTTCCATTTTCTTCAAGCGTAAAATTCTGACTTTCAACTAACAATCTGTCAATTCGTGTTGACATTTAACACTCTAGTAACATACTTCAAATAAATAGTAGTTCAAAATGGAACCGCTAGATAGACCACCCTATATAATTTACATGACTCACTGTCCAAATGTCGGAATTTTCGATGACTTTTCCCAATAAACGTAGATGAACGATCTAAATTTCTTGTCGAATATGATTTTTAGATTATTGAATAACTGGTGACTTATTATTGGATAACTAGTGTCTACTTTTTTCCTCAAATAACTCTAAAGAAAAAAGTCTAATGGTGTCAAATCTTAGGATCTTGGCGGCAATTTATATCAGCGTTTCGTAAGATTATGCGATCACAGAAATTAATTAGCAATAAACAGATATTTTGACGTATTGTGTAATAAGTAGCCAATGACTTGTTGAAACCAAAGCTCATTAATATTCAATTTATTCTATTAACATGTCACGATATCGTTCAAAATTTACTGTAATGGGATTTGTTTTGACAGATGTTTTGAAACTAACAAATGATCCACTCTGTATATTTTATATATATTTAAAAATATCAAAACATTATATAAAATAAATACTATATAAATTGAAAGCAAAATAATGAAACTTTATTTCTAAATAAACTTTGTCATATAATTAAAATTCTTATTGGAATATCCAAAAACTGAAAATTTTGATGTGAATTTAAAAAAACTAAACTATTAATTAAACTCCCTATAGTTAATTTTCTATCAAATATGTAATTAACTAATAATAAAAATATATTTTAAATATTTTTCTATCACAATCTTGAATATTAAAATATTATCGATTTATTCACCAAAGTTAAGTATTATTTAAAAAAAAGTTAAGTATTTTTTAGTATTATAAAAAGTTTCCATATCAATATATTAATTAAAAAATACATATTTGGTATTTAAAATAAAAATACTAACTAAAACTACATATTGCATTTATCATATTTACACGTACTCAGTATAGTTTTCAAGCTGTCCACTTTTACTTAGAATATAAGCTGTCAATTCATCAAATGCATCGCTAATTTGTGTATGGTGACGTGGCAACTCACAAAAACGCACTGTTTGATAGATCAAGACGATATATTGTTACAGAAAAATGACCTTAATGTCCATACATTTTGTACAATTATAAAATTATTAAAAACATAATTTGGCAACAATGTGGTTTTAACTTTCGATTGGCCTCCGAAATTTTGTGATTTAACACCGCTCGATTATTTCTTTTGACGATATGTATAGTCGTTGATGTTTATTTATTTGTATGTAGTCTCCCTAGGACATGTATCAGAGTCTATCACGTAGCACCATAACCATGAGGACATTTGGTGATCTTCAAGTATGGATTATATGAGATCGGTCATTTGTTAATTGGCTGGACCAGTTAGAGATGATTTGGTTTTGTAAAGTATATTAAATTGTGTTAAAAAATTAAGAGGATGATTTGAAAAAGCCGTGATAGATTTTAAAGCTATGTTATGTTAAATTTATTTACAAACAGAAATACTGGATGGGCCACGAGTGACTCTTAGAGCAGCGTGGTTATCACAGAAGATGATGATATTTTGCGGGAGTGAAAATTTCAATATTTACCACCAGAGGACGTTGGTGTATTGTGTTAAATTCATTAGCCATGCTGCCTTAGGATTCATTATTGACGCACCGAGTGAGTTATAGGGAAGATTTGTTGAAAAAGCGGGTCAAAAATTGGTCCAATCGAAAAATCTGTGTTAAAAACATCCAAGGTACCCTCCCATATACTATAAATAATTTTTAAATATTAATGGCATAAAAATACGTTTTAAACAAAATATTTTCAAAAAAAAAAACGATATTATATTTAAAAGAAACACAAAAAATATGATACAAAAAATTGTAAATTTCTTATACAATAAATAAACAATTTTATGAAGAACATTTTCAAAAAACATGATTTAAAAAAAATTTAATTGTTACTTATTTTTATATAAATTCTTATATTATAACTATAAAAGTAAACATTCTTTTAATCAACTGTGTTAAGAAAACAGTTTTCTACCCAAGTTTGAAAAATAGTTTCAATATCAAGGCAATAAATTATTCAAAATAAATAATAAAACATAAAAACTAATAAACTATTCGTAAACTTTATATTTTTATAAAATTAATCAGACCTTTGAAGTAGAAGAGATACTATAGACACTTTCTTACAACGTTAACCGCATCCTTTAAAAAAAAAATAAGGAAATCTTAACGTTAGATATAAAATCAAACCAAAAAAAAAAGATATGGACAAGTCTACATTTTATTTTTATGGTTTTATAGAGTTATAGAAAGAATTTAAGCAAATGAAAATTATTTTCTTATATAGCTAAAAGGTATAAGTATGACCGTAAATGGCTAACATCTTAAATTGACTTTCAAATGCATAAAAGAAAAGCTGTTCGGATGAGTAGAATAGTGTGAGCGAAAGTTTAGAGAAATTCTTTTTACAAAAGTATACAAACTTTGTAGAAATTTTAAAGTCTTCAGCATACATTCTCGCTGTACTTTGAACTGTGTAAATTCTTTTGGAAATTGTTTATACTCATCCATGAAGATCCATAGAAAATATTATATTTTATCTATAATATTATTATAGTTAGAACTATGTATGTATAAGCGGGTATAGTTGGTGTAAAAGCTGCCTATAACGAACGTATCTTTGGGCCAAAATAAAATTTTATTTTATTTATTTTGTTTTAAGTTTTTTGTTGTTTTTTGGAAAAAAAAACGTGTTGCAGATATTTAAATTTCAATTTAGCATGTACGCTTTTAAGGTTCATTTCTGTACCTCAGGCATGAATCGACTTAAAACTTTTTCAACTCGTTAAAGTGGTAAGCTGGCCGAATATGTTTATAATAGTAAGAGGTTAGTGCGGTTAGATTTCGCTGCACATCTTATGCATGCAAATCCTTGTCTCTAGAATTCCACTAATACTCATATTCGCCCCTTTTACTAACACGGGCAAATACGAGTTCCGTAGAGTAAGTATAATCTCTAATCTATGTGAGTACATAGATGCTTAGTATTGTGTAGAATTCTCCTCTATGCATATGGATAGCTTCTTTAAAGCTCTTGCAGTTTCCACTTGCACTTGTTCTTATTTCCGTGAAATAAAACCATTGAACCAATTCTAGTTGGTCCAGGGATACATACACTCCTTATAAAATGTGCATTGTTTACGAAACAGCTTTCTTTCTTCGCTAGAGAGTTTTTTTTTTTTGCTTTTTTCTCCTAGTCTCAGCTTAAAAACGTAGAAATATGCTTCTATTATCTAGAGCAAGTATCCGTTGAGAATTTTTCTTGTTTTAAAAAATTTTCCTATTGCAAGCGACTTTGAAAAGTTCAGCTAAGCGCACATATCGAAAAGAGGTACATAGATGTAAAATGTAATATTCTATTATTGCATATCTTCTGCTTATTAATTCAATAGAGCATGAGAAGTACACGTACTTTCCACAATGTAACGAGTTAAAATTCCTAAGCCGAGGGTGTAAATATTGTGAACGTGTGGCAGAATCTAACAAATATTTCACTATTTGCAAGGAAGCATCGTTTTATTCTGCTTATTCCTTTCATATAATGGACATGGATGAAAGACTATACCAGTTGTTTGGCATTATCCAAATCAGTTTTTTTGGTAATGTTTTCAAATAATCTTCCTTGCCGAGCTTTAAGTGTATTGTTATCGTATGCGTCAACAGCTGGTTTCATATTTTTCTCTATCTAATAACACAATTCTTTTAGCTATTCTATATTTATTTCTAAATTTTATATATACTTTCATTTAAAGTCTTGTTTTCTCATCTGTAAAGTAATTCTATTTTATTTGTACAATTAAATTTTTACAAAAAGTAATATTATTTTTGAATATTCCACATAAAAGTGAATATTTTCTGTTTTCAGATCCTCATATTATTTTATATTATTTTAAAATAATTTTAAATGCTCTAAGAAATAATTTTCTGTCTTCAGATGCTCATATTATTTTATATTGTTTTAAAATAATTTTAAATGATATATTAAATTTACTGGTTTTATGATAAATTTGTGTATGCCCTTATAGTTTTTTTTTTTTTAAACTGTAATGGTAATTTCTTAAAATACCTTTCGAAACAAAATTTTATTAAAATGAGATATTTTCCAGTAAGCATAAATAAAATAAAACAATATCTTATATGGTTTTTCATAACCCATTACAAGCAAAGGTGGTCTCGAGAGCATATTATACGGTCTCGCGAGACGCAGTCTGTGTAATAACTTTTAAGACGACAATTTAGTTTTTGACGGATCAATCGCTTAGGATCAACGAAAATTGGAAGGAAAAAATAATCGACGTACTGTAAGGAATGATGAAATTAATAAGACAGTGAGGAGAATTGTTATTTTGATATACCCACTTGGAATGGAAGAGGTCATGTAAAAGTAGACCATTATGTAGTCTAGTGTCTTAGGAGACATTCCTATATTGCTTTAAGCTGGACGATGAGGCGACATGTCTTACTTCCAATTATATTTGGGGATCATGCCGTTTCCTACCATTCATACTTAACTGAAGATGATATTAAATTCCGAAAAAGATAAATTGCTCTGTTTTGGACTTTGAGCTAAGTTTGACCTGGGTTTACTCTGGAAACTCGAATGTATCCTTCTTTTATCTTTTATATTGAACTCAAAATGTATCTTTTAAATTTCCAAGTAATGTAATTCAATGAGCCCTCAAATATCTCTTCAATTTTTTGCAAGGAACTGTACTTGACCCCATGCTTCACATTATCTAGTAAATGTACCCATACGGCTGTAAAACTCCTCCGAACTACATTTAAAATACTACAAGTGAATAGACAAAACCGATAACTACTTCGCCATAGTATAATTACCAATTAATACGCTCCTGTTATTGTTTTTCCTTTTTTCAAGTAGTCGATAAAAATGATGCCCTGCGAATCCCAAAAGACCGTGGCCATCACCTTGCCGGCCGATGGCATAATTTTTGCCTTCTTTGGAGCCCGTTCACCCTTGAAAATCCACTGTGCTGACTGTCTTTTCATTTCTGGAGTGTAGTAGTGTATCCAGGTTTCGTCCACAGTGACATATCGACGAAGGAATTCGGCAGGATTGCGATGAAATAGTGCCAACATAGCCTCAGAGTCCACTACACCATTGCGCTTATTCTCCTCTGAGAGCAAACGCGGCACCCATCTTGCCGAAATTTTTTTCACAGACAATTTTTCATGCAAAATTGAAGCGACTGTACCTTGTGATATGCCCGTGGCCTCACCTAATTCGCGCACTTTAATTCGCCGATCGTTCAAAATCAGATCATGGATTTTGTCGATGATTTCAAGAGTAGACACCTCAACTGGGCGTTCTGAACGATGTTCATCTTTTGTGGATGAACGGCCACGTTTAAATTCATTCACCCAATTGTAAACCGTCGCAAACACAGGTGCAGATGTGCCATGAACTGCATCCAACTCGGCTTTAATTTCTTTTGGGCTTAAGCCTTTCAAATGGAGATGTTTGATGACAGCCTTAAACTCGCATTTTTCCATTGTTATGCACAAATTATTGTCGTTAACTTTAATCGACGATAGAAATTGACCTACGCTATGGATCGAGATGAAATTTTGACAGCTTTCTTGTCGATAATGTTACTTACAAAAAAAACCGACACTACGAGCGCAATTTCTTGGATTTTTTAAGGACTTATTGAACTACCCTCGTATATGAAATTAAAGACTAAACTCTGCGGTTCTTTACAGTCTTTCTAATTCCCACCGTAGATTCGATCAAAAATATTCCGAAAAATGGTCGAATCTGCCTTTTATGTTCGTATTTTACTGTATCTTGTTATAAAAGAATTCATTCCTGTCCTTTCATTCATAGCAATCTTCTTTTTCATGAATAATCTTTCCTGTAAACATTTTTCGATGACTAGAAATATCGATAGACGGTTACTTTCTATAATTTCTTAAATAACTCAATATAAAGTATTATAATCACTATATTATGTAGTTGTAGATCTCTGAAAATTATTTAAGAATATCTGGTTGCAAACATATTTTTATAATAATAATTTTAAATGAGGAAGAATCACAAATAATTGCATATATACTACTGAACTGCTTAAGATGATAAAGTCAAATTTTTTATATAAAAATGTCCGTCTATACAATTTGCATAATATCTTTAAAAAAAAATATTTCGCCGTCTATATATTGTACTATAATTATTTTGCCTGTATTTCTATTTGTAGCAATTTGTAAAGGTTAAAGTAGTCCTCGTGGCATTATTGGATATCGTCTAAATTTCTTCTATTATCAACTTTACAGCTAAGCCAATATTATTATGTGTTTTATTATAAAAAATTATACTACTAAATATACATACATACACATATTGTACATGTTTGTTGTAAATATAAATTCTCCTTTTGATTATGATATACTTAAAGCTCTTATAACATTTCTAGATAATCGATTTAATATGTTCTAATGTTTTCTTCATAGCTTTAAGCTTGTCTAAAAGAAAAAAAAAATATAATAATATGGGAAGAACACGGTTACATATATTATATATCCTGTCTATCTAAGTATATGAAAAGGAGCTAGACGAATGCTAACAATTCTCCTCGGGGGACAGTTTTCATATTATTTATCGGATATTACTGTCGAGAATTTTTCCTTTTTTATTTTTTCCCTTCCGCACTTTTAGCCTAATCGTTGAGTACCATTTTGTGGATTCTTTATTCTTGCGAGTGCTAAGTACGAACTTGGGATACATCAGCATATAAATGCTCTTAGACACCTTAGATTGTACTAGTTAACTATACAGGCAAATATATATTTATATAACTGAGTATATACACATACATATATGTGTTTATCTACTATATATATAACTTGAAACTACAGAGAAAAGAAAATCTTATAATAAGTGGAAAAAAATTGCCTTAAATGTGACTTGAAGGTACTTGGATACGATTGCGAACCATTCAAAATGTGAACTAGTTGGTTTAAAATGGGAAACTAGTCTAGCCTAGTCTGAAAATCGTTTTTCTTTCAATAATGCATCAAGTAAAGAGAGAAAATCGATTTGAAAAGATTTTAAAAGGATTACTTATGAGAAAAATTGCAATGACTTACGCCAAATCCTAGACGACGACATCAATAACAATAACGCAGGCGACGACAATTGCATGATTTTCCAAGCAATGAACGATATTTTTTTTACTCATATATGATTACCTAAGGTGAATCTATAGATTTTCTAATAAAGCTCATCTTGATTTGCTGACTTCTATATAACTTTATATCCTTTAATATTAAAAAATCCTTTTCACATTCGTCTTTTATATTTATTTGAATTAGCTTATATGTATTCATGTGTGTGAATGAATAGAGATTTTAAATTTGAAATTAATCTGAATAGAAAGGCTCACTTCTTTTTTATAATTTACTGAAATACCTATTCATATAGTGTAGATGTACAGAATTATTGAAATTGAATAGAATTCTAAAGAAAATTTCTTACAGAAGTCATTTTAAGCAGTTCATAATATCAAGAACTCTTCGAATTTTTAAATATAACCAATATGTATATATGTATATATTTTCAAATTTATGTATATTCTAATAGTCTCCTGATTTAAAAGTTTGTCTGCATGAGGATCATCTGAAACAAAAATTAACTTCAAATTGTTCAGTATATTTTGATAAGTTTTTTATTTAAATTATAATCTAGATATTAAAACTTGGGTATAAGATTACTTATCTTTTTACGAAAAGGTGAAATGGTAAGCCTAGTTTTAGTAAAATTAAGGGAAATCTAAATGATCTTTTATTTTATTTTATTTATTTTTTTTGCATAAAAATAGATAGCGACATTGCGATAACTGTTTGGGTCAATTAGTTATTTTTTAATAGCTATTGTAATAAATAGCTTTATTTTATTTAAGGAGCAAACCACGATCTTTTATTCAGAGAAAACAGTTGCTAATCAGGCAAAAGTTATAATGTAGTGCATAATTTTTTGGAAGATTCATAGAATTATATAAAGAAATAAACACAAGGAGAAACGCAACAGAGAGAAAAAAAACAGGCTATATTAGGGGAAAAATCGAATTCTGCCACCAGTACCAATTTCGATGCTTCCCTTAAAATAGCACCAAAAGTTGGGATGAATTTTTAGGGCTTTCCGACTTAAAAATGTCTGCATAATAGAATAAGAAACCTTCTTTAGCCATATTTTAGTGAGAAACTCAGCTACAATTTGTGCGATATCACAAGAATGAAAATACGAGTACTGACTGAAAGGTCTGGATGGATCAGATAACTTCTTATACCATTTCGATGATTTGAGGAAAGGCCGAAAGTATTTGGCACGCCGTCATAGTAGGTTTGATTCTGTTATGGTCTGGTAAGCCATTTCTTAGTATATAGTTGTAATCCGAACTGTTCTGTATACAAATCGCAATAAAATTTAAGCAGCCTTAAATATATTCCCTAACAATTCTCGCAGGCAATACTTGCTGCGAGAATTGTTAGGGAATAGTTGGACGAAAAGCCCATTGAATATATGTACTGGCCGGTACAATCTTCTAAAATGAACCATTTGAATTTTTTTAATTCCAATTAAACTAGGCTCTTTTACCTAATCATAAAAAAAAGTTCAACCCAATTCAACCAAAAACAACAAAACCATGCGTAAAATTGTGGATGAATCTAAACATTTGTCAAGCAGTGTACGAGTATCTATTTTTCGTGATAGGATAAAATCAAAATATATTTAATTTTTTTTTATAATTTACACTATAAAATAAATACTTTTCAATATGATAGTTTATATAATAAAAAATTAATTTAAAAATTATAAAATTAATTTTTTTTATGAAATTGTAAAATTTAACTTATCAAATACCGTCATTACGATAAAATTCAATTCATGCAGGTTTTACGAGAAATTTCTATTTAATATCAACCATATGCAATTGTAAGATATTTATTACTGGACCATTGCTTCTGACATGCACGTGTCGTATGTGTGTTTTTGATATCGTCTGATGCATATCTGTATTTATTGTACGAAAATTTTAGACGAAAATATATGTCCTGCTGGGCAAGATTAGATTTCGTTTCTAAAATAATAACATATCCTTAACTAGTCGATGGTTATTGCCTTGTCCAACTTCAAAAAAAAAAATATAATAGGGTCATTTGTAATATAAATAACATGCAATGGACAACAAAATCAATCAACAAAAGGTAGCAGCATTTGAAAATGGACATGTCGGAAATCAAAAATGTGGAAAGAAATTAGTTATCTCTGTACAAAGTGCACAGCCTTAGAGCAAATAATCAACACCCCGAATTTTTCCAATCAATATTAAATAAATTGCACTCAAATATTGAGGGATATTTAGATTCCGAGTCATTTAATTTGGTTAATGGACAAAATAAATTTGCCCATAACTGTTGGGTATTGGAACATACTATTATATATAAAATTACTTTGCGATTTAATCAATCATTTACTAGTTTGAACTTGTAAGGTATTGTCCTTGTCAATTGGAAAAAGTAAAAAATATAAATTTTTATCAAAAAACATTAATTTAATTTTTGGAAATTTTCAATTATTAATAATTTTACCAAGTAGATATGTTATGAAAAAGTATTGAATTCATGGCCAGAAAGAAGGAAACACTTATCGTTTTTTCTTAACTGACGATTTTAAGGCAATATTTGGTACAAAAGACCTCACGTCGGTGTCACAGAGAATATTGCCTTTACAAGAGGATTAATGTTATAGAAAAGACGTAATGTAATTCTTTACTTTTGAAAATTGTCAAATAACAAACAAAAAAAATATTTAGATGAAGGTTTATCAGACTTTTTTGTCTATTAAAGGACCATCGGTAAAACATCAAAGTTCTATTCAATCGTAACATTCTTTGATACCATCTTAGCACACACTCTTCATTTGCCTAAATCTTGAATCAAAGATTTAAATTTAACCCACTAGTTATCAGTTTAAATATAAATTGACAGTCTGATCTCATGAGAGCCCTCACACGTTCTAGATTTTCGTCAGTTTACGATGTTTAAAGTGTCTCTAAATGAGGATCATCTTCATCTGCTCATCAGTCCTGCAAAAATATCGTAACGTATTATAAAAATACAATTTCACGGGGTTATAACGTGTACTGCATATCTAAAAATATTCTAATGGACAAGCTATATGGGAGAATAATATCATTACTGTTCTGCCATATCTCCTTTGTATAGTCCCAAGTATCTCTAACAGGATGCCAAGGATCACGCTACCAAAATTCACAATCATTACCGATTTTTTTTTTAAAATATAATTTTATATATAATTATTTTAGACTTTTAAGACTGGTTTTAAATGGTTAATTGTTCCACTGAACTTTATCAGTAACTTACTTGTGTATACATTGGTCTAATTATTTATACGAGTATTTAAAAACTTATAATTTAAGTAATAAGATATTACTAAAATCATATCGTAAAATTTTTTTAAATTCGGTTCTAAAAATTTTGTACAAATCATTAAATTTGTTTTTAATTCTAATTTCATATAACTTATTAGTAGTTTATTTACAAACTTCCTGAAGAAAACTTCTAATATAAGGAAGAAAATTTTTTTTGGTACTCATAAAATATATAAAAAAAAGAAAAAAATTATTGTAATAAATAAAAAAAAAGACTCGTAAATATATTTTCTTCAATTTCAATTTGTATTATGTACCCTTTTAGGTTCAATTTTAGTTAATAAAATTTTCAAGGATACAAGTAAATAAAATACTAATTCTTACCCAAATAAGGATAAACTATGAAATATAAATATTACATTTTATTGCCTGTGAAAGAAAGGTTCACCATCAAAAATATTTAACACCCCAAGAAGGGTAATCGAAATCAAAAAAGGAAAAATAACATTTATTTGATCCAATCATTAGTTCACATCAATGAGTTTAGTCCCTTTTTTGACTATGGTAAAGAGGTAAACACACATAAATATTGCCAAAATATAAGTAAAAAGAAAATGTAATAAGCATTTCTGTCGGTAGACAAAATAAAAAAAAACACTTTTCATCATTATTGCGGAAAAAGAAATCTATATAAAGCAAATTGCCAATTTCAGAAAATTTTCATAAAAAACATGATCAAAAGATTGATGGTTTTTTGTTTGAAATCAAACAATCTCAAATTTTACACAGAAAAAATTTTTGATTACTCTTCCTGATTAAGACCCAATTTTGTTTATGTAATGGTACTATTTATTTTATTGTAGAAAACATACACACGATATACTCATAATATTTAAATTGTCTTATTTATACCTGAGTATAGATAAGACAATTTAAATATCATAAATAATATCGTATGCATATTATAAAAGAGTTTTAAATTTTGGGTAATATTTTTAAAAACTTTACGTAAGCTTCATCCACAAATAGAAAAATATAAGTTGAAAAAGTTTTCTAATAACTTCTAGTATGGCGAAGTCGAGTAGGTTTGCTATTATTGCATAAACGTACTGTCGCTATATTTTTTCGCTTACAATTTATATTTCAACAATATTAATAAAAATAATATGAAAAAAATATAGTGTAAATCTAATCGAGAAAAGTAGATAAACTTATGAAATATTGGATTGTCAGGAAAGTAATTTCGTTGTTCCCCAACAGAGGACTTAATTGTAATTTTTCACAACCAACTTCATACTTAAGCCGTATAATCATATGTATTTTGACAGCTGACATAGCAATTCGATTGATTCTGCGAAGTAGTTTTTGGTTGATATTCTTTTAAATATGAAAATTGAAAAACAGCATTTTCGGCATATTTTCCTTTTTTGCTATAGAAAAGATATAAATGCTGTTCAAGCAAGAAAAAAATGATCCGATGTATTTGGAGAAGATGTGTTAAAAGACCGCCAGTGCCAAAACTGGTTTGCAAAATTTCGATCCGGTTGAAGCTGATGAAGACACAATAAAGGCATTAATTGATGTAAACCGACGAGAAATAACTCATGAGATCGCTAGGAGATTAAATTTTTCGAATTCGACCATTCATGATCATTTGAAGCGGCTAGATTTTATCTCAAAGCTCGACATATGGGTTCCTCATCTTTTTACGGGTAAAAATGTGTGCCGTCGCATTGACGTTTGTGATTTGCTTCTCAAACGCCAAGAAAATTATTTATTGTTAAGCGCAAAAGATCCTGAAGTAGAAAAGATGAACCGACTCAAAGCACTTCGAAAGCCAATATTCATCAAAAAAAGGTTATGATATCTGTTTGGTGGGATTTCAAAGGAATCGTTCATTTTGTGCTTCTACCGAGCAACACAACGATCAATTCTGAAGTGTACTGTCATCAGTTGGACAAATTGAATGCTTCACTTAAAGAAAAAAGGCCAATAAATAAACTATGGGACAACCCATTTTTTTCGTTAGTACTTTTATTGTGCCAAAATAAACACTAAATTTATATCTTTACTCTTCTAGTAGATCATTACTTTCGAGCTAAAAGACACTATTTGCAGATAAACCGAAGATATCTTGTTTATATAATAGTTTGGAAGAGAAGAAATTAATTAATTTTTCGCTAGATGGCTGTAGTAGTATAATATATATCTCGTAAAGTAGTAATCAAACAAGTTCAGGGTTGTGCACGTTCAAAAAGTGACATTCCGTTCTAAAAATGTCATTCTAAGGAACATTCCGTTCTAATTTCCGGCGATTTGTTAAAGTAATTATATTCACAAATACACATGCTAACATAGAAAATTTCGATAGATATTTATTCCCCACAACTTATTATAATAATTAATCTATTATTTTTTTCCTGTGATATAAATCTCGTAAACTATTGATCAAACAATTTCCGACTTGTGCTCGTTGGAAAAGTGACATTCCATACTAAAAAAACTTCGTTTACACTTTTTTGTTGTCGATTCACATATGAGTTATATTGTGTTAAAAATGAAAATTAACAAAGAAAATTTCGGTATATTTTACAATTTTTGATAAAGGCAAAAATAGATGACAGATAGCTGAAATTGTGAATGGTGTTAATGGTTCCGATACTGTCACAATTTTCAAAATTAAAGATGCACCTTGAAAAGGTAGGCCCGATAAAATCATGCAAATGATCGAAATAGATATACTCTATCCTCGTCAGTGTCTTTCAGGGTAGCATTCTATATAATTAATATACCCACGATTATTTTTTTAATGGCATCATCTTGCTTTTATACACTGCCATCCAGCATTTATAAAACTACATTGATTCCCTTCGAAAATGTTTCAAAAAGTAAAGAATAAAAATAAACGAGCGAAAGAGAGTTCACGTTACTTGTAGTATTTACCAAGAACAATTCTTTTTCATACATACTAAAAGCAAAATTGTGCATAAATAAACGTGTACGTCCATATTTGTTTCAGTAAGGCATTGTATTAAAGAGCTTTGTTGTCTACCAGGTGTATAAGCTTAATTCCGCTGTTTGGTCATAGATGGCGTGAGTGAGCGTATTAAGCTACCATGGGCACGCCATACATTTTTTTGTTTGACATCTGTCAACATTAATCAGTACACATTGTCAGCAATTTCGTACAACAATATACATTTTTTCTTTGGTAATAATGTCTAGTTTTGTGCCAGAAAAAGAGCATATTCGGGAAGCTCTGCTTTTCTGCTTCAATTTGAAGTAATCGGCTACCGAATCGCATCAAATGCTAATGGAGGCCTATGGCGAAAGTGCTTTATCGGAAACAACGTGCCGAGAGTGGTTCGTCGATTCAAAGACGGCAATGTTGACTTGTGGGACAAGAAGCGTGAAAATCGGCCTAGGAAGGTTGAGGACCATCAATTGCAGGCTCTTTTGGACGAAGACAATACCCAATCAAAAAATTGGGTATAACTCAACCAGCCATTTTCATGCATCTGCGTCCATGGGGAAGATTGAAAAGATCGGAAAATGGGTGCCACATGAATTGAGCGATAGGCAGATGGAACGACGCCAAAACACATACGAAATCTTGCTCGCCAGACAAAAAAAAAAGTCGTTCCTGCATCGGATTGTGACAGGCGATGAAAAGTGGATATATTTCGAGAATCCTAAACGCAAGAAATCGTGGGTTGATCGCGGCCAGCCATCAACATCTTCCCCAAGACCAAATCGCTCCGGACGGAAGATGATGCTGTACGTTTGGTGGGATCAGCAGGGTATCGTCTACTATGAGATGTTGTAACCTGGTGAAACTGTCAATGCCCACCGCTACCACCAACAACTGATTAAATTCCACCGTGCTCTGCGCGAATAAAAGGACGGATTATCAACAAAGACGTGACATGCTGATTTTCCTCCACGACAACGCACCATCGCACACGTCAAAAATGGTCCGAAACTTCTTGGAGACACTCAACTGGGAGATGCTACCCCACCTCGCTTATTCATCAGACCTGGCCCCTTCCGACTACCAGCTGTTTTCGCCGATGGGCCACGCGCTCGCTGAGCAGCACTTCGATTCTTACGAAGATGTCTGAAAATGGCTAGATGAGTGGTTTGCCTCTAAAGAGAAGAAATATTTTTGGAATGGTATCCACAAATTGCCCGAGAAATGGAAAAAAATGTGTAGCTAGCGGGAGCAAGTACTTTGAATAAATTTGTTTTTGCTTTCTATGAAAAAAAACATGTGTTTTTTTGACTACAAAACAGCGGATTTAAGCTTATACACCTGGTATAATCGAAGTAGTAGTCGATATTGTCTATTTTGCTCAAGCATTTGTATAAAATCAATTGGGTTTTAGAGACTTTTAACATATTGGGGTTTTTTGCTAAATGGCATATAGAAAATAAGATTAGCAAATATAAATGATGTAGAGGATAGCACCAGGTATGCTTCCTTGTGGAAAACCAACAATTACCGGAGAGATACCCGCGACTGTGTTTGCTTCATTTATTTGGGTGGAATGAGAATAACGACTTAATTACACTGCTACTGTGTTCTGGAGTATTCAAAGCGTAAGCCGTATTAATTGTTGGAAATTAAGTTTAAGCGGTTTTATATATTTCAAAAATTTTTGACATAATTAAAAAGACACTTATTGGTATGTAAAAAGTATATAGTAATACATGAATCAATTTTCCTGCTTTAGTATTTGTACTACTAAAGCATAAAGAAAAAAATTGAAGCATAAAGAAATTGAGTTAGAATGAATATATATTTATGATTATACATTTTCTCAATGAGTATTAAAATAATAAAATTTTAATTCTGTTGAAAAACTAATTTCCGTAATAAATCTAATGAAAATTCACATTCCGTAACAAATTTTCTCAAATTGACAAACTAGAAAATAAGCCTTCGTATCATTTAAAGATAATAATAATAATTATTAATTGGTTTAATTAAAATAATTTTAAATAAAAACTTAATGAATAAATATAAATTATATACGAAAAAAAATTTAATTTTTTATTTTCAATTAATGTGTAAATGATTACAATAATAATAAGTATATTTGATAAGAATTTAAAAATTATTGTTTAAATAAAATAAAAAGAAATAATTTCATCAGAAATAAAAGAAAAATATTGTTTTAATAAAATAAAAAAAAAATTTTTTTGACTATTCTTAATAAATTGCTGAAATTCCTTCAGAAAGAGAGCACAATATTTCAAAAACCTGTGCGAATAAATCATATCTGAATTTATTTATTTTATAATCATATTTATAGATTTGTATCAATAAAAGTTCAAAATTGAAATAACAAATCTAAATAAACAAATTGAAAAGTTACATTTAGATTGTAACAATCTAAATTTCGAATAAATTACAAACAACGATTGAAATTTTGAAATACTATCAAATCGAACAATAATTGCAAAATTATTTTGATTTCCAAATATTTGCTTTCTAATATTAAATTTGATTACAGAATTATATCAATTATATATAAATCAATCCAGTTTTTGATAAAACCATAAATGGAATTCAGTTGAATATTTAATTGTATAGTCATTAACAAACAAGTTTATCGACAAATTGAATTATTGGTCTTTGAAGAGCTACCTAATACTCAGATTATGTTGCAGGAAATAAATTTTAAATGTACACTGCTTTTGCTCAAAATTTATAGATATGATAACGAACATTTCCACATAAATAATAAATAAATTTATAAAGTTATGTAATTTGTAGTTTCAGTAATTAAAACATTAGAAAGAATAAAATTTATAAATATTTGAGCGCTGTCTCTCCCTTTTAAACGAAAAATCAAATATTATTTTTGGTAATTAAAAAAAAGCCTTCTTCGGCAACGTATTTTGATTCCTTTTTATTTCAATTATGTAAAAAATATTTTCTTCAAATACATGGATTTAAAAATAAAAACAAATAATAGTTCTTCATATTGCAAAACAATTTATGTAAATAATGCTATATTTGGAAAATTTTGCAAATTCATTAAAGTTGCGTGCCTGTGTCGGCATGGTTCTATCGGCCTACACTTACATACCCATAGTATCCTTTAAATATAGCTAGCTATTCCAACATATTGGTTTTATAATAAATAAAAAAAAATTAATATGTTGGGATAGCTATATTTCTAGTTATAGTTCAAAATAAAAATGGTATCGCAATTTAATCACAATAATTCTTGCTAATAAGGAATTATTATCACTGGATGACCTCGCCTTCAGCTTATCTACCACCTTGATCAAAAAGTTACCGGAATTTACTCAGAAAATTAAAAATACAAGTTTATTCATCTAAATCTATATTGTCCCCTTCAAAGTAATCCCCATCGACTTTAACACACTTATGCCAGCGCTTGATCCGATCCTCGAAACATTTTTTATATTCGGTTTTCGGTATGTCCATCAGTGCTTCCTGCGATTTTTCCATTACTTCCTCTCCGCTGTTGAAACACGTAATGGTTTTTTTAACTCGATTGAACAGAAAGAAGTCATAGGGAGCCAAATCAGGTGAATTCGGTGATTGTTGGATGATATTTGTTGCATTTTTCGTCAAAAATTACGAATAATGATGGCACTGTGCGACGGTGCATTATCATGGTGCAAAATCCACGATTTTTCTGCCCACAATTCTGGTCTCTTTTGGCGAATTGCTTCACGCAAACGTCTCATAACGCCCAAATAATACTCTTTGTTTACTGTCCGGCCTTCTGGCAAAAATTCATGATGCACTACATCGTTGTAATCCATGAAAACCGTGATCATTGCCTTCTTTTTTGACTGAAAACGACGTGGTTTTTTTTTGTCTCCGCTCATTTGGTGAACGCTATTCACTTGCCTGATGTCTGGATTGCGTGTCATACTCATAAACCCACGTCTCGCCTCCAGTAATGATCCTTTTGATGAATGTGGGATCGGATTCATCCTCGCAAATCATATCTTTTGCGACGTCAACACGGTCTCTTTTTTGCAATAAACTTTTCTGCTACACTACGGAAACCCAAATCATTAACCGAAATGTCTTGGACGGATCCATAGGCAATGTTCAAGTCTTTCGCTATCTCTCTGATGGTTAATTTGCGGTTATTGACCAACATTTCTTTTACTTTATCAATGTTTTCGTCGGTTTTCGATGTCGATCGTCTGCCATGGCGTTCATCATCTTCGATTGACTCACGACCACTTTTGAACTGCTCGTGCCACTGGTAAACGACCGTTTTCTTTAGAGAATCGTTGCCGAAACACTTTTCCAACATTTCCAACGTTCGCGCACCATTAAATCCGTTTTTTACGCAAAATTTCATACAAGTTCATTGTTGTAAATTTAAATCCATTTCTAAAATTGTAAAAAATCGCCAACATACACAGAGATAGATGTACTCTTGGCTACGTAACTTTTGCAAATGTCAAGCTATGACGCTGAGGGAATATCAACAACAGATGTACCAACTTAACAAAAAAAACAGAACTCAAATCGGGACGATGGGAGCGCCACACTTTTTGATCAAGATGGTATTACACTCTTTTTTATTTTACCAACATACCAAGCAAAAATCTTTCAAGTATTCTTGATCTTGGCAAACCAAAATATGGCATACAGACAATGATCAGGCGCCAAAAATTATTTTTTTAAACTTATGGTATTTCTTGTTATTCACCAGCTTCAATTTTAATTGACAGTCTGATCTCACAAGTGGGGAAGTCGTTTCCCACATATGTACTAGAGTTTGACATTGAACGCTTCCCTGAGTGCAGTTCGTCTTTCAATGTTTTACGGTTCTTTAAAAATACCATCTTCATGCCACTGGGGAACTTATACTTGTTAAGGACTATTTCTTAAAGGCTCGTTGTAACAGTTCCTAAGTCAAAGTTACAGATTCACTAAGCTTCAAAAAAAGCCAAATTGATGGCTTATCGTTGCTCTAATTTTCACTGTTCCATTTTTCTACAAAAACGCAACTTCACTTATCACGTAGTACTCAGACAAGGATGAAATTTATACTACACGTCTAGGAGGGATTAACATACAACTTGTACAGAAAAAAAGTTCGTAGCTGCGTTAGATTACTCCCATGACCTTTCGTCGCATCTACTTGTCAAAAATTATTACTAAGACTTAAAAAGCTAATAATTCAGGATAATATTCAAATAGAATGCCATGTTACCCATCGAACCTATTCATCTTATGATGAAACACACACTATTAGATATATTTCAATATTATTATAAATCAATTATTTACCGATCCTTTTCAAATGATTAATGAATATGTCTTTGAAAAAAGCATATCATTATAAAGGTTTACATTCTTAATAAAAGTTGGTCATACTTTTCCTCAAAATAATTTAAATAACAAAATCAATTCCAAGAACCAAAACAAGTAATTAATTATAAAAAAAATTTTTTAATTTAATTTTTTTTTTTCTATAAATAATTTAATAAACTTTTGTTTTCTTCTTCAAATAAAAGAAAAAGGATATAATTTCATATTTTATCTTAACATAGTTAACTGAGAGAAAAGAATGAAAAATTATATAAAAAATTATCATTGGTAAAAGGAAGTTATTTACAAATAAAAAAAAACAGAATTCAAAAGCCTTTTTGGCAGGTTTTATAAAATGTTGCCTCAACTTCCATGGTTCTATTTAGAAAATGAAATAAATAAATTTCGAACGACACAAATAATGAACCCATTAGTATCCTTTCTCAATTGTTTTTGAATTAGGAGAAAATTTCCAACTACAAGTACAATAATAAAGATATTTGCAAACTTAAAAAGTAATTTTCTCTAAAACAATAGATACTCAACAAAATTTCTCTGATTGCACGTAATTTATTGAATTTTTCACATAATTGTTTAAAAGATTTGTTTTTTGTTGGGTGTTTTTTTTTTTGGGAAAAAGTTATCTTTTTATTTGGAAGCATTTAAGTGCTTTTAAGTGTTTAAATTTTGAAAAGTTTTTATTTTAGAATTCTTTATTTGAATTATTTATTAAGCTTTTTCTGTTTTATCTTAACCATTTATGAAACGCACTAATGAGGAAAAATTTTAAAGTGAAAACTCTTAAACTAGATAAAAACAATTTATAATGGAAAATTGTTCATTTAATTTAAAAATTTTCATAATAAAATGTTTAAAATTTTTTTAACAACTTTTTTTTTCTAAAAAAGTTTTTTTTTCACTGTTTTTTTTTTCATTTTTTTTAATGAAAGATTATAAACTATAAAAAAACTAAAATTAAAAGGTAATATCCTTTTCTTTTTGAATATTAAATTAATACTTTTTTATATTTTTATGTAGTTAAGACAATTTGTAATTTTATAAATTGAGTTTGAGAAGAAAAAAAATTGTGGTGATAATAAAAGCTTTTGAAAATTGTCATCAATCGATTGGAAATTGACTATATCAATTTGGTTAAACTTCAGCTTTCCATGACGTTTGTTTAATAGCCAATTTGTGTTTGACTTAATGGAGCATTACAAATTCTAGTTATAGTCGAATGAATTTTGTAGGAAAGATTGCAGTGAATTTGCACTTCACTAGAAAAAATATAATTTGGGCACATTTGAAAATGTAAAAATTTAAAAATACTTATTTTTTTAAATTATGAGGAACATTCTAATTCAATCGTGTTTTATACACTGCATTTGACGTAGAATTCAGTTTTTGAAGAATTTTTGAAATCAAAAATTAAATTAATCTTTTTATAATGTTGCCATTAAGTTCGATAGTAATGATACTATAAAAAAAACCTTTGGTAACAGAGCTAAGGGATCCTAAGCAAGTCGACGTTAATAAATTAATACGATCTTTTCAATTATTATTAACTACATATACTAATACGAAATTAGAGCTCTCTATGAAACATATTACAAAACTTTAAATTTTAATTACTAGGTGTATAAACCTAAATCCGCTGTTTTTTTGGTCAAAAAATACATGTTTTTTTCATAGAAAGCAAAAACAAATTTATTCAAAGAACTTGCCCTTGCTAGCTACACATTTTTCCCATCTCCCCGGCCCATTTGTGGATACCACGCCAAAAAAATTCCTTCTCTTTAGAGGCAAACCACTCATCAAGCCATTTTCGGACGTCTTCGTAAGAATCGAAGTGCTGCTCAGCGGGCGCGTGGCCCATCGACGAAAACAAATGGTAGTCAGAAGGAACCAGGTCTAGAGAATAGGCGGGGTAATATAGGATCCCCTAGTTGAGTGTTTCTAAGTAGTTTCGGACCATTTTTGACTAGTGCGGTGGTGCGTTGTCGTGGAGGAAAATCAGCTTGTCATGTCTTTGTTGATAATCCGTCTTTTTTTCACACAGAGCACGGTGCAATTTGATCAGTTATTGGTGATAGCGCTGGGCATGACAGTTTCACTAGGTTTCAACATCTAATAGTAGACGATACCCTGCTGATCCCACCAAACGCACAGCATCGTCTTCCGTTCGAAGCGATTTGATCTTGGCGAAGATTTTGATGTCGGGATCAACCCACGATTTTTTGCGTTTAGGATTCTCGAAATATATCCACTTTTCATCGCCTGTCACAATCCGATGCAGGAACGACTTTCTTTTTTGTCTGGCGAGCAAGATTGCGCATGTGTTTTGGCGTCGCTCCATCTGCCTATCGTTCAATTCATGCAGCATCCATTTTCCGATCTCTTCAATCTTCCCCATGGCACGCAGACGCATAGAAATGGCTGGTTGAGTAACACCCAATTGCTCCGTGAGCATTTTTTTGCGATTGGGTATGTATTTGTCCAAAAGAGCCTGCAATTGATGGTCCTCAACCTTCCTAGGCCGATTTTCACGCTTCTTGTCCCACAAGTCAAAATTGCCGTCTTTGAACCGACGAAACCAATCTCGGCACGTTCTTTCCGATAAAGCACTATCACCATAGGCCTCCATAAGTATTCGATGCGATTCGGCAGCCGATTTCTTCAAATTGAAGCAGAAAAGCAGAACTCTTTTTCTGGTACAAAACTAGACATGATTACCAAAGGAAAAATGTATGTTGTTGTACGAAATTGCTGACAATGTTCACTGATTAATGTTGACAGATGTCAAACTCATAAATAAAAGTATGGCGTGCCCATGGTAGCTTAATACACTCACTCACGCCATCTATGACCAAACAGCTGATTTAAGCTTATACACCTGATATATTACCAGTTTTTATTAAAGAATAATTGGATGTAAATTATTTTCATTGATTAGAGGTTTTGCTGTCAAATGAATGCAGATATAAAGGGTGATTCAATAAAATATTAAATTTTCGTTTTTAAATAGAACAGGCAAATAGATTAGACATTTATGAATAAAATATAATAATCAAAAAATGATCACCATGTTTCGTCTGGCAACGCAGTATGAATGTATCAAAATTGTTCATGACTTTTTGGCATAGTTAAACTTGTATATCAATTATAATGTGTATGATTTCGTCCTTCAGCTTTGGATTTGTCTCGGGGACAAACTTTACTTTTTACATAGACCCCTAGAAAGAAGCCAATAGGGTCAAAGCGCAAGATCTCGGCTACCATTAAGCCTTGTTGTGGTCCTGTTCATACCACATATTGTCCAAGTTAATGTCATCTAAAAACGAGGTCACAAAATTAGTTATCTATTTTCAGTACCCTAAATAAGGCAGTCTTGCTTGTTAACATATCCGTTTAGATTGAAATAAGCCCTATCGCTCATAATAATTTTTTTTTTAAATTGACCGCAACGACTTCTTGTTTAAGCATCTCAATTGTAAATATATGGGTCGCTAGTTTATAGTTCCTGAGATAACTGAGTTATGCTGTATGAAAGATCAAATTACTGATGACTACGACTGTTTGTCCCTTTATTTGGCTCCCTTTATTCGGAAGTATTATAATATGTTCAAAGAGTTGTTTATTATTGACAGAGCTTATTTCATCTACTACTAAGTCTAGTAGACTTTCCAAGCAGGATTTTTCTTATTTACACAAAATATCGTGCTTACGATCAACCCAATGAGAATTTTCTTATTAACGCTTCATGATTTTAAAACTGAATAAGAATTGGAATCTTTTACTATCCTCGACTTCATACTGAGATCTCGAACTAAGTTGGAAAACTCCAATAATGAATAGTATTTGTTATGGTATTATATGCTTATAGCAGGCGTGCTTTCTAGCTAATTCCAATAATAATCTATAATCATCGTAACTTTTTTAAATTTTTAACTACAGTATATATTGTATGATAACACATTAGAAAATGAATATATTAAAGAATTCTTATTTTTCTTATAATAAAAGTATGCAATTTTTTGAGTAGGAATTTTTGCAAATAATAATTTAAAGAGAGTTGCTTTAATTGTGTATAACTTAAAAATGCGGGATTTTTGGCAAACTTTGAGTGTTTATTTTGAAAAATTGTTACAATATATTTTATTCAAACTATTGTCCATCGGAAGACACTACTTTTCCCCATCTTTCTGGCAACATATGGATTCCGCGCCAAAAAAACTGCTCCGGTTTTGAGGCCAAGAATGAATCGAGCCAATTTTTGATGCCCTGTTCTGAAGTGAAGCCTTATTCCCGTGAGGGCGTTTTGCATGGATCTAAACAAATGGTAGTCGGACGGAGCAAGGTCTGGGCTATAAGGCGGGTGAGGCAAAACTTCCCAGCCACTGTTTTCTTAATAATTTTTAACCGGTCTTGCAACATGAGGCCGAGCGTTGTCATGATGGAAAATTATGGCTTTGTGTCTGGTCGCATATTCCGGGCATTTTTCGGCCAATGCTCGCTTTAAACGGATTAATTGTGTTTGGTAAAGGTCGCCTGTGTCTGGCCCGATTTCAATAGCTCATAATAGATCACACCCTTCTCATCCCACCAAATACATAGCATTACCTTAGCGCCATGGATATTTGGCTTTGGCGTTGATTTAGCTGGTTGGCCGGGCTTCACATACGATTTTTTGCGCTTTGGGTTGTCGTAATGAATCCATTTTTCGTCGCCAGTAATGATTCGATTCAAAAACGACTTCTTTTTCTGCCGTTGAAGCAGCATTTCGGACATGCAAAATCGCCTTTCAACGTCTCTCGGCTTCAATTCATATGGGACCCAATT
Source organism: Atherix ibis (assembly GCA_958298945.1). Lineage (NCBI taxonomy): Eukaryota > Metazoa > Arthropoda > Insecta > Diptera > Athericidae > Atherix > Atherix ibis. The sequence continues at coordinate 102,888,412 of OY282605.1, read as the reverse complement.
TCCTTGCTTTTGGATGAATCCTGCTGCTTTCAAACGTTTTGAAATGGCTGCTTGAGTGACTCCCAATGATTTTGCAATTTTTTCTTGAGTTCGACAACAGTCTTCGTCGAGTAATGCCTCCAAATCTTCATCTTCAAACTTTTTTGGCTGACCTGGTCGTTCTTTGTCTTCCGTGTCAAAATCACCACTTCTGAACCGCACAAACCATCTCTCGCACCTTGAAATCGATGGAACATATTCAGGATAAGCTTCGGTGAGCAATCGATGTGCTTCAGCTGCACTTTTTTTCAAATTGAAGAAGTAAATCAACACTTTCCGGAAATGGGACTTTTTTGGTACGAAATTCGACATTTTTGAAGCAAAAAAAAACTTTGTTGTTTACACTTTTTCGTTCAATGACTAATCAAGAATGAATGACAGATGTTTAACCTCCAAAATGCCATGTGTAAAAGTTATGCCATCTGTTGTCAATCCCGCATTTTTAAGTTATACACCCAATAGAAATAATTTAGTATTACAATATAAATAAAACATATTTATTCTTAAAATCATTTTAATAATAAACAAATTCTGAATTTTTTTTAGAAATAATTTGGATACTCGTATTTATTTTAAAAATAAAGGTAATCAACTGAAAATCTACCCAAATATTATCAAATAAAACTTAAACTGTTCCCACCTTTTCACATTAATTAAGACCTCAACAAAAATACGAGTATGATCGCGTGAGTCATGCGATTTAATTTTATTAAAATTCTCATACAGTTTTAGTTTTTTTTTTGTGTAGGCAAATAAATTTCTTTTTTTTTCGTAATGTAGTATATTTTGGTGAATATTCCCATAATTTTTTCTAAAAATAACTATATATTTAGAAAAAAATTTATGGGAATATTCACCAAAATATATTGTACTACATTACAAAAAAAAGAAATTTATTTGCCTTATTATTTATTAACTGAAAAAATTATGATAAATTTCAAAAATATACCAAGAAAAATTATTATAAACATTATTTTTTTATAAATTTAATGTGAAATTTCTAAAATAGAAGCATGATTTTACGTAGTAGTGAAATTTCTGGCAAATAGAGCTTTCTTAAAATAGATTCTGGTAGTCAGATTATATACTCAAAAATATAATATTTGAGTTTGTTGAGATGGAATCACTGATAGTACCATTTACATTATATATTGCAGTTTATTCATTTTGAACTTTTTATAATCTTTAATACGTTTCACAAAAATTACTGTCAAATATTCTGCGCTAACTAGCCTTTATTCGAGTATCTTTAATATTTATGAAAATTTTTGCATTGAGGTACATTCAATAAAATATTGAGAAGAATAGTAATGAGATAACAATTTTATTTTATTTTTATGCGATGGAGGTATTTCCACGCTTCTTAATAGTACTGGAAAGCTTCAATTGGACTATCCCTTCAGATCTTCGGTAACATACATTTTGGATAGTGTTGACAATTTAAGTTTTTAAATTTTTGTGAAAAAAAACAAAAGTCGAATGGACTATAATCAAGTTAATAATGGACCTATGAAACAAAAGGAATACTTCTTTCAGACAAAAAGAAGTTTACGAAAATTACTGAGCAAACTTTGCTGAGCTTAAAGTCAAGCTATTTAGGGGGAAAATCACAGTATTGCATGATCTCTCTGAGTGATAATAGTCTCGTTAATTTTATTACCGTACCTCGTATATTTATAAAATACTTTACTATCGTATTAGCTTGGATATCTTTTAATAATGAATATGAAGGATATACATAAAAATATTATATATAATATTGAATGGGGAATATACCGGATTCAATTCAAAATTTAGTATGTTAATAAAAATTATCCAGCCAGCAATATGATAGTTCATATGTTGTTATCCAGGTATCTCCAAAATTATTGAATTAACTAGCTTAAATGCAATAAGATCCTTCAGAAAATCAGAATCCAATCGATATAATATTATAATTTATGAGAAAAATGTGCATAACTACAGTACGAAAACATTATTGCATGCTTACATAAGAGTTTAAAAAGTAATGGAATAAGAATACATCTTCAATTCTGAAAGAATACTTGTTTCATTAGTTATTATATATATTTTTGAGAACTAATAATGATTTGTTTAATAAAATATTTAAAAAATATCTAATAATAGGTAAAATATATTAATATTATGAGATTGAGTATATAGTAAATCTATGTTTAATATTTATTATAATCCAATATTCAAAGCATTTTCCACCTAAATAATACATAAATAGATAAGATCAAATTCAACAATTAAATCTCTATAAAATTTCAAATATAAAAAATGAATACATAAAAAAAAATCCTAACAGAAATAAACAATAATAATATTTTATTATATATATGTCTATAATTCAATTATTTATAAAAGAAACCATATCTAAACTCGTAAGAAAGGCAAAGAAAATTGTTTGCAATGATATCATAAATGGCATAGATAAGGTTTTAAATTGTCTACAGATTCGAAGAAAAAGTTCTTTAATCTTAAATAATATTAACAATAAGGTATTCTTATCATAAATCTTTTATTATATACCTTAGAACAAGATTATTGCTTTCATAAAATAAACAAGAAAATAAGAAAAGCTTAAGATAATATACAAATAAAAACGACAAGAGAAATTTCGCGGACAGCATACAAAACTTATCGGTAATAAATAAACCAGAATACCATATATACTTACATTTATACATGCATGTATATATATAGATATCTATAAATAAAAATATTCTACAAAACTATATATACACATATATTTATATATAAATATATATATGAATAATGTGTATATATGTACACTATTTACCCATACCTGTAGATATAAAAATAAACTTTGTCCTACCGGATTCTGAAAATGAATTCGAAAGATAACTTCCTATGAAATTTTATCCTATTTCAGGATAATGATTTTATTTTGTTAGGACAGTTGCAGAGTCGTAATTCACTCTTGGAATATAGAGGAAAAAAAATACAAACAGATAAAATAAAATATGTAATAAAAAAATCTAAAAGAAAAAGGGATAACATCACATTGGCAATAGCTTTGCATTATCTTAAAATATTTGAGCATTTCTGAGCAAATATCCTGAACAAAATGTTACCACATTTACTGGCTGTTGTCCTTGGCTATTCTGTAATGTATGCGAATGTACGCAGTTGTAGGCTCAACACTGGATAATTTATTTCAACAAAAGCAAATCTTATAGAGGCTCTTTTTTAGAATACCATATTCTATTGTTAAATTTTCATTTGTAATTGTGTACTTTTTCAACAGAATGCTCTTTTTTACAATTCCAATGAAATTTTTTCTCTATTGTTTTCTTTCTTTTGACAAAAGTATCCTTTTATTAATCCATATAAATTATTAACAACAGTAAAAAAATCCGAACAAGATTTTTTTTGGGTAGTAATTTAAATATTCAGTTGACTACGTTTTTGGGCTCATGAATTTCAAAAGTCCCTAAGCACTCTCACTTATTTAACTCAAGGTACAAGGCAATTTTAATCGTTTTCATACCTTTTTTTTTACCAATTACTTGAAAAGTAAGTATAATATATAAACATTTATATATTTGGTAAAAAAAATACGGACGAGAACAAAGCTGCCTTGAAAGTAAACCGAAATACCTTGACAATACCTACGTACATTGCGAAGGACATAAAAACCTTTTAGACCCATATTCAAATAGGAAGGAATTAAGTGACAAATTCAACGAATATATTTGTTTCTATAACCCTTGCTAATTTGAAAGTATTTTCTCTTGTGTTTTTTTTTTCTTCATTGTTTTATTAATTAAAATATTATTTGTTTAAAACAGGATTTTAGAAGGAACTTTTGAATGGTATAAAAATGTAAAAAGAAATACTAAATGATATCAGCGTCAAAAAAAAAATATATAACAAACAAATTTAAATTTAAAATTAATTAACTTTTGTTTTTTATTCAAAACGAACAGAGTTTTATAAGAAAATTATATTTTTCTAATTTTTTTTATACAATACCTTAATATATTTTTTATGTATATAAGTATTTAATATATTTTTAATACTTTTAGCAAAATTTGTATTTGTATTTACCTGGTACAGGTAATTTTCTTTTTTCATTTTATACATTTAATTAAAATATATTTTCCTGGTAAATAATGAAAATACATTTTAAAAAAATTTATATATTAAAATGTACATACATATATATTTAATAAAATAGAAATTTTAAAATTGAATATTCAAATATTTTATAATTTTTATGAATCTATAAATTTTTATATTATTGCTATATGCAGATCTTATTTTGAATTATGAGTAGGCTATTCTTATTAAAATTATATTATTTTTAAATTTAAAAAAATGGTCATATTACATAAGACTTCTTACTATTATTTATTATTTTTACCTCCAACTAACATATTACACATATAAAGTAAAAGGTCTAATAAAATATACTAATTAATATGCTGAATTAGAAATATTCATATAATGGAAACATATAAAATTATTCCAATACAATTAATTAAATATTTATAATTATTCTTGTACGTCCATTATTACAGATAATTATTCTAATATTCATAATTTTATTATTTATATTTGTGTAAAAACTTATATGAAAATAATTTAATTAGCTAAAATATAAATAATAAAATTCTGATTTATTTATATTTTAATTGATCCTATTTAATAATATCATTATTAAATTATTTGAATTGTTGTTAATTAAAATAATTTATTATTAATATATTGAAAGTACCAATTTTATTAATAAAAGCTTTCCAATATTAATTTATGATTATATGATTTTATATTAAAATATTTTAATATTGATATACAATAAAAATTTATTAAAATAAATATTTACTTTTTAGCTTCTGCTAAATAATAGTGTAAAAATCTTAGCTTTTGCTAAATAATAGTATTTATCTTAAAATTTATTATTGGTTTGGTATTAGTTAGATTACTAAATTATATTTGAAGTAATTAATTTAGACAAAGACGATGGAAAATAATTTTGTGTTTCTTAATAAAATTTATATTTAAAGCATGAGTTAAACTGTTTTTTTTATCAGTTCACTCACAAGATTACTTTTTAGCTAGCAGACTATTTATAGGGTCCAAATACCGTATATATATAATAAAATATCTCTAGGGTCCCAAATAGTTATGTCTGTTATTTGAACTTATAAAAACTGCCCGATCTCTGTTTGACCATAAATATAAATATTTTCAATCCTGATTATAAAAAAGTTAGGATTGTAAATAAAACAATTTCAATGCGTATACGATTAAATAAAGGCAGTATGAAAAGTTAATGATAAATGAAATAAAGGACTAATTTATTGAACAAAAATTTATTTTCTTTTTAGCAGAGTCTCCATTCTGTCGATATTATACAATACATCCAACAATATTCCAACTTATTTATACCATCCATATAGTACTGTTTATCAAACTCTTAAAAAGAGGACATATAAGTTATTCATGTGATGTTGTAAAAATTCTAACCAAGCTTCTTGATAAATTGTTGGAAAATTTTTTTTTTCTTTAATTTCCTACCGCTTCAAAGTCATAAGCCCTAAGAATTTCCTAGAGACTTGACGACTCACATACTATTTAGAAATTTAAGAAATATTATCTAAAATTTTATTTTCATATTAATAGTAAAAATTTTAGTACAATATAATACTAAGAAAAGAAATATATAAAATATTTGTAAATTTTTAAAGTTCTCAATTATTATATTTTGAAATAAAAAACACCACAGACTCTTCTTCTCATTTTCTCGGTAAAAATCAAACTAACATTTTTTGCTAAATAAAAATAATAGCTAAATTTTTTTTTTTTATTAAAATGAAATATTATTTTTAAAATCAGAGTCAGTACACATAAGTGAAACATAAATAATGCAATAATTTTTTATAGATTACTCAAGCACAGAAAAGTAATGAAACTGCCATCATTGAGGGCGATCTGGCAACTCTGCGGAATTTCCTTCTATATAGCTTGCATGATAGTCATTCCTAGATGTGCAGTAATATGCACAACATAATTAATATTCACGTTGTTTGATTCCCCACCGCTAGGGGTAAATTAGGCGACATAAAATTAAGTACACATATTATTGAAAAATACATATTTCCTAATATGCAAATAGTATGAGGTTCATGAGAAGAAGCGGAGATAAAAAAGTGAACAAAAATGCAGGTTTTCGATGATGAGAATAGTAGAGTAGTTACCGGACTCTGCTTGCCATTCGAGGCAAATGAAAGATATTCGCAAAAAGGAATGATAGGCGTTGATGGTTTGACTGCATAAAGCAATGTATCAAGAGGAGATGAATGTGGAAAATGAGCATGCTGAATGCAACTAACTAGACTTAGAGCTGGCGAAATCCATTAAAAGTGCAGGTCTATCGCCGCCAATTGGGGTTATCCCAATACCGGTGGTTGTAAGCGTTCTATGGTATTATGCCTACGAATAGGAATGTACGATTAAATAATAGAATTATTTTGCATATGTAAGGTTTATGGGCTGGAAAAATCATTTGTCAAAAATGATCATTAAGATCTTGAAATTTAACACCGCTGGGCTTTACCTTTGAGGCTATTTGAAAGGGAAAGATTATGCTAATTATTCAAGAACAATTCAAGATCTAAGAAACAAAAATTCGACAAGAAATTGCAGTCGTTAATCCACTTTTATTGGGAGAATTCATAGAAAATTTCGGCATTCGGCCGAAAGCCTGCATGAAAGTTATAGATTCAACTTTCATATTCAATAAAATAATTCGATGTTTGCTGACGATACGTGTGGCGTTTTTTCTACTAAGAAATTACCGCACTATAAAAAATACTATTACGATTAATATTTTTAATTAGTATATTTAAATATTTCGATGTAATATATTAGTTTCACATCATTTTAAATAGATGGTAAAATTTATAAAAATGTTATTAAGCAATACAAAAACGAAAAAAAAATATTGTGATAAAAACTTTAAAGTATATACCGACAATAATGATATTTCATTAAAAGTTCGTAATAATAGCAGTTTTTTAATTGGAAAAAAATTTAAATTTGTTTGACACGTACAGAACGAAAACTTTACACTTTTAAAGAGCCCCTGAATATACACATATGATTGTTCGTTTATTTCAGTTCAGTTTAAAATAATTATATTATAGAAAATAATTCATAATAATTTTAATTAATAAAAAGTGACTATTATTTTGGTTATTTTTATCTTTTTATTAGAAAGTTTAGTCTAACAAGAGAAATTTTTGTTGAGCGAGTACTTTATTTTTAAGTAAATTGAGCAAGTCGTGATAAAACTACTAACTGCAATTAAAAATTTTTCAATTTTTGTTTACCAACTAAATAAACTAAAAATTTACTACAGACATTTCTGCTTTCTTCTATCGATTATTTAGAGTACTAGCTTCAAATTAAGTTAAACCACAGAAAATTTCTGACTAATTGCGAAAAATTGTTCATTGCTAGAGGAAAAATGCATTGATTGAGTCGATTGCTTGGTTAGCTTAATGGATTTCTATTTACTTTAAATAAAAGCCAGAGATTTATCGGTTTAAAATTAAAAAAAAAAAATTCGTTTAAATGGATTTTTGTTGAATAAAGCATCTTTTAAGTTTATGGAATAAAAACTTAGAGCAAATTGATTGTTGTTATAATAAACTAATTTTTTTTCACAACTATAACAATTATCGATAAGCTGATTCAGTTTTATAGCTTTTGTAAAACTTTTAAGGAGAAATTGAAAAAATATGGAAATATACTGACGCCATACCTTTTTTTCCTATGATAAACATGTCTAGTTTTGTGCTCTGTTTTTCTGCTTCAATTTGAAGAAATAGGCTGCCGAATCGAATCGAATACTTACGGAGACCGTCAATTGCAGGCTCTTTTGGACGAAGGCAATACCTTATTGTAAAAAATGCTCACGGAGCAATTGGGTATTACTCAACCAGTCATTTCCATACGTCTGCGTGTCATGGAGAAGATTGAAAAGATCGGCGGTGCCGCATGAATTGAACGATAGGCAGATGGAGCGACGCCAAAAGACATGCGAAATCTTGCTCGTCAGACAAAAAAGAAAGTTGTTCCTGCATCGAATTGTGACAGGCGATGAAAAGTGAATATATTCGATAATCCTAAATGCAAGAAATCGTGGGTTGATTCCGACTAACCATCAACATATTCCCTAAGACCAAATCGCTTCGGACGGAAGACGATGCTGTGCGTTTGGTGGGATCAGCAGGGTATCGTCTACTATGAGATGTTGAAACCTAGTGAAACTGTCGAAGCCCACCGCTACCACCAACAAATGATTAAATTGCACCGCGCTCTGAGTCAACAAAGACATGACAAGCTTATTTTCCTCCACGACAACGCACCATCGCACAAGTCAAAAATGGTCCAAACTACTTTGAAACACTCAACTAGGGGATGCTACCCTACCCCGCTTATTCTCTAGACCTGGTCCCTTCCGACTACTAGCTGTTTTCATCGCTGGGCCATGCGCTCGCTGAGCAGCACTTGATTTCTTACGAAGACATCCAAAAATGGCTTGATGAGTGGTTTGCCTCGAAAGAGAAAGGAATTTTTTTTGGCGTGGTATCCACAAATTGCCCGAAAGATGGGAAAAATGTGTAGCTAGCGAGGACAAGTACTTTGAATAAATTTGTTTTTGCTTTCTATGAAAAAAAACATGTGTTTTTTTGACTAAAAAATAGCGGATTTAAGCTTATACACTTGGTAGATGTTCATAATTTAAATTCTCACATAGTTTAGAAATATATGTTCATAATTTAAATACACCTAGTAGAGTACATTAAATTCGGGATGTAAGTTTTTCGATGAAAGCGGCGTTGATATATTTGAAATTGAAAAGTTTAATGGAATTAATTATATCTCTTAGACCAAATGAAGGTTATGGGATTTTAGACTATTATTGGAGGTGCCAATTTGGTAGGTTATGTGTGTTATCAAACAAACAGTATTATTATATCGAAAATTGTAAGAATATTAGAATTAGTTGGGATTCATTAGTATAAACTTTATACAGTATAGGACCAAGAGTACTTGTTTGTATAATCTCTAAATATGCCTTAATTAATTAAAAAAACCTCTTTCATCAAAATTTAAACTAAATATACGATACTTAAATAATTTTCTTTGAGTTGACGTTTATATTCGTATATCCAAATAATTCGTGCAACAAAAATTTAATTGAGACAAAAAATATTTAAAAAAAAACTATAAATTTGTCATAAAAGTTAAATACTACTATCTTTTGTGGAAGAAATATTAAATTTCGTAGCAATATTCTTTGTAGCAATTGAATATTGCGTAGAAAAAATAACACGTGCAAGAGAATGAACTTTTTTTCCATTAATCAATTCCATTAAAAGAAATTTTATGAAATAAGGATAAACTATAGATGCAAACTAATGGTCTAAATGCACACAATATTGAATACTGAATCGACCATGTGAAATTTTTCTATCTAATGCAATAAATTTCTAAACTGAATTTAACCAACCAAATGCTATAAATACGCCGTTAAGTCAAATTGCAGTTCCAGGCCGATTACTGAAGACCATGCAATATTCCATGACGAGACACTGTATATTCTAAAACTGAATATGCAATATCCTGATCCAAATATGTGGCTATCGGCAATGTAACAATCCAGCAGAGAATTGAGAAATCCGTGCATGCATGCAGGCACACACCGTCATGTTCTGGTCTATGCTGAGAATTAGTATTTGGTGATTGCTTATTGTCCCGTGGTGGCCATCAGTATTGGGACTAGAAGTGGCTTTAAGAATTTCACGGGGAGCAAATATTGGCGTAGAATGAGCATATTTTTAGTAACTGTACAACAAGTATTTGTAGCAACTTGGATGCTCTAGGAAAACTAGGTTCATAAGGGCATAACCATATTCTCTGTAATGCCACGTAAAGAAGCACAAAACCCAGGAGATTTGCTATAGCTACCACTAAAACTTCAATTTATGCGCTCTTCCGTATGTAAATATGAATGTTCATATTCAAGTACTATCGGCTTCCTTCCATCTATGCAAATAAATATAATTTTCACAATATACGCAAGCTAACCTACAAAGGGATTATAGCAAATACAATTGTGAACTGAATTAATTTGATGCAATCGAGTGTTATGCAGTAGGAAATAGAGCCATTCAAATGGAAAACCTACGAAATAGTTCTTTCGAAATACTAAAAATTCTCTACACCGTATTTGATTTTCGAAACTGAACAATTCCATCTTTAAACTATAACCTCAAATTTATATTAAATAATTATTTTTGATAGGCTTTTGTCCGTAAAAAACTTGATTTTCCAATGCGTACCGTATAATAATAATCAGATTTGTCAGATCATTCCTTAGATATTATGATTTCGTTATACAATTTTTGAATTATTTATATTTCTTAAAAATATCAAACTTTTGTTATAGTAAATTTTTTTTAATATAATTTCGGCTCAGGACAAGCATGTATTTTATTATAAACTAGCTACCCGTTGCCCGGCGTTGCTTGGCCTTATTCAATTAAAATTAAAACATGTTTTTTTGGTTTATGCCATTAGTAGATATAAAAAAATTGAACTATTTTACCTCTCTTGATTTTTTTTGCTAACCGATTGCCGTTCTTGAAATGATAACTAACCTCAAAATTACTTTGGTCTTCCTAAACAGTGTGCACTAAAAATCAAAATGCAAAATATGATTCATTATTGTTGAAAAATTGGAATACAAACAGTTCTACTAATACTTACAATTCTGTTTTTAGCTGTATTCAATTGGACCAATTTTGCTACTGTGCAGTAGATTCTCAATAAAATGGACAATTTACTGACAGCAGTAAAATATAACCTCAAAATTACACAACAATACTGAGTTTATTCACACATAAACAATAAAAAATTATTTTACGCAAACATAAACAATAAAAACAAAAATTTGACGCTGCAACATAACCAACGCACCCGCTAAGCCATCTATTTCCAGTTCGGGAACTAAAATTTTCCCACCCTAAATAGTATGCGCAACTACTGCGACAATCTACTCGTTTGTTCGAGGTACAGTAGATGATGACAGCTACAACTACTGCACAGTAGAAAACTTTCCCCAATCGTATACAGCTAATGTGTTTGAAAATTGGTATATACAGCTACCACCACCTACCGGAGGGGTGTCGGAACTATATAGAAACCATTCTCAAGACTCACTGAACAAATTGGTATAATGGTTCAGTATGATTTTATGCATAGTTTTCGAGTCTATAAGCCTCACACAAAAACGGACATTCATTTTTATACATATAGATTGATATAATATTCGTAGTTACAAGTAAGCGTTAAAATTTCTAAAATTTTTTAAATGAAGGCTATTTCGAATATTTATTTGAATTTTTTCTATTATTTAATTTCTCTATACGTAAAAAAAAATTATTATATTGTAATTTTGCATTACTAAAATTTTAATGATAATAATAGCATACATGTAGTTTGTCTTCATAAAATTAATGTAGGAATCTTTCAATACAAATATAAAATTGAAACTTCTGAAAATTAACTAAACATTCTTTTTTTAACTACAATACATCAGTATGATATTACTGATAATATAGGGTGGTCCATCTAGCGGTTCCATTTTGAACTACTATTGATTTGAAGTACTAGAGTGTTAACACGAATTGACAGATTATTAGTTGAAAGTCAGAAATTTACGAAATGGTAATCCATACGCTTGAAGAAAAATGGGAAATATTGAGAACTTACTTCCCAAACTGTGAGAAATTTAAAAAAAAAATGAGTAAAGATCGAATGCTATCACGTGAATTCGTGGGCAAATTCGTGAAGCGGGTTCGCGAAACTGGTTTGTTGGTTGCCAAAGCAACTCGTTCCCGCTCTAATTCGTGGAGCGAGTTGGCGAAACTGGTTTATTGGTTGCCAAAGCACACCCGTGCGTACGACCGAGAATATTGCCGCCGTTGCTGAAAATGTCAGTGATCATCCATCAACAACAACTCGTCACCGTTCTTAGGAATTGAACATTTCTTGCACTTCTCTGTTGAGAATTTTGCACAAAAACTTCGGTATGAAAGCTTACAAAGTCCAATTAGTCCAACAGCTAAAGCCGTATGACCATCCGATGCGTTTTCGGTTTGCCCAATGGGCTCAAGATCAATTGGCCGAAGATGAGCATTTTTACCGAAAAATCATCTTTTCGGATGAGGCCCATTTCCACCTCGGTGGGTATGTCAGCAAACAAAATTGTCGCATCTGGGGCTCAGAAAATTCATACGTTACCATGGAAAAGCCGGTGCATCCACAACGAGTCACGGTTTGGTGCGGATTTTGGAGTGGAGGCATCCAGAACGGGGCCACTTGCCACACAGCCAATGTAAGAATCCAACTTTTGGGAACTGCTTTCGAAAACCGAATAATCAGCCGAAATTCTCGGAGCTGTGATTTGAGCCCGTTATATTATTTTCTGTGGAGAGCCGTTAAGGATAAATGTTACGCAAGCCATCCAGACATAAATGAGGCTTTGAAACACGAAATCAAAGTTGCCATTGAAGAGATACAGGCCCGGACAATCGAAAATGTACTGAAAAATTGGGTCGAGCAAATGGGGTACTGTAACGCCAGCCGTGGCAGTCATTTAAATGATGTTGTGTTTCATTCTTAAATTTCAAGGTTCAATCTTTTTAATAAAACCAGAAATTTGAAAAAAACATACACTAGTTTTTTTAAAATTTACTTTTTAAAATGGAACTTGTAAATGGTCCACCCTGTATTAGGTAACTTTTGGATTGGTACCACCACTGATAAGTGACTGAATTTTGATGAATTTTATAATCGTATTAGAAAAGTTATTTTAAGTAGTATAATTTCATATATAAAGCAATTATAATCGTAGTTAAATATAAGTAAATTCTTTCGGTATCTTTGTATTTATCGAGTATCGAATAAACAAAAACTTTAATGCTGTTTTCAGTTACATCAATACATTCGTATACATACACATATCTGTAAGTAATAACTGTCAAGTATAAGGCTTTCCAACTTGGACTGAGTGACGTAAAATGCAAATAGCTTTTGTAATTTGCATCTTTTATTGGATTTTTATCTATGAAAGTGTAGTATGCAGTTTTTATTCATTATCTTGTCTTAAACATTTTACATTATGGCACACATCGTTTTTGGCTACAAATTTGTTATTTTTGCATGAATATTTTGCTGAAACTGCCGATTTTTTTGTGGTTTATATAAATCTGGCGCTAAAATCAGAGACATTTAATCTAGAGAGCAAAATCTTTCAAAATAAATCTTTCAAAAACATCTAAAAATTTTATTGGCACTGTTGCAACTTTGGAGACTATTTGTACCTCATAAGTTGATCCGGTGCTCAAAATGTTCAATTGCATTGAGTTCGAGATAATGCTTGTACTATCGGTAATAAATAAGCTAATCATTTGATAGGAAAGGCTCTTCTCCGTCTTGTGCACATTATAATTGCAAACTTACTGCATCAATTTCCCAAAAGGGCATTTAACATCTTTGGTCTATTAACAAATAGACTGGGCCAACGGAAGAAGATTTTTTCTACATATTAGCCAACCATTCCGAAATTTTTGACAAGGAAACTTCTCAGAATACGAATTTGGCACACTGCATTTACCCGTAATTTTCTTTTTGGTAACCAACATGGTCTTTTATTCCATTTTTGTGAAGTTCAGCTTATTATTTCTTATATCCTAAACGAATACAACTTAATCCAGAATTCCTTTTTGAATAAAACTGCTACCATTGTGGAGCTCCTGGACCCAATAACTCCTTTTCCAATATTTTTCTTTAATTTTATGGGGTGCGCCATCTAAATGTGGTCGATGGAAATTATTGGTGTAAGCCACACTTCGCGGATTGTCTCTTTCCAATAATCTTTGGGTTAACTGCACTTTATATGGAAACATATCCAGATCATCTTTCAGAATCCTCCTCAAAGTAGTTCCACTGATGTTTAGTCGCTGAGACCGGCGGCGGTACGAGACAGAAGGATTCTCTGCAACACTCCGTTGAACAGCTTCAATATTTTCATTTGATCGTCGAGGACATGGTCGATTTGAATGTGGACGGTCCGCAACAGACCCGTGATTCTCGAAATTCGAAGCTAAGCGACGAATAGTGTCACTTTTAGGCGCAGAACGACCGCGATATTTTTGACGATACGCACGCTGTGTTGCAACAACTGAACGATTACATTTAATAAACATTGTCACTATTTCCGCGCGTTTTTTGGGCGTGAATCGATTTATGGTTAAAATTGTAATGCAATAACCTTTCCAAAATATGTTCGACGACGTTAATCGGTTTAAATCTGTCAAAGTTATTCAATATTTCCATCAACCACATTTAGATGGCGCACCCTGTATATAGTATCTAAAATGCTCCATAAAAATTAACAACTTCTAATTGATCCTTCTAAGTTAAGCTCGACGAGTTTCCTTAAGTAAGCTGGCTATACTAACCCACCTATAACATGATATCACCAAAATAAGTCGGAATTATTCACAAAAACCGGACATAAAAAATTCTCTATCATGGCGCTGTATAGCCCCCTAGAAATAGTTTTTGGATGTTAGTCATGATCTGCGAAAAAAATGGGTGGATGACTCTATCGGCTATAATCAAGCAATACATCTAAGAGGGTGATGATACCATGCTCCCGGGTTTTCCGTACCCCAAATAAGGCAATTCTGTAATACTTTATCGCCCACTATGGGGTCGTTTGAAAAGTTGGTACCATCTGTAAAATGGATATAACTCTTTTAAATGGGATGCTAAGTTCCTAATCATTAAAATGCTCACTGTATTTTTTTTTAAGTTTTTTTAAGAGATCGTCAGGATACAACAAATTTCAACCATATTGACCCATTCTTGGAATGATTATAAAGCATTTATAATATTTCGGAAAAATATTTGTAATCTATAAAAAACAAAAAAGTTAAGAAAAACTTTTCAATGTAAAAGATATAAATTTTTAAAATTCGTTACCTCAAACCTAAAGTGAAATAATATACGAGGGTCGTTCAATAAGTCCTTAGAAAAAGATGAAAAAAAAACTGTTTTTTTAAAACAAAATTTAGCTCTATACACTTTTCCAACCGTTTTTCCAAAATTTTTATCCCGTCCAAAAAATAGGATTTCGGAAGTTCTGCAAAATACTCATCAGTTTGAGCAATGACGTCCTCGTTGGAACTGAACCGTCGTCCGCCAAGCCATTTCTTCAGATTGGGGAAAAGAAAATAGTCACTCGTGGCCAAATCTGGTGAATAAGCGGGATGCTGCAACAATTCCATTCTCAATTCCACAATTTTGGCCATGGAAACAGCGCAGGTGTGCACATGCGCATTGTCCTGATGCAAGAGGATTTTTTTTTCTTCAAAAAAAAAAATCCTCTTGCATCAGGACAATGCGTTTCTCTTTTCCTCGCTCAACCGTTGCAATAACGTCGCGTAATACGCTCCTGTTATTGTTTTTCCTATTTCCAAGTAGTCGATAAAAATGATGCCCTGCGAATCCCAAAAGACCGTGGCCATCACCTTGCCGGCCGATGGCACAGTTTTTGCCTTCTTCGGAGCCCGTTCACCCTTGAAAATCCACTGTGATGACTGTCTCTTCGTTTCTGGAGTGTAATAGTGTATCCAGGTTTCGTCCACAGTGACATATCGACGAAGGAATTCGGCAGGATTGCGATGAAAGAGTGCCAACATAGCCTCAGAGTCCACTACACGATTGCGCTTATTCTCCTCTGAGAGCAAACGCGGCACCCATCTTGCCGAAATATTTTTCACAGACAATTTTTCATGCAAAATTGAAGCGACTGTACCTTGTGATATGCCCGTGGCCTCAACTAATTCGCGCACTTTGATTCGCCGATCGTTCAAAATCAGATCGTGGATTTTGTCGATGATTTCAGGAGTAGACACCTAAACTGGGCGTCCTGAACGATGTTCATCTTTTGTGGATGAACGGCCACGTTTAAATTCATTCACCCAATTGTAAACCATCGCAAACACAGGTGCAGATGTGCCATGAACTGCATCCAACTCGGCTTTGATTTCTTTCGGGCTTTAGCCTTTCAAATGGAGATTTTTGATGACAGCCCTAAACTCGCTTTTTTCCATTGTTATGCACAAATAAATGTTGTTAACTTTAATCAACGATAGAAATTGACCTACGCTATGGATCGAGCTGAAATTTTCTGTCGATAATGCTACTTACAAAAAAAAATCTTTACCGACACTACGAGCGCAATTTCTTGGATTTTAATAAAATCTTATTTCTTACATTTTTCGAATTTCAATTTAAAATAATCTCAGAAATTCGGTATTTAAAGAGATTATATATATACATACATATATGCATACAAAAATATATTTTAAACCATATCATTAGAACAATGCATTGATTGGATATCTTAATTAAAATCTTTTGTAATACAAAATTATTCATCATTCTTCTTTTCTATAGATCTAAAACATATTGTAAAATTTCGATACAATACATAACTACATAGAAATGTAAAAGCTGCAAAAAGGTGTGCAGTTTTATAGATACTCTAAAATTCACTCATTCTTGTTTGGAAAAGTGCTTGCAGTAAATCGATTTATTTTAAACGATAACACATCTATTCACAACCAACGTATCCGAGAAAGTATCTCTTGTAATTTACACTCTAAAAACTATATACGAGATGCTAATACCAGCTAACAAGAAGTACTTTCCATATTTTTGAAGAGGAATTAGTTGCAACAAAGTATTTATTAATGTAAAATAGTCTGAAGAGAATGGTCTGCTTATCTGCCTTTAATTAAAAATCCAGGATACTATAATACTAAAACTATAGGTACGAGTATGTATACACTCTTTTAGACCATCATGTACTCCGTTAATATTTAAACTCTTTCAAGTTGATTAAATTTCCATGAAAATGCTTATTTTAAAATCAGTACTTTACCTGTTTCACATACATATATATACGTACATACGTGTATGTACATACATACAAAAATATATTCAAACTTGCATAGAATGGCTACGTATATAAAATAGTAGAGGATGAATTTTTTTTTAATTATACAGGTTGAATTTTAGGGGATTAATCATGATAGTACATTTTGTGTGAAATTTCGTACCAAAATAGGTATATATTATAGCCGTTATCATATTAAACCAATCTGTGAGCATATTTGAGAGAAAGTTTAATATACAAACATAAATAAAACTATCTAAACTATTATTTAAACTATCCAATATATTTAAGTAAACTTTAAGATAATTTATAGAATATTAATCATATACTCGTTCAAGAAGAAAATAAAATTGGTATTTTTACTTTGAGTAATTATTAAACAATAAAGATTATCGATAACCAAAAATTGTCAATATTTATCAATTTTTATAAAATAAACCTCTCCAATAGCATATAAAGGCCAGACAAATTATCCTTAATACTAGTGCGAAGTATGCTTGTATATATTTACTATGTGGTTGGTTATGTTTGTAAGTTTTCCGCTTAATAAATAAGAAAAAATTCTATTCAAATGCCGTTTTTCACACAATGGATTAGACAATAACCCTTAGTGGAATTTTAATTTATTTTCTCATAGAATTTTCTTAATAAAGGACATTTCTGATTGAAAAGAATTGTATAAAGGTTGCAGACACCCAGTAGACACAAAGAAAAAAAATACTAAATACAATTCTCTTATGATTAATTATTCAATGAACTATAGGCAGTTTAGCTTTCAAAAATATTCAATCCGGTTAATATTTTTATTTAGTCAGAAAATGATTAATCTTTTGCCTGAAACAATCTGCTTCTGACTGAATCCGTTTAAACTCTCTCGAACTTAGTAGATTTATCCTGCAATAGACTTAAGCTTGAAAGCTTCACTAGTGATTTATCGACAAGTCAGAATAAGTTTTATATAACATTCATGAAAAACAATACAAGTGATTACTGCTTAGTTAAATCTTTTTATATTCAATATGCAAATTTTAATGATTTCATGTTCAACATTTTAGCAAAGTACTCTCGTATTTCAAAATGTTCCTTTAAATATCAATTTCAGCTGTTATATTATCATTAATTTCATTGTATAACAAACCCTCTTAATTTAAAATGATCTGATAAAATTTTCAATTTATCAAGAAATCGGATGTAAATGTATTTTCAAAAAAAATTCATTAAAAAATATATTCCCTGTTTATTTAGATATGGTTAAGTCAAATAGAATACCGATATTATATTAAACAATGAATTGATTTAAATGTGAGTCGATAACCTACGTCTCTTCTCCTACTTTAATTACATTAATTTACTTAAGAATATAAAAAAATCGCTGCCGTTTTACCAGGTGTATAAGCTTAAATCGGCTGTTTGGTCATAGATGGCGTGAGTGAGCGTATTAAGCTACCATGGGCACGCCATACTTTTTTTTATGAGTTTGACATCTGTCAACATTAATCAGTGCACATTGTCAGCAATTTCGTACAAAAACATACATTTTTCCTTTAGTAATCATGTCTAGTTTTGTGGTAGAAAAAGAGCATATGCCGGAAGCTCTGCTTTTCTGCTTCAATTTAAAGAAATCGGCTACCGGATCGCATCGTATGTTTATGGAGGGTTATGGTGACAGTGCTTTATCGGAAACAACGTGCCGACATTGGTTTCGTCAGTTCAAAGACGGCAATTTTGATTTGTGGGACAAGAAGCGTAAAAATCGGCCTAGGAAGGTTGAGGAGCATCAATTGCAGGCTCTTTTGGACGAAGACGATACCCAATCGCAAAAAATGTTCGCGGAGCAATTGGGTGTTACTCAACCAGCCATTTCCATGATCTGCGTGCCATAGGGAAGATTGAAAAGATCGGAAAATGGGTGCCGCATTATTTGAACGATAGGCAGATGGAGCGACGCCAAAACACATGTGAAATCTTGCTCGCCAGACAAAAAAGAAAGTCGTTCCTGTATCGGATTGTGAGAGGCGATGAAAATTGGATATATTTCGAGAATCCTAAACGCAAGAAATCGTGGGTTGATCCCGGGCCAAGCATCAAAATCTTCCCCAAGACCAAATCGCTTCGGACGGAAGACGATGCTGTGCGTTTGGTGGAATCAGCATGGTATCGTCTACAATGAGATGTTGAAACATGGTGAAACTGTCAATGCCCACCGCTACCACCAACAACTGATCAAATTGCACCGCGCTCTGCATGAAAAAAGGACGGATTATCAACAAAGACATGACAAGCTGATTTTCCTCCACGACAACGCACCATCGCACACGTTAAAAATGGTCCGAAACTACTTGGAAACACTCAGCCACCCCGCTTATTCACCAGACCTGGCCCCTTCGGACTACCACCTGTTTTCATCGATGTGCCATGCGCTCGCTGAGCAGCACTTCGTTTCTTACAAAGGCGTCCGAAAATGACTTGATGAGTGGTTTGCCTCGAAAACGAAGGAATTTTTTGGCGTGGTATCCACAAATTGACCGAGAGATGGGAAAAATGTGTAGCTTGCGAGGGCAAGCACTTTGAATAAATTGGTTTTTGCTTTCTATGAAAAAAACCGCGGATTTAATCTTATACGAGTACACCTGTTATTAAAATGTTTAAAAGTAAAAAAAGGTACAGAATTTAACAACGAGCTATTTTGAAACATGTGTGAGATGCTGAATATCAATCATAACATTTGTTGAGAAGCACTGGTGTGTCAGCTGTGTTGGGCTTGAATTGTTTGCAAGTTCACCGAGTTGACTTATTCACCAGGCGAGGAGGAGGAGGCCAAAGAAAGAAGAAAACCAATTACTATTTTTTAGGTAAGTAGTTTTCATTGAGGAATATTTCTCATTAAGAATATTAGCTTTTTCTGGTTTCTACGAGTAGCACCAAAAACTAATGATAACCTGTCCAGGATGAACCGTTTACAAGGTTTTCTATAAAATAAGTTCTGGAATAGCTCAGAACAAGGGTGCTTTGTATCAGATCAGACATTGCAGACACTTGAAAAAATATCATCTTGGAACATTCAATAGTATCCACAACTCGTAATTATATCTTATGTTAATGTCGATTTAGCATCTAAGTCAGTTAACACCATTTAAGAATTCCCAAAATTTCCAAACTTAAACCTATACAAATATAACAACTTATTAAAATAAATACATTTGTCTATTATGAAAAAATTATCCTTTTGATAAAATCAATATAAACCAAAAAATTTCAAGTAGAAAACTTGCTTATTATTATAGTTTTAAAATAAATTCCCTTATATCCACAAAAGCAATCATCAAAGTAATACAATCCATTCTACTTTTGGCACAATATACGAACAATATATGACTCCTGCGAGGATAATGTATCGAAAAATATAATAAGTCAAAAGAAAATTATTTATGGTAACAAACAAAGCATAATAATGAGCCAAAATATCAATCCTTAAGTATTGAGTACTTACTGCTTACTTGAAGCACGTCTGCGATAAATTTCGTATCAATTGTAGAGAATTTTTTATCGAAATAATAGAATATGAAATTATTTGTCTGCTCTAGGGATTATGAAGTAGTCAAGAATTCTTAAATAGATAAATTTGATCAATAATTGAATTGAGACAACTACGAGAGGGTCGTACTATTGCAGCATGAGCCATAAATAAAAATAGGATATTTTGCAATTGGTATTTGCAACACCAATCTAAATAGAACTTATTGAACCAAAATAATTGTTACTTCTTATTAAATACGATCATTATTATAATGTCTATAATAATAATATTGGGGTAACTATTGTCCTCTATTTATCTGAGTATTAATGTTTTTTTATTATTGGGTTTTTAATACTACAAAAATAAGAGCAATCTGATTAGTCAGTAATAAATGCAAGAAATGTAGTTGATATCAGCAAAACGATATTTGGTTATCATCTGTCATTCTTAAAAAAACGCCATACAACATCTTTAAAATATGTAATTATTAGGATAGTTTTAAATGTTATTGATAGCAGACAAAGATAATGATTTTTTTTAATTTCGTGCGGTATAAAGACTCCTTACTACCATATGGAATATTCTAAAGTGTGTTACTAAATTTCTTTGCAGTTGTAAAAGCACTTCGAGTAAAAGTAATGTCCAATTGAGGATACAAGCATAAGTGACATCCAGTTAAGGTCACCGCCGAAGAAATTATTGAAATAAACAATTCATGATATTTTTTCAAAAGACCGTGGAATGAAACATGGTATACATAATAAAAATATATATAGGCAATATTTTCCGAATACATAAAATCTTGGTTATAAAAAAGCTATCGAGATGGTTTGCTAACACCTAAGAAATTTTGGTTTGCTAACACCTAATTTTGCTAAAATGACTTCAGTGGACTGTTTGGACATTTTAAAAAATAAAACAAATTCCAATTGCAAGAAAAAGTCAATGATAAATAAACAAAAAAATAATTCGTACAATAAATTAATTATTTGTTTTATTTTTTATTGACTTATCAGACTTTATTCATTGATGCATTTCTATTAAGCAAGCGATAAAATTATACGACACACCAGCATATTTTAGCTTTTAAATGAAGCAGCTTAGCAGCGGCTTAACTTTAAAGCCAATAACAACTTAAAAGGCATTATTACTCAGAGCTATATTGCAACACTAAGTACTGCCTCTCTACAAAACTAGTATGTTAGTTCCTCTTAGACGTGCAGTACAAGTTTCAACATCGTTCTATAAGGATAAGTGGAGTTTTTGTTGTGTTTTACGTTACGAAAACTGCATTTGAACAATTATATTTTTTATTTTAGGCTTGGTGAATCCTAGAACTAAACATTCATAAAATTTTAAAATTAGGAAAATTTATAACGAACCTTTGAGAAACATTCATTATCAAGAGCACACGTTTTCGATTCGCAAAAAAACTAAGGAAGCCAGCAACATTGATGATAATGTGGAACGATTTAGAGCTCATGTGAATTTTAATAACCTTTAGGACAAACTATTAACCAGGGTATTTTTTATAAAAAAAAAAGTCCTTGAAAGGCTCAGAACAAGGGTTCTTGGAGTCAGATAATGCAGCCATCTCCTTCAACTAGTATTTGTCAAAAAACAAAGTTTTCCTGTGATTCTCCTTCAACTAGTATACCTGTGATATTAACTTTATCTACATCCTTATGACTATTTTAAGGAGATGGGTTTATTTATGCCCTTGGTCCTTAAGATAAAAAAGATTCTTAAAATAAAAATAAAACACATTAATGTTTTTTGATATCTTCAAAAGGAGTGTAACCTTCCAGCACTGCTTCCAGCATTACTACTTAGAGTGGAAACAATGCTTCCGCCAAAGTATAGTTGCCAAAAGAAAATTATTTAAAAATGATAACATTAATATTCAAAATAAAATAAAATTATTACAAACAAAATCAGTCTTATTACATTTTTGTCACACCTATTAAGTTTGAAAGATTAAAGTATGTTTAACATTCCAATTAGTAATCTTTTTTTGGACTTGAGTTGCCAGCTTATAACTAATTATTACAATAGCACTTAACAGTTCGGCTGAAAAGTTTAGAACGTAACATAGTTGCCTTCGAGGGCTATACAGCGATTTTAGCGATCTTCCAACTTTTCGATACCATTTTTATAGTACTCTTTCGGTTTTGCCTCAAAATAGGCCTCAGTTTCATCATCGGTCTTGCCAGCGAGTATTCTCTTGAGGTCTGCAAACAGGAAAAAGTCGCTGGGGGCCAGATATGGAGAATACGGTAGATGGGGAAGCAATTCGTAGCCCAATTCATTGAGTTTGACCATCGTTTTCATCGACTTGTGACACGGTGCATTGTCTTGGTGAAACAACACTTTCTTCTTCTTCAAATGAGGCCGTTTCTTAGCGATTTCTTTCTTCAAACGATCCAATAACGCTATATAATAGTCGCTGTTCATCGTCTGTCCCTTCTGGAGATAGTCAATGAATATTATACCATGCGCATCCCAAAATACAGACGCCATCACCTTGCCAGCCGACTGTTGCGTCTTTCCACGCTTTGGATTCGGTTCGTCGCTCGCTCTCCACTCTGCCGACTGCCGATTGGACTCTGGAGTGTAGAGACGAAGCCATGTTTCATCCATTGTCACATATCGACGCAAAAATTCGGTTTTATTGCGCTTGAATAGCTCCAAACACTGCTCAGAATCATCAACACGTTGTTGTTTTTGGTCCACAGTGAGCACACGCGGCACCGACTTTGCACACAGCTTTCGCATGCCCAAATATTCATGCACGATATGTCCAACAGGCTCATTCGATATCTTCAGAGTCTCAGCTATCTCGCTCAACTTCACTTTACGGTCATTTAAAATTATTTTGTGGATTTTTTGATGTTTTCTGCCGTCACCACTACTTTTGGGCGTCCACCGCGTTCTGCATCAACTGTGCTCGTACGACCAGTTCGAAATTGGCGAAACCAATATTCCACAGTTGAAATAGCTGGAGCAGAGTCCGGATAACGTTTGTCAAACCATGCTTTGGTTTCCACTGTATTTTTTTTCATCAAAAAGCAATGCTTTATCAATACACGAAATTTGTCTTTATCCATTTTTTTTTCAATAACAAAAGTTGCTCCACTCAAAATGCTATATCTCACGAACCAATCGACCGATTGCTGTCAAATTTTGACAGGAATCATTTGAAGCATGGTGCTTTTTGCAAGAGGCGCCATCTAGACGTCATGGTTCTAAACTTTTCAGCCGAACTGTTATATTTATAGAAATTTAATTTAAATCATATGAAATTAATATACAAAGTGTACTCATATCTGTGAAAAAGGATATATTTTTAATGTATTATGCAATGGAAAATATTTGTAAATAGAATTCTCATGAATAAAAAAGACTCATTTTTTTAAATTTTTATAGTTAGTTTATTACAATAACATAACCATTAAATGTATTTATTGAATCAAGTTATATTTTTTTTCTATGGTAACAATAGTTTACATCTTTAAAATTAAACTTCAATTGAAAATGAACATTTTTCATAGTATTTTATGAGTATTTTATTTTCTATTCAAAAAAAGGTTAAACCTATCTGCACAAATCAATTTTCCATATCATTTAATTAATTAATAAAAACTTCTATACGAATATACTCGTAACAAGTCTAGTCACTCTATCTTTTCAACTTTCAAGTTAAGAGTAAATATTGACTATTTTTTTATAGCACTGCAAATTTTTGATTCAAAAACCACTAGAAAAATTCATTTGAAAATTAATTGATGAAAAATATTGCAGATAAATGAAAATACACATGATATTTTGCTTTAGGTGTTATTCTAAATAAATGAATATTTTTGGATAGAACTTGAACTGTTCATTTTTGAAGTATGTACAATACATAAAATAACTAGTTAATATTTAAATATTACAACTCAAAGAGTATAAAATACGTATAGTTGAGATATGGTTAAAAACATTTTTTATTGGCTTTTTTCAAATGACGTATATGAGCTGAATATCTATTATATTTTGGATAGCATTTAATAGTATATTTCCAATATTTCCGAATTTAATATACTTTATCTACAGCAAAAATAGATTCCGAGTATTAACAACAGTAAAGCGTACAACAAAATCAATCTGAATTAATATAGTGTCTGAGCAACAATTTTATACCTAAAAATGAAATTGATATTTAATGGAAATTTTTATAGTTCAATAAACAAAATTGCAAATTGCTCTTTTTTTTTATTAAAAAATATATTTTGTAAAAGAACAAGTAATACACCATTATTAATTTCATAGATCGTTTTCGCAATAATTTTCTATTCAATTTTTCTTGAAAAAAAAATACTTACTCTTACGTCGTAAGCTATTTTTACATAAAATTATTGTTAAGAAGGTAAACTTGTTTGGAGAATAAATTCTGGTATGGATATTTTACTCCAATTATTGTGTCATGTTTTATACACAAATATATATAAATAATATAAAATCATCAAAAAACTACTAGACTGTCTTCCAAGTATTAACAAAAACAGTTTTATATTTTTCTAAACTACGAGTACCTTCAGCAAATAATACCTTCATACGTAATCTTACAAAATTATAATAGCTGATATAAAAGAATATATATAAAATTATATATAATATATACTAAATTCAGAAATTTCTCTTAAATTGTCATTTTCAAATTAATATTGACAAAGGTTTATTTACAATACTATATTTATAAGTTATTGGATATTTGCTTGAAAAGGATTCATTATAAAAGGACTACCTGTCACTAACATAGTAATGTTCTTTTTACGAGTATGCACATTTATAAATAATTTATATCCTTTCTTAAAACGAAAAAAAAACATTTGAATATTAAGAGCATAAGGGTTACTTTTTCTCATGGCAGTTTTATCAATAAACTATATAATATTTTGTTTATTTATATTTGTAAAAAGTCTTAAGATCAGAATTTTCAACACTTCGATATTATGTTCGTTAAATTATCGACAATAATACAGTGAGTGCATATCTGAATTAGCTGTAAACATTAAAAATTATTTTCCACTCAAATGATAATATCTATTTGAAGATATGAGTTGTAAAATTCATTAACATTATTAAATGTAGTAAATATTAAAACGATTTATATATGTCAAATACAAATATTTTAAATGATTATATTTTTTTTAATATTAAGAAAAGCTAAGGCTTCGCATTCATAATAAATAACGCTATGATAACTTTTTTTTTATTTTTTATTTGCAACTATAATTTTATTGTAACAAGCAGATTTATAGCATAACATTTTAATTTACAATCTTATGCATCATGAAGTGGGAGTACCCATCGCCGTTTCTCCAACTAACGGAAGTTAGATTCCTCTAGAAAATCTCTAGGCCATTGTCTCTTAAGTCTTCGATGAGTGTTTCCGAGGAGAGCAGTACAGGACAATTCTCTCACAAGTGGATTATGATGAAAGGATAAACGGGAGTGAAATTTGTTATAGCAGGAAATGTACAGGTCCTGAACTAAGGGAATATTTAGATCACGATATATTACAGTGTTACGAACATAAAAGGGGGCATCAACAATTTTACGGAGGATCTTGGATTGTAAGGCCTGGACGCGATAGGAATTGGAACGTTTCGTTGAACCTCAAAGTTCAATTCCATATGTCCAAATAGGTTTTATAATTATATTGTAGATTAGAAGTTTACTTTTAATTGTTAGTTTCGAGCGTTTGTCCAATAGTCTAAGAAGTTGTAGGTAACGTCTGTTAGCTTCAACTCTTTTTAATCTAGTATGTGGGTTCCATGTTAGTCTCTTCTCCAGGTAAAGTCCCAAATAACGCTCTTTGTCATATTGTGGAATCATGTTGCTATTAAGGTATAAAGGGGTAGGTTTTCCTTGACAAAGTGTGAAAGTAATCTGAGCACTCTTCTGTTCATTTACCTTCACTCTCTATCTCTTAAACCAGGATTGAAGGTTGTATATATGGAATTGTAAATTGTTGGAAGCTATGTCAGGATTTGTATGGGTAGCAAGTATGGGTGTATCGTTTGCATAAGTAGAAATGATAGTAATAGGATTATATGGGAAGTCATGGGTATGAATATTATATAAGATGGGATCAAGGATACTACCTTGTGAGACTCTGGCTTGAATAGGATATATTTTCGAGGATTCTGATTTAATTGCAACTTGGAAATGTCGTTGGGAGCGATATGAATTTATGATAAGGTAGTATGTTCAAGGAAGAAAGCTCTTGAGTTTCCAGAGGAGTCCAGGATGCCACACACGATCAAAAGCTTGGGATATATCCAAAAATACTGCTGGGCAATACTCTTTCCTCTCAAGAGAGGATTCAATATGATCAACAATGCGATGGCATTGCTGGATAGTAGAGTGTTCAGATCGGAAGCCAAATTGGTGATCAGGAATAATTTTTCCATTAACTAGGACAGGGTAGAGTCGTTTTAAGAATTAGTAAAAGGCTGATAGGTCAATAGGAGGAAGGAGAAATAATGGTTTTATTTGGTTTAGGAATCATTTTAATAACAGAAAATTTTTAGAATAAGAGAAAATAAGTTGTGCACAAAATACCATTGAAAATGTACGGTAGTCGTTCAAAAAGTCCTTAGAAAAAGATGGAAAAAATTTTTTTTTTATTTTTCAACATAATCTCCTTTTAGCTCATATACTTTTCCAACCGTTTTTCCAAAAATTTTATCACGTCCAAAAAATACGATTTCGGAAGTTCTGCAAAATACTTATCCGTTTGAGCAATGACGTCCTCGTTGGAAGTGAACCTTCGTCCGGCAAGCCATTTCTTCAGATTGGGGAAAAGAAAATAGTCACTTGGGGCCAAATCTGGTGAATAAGTGGGATGCTGCAACAATTCCATTCTCAATTCCACAATTTTGGTCATGGAAACAGCGCAGGTGTGCACACGCGCATTGTCCTGATGCAAGAGGGTTTTTTTCTTCTTCAGATGGGGGCGTTTCTCTTTGATTTCCTCGCTCAACCATTGCAATAACGACGCGTAATATGCTCTTGTTATTGTTTTTCCTTTTTCCAAGTAGTCGATAAAAATGATGCCCTGCGAATCCTAAAAGACCGTGGCCATCACCTTGCCGGCCGATGGCACAGTTTTTGCCTTCTTCGAAACCCGTTCACCCTTGAAAAACCACTGTGATGACTGTCTCATCATTTCTGGAGTGTATTAATGTATCCAGGTTTTGTCCACAGTGACATATCGATGAAGGAATTCGGCAGCATTGCGATGAAAGAGTGCCAACATAGCCTCAGAGTCCATTACACGATTGCGCTTATTCTCCTCTGAGAGCAAACGCGGCACCCATCTTGCCAAAATTTTTTTCACAGACAATTTTTCATGCAAAATTGAACCGACTGTACCTTGTGATATGCCCGTGGCGTCAACTAGTTCGCGCACTTTAATTCGCCGATCGTTCAAAATCAGATTGTGGATTTTGTCGATGATTTCAGGAGTAGACACCTCAACTGGGCGTCCTGAACGATGTTCATCTTTTGTGGATGAACGGCCACGTTTAAATTCATTCACCCAATTGTAAACCGTCGCAAACACAGGTGCAGATGTGCCATGAACTGCATCCAACTCGGCTTTGATTTCTTTCGGGCTTAAGCCTTTCAAATGGAGATGTTTGATGACAACCCTAAACTCGCTTTTTTCCATTGTTATGCACAAGTAAATGTCGTTTACTTTAATCGACGATAGAAATTGACCTACGCTATGAATTGAGCTGAAATTTTGACAGCTTTCCTGTCGATACTGCTACTTACAAAATCTTTAACGACACTACGAGCGCAATTTCTCGGATTTTCTAAGGACTTATTGAACGACCCTCGTATGTAATTAAAACTAAAGCTTTTCGGGAAATTTACTTTCGAATAGGAGCTGTTATTAGATCATAATAAAGAAATATTGTCACTAAGCGATTTTTTATAAGTATGATGACTATTAAGACCTTTTATATTTGTTTATTTGAATATTTTCAATAACCTATTCAGACTTTATGTAAGTGACTACCTTAATAATTGATGATTTTATTGATGAAAATTTATGAAAAAGTAATCGATTACACAAGTAAAGAATACCTTACTTGAAAAATTTCAATAAATTTGTTCAGTTCATCAACAAAATTTAATAAAATAACTATTTACAATAATAAGTTTATTTTTTTTTCAGGGGGCGGTCTCACCAAAAAGGAATTATTTAATCAAATATGAGTTACCTTTAAATTGGTAAAAAAAAAAACAAATTCATGACTAAGAAAAAATTGGTTAAAATATAGGCCTTTATTTAAAAATAGCATTTTGGTAAACAAATAATTAATTTTAAAACTTCGTTCAATTGTGCATATACCATAAATAAGCAGCTATAATTACTGAATAATGCAATATGTAATCGCATTAAGGTAATGCATGGCAGAATCAACGAAATTTCTTCAACAAAATATATCCACGAGGGTCATTCAACAAGTACTTAGCCTACAAAAGAAAAACGAAAATTTTGGAAAGGTGGCAATTTATTTTTCCATATAATCTCCTTCAAGCTCGATACACTTGGCCCAGCGATGCTCTAACTTTTTTAACCCATCCAAAAAATACATTTTCCCGAGGGAAGCAAAATAGGCCTCCGTGGCGACGATGACCTTCTCATTTGACCCAAATCTATTCCCGGCGAGTGATTTTTTTCAGGTTTGGAAACAAAAAGTAGTCACAGGGGGCCAAATCTGGAGAGTACGGTGGATGGGGCAGCAGTTCGTTGCGCAATTCGACCAATTTGGCAATGGCGACGGCGGAGGTGTGAGCCGGCGCGTTGTCGTGGTGGAACAGCACTTTTTTCTTCGCAAAGCGGGCCGCTTTTTCTTCAATTCGACGTCAAATCGGCCCAATAAGTCAGCATAGTAGCACCCCGTGATTGTTTTACCCTTCTCGAGGTAATCGATGTGGATCACACCTTGTGAATCCCAGAAAACGGTGGCCATCACCTTTCCGGCCGATCAAACAGTCTTCGCCTTCTTCGGAGCACGTTCGCCGGGTGAAGTCCACTGTTTCGACTGTTCCTTGGTGTCTGGTGTGTACCAGTGAATCCATGTTTCGTCGACGGTCACGAAATGACGCAAAAACTCCGCTGGATTGTTCTGAAAAGGTGCCAAACACGTCGCCGATGTGGTCTCACGGTTGCGCTTGTTTTCCAGTGTGAGCAAACGCGGCACCCATCTCGCCGACAGCTTTCTCATGCCCAGTTCTTCGTGAAGAATATGATGCACCGTTCCTACTGCGATGCCCACAGTCTCAGCTATCTCGTGAACCTTCAATCGACGGTCTGCCAACACGAGATCGTGGAGTTTTTTAACGTTTTCCTCCGTAGCAGCCGTTTTTGGTGCACCTGGGCGTGGCTCATCAAAAACCGACGTGCGGCCACGAACAAACTCGTTGAACCAATTCTTGACGGTCGCCATCGAAGCAGAAGAGTCACCATACACAGCATCCAAGCGATCTTTGATTTTGATGCGCATTTTCCCTTCCAAAAACAAGAATCTAATCACCGAACGATATTGTTCTTTTTCCATTTTTGTGCAACCGACCGACACGCTCGCTTTCAAAGGCTCTCAAAACAAAACTAATGAAGGAAATCGACTGAAACTTTGACAGTAAGCTATTAAAAGAATGTACTGCACGATGATAATTTTTTTTGTGACAGCAGTTTCATCGGGCGGTGAGGCTAAGTACTTGTTGAATGACCTTCGCAATCGATTACATTTTCGGACATGCATACGAACAAGTCTTTTATACTGTAATACAGATGGTAAGGGATTCTTCTTTACTGATAATGATGCCGCAATCGATTGGATAAAGAATATATTTCCTATTGGGAACACCTGTTTAAGAATATACATTTTTATGTATGTCTTCGATCAGCTTTCTTATATGCAGACCAAGTTCATTTCTTTGCATGTATGGTATTTTTGTTGAAAGTTTGCTAATGAATTTTACTCACTATGTTATTATTTGATCATGAGTAAACTTATTTTTGAACAATATTTTCAAAATCTCTAAATTTACTTCGATAATTGGTCGTCAATTAACGCAAATCAAAGTAAAGCCTATGGATGGGTCTAATTTGTCTATCAATGGTTTTGTTAGCAAACAAATTTGTCACTTTTGGAGTGAGAAACATGAACAAAAGATTTTGGAGACAACATTCCATCTACAAAAATGTACTTTTTGGTTTGATTTGCACGCCCCCTTTCTATCGAAATTGGCCTGGAGCTTACGTTGCGGTCAATGAACAGCTTCACCGGACAATGATCTACGCCACTGCGCATACATTAAGCGTAACTATCAACTTATTAAAAACACGATTTGGCAATAACGTGATTTCTTGCATGGGATTTTACGATTTGACACTGTTCGCTTATTTCTTGTGAGGATATGTGAAGTCATTGATGGCCGCTTGTTTGAATGTAAGGTCTCTGGGGAATTAGCTATGGCTCTATTATAAGGCCATGGCATCCTGTAAATGTTTAAGTTAGATGTAATCAGTGATTTATTAGTTAAATTAGCCAGTAAGAACTAATAAAATTTTGTAGAGCACGTTTATCAAATGATGGTTTAAAAAGCGTAATAAGGAATATCATTCAAAACCATATTTTTTGTTATTTGGATAAAAGCTGATGCAAGTTAGAGATTGGAGGAAATAAAGAGTTTTCCAGACCAACTGATTATCCCGTTCGTCGCCCAAAATTCTCACATGATTTTCAAACAAACGCAATTTACGACCCATGTTATTAAGAAAATTAGGTCAAATTTTGATAATGGGCCGCGGATTTTGCCTGCGCTGATTGGGATCACTATCTACAATCTATGCATATAATCAACACTATTTCAACAACAAAATATTACTAAATTTTAAGATTTCTATCTAAAATTGCTCAAAAATGCTACAAAAAATTAGAATACCAGGTGTATAAGCTTAAATCCGCTGTTTTTCCGTTAAAAAATACATGTTTTTTTTCATAGAAAGCAAAATAAAATTTATTTAAAGTACTTGCCCTCGGTAGCTACACATGTTTCCCATCTCTCCCGCCAAAAATATTCATTCTCTTTAGAGGCAAACCACTCATCAAGCCATTGTCGGACGTCTTCGTAAGAATCGAAGTGCTGCTCAGCCTGACCCATCGACGAAAATAGGTGGTAGTCGGAAAGGGGCAGGTAGGGTGAATAAGCGGGGTGGGGTAGCACCTCCCAGTTGAGTGTCTCCAAGTAGTTTCGGACCATGTTTGATGTGTGCGATGGTGCGTTGTCGTGGAGGAAAATCAGCTTGTCATGTCTTTGTTGATAATCCGTCCTTTTTTCACGCAGAGCACGTTGCAATTTGATCAGTTGTTGGTGGTAGCGGTGAGCATTGATAGTTTCACCAGGTTTCAACATCTCATGGTCACACCAAACGCACAGCATCGTCTTCCGTCCGAAGCGATTTGGTCTTGGGGAAGATGTTGATGGTTGGCTGTGATCAACCCACGATTTTTTGCGTTTAGGATTCTCGAAATATGTCCACTTTTCATCGCCTGTTACAATCCGATGCAGGAACGACATTTTTTTATCTAGCGAGCATGATTTCGCATGTGTTTTGGCGTTGCTCCATCTGCCTATCGTTCATGCAGTACCCATTTTCCAATATTTTTAATATTTTCCATGGCACACAGACGTATGGAAATGGCTGGTTGAGTAACACCCAATTGCTCCGCGAGAATTTTTTGCGATTGGGTATCGTCTTCGTTCCAAAGAGCCTGCAATTGATGGTCCTCAACCTTCCTAGGCCGATTTGCACGCTTCTTGTCCCACAAGTCAAAATTGCCATCTTTGAATCGACGAAACCAATCTCGGCACGTTGTTTCCTATAAAGCACTGTCACCATAGGCCTCCATTCGATGCGATTCGGCAGCCGATTTCTTCAAATTGAAGCAGAAAAGCAGAGCTTCCCGCATATGCTCTTTTTCTGGCACAAAACTAGACATGATTACGAAAGGAAAAATGTATGTTGTTGTACGAAATTACTGACAATGTGCACTGATTATTGTTGACAAATGTCAAACTCATAAATAAAAAAAGAATGGTAGCTTAATACGCTCACTCACGCCATCTATGACCAAACAGCGGATTTAAGCTTTTACTCCTGGTAAATGTGTAACTTATATAGTTGAAAAATAATATTAAATCGTTTATATAAAATAAAAATTCAAATTGAAGAAAATTTATAAAATGTGTTCAACTTGAACTAAAATTAAGTTATAAAGTTTTCTCGTGTGCTTAAATCAAATTACGTATCTGATTTTCAGGTCTCGTGTGTTCTGCATATCTAATGAAGGATTTAAGTCTTAAAATCTTAGATATTAAAGTTTTAACTTTGTTATTACTTTCATTATGAGATTATGCTCATATCAAATTTAAGGAAATATGTATTCTTTACCTGAAGGTAAATAAAATATACAAGTCTGTATGCAGTTAAAAAAATGTTGTTTAAATACGTATTTTCTTTGCTTTATTTTGATATATAAGAAACTTCAATTCCAAATTAACTATTTTTAAATATTATTATTTCTTTCTAATTAAGAAATTAGAAAGAAATAATAGAATACTTTTCTTTATTTTTCAGATACATCAAAAAAAATTCCAAAAAAAATATACCTAATAGAAGTTGGTGATTGTAATATTTGAAATTATTTTAGCAATTATTTTTAACAATAGAATTTATTTGATTTTTTTTAGATGTTTGAAAAAGTACAATTTATACTATTAAAATTTAAATTGACTCATACTTTACCCCAAAAGGTTTTGCTAACTCAAATTAATAAAAAGACTTTATCCTTAATGGTATCCAAAAAAAAATTTTTTTTCCCTATAAAACCTAAAATTTAATAAACCAATAAAAAAAATTCTATTTATTTAGCATGTACATATAAATTTGATATAAAATAATGTTTGGTTCAATAAATCTTAATACAAATACGAAATCCAAGTATTTTATTTCAAAATATTACCGATGATCACATTTGTTGAAAATTATAATAAAATCCAATTCATTCAAAATTCGTGTTTATTTTCGGATATGATTTTAAGAAGAAAATAACATTTAGATTTGCATACTTTATAAAAATTCTGATACTAAAATCACGTAACAAGTATATGAAAACATTTTAAAATAATATGTTTATTTTCATATATGTATATGTATACATACTCATACACTTCTAGGTGTTAGCAATAAAAACATTTTTTCTTTATTTATTCAGTTTCTGAATAAAACTTGAAGATAAGGCCTATATTGTTAAGGAAATTTGAATACCATATCCTTCCAGTTGGCTGTCGTTATCAATATTTGTGGTTATCGCACATAGACAATAAACAAAAACCTAATCCATATTATCCAATTTTAAAACGAAACACTCTGTGGACTCTTTTTGTCACATACAAAATTCGATTTTCTATTGAATGCGGTATAAAATACCTATGATACTATAGTATGTATATAAAAAAAAATTCATAGATACTCTTCTATATATATATATTTTTTTTTGTTAGATAAAATAATTTGAAAACCATAAAAATGGAATTTTCTTCCAATATACAAATCCATACATGGACTCGTATATACTTACGTAGGTTAGACTTTGCATATAAAAAAAAATCAGTCTGATAACGATAAACAAGTAGTTTCTAAAATCAGTTTGACTAAACTTGCTCATGGTACACCAATTTCCATACTTCCCAACACTTATACAGTCTACATATCTACCGTGGGATTTTATCTATCCTGTTTCATATTCAGATATCTAATCTATGTTCAGTATTCGCGTTTTATGCATAAGTACAAGTGAGAATACAATAGGAAGCAAGGCTTTGTATCTGATCGCATTCGAAGTTATAGGCAGAGAAATTCAGATACGTGCTACTCACAGCACGTACAAACCAGATAGATAGAGAGACCACAACACGACACAGTCATTTTTATTTTTCTACCAATAGATATCCTATACAGCTATACAGAATCACTCTAGAGACTTGTATAATATGGTTTGCATAATGAACGGATTGCCATAAATTCAAATATGCTATAATGGGGCTCAGGCTATTCAATCACATGGACTGAAAAATCCATGAGCTTAAAAGCAGGTATTCATGAATTCTTAGGCATATATACAAGTATAATCAATCTACAGATACTAAATAAAATTTGATCAGATATTTTCAATACACGTATACATTATAATCTAGTAAAAGTAATGAATGCTTCAGTCCATATGAGCTCATATCAGTAATATTTTGCATCAAAACTAAATCATAACTTCTATATTCTTCTGAATTTTTAAATATTTCACTTTTGACACAAAAAGTAATTAAACAATTTTCTTCTTACCTAACTGAAATTATTATATTATTCAATGTTTAAAATCCATAAGTACTTATTAGATATAAATACACTTAAGTTCATGACTATACGACAATATTGCATACTTCTCCTTCACATAACTTGTACTTTAGTCCCTTTTAGACGTGCAGTACAAGTTTCAGCTTCATCAGATAGTTACATGACCTTTAAGAGCGTAACAAAGTGTACCGATTTGCCTCCCTTTATCCCTTCTAATACATTTTACAAGCGCGATGTACCAAAATATTATGATGATATTAAAAATTCCTACAGCAAAAGTGGTTTATAAAAAACAATAGTGAAAGACTCCTCCAATATAAAAATTAATAAAAATGTGAACTATATAATGTTTTCGAACTATTGAAGTGAAACCATGAACTAAAATTGGAGCTATAAAGATGTCCTTGAAATATTTAAAAAAAAAAGCTTTTAGATTGGACAATGTAGTTAATGCTAAGCCCTGCCAGTGCATTTGCAATACCCCCTGTAAAAAAA
Organism: Atherix ibis; assembly: GCA_958298945.1. NCBI lineage: Eukaryota > Metazoa > Arthropoda > Insecta > Diptera > Athericidae > Atherix > Atherix ibis. The sequence goes on along the minus strand of OY282605.1, from coordinate 102,852,802 downwards.
GCAGTTTCACAATCTGAAAAAAAACCCTTGAAAGGATGTCATCTTGGTACTGTTGATAATATATAAAGGAGCATAACCGGGGAGCTGAAGGCGAATCCAGTTGAAATCTTCAAACACTCCAATGAAGTAGCGATTTTACAATCTGAGCAAAAGTGGTTTATAAAAAACTATAGTGGAAGACGTCTCCAATATAAAAATTAATAAAAATGTGAACTATTTAATATTGTCGAACTATTGAAGTCAAACGATTAACTAAAATTAGAGCTATAAAGGCGTCCTTGAAATATTTAGAAATAAGTTCTTAGATAGGACAATGTAGTTAATGCTAAGCCGTGCCAGTGCATTGGCAATACCCCCTGTAAAAAAAGCAGTTTCACAATCTGAAAAAAGTCTTGAAAGGATGTCATCTTGGTACTGTTGATAATATACAAAGGAGCATAACCGAGGAGCTGAAGGCGAATCCAGTTGAAATCTTCAAACACTCCTACTAAAATTGACAATAATATCTCAGTCGATGTATAGCTGCCCAAGTGAACTATTTTGAACAAGATATATAAATAATATATATTTTTAGTATATTAATTTATATAGAGTAAGATATGATGATATTATTTATATATATCTTAAAAAATATATAAATAATATCATCATATCTTACTCTATATAAATTAATATACTAAAAATTATGTTTTTTTTTATACTCGTATCTTAAATACACAAGGAACTATTACAGTAAATTTAAGAGATTATGATAGAAGTAAAAAGTATATTTTTATAAAATCTTACTATCCATAAATATAGAAATTTTATTTTTTTTTGTTCATACATTCAACATTATTAACATTCCAGAAATTTAAATAAAAACATAAAGTTTGCTGTTAACATTTTTCTACCTGGAATAATAGTATTTTATACTTTATTATAGAGAAAATATTTACTATTAACAGTTCAGCTGAAAAGTTTAGAACGAAACACAGTAGAAATATTCATTTTTATTATTCAACATAGTTGCCTTCGAGGCGATACAGCGATTATAGCGATCTTCCAACTTTTCGATACCATTTTTATAGTACTCTTTCTATTTTGCCTCAAAATAGGCCTCAGTTTCATCATCGGTCTTGAATTTCTTGCCAGCGAGCATTCTCTTGAGGTCTGCAAACAGGAAAAAGTCGCTGGGGGCCAGATCTGGAGAATACGGTGGATGGGGAAGCAATTCGTAGCGCAATTCATTGAGTTTGACCATCGTTTTCATCGACTTGTGACATGGTGCATTGACTTGGTGACACAACACTTTTTTCTTCTTCAAATGAGGCCGTTTCTTAGCGATTTCTTTCTTCAAACGATCAAAGAACGCTATATAATAGTCGCTGTTGATTGTCTGTCCCTTCTGGAGATAGTCAATGAATATTATACCATGCGCATCCCAAAATACAGACGCCATCACCTTGCCAGCCGACTGTTGCGTTTTTCCACGCTTTGGATTCGGTTCGTCGCTCGCTCTCCACTCTGCCGACTGCCGATTGGACTCTGGAGTGTAGTGACGGAGCCATGTTTCATCCATTGTCACATATCGACGCAAAAATTTGGGTTTATTGCGCTTGAACAGCTCCAAACACTGCTCAGAATCATCAACACGTTGTTGTTTTTGGTCCACAGTGAGCTCACGCGGCACCCACTTTGCACACAGCTTTCGCATGCCCAAATATTCATGCACGATATGTCCAACATGCTTTTTCGATATCTTCAGAGTGTCAGCTATCTCGCTCAACTTCACTTTACGGTCATTTAAAATTATTTTGTGGATTTTTTTGATGTTTTCTGCCGTAACCACCTCTTTTGGGCGTTCACTGCGTTCTGCAGCAACTGTGCTCGTACGACCAGTTCGAAATTGGCGAAACCAATATTCCACAGTTGAAATAGCTGGAGCAGAGTCCGGATAACGTTTGTCAAACCATGCTTTGGTTTCCACTGTATTTTTTTTCATCAAAAAGCAATGCTTTATCAATACACGAAATTCGTCTTTATCTATTTTTTTTCAATAACAAAAGTTGCTTCACTCAAAATGCTATATCTCACGAACCAATCGACCGATTGCTGTCAAATTTTGACAGGAATCATTTGAAGGATGGTGCTTTGTGATAGTTAAGTAGCCAAAGTTAATTATCACAAAGCACCATCCTTCAAATGGTTATCCGGACTCTGCTCCAGCTATTTCAACTGTGGACCAATATTCCACAGTTGAAATAGCTGGAGCAGAGTCCGGATAACGTTTGTCAAACCATGCTTTGGTTTCCACTGTATTTTTTTTCATCAAAAAGCAATGCTTTACCAATACACGAAAAACGTCTTTATCTATTTTTTTTTTAATAACAAAAGTTGCTTCACTCAAAATGCTATATCTCACGAACCAATCGACCTTTCATTAAAAAAAAAGGGAAATTTACATTATTAAAAAAATAATGTAAATTTCCCTTTTGAACTAAAAAATAATAAAAATTGATATAAAGAAACTCTTAATGAAAAACAAGATTAATATTACATAAATCATATTTTCATAAAAGACCAATTCTATCCAATTTTCATAAAAAAAATCTATTCTAATATAAATATAGAAAAGAAAATGTAAAATCTAAATTTGTTTGTTTATTTAAGTAATTTATCATTTGAAAAACTAACATTTAGATAAACAATAGATATCACGACAATATTTACTTCAAAACTTAACTAACTAAACTAGAAATAAAAAAAATTTATACAGTAAGTCTGTCTGAAAACAAATCAATTAATATACTTAACAACCAGCTTATGATAATTATATATTTATATATGTAAATAGGTTTCAAGTATATAAACATATGCATACATATACATATGTTACTCTTTGATAGCCAAAAAATGATCCATGTTAATGTAGAAGCACTAAAAGCACCCTTGAGGAACAATTTCAACTAAAACATTCTCCGTTTTAGGAAAACGCATGTTGTCTTTGGTAAAACTTCTGATAATCAGTATTTTACAGAATAACAGTTGAACAAAACTTATGCTAATACATTAATCACTTGAATTATTAGCCCGAGGATAACATTTCTATTTCCTACGTAGGCTAATAAATGTGATCCTACTCCTGCTCTCCAAATAATCTATCCAAGTATTCAAGTGTTGAACTAATGCGTATACGAGTATGAGTTGTGATCATTTCAACTGTTAGATATGCAACCAAACCAATTACGGCTCTGGTTGATTTCCAGCCACAATATTCAGAATATGTTGTCAGATAAAGTATAGATTAATGTGTCTGCATTATGAATAAATACTGATTCTTATCAAAAAATGGATTATCACATCGAGCTTTGTTGTGCGAAAATATAACATAAATTTCCATGACTATATTCGATTTAATTCATTTTTTTTTTGACCGAAAACTGAAATTGTTTTCAAATTTTTTACCTATTTTATAATAAAGTTTTAATAGGTGAATAATTTAAACTGTCTAAATTAGATTTTATTTCTTTTTTTTAGCAATTTTATTTATTTTAAAATATTAATGTTACCGCTTTTAAGGTAGTTTCCTTCGGCAACTATCATTTCAGTTTTTGGTCTTGGGTAACGAAAGAAAAGTTACATGGACTTCGAATAAATGAGTAGAAAGGCTTTTGAATATCAGTGGAATCTATATTCCAATAAAAAGTCGTTGATGGAGATCGCTTTATGACATAGGGCTTTGCATGACAAAAAAACCTTTTCTGATCCTTTCGAAGAACTTCAATATTAATCGACGGTCTAACATGATAACATTTCTCACTCAATATTTAATGTATAAGACCTGTTTCAACCTCCTTAAGTGCTTCATTAAATCGAGAAAATGTCATTACCTTTCTGCCTTAAATAAGTTCAAACTTTTTGCTGTATAATTATTAAAATCATTATTTAAATAAATTTACCATCGACATCAATTATCCAATTATTTTTAACGCATTTTTCCTTTAAATTCTTTATTATAAATCTATTTAAACAGTTTATTTTAATCATTACCACATCGATGCTAATTTTTATAGATTTCTCTTATGGTAATTTGTTTATTGCTAAATAATTGTAATTTTAATTAAAATTACAATAAAACCTAATTGGTAATATGATAAAAATATAATTTTACATTTAATATTATACAATATAATATTAATGTAATAAAATTTATAATCAATTCTGAATTATAGTCTCCCATTTTATTTTATATAATATTTATGACTATTTTCCAAAGTTATAAAAAAAATCATTTTTGAATTTATTATGTTAATCTAGGAAATCCATAAATTGCACATGATACAAATCCTTTCAAACATACTGGCGGCATCATATAATACTCATATCATGTTATCTCCATATATCATAGATTGCATTGAATTTAAATGGGCTAATTAGCAAGCGCAATGATGCAAACGGACGGCCAAGAAGGATAAAAATTGCAAATATTTTTGTAATTATCCTGGTGCTGTTTGTGCTTACCCATAGAGGAATGTTCTTAAACAAATTCATCCTTGATTAATTGTTCACTATATCAATCACGTATTGAATTAATGGAAAAACTAAGTGTATCCATGCTAACATGTGCACAAACGGGCATACTTACAATCGATTCAAAGGCATCGCATATCCATAAATTAGAGAAACAACAACCCTTAAAGATTCAGCTATGTCTATTTGCTTAATGTGTTTCCATTTCCGTGTAGCTAATTGCTCTAAGCATAAGTAAACCACTGATAGTGTGAGAGATTAGAATGTTGGTCACCCATTTTATTTGTTCTGTCTTTGAACTGAATTTGTTAGACGAACGTTTCTCCCTTCGAACAACTAAAAAAACTAAAATCAGGTCTGATAACTGGTGACTGGCGACTTGACTATAGTTTTTAGATTTTTGGGACGAAGGGTCAATCGTTTGCGGGCATTGCAATTGGTAAGACACTATCTACCTATGCTTCCTATATAATATGCCAACGGGCTGGGGATCAAAAATCTAGACTGGTTGGGACTACCCTCGAAAATTAAAATGTTACCGAAGAGAATGTGTTAATTAAGAAAAGTGACCAGCACAACTTCGATAAAGAAGACAAATGGCTAGAATCTTTTACACTATAGAGGCGGAATATTTATTCATTTAGATTAAAGATTAATTTAGTAAAATTTACTTTTATTTTATTATTTATAAGTTAGCATGTATTTATATATCTTTTTATTTTTTTTTGTTACATTTAACACATGAAAAAATATATATTGCACCTACTTTTTATCATATTTTCTTTTTTTTGGATTTTTAAGGTTGGACACTATTCTGATAAAAGTTGATAATGATATAATATTATTTTGGTGCTAAAAGAATTTTTTATAAAAACTAAAATAAAATTGAAATACTTTCAAGACAGATATAATTTTTATAATACGCTTTTGTCATGAAATCTTTAAACAGGCAACTACTAATGAATAATTATGATAGATAAGCTTTCTAAGGTGTAACCCTTTTGTGGTAAAACAGTATCCGTAATTTATTTTTAATTTATTATCCTAAAGAGATAAAAATATATATAAAGTTAAATAATATTTTTGAAGGGAAAAGCGTTTATACTTTTATAAATAAAAAATCTACATACAGATGTTCATTTCTAAAAGTAAAATATTTATTTTTAATTTTAGTATACCATATTAATTCTATTAATTTTAAATTTTCTTCATTCTTAAGAATCAGATTATTTGTCTTAATTTGACGAGTATATTAAACAAATAAGATAACTTATAATTTTTTCTCTTTTATTAAAAGTAAAGTACCAGAAATAATAGAGCTTTATCAAATTTCAACACCATTCGTTTATGTTTTTTAAGTGTAAAAATTAATTGATCAGAAAAAGTCCATTGATTTTGTAAATAAATTTCTACCGAGAAATATTGCTTAATTTCGCTTGACAATTGGCATTTTTCTCAGGAATATCGAATTAGATATCAAAACCAAAATCATATCGGATCTGAATAGTATGTTATTTTCCAAATTTACTTTATGTGCATATCAAAGACTACGTGAAAAACATTATTTATAGTTGTACTGCTATGGACATTTGTGTATACATCTGACTTTGGGTAAATAATATTATTGTACAACAGAGCAGTTTCGTTGTATTGGCAATACTGTAAAAGAAAACGTACACTGATAATATCATTCTTAAATGCTAGTGCCTAAGACGTTATATATTTTCGTGAAGAAGGTATCAACCTCTTGAATTTCAAAGCAGTCGTAGAATAGTAAGTAACCACAAAAATATTTCAAGACGATATAAAGTATTTCAGAAGCGTTCAACATAATAAGAACAAATTATGCTTTTGCTGACGACAACCATAATGACCAAAATCAATTTTAAATTTGATTCGACGACTAAAATGTTTTTGAATTGTAAATGTACCTACAAAATAATATTAAATCACCACCAAACAATACGTGTACCATGTTGTAACTGAATCTTTTTCATTTAGATTTTATTCTATATGAAATATGAAAAATTAAAAACGTAATCTCAAGTTATACAAAAATACTCTCGAAAACAGATTTATAATATTTTTTAAGAAATCACTAAATGCTAATTCGTTGTCGTGATGATATTAATAATTCAGTGTGCAAAATTTATTTCATGTAATTTAATTTAGCATGAGAATTCTATTAGACTTATTGTAAATTAATAACTAATATAATAATATTTAAAAAAATAGGATAGAAAGACTATTGATATATTGTAATATACGTTCGGGTGACATTATGAACTTCCCCTCCATATAACTAATAAGTTTGTACATCCTAGACTTTTAGTATAAGTTTCAACTTCGCGTTCTGAAAAATGAATCCACGATATTTGGAGCAATAATGTACCATCAAATTTTGTATTAAACTTGATGAACCGTTCTGTTTGACTTACGAAAATTTGGATTTTCTTATCAAGATTACAGTTTGTTCAGTGATATTGAGCAATTTTGAGAGACCCAATAGCAGTGGAAACAAACTCAAAAACTGATGAAACCGTGGAACAAGTAAGGACTCATGTGAGATCAGACCGTCGATTAGTATTGAATCTGGTGAGTAATCTTTGAAAAAGGGCTTTTTTCGACAGCTAGGATATTACAGACATTTTGATGCTCTACCATGATAATATCGGTTGTCACATGACCATCTTTATGAAAGAGTTTTTAACAGAAAAATGATTCGGGTGGTTTCCCATCCGAAATATTTACCTGACCTAAGTTTTTGTATTTTTTCCTTATTTTCTAAGACCAAAACCACTTAAAAAAAATGTAGCCTTGGTATTTTCCAATCATATTTAAAAGAGTATAACCAACAAGCTAAAGACGATTCCATAACACTTTTACGAAAAGTGAAAACCAGGCTTCAGTCGATTTATAGATATATAAGGGAAGTATTTTGAAGCTTATACTCGTAACATTATTATATGAAATAAAAGAAAAAAAATAGTATCATTACTTTTCGAACACACTTTGTACAATAATTAATTAATTTTAAATTATAAAATGCAATAAACTCTTTAATTAGATCCTCAAAAATTATAAAAGATATTTCAATGATTGGTCATTTAAGGATTATGAAACCAAATTATTTGTAGAAGTTAATGTTAATGTCTTATTTTTTGAAAAGACTATCTTAAAATCAACTGTTTTATAACAAAATACTAATTCTATATAGACTTTTTTCAAATATTCTATCATCCTTTATTCTATAAGCAATCAACCTAAAAGAAACATGATCTTTTCTAGATGACAGACAAGTTTTTGAAAAAAAAAATAGCTATATTAAATATTTCAAAATATTTTGTCTGCCATTTCAATTTTTCATTTATAATAAATAATTCAATAGTACAAAAAGATTTCACACAATCAACTCATATCTGTTTAAAGTTTTAATAATTCGTTTCACTTTCGTTTTCCATTTGAAACAAATTTAGGGCTCTCAATTCAAATTTAAATTACTTTGTCGCTTTTATAAAAGTGAAAATTTTATTTAAACACAAAATTAGATTTCACTTTTAAAAAATTTATTCGCACGTATCGTGTTTGATTTTGTATCACCCAGGGAACTGTCGAAAGGTTCCCTTTTTTATCATCTATATATATGTATACATATTATAGGTAAAGTGGAAGAAAGGAAAAAGGAATCAGTATCTTACAATATAGCACTTACATAGTTAAGTACATTGAAATATTCTTCGTCATTATGTGTGCTATATTCTGTAGTTACTGAAGAAGGAAAATAAGAAATTTCTGTACATATAAAGTTACGATGAAAGGAAAAATGTTCACATACCGCTTTCCATTTTTATTCTAAACTGTAGGAATTCCCAGCGGACGACAGTGTTACACTAAAAGAGGAATATTTCCATATACCTTTTCTTATGTATCATGTATAAAAATAATGTTTCTTCTTCAGTCTTCACAAATTTACGTTCTTGAATTCCGACAAAAATAAAAATTGTTAACATTACATTTTTTCAAATATAATATATATATATGTTCAGTATTTTTATTTATTTCTAATGTATAAGTCTATCATATTTTCATATATGATAAATATTTTACATACTACAGTTAAAAAATATTATGTGAATATTTCTAAAATTATGCAGAAATTTTCTACGTTATCAAAATACTTACTAAAAAAAATTATTTCACTTCTATTCTAGAGATTTTTATATTCATAAGAGGGATTAATTTTAGTTTTTTCATTGTGGTGTCCTTGAAGCTCGTATTTGTCACTACGACTATTAGATAAAAACAGTCATTATTAGAGCTATTTAACACTTTCCAAAATAAATTTCTATAGTTTTTAAAGTATTTTTACTTATTGTAATATTATCTAAAAGTAAACAAATTATTTTTAAACCTTTTTTACAGATATCTATAACTACATTTAGTAACAAATTGATTTGTATAATAGTCATAATTAACATGAATGGCTATGGAGAGTAAATATATATTGAAGTTTCTCCTGCTAGCGTGTGCGTATGTGTATGTTCAGACTTAGTATTCTAATAAATCACGGAACCAGTGACGCATGGATGGGTGTTTCTGGGAAAGGCAGTAGAGGATAGTTCTTGGATAAGAGGATTAGTATGATTGGAGATACGGTGATGGAACTTTTTATAACGAGATACAGTCACATCAAAAACAAATGGGAGTTAATGCGAACATAGAAGCGAGCATCGACAATTGAACGGATTATTATGATTGAATAGATTGAATTCGACGGAAATCGGAAGGCTTAGTGGATCCCGAGAGTTCTAGTCCCTAAGTCCAGATGAGTTTCATTAGGGCATTGTATAAAAGTACTTTGTTGTCTATAGTAAGTTTAAAAGGTTTGTATACAAGTCGATCGTCTTTTTAGTTCTCGTCATTTAAGTCTTGTATGTGGGTTTCATGTCAAACGTTCGTCTAAGTTCAGTCCAAGGTACCGAACTTCGATCAGTTATTATATTTTGCTCCCATTTAGGTACATGGGAGGATATGGTTCATGGTGGGGAGTAAAAGTTACGTGGGTAAATTTACGTTCATTGACTTTTATTCAAAGTTGGAGAATTTATGTTCATTGATTTGAGTTTGGAGAATTTCGCAAGCATGTTGACGACCTGTGTTTCGCTAAATGCAAGACAGACCGATTTTTTGTGGCGTTATGTTGGTACTCATGTCTCTCACTTATGCCGACAAGTTTGGTCATTTTAAATGTTCAGTTAATTTTTGACAGCTGCTTTGCTTGCACGTGTTTTGGCTCGTCTTCCATTTTTGCCCATTCCAAAAAATTGATCAAAGAATCTGTATCATATTTTGTGCGAAAAACAAAATTAATTGCGCGGTCACATTCCGAATGTTCACTGTGGCATATGGTGAAGCTACCTTGGACCGAAGAAACGTTTATCGGTGGTATAAAATGTTCTCAGAGGGGCGAGAAGATGTGAATGACGAAAAACGTGCCGGACGCCCGAGCACGTCAACAACAGATGAAAACATTGATGAAGTGAAGAAAATAGTATTGGCCAATTGTCGAATCACCGTTAGAGAAGTTGCTGAGGACTTAAACATATCGATTGGCTCGTGCCATTCGATTTTTACCAATGATTTGGCGTGAGACGGTTCGCCGCGATATTCGTACCAAAATTGCTCAATTTCGACCAAAAACAGCATCGCATTAACATTGCTAAGGAGCTGTTGGACTCTGTCCGCGACGATTCAAATTTGCTCCAGAGGGTCATAACTCTTGACGAATCATGGATTTATGGTTATGACATGGAAACCAAAGCTCAATAATCCCAATGAAAGCTGCGGCACGAGCCAAGTTTTGCTTACAGAATGTGAAGGTTTTGCTTACAGTTTTCTCCGATTGCAGGGGCGTGGTGCATCATGAGTTCTTGCCACAAGGGTAGAACGATCAATAAGGAATATAACCTACAAGTTATGCGCAAGTTGCGTGAAGCCATCCGCCAGAAACGCCCGGATTTGTGGAAGAACAAAAATTGGCTTTTGCACCATGATAACGCCCCTACTCACGCATCGTTGCTTGTGCACGAATTTTTGGCCAAAAACAATACACTAATAATTCCGCAGCCACCGTATTCCCCAGATCTAGCCCCTGTGACTTTTTCTTAGTTCCGAAACTGAAGAGCCCCATGAAAGGACGACACTACGCTACGATTGAGGAGATAAAGACGGCATCGAAAGAGGAGCTGAACAAGATCACAAAAAATGATTTTTTGAAGTGCTTCGAGGAATGGAAAAAACGTTGCACAAGTGTATAATATCTGGTGGGGATTACTTTGAAGGGGACAAAATAGATATTCATGAATAAATAAATAATTTTTGAAAAAAACACAAAATTCGTGATACTTTTTGAACAAACCTCGTATATAACATAGCAAAGAAGATATGGGCACAGATTGGGATGTCTGAGTGTAAATGTTATATAGGATGGGCCCATGTATGCAACCCTGTTGAACACCAGCCAATATCGAAGAGTCCTTTTAAGTTTCCAGAATAAGTCCGGGTGCCAAACTCTATTAAAAGCTGGACTTTTATCAAAAAAAACACATCGGTACAGTAACTTTTTCTTAAAAATATTATTTACTATTTGCTTAGATACCATTTTTTTTAAAAATATGTGCTATTTTTTTAAAAATCATGTTGATATGAAAATAAAAATATGTGCTATTTTATAAAATCTTGATAAAAAAATAAGAATTTAAAATATTTTATAATTTAATAAGAACGAAGTTTTACTTTATATTTTAAAGTATTTTATATATGCATATATAAATATATTCAAATAGCAGTTAACTGTTATTCGATTTTGGCTAAGTATTCATGTAAAAATATAATTCCGAGTTTCCTGATGCTAATTATGTTAATTAAGCGTTTTGTAATATGACATATTATTCCAGGATACAAAATCATAAACAACTATACAAAATGAAGATTAGGTTTAATCAGGAAGTTGTCATTTCTAGTATCTTTTCTTATAAGGAAGCACTAGTCATAAATCAATAAGACTTATTCTTTCAGAACCTCAAATTACTTATTATAACCGAAAAACTATATATAAAAAATGTGTCAACATACACCAATAAGATATAACAAATAAAATTATTCAAAAATATCGTTATTTATTCGAATAATTCTGTATACTATATCGCTTACCATGTATAAAGTATTTATGATCAAAAATGATTTAAGCTAAAATTTATTCAAATTATCTTACCTAGTACGAGTACATATTCATAAGTACGTTAAACCTTAAGTATAAAACGCTACTCTTATTAGCATATTACCATGGTAAGGGTGAAAATTTGTCTAAAATAATATAAAACAAGAAATTTAATAGCATCAGCAGTATTTTCATTTTATTGAACATTTCTAAGTTAACCATTTTATACTCGTAGTATTTTATATACATAAAGACGCACATTTAAAATATAACCAAAAAAAGACATGTTTGTAGACGCAATAGAAGAAGAGAGCATTTGCATTACGACTCTAACAATGTATGGTGAAATTTAAATAAATTGGAATAGAAATCATAAGGAATGAAAATAATAAGGGTAGATTCTAATAAATATGACAGCATGCAATGTAACGAATATATTCTGTAAGTAAATGGCCAGTTCCCTTCAAATGGTAACTAGCAACAATTCAGACAGGAATGCAACGGAGGTACTTTAGTACTCGTAGAAAGGAATCTATGCAAACAAACAAATAATACAATTAAAATAATAATGAAAACAATTCAAGTTCAAATTTCCACCCCATCGTTTGATATTATCCGGAATGCTTGTATACACGTATATAGTTTCTAACCTGATATAAAGCTTTGTATAATAGACTATAGCTATGGTTGATACAAGTATGGGGTTAGTGAAGAGCAAATAACTAAGTCGACCCAAGGGTGCGCTTTACGAATTGAACAATAGAACAATGTGCAGTAAACATAGTAGCCAAAAGCGTAGAAAAATTTTAAATCTACAAACACCTACAGCTGGTCTTTGTACACAATTGAACAAATGAAATGTTGCCGACATTAACTCCTATGCATAGTTCAGGTACTCACCAATAATGGTATGTTCACAAAGGTCTTTGGGGGTAACTACCTTCCATCGACCTAACAATTCATCTGTAGGGAATTCATTCATTTCAGCATAGAATCATCAGTGCCGTCTTCATTGTGGAGTATTTCATTAAAATGGAGAGCACAAATACTCGCAGTGTACATTTTATACGTATAAATCTTTGTCAACAGTGCCCAATAAGTCCAAACATCAATCGAGTTACATATATTGTACAATAATTTACTATATACGAGCAAAATTGCATCTGCTAATTACTTAGTATGTATAACAATTTATGTGTATTTATGCACATTATATATAAACATATGAAAAAGTAAATAAAGACAGACTATATACGAGTACAAACAAAACAAATGCTCATATATAAGGAAAATATATTAGTTTGAATAAAGACAAAGGTTATTTTGTACGAATCACCATATTTGATTTTATGCTTACAATATAACCTAAAACCTATTGCACATTGAAGAGATTATACATTTTCTTATTATGATATCCTTACGAGTACACTAATATTAATTCTAAATATACCAATCAAGAGTTTAGCAACTTAACACATATAATTGTATGAAAAATTTTACCACAATCCCATTGTTAATATGAGATTACAATCTAATGCTTTATTCTTAACAGTACTGTGTGTATATCATTAATCTACAATAATTAGATAGCCTTGTAAATCACAAATAAATATAGTATCTTAATAATTATTATATATTACACATAACTGTTATTAACATATTGTATCATAAATCTTTACTTCATAGTAATAATAAATTTATCAGTGACTTCTAATAGGAAAAACATTATTTTATTTTAAAACACCACTTGACGCAGATACAATGTTCTCCTGACACCTTCGTAGATTAACCAGCCATTCTAACATGCACCGAAAATTCTGCTACAACTTTCAACATTTTACAAAATATATCCTGAAACTCCAATATTAAAGTAAACGAACAAAAAAGCGTTGGTATAACTTTTACTGGAAATCATGAATCATGCCTCTTCTATAAACATTAATGACAGTATAATAATCTAAAAAGGAACTGTTACGTTATTAAGGTCTATAGCTTGTCAAATGGTTAACTTAAAGCCCACACACATATATAAATATGAACTTCTATTTAGACTGTTGGACTTACGCTCAAGACTTACACCTAAGCCGACCAGAACTATGGAGCGCTCTCAGTTCTTACAAGTCCCGTCGTATACGAGGTCTATTCAAAAACTATCGCGAATTTTGTTTTTTTTTCAAATTATTTATTTATTCATGAATATCTAATTTGTCCCCTCCAAAGTAATCCCCACCAGATATTATACACTTGTGCCAACGTTTTTTCCAATCCTCGAAGCACTTCAAAAAATCATTTTTTGTGATCTTGTTCAGCTCCTCCTTCGATGCCGTCTTTATCTCCTCAATCGTAGCGTAGCATCGTCCTTTCATGGGGCTCTTCAGTTTCGGAAACAAGAAAAAGTCATAGAGGGCCAGATCTGGGGAATACGGTGGCTGCGCCATTATTAGTGTGTTATTTTTGGCCAAAAATAGCAAAAGCCAATTTTTGTTCTTACACAAATCCGGGCGTTTCTGGCGGATTGCTTCACGCAAATTGCAAATAATTTGCAGGTAATATTCCTTATTGACCCTCTGGTAAGAATTCATGATGCACCACGCCCCTGCAATCGAAGAAAACTGTAAGCAAAACCTTCACATTGGACCGAAGTTGGCGCTTTTTCCGGTCTTGGTTCGTGCGGCAGCTTCTATTGGGATGAGTGAGCTTTGGTTTCCACGTTATAAATATAAACCCATTATTCGTCATCAGTTATGACCGTCTAGAGTAAATTTGGGTCATCGCGGACAGAGTCCAACAGCTCCTTAGCAATGTTAATGCGATGTTGTTTTTGGTAGAAATTGAGCAAAAATCGAAGACAAGTCAAAACACGTGCAAGCAAAGCAGCTTTCAAAAATTAACTGAACATTCAAAATGGCCCAACTTGTCGGTATAATTGAGAGACATGAGTACCAATATAACGCCACAAAAAATCAAAAATCAAATATACGTAACACACGGAAATTAAAAATTCGTGATACTTTTTGAACAGAGCTCGCATAATTCATCCAGTCCAAAATTCTTCAAAATATGATGACCGCTCGTGACTATTTTTATAGCAGTGATCTTAAAGCTTCTTTCGTTCGTGAATTAGATGTAACTCGTTATAAGAACTTTCATGCCTATTTACACTATCGATCAAATTTGCTTGTCCGAAAATAATCTTAAATGACCCTCTTACGGTTTGGCAATGGTCATAATACTCGTATTTATAAAGTTTATCGAAAGTAAGCTGAATCAAGCCTTATTAATGTGGAGTAGCACTGAAGGATTTTACTCCTCCTTTTTATTCCGAATGTTTGTTAGTAATTTGAAATCATAAATCCACTTGTTACTTATAAAAGTTTTAGATATTTTATCATAGCAACAATCATCTCGGCCTGATAAAATATGATGCTTTCCTGAAGTTTTTCCAAATAGTAATTTATGGCGGGGATAATTTCATTAGTTATGGCAACACTTCGTAGCTAGCGAGAACCAAGTCTACCGAATCTGATAGTGTTTTCAGTAGTTGATTTGTTAAATATTTAAAAGTTGAACTCCTTTTAAATTAGAGTGGATACATTTGAGATGCCTATAGTTACAACTACCTTGCGCATCTTTATTATCCTTGTAAGGGTGCGCAAGATAACTGTAACTATAGTCATACACCAGATGTAAAAGTTTTTTAATTGTTTCGAAAGTGTCCAGCGTTTTTGAATATCCTTTAACTATACCACTTTCACAACTCGTACGACTATATATAAATTTGTGTGCCTGATTTTTTGTATTCAAATCATGAATGATGAAAACATTAAGATTCAGATGAATAACTTTTGTTACGAACATAAAAAGGGACACCATCGAATTTTCGGAGGATTTCAGATTTAAGGAATTGTACTCGACAGGAATTGGAATGCTCAGTATAACTACAAAATTTACCACCGTACGTCCAGATCGGTTTCAAAGTTATATTGTAAATTAAAAGCTTGGT
This sequence comes from Atherix ibis, assembly GCA_958298945.1. Classification (NCBI taxonomy): domain Eukaryota; kingdom Metazoa; phylum Arthropoda; class Insecta; order Diptera; family Athericidae; genus Atherix; species Atherix ibis. Next base: position 102,837,068 of record OY282605.1, on the reverse strand, counting down.
CTTTAGTGTTAGCTTTGATCAGTTGTTCAGTTGTCTAAGTTTTTGAAAACAACTGTTAATTTAAAGTCTTTTTAATCTCATTAAGAGAGTCTAAGTAAAATAAATCAATATGTTTGGTATGGATTTGTAAATTACTGAGAGCTTTTTCAATTATTGAATAAGATGTAAAATTGACGGTATCGTCCTCATAGATAGCAGTTATAATTTTGGCAATTAGTTAAGACATTGTAGATATTTTTACATAACTTTGTAAAAACTGACAATAAATTCTACTTCGAGGAACACTAGCTGTCATAGAGAAAATTTTATAATATTCAATATTAACTGTATAATCTCCAAGTAAGCAATCTTGTTTAGGGAAGGAGGAAGCATCCAGAATAACAAAAACAGAAATAATTTAACTGAACAGCTTTTTAGATTGACATACGTGTATGACTGTGAGACAGATGCGAAAACTTAGCAAAAAAAATCGCGTCAATAACTGCGTCAATTATATCTTAGGCCGGAAACTTTTCAAACCATCCTCGTATGCTGCTTACGAAAATTCACTGAGGTATTTTATCTATTAACATAGATAAAATATGGTAAATTTATAATAATTAAATTTTTATAACTCCAATAACTTTGATTTAATTCTTTTTTCTTAAATATGTTATAGAACTAGACACTACAAGAAATCCAAATACAAAATTCTTCTAGTTGATTTTGACAAAAAATAATAATTTAATTTATTATAAATATTACTATTTTAGTAAAATAAATTTATTATTCTGCTATTTATTCTTATATGTATGTATATTGATGCATATTTGATCACAATTCTTTTTAAAACATAAAGTAATATTATCCAAGACTTTTTTTTATTTTAAAAATATATATAAACATAAAAGAATAGTTTCGTTAGCGCATTATAAACCATTTGAATACAGTCATATAATATTATATAAAGTCCATCCCCTTAAACCCATCTACTCATATATGAAAATTTGAACATTCCTATTTGGTGATTACATTTTACACTTTCGATGTCTAGTATTCATAGAAGCGTACATATGATAACAAGAACTCCAAATAAATATCTAGCAGTATCATTTATACGGGTACAACCAGTTCATATGATAATTTAGATAGAGTCTGTGTCCTTTGCACCCTCAGCCGATTTTCAGATTTTCAAGCTTAAGGGATTAAATCAGGGATTGCTACTTTCACCCCAATAGTAAGTAAGTGCATTTACATACGATTATAAATTCGCAGCTTTTTTGAGGGTGTAAAATTGCGGTAAGCTGCTAAGAGGATGTGGCGACAATATCTCTTTTAGAACCATACGAACTCCACTTCAAATTTCTTCAAAAGCATAAATTATTGTCTGCACTTGAATTTACGATCAATTTGAATTTGGCTATACCAAAGAGTTCCGTGCAAATTTATGCTAATCAGAAAAGGATGAATTGTTGAATATCATTTTTGAAAATATATTTTCCTGGTGTGATTTACTTTCATTTTGCATTTATATAAATTTAATGCAATGCAAAACAAAAAATACGATTTAAAGTAACTTCGATTGAAAAAATTATTTTTAAATTTGATATTTATAGGGAAACAATTTTTTTTTTATTTTATTGTACTATAGAATCTATATTATAAAAAGGATTACTCTTAGAAGAAAAAAAACCGCTATCTATTTATTACAAATATAATATTTATAATAATATATTGAAGAAATATAAAAACATTTTAAAATAAATATTTTGTAATAAAATCATTTAGAAAATAAACTGCCTCTAAAGCTAATAATTTATTAATTTTCAACACCGTAACCAAATATATTTTCCTTTAAGTATATATTAAATTTTAAACAACCGATTATATTTCAAAATTATACAAATAAGAAATATTCAAATTACAATATAATTAATGCCTGATTATTGTATTTACTCTTAAACAAGCGATTATATATATATATATATACTCTTATTTATGCAATCATATACGAGTATGATAATATTCAAACAAAATACAGAAGTTGAATAGCTTATTGAACATCCCATTAGCAGTACATGAAATTTCATCGATCAATAAGTCGGTTTTGTCATTTAAATAACTTTAAGATGGGATTAAATCTGTTAGAATATCTTATGTTAAGTTGATATTCATAAACCGCCCTTATTAATCATGAAAATTTCTTTTAATCGAACAAAGCACAAAGACCTTGGGTGTAAATAGGATTCGTTTGGAAACCATCAGGATGTAATTCAATGGAAAATGAGGATGAATGTATGTACGCACAAATATTCAACAACCTCAACAAACAACCAACCACCATTGATTATATTTAACACAATAACACTTATATACATAATTACATATATGAGCTAAGATATTATATGTATGTTATGTACATCGTATAAGCGAAGATATTAGTTACTTTATAATAGCGGGACGGTAGTAAGGAAAATATTTGATAATAAACACTGTTTGGTGAATGTTTTATGTTTAAACAAGATACGAGCTTAGTTTGGTAATCTTGCTAAAGAAATGATGAATTATATGCAAAGTACTAAGAAATTGACTTTACAACTTTCAAACATTATGTTATAATTTGTTGGTTGATAATATCTTTTATGTTTTTATTTATAAATCTAAGAACCAACAAGTATAAGAATTAATGTTTAAGATAAATTGATATGATCCTTTGAAATAAAATAAAACCAGGCACAATATCTTAGAGATTTTATTATATATCTTACAGTAAATTCCTGGGCAATTTATTTCTTTAACTCACAGTACCTTTAAGGTAGAATAATATTTTTTTTTTCATTATTGTATTTGTGATATTTGGTATTAGTTATAGAAATAATTTTATTTACAAAATATAATATGATTTAGATCTAGTTTTATTTGACATATTATGTTATCAAATTTTGAAATGAGTAATTTATAGATAAAATAAGTTATACGTGTAGTATAAATATTTTGAAACTTGATGGGAGAATTTTTATTACAATTTCTATAGAATTATTAATAATTTATTTAAAAATACTAATAAATTTTATATTGTATAAAAATATAGATTATAAAGTAAAATAATTCTTTAGTGGAGGAAATGGACGAGAGTATACGAGAGTCATTCAACAAGTACTTAGCGTCACCGTCCAATGGAACTGCTGTCACAAAAGAAATTTACCATTGTGCAGTACATTCTTTTAGTAGCCTACTGTCAAAGTTTCAGTCGATTCCCTTCATAAGTTTTGTTTTGAGAGCCTTTGAAAGCGAGCGTGTCGGTCGGTTGCATAAAAATGGAAAAAGAACAATATCGTTCGGTGATTAGATTCTTGTTTTTGGAAGGGAAAACGCGCAGCGAATTCAAAGATCGCTTGGATGCTGTGTATGGTGACTCTTCTCCTTCGATAGCGACCGTCAAGAATTGGTTCAACGAGTTTGTTCGTGGCCGCACGTCAGTTTTTGATGAGCCACGCCCAGGTGCACCAAAAACGGCTGCTACGGAGGAAAACGTTAAAAAAGTCCACGATCTCGTGTTGGCAGACCGTCGATTGAAGGTTCACGAGATAGCTGAGACTGTGGGCATCGCAGTAGGAACGGTGCATCATATTCTACACGAAGAACTGGGCATGAGAAAGCTGTTGGCGCGATGGGTTCCGCGTTTGCTCACACCGGAAAACAAGCGCTACCGTGAGACCACATCGGCGACGTTTCTGGCGCTGTTTCAGCGCAATCCAGCGGAGTTCTTGCGTCGTTTCGTGGTCGTCGACGAAACATGGATTCACTGGTACACACCAGAGACCAAGGAACAGTCGAAACAGTGGACATCACCCGGCGAACGTGCTCCGAAGAAGGCGAAGACTGTTCGATCGGCCGGAAAGGTGATGGCCACCGTTTTCTGGGATTCACAAGGTGTGATCCACATCGATTACCTCGAGAAGGGTAAAACAATCACGGGGCGCTACTATGCTGACTTATTGGGCCGATTTGACGTCGAATTGAAGAAAAAGCGGCCCCGCTTTGCGAAGAAAAAAGTGCTGTTCCACCACGACAACGCGCCGGCTCACACCTCCGCCGTTGCCATGGCCAAATTGGTCGAATTGCGCTACGAATTGCTGACTACTTTTTGTTTCCAAACCTGAAAAAATCACTCGCCGGGAATAGATTTGGGTCGAATGAGGAGGTCATCGTCGCCACGGAGGCCTATTTTGCTTCCCTCGAGAAAATGTATTTTTTAGACGGGTTAAAAAATTTAGAGCATCGCTGGGCCAAGTGTATCGAGCTTGAAAGAGATTATGTGGAAAAATAAATTGCCACCTTTCCAAAATTTTCGTTTTTCTTTTGTAGGCTAAATACTTGTTGAATGACCCTCGTAACTTGAATTAAAAACTTGACAAAATCTAGAGCAGGGATGTCAAACTCATAGGTACACTTGGGCCAAACAAACAAGGTTTAACTTTAAGCGGGCCGCAAAAAAAAATCAATATTCATAGAAACGTATATTTATTTCGAATAATTCAATAATAAATATATATATAGAAAAGAACAAGAAAAATTTAATATTTACGTCCTGATACTTGACATCTCTTCTCTGCTACTCGTATTATCTTTCCTATTTTGGGAAAAATTTTGTTTGCAGTGATAACTTTCAACACTGACCCAAGGTGAGCATCATTAATACGGTTTCTAATAGGAGACTTATTATCTTTCATGACTGAAAATAACTGCTCGCACCGATAAATGCTACCAAACATGGAAATAATTTCATATGCGAATTTTCGAGTATTTTCATACCTGGCTGGTAAACATATGTAAAATTCAGTTACGCCAACTTCAATGAATTTTGCTTTCAAATTTGAGTTGCATTGAATCTCGATCACCTCCATTTGCATATGGCTGGGTGCTGAATCAATACTTATTGAGAAAATCGAAGAAAACAAAAAAAAATTTGTCTTCAAGGGAACTAAAATCATTAAACCTCAATTCAAATTCAGTTGTTAAATTTCCAATTTTTTCTGCGTATTTTTAATACGAACAAGTATCATCTAAACTTGATTTGTTCATGCTGCATGTCGGGAAGTGCGTCAAATCTTCATTTTTAAGTTGTTTTTCCCAAAGAACTAGTTTACATTTGCATGCTTTAATTATGTCAAACATGTTCGTAATAATATGATCTTTTCCTTGTAACGATAAATTTAAATCGGTTAAGTGTTTGGTTATATCAACCAAGAAAGATAAATCTTGTATCCATATTGGATCGTAAAACAAACTTACGTCTTGATTTTTCGTTTTTAAAAACTGACATATTTCTTCTTTCAAATCCCAGAGTTGTTTGAGAATCTTGGACCAAGATAACCAACGTACCTCAGTATAGTAGGACAAACCCGAATATTCACTATCTAACTCACTTAAGAAAGCAGTGAATTGACGCTGATTTAAACCTCGAGATCTTATAAAATTTATAACTTTTTTTATATATGACAAAACATTCTCCATATTTATTACTTTCGTGCATAGAACTTCTTGATGTATAATACAATGCGTACGATGAATGTTTGAACCGTGAATTTCACTAAGTTTTTTTCTTAGTAATGCTACGAAGCCCTTGTTTTTCCCGGTCATTGATGGAGCGCCATCTGTAGCTACAGAATTTAAGTTTGCCAAAGGTAGATTGTATTTCTGCAGAAGTCCAAAAACACAAGTAAATATATCTTCTCCTGTGATAGTACCAGGCATCGATATTAGTTCCAGTAATTCCTCAAAAATGTTAAAATTCTTGTCAAAAGAACGAAGAAACACTGCTAATTGAGTTTTGCCACTAATGTCCGTGCTCTCGTCACAGGCAATGGAAAAACTTTCGAAACTAGATGATTTTGCTTTGATCTGATCACTTAAATTCGCGGCTAAATCAGTAACTCTTTCCGCAACTGTATTTCGAGACAATGAAATTGATTGAAAAGCCTTCACATTTCCAGGACAAACAATTTCTCCAGAAATCACCATCAGTAAAAGGCTTCGAATGTTTAGCTATCAACTCGGAGAAGACGTAGCTTGCATGTACCGCCGCTTCACTTTCTTGCAATACTTTACTAAAAATGGACTGTTGCTTTTTCACCCCTAACTTGAGCTTTTTCAACTTTTCTTCTCTCATTAATCCTTCGTAATTGTTATTTCTCCATCACAGGTTTCAAACAATACAATTCCTCATTTCACAATTGGAATAGAGATTTGAAAACTGGAGGCATCTCTTTAATGATCCACAAATCCATAAGTTTTAAAATTAACCGTATTTCATCAAATATTTTGGCACATTCATGCAATATCATTTCTAACCCCCCTTTTACCTTAATAAATATTTATGTTGAGCATAGCTTATATCTTAAAAAAGACGATCTCCTCAATCTCACAAGAACTGTTAGCGGTCCGACAATTATCGTCGGTGATTTCAATGCTCGCCACCACCACTGGGATCCCTCAGGGCAAAACAATTTTGGTGTAGTCGTTAACGAATGGCTCAATGATACTGATTTTATCCTTCTCAACAAATGGACATTACACTCATCTCTCTACTAGAGGCACTAGAACAGCAATAGACCTATCAATAGTTTCTCCTTCAATAGCTGATAATATTTCATGGCAACCCCTCTCAGATCTTTATGAGAGTGATCACGTACCCTTACAGATCATCCCACAGAGCTCAGTAGCTACCTTTTTTCACTCTCCCCGGTTTCTTGAGGGAAATGCAGACTGGTCCACCTTTTCTTCAAAGGTAAATGACTTCATTTCGTCAATTCACACTTCACTTAATATTAATAAAGAGGCTGCTATTTTAAAGCGGTGCATTCGTTTTGCGGCCGCTCGTTCCATTCCCTCTTCTAACTCTTTCCACAAAATACAACCTTCATGGTTTAATGAAACGATCAAGTCACTTCTAAAGGAAAAAAGAAAACGTTTAAAAGTTTTTACCAATTTTCAAAATGGCCGCAACCTTATTTTGTATAGGAAAGCTAATGCGGAATTAAAAAGAGAAATACGCAAATCAAAAAAAATAGTTGGGAGAACTTTGCTTCCAACATCAACCCTCAAACACCAATCAAGGCTTGTTGGACTTCAATTAATAAGCTACAAGGAAAGCAATGTAAGCATCATTTGCGTACCTTAAAGTCTGATTCGGGGATTCTCTCCCAATCTTCAGAAATAGCCAATGAACTAGGCAAAATTTGGTCCAGCTATAGTGCTGACAGTAATTTCAACGAATCCTTTTGCAATGATAAAAGACAGTTCCTTCTAGATTTAGATTCTTTTCTCCCAAACAGAGATAAATACAAAATTGATGTTCCTTTTACGTTTCAGGAACTTTTCACCAGCTTATCACGTCTGAAAGGATCTACTCCTAGTTTCGATCGCATCACTTACTCTATGTCCGACTTCCTTCCATATAAGATTATTGAATTTATACAATTCCATCTTAAATTATGGTATTTTCCCGCACGACTGGAAACTAGCTGCGCTTTTTCCGCTTTCCAAAGGCAAAGTGGACCAAAGCGACCCTGGTAACTATCGTCCAATATCCCTACTCCCTTGTATGAGTAAATTATTAGAAAAAATGATTGCAAAAAGATTATCTTGGCTTTTAGAATCTAATCTATCTCCGAATATACACAGTTATCGCCCTCTTAGAGAAAGTCAATCCCTTTTAGTCAACCTTACACATTATTTAAGCAAAAGCATTTCGACCAGGAAGCATGCGCGCATTCTTTCTGTGGATTTGGAAAAGGCGTTTGACCGGGTTGGTTCCCACATGGTCCTAAGTCAACTGCGTGACTGGGGTGTTGGGCCCCGTATCCTGCACCTTTTAAGCTCTTTTTTGACAAATCGTAGCATCAGAGTTCGAGTCAATGGTTTTTTATCCCAAGTATATAACAGTCAAAATGGACTACCTCAAGACTCCCCTTTGTCAGTGCCACTGTTTAACGCCTATATACATTCCCTATCAATTTCCTTAGCTAATATTCAGAACCTTCGTCATTTGATCTATGCCGACAACATCATCCTGTTTTCCTCCTCATTGCTAAACACCCCCCTAACCCAAGCCCTGGGAAATGGTTTGCATCAATTGTCCATGTGGATGAACCAAAATTTATTAATCCTGGAAAATGTGAGGCTATCCATATTTGTCGGAAACGATATTGCGAACCTCCAAGGATTGCATTTGGTGCACACCTTATTGAGAATAAGCGAGAGCTGAAAATTTTGGGACTAACCTTTACCAGTAAATTACAATGGAAAGCACATCTAAATGATATAGCCTTCAAAATTAGTCAAATAAGCAATATGCTTAAATTCCTTTGTGGTATAAAAATGGGTGCACATCGTACCACAATTTCCTACATTGCTAAAAATCTTGTTTATGGTACAATCGACTTTCTTATCCCAATTTACGGCTTCAGTCCTGGTCACTCTAAAATCGACACTGTTCTTAACAATATAATCCGTACAGTCACGGGTGCTTTTCGCACTTCTCTGATAGAAAGTCATACAGATCCCGATTGGGATTTGTTAATTTGGAAACACGCAGAAATCTTCTGTCACTTCGTCTCATTGCGAAAGGTCTCTCTTTCCGCTCCGCTGCATAAGTTAATAATTAATTTGCTGAATTTAAAGCGCATACCGCGATTTAAATCCGGTCTTTTGGAGAGCTGCAACTTCTACAAAAAATGTAATATGCCCATTCCTTGCAAAATTAAAAATTCTCACATTCCGCGATACTGGCTATTAGATCCTACAACGTGTGATACTCTCCTTAGTACGTATAAAAAGCTTTCAACGTCCACTCCACTTTTTGTCCACGAACACAACAAATTTCTGGCAACACACGTTGAAGCCGAACACTTTTACACAGACGGATCAAAAAGTATTCATGGCGTTTCTGCCGTAGTTGTTTCACAAAATTCGCAAACTCTCTTTTGCACAAATCTCCCAACCTATTTATCTATTTTCTGTGCGGAGACCTTTTCCATTCTTTCCGCCCTAAACATAACAGCTAATATTTCTGCTCAGTGTTTCATCCATACGGACAGTCTTTCGGTTTTAAAAGCAACGTTAAACCCTTCCAACACAGATCCAATTATTCTGGAAATTAATTCTGGTCTCATAAATCAAAAAAGTAGGACCACACTTCGTTGGATTCCCTCTCACAGTCATATTTTAGGAAAAACTCAAGCCGATGAGTTAGCCAAAACGTGCCATAACATGCCTCTTATCTGTCATCACCCTCCAAGCTACTCATCCATTTTAAATTTAATAAAATATTGCCAAGCTTTGGACTTAAATAATATTTGGAAATCTTCAAACTCTTTTCTTAGAAAGGTATGTCTTTCAACCCAAACCCCCAAGTACAACTCAGAGCTAGGAAGGTCGCATTGCGTGGCGCTAACCAGGGCACGTATTGGTCATTAACAAACAATTGGTTAACTAACAAAAGATCACTTGCTATCAAAACGTAAGTTCTGTGGAGAAATTCTCAATTCGGAACACTTTCTTTTCAATTGTAGGCATACAAAAGTATTTCTACAGTTAAATGGTATAGAAAACTTACCTGCTCTACTTTCACCCCAACAAAATCCGAATGGACCTTTTTTCCTGTTGCTAAATCATCTAGACTATAGAAACCAATTGTAATGCTTTTCTCTATTTTTTTTTTTTTTTTTTTTCTTTAATAAATTTTTAGCATAAGTTAATCTAGATTCAAAAAAAAAATGTTTTTTAAATTTTAAATCAGCAAAATTGTAAATTTTTCATTTTAAACTGAATAATGTTCATATAAAAAAAAAAAATAATAATAAACAAATTTTGATAAAATTAATAAGCGCCTTATGGCCCAAGCAGCCGCGTGCGCCAACACCAGACTACCCAGATTTATTCTGGGCAAATCTGTTTTTATAAATAAATAAATAATGTACACATTCCCGTCCACACTGCGTACCAGTGCGGACGTACTTATATCGCTACGTAGATTCGGTAAAAAATTTGATTTTTCCATAGCCTACTTAGCAATAGGAGTGTCGAGTTGCAATGGGTGCCAGGGCATGTGGGAATTGTGGGTAATGAAAGTGCTGACAAGTTGGCTGGAGAAACACTCCGTCGGCCGGTGATCACAGTCATTCCCAATCTGCCTCGCCTACTAACAGAATGGCAACTAACACCTTTAGCCATCCGCAGACACGATGACTGGACCAATAGCGACACTTTTTTGTCGACTCATTGGAGAACCACTAACAAACCAGTGTATTCAACATCCATACCGAAATTCTGGGCGCGAAAGCTCCTCAGAATCCGGATTGGACATACTGCTCTTACCCATAACTTCCTTTTTGGCAACACCAACCGTCCCTTCTGCCAATCCTGTGGCACCCATTTCACTGTCTACCATATTCTACAGGAATGCCACATAACCAAGAACTACTTTGCGAGCAGGATTCCTCCCATTATGGAGCTCCTCGATCCAACAACTCCATTCCCTAGTCCCCTATTTAATCTTCTACAACATACTAATCTGCTCCACAAAATATAACAAAATTCTCAACTTTCTATACTACTAACCAGAGACCAGTTTCTCTCAGAAAAATTCCCACACGTACTACGAAGTCGCCAAATGGCCTCACGGTCGTGGCGCTATGAAGTGGCCCCTGGCACATGTCTAAGGGACCTTACAAACAAACAAACAATAAATAATATATCGTACAAAACTACGCGATCTCCACTACTCTCTCATTTAGCGCAGCTAAACGAGAGTGAAACACAAACGTCAAAATTTAGCTAGCATTTATCTTTGATTATTGTTCCGTGCATTTAATTGTAGCGAAAACCAAAGTGAAATCGCGTGGAGACTTGTCAATGGAGACTTTGTTTTCACTCTCGAGCTGCGTACTGCCCGGCGAAATCGTAAGCTAAATTTTTAACATAGCTAAAAATCGTATGAAAATTTATCTTAGCACGAGCTGCATACCGGCCTTTAGCAGTAAACATTTCATTTCTTTCTTCGTCGATATGTTATTTTATTATTATATATTATTATTTGCCGATATATTGGCCGGGCCGCTAAAATATTTTTTGTGGGCCGCGAGTTTGACATCCATGATCTAGCGGATACTAGGACATTTTCTATCACCAAATAAAACTTAGATTATTGCCTGAGATTCTTAGTTAAATATTACAGATGTCAAGAGACAGACATATATTTTTATTTTTCGAGTTCGTGTTTTGATTATAATATAACCCACTGTACATAATGATATATAATACAAATCACATACTTATAAACTAAACAACGAACCTATTATCCCAAAATGTAATCTACTATTTTTCCTGTTTGTAAGAAAAATATTCCTGGTTAGGACCTAATAACAACTTTTCCTTAAAAGCTTTAGTACTTTTATTGCATATATTTTTAATATATGCAATAATTACTAAGGATTTTTTAATGATCCTCAACCCCAATAAGCCCGTGAATTCTCCATTTTTCTAAAGACCAATAAGTTTTCTACGAATCCTTGATAAGCATTTTTAAAATCCTGCATTAAAACAACTCTATTCATTCCTAGATAATGGAAAAAATATTCGTGATCACTAATTTGCCTTCCTATATGAAAGCTGCAGAATCCAGCAATGCCATTACGTTGTTGATCACATTGCATCCTATCTTGAGAAAAAAGAGTTTTTCTTAGGAGTATTTTTAGATATCTCCCAAGCTTTTGATCGTATGCTCTTTTTGAAGAGCTTTCTTTCTTCAACATACTACCTTAGCATAAATTCATTTCTCTTCCAACGTCATTTTCAAGTTACAATTAACTCAGAATCCTCAGAAATATATCCTATTCTAGCCGGAGTCCCACAAGGCAGTATCCCTGGTCCCATTTTATATAATATTTATATCCATGATATCTCATCTCATCCTAATAGTATCATTAGATGCTCTTTCTTGTAACAATAGTTTTAAAAGTAGAAAGTTAAATGCAGTTTATCAAAATTTAATAGAAAACTTAGGAGGATCGAACTTATTGTAAGACTAAACGGGTAACAACTGCAACTTCGAGATAAAAAATGCAAGCTAACATTATGAAATATACTGCTATATAATACTAAGACTAATATGGAAATTTAGACCACAATTTAGAGTTAAGGAGTCTGACTTAATACTCCACTTCTCGTCGCATCCAATTCTTAAAATTCAAAATACCCTGCAAGAGATGTTGGTTTTTTGCATCAAGGTACTTTGTGACTTAGTAAACTGTATTCAGTCATTACAACCCTCGTAAAAGAAACTTTACCTTTACTAAATAGCCTTTAAACAGGTTAAATACGACAGTGGCCACTAGACTTATTCACTTTTAAATGACTTGAGAATAATCAAATGAAATGAAAAAACGGGTGTTGTATGACTTACACCTGGCCTTGAAAATAATAATAAGTATTTATATACCATATATAATGCATTTAATTTTTCAACATAGGATCTCTTTAGCTAAATACACTTAGGTCAATGATTAAATAAAGTATGACATCCACAACTCGTCAAAATAGTTATTTCTTTCAGCGGTCTCGTCATTGTTTGTGTCAAATCTTTTTCCGACGGACAATTTTTTTATATGCAGAAATAGAAAAAAGTTCTTGGGAGCAAAATCTGGTGAATATGGTTAATGCGAAAGCAATTTATATTCTAACTCATGGAATTTTGCCAAGGCGATAATACAAATGTGCACGCGTGCATTATCTTGATAAAAGAAATTTTTTTCTTCACTAATAGCGGTTTTTTTTTCATCACAGCAATCTTTAAAATAATCTAACAAGTTAATGTAATACTCGCCATTAATCATTTGCCCTTTTCAAGGTAATGAATCTGCATTATGCCGCGTACATACCAAAACTCTTTATTGGCCGATAAAGTCGCCTTGGACCTCTTTGGCCATGGAAATGCCATTGTTTAGACTATTATTTGGTTTCTGATAAGCTGTGATGAATCCATTTTTCGTCAACAATTATAAATCAATGCAAAAAACCATTCCTATTGTGCTTTAACGTCCCCAAACATTCTTTTTAAGTTAACGCACGTGTAATTGTGAGCAACCGCGGCACTCATTTTGTAGAAAGCTTATTTATACCCAAATGCAAAAAATATTATGCACCCATTCAGTTGAGTTGCCCATAGCCTCTGCAATCTTAGGCATTTCCCCTTTTCGATCACTTATCATCATGTCGTAGATTTTTTCAATCATGTCTTATGTGCTGACCTGATTTAGACGGGCTAGACGTTTTCATCAAAAATGCTTCTGCAACCAATTTTATATTTAGCTGTCCGAATTATCACTGCTTGATATTTAATTTTTCTGTTCTTGTTAAATCACAAAATTTCTTCAAATATTGGCAGAATTCTCTGTAAGGGTTAAAAATATACTTGTTTTAATAGTTGCAGCATCAACCCTTGTCGAGGCCAGGTATAAATCATACAACCCTCACGCATATGATAGGTGTTTACACGATAGCGGTTACTAGATTTCATTCAATTTATCGTTAAATATATTTGTTAAATATACTTTTTTTTCACTATTTGATATTTATTATTCTATATAAACTATAAACTACAGAAAACAATATATTGCCGAATAATATGACTTTTTAAATTAGTTTTGAAGTAAATCTTCTCAATAAGTACTAATAAACTTTTTAACAACTTCTATAGACATAAAATTGAGGAATAGAAAACTATTTAATATAAAAGCCTAGCTATTATTGATTTAAATATTTAACAAAATAACTAACCAAAGCAATATTCGTGCTATAAAATTTAAACTATTTCAATTTTCATTTGTGTAGTAAATACTTCATTATACTTTCGGTAGTATTAAATTCTTGCAAGTATTCATTCTGCTCATAAGTTTTTGGTGTTCTATTCACATTTTCAGCTATTTTAGTATTTTATACCTCATATTTTCGCTATTCTCTTAATATTAAGGATAACTAAATAATCACGCCTGTGTATATAAAAAACTTTCCCAATAGTACAATAATGTATGCATATTGCGTAGAAGGACTACTATCCCATTCATGAAAAAAAAATATATTGAAATAAATTGTTATAGTGATGCGGAATTGTTTGTGTTTATTTTAGTGTTCTACTGAGTATTAAAGTTACAATAAAATACCCATGAAAGTAACACATCTTTATTCATATTGTCATTTGTTCTAAAAAATCTAGAACTTTATGGTGAGTAGTTGGTATGTACATATATTAAAGTATATGGCTACATAAATATAGGCATTAATATACTCCTTGCAATGTTGGTGTTGAAAGTTTTCATCTTGATTTTACTTCAGATAACCCCCTGTTGCGTATGTTAGCATAACTTGCCTACTTTCATATTAAATGTAAAACTTGTAATGTTTGAAATTTGTAGAAATTTTCAAACAATCCTATTGTTTATAACCTTCATAGTTACATAAGAATCGAGTATTCAGATATTCTCAGTCAAGATGTATGCATGACAAAGGATCGAGTTTAATATGATATGCATTTTTCCTTTCAGCAAATGCATGTATATAAATTTAAACCTATAAAAAAGTTTGTCTCTTTTATTTTTCTGTATAATACTTTACGGAATACCAAGTGAAAGTTATATTATTTTCTAGTGAAATAATAACCCCATCACTTCTATTATTAACAAATAAATTTGTAACGATAATAGTAGAACGATAATGCAACTGTAATAGTGAATGGCATTGTTGGAATTCTTTAACAAAGCTTCAATAAGTTCTCTTTGAGTAGACTCCAGCATAAATAAAACGGCACTACAACTTTTATATACTTGATGCTGTGGAATATGCTTTCAAGATTATGTATTTATGTTAGTATACTATATTTATTTTGGTGAGACTTTTATAGGTGACACATACATTTTATGAGAACAAGAACTGTAGCCTCTCAATACCACACCTTTTCTATATAATTTACTCAGGTCTACATCTATGATAACGGCTTTTTAGTGGTGGATGGTTGGTTGAGTATTCACCCATATGTAGATGAATAGTACTTTAAGATATCTGTCGGCATAATATATGCTTTACAGATGCCAAATGAATATATTGTAGCACCTTCATTTTAGCAAATATTTCGCTGTTTCATACATTAAACTAAAGCGGGGGTTGCTGTTATCCACCTTTAAGTCGTAAACTCGTAAACGAGCTGGATAAGTTTTCTTGTCTCTTTTGTTATCCTGTTAAAGTTCCTTTATATAACCGCATGAACAGATGATTGTATGAGCCTTGGGATTATCTTTATTTGTTTTCTTCTGATTAACACATGTAAAATTAGAATGAAATTTATCTTTTAGTAAAATATACGCTAGACTACCTAAAAAAAACTGAAAACTTATTCACGTACTATTCATCTAGAAACATTTGTATGCTCCTGTACCAATTTCGTATTCTTTTCTTATCAATAGATTTATGCAATATTTTCTAGATAAAATTGTTACAAACAAATGTTACAAATAAGCATTTTATTAGACATTTTACATCTTATACAATAAATACAACTAATAAATTGTATACATATAAATCGTATTTGTATGTTATATGTGACTACAATACTACCATCTCATCGTATATAATTTAATACAAATTAAAGCCTTCTTATGCTTAAGATTTAAAAGTTTATAAAGAATTTATCGTAAAACTAATACAATCATTCTTAACTTAGGCTTTTCTGTTAACTTTATGATTATATAAATGGATAAATCAAAGAAGATTTTCATTAATTCTATAATATTAGCAAGGTTAATTTTATAATACGAGAAAATTGAGAGGATTATGAGATACTCTTAAACTTATAAACCATTCTAGAGGTACTAATATACAATGACGAATGATAAAGATTCTTATACAATATTCTTATATATACGAATATATATTTGATATACGAGTATGTCTGAAATAATTTTAGCATAAGATGTATTTTTAAAAAAAGTACCATATAGCTTATCCTAATTACTTAAAAATTATTAAATAAATTTTATTTTCGTTTCAAAGCAAACAATCTTTTTATATTTAGTGTACCAGTATAAATTCGAAACAAAACACAAAGAATTAATATTTAGGATTAAATTTTGATGAACTTCTGGATTATTAATTAGGATTATTATAAGAAAACAAATTAAATTTATTTATTTGCAAAATATATGATATTGTAATACTTTCTTTTGGTAATATAATTTTCCATAAAATCGAAACTGTAGGCTCAATATACTTTCAAAAATCAATACTCTTATTAAGTAAAGAAAAAATTTAAATGATTAAATAAAATATATTCAAAATCCAAATAAATAAAAAACTGAATGAAAATAATATAAAAGTATAAATTCTGGATTATATTTCCAAATTTATTTTTAATAATAGAAATCAAATAAACTTTTATATCCTAACTGACAGGGAATTCTCTTAAAATTAAACTTTAATATATTAAATAGAAATGTAAAAAAAAAAAAAAAAAAACACAATATTATTAATAAAAAACTTAGACCATTTTCTAACTTGGAACAAATTCTTTTTGGAACACAACTAAATTTATGCTATTAACGTGAACTTTTTCATGCACAAAAGTATGAAAACAGAATCCCTACTTATTAAAAATTTAAAAAACGGACGCATTAAAACGAATAGAAAAACGTGCTTTTTTCCTCGATAAAATTTCTGGTTCAAATCCTTTACCAAGAAAAATATATTGCCATTCCACCCAAAAGCTATAAACAAAATTTTACCTTACAATAAAAATACGGAATCAAATGGGGGAAAGTAACCGTAGAATAATATTTAAGTACGCACGCTTGCATTTTATAGAACCCTGAAATTTACAATTGTATGCATGTAAGCTATAAGCTGATATTTGCTTATCCAAAAAAATAAAACAAAAACTACTAAATTTGTATGTACTTTCACTTTAATCGAAGATTGGGCTTAAAAACTCGTCCCGAAAATCTCACGTGCATGTCAAAGTTCATATGATTGAATAAGTAAAAGGAGCTTCTACAATATTTACAATCCATGCACGTGTAAGTTTTCCATTTCCTATTATTTGAAGACGCATATCTTTGCGCTCTTCTACCCTTCATATTTAAGAAGATTTTTGACACATGTTGTCTTCGAAAATAGAATCGAATATTAGATATACCCGGAATGCAAATATATTCAAAAAAAACTTTACATGATAGGAAACGGTAGACGAAAATAATTTGTTGTAAAATTACACTTAATATTTATTTTCTTTTAAACTTAAGAAAACTATAACACAGTTTTTGAAAACAATTAAATAAAAATTAAAAGGTTTTTTATTGTTTTTAATTATATTTACAAAAGTCTGATTTATTCTTATCACATTTTATATGCGAAAATAAATAACAATTTTTGTATTAGCTTTTATATTATTTAAGTACCCATGAACATGTACCTTGATTACAATGTGGCGGAAAATTAGTATGACTGGCGTTACTGAGAGCAATTTGACATTAGTTTGGATTTTTCCTGCACATAACTTGTACGTAGGTCCCTCCTAAATATGCATTACTAGTTGCAACCTCTGTTATCTATATTAAAGTTCAGAAGAAAGGAGGTATAACGTTTCTTTGTTATTTGGATGGGAGGAAAAATTGATTTTGGACGTTAAGTCCCAGAGGAGTAGATTAACCACTCCGATCGGAAGGGAGTGGCAGGTATTCTTGAAGACCAGCATATTTGCAGTAGCGATATTTTCTAAGGGAAAAAAATAGAAACGTACACAATAGGGAGAGGAAAAGAAGAAAAAATGGATAAGTTAACAAAGTAAAAAGAAAAAAATCACTTGCGGTTTACCTGCGAAATAAGGTGGAAAAAAATATAAATTGGAAAAAAAAATTGATCACCAATAGACATTCCCCTTTCCGCACTTCTGAATTTAAATTTTTTTTTCTTTACATATTTTAAATTTTAATAGCTTTTTTTTAAATTATAAATAAAAAAACTAAAATATTCACTTCCAAAACTAATATTATATACAATATTATTTATATATACGAGTATATACAATATATACAAAATATATATTTTTTTTTTTAATTACATATTTAGTTCTTAAATTATATTGTTTAAAGCGATTTTTCTTACTTTCTTAATTATTACATTTATTTTTGATTTCTGTATTATCCTTCATTATTTGTTTTCTCTTACTTGTCTCGGTACTGGTGTTCCGCTGCCTAACGAGACCTCCTAAATATTATATATACGTCGCTGGTCCAAGATAAATTTAGGTTTTAGTTATATCTTATTCTTTTTCTTCCTTCTTTTATTCGTCCCACACTCATTCTTTCCATCTGCATTCTATCTTTGAATACACTCCCACTCTTACCTTTATTAATAAGTTCGCGGTGGTACCAAATTTGATAAAGTAAATTTAAAGTATCCGATGATCAAAATTCCCATTAAATATATTTAAATAATTAAATAGTCAATTACACGCATCAGATGCGATTTTTTATGGTTCATTTTACACACAAATTCACCACAAGTAATCACTGTAAATATCCTTTTTGATAATCCAGGCAAGAGAGCACAATCCATGCAGCTTTTTCCCCCTTCTTCTGCTTAGTGATATCATATTCCCCCACCCAGCGTGCAGTTAGCCCCATTAACCAATGCGGTTTCGCCTCTGATGGACACACCTTTGGTGCATCCGGTCAAGCAGTTTACTTTCGAACAATAGGAAGTCTGTCAAAATTAAACTACGCAGACAGCTGACCAGGGTCAGCTTAACACCTCGTCTGGTAACTTAGCGATCCTGAAGAGTGTGAGAAGTAAAATTGTGTTTCTGAAGTACTTTCCGAAATAAAGAAGTACAAAATTCGCAGCAATGATAGCCATCAAATTTTGTATTAAGCTTCGTGAATCTGCGACTTTGACTAACGAAATGTTTCAATGAACCTATTGAGAATATTTCTTACCAAGTATTTGTAACCAAAAAACTTGCATACAAGCAGCTGGAGTTTTTTTCTACTTAAATTAATTTTATCTCCTTAAAACTGTCAGATAAAAATTAAACGAACCTCAAATTCTTCTTAATAAACCCATAGTTTTTTTAAAAACATTATTTATAATATATCACATACTATTATTTTATAGTAATTAAATATTTTATTAAATAGAAATTAATTTTAAATAAATATAAAATTACTAAAAAAATTAATTAAGTAATAATATAAATATATAAAAATTGAAAAAAATATATATCTTTATTAAATGCCAAATAAACTGACTTTTTTAAGTATAAATGTTTTAAAATAATTTTTAATATAACTATACAGAGTTGGTACGTCTTCAAATTTTGTATACCAATGAATATATTATGTAGTAAAAAGAAAACTATAACTCACTGTAAATGAAATAAAAGCTCAAATAAACTAATTTAATTTAAAACAATAAATTTTTGTTACACTGTTCATAGTGAAAACTTTAAAAGATTGTCTGCAATATATTTTGAAATGGCTGGAAGGAATTGCATTACATCAGTATTCACAGTGAAAATTTTTCATTCGCTTAGCTAATAAAGTTTACAATAAAAGTTAACATGAAAATCTACCATCAAAGAGTATCCTAGCCATATTACTTTTTCTAGAGTAAACATTAGTAGCATCTACAATTGAGAAAATAGCTCCCATGGTAGTGGTTGGTCAGATTTTGTAACATTTCCCAAGGGACTTTTTTCTATTGTGTAAAATCAAAATATTTTAAAGAAAAAAAAATTAATAAGCATCTTTTTAAGAAAATTTATGCAAATAAGTGTAACCGAAATATTCTGAGAGTTTTATATTCGCTAAATAATATTTTTAAATAAAAGTTTTCTATATTGGGTACTATAAATAAATATTAATAGTTTATTTTAAAAAAAAAACTATTTCTTTATAATAAAATTAATTAAATTGTGATATTCATTCGGATTCGCAAACTGATCGTCGGAGGTATCAGACGCTTATTTCCTTTGCGTGTGCTAATTTGGTGATTTATTTGAAAATTGAATTAACACTTATTTTAAAATTGAATAAATTTAAAAAAAAAACGATTTATATGATCCGAAATAAAATAATTGTGAAATAAAAGTGAAAGTGACACTAAAATGCCTAAATTGACTAGAACAAAATCTTTAAATTGGTAATTAAGTCCGTCGGTCAGTGCTGAATTGACCACTAATAAAAATAACGGTTTTGCGGAATCAGTTGGCCGGCCAAATCGACGTCAATCCAGGCGTAACTCCATCACCCGTCTAATCAATGAAAATGTTGCAGTCATCGACCACGGCAGAACATCAAAACCGTTTTCAGGTATTAGCTGATAATGAAATACATTCAACAGAAAATTCAAAGCATAACCGCAAAAAACACCCTCATGTTTATAAAAAATTTGAAAAACTTTGTTGATCTGACCCGTTTAATGGCAAAACGAATAAGTACTAATTAATTCACCTGAAAAGCGCAGTCGAAAGGCTTGGCGATTCATACGAAGTCAGGTATTTTCTATAGAAGTTTAGTATAGAAACTGGATTAGAAAAAGTATAAATTGCACACCTTCCAATCAAATGAAGACACGGCTTTCTATATTGTTATCCGAGATCTCCACCAGACAACTTCTACAGAGCACATAAAAAATGAGTTAGAAGCAATTGGTTTTCAAGTGAGAAATGTTTCGAATATCATACAGAAGTTAACCTTGAGCCATCTCCAAAAAATAAAAATATTTTCAACGTTGAAAGCCTAGTTTACTCTAAAATCAGGGTAGAAGTATCCCACCCAACTAAAGACATTACCAAATGCCACCATTGCCAAGAGTACGGATATACAAAATCCTACTATCGTCATGTACCCAAGTTTGTTAAATCCGCAGGCGGGCACAAAAACTAATTGCTTTAAAAGTAGTACTCCCGCAAAATGTGTTTTATGTGAAAGTAATCATCCTGCCAACTACAAAGGCTGTACGACATATAAGTCTCTACAGCAAAAAATATTCAACCGCGTTCCGAATATTCACCCGCGTTCCAGAGAGCTGGATTTATATTAGCCATCAAATATAAATATCACTAATATAAATCCAGCTCTCTCTTTTACTGCAGTAGCTAAAGCGTGTCAACTTACATCATCTCCAGCAACTCACCATATATTGCCCGCCGAATAAAGCTCCCATGAATTTATATCCTTTTTTCAAGCTATTGGAAATTCATTTATCGAAAAATGATGTCAACCCCTGCGGAAAGATGCTTCAGGAGATGCTTTCATATTTTCCTTATAAACTCTCACTTACTGGCCGACTTTCTGATCAAAGCTCTCTGATATACTAGAATATTTCATAACTAGTACAGTGAATTCCTCTAATATATACATAAATTCCCACTTAGATCTCAATTCCGAAAAGTCCAATTCTTCTACTCCTGGATTCCCAACCTATCCCTAAAGCCAACTCCCCAAGACTTATAAATGGACCAAGGGATTGAAATATATTCAGACAATATATTGAAAAAATTTAGACTTACGACAAAGATTAAAAACAGAACAGGACCTAGATGATACGGTACATAATTTTACATGTATATTACAAAATCTTACAGCTTTTTCACATAAAGTTCAAAATACGAAATCTTTATATTACTAAACAAATCAGCCATTAACAATTAGGTAACTTATTACAGGAAAACAAAAAACAAGAGCTCATATGCAACAGACAAGAATGCCCTGTGAGAATACATAATTGAACAAAACTTCAAAAAGAACTAGAAGATGACATCTCAAAAGCAAATATAGAACGCTTCATGCAAAATAGAACTCTATGGACAGTAACAAGACAAATATTATCTTCGAAAAATACAACACACCCTTTACGAAAAACTAAAGAAACCTGTGCCAAAATGGACAAACATAAAGTAGACACTTTTGCTGAATACCTTGCACAAACTTTTACTCCACATGAAGACATACTAAACAAGACTCATTGTACTAAAATCGAGACAGAACTATCCCTTCCCTTACCTATAAGTCTTCCCCTAAAGATAATCACTCCTTTCAAAGTTGATAATTTAATCAAAAACAAAGCTCCTAGCTATGATCTTATCATCTCCAATATACTGCAACAACTTATCAAAAGCGCGATAATTTTCCTTGCTACACTATATAACCCAATCATTAGAATAACACATTTCCCAATCCTCTGGAAATTTTCCACCATAAAAATGATTCTTAAACCCAATAAACCAAAAAACCGCCCCACTTCCTATACACCAATAAGTCTACTTCTTATTCTTCCGAAAATCTTGTAAAAAATAGTCAAATACTCAAATTTTATTCCGAACCACCAATTTGGTTTCCGCTCCGAACACTGCACTACCGAGTAATGTTCTCGAATCGTCAACTTCATTGCATCATCTTTATATAAGTCAATCTTATATACAGAGGATACAGTAAAAAAGCTTTCCTTCCACCGATTCCATAGTCCTAAAATTATTTCTTTCCAACCACCATTTCAAAGTAAATGAATCGAATGAACTGTCCAATATCTATCTGATATTGGCTGGTGTTCCACAGGGTAGAACCCTTGGCCCCATCCTTCATAACATTTAAACACCTTCTTTGCCACATACCCCAATGATACGACCTGTCTTACATTTAGACAAAATCCCCAACATGCATCCGAACTTTTTCCAGAACTAATTTATCGGGTGGAGAATGAAAATAAATGAACGTCAATCTACACACGTAACTTTTACTAGCAGCGAAACACCACAAAACACCGAAGTTCGGTACCAAAGACTGAACTTAGACAATTTAAAAAAAAAACCTACAATATTTTTGCAAAAATAGTTAGTACTGCATTTTAAACAAATTTTATAATTATATTAAAAAAATAATTATTATAAAAATATATTCTGCCCAAAAAATACATATAAAAAGGGTGTAAGTTAAGCCTCATAGTGGAGAACCTCAAGGTAATATTTTTGCTATTATACCTTATAATATAAATAATTATCAGTGCAATAGAAAATGTTCTTATATATAATTATTACAAGGATCGGATTTTACCACTTTCATGGGGAGCCGGACTATTTTTTGGACTTTGCTTACATTCTGTAGATATTTTGAAAATTAACATTAATAGTGGTAAGATGAAAGAAAAAAATATTTTGATAATAGCCAGACCGAATCCTTTTATATCAGTAGCTCAAATTTAATGGCAAGAAATTTTTCTAGACCCACTAAGGATAAATTGTTTATAAATATGTAGTCTTACAATAATTAATTGTTAAGCTATTTTTTTTAATATAAATTTTAAGTACTCTTATAATTTTTTTTATATTAAAAAAGTAATCATTTTGGAATGTTGAAAAAAAGTCAAATTGAATTACTGGAATTATTCTTAAGGTATTAAACAAAAAAATACTCATTAATTTTCTATAAAATATATTGAAATTTTTTTATTCTTATATTGAGCCTTTTGATATTATACGTATATGTACATAAAAGTATCAGAGTAAATTTGTGCGTACTTTGAATAAAGAAATTTTTATTATAAATATATAAGACTGAATAAGCATTATCATCAGAAATTTTTTTAGATATCAGACATTTTATATATACATATACACATATATACGAGTATCTATAAAAATAAAACTAAATAAAGTACAACTAACTATATATAAGAAAAATTTCTTAAAAACTAATATATCTTCAAAAGAAATTTGAAAATTCATTTTGTTATTTGTACTTATTTCTTTAAATAAATTCTTATAACCATAGTATTTTTTTTATCATTTTGTTAATAATTGCTTTATTAAAGTTAGTAACAAAAAATGTATCTATAAAATAAATGTATTTATGTGTACGTATCTCATATATATGAGTAGAATATATAACATATATCGACTATATTATAAATATTTCAAAAGAAGATTATCATTTTCTTATGCCGAAATATTGACTCAGAAAAATTTTTTCATAACAAGGACTTATTTGTCATTATTGCAAAAATATTTAATTTTGTTCTTTGGTCTTGTACAATCTTCATAGTCTTATATATTTTTTTGTTTTGATTAATCTTAGAATGTGTACTTTTTTCTCATATTGACTAATCTTATTTAACATTTTTATGTAATCACAAAAACAAGTTCAATCTTTGAAATATACAATCATATCATATCTCTTGAGAATTTATATAAAATCTACTTTAAAATATATATATATATATACAATATATATGTATATTAAGAAATATTTTATTTAAGTATCGAGTGGATTAATATCTATGTAAGTCTTCCCATGTTACAAATTGGAAATGACATCAATCAACATTTTCTTTGTATTATATTAAATTTAGCTAGTATTTCTGTAAGGATAAAAACGGTGTCTTACAAGTTGAAAATTTGGTATAATGTTCAAAAAAATATATTATACGAGTACTAACGGAGTCTAATATCAATTGTAAAATCTATTAACAATGGGGTTGTTATTTCTTCTTCCTCATTAAATATTTTAAAAAGTATTAATAAAATAAAAAATTACAATTATTTGAACATATTCGTTATAGAAATTATGTAAAGTGCCCAAAATAATTTTAATGATATTTTGCAACAAAATTTTTAAAATTATTTTAATTATCATGGAGGATTTTGATTAGAAGAAGATTATTTAAGAAAATGTAAAAAATTTCTAAATAGCTTTATTTTTAATAAAATTCACTATGTGCATATACATTTTTATAGATTATATTTCGAATTTACTGAAAAGTATCTAAATTGAAAATAAATTTTTGTTTGTTTATATATACAATATGTAAGATTACTAGGATATTAGTCAGACGATCATGTAAGGATGTGGCTTAGATGGAATCGTAAATATACTCATGGATCTGAAAGCTCCACAATGTAAAGAATCTTATAAGAAAATAAATTTTGGAAAAAGAATCATGTGTAAAAGCAGAACAGTTTTCGTCCCAAAATTTTGTTTAAGGCTGTTAAGTATACTGGCTGATTAATGGTAAGACAATGTTTCGGAAGAAACTTTTCTCTTTTTGTCTAATCTGTATGTCTACAAATGCTTAAGCGTATACAAGGGCTATATGATTAACAACTGACCTGGACAAGAAAAAAACATTTTTATTTGTAAAATTAATTTTATTTTTCAATAAAGTCTTCTTTTAGCTCGATATACTTAGAGCAATATTGTTCTATCTTTTGTATCCCATCCAATTGTCATAGAAAACCCACTGTTTGGACGGAGCTTTGATCTCTGGCGTGCTGTGATGAATGCCTGTTTCGTCAATAATTATGAATCGATGCCAAATAAAATTAGAATTATACTTTAACATCGCCAAACATTCTTTTGAATTTGACGCACGTACGTGTTTATGGTAAATTATAAGCAATCGCGGCACTATTCTTCCGGAAAGCTTTCACATATCCGATAGAGTTGTTAAAACATTATGCACCCATTCAGTTCAGATACCCACAGCCTCAACAATCTCACGCACATTTACCCTACGATCAGTTATCATATCGTGGATTATTTTAATGATTTTTGATTTGGTAACCTCATTTGGACGACCTGGACATTATTCAATAAAAATGGTTGTACGGCAACATTTAGATTTAGATGTCTAATATTTTATGTTCGCTAGCAAAGGTGCAGAGTGTTCATAAACTTTTTTGAGATCCACTTTAATCTCATCATTCGTTTTCTTTTTTAAAACGAAATATTTTATCAATACTCGATATTCTATTTTTTCTATGATAGAAAATCATAAAAGTTGTTCAATTTAAATGGTTGTCATTTGCAAACTAACTAACGCAACTGGATGAAAATTTGGTAAGATTTTTGTGAAAGGCTAGATTTACTAAAAATTGAGTTATTTTGCTTGCATCAGCACCATATCTTGCCGACTATCATACAGTTTGGCAACAAATAACAATGATTGCTTTGACATAAAATTCACGATAAGTTGCTCGGCTATAAATGGCTTTATGGGCTATACTGCTACTACTAAAGATTATAATTATATAGAACTGACCTAAATATGAAGATTTCACAATGAAGCTCAAGGATGTGAGCGCCTTTTAACTCAATGCCTGCCTAAGATATGATATTATCGTTAACGGGCACATTCCTCAAAAACAACACGGATTTATTGAGTCCATCCAATAACACTAGAGAAAGCTGCCTACAGAAAAACGGATGAATAATTCCTTTTTCCTGCACCTTTCTGTGGATTCTCAACTCTGCTCATGACTGTAGTATCTAGTCCAGACGAGGAGAGGAAGTTTTCAAATTGATGACAATAGTGGGGAATTTTTTATGATAAACGTTCATCAATGGGACTACGAGGGTCATTCAACAAGTACTTAGCCTACAAAAGAAAAACGAAAATTTTGGAAAGGTGGCAATTTATTTTTCCACATAATCTCCTTCAAGCTCGATACACTTGGCCCAGCGATGCTCTTACTTTTTTAATCCGTCCAAAAAATACATTTTCTCGAGGGAAGCAAAATAGGCCTCCGTGGCGACGATGACCTTCCTCATTCGACCCAAATCTATTCCCGGCAAGTGATTTTTTCAGGTTTGGAAACAAAAAGTAGTTACAGGGGGCCAAATCTGGAGAGTACGGTGGATGGGGCAGCAATTCGTAGCGCAATTCGACCAATTTGGCCATGGCGACGGCGGAGGTTTTTCTTCGATTCGACGTCAAATCGGCCCAATAAGTCAGCATAGTAGCGCCCCGTGATTGTTTTACCCTTCTCGAGGTAATCGATGTGGATCACACCTTGTGAATCCCAGAAAACGGTGGTCATCACCTTTCCGGCCGATCGAACAGTCTTCGCCTACTTTGGAGCACGTTCGCCGGGTGAAGTCCACTGTTTCGACTGTTCCTTGGTGTCTGGTGTGTACCAGTGAATCCATGTTTCATCGACGGTCACGAAACGACGCAAGAACTCCGCTGGATTGCGCTGAAACAGCGCCAAACACGTCGCCGATGTGGTCTCACGGTTGCGCTTGTTTTCCGGTGTGAGCAAACGCAGCACCCATCGCCCCGACAACTTTCTCATGCCCAGTTCTTCGTGTAGAATATGATGCACCGTTCCTACTGCGATGCCCACAGTCTCAGCTATCTCGTGAACCTTCAATCGACGGTCTGCCAACACGAGATCGTGGAGTTTTTTAACGTTTTCCTCCGTAGCAGCCGTTTTTGGTGCACCTGGGCGTGGCTCATCAAAAACCGACGTGCGGCCACGAACAAACTCGTTGAACCAATTCTTGACGGTCGCCATCGAAGGAGAAGAGTCACCATACACAGCATCCAAGCGATCTTTGATTTCGCTGCGTGTTTTCCCTTCCAAAAACAAGAATCTAATCACCGAACGATATTGTTCTTTTTCCATTTTTGTGCAACCGACCGACACGCTCGCTTTCAAAGGCTCTCAAAACAAAACTAATGAAGGGAATCGACTGAAACTTTGACAGTAGGCTACTAAAAGAATGTACTGCACGATGGTAAATGACCCTCGTAACATAATTATTTTATTTTTTTAATATTTTGTGATAGCAGTTCCATCGGGCGGTGAGGCTAAGTACTTGTTGAATGACCCTCGTAAGCATAATTATTTTATTTTTTAAATATTTTGGGAAGTAAATATACTCCCCATGCAAATTTTTACATATTTTTTATATAGGATTTGTGAAGATAATTAGGTATGGGCTTGAGACCAGATTCGACAAGTAAGGAGTTTACCAGTATAGATGGATGCCAAATACATAGATATATAAATATTTTTATTTAAAGCTTAGATTAATTAGTAAATAATAGTATATTACTAATTGCTATAATTCACTTTTAAAACAAGCTTTATAATATTAAGTTTTTTCGCCTAAAAAGATCACTAATTAAAAAAAGATTATTTTTCAAGTGTTTATCTAATAAATTTTAAATCGTTTAAATTTGCATGTAAAAATTCAACTGAAAATACTTAAGAAGGCGATTTGTAAAACTGGAAAAGGATATTTTCCTCATGATTAATATCAATCTACCCTCAATGAAAGCTGTTAATCCTCTTAGATTAATTTACAGGCAATCTTATTTATGTCCTCTCGTTCTTTACAAGCAATATTGAAGGTGTTCAAATGTAACTTTTAATATAATTATATAATAAAGCTATAAGTTCTTTATTTTCTATAAATTAACAGAAAATAATTTTTTTTCTAATTTTAGCTAAAATAAAATGTAAAATACTATTGTAATAGTTTTAAATATTGGTGAATTTTTGAGTTTTTAGTAAAATAACACAAAAAATATTTTTTGATAAATTAAATATAATTTTTGATTATATTTATATATTTCTTAAACTACTACACCTAAGTTTTAAACTACTATACCTTGTTTACAACTACACCTGGATATAAAATAATCTAGTAAATTATTTCATTTTTTAATGCTCGAATTATATTTTATTTATTAGATTTTTAAATTTAATTTATTCCCAAGAATATTGGATGAAGAAATATATTACCCCGTATATTATACTACATGTATGAATTCCTTAAAATGAATATGATTTCTTCGAAAAAAATTTAATATAATCGTAGTTTATAGAGAAGTTCATAAAGTTTTTTATATTCATATAAAATTTGATAGTGTTGCTACTGTAATAAAATATTCATTCAGAAACTTGAAATATGAAATTTGACTTTTTATAAAGTATAAAATAAGATAATAAATTTTAAAAAGTTTTTAATATAATTTATGAAATGCCCATTTATTATTAATTAAACATAAATTGTTGCCATACAATATACAACATTAGCTATTTTAATATGGTAATAAACAACATTTATGAAGTTAAACGATATTAAATTCTTACACTAATTGCAAAGGTTTCATAATTAATAACATCGGCTTATATGAACATGATTGCGTATTTCTCACCTGTCGACCTGGCATATTTCTTATGCGGCAGAAAAATAACAACATAAAATAACATAAATGTGAGGAAAATGAAAACCAAAAGAACATTATATATTGTACATGTACAAGCAAATAAAATGAACATCATTTGTGGAAGCTCAAGCGAATTGCAAAATGAAAGGAACATCACTCTGGTAGCTCTTATATAATATCCGTAAATCTTCCAGAAGAAAACACACCATAGATAAAAGGCAACTCGAAAACAAGAAGGCAGAAATCTTCTATCATGTTTTCACATACTTATTCGAATTATGTACTTAAACCATGTTGGCTTTCTAACAACCCAGTCAGTTTTTCAAGCATATCTCCTACGAATCACCTATACTAGATTCATTATTAAAAATACACTTTTATATTTATATGATTGTAAGAGTGCGCTATTTTCTTAACGGAAATAGTGGTAAAAGTAGTACTGGCAAACAGTATTTTGGCAGTTTTTAAAACAGTTCAACTAACATACTGTGGCTAGCAATTAAAGACCTCTATTCTCAAATCGACACTCAACTCATGTTTGTTTTGTTAAAGTATGGACATAACATATGTGTAAGTGTTTTTAGATTTTGGTTTTTTAAATTAATTGGAAAGAGAAGGAAAATATTTCTTTTTCATATTAAAATTGTTACCAGAATAATTTGGTATAGAAACATGTATTTTCCGATTCCAAACTTGAGAAACTTGTGAATTCCCAGAGGGATGCATTACCACAGACACGAACCCATACAATAACCAAAAACCAAAAACTGACTGCCAAAATTTGAACATATTAGCACTTCTAAAATTCAAGGAATGATAAATATAACCTCTAAAATATGCGTGCTTCTTTCGATATTTTAATATTTCCATTTATCCTGAATATAAGAAATAGTACTTTGCATAAAATTAATCATCTTCAGAAGTAACCACAGTACCCAATTCTATAATAAATTTTGGAAGCCCGTTGTCTCTGATACTTCTCCAATAACCCACGTATATTTTTTGATTTAAATATTGCATTCACCACTTTTTCCACAAGTAGATATGACCGCATTCGTGCTTAAAAGATATTATATGAATCACTTGAGCCGTGACAATCTCGCAGGGCTCATATAGCTTCATTCCTGAGGGCTGTTTAAAAAATTGATTATATTTAATTTTTGCTATTTTTGAAGATGAGTTTTTGTTTAGAAATTATACCAAACTGTCATTGTTAAAAATTAAGATGATTAGCAGAAAAATAATGAGATTAATTTTTTTTCAACATTATTATTTTTTCATACATCAAAGCTATTCTTCTCAAAATAGTTTTCTTGGGTTACTATATATACTCCATTAGATATTGGAGTATATATTATTTACTGTAATATAAATATGACGTCTTTTTAATTGTTTTTTTATCTGGAAAAAAAAAGTCTAGACCGTACTGGACCGTATTAATTTCCTTATCCCTTTATCCCTTATGGACAAATGACCTTTAGTATTGCACCTGTTAAAATAATATATTTCAGTTTTAATATAACTTGAAATGATAACAAGTAACAACAACAGTAAAAAAAAGTCACATGCACCTTATTAGAAACCAATTTAATCCCTTTTTTTTGACAAAAAGTCATTAATGGAAATGGCCGTATGATAGGGAGTGTTGTCATAGTTGAGTATCCAAGTATCTGGAATATCGGATCCGATTTGACGAACCCTTTTTTTGAGCCTTTCAAGAGCCTGTAACGTTAATCGTACGTCTGACCTCACAAGAATGCTTTTTCGTTCCAATAGTTTATCAGTTTCAACGTAGAAGGCCTTACTAAGCGAGGTTTATTTATTACTGCTTCTTGGCAGAATTCTAATTCTTTATGGCATCGAACAACGTATGCTCATGATAAGGACTATTTTCCATAAGATCATTGTCAGCTTTCATAAGTCACACTTGCGGACTTAACCAGTTTTTATTTTTCGGTACCTATTCAGTATATTTTTAATATACCAACTATATAATGTGTTTTGTAGAAACAAAATATTAGAGTTTACTAATTTAATATAATTTAATATAAGAAACTTTATTACAAATTATTAAAAATGTGCACATGCCTTAAAGAATTAACAACAGGAAAATTCCTTATTTGTATAACACATGTTCAGATTTTCCATTTTTTTTTAAATTTACTTATGGAAATATAGTTTAACATAAAATATTTCAAGGATGGAATATAATTGAACTTTTATTGGGGAAGAATTGACACACGTACTCATATATTTTCTGTAATAATATTTTCGTTTCATTTTTTATAATATCTCAAAATTTCCTATGCTTTTGCCACTTGAACGACCGAATGATGTAAAAATTTCTTTTATAATAAGTTTTTTTCATTTAATCTGAATAACGAAAAAAATTTGAATTTTATTAAAAAAAATTTTAGTACAGCCAGTGCTCAATTTACGAAATGTTTATACGAATATTTGTTGCATCAAATTAAATTGATTGGAAAAAGGCTACATGCTTCTCTAAAGAACTATTTCCAAATACTTTATTTCATATTCCAATATTTGTAAATAAGCATAAAACATCTGTGATTTTGTAAAAACAACCATTTACATCATAAAACAAATTCAAATCGACATTCGAATACAAATATTCAACATTCTACACATGGAAGGGGTTGAAATGTGTTATTTGAAATATTAACAAGAAATTTTTTTCCTTTGGTTTTGTTTCTAATTTCTTACAACATATGTGCCCATTTCAAAATATTACTTAATGGAACTGTAAATAACCAAAAATTATTTCTGTTCTACTTTTTCTGAATTTTAAATGATTTTTTCTTTGCTATTTGAATTATTAACAATATATGGTATAGCCGAGCTTTACATGATCGATAAAATAAGGACGAATTTTATTTTTATTTTTAAAGTTTCAAAACTATTGCAGATTTAGAAGGAAATTTTTATGTGTAAATTGAAATCAATAAATGCATACACGTATGATAAAAATATACTTCAATAAATACTTGGTCATAAATTAATGCTCACAAATATTTATGCACTTTCCTTACTTTTTACTTCATTTTTTTTTAATAATAATTAATATCAATTAATTAACAAGTAATTATACTTGAAAGTCATAATATTGTATTTAGAAGATATGCTTTCTTCAAACCTTCGTAATATTATAAGTACTCCTAAGACCGATAAATTTTATAAAGAAAAAAAATTTTAGTTTTTATAGATTTTAAGCAAGTACTTGTACTTTAACGTCCCATAATTTTAGAGATAGTATTAAAATTGTAAGAATTGATCTTGTCAATGCATTTGGTATTTTTGTGTATTAATGCAGAATATTAACTATGAACTTAAAGATTACTCCAATTATTCTTCCGGAAATAAAAAACTGCTTTATAAAAATCATTCTAAGAAACAGTCATTTGTGAAAAATGTTATATTTTTTGACACTTACCATGTGTGGCAGAAAAGTAACCGAACTGATTTTTTTTATATCTTAAAAATGCGGGATTTTTGGCAAACTTTGAGTGTTTATTTTGAAAAATTGTTACAATATATTTTATTCAAAGTATTGTCCATCGGAAGCCACTACTTGTTCCCATCTTTCTGGCAACATATGGATTCCGCGCCAAAAAAACTGCTCCGGTTTTGAGGCCAAGAATGAATCGAGCCAATTTTTGATGCCTTGTTCTGAAGTGAAGCGTATTCCGGTGAGGGCGTTTTTCATGGATCTAAACAAATGGTAGTCGGACGGGACAAGGTCTGGGCTATTAGGCGGTTGAGGCAAAACTACCCAGCCACTGTTTTCGAAATAATTTTTAACCGGTCTTGCAACATGAGGCCGAGCGTTGCCATGATGGAAAATTATGGCTTCGTGTCTGGTCGCATATTCCGGGCGTTTTTCGGTCAATGCTCGCTTCAAACGGATTAATTGTGGTCGGTAGAGGTCACCTGTGATCGTCTGGCCCGATTTAAATAGCTCATAATAGATCGCACCCTTCTGATCACACCAAATACAGAGCATTACCTTGGCGCCATGGATATTTGGTTTTGGCGTTGATTTGGCTGGTTGGCCGGGCTTAACATACGATTTTTTGCGCTTTGGGTTGTCGTAGTGAATCCATTTTTCGTCGCCAGTAATGATTCGATTCAAAAACGACTTCATTTTCTGCCGTTCAAGCAGCATTTCGGACATGCAAAATCGCCTTTCAACGTCTCTCGGGTTCAATTCATATGGGACCCAATTTCCTTGCGTTTGGATGAATCCTGCTGCTTTCAAACGTTTTGAAATGGCTACTCGAGTGACTCCCAAAGATTTTGCAATTTCTTCTTGAGTTCGACAACAGTCTTCGTCGAGTAATGCCTCCAAATCTTCATCTTCAAACTTTTTTGGCTGGCCTAGTCGTTCTTTGTCTTCCGTGTCAAAATCACCACTGCTGAACCGCACAAACCATCTCTCGCACGTTGAAATCGATAGAACATATTCAGGATAAGCTTCGGTGAGCAATCGATGTGCTTCAGCTGCACTTTTTTTCAAATTGAAGAAGTAAATCAACACTTCCCGCAAATGGGACTTTTTTGGTACGAAATTCGACATTTTTGAAGCAAAAAAAAACTTTGTTGTTTACACTTTTTCGTTCAATGACTAATCGAGAATAAATGACAGATGTTTAACCTCCAAAATGCCATATGAGTTATTATTAACACAAACCATGTGTAAGAGTTATGCCATCTGTTGTCAATCCCGCATTTTTAAGTTATACACCCAATTATATATGTTTGCGCTTTAATGTTATTCCCTTCAAAGGAACCTTGGCCAGCATCCAAGTATTCTTAATAGACGATATGATAAGTATAAGCCATTTTTTTAAGCTCTCAAGGACTACTCATCAGCTTCAATGTTAATCAGAGGCCTGACCTAACAAGAGGCCTCATACGTTTTACATTGTCGTCAATTTTCGATGGTGAAGACTTACCTGAGCGAAGTTAATCTTCCACTATTTCTCTACTCTACAAAAATACTTAATGCCACCCAAAAACTAAATACTTAATGCCACCCAAAAACTAAAAGATTCAATGTTTTAATATATCCGATTTTACTTAATATGAATGTTATCAAAGAATATTAAGGAAAATAATATAAAATTAATATAGCCTAAGTTTTCCTTAAAAGAGCATTAAGTGTTCATTTTCTTTAATTAAGACAATAGAAAAACTAGTACGAGTGACAAAATAAGGACCGTCACGAAATGTAATCAACATAAAATTTGCACGAACTCTTATTTTATTGCAAATTCAGTAGAAACGAAACATGAAAACATTTTATTTTTCACAATAATACAAATAAGAAGAAAATAAACATAAAAATAAGAATACGAATTCGTATGTTCCTATAGGTGGCATAAAACAAGAAAAAAAAACTTAATTTAAGGGGAGAAACTTTTGATCGATGCAAAAGTAGAAACTGCAGAAAACATCACAAATTGAAGTTTCTTGGTTTGTTATTTCGGTAATACCAGCAAAAACTTTAGAAATTCTATAAAATATACCCCCGGAAATCTATGTGTATTGGTAGTATTTCTATGTTCATATAGCATCTTCATACGATACATATTTCCAAGAAACTTGTTTAAAACTTTACCTAGACCCATATCTATTTTAAACTGTGATCTTGTTTCCTGGTTTTCCTTACCCGCATATTACACAACTTTATCGTTTTAAAAATTTTCCACCTTTTTTAGTATATTCTTCTTTAAGAAATTTACCAAATTGATTATACTCGCACATTTAAACATAAGTTAGTGTGAACGTACATGCACATCGAAGGATAATAGTACAACTATTTTTGAACGTACTTCCTAACTTTAGGAATGCATAAAAAAAATTAACAGAAACATTTATGACAGGATACTATCTTATAATGAAAAAAAGTGTGCAATTATTGAAATGAAATGACAGAATAATGATAAGCTGGATTCTTTCAAAAAGGAATTCAGGACACATAACTGTTTATAAGGATTAAAAGAAGTAGTGAGATTGGCTATCGTAAACCAAGCATCGCTAAACTTGACTTGTACAGAGCAATATAGAAAAGACGTGCTAAGTGCCCGAATGTGAAAAGGTAATATAATTTTTAAAATATATCATCCACTATATACCGTTATGATAAACAATTGTTTGCACGTACATAATGTCCGTGACAACTGCCCATGATCCGTTCTTTTATCCAACACCAGAACTTCCGCGACTTTTATGTGTACCACAGTTGTACACTTCCTGTTTTTGAGGCAGTGACTCTTGTATTTCTGTTTCGTAACGTGTCGTTATTGTTTAGTCATTCGATTTCCCATTCTAGTTAGCAGTTGGGTAACTTAAAGCCACCCCTAAGAAAATATTTGTTCATTTTCAGCGGTCGGTCGGACTTCCGTCTTTTTTGTCGAGTAGCAAAGCCACCATATACCACCAGTCATCTTCTCACCTTGGCTAGTTGACTTGTTTCCAACTTTCGAATACCTCGCAAAATTTTTATTCGTTGGTAAAATTGTTAGCTACACATTAAGACTGGCACGTTTCAAAGGTTAAGCAGCGCAAAAAGTTTTAATCGAAAATTATGGTTCACCGTTGCACTCTACCGTATACTGTTAGCTTAGCTTTTGGAGAATATTCCTTTAATATTTTAACGTTCGTATATGAAAAGCTTTTCATATATATATATATATATATATATACAATATTATAATTTTTTAGTATCATTTTATAAAATTTTAATTTTTAAATCTAAAGTCATATTCGATTAAATTCGTTTAATTTGATTTCACATTAAATATAAATCTCAATATTTTTCAAATTTGATGAATATTAAAGTTTTTTATAATAAATGATCAGCCATAAATTCATTTTTCTTATTATTATACAACAAAATAAAAATATTTATATACATTGTTTCTATTTAATATTTTAAATAAACAAAAATATCCTTTTGAACAGATACTATTTTAACGAATAAATTCATTTTTGTTATTATCGAATTAACGAATTATAATAAATATTGCTCATGTATTTATAAAAGATAATAATAAAATTGATCTTATTACACACTCTTATAAAATTACAGATTTCTGTTTCCGGTAAGACTCTTCATTATTTTATATAGTAAACTGATTTTTATTTAGTTTATAAGATAATAGGAAGTTTTATTGGTTATGTCATTCATATTTCCAAAATAAACCAAAATACGATTAATTTTAATATCAAAAGATTTATTTTTATTTATTATAGTCACTTGGAGTAAATATGCGGATATAAAATTACGTGTACATACAAGGTCTGTTCAAAAAGTATCGCTAATTTTGAATTTCCGCGGGTTATATATATTCGATTTGCCGACAAGTTCGGCCATTTTGAATGTTCAGTTAATTTTTGACAGCTGCTTTGCTTGCACCTGTTTTGGCTCGTCTTCGATTTTTGCTCATTTTCGACCAAAAACAGCATCGCATTAATATTGCTAAGGAGCTGTTGTACTCTGTCGGCGACGACCCAAATTTGCTCCAGAGGGTCATAACTGGTGACGAATTATGGGTTATTACGTGGAAACCAAAGTTCAATCATCCCAATGGAAGCTGCCGCACGAGCCAAGACTGAAAGAAGAGCGCCAAGTTTTGTCGAATGTGAAGGTTTTGCTTACAGTTTTCTTCGATCACAGGGGCGTGGTGCATCATGAGTACTTGCCACAGGGCAGAACGGTTAATAAGAAATATTACCGACAAGTTATGCGCAAGTTACGCGAAGCAATCCGCCAGAAACGCCCGGATTTGTAGAAGAACAAAAATTGTCGTTTGTATCGTTGCTTCTGCGCGAATTTTTGGCCAAAAACAATACACTAATAATGCCGCAGTCACCGTATTCCCCAAGATCTGGCCTTCTATGACTTTTTCTTGTTCCCGAAACATATTCTTTGATCAATTTTTTGGAATGGGCAAAAATCGAAGACGAGCCAAAACACGTGCAAGCAAAGTAGCTGTCAAAAATTAACTGAATATTCAAAATGGCTGAACTTGTCGGCATAAGTGAGAGACATGAGTAACAACATTATGCCACAAAAAAATCGAAAATCTAATATACGTAATCCGCGGAAATTAAAAATTCGCGATACTTTTTCAACAGCCTACCCCTTGAGCTAAAAACTTTCTATAAAAGTTTAGTTTCCACCAAATTTAGAACAATAATTCATTAATATTTGAAAAACTTTCTATAAAAGTTTAGTTTCCACCATAGCCTAGTTTTGCGCTTTAAGACGAAATTATTTTGTTCAGCGATAAGGCTTATTTCCTGCTCGGTGGATTCGTCAATAGCAAAAAAAATATAACATCCGTCCAGCAATAGCCGAATTACAGTCCAGAATATGCGAAATAGGTTATCAAAACTTACCTCAAAAGGATTGAGTGCTGCAGGAAGTGTCGTGGCGGCCATTTGAATGATGTTTAATAGTAAGTGTATTTTTTTAACTTTACTCTCTAAAGCAGAAATTGATTAAACCAGCAGTATCCACTATATACCCCGTAAACATAAATCTTTGTATCAGTTTTAATTGAATAAAAAAATAAACTATTTTACTATACCAAAAAAATTTTTATGCATTTTTTGAAAGTGCTAGACTTTTTGGTAAAACGTTTGCCTTTTCTATATAAAAATTAACATTGGAAAAAAAGCATTCGAGAAAGGGGATTTATGCAAAATTTTCCGACTTGAACAGATAGTATCTCATCAACAAAAAATTTTGATATATGGATTTCCTCTCACGACAGTTCAGACTATGTCATGTAGTTAACGCAGCATTACTGGTGATTATTTATAATATAACATATTAATAAACTGTTTACTAACAAAAAGATATAACAATAAAAGTTTCCTAAGATATTGAAAGTAGTTGGCTGCGTTTTCGTGTTGCAATTCTTTTTGGAGCATTAATTCTAAACTAAAAAGTACAAATATTAATATAAATAAGTATTAGCATACAAATACATAAAATATAATAAAATAATTTAGTAAATAAAGTATAACAATTAATAAATTATGTAACAATTTCTGATAATTGTTCAATCAATTTTAAATTTAAACATACGAAAAAAAAATTTAAGACCATTTTTTTTCTATAAAGTATTTTTAAAATATAATATATTCTAAAACAAAGTTTAGTAAAAACATATAATTATTACTATTTATAATAGTTTCACTATTTATGAACACAAATGCAATTTCATTTAAGATATAGTTCTTATACTGAAGAGATTTTTTGCATAGAATTTTTTTTTTAAATTCTTATTTATACTTCAATGTCTAAACAAATTTCTACAAATGAAAGTTCGTATTGTACTACATTATCTTTGTAGATAATATAAAGAACAGTACTTAAGTACTATTTTCCGTAACTGTAAAAGTGCAGATAAAACGTAAAGAATTTTTTCTATTTACCACCCCTAAAGACTTTTTCAAAGAAAAAATTAATTTTCTCTGCTTTTCTCTATACATTTTTTTCGAAATAATGCTATATTTTGTAACTTTTTAAAAATAAATAAAATAGAAAAAATAACTTCCATTGCTATTGAATTTAATTGGTGTTTTATATATAACTTAGAATATAGTTTTTAAGCATTAATCAGAATAAATACTCATAGTTCAAGTTATATTTAAAAAAAAGCCTCTTATTTATATATCTTATAATTTATTTTATCTTCAAAAGAGTAATATTTTTAATAATTTGTATGGTCGTTAAGAAATATGAGAGAACATGGGTCTTAGTGTCGAATAAAAATTACGTGGACACATTTTTATTCGTTCACTTTTACTTCCCACTTCGTAAACTAGTTCTGGAGGATTTTGACTGGATGAAAGGTCGTATCTTTAGCGCATATAGTAAAAGGGGTGTTGGTACAGATTGGGACATCGGATATATAAATTTTGTAGAGAATGGGTATAAGTAGACATCCCTGTGGAACACCAAGTAATATCGAAGAGATATTAGAGAGTTTATTTGATTCGTTTACTTGAAAGTTTCGGTTGGAAAGAACTGATTTTCGGATTAGGATATAAGTGGAAGGAAAGATCCTCTTGAAAAGCTCGGGTGCCAAATTTTATCAAAAGCTTGACTTCTGTATCAAGAAACACATCGGGATAGTACTCTTTTCTTTCTAAAGAGAATACAATGAAATCGACGAGAATTTGAATATGTTAGGAGAATTCACTGGAATAGTTATAAAATTGTCTAGTAAACTAGGGAGCTTTGATCAGGAAATTGGCCACTATGTAGGAGTCGGATGTGAAATTACTTGTTCAGGGCAAGATGAAAATACCTCGTAAAATAGACTTATTGGTCTGTAGAAAGTTGGGCAATTTATTGGTTTACCAAGAGGAGAATAAAAGTACATGAACGAAAATATGTTCATGTAACTTTTTATCTCTGCAGTATACGAGTTCTGTTCAAAAAGTATCGCGAATGTTGTGTTTTTTCAAAAATTATTTATTTTGTCATGAATATCTATTTTGAATTCCCACCAGACATTATACACTTGTGCCAACGTTTTTTCCAATCCTCGAAACACTTCAAAAAATCATTTTTTGTATCTTGATCAGGTCCTCCTTTGATGCCGTCTTTATCTCCTCAATCGTAGCGTAGCGTCATCCTTTCATGGGGCTCTTCAGTTTCGGGAACAAGAAAAAGTCACAAAGTGCCAGATCTGGGGAATACGGTGGCTGCGGCATTATTAGTGTGTTTTTTTTGGCCAAACATTCGCGCACAAGCAACGATGCGTGAGTAGGGGCGTTATAATGGTACAAAAGCCAATTTCTGTTCTTCCATAAATTCGGGCGTTTCTGGTGGATTGCTTCACGCAACTTGCGTATTACTTGCAGGTAATATTCCTTATTGACCGTTCTACCATGTGGCAAGAACGCATGATGCACCACGCCCCTGTAATCGAAGAAAACTGTAAGCAAAACTTTCACATTCGACCGAACTTGGCGCGCTTTTTTCGGTCTTGGCTCGAGCGGCAGCTTTCATTGGGATGATTGAGCTTTGGTTTCTACATCATAACCATAAACCCATGATTTGGGTAATCGCGGACAGAGTCCAACAGCTCCTTAGCAATGCTAATGCGATGCTGTTTTTTGTCTAAAATGGGAAAAAATCGAAGACGAGCCAAAACCCGTGCAAGCAAAGCAGCTGTTAAAAATTTGTCGGCATAAGCGAGAGACATAAGTACCAACATAATGCCAAAAAAAATCGAAAATCGAATATACGTAACCCGCGGAAACAGACCTCGTATAATATCAGCACAATGTTATAACACAACGCTTGACATATATAGAACCTGATACAAAACTTAAAAGGCTAGAACTAAATAGCCAATATCTACAAATACGTTGGCTTCTAGACCAACGTTCTTAACTTACTATAGATAGCAAAATATTTTAAAACAATACCCTACTGGAACAACTATGGACTTATGGAATAGAATTCTCGGGCTCTACCAAACCCTTCAGTTAAAGATACTTTATTCAATTATCGGTTTTCTTTTATATCTATAGTAGTATTATCTTTCATGATCTCAAAGTCCCTTTTGTTCATGGTGTACATTTGTCTTGTTAGAAAAAGTTACACTCTCCTCTTTCCAATCATACTAATTCCTGTGTTTAAAAACTATCATCCACTTTCTTTCTTTAAAATATATATTAACGACTTAAACGGTACTAGTTTTATGATTTATTAGCTCATAATAGCAGGAGAAACTTCGATGAGTGTTTAGTCCCCATAACCCTTCACATTAACTAATATTGTTATATAAATGTGCTTGTTACGCAGCGATTTTTCAATAAAGGGGATACATTTTTAGATTGACCATATATCCTTAATTGAAATGTCAAAATATTTTTTTACTATCAGTTGTATTTAAATGATTCAGCAATTCTTAAAAATTATCCAATTTTGTTACTAAATTAATTGAAAAACCCTGCTACATGCTAAAATAGCTATATGTAACATGCTATTAAAAATTTTCAAAAATAATAATAATAATAATAACTTTTCTTAAATATATATATGTCATATAGAAAATTTTGTAATAAAATTTCTAGAAATAAAAAAAAAAATCTTTTTAAAAATGAGAACAGTTCATATTTTTATATAAATGCAGACAAAGTTATTGTTTTCGTAGTTAATTTATTTTAATGAATACCCATTTCAAATCAAATGGTAGTTGAAGAAAATTGAAATTAATTAAAAAGAGCTTATCATCAATGAATTAGATTTTTCCAAATTAAACTAATTTATTCAAAACTGAATGTGTAACTTCAAGTGTACTGTATAATAATAAACGTACGTTTATTTAGAATTGCATCAACCTACTCGTACATATGTATTAATACTACAATAATATAATATGCTGACTTCCCCCAGGTTGGACATTTTAACTATGTGTAGACAAAATATTATAATTAATTCAGTTATCAGTATACATATGTATAATTTCGCATATGACAGACTAGGTAATGTTGTGAATATCATTCCCACGAAGCCAATTATTACATTATTCAATATAGTCCAACAAAGAGACAGGAAACCCAACTTTAATTTTCGAAAATCGAAAATTTTCTAGGTACGCAATTTAAACCTATCTTCCTTCTTTTTACCCTATTAATAACCCTTTATTAGACAAAAGTGAGTTTATATTATGCAAATTGTTCTACTAAAAAGCAAATAGCGAAGGTATCGGATAATTGCATACTACCTTAACCATATATGGTCTATTAACATTGAATTTAGTGGTTCTGATTCATTATACCTATTTCGATTGCACCCGTATTGTTGTATAGTTTTAAAGGGATGTTACTCCGTTTATATACTCGATCAAGTCCATTAACAACGTATAAAATACCTCGAGGCTGCGCATCAAGTTATCAAAATTCCAAAGTTTATTGATCAATGTTAATAATTGACTTAACCATAATTAAGTTTACATGTTTTCAACTAATATAGCCAGAAAAGTGTGTAATAGAGGTAGAATAGTGATGCTCATAATATTGTGTTGTGAAATTTAATGTGGCCCCTTAACAATATTTTAACAGTACCCTTATTGAATAACGGACAATATTTGATATATGGTATATCATATATAGTGCTAGTCCTATTCCCAACTTATAATATTACTACTTTAACTATCATCTAAGTTATATTAACTTGGAAAACGTAAAAGAAGGTTACGATGGAAATTTTAAATGTACTACGTTTACGGAATTTTTCAAGCACATATCATTTCCTATAACCTTTTATTCCATAAAAGTTTACTTTTACATTATACGAGTCTATATGCACCATTTAGTGAATCGATCTGCTTTTATAATATACCTTTTATGTTATTGAAAATCATGAAAAATATAAGTACTTATCAAGTTTGTCATCATAATAATAGATCAACAGATATTTTTACTTAGCAATATATTAGTAACAAATAGTTTGCTTATTAATAAAATAAAGTGTGCGTTGACTTTAATGACAATTTAAAATATGAAAAAAAAATGAATGGCAGAGAAGAAAAGATACTGATTATTATTTTAACCATTTTATTTTATTTTTATGCATCCCCTAGAAAGGAGTTACGTTGAGAAGATATACTTCGCAGGTGACATTGCTTCCACTCGTAAGAGTGCTGAACGGTTTCAACTGGAATCATTTTTAACACGTTAGTT
Source organism: Atherix ibis (assembly GCA_958298945.1). Lineage (NCBI taxonomy): Eukaryota > Metazoa > Arthropoda > Insecta > Diptera > Athericidae > Atherix > Atherix ibis. Next base: position 102,794,291 of record OY282605.1, on the reverse strand, counting down.
TCACTCCTTTGAATGTGATTGGCAGTACCAAGATGACGTCCTTTAAGATGTTTTTTGACTTTGGAGAATAAGAAAAAGTCACATGAACTTTGATGAGAGAGAAATAATGCGGATTTGAAACTATCGGAATCCCTTTTTTTCGACAAAAATTCATCGATGGATGTGGTGGTGTGAAAAACGATGTTGTTATGGCAGAGCATCTAAATATCTGCAATGTTCCATCTGACGCGAAGAACCCTGTTTCTGAGCCCTTCAAGGACTTTTTCATAAAACTTTTGTTGACAATTTGTCTTCGAGATATAAGAGCCACTACTCCTCAGTTTTCTATGTTGAAGGTCTCCTTGAAAGAGCTTCTTCTTTCACTATTTTTCGGCTTTCCAAAAATGCTTCATGCCAGCAAAAATCTTGTGCTCTTCAAAAGTAATCACATAGAAACCGGACGAGATTGGGATGGACCTAACCTACAAGCTAGGTGGAGGTGACTTCCAAAATATTGTTAGATCGCTGACTTATTACTTTGAATACCACCTTGCTCAAAAAGTTCCCGGAACGATGCGAGTGTGGCGCTCCCATCATTCCGATTTGAGTTCTGTTTTTTTGTTAAGTTGGTACATCTATTGTTGATATTCTCTCTAAATCTTTGCGTCATAGCTTGACATTTGCTCTGTGTGTGTTGGCGATTTTTTACAATTTTAGAAATGGATTTAAATTTGCAACAACGAACTTGTATTAAGTTATGCGTAAAAAACGGATTTAATGGTCCGCGAACGTTGGAAATGTTGGAAAATTATTTCGGCAACGATTCTCTAAAGAAAACGGTCGTTTACTAGTGGCACGAGCGGTTCAAAAGTGGTTGTGAGTTAATCGAAGACGATGAACGCAGCGACAAACCATCGACATCGAAAACCGACGAAAACATTGATAAAGTAAAAGAAATGTTGGTCAATAACCGCAAATTATCCATCAGAGAGATAGCAGAGGACTTGAACATTGTCTATGGATCCGTCCAAGACATTTTGGTTAATGATTTGGGTTTCCGTTGTGTAGCAGCAAAGTTGGTGCCAAAAGACCTCAATTTCATTCAAAAAAGAGACCGTGTTGACGTCTCAAAAGACATGATTTGCGAGGCTGAATCCGATCCCACATTCATCAAAAGGATCATTACTGGAGATTAGGCGTGGGTTTATGAGTATGACACGCAATCCAGACATCAGGCAAGTGAATGGCGTTCGCCAAATGAGCCGAGACCAAAACAACCACGTCGTTATCAGTCAAAAAAGAAGGCAATGCTCACGGTTTTCATGGATTACAACGGTGTAGTGCATCATGAATTTTTACCAGAAGGCAGGACAGTAAACAAAGAGTATTATTAGGGTGTTATGAGACGTTTGCGTGAAGCAATTCGCCAAAAGAGACCAGAATTGTGGGCAGAAAACTCGTGGATTTTGCACCATAGTAACGCACCGTCGCACAGTGCCATCATTATTCGTAATTTTTGACGAAAAATGCAACAAATACCATCCAACAATCACCGAATTCACCTGATTTGGCCTCCTGTGACTTCTTTCTGTTTAATCGAGTTAAAAAACCATTACGGGGAACGCGTTTCAACAGCCGAGAGGAAGTAATGGAAAAATCGCAGAAAGCACTGATGGACATACCGAAAACCGAATATAAAATTTTTTTCGAGGATTGGATCAAGCGCTGTCATAAGTGTGTTAAAGTCAATGGGGATTACTTTGAAGGGGACAATATAGATTTTTAATTATCTAAAAATACAAGTTTATTCACCTTAATCTATATTGTCCCCTTAAATCGGTAAATTTTTGATCAAGGTGGTATACCAATCAAGAATTAAGAAAATATTCCTAACTGTAATTTTCTGTATTAATTTTCATTCTACAATATATTCTTTTGATTTTTTTTAAATTTCAACATTTTCCAATTGAATTCATAAAAGCTTTTAATAAATTTTTTGTCCACACGTCTTACAGTATTAGATTAAAAATCTACTATTTAAATCAACATTTAAGTAATTATTTACAGTATTTATTAATAACTTAATATTTTTATAATTATAATATTTTTACTTATAATAATAAGTAAAGATATTTATTTAAATAAAATAAATATTTAAAAAAGTATTTTTACTGAGAAATATTATGAATATTTTGCTTTTTAATGAAGTAAAATTCTTAGAAATATACAAATATACGTATATAAATTTTATATTATGGATTAGAATAAATTTTATTCTTCAATTTCTTAGAACTTTTCTGTTAATCTTATTTCGTATTATTTTCAGTTAAGCTTTTTTTAATGTTGACAATTTCAAAAAGTTATAATATTTCTAGAAAGCACCATCAGTCCTGATAGCATTGTGTAGGCCATCAAAATAAGCTGTTCTTATCAATATTCAATGTTTTCTAATTACGTAACAATAGTAGTACCTCAATTATTTTAATTATGCTCTTAGAACTTGGAATAGATTAAAAATAATTCTAGTATTAGTGATTATAAAAAAGAGCTTTAAATATAATTAATAATTATTTTTCGAAAGTCATTTCATTGAAATTGGATTTGATTTCTTTCCAACCCGCATAATTAAGGAAATCATTTTCCAAAAATTTCTTAGAACCGTTAAATAGTAGATATCAAAATATCCCAGAACTTCAAATAATAAATATACAATAATATAAAACACACTATTAAATTTAAAACAATAATACTATTCAAAATTTTCAAAATATTTTGTACTAAATGAGGAGAAATCAAAATCATTTTTTGAATCTGATGGATTATATTAATATCCATGGACGAATAACTCGTATTTGAAATTATTATACTTATGTATTTGCTTATGCAAATTTATCTCTGAACAAATCAAAATACATATCCGTACATATTTTGTCAAATTTTCTATTCAGACATTGATTGAATTAAATTAGAATTCGTATTGCGATTTAAACCTGTATCACTGAACAAAATATCCTATAGGGATTTGTATAATATTTGATTACAGAAATGTGTACACAAATGTACATTCAATAAAACGTATACATGTAGATGCATGAATTATTTTATTTTACCATCAAGCATTACTAATCCAAATTGCCTGTATTCTGTGTCAGTGATTACTAGAAATTCAAATTCTACGTCTATCTGAAAGCTACAGTGCATTAATCATTGACACTAGTTAATGAAATTTCTGATTATGCACAAAACAAATAATTGAAAATTTTATAAAAACTATCATACCATTGTAAATGGCAGTCTAAAAATTGATCTAACTCAAATTTAGTCATGCTAGAAAAAATATAATTATTTACAATTAAATAATTAACTATCATTCTTAAATTTCTTGAAATATTCTACGAAACTGCCAGAATACTCAAGATTACTATTTAATTAGTATTTCACCCCTCGTGGAAGTCCTTAACCCATTTTATCCTTTTCCCAGTCTCTTTTTTAATCTTATCAAATAGTTTTCTCCACGAAATAATGCTTATTGTCGCCGGTCAAAAAAAGTGGACTATTTTTTAAATCAGTTTAGTGACAATCTAACTTTTACCTAAGCTCCAATATTAAAAATAATTTTTAACTACCGTTACATATATTATTTGCTTAATAACAACTACTCTGAAATCAAAATTTGATTGCAACAATTCAAACTTAATATGCATTCTACAAATTTGACAACAAAGTGCTAATTTTAGGGCTTAATAGCCATTTTGGAGTGATTTAAATAAATATGCTACTCATGAAAGTCCATTACATCTAGGAAATGTAATCGTGTAGTGCGTTTTATAAGCCAGAGGCATATTATCGGACCGACCCTTATGTATATAAGTATTAGTAAATTGATTTTGGAGCGCCTTATATGGTTAATGGTAAGTTGCATAGTATTGACTTAAACGAGATATTGTTGAAAGACGTACTACCACCGCAACCATCGATTTATTAGAAAAACAATTCAACAATTGAATAATTTCAAGAAATTTTAAAGCATTTACCAGCCGTGCACGTATAATTTAATACACCTAGATTATTTGCTGTCGGTATATTTAAAATCACAAATTTTTAGAAAAATGCCTGTAAAGTGACCGCTATTTAAGAAATGGAATGTGCGGATTTAACATGAGGATAGCCAAGACTATCCTCATTTAGCGAAGACTTTCCTGATTGAGCGATAGTGGAACGTCTGCATCTGTACGCAGCAATAATAAATTTAAATCTTACAAGTGACCGAAATTCTGGGCACGGAAGCTCCTCAGAATCCGGATTGGACATACTGCTCTTACCCATAACTTCTTTTTTGGCAACACCAATCGTCCCTTCTGCCAATCCTGTGGCACCCAGTTCACTATCACCCATATTCTACAGGAATGCCACATAACCAAGATTTACTTTGCGAGCAGGATTCCTCCTATTATGGAGCTCCTCGACCCAACAACTTCATTCCCTAGTTCCCTATTGAAAGTTCTACAACATACTTATCTGCTCCACAAAATATAACAAAAGTCTTAATATTCCATACCACTAGCCACAGACCAGTCTCCCTCAGATGATTTCCCACACGTACTACGAAGTCGCCAAATGGCCTCCCAGTCGTGGCGCTATGAAGTGGCCCCTGGCACATGTCTCAGAGACCTTACAAACAAACAAACAATCTAACAAGTGACAAAACCGAACTACACTTCAGTTATGTACGAGGTCTGTTCAAAAAGTATCGCGGATTTTGTGTTTTTTTAAAAATTATTAATTTTGTCATGAATATCTATTTTGTCCCCTTCAAAGTAATCCCCACCAGATATTATACACTTGTGCCAACGTTTTTTCCAATCCTCGAAGCACTTCAAAAAATCATTTTTTGTGATCATGTTCAGGTCCTCCTTCGATGCCGTCTTTATCTCCTCAATCGTAGCGTAGCATCGTCCTTTCATGGGGCTCTTCAGTTTCGGGAAGAAGAAATAGTCACAGGGGCTAGATCTGGGGAATACGGTGGCTGCGGCATTATTAGTGTATTGTTTTTGGCCAAAAATGGCAAAAGCCAATTTTTGTTCTTCCACAAATTCGGTCGTTTCTGGCGGATTGCTTCGCGCAACTTGCGTATAACTTCCAGGTAATATTCCTTATTGACCGTTCTACCTTGTGGCAAAGACTCATGATGCACCACGCCCCTGTAATCGAAGAAAACTGTAAGCAAAACCTTCACATTCGCAAACTGTAAGCTTTAGTTTCTATGTCATAACCCATGATTCGTCACCAGTTATGACCTTTTGGAACAAATTTGGGTCATCGCGGACAGAGTCCAACAGTTACTTAGCAATGTTAATGCGATGCTGTTTTTGGTCGAAATTGACCAAAAATCGAAGACGAGCCAAAACACGTGCAAGCAGAGCAGCTGTCAAAAATTAACTGAACATTCAAAATGGCCGTACTTGTCGGCATAAGTGGGAGACATGAGTGCCAACATAACGCCGCAAAAAATCGAAAATCGAATATACGTAACCCGCGGAAATTCAAAATTCGTGATACTTTTTGAACAGACCTCTTATAGTTACGTCACGTATAGTTACTATAATAGTCTTCGGTCAGTAAGAGTAAACTATCATCCCAAGAGAAAGAAATCGATAGCGGTTTAATCTGGTGCCAATCAACACCACAATTTATCCACAAAATACACTTAAAAAAAATTTGATCGCAGAATATTCCATTGTAACGCGTGAAGTGTATGACACGTTGCTATCCTATTGGAAGCACATACACATATTGTCAATAGCGCCAATTGGCTTAATTCATCTCTCTGTATCGCTAACAATTCATCTTAAAACTATTGAAAAGAGCATCCTCAAACAAATACGATCCAATGACAAGATTAAAAATCGTGCTTGAAATGACTCTGGATTTGCACGTCTCCAAAAGTGGATATTATGTTCATTAATGAAGCTGCTTCAGTAAAAATACTCTTTGTCACTCATTATCAATTTCCTGTAAAAATCCAGATCTTGTCTATGGAGCGCAGAACCGTTTTCGCTTCGTTACTGGTAACGCATATGATCTTCTGGGTAAAGTTCTTGTATCATTTGAATTTTGTAGGGATATAAATGAAAATCTTTATACAAAATATACCACACAACGATTTAAGAAAGATTTAATCCTTGTGTGCGATCCCTTATGGAGGCTCCTGGACTTTAAGATACACTTTTACGCACCACAGCAATTTTCTTGGTTGCACGTCCGTTTCTTATATGGCCAGACTTCGGGCTATCAACCACTCTGCAAAATGATGCCGATCCCATTTTTCTCGCAATCAATAAATTAATTTCGGTAAATAATTTTGCAATAACTACATGTTGTTAAAGATTATACCACTTCTTACCACTACCTTATCGAAATGGCATCAAATTAAAGTTGTGAGCTTAACTTTAGAACACACTTAACTTCTTAGAACAAAAATTTAAATTTCATAACTATAAGTTCATATGGCATTATCCGTTTAGATTATTGAAGGGAGCCTATTATCTAGTAGCGTGTTCAGTTATCGTTAACGTCTATTCACGTCTTATATTTTCAAAGTTTTTATAGTTTGTAATTAATTTATTATTCAGTCTTCTTTTTCTCGTATTTATTATAAATAAAAGATATCATATTTTTATTTAATTTTTAAATGTAATAGTTTAAAGTGGAAAATTTAAAATAATGTGAAGAAATTATATTTTTACATAACTCGAGTATGATCAGATGCTATAATTTAGAGGGGAAAAATAACAATTTTTAACAAATGCATTAATTAGTAACCAAGTGAATTAGGGAATTTAATATGAACAAGCTGCTGTAACTAGAATACAAAATACAATAAAATTTGTTCGTTTATATTTAGTGCAATTCGAGTTTGTGTTAATTTAATATACTGACGTGCATTGCATTTTCTATAAAATTTATTTACACTTTAATATATTTACATGTATACATAGTAGAACCGAATATAGAATTATTTTTATTTTTCAAGAAAAAGTACTATCTAATTATAATTCAGAAAGTATAAAAAACTGAAAAAAGCTACAAATGAAAATCTTGGAAAGAAATAACGCTTTTAGATATTGTAAGTGTACGCAGTGGTTTACTCTTCATTTTGCCAATTAAACTAGATGAGATGGATTTTTGTTTTCTTGTTAAAAGTTGAAAAATATTCCTTATAAGTAAGTATTGTAGAATCTTTATCCTTATCAAGCTTTTTGTCGTCTTATTATATAGTAAGAAACTTTACTATAAGTATACAAACGTTAGCTACTTGACATCCGTTTCTCGTCTGCTTTCTACATAATCATATTCCTTTCATTTCTTGTGTTTGGCTTAATTTACTTTAGTAAGGTACTTGTTAATTGAATTAAAATAGCTTTTATATGCAAATTTGTTATAATGTTAACTTTTGTGTGGAAATAATGAGATTAATTTAGCATCTAAATAATGAGAGTGGTCTTCGTTTTTACTTTGTCCACAACAAATATTTTAGTTACTGCACTTTTCTTACTTTTATCGAAGGACATTTTTCCTCTAAAAGAACTGCGCACTTACTATATAATTAAAAACAATTTATTTTAAATGTATTTTCAAATTTATAAGAAAACATAATTACAGTAGATTGAAAGTAACTTGTCTAGGTCTTTAACAATTAGAGGATGACTAACTCAATTAGGCTGAAATCATATTAAATTATTTTGCAATATAAGTTCAATTTATTTCATAAAACCTAGTCTCTAGGATTCAATTATGTGTGGATGTCACATATCCGGTTCAGTTTTTTGTTTAATATGAGTTAATCCAATTTAATCTATAATACATTAAAGAATCTATGAAATATGGTATATGTATTTTTTTTATTTTCATTCATATATTATAAAAATGAAATTAAATAAAGTTTTTTGCGTATGACATCAGACTAGAATACATCAAAATTGTAGAAATCTTGACATCAATTTTTTCGTGATCAAAATTTGAGATTTTGTGTTTCATAGGCTAAAATCACGACACCGATAACAAGCGAAAAAATATCCCTATTATAAAACCGTTATGGCCAGAAACGAAGGAAATTATGTGCATTTTGGTGCATTTCTAGTTGTCGATATATAATTTATCAGCCACCGTATAGTTAAACAAATACTAAACAGGATATGATACACTAATAAGTTTACAGAACGTTAAATCCGTGTAACTTTGTTGCTTTTAATATTTGGTTAGCGACCGACTCAAAAATGTTTCACTGATAAAAGTAATCGCAAATTTTCTTATTCGAATGGGAATAACCTTGCTTTTAAGACAAATCGACTTGGTGATCACAAAAAAAATATTCTCACCTATTAAGAGGATTTACTTACTTTCTCACCATTACGAGGGTCGTTCAATAAGTCCTTAGAAACAATGGAAAAAAAGAGAGTTTTTTTTTTTTTGTAAGTAGCATTATCGACAGAAAATTTCAGCTCGATCCATAGCGTAGGTCAATTTCTATCGCCGGTTAAAGTTAACGACATTTATTTGTGCATAACAATGGAAAAAAGCGAGTTTAGGGCTGTCATCAAACATCTCCATTTGAAAGGCTTAAGCCCGAAAGAAATCAAAGCCGAGTTGGATGCAGTTCATGGCACATCTGCACCTGTGTTTGCGACGGTTTACAATTGGGTGAATGAATTTAAACGTGGCCGTTCATCCACAAAAGATGAACATCGTTCAGGACGCCCAGTTGAGGTGTCTACTCCTGAAATCATCGACAAAATCCACGATCTGATTTTGAACGATCGGCGAATTAAAGTGCGCGAATTAGTTGAGGCCACGGGCATATCACAAGGTACAGTCACTTCAATTTTGCATGAAAAATTGTCTGTAAAAAAAATTTCGGCAAGATGGGTGCCGCGTTTGCTCTCAGAGGAGAATAAGCGCAATCGTGTAGTGGACTCTGAGGCTATGTTGGCACTCTTTCATCGCAATCCTGCCGAATTCCTTCGTCGATATGTCACTGTGGAGGAAACCTGGATACACTACTACACTCCAGAAACGAAGAGACAGTCATCACAGTGGATTTTCAAGGGTGAACGGGCTCCGAAGAAAGCAAAAACTGTGCCATCGGCCGGCAAGGTGATGGCCACGGTCTTTTGGGATTCGCAGGGCATCATTTTTATCGACTACTTGGAAAAAGGAAAAACAATAACAGGAGCGTATAACGCGTCGTTATTGCAACGGTTGAGCGAGGAAATGAAAGAGAAACGCCCCCATCTGAAGCAGAAAAAAATCCTCTTGCATCATGACAATGCGCGTGTGCACACCTGCGCTGTTTCCATGGCCAAAATTGTGGAATTGAGAATGGAATTGTTGCAGCATCCCGCTTTTTCACCAGATTTGGCCCCGAGTGACTATTTTCTTTTCCCCAATCTGAAGAAATGGCTTGGCGGACGACGGTTCACTTCCAACGAGGACGTCATTGCTCAAACGGATGAGTATTTTGCAGAACTTCCGAAATACTATTTTTTGAACGGGATATAAGTGTTTACAGCTAAAAGGAGATTATTTTGAAAAATAAAATTATTTTTTTTTAAAAACAGTTTTTTTCCATCTTTTTCTAAGGACTTATTGACGACCCTCGTAGTTCAAAGGTAAGCAAATCCACTTGATGACGACTAGCATTATTTTGAACACGAAACAGGCTCCGCATGAAGCCACACCTTTTCTTTGAAACTATGTCGGATTGATGAGACAAGCATTTGGTCACTCACCCAATTAGAAATATATTTACCAATCAGAAAACAGTACCCTTGGGCAGCTTTTTGCTGAACGATTTAACTAGAGTCGCTACAATTTTGGATGCCAATGACCCCATTTCGGGTGCCGTTTGATCTAGCTGAATAAAGGGACTGGGAGAGTAGAAAAGTCCTTTTTGTCACCGTGTGACGGGGGGTGTTTTCATATAATAGTTTGACCCTTTATATATTATTAACACAAAAACATAAAAGCTCTAACAAAAAAAATCACTATGTGCAAATAGAAATGTTTTCAAGAAAAACGAAACCCTAACTAATTGCTTTCACCTTTAAGGTGTCGAGTGAAAAACTATTTGAAAATGCGAAAATTCGAAGTAATCAATATACTACTTAGTATTGACGTTACTACGTTTAGTTTGTATGTAACATTGAACATGCTGAAAAATTACTTTAAACAGCTAAACAAAGGATATTCACTGTAACTAGTTATACATTTTTACAGACTATTCGCGGAACTATTTGAGAAGAGAATACAAATGGATTGCAGATATGCTGGCTCTGTGAATAGTGAATAAGTTAATTACTCTTGCCTTTGGTTTCCGATACATTTCTGCATTTAATTGCGCAAGGTTAACGATAAATGAACAACCCCAAATTTGGTCATAAATTTTTCGATATCACAAACAGCTTTCCTAGCTAACTTACCAATATGCATGAGTTTTTTTTGGTATGGGTGGTGGTATGGTTTAAAATATGGGTAGATAGCTTGGCTTGTATTCAGATAGATTTTTGTGCATCTCGTAAAGTTGTAAACATTTCCTGGTTGTTCTGAATTATTTACATTCCGAATACACAAGTCGATCATAAATCATCGAGTTTAAAATCGGGGTCTTCCTAACGTTTACAGTCTTTTGCATTTTAATCAGAACTTTTTATATTCAGTATTATGCCTTAGTGAAAGTATGTAAATGAAATTTTAGACACGAAATTTTAAACATCACTTCACTTTCTCATTCCTACTAGGTTATACTAATTGCTTCCTACTCTTATTTTGCATATTGACGATGACATGTCTTCATTTTATTAAAAGCAAAAAAAAAAAAAATATAGCTTACGTTGCGTTAGTGCATGTAAATCATCTTTTAGGTATTAAACATTCAGATCAGCTAAAAGATATTAATCTATTTTTTATCCCTTATAAAAAAAATATAATAGAATTCATAACTAGTTAATTATTTAATAAAAAATTATATCAGAAAAACCAAATGCATAAGTTTTCTAAAGTAAAAAGGACGTTTATTTAAATTTCTATATAAATAACTCTTTTATGCGTCAAATAGGTAAACAATTTTTTTTTATTTTGTTTCAGATAATTATAACTTGTCAAAACTTAATATTATAAGTTAAAATTTGTTTTGTATATATGCAAATAGTAACTAGCAAGAAAAATATATAGTTTATCTACAAAAATTTCATCTGAATTGGATGAATATAATTATGTTTATGATATTTTTTTATACAAAGTATTTAAAACTAAAATAAATTTAAAAAAGAAAAATACTTTACAAAAATATTTAAAAATAAAATAACTGTATTAAAATATTTTCCTCTCTTAAGAAATACTACAAAAATAATTTAACTAAGAATAATATAAGTATGTATGTAGCTTTCATTTATGGTTTCCGGAAACAGTATTAAATAGGTCATTTGCTGAAGAAAACTTAGTTTCTTTTTCGTAGAGCAAAAAAAAATACCACAAATATATACTATTTATAATAGCCGTTCATTGTAAATTTATTTTCATTTTATTTAAGTAGATCGGCTTGTAAAAAGAAGACCTAATAGGTCTTGCAAGCCTGCAATAATAAAAAGTAAATTATTCTTAATACAATAGCAAGCAATTTGTTTCAGTAAATTTGTGGTAGTCGTATAGATATTGCCACTCACTGAAAATACTTTTCTCTCAATAAAATACAATAATCTTTAAGGGGAAAAATGTATAATATTGTTTCTTATTATACTACAATTAGTATTCATTTTATTTTATGTTAAAAATGTACTTTAATTTTGTATTTTATTTTACTTGAATAGTTCACTTTTATTCTTTTTTAAGAAATGCTATTGTATTTTTATTAAACTATTTGAGACGCATATAACTTTTTATTTACAAATAAATATTTTTCAATTAAATTATTTTTATTTATGTTAATTAAATAATAACTAAACTTTTCAGCTAGTTAATCAAATACTAAAATTTTACCAAAATATATTCGATCCATTTTATAGCTTGGAAAGTATATTCCCCTGTCATTTGATAGTTACTAAACATATATGGTATGTAAACCAAGATAATATTTGTTAAGCTTAAGGATTGTTATTTTATATAATGGGCCCATCTAGCAACCACAGAATGTTCAGAAGGTACGCCGAATAAAATTTTCTTCCGCAATGAGGTACACTTCTCGCTAAATATATACGTGAATAAGATCGCGTGAAATCATGTAAATGGCATCCAAGATCATGTGATTTGACTCCGTTGGACTATTTTTTAAAAATTAATATAAAATAAAAATTTACGCACACAATCCTTAAATTGAAGAGCATTTTTAAAAATCAACAACAGTCAAGTAATGGAAAAATTGAAGCCTAGAATGTACAAGAAAGTCATCAAAAATTATTTCAAAAGTATCGACTCCTACAAGAAATCTCGTGGCGGCTATTTCAATTATGTTGAATAGTAAGTGCATATTTTTAACTTTACTCTCCAAAGCAGAAATTTATTTAACCCAGCAGTATCTACTATATACGCTATAAACATAAACCTTTATATTAGTATTAATTGAATTAAATATAAGGTCAATTATTTAACAAAATTAAATTTAAAAAAAATTGAAATATTTTATTTCGAAGATTTTTAAGTAATTGAGATTTTTTTTCAAATTAATAATAAAGAAAATTTTATTTATTCTAAAATATTCAATAGTAACAGATGAAGTGGCAACTTTTTTTATGCTAACATTTGGGTTTTATCAAATAAAAAAAAAGTATGTTTAATTTACTAGCATTGAACTATCATAGTCAATTTCAAATACTAAATTATAGTGCCGGACTTTAAATAACTATGATTCCCGAAAAGAAGTCCAGTTTATCCTACTTTTCAATTATAATTTTAATAAATAGTAATGAGTCTGCCTAAGTCATTATTCTATTTTATTATCTTTTTTTTTTATAAAATGAATAAATTATATGTATTAAACAAATTTTAAAATCAGTAATTTGTTATTGTATAAAATTAAAACAAATGTTTAAAAAGAGTGAATACTCTTTTTTCAAAAAAAATTAGATTTTAATATTATATGAACTAACTAAAAAATTTACAATCAATGAAATTTTCAAAACTATTTTCATTTTAGAGTATATGTTAATTTATACTCTAAAATCCTTTGACAATTATCCTTTGACAATTATTTTTTACCGGATAGGGTTTATGATGTAAAATTACTGTTAGCTACAAACATTAAATTTTTATAGGATTATTGCAAAATAATGTAATTTAAAGGAGTCTGAACTGAATTAATTATTTTATATTAAAGAAGATTTCTTGTATTACACTAAATTTTTTTAAAAGTTTTACTCAATTAAACCTGCTTTTTTATTGCAAAACGTATAATTATCAAATTTCTACTGTTCTAAAAAATACAATTGTCTTATACCAAATTGAATAAATTCAAAGTATCAGAACTGAACCAGCACAGACGATGAAAATATTTATTTTTCAACTGACAACTGACAATTGACAACTGGCAACTGACAACTGGCAACTAGAACTAGCAACTGGCAACTGGGAAATAGAAACTGGCAACTGGCAACTGGCAACTGGAAACTGGAAACTGCTAATTGGCAACTGGCAACTGGAAACTGGCTACTGGCAACAAACAACTGACTGACAACTGACAACTCACAACTGGCAACTCGCGACTGGCAATTGGGAAGTGGCAACTAGCAACTAGCAACTGGCAGCTGGAAACTAGCAACCGGCAACTTGCAACTGACAACTGGCAACTGGCGACTGGCAACTCGCAACCAGCAACTGGCAAATATCAACTGACAACAGACAACTGACAACTGGAAACTTGAAACTGGCAACTGGCAACTGGCAACTGGTAATTGGCAACTGAAAACTGGAAGCTAGTAACTAGGAACTGGCAACTAGGAACTGGCAACTGCAAATTACTACTGGAAACTAGCGGCTAGAAACTGAAAATTGGCAACTGGAAACTGGCAACTCGCAACCGGCAACTGGCAACTGGCAACTGGAAACTGGCAACTGGAAACTGGAAACTCGCACCCTGCAACCGGCAACTGGAAACTGGAAACTGGCAACTGACAACTGGGAAATGACAACTGGTAACTGAAAACTGGCAACTGACAACTGACAACTTACAACTGGCAACTGATAACTGGCAACTGGAAACTTGTAACAGGAAACTGGAAACTGAAACTGCCAACTGGCAACTGGCAACTGGCAACTGGCAACTGGCAACTGGCAACTGGCGACTGACAACTGGAAACTTGAAACTGGCAACTGGCAACTGGTAATTGGCAACTGAAAACTGGAAGCTGGTAACTAGGAACTGGCAACTAGGAACTGGCAACTGCAAATTACTACTGGAAACTAGCGGCTAGAAACTGAAAATTGGCAACTGGAAACTGGCAACTCGCAACCGGCAACTGGCAACTGGCAACTGGAAACTGGCAACTGGAAACTGGAAACTCGCACCCTGCAACCGGGAACTGGAAACTGGAAACTGGCAACTGACAACTGGGAAATGACAACTGGTAACTGAAAACTGGCAACTGACAACTGACAACTTACAACTGGCAACTGATAACTGGCAACTGGAAACTTGTAACAGGAAACTGGAAACTGAAACTGCCAACTGGCAACTGGCAACTGGCAACTGGCAACTGGCAACTGGCAACTGGCGACTGGCAACTGGCAGCTGGAAACTAGCAACTGGAAACAAGCAACTGGAAACTAGAAACTGGCAACTCGCAACCGGCGACCGGCAACTGGCAACTGGCAACCGGCAACTGACAATTGCCAACTGGCTACTGACAACTGCCAATAGCCAACTGGTAACTGGCGACTGGCAACTGGCAACTGGAAACTAGCAACTGGCAACTGGAAACTGGAAACTTGCAACAAACAACTGGCAACTGACAACTGACAACTTACAACTGGCAACTGATAACTGGCAACTGGAAACTTGTAACCGGAAACCGGAAACTGAAACTGAAACTGGCAACTGCCAACTGGCAACTGGCAACTGGCAACTGGCAACTGGCAACTGGCAACTGGCAACTGGCAACTGGCAACTGGCGACTGGCAGCTGGAAACTAGCAACTGGAAACTAGAAACTGGCAACTGGCAACCGGCGACCGGCAACTGGCAACTGGCAACTGGCAACTGGCAACTGGCAACTGGCAACTGGCAACTGGCAACTGGCAACTGGCAACTGGCAACTGGCAACTGGCAACTGGTACTTGGCAACTGGTACTTGGCAACTGGCAACTGGCAACTGGCAACTGGCAACTGGCAACTGGCAACTGGCAACTGGCAACTGGCAACTGGCAACTGGCAACTGGCAACTGGCAACTGGCAACTGGCAACTGGCAACTGGCAACTGGCAACTGGCAACTGGCAACTGGCAAATGCCAACTGGCAACTGGCAAATGGCAACTGGCAAATGGCAACTGGCAACTGGCAAATGGCAACTGGCAACTGGCAAATGGCAACTGGCAACTGGCAACTGGGAACTGGGAACTGGCAACTGGCAACTGGCAACTGCCAACTGCCAACTGGCAACTGGCAACTGGCAACTGGCAACTGGCAACTGGCAACTGGCAACTGGCAACTGGCAACTGGTAACTGGCAACTGGCAACTGGCAACTGGTACTTGGTAATTGGTAATTGGTAATTGGTAGCTGGTAACTGGTTACTGGCAACTGGCAATTGGCAACTGGCAACTGGCACCTGGAAACTGGAAATAGTTACGAGTCACCAGTTACAAGTTACCAGTTACAAATTACCAGTTACCAGTTTCTACCAGAAATGAATTTATAGATATTTTCAAATGACTTTTAAATTAAAATATTCTTTTTGTTAGTCTGTCCATTTTTTTTCTTCTTATAACAGAGAGTGTAGTTATAGAAATTTTTTTTCAAGTTAGCAATAATATACGCTAAGTACTATAAATACTTATGAATGGAAAAGTAATCGGAAACATTGCAATTAGTTGAATTTTGCATTTGAAAAATATATTTTATCGATTGAAGACGATAGCATTGAAATGTTTTCATTTAAAAATTATTCGTCTATAAAAGCTGCTTTTACTCTACATTTATACCAATTTTTATATGTACTCGTACATTAATCATTCATTTAGGTTAGAAGAAACTTTTATGAAAGGCGACAGAAATTGTGTACTTGAAAAATGTACTCATTCTTGACTTTTAAATGAATATAGATCCTTGAAATAAAAATAATCGAGTAGAAAAAATGCGAAATTATTACAGAAATCAACGAAGAAAAAAAATAACTTCGGAGGAAATACATAAAACAAAATCATAATACTACACATTTCTCAATTTTTTCACTCCATTTAATAATATGCCGTCTACATAGAAGGACAGTTGCAATATATTCTGTTGCAGATTTTCTGAATAAAAAAGCTTTCTAACTCCTTTAACCACTACCTAAAAAATTCTGAAACTATTTATTTATCGAAAGCCAATAGCAAATATGATTTCACTCATATGTGCATATACTCATACATTTGTGTAAGCATTTGTATGTATAATTTGTTCAGATAAAAAATTATATTCGTAACTTACTCGTAACAGTTAATATTAAAAATATAAGTAAGGAAAATATAAAAACTCGGAAGAAAAAGTAAAGGACGAAATCAGAATAAATAAAGAAAATATGCTTTTATCTCTGAAAAGATGCAAAAAAAGCTTTTATAATAAGATGTGCCCGAAAAAAAAGTGAAATGTTAAAAGTTTTTCACCCCATGCTGATCTCTAACTGTGATAGCTATGTTTTGTCACCGTCTCCATGAACTTTACACACAGTGATTTTTTATCCCTTAAGGAATGAAATTGTTAACACGTGGTACAGTTTTTTTTTCTTTATCAGAAAAGTAATTTTCTTTTTTAAATAGAAAGGATTTTTTGAAATTTTTTACGTTTCAAAATAAATAGATTAAGTTTTATTAAAACTTTTATTCAAATATATTTAGAATAGATTTTAAGCAAAAGTTACTGAAATAAATGGAATTAATTTAATTTTAAATTATATCGTATATAAAAATATAGATATTATTTATTATTGATATATTTTATACAATTATCTTTAGAGAATTTGTATCTTCAAACCAACCAAATATTGAAAATCACTCGATATTAATATCATATTACTCGTGTTATAAAAAAAAATCCAAATCAGATATCTAAAATTTGTTTAATATCAAAGTAAGTGTATCCTTATTTTAAAATATTTAAAAGAAATCAACGATGAAATTCGTAATTTTTTTAAATAAAAGTATTTAAAGTACTATTAAATATTAATAATATTTTTAAACATTTATTAAAATATTTTAAAGATAATGACGATTATAATCAAATCAGGTCCATAACATTCTTCTAAAACTTATCTTTCTCTTTCAAAATAACTTGAAAGGAAAACTAATCTAGATTTGCAATCATAACTAAAATAATTTTCTCAGCTATCATTGCTATTAAGGATTATAAGATTCGATCAGTACTGATAAAATAGAAATGTCAAAAAAGAAATAATAAAAATTTAATCGAACATTAATTGCAGTTTAGATTGCTTTTCAATAAGATAAAAATAAAACTATTTCTATAAAAATTCTATTCGCTAAAAGTTCAATAGTTTGTCTTAAGCTTTTATTGTGCACTTAAAATGAAGAAAAATAGTTTTTTTTCTTTCTTATAAAAACGGTTTTGAGTGTCAGTTATCATCTTTTAATTTCACATACAGACTCACTATATTATTGAATATGATAAGATAGTGAACAAACCTTTCTGTCGCTTTACTCTACAACTATCTTATCATTTAAAGTTTTTCTTTAAAAAAATTGCATAAAAGAAAATGACTTCAATTTCTATTATAAAACACATTTGAATTTCAGATGGAATTCAATTACGATGAATGCAGTTGACGTTCTTTTTATGAGTAAAATATTCATTTATTTTAAATTTAATTGCAAATTGAATTCTTAAAATTCTCTATACCATTTACGATTCTTTTAACATATTTAATAAAATTTAATTGTTTTTTCCTATTATAATTATTGATTTTTCTGACCAAAAAACTATCTTTCCATAATATCCAAATTGAATTCAATAAAGTATGCTTCAATACTTTTAGTATTTAAATTTGATTTTATTAATAAGTCAAAGTAGTCTCATTTAATTTTGTCTAAAATTGCTGTAAATTCTTAACATAAATTATGGTACTCGTATATTGAAAAAAGTATGTTTTACAAAGAACAATTGCTGTAAATTCTTATCATATAAAAGTATGTTTTATGAAGAACGATGCATAAATAAATCCAAAGGAGAAAAAGAATTCTGTACAGGTTAAGTATTGATTATTTCCACAAATTAATAAGAAACCCAATAAATAAATATTTCCAAAAAGAAGAGTACTTAGAAAAATATATGTCATTTTAAAAAACATTTGTTTATCTTCTAAGTTGAAAATAATAAATTAGAAAATATTGTCATTTTTGTTTCTTATACCATAAAAATAAAACTAAATAAAGAGGTTTTTTTTTATTATACAATATTTTTTTTTTTTTAACTTTTTTAATATCCCAAACGTACTACAAAATAAATTCCAAAAACTTTTTTATCTTCATTCCTTGAATTTATTTCTTTTTCTGAGTGACTCAATCAAACTTTAATAAAGTTAATAAAATTTAGAAAGTAAATGAGAAATGGGTGCAAAATAATAAAAATGAAGGGATGTTATAACGTTTTCCCTATTTGGATGCAAACATTTACCCAAACTTGAATTAAACTTATTAGAAAATAAATGGAAAAAAACCACATAGCAATAACACAAAGAAAATAAGGAATTTTTTTATTTATTCATATTTTTCGGAAATATTTGTAATAATGAAAAGTACAAGATCTCATAGGAAAGCATTTGTATGTACAATAATTTTTTTTTTATTGAAAAAAAAAGTCCAACAGGTTCTTGGGTCTCTAATGAATAGGTATAAAATGTTCAGAGTAATTTAACTTTTGTAAAGAATTTATCCTTTCGTGTTTGTTATTATTTTCTTGTTGCTATAATTTACTAATTTGTACCGCCCTTATTTACAGTTCTCTGTGATAATAGAATGGTAGTGGGTGAGTATCTATAAAAAGACATCTTGATTTTGCTTATTAAAAGTCTTTTGACATAATATAGACTTTGGTGTACAAGTATTCTTCTTATACTCTAACTTGTGCTCTCATAAATTTAACTTCCACTTCAGAGCACTTTTAATTAAGTGCACGGTAATTTGACATCCAACATTTCTGCTGTAGATATTTGTTTTCGAACTGTTTAATTGACTGAAACATGGAGAAGCTTTGGCATTCTTTATTTTAACAACTCATAATTTGACCAACAACATGAAAAGAGACAGAAACTTTTATGAAGATTGAATGGCTTTTGATCTAACCATTAATTGTCAAAACAGTAATTTGTCTGAAGCGACTAGTAGATATTTAATTAACCTTTTTATAAAATACATCAGTAAAGAGGAAAATATTATAACTTTTCCACTTACTATAACTATTTACAAAGTAAGTAATAGAAAGATTCCCTAATATTCTTTATACAATAAAGTTGTTTTTTTTTTGAAAAATATCAATATATTAATAATTGCACTATGTCTAAATTGTCTTTTAGATAATTAATTTTTTTTCAGATATTTTTTAATTGAAGTTTTATTACCAATATTAAATTGGATTTTATGATTTTCTAATTTCAAACAGATTAAAAACAGTTATATCATTGGGACTTATTATATGTTATACTTTAAAATACACTATAAAAATAAGGAAAATAATTTTATAATGAACAAATTATTCTTACGAGATTTATGTAGTATACTCATATTGTTATCTATGATGGCTAGTAAATTCTTTGGATTAAATTTTGAACCTTGCAAGATTGCCAAAACAAAACACAATACTCTAAAACAAATAAACAAAAATAATGATACGAGGGTCTTTCAATAAGTCCTTAAAAAAAGATGGAAAAAAACTGTTTTTTAAAAAAAAAAAATTTTATTTTTCAACATAATCTCTTGCCATACACTTTTCCAACCGTTTTCCAAAATTTTTATCCCGTCCAAAAAATAGGATTTCGGAAGTTCTGCAAAATACTCATCCGTTTGAGCAATGACGTCTTCGTTGGAAGTGAACCGTCGTCCGCCGAGCCATTTCTTCAGATTGGGGAAAAGAAAATAGTCACTCTGGGGCCAAATCTGGTGAATAAGCGGGATGCTGCAACAATTCCATTCTCAATTCCACCATTTTGGCCATGGAAACAGCGCAGGTGTGCACACGCGCATTGTCCTGATGCAAGAGGGTTTTTTTCTTCTTCAGATGGGGGCGTTTCTCTTTGATTACCTCGCTCAACCGTTGCAATAACGACGCGTAATACGCTCCTGTTATTGTTTTTCCTTTTTTCAAGTAGTCGATAAAAATGATGCCCTGCGAATCCCAAAAGACCGTGGCCTTCACCTTGCCGGCCGATGGCACAGTTTTTGCCTTCTTCGGAGCCCGTTCACCCTTGAAAATCCACTGTGATGATTGTCTCTTCGTTTCTGGAGTGTAGTAGTGTATCCAGGTTTCGTCCACAGTGACATATCTACGAAGGAATTCGGCAGGATTGCGATGAAAGAGTGCCAACATAGCCTCAGAGTCCACTACACGATTGCGCTTATTCTCCTCTGAGAGCAAACGCGGCACCGATCTTGCCGAAATTTTTTTCACAGACAATTTTTCATGCAAAATTAAAGCGACTGTACCTTGTGATATGCCCGTAGCCTCAACTAATTCGAGCACTTTCATTCGCCGATTGTTCAAAATCAGATCGTGGATTTTGTCGATGATTTCAGGAGTAGACAGCTCAACTGGGCGTCCTGAACGATGTTCATCTTTTGTGGATGAACGGCCACGTTTAAATTCATTTACCCAATTGTAAACCGTCGCAAACACAGGTGCAAATGTGCCATGAACTGCATCCAACTCGGCTTTGATTTCTTTCGGGCTAAGCCTTTCAAATGGAGATGTTTGATGACAGCCCTAAACTCGCTTTTTTCCATTGTTATGCACAAATAAATGTCGTTAACTTTAATCCACGATAGAAATTGACCTACGCTATGGATCGAGCTGAAATTTACTTACAGCTTTCCTGTCGATAATGCTGCTTACAAAAAAAATCTTTACCGACACTACGAGCGCAATTTCTCGGATTTTCTAAGGACTTATTGAACGACCCTCGTAGTTAAAAGCGATAACTCCACTTAGACGCGCAGCAAAAACTTCAACCTTGTCCGTAACAATACAAAGTTTATTGTAAAGCGTGCCGCGTTTGCTCACACCGGAAAACAAGCGCAACCGTGAGACCACATCGGCGACGTGTTTGGCGCTGTTTCAGCGCAATCCAGCGGAGTTCTTGCGTCGTTTCGTGACCGTCGAAGAAACATGGATTCACTGGTACACACCAGAGACCAAGGAACAGTCGAAACAGTGGACTTCACCCGGCGAGCGTGCTCCGAAGAAGGCGAAGACTGTTCGATTGGCCGGAAAGGTGATGGCCACCGTTTTCTGGGATTCACAAGGTGTGATACACATCGATTACCTCGAGAAGGGTAAAACAATCACGGGGCGCTACTATGCTGACTTATTGGGCCGATTTGACGTCGAATTGAAGAATTCGCTTTGCGAAGAAAAAAGTGCTGTTCCACCACGACAACGCGCCGGCTCACACCTCCGCCGTCGCCATGGCCAAATTGGTCGAATTGCGCTACGAATTGCTGCCCCATCCACCGTACTCTCCAGATATGGCCCCCTGTGACTACTTTTTGTTTCCAAACCTGAAAAAATCACTCACCGGGAATAGATTTGGGTAGAATGAGGAGGTCATCGTCGCCACGGAGGCCTATTTTGCTTCCCTCGAGAAAATGTATTTTTTGGACGGATTAAAAAAGTTAGAGCATCGCTGGGCCACGTGTATCGAGCTTGAAGGAGATTATGTGGAAAAATAAATTGCCACCTTTCCAAAATTTTCGTTTTTCTTTTGTAGGCTAAGTACTTGTTGAATGACCCTCGTAAGATATTGAGTATTCTAACAATTACCCTATTTCCACCGGTGCGGCTCTGGAAAGTATCCTATGTCCAACCTTTATAACATTCAAACCCATGATATTTCTTATCAAAATGATATCCTAACCATAAATATATGTTCAGATCCACTACCATTTCACAGATCGACATCCACTCCTTCTAAAAAGGAAGGAACAGATGTAGTTCTGTAAAAATTATTCTGGCTATGAACAAAAATATATATTCCCAGCCAGTACTATTTTCGCGGTTCAAAAGGTGGAAAGTAGGGGTAAATATGCAAAAATGTCCTTATGTTACTTTTATACTCTGCCAATAATAGGCTGCTGATATAAGCCTAAAGGGCAGTCATATTCCACAAAAAAATGAGCGAGCGTTATCTAGTACTTACAAGAATTCCAATTCGCATCGAATCCAAACCTTGCTATTTCGAATCCTTAAACCTTGTACGGGAATACTGTTATCCATTCGCTTATGAACTGCGTATCTCCTCTTTTAAAAAAATACTACGAGTATTTGCATCTGTTTTAGAATCCTAGTCCTTTAAAAAGAAAATTGTTCACTCCAACTCTTGTATTATGTACCCAACAACGTTTGAAATGACAACGGCCACGCAATAAAATAAATCATCCCGTTTTTGTGGAGACATTGATGGGTATTTTTCTCTACGCATCTCTACATATCCTTGTATATTGCTTTAAAAAATCTGCTTATTAGAAATTTATATAGTTACAAATATTATTTAAAAAAAAAAAACGTAGATGAATACGCGAGTTTGATTTACGAAAAGTTTCAGTGAGTCTATTGGGAATATTTCTTTATAAAATCACATTTTTCGGTGCCATAGAGTATTTTTCGGCAACCGGGAAGCAATGCAATGCAGCCTTCGCTCTGGTGGGTCTTCGTCACCTAAATCTGATGAAAATGTAAAATGAGTGAACACTCTTGTGAGGTCAGATCGTCGATTTACATTGAAGGTCTTTAAGATGATCAGAAAAAGGGTCTTCGCGTTAGATCTGATATTGGAAATACTTGGATAAAGCTTCCTATTACACGGACATCTCTATAAATGATTTTTTTTATTGGAAAAATAGTTTTATGCTGTTTCCAAGTACTCTGTTAACTTGATTTTAGCCTTTCCGATATTGTCTTGCTTCCCAAGATATAAAAACACTTTAAAGAACCTCATCTTGGTATTGTCAATAATATCCAAAGCAGTATAACCGAAGAGCAAGAAGAGAATAACAACACATTAATATAAAATAAAATTTTTGCAAAAACAATCAGTTTCTTTATTGATCAACCACCATAAGAAATAATTGAAAGTAATTCAAAATTTTTTAGCATTTATTCCCTAATAGAATATATTATAGATATTAAAGTATTTATTGAAAAAGTATTATATAAATAAGATATACAGAATAGATTAGGATTATTCAGTCAATCTTAATAATTTATAAAAATATATTTTAAATTCATTTTCATTTATTTATATACAAGTAAATATTTTTTTTTCTGAATATTATCACATTTAAGTAAGAGTTTAGACATTTTAATCGACAGCAATAATAAAATAAAAAACATAGTATTAAAATAGTATTTTTTGATAATCATAAAAAATCACATTATAAAACTGAAAAAACTGTTATAATTACATTAGTTATTCTTGGCAATAGGAGTAACTGTGCAAACAGAAATGGAAATCATAGTCCTAACAGAATAAGAATGCGAACAGAGTTGCAATACTCTAAAGGAGTGGGATAATTCTGATGGATTTGTTGATGGTATAGTTGTCATGATGGAAAGTGGAAATAAAAATGAAAATTAATGGCAATCAAGAAAAGCAGTAAAATTCCGAAATAAATAATGTTCATTGGAATACAGCTCAGTGAGCATAAAATTGATGTTAAGTGCAAATTGCATAAACTATGCTCGGGCTTTGTCCCTTTCTTCTGCTCTTAGAAGAAATATTTTAAATATGCTTTATAATGGTAAATATTTTGTTATTATTTTATAGTTAAATTAAAACCATCCGATTATAAAAATTTTATTGCAGTAATATTTCAATTTACCTAAAAGGTATCATTGTGAAAAATATTTACATCTACGAGTAT
Organism: Atherix ibis; assembly: GCA_958298945.1. Classification (NCBI taxonomy): domain Eukaryota; kingdom Metazoa; phylum Arthropoda; class Insecta; order Diptera; family Athericidae; genus Atherix; species Atherix ibis. The sequence goes on along the minus strand of OY282605.1, from coordinate 102,769,987 downwards.
TCTTATGTAATATCAGCTAAAATATTTTTTATATACGTATTTATTTTAAATATGTTCTATATGCTAAATGAATTTGCAAAATATATAATTATTACTGATGGTAATCACAGCTAAAAGTATTACTATTTAAAAAAAAAAAATTTTTTAAAAACTATGAGAATTGTTAAATGTAATAGAAAATATTATAGTATAAACTGAATTTATTTGGTTATCTTCAAAATAGTGTTTATTAATTAACGCACTCTTCGATAAACTATTTATAAATACTTGTTAGTATCGCCTTTAGCTTTTTCTGTGACTTGTTTTTATGGCCTAATTGGACTCTATGTTAAACACCTTAGACTCAAAACAAAAAAAGATACATGAAAACTTTGCGTGCCAATTAGATACAAAAGTACATGTTTAAAAGTAAAATTTTTTTTCATATCTTTTACGCGGGCTTATTGAAGAAATAATTATAAATACATAATTGAAATAATATTTATTTAAATTATGAAACACTAGATTTTGCTGAAATAACATTTATATAATCCTATATTAATACATGATATCCTTTTATTTAGTTTTACTAATTTAAAAAATAAAACAAATTGGAAACTTAAAATTTAAAACAGAGAAAGAATATCTTATTAAAATTACATATGTGTATATATTAATATTGTGAATTACTTTAATATTCTTATTACTTATAAGTAAGCCTAATTTAATCAGAATATGTCATACTTTCTTTTGAAGCTAAGGTTATTAAAAAGCCTTAGTCTATGTGTATGAGTATTGATCAATTACATCACGAATTAATGAATAATAGTAGATAAAGGCGAATATTATAATTCAAGCAGATAATTGATCTATAGTAGGTCGATTTAAGGTAACAATAGACTATATTATGTATTTGAACACACGGAATATCTTTCATCTATTATAAATATCTCTTATTTTTTTAGTATACATTTTTACTTATATTACGTGTATATAAAAGTTCCTAAATTGTTTCTGCTATAATTTTATTTTTAAACAAAAAATTCATTATACTCTTTTTTTTTTATTCAATTACTAATTAGCCTTTTCCAAACCAAAACACACGTACTATTAATAGTTTACATGCAACATTCAGAATATTATTTCACAAAAAGATTTATAGAAGATAGTATGATAATGAAATTAATATTTTCTAAAAAGTATAATTAATACAGATTATTGACCCAGAGATGATATGCTAGATCATAAAACAACCTTTTTTTTATCTACACGCCAATTTGTGTGTAAATATATTTTCTCTTATATTATTATAGAATAATGTTTCTCAGTATGCTCATTTCCAAACCCCATGAACTAAGGGTATTTAGTATTGATAATTTTGAATATAATAAATTTCATCACGTGCTTGCAAAATTAATTAATATTTTGGGAAAATTACTTTTCTCCTAAAATATTTTGTACCCTTCTATATATTTATTAAGCTGTTAATGTGAACCCTTACCACACACATCTATCAGTTTTATAATAATTCATCCAAATAAACCATCTGTCCTTACATTATAAAATTAAATCATAATAGCACCACATATATTCTGTATTGAAATTTTCAATTTCAAAATTTTCACATACATTATATACATTCGTTCTATATAGTAAAAGTATATTCAGTTAGAATGTAACAATAAATTCAAAAGTCATTTGATGAAAATTAAAATCAAAACATGGAATGCGAAAATATTGACAGACATTTTGGGAAATTATCGTATTATAAATTTTCGTATTGGTTTTATTTGAATATTAGGTACTTATTTGATTTTAAAGTATTTACATCATTATATTTGTAAATATGTATAAACAGATTTTTGGTTTAGCTGATATGATTCAAAAACTATTATTCTTTGAATGAAATTTGCAATTTCGATATATCAGATATTGTCTTAGTAACAGACGTTCTAACAAATTTCATTTTTGGTAGCTATCACAAAAACCTTCTTGCAGCTACAAATTATATTAGGCACTAATTAGAACTTTTATAAAAAAGATCAAATATATGATTGAAGATGAAAATCTAAAACCATGTGCTACTAGAAAATCACTTAAATAATGTAGGATTGCTTTCAAATATTTTCAGCATTCCGTTTAATGTTATATATGTGAATATGTGGGATCCAGATAAGATGTTCATTTAAGGAAACTAGAATTTTATATATTATTTTACAAATTCTCGTGCTTCTAACCAAAACATGTCAATTGATATTTCAGCCTACTAATAAAGTTAATATTCTACAGTGTGCCAATACATTACAGTGCACACTGGACTACTTGTTACTCGTTTTGCGGAAGATTCGAATCTTCATCCTCCCACATTCGGCCATCCTGCTTCTCATCCGCCTCGGATGAAGAATAGCCGTCGACCCATGGTTTCATATATTCCGCACACGTCGTCGTTTTTTTCGGTCCCTCAACTTCGCCCACCATCTGGACATCATAGGTTCCTCCGGCTTTGACTTTGGTGATGGTATATGGCCCGTAGAATTTTTTCTTCAACTTCAAACCAGGGCCGAATTGAGTTCTTTTTATGGCCACCAGTTCCCCAAATTCGTATTCGCGCGCTGGACGTCGTCGTCGATTGAAATTCTTCTTGTTTTCCTCCTGGACCTTGAGAATCTGCATCTTGGCCACTTCCCGTATTTCGTCTCGTTTCTCTTCAAACTCTTCACTCGTTTCTTCGTCGATCATCTCCCTGATTTTCACGTCTCTTTTGCTCCTCATTCTAACTCCTGTAAACATCTCAAAAGGCGTGCGGCCGATGCTTCGATGACAAGTTGAGTTCATCGCTCTTTGAACTGCGGGGACCTACTTATACCATTTTGATGGGTCTTCGATGGCAAGTTTGGATAAAATACTCGCAATCCGTCGCGTTGATTCTCTCCACTTGTCCGTTTGCCCTTGGGTGTCCCGTTTTGATTTTGGAGTGTCGAATGCCGTTCGCCAGACAATATTCACTGAATTCCTGGGACGTGAATGCCGAGCCCCGGTCCGACACGATTTGTTCGGGATTTCCGAATGTTGTTTTCTGCAGGTCGAGTTTTCCGATGACCTCTCGCGCCGCCGTCGTTTTCGTCGGGTGTAGCCATACAAACTTGGTGAAACTATCGATGACCGAAAAAATGTGATGGTAGCCTTTGTGCGTAGATTTCAATGGTCCGATGTGATCAACATGATAGGTTCGGATCGGCTCACTTTCCTTGAACAGTGGACTCAGAAATCCCTCTTGTCTTCCGGCTTTCCTGTTTACCAAAATGCATTTAACACAGTTAGTTATTATTCTATCAACCTTTTTTCTCATATCAGGTATGAAAAAATCTTGTTTCAAATCTGCCTCCGTTCGAAGCGCCGCGTAGTGTCCTTTTTCGTGAGCGTTGCGAATCATTTCGCTTTGCATCGTCCTTGGGACCACTAGTAGTTCTCGACCTTCTTGGAACTTGAAGAGCAGCCCGTTGCGGAAACAAGTACTCCTTATAGTCGTGTTGTGAATATAGTACTTCCTTGATCGCGCTGATCCCCTCGTCCCCCTTTTGGGCTCTTCGGATTTGTGCAGTGGTTCCCTCGGAGACCGCTTACATGATGCTAGGGTGTCGGCTGAGAGCATCAACATGGGCCAGCCTCTTTCCAGGTCGGTGTTCGACGGTGAAGTCGAACTCAGAATACTATGTTCCATCTTGCGATTCTGGGTACCAAGTCTTTTTTTTCCATCGTCTTTTGACCTAACAAGTATACTCTGAATTTTTTCAGTGCAGCAATGACAGCAAGAACTTCTAATTCATAGCTGCTGAATTTCTCTTCCTGGGGTGCAACTCATGTAGTGCACCGGGTGCAACTTCTTGTCTTCGGGTATTCTTTGTAAGAGCACTGCGCCGTATCCATGCTTACTCGCGTCCGTGTGAAGTTCCGTTTCCAGCATAGGATTGTAGAGTTTGAGCACTGGCTCTAACGAACGCGCGTCCTTGAGTGCCAAAAATACCACTCGCTCCTCCTTATGGAAATGGAACTCCTTTTCTTTTTTCAGCAGGTCACTGAGTGGTTTCCCGGTCTTTACATAATTTGGGATGAACTTCCTGAAGTATCCCGTGAGTCCTAAAAAGCTTTGTACTTCTTTAATCGTCTTAGGCTCCGGGTAATGCTGTACGGCAGTCGTTTTCTGGGGAGACGGAAAAATATTCCCATCCTCGAGAAACGAGGCCAAGAAACTCCACTCGTCCTTGAAGAAACTGGCACTTCTTGAAGTTCAACTGTAGACCATGTTCTTCGGCGCATCTCATGATGATTTCAAGTCGCTGTAACGCTTCCTTGTCCTCTCGTCCTGGAATTATCAAGTCATCAATGCAGATAAAAACAATACCCCTACGAATCAATGGCCAAAAAATGCAGTTTATATAACGTTGGAAAACAGCTGATGAGATGCAGAATCAAAACGGGACATATCTGAACTGGAACTGGCCGTTATGGGTAACGAAAGCTGTATATTTTCGGCTTTGTGGGTTGATTCCAACCTGGAGGAATACGTTTTTCAGATCTAAAATGCTGTAAAGCCTGGCGTCTTGTAGTTTGTCCAACACGTCCTCAATCAACGGCATGGGATATCGATCTTTGACTGTTATTTTGTTGACATGTTTGTAGTCGATACAGATTCAGTGTGACCCATCTTTTCTCTCTCTCATGACTACTTGGCAGGAGTACTCTGAAGTGCTCGGCTCGACGATTCCGTCCTGCAGCCACTCCTCAACTTGTTGGTTGGCGATTTCCATCTCTCTGGGCGCAAGGCGGCGTGGTCGGCTGCTCACCAGTTTCTCCTCCGTCAGCGTGATATTCATTTCGACGTCGACTTTCTTCTTTTTCTACGGGGCGTAGTGTTTCACCAGTTTTTTGACCCTTTCAAGGTTCTTCAGTGTCACCGTGTCGCCGATACTCAGTTCTATTCCTCTGCCTACATGTGGGAGACATGCATTGCGAAAAATTCTTCTTGGCGTTTGGTGATGTTAATCGCCTACTTCGTTATGCACAACACGGCTTGGTCCAATGAATAATTGCATTTTCATCATGTCCTGTGAAACGACATAAATATTAATGGAGTAAACGCCGTTGTCTATTTCTATTTCAGACATGAAATAGCCCAAGGGACAACGTAGTTTTTTTCGAAACACGTCAGCATCATGTCGGTACTTTTCAGAGTTGGCTTCCCAATTTCTTCACAAAAATCTTCTCTCATCAATATTAATGTGCAGCCCGTGTCAATCATCGCGTCAATCTCTTTGCCCCCAATGACAACCCTCTTCGTCTTCAAACTTGGCGTAGTCGCGTTAACGTCGGATTCCCGCGGAGGTTTTTTCTTTCGTGAAGTTCAATTCGTTGACAGGTGTCCAAATTCGTTGCACTTGGCACCCCTTTCTTTCTTGGGGCAGTCCTTGCTCACGTGCGATTTCCCCCCGCAGTTGTAACACCGTTTGGATTGGAACTTCGTCCGCTGGGCTTGATCTCCTTCTGGGCGTTGTGTGTTTGTGCGTGGCTTCTCATTTGTCGTCGGTTTCGTCTTGATCTTGCTCCTATAGATTTCGTACTGTTCGCATTTCTTTCGCAGCTCCTTGATCGTCTCAGCTCCGTACAAAATCGATTTGTTGGTCGCGTCGTCTGGAATGCCGTCGATGATATATTGGATTTGTGCTTCAACCTCGATGTTGCCGTGACTACAAATTTCCAAAACTCGGTAAATAAATTCCTGGTAAGTTTCGTCTGGTTTGTTTCTCGTCATGATCAACTGCTTGTGTAATTGTTTACTATTTACGGGACGGTCGAACTCGCTGATCAATGATTTTTTTTGAAAGATATCCAGTTTTTCGTGGTGCACTCAAAATTCGCAAAAAGTTTCGCTGAACCGGTTAATAATCTTTTTGTATATATAACCTTTTGAACTTCTGACCAATTAGATAATTCGGCTGTTTCTTCGAAACTCGTCATCCATCGGCGGACATTTTGGGTTCCACTCCCGTCAAATTTCTCCAGGGACTCCTCTACGTCTCTGAACGTCAGTACTTCTCTTCATGGCGGTGGTGCCCCGCGCATATATCGTTGTCGGTGTATATCCGTATTTTCTTCGGCTACCGGTCGTCATCGTCCATATTCGTTTTCAGTTTTTCTTTGATGTCACTCAGGTCGTCCTCTTGTAATTCTTCTTCCTTGATCCCCAGGGCATCCTTCAGTCTCGTCGTCAAAGCTGCTTTGTTTCCCGTCGTCTTAATTCCCAAACCGCGCAATTTATGCTTGAGTACGGTCATGGGCAGCGATTCAACATCTTTTGTACTAAAAAGTTCCCCTTTTGTAAATGGGATATCAACTTCCAAGTCCAATGCATGTAAAAGTCTTTCTTTTAACTCTTCCTTTTTTCCCGTTTTTGCCAATTTCTAATTTTCAAGTTCCTTTTTTAATTCGTTTGAGGTCATTGCCTCGATTTCTTCTTTTATGGGCGACATTTTTTCAATAAAAAATTCAAGCCCTTATCAACTGTGCGTCGTAGTCGGGAATTTTGTTCGTATAGTTTTACATCGAAAAAACCTTCTCGAACAATCGCTCGGCAATGTTGTCTTACTCCTTGTCACGTCTTCTTCCTCGTTGTCGTCGTTGTCGTCGTCAATAATCACGTTGCTCTCGTCTTTTCGGCTTCACAATTCGAGATTCCTTAGATTCCGGTTGAGCCCCCAAAATTGTGGGATCCAGATAAGATGTTTATTTAAGGAAACTAGAATTTTATATATTATTTTACAAATTCTCGTGCTTCTAACCTAAACATGTCAATTGATATTTCAGCCTACTAATAAAGTTAATATTCTACAGTGTACCAATACACTACAGTGCACACTGGACTACTTATTACTCGTTTCGCTACTTATTACTATATTTTTTTAAATCACCAATCACATTTAATTTTATGCGAATTATTTCTAATATTGCTGAAGTAACATTTTCAAATTAGCAAACTAACTACCAAAAGAATATTGGTTAAGCTTGGTGAATTCGCGAATTTGACTTAAGAAAAGCTACAACGAGCCCATGCAGAACATTCAATATCAATGTTGTTGGATGGCCTAAAGCTCAGGGAGGCCTTCAACATTAAAACTGATTAGTAGTCCTTGAAAATTTAAGAATAAGCGTCTTTTGATTAGATCGCACATCGTGACACTTAGATTCTCCACTAAAACAGCGCCCCCTGTCACACGGTTATATGGAATAACGAGTTTTTTTTCACAAAATATTTTTTTAATATTTACCTGAGTACAGTCCGTATAACTTTTTTTGATCTCCAAATTCAGAAAACACTTGAAAGAACATATTCTTGATACTATCGACAACATCCAAAGAATAAAATGATTCCAGTTGAAGCCTTCCAGCACTGCTATGAAATGTGGAAACAACACCTCCGTTGATATACATTTTTTTTTTTGAAAGATTTTGAAAGACTCGCCTTAAAATAATTTTGGGCTTTGTAAAGCAATGTTTTTTAATTCGATTAGTCCATTTTTTGACAACGTTTTCCAGTAAACTTGTCTCCATCTCTGCTATAACTCGGACAATATCGGTTTTTGATATGTCAATTATTGCTAGTTTCTCATTTTACACCAACTACTTTACATATTTCTACAATAAATAAATTAGTAGTATCAATTCGCACGATCTTGGAACCCAATTGACAGGTCCATATCTGTTAATCACATTGTCGCCGAAACATATTTTAGAATAGAAACTACCTATCATCCAGCTTAATGTATTTCATGTTTTTATAGAAATAATAGTTCACCTTGGACCGGTATATACGTATAATGCCCATTGAAATTCAGATTGATATGCAAACAACACCAAACAGTGCATGTTCGTGAATGTAATTTTATCGTCAATATCTCTTGTAATTTAATGTCTCGTTTGCTCAAAAAGCAACAATTTTGTTTGTTATCAAACAAAATTGTTGTTTTTGAGCAAACGAGACATCAAATTATAAGAGATATTGTAGGATGAAGACACTTTTTTCTCATCCCGCAAATTGCCGATCTATTATCAAAGAAAAATTGCATTCTTTCGAAACGTTGTTCAAACATTTGCTTATCTATGATAAAATGGCAAAATTAATTAACAAATATTTATAGATAACAGCTGGTTTGACAATAAGTTATAAACGCTGGTGGCATCATCTTTTGCCGAAGCCAGATATTAATCATATAACCCTCGTATGATATGACAATATCATTGCAATTTTGATTCATTACTACAATCCATATTGAATATAGATTTTATTCTAGAGTTCATTATTAATTACTAACAATTTTGATTATAATATTTCAGATATTTCTATATTTTTTTTATACAAAATTTAAACATTAAAAGTTTAAGTAGCATGAACTATCAATATGGTAATATTCTTCAGAAGTTTTCATAATTGTTTCTATTTAACTCTATCTAGTTTTCTCATAAGCACATTTTACAAAGTAAAAAATATTTATTTATATATCATGTTATATATTTTTATTTTGCAATATTTAAAAAAATCCAATATACTTGAATATTATTGTATTTTCTGTAAAAATTAAATTAAAATATTAGCATAAAATTTGTAATTTAGATTATCTGTTATTTTATGATTTATCAAAAATTATGTGTACATTAGCGTAAAGCATTTCGTAAAATCAGGAATATTTATTACAAATCTACAAATTTGACAAATTTCAAAAGAAAAAGAAGTGTTTTCAGTGAAAAATCAAGAGAATCATTCATTATTTGTAAAATATTCACATCGTCACATTCAATCTCAGCAATTTGATAGTATGATCCTAAAACGAATGCAGCAATCTTAAAAGCACAAACCATTTACAACTACATACATTTGCATAAAAATACATGAGATTTCAAATAGAAACTCATTTCTAGTTAAGAAATTATATCAAATCCATCAAAAGTTCATTATAAATTCAACGCCATGAACCGACGAATAAGAGGAATCTATTTTTGCAAGTCATACTAATGTAACAGCATCTCACTTACATACCTACATTGTCATGTACAGAAAACCAAACTTTCTTCGTTCCAAAGAAGATGTAATCTAAAAGACTGAAAAACTTTTCTTCTTCATTCTTCCATCAGAAAAAGTTCTCAATTTTTCCCTCAAGTGAAGCAATTTCAGAAGAAATTCACTTCTAATGGAATTATTACATGATAAATGATTTTTTTCTTTTTCATTTTTTAATAATTTTAATACGATTATTTAACTACATACATATGTGTATTTAATTTAATATGAAATATCAAACTGATAACTATATAGAAATAATCTGCATGGTATATAAATTTTTATTTATTAACTTATCATAACTACTTAAAAAAATTAATTTAATCCAAAACTACTTATTAAGCTTTTAAAAAAATGTGGGAAAGAGCCAAGTCTCATACACATATATACTGTCTTTTTGTTCAATTAAATAGCAGAAACGAGTATACTATAGAATGATCGAATATAGTATGGAACTTATATGAACAGAAAAGTAATGACACTTATTTATTGTGTATGCAATAAACGATCGAATACAAGAAACTCTTTTTCTGAGCCTTCCAATAACTTCCCCTCAGCTTTAAAGTTAACGGCCAATCTGAATCTCAATAGATTTCTAACTCGTTCCATATTTTCATCAATTTTTATTAGGGCGTCTTACACTATTTCTTGTCCCTCCAAAAATAATTTTTGTCACCAAAAAACTACTGTTGTTAGTAAGGATTAATTCCCATAAGCTAATTGAAACTTTTCATAAGACAAATATTGAGGATTTGCCAAGCTTGACATAAAATTTGATGGCGCATCGTTACTCAAATTTTTTTATGTTCCATGTTTCGTAATGCACTATAAAAACGATGAGATGTCATTAATGGCCTCTACGACTTTGTTTTCAGTAGATGATAAATCGGAAAGTCCAATTATGGATGATCCTTCTGCATAAGCCAGGCTGAATTTCAGCGATGGCTTGAATGATGTTATTTTCTAGCTCGGATAGTGCTGTCGGTTTGATGTTATGAATGATGTTATTTTCCAGCTTGGATAGTGCTGTCGGTTTATTGGCTTAGACTAGTGCTGACTACACATGAGGTCAATGAGAGACTCATTCCAGTTTTTCATATATTAAAAGGAGTCATGCCATAGTTACATGATATTATGGTAAATACGCAAATTTAAAATCTATGAAGAGATGCATGCGGCCCTGCAAGGCGGATTTGGCTGTCACTGGCATAGATAATTTATTCAACGGTGCCTCATAGAAAAACATCTAAGTGCGTTAAATCATGGCGGCCACCTGATATCAGCATGTCTCGAAATAACCCGACCTGGAAATTTCATCCGTATACCAGTTGTATAAGCTTAAATCTGCTGTTTTTTAGTCAAAAAAACACATGTTTTTTCATAGAAAGCAAAACCAAATTTATTCAAAGTACTTGTCCTCGCTAGCTACACATTTTTCCCATTTCTCGGGCAATTTGTGGATACCACGCCAAAAAATTCCTTCTCTTTCGAGGCAAACCACTCATCAAGCCATTTTCGGACGTTTTCGTAAGAATAGAAGTGCTGCTCAGCGAGCGCATGGCCCATCGACGAAAATAGGTGGTAGTCGGGAGGGGCCAGATCTGATAAATAAGCGGGGTGGAGTAGCACCTCCCAGTTGAGTGTCTCCAAGTATTTTCGGACCATTTTTGACGTGTGCGATGGTGCATCGTGCATGCAGAGCACGGTGCAATTTGATCAGTTGTTGGTGGTAGCGGTGGGCATTGACAGTTTCATCAGGTTTCAACATCTCATAGTAGACGATACCCTGCTGATCCCACCAAACGCACAGCATCGTCTTCCGTCCGAAGCGATTTGGTCTTGGGGAAGATGTTGATAGTTGACCGTGATCAACCCACGATTTCTTGCGTTTAGGATTCTCGAAATATATTCACTTTTCATCGCCTATCACAATCCGATGCAGGAACGACTTTCCTTTTTGTCTGGCGAGCAAGATTTCGCTCATGTTAGCTTAATACGCTCTTTCACGCCATCTATGACCGAACTAGGGACTGGTAAGTCCCTAGTTTCAACAGCAGTATGGTCCTATTAGAACCAGACTAAATCCAAGTCCATACCATCCAATGCAGACCAATACAAATCAGTTATCATTGCTCGATACCTCCAGCCACAACAATTACTGTCGCGCCAGCCTAATATCAAAAGCAGTACGGTCCGATGATACCGCACGACCGAAGTCCATAACAGTTTCTCTTATCATTGTCATTTGAAACGTTAAAGTAACAGGCTATCAACGATCAAATGTAGGTATTGAAAAGTTACTTATTTATTATTTATAGAATACCTATTATAAAGTTAAAAAAGCTAAATTTAGCTTAGATAAAGTGTAGTTTCAAATGATCACTTTAAAAAAATGCTGAACAATGAATAATAAGCTTATAATTATATATAAAAGTTAATTCAATCATATAGTAAAGAAATAATTACTATTAACGAAGCATAATATTTTATAATTTCTCATACAAATTATAACCGTCTTGTTATATTTTAATTATATTAAAGACTCCTTAAATTAATACAATAAGCCACAAATTTTCTTTCAATATATCCAAAGAAACTTATATACGCGTGTATATCCGCGTGAAAAAATAAATGTTTGCTTCAGGATATATAAAATTTTGCTTGTGAATTCAACATTGAAAAATTATTTTTATAACATTTTTTCTTCGGTGAATAAATTTTATAAGAAACCACAACAATTTCCGGTATCGAAATTATTTTCTGACGATTTAAGTTTGGTAATTCGTTTTTAATAACTCCATCCACCTGTGAGTGATAAAATAGGAAATATTTTATTTCAAGCGCGAAGAAAAAATATATTTTATATACAACAAATACACGTATAACAATGACTTTATATAAAACATTTATTGTAGAGTTTTTGGATTTTTCAATACATTAAATATAACTGATGTATGTCTAGGTTAAATGAAGCGATTCCCTATTTTCTTTCAAGTCAAGTATATAAAATTGTATCGATCTATTATGCATTAAACGCTTAAAAATTATTCAGACGAAAAAGTCGAAAGAAATCAATAATTTGCGAATAATGAAAATGATTAATAAATTTCGTATCGATGATAAAAGTTGCTCTCCCATATACCCAAATAATATATTAAATAATGTAAGTGATTATAAAATTGTTTTTTTGAGAAATTTTCATGGACCAAAAAATTATGGTAATACCGTGGATTGTTGGTAATATTTAGTTTCTATAGAAACAAGAAACAATTTTTTAAGCTATGGTAAAAAAAAAGTTGCGACAAGCCTTAGAGGAATATTCATACGCCTTCAACATAGAAGATAGTAAAAATACAGGAATATATGGAGGGTCTTGTGCGGTCAACCGTCGAATAATATTGAAGCGGATTTTTGATCCGTTTTAGCCTTAATCAGATTTTGACTCAAGATTTCGGCATAATAATACAAAAAAACTTTACAATTAATCAACGAAATTTTGTTATGAGTTTTGCCCCATCCATACTGACCTCTTAGGTTACCTATTTACTTGATCTTAGTCCGTGTTACGTTTTAATCTTACCGAAGATTAAACAACAATTAAAAGTCTGACATCTTCATAGTATCAATTATATCCAAAAGAGTATAACCGAGGATCTCAAGATGATTCTATTTGAAATCTTGCAGAACTGAAGAGTGCAAATAACGCAGAGGCGTAGAGCTATCCAACAGAACTTTATTTAAGGAAATAACACTATTGTAGAAAAAAATGCGTAATTACTTATCTGCCACATCTCTTAGTATTTTTTTATAATATTTCTACTGTCGTGAAGCGCCACAACAACTTAAGCCATTTGGTGGTAACTAACGGGCACTTCGGCTATATTATTGCGTTGTTCGGGAAGTAATTTCGGTTTTTTTTTTATAAAAATGAAAGACGATTTTCTTATAGTGAATTAATATTTTATTCAATTAAATATTTTCCAGTCTGATCCAATACCCTTTGCCATCTTTCTGGTAGTAGCATGATTCCATGCTCATAAAATGTTTGTTCTTTGGTGGCAAAAAACTGATCCAAGTGATTTTTGACCTCCTCATTTGAATTAAACATTTTATCGTCTAAAAAATGTTGTAGAGATCGGAACAAATAATAATCGGAAGGTGCTAGGTCTGGAGAGTATGATGGGTGTGGCAATATATCCCATCCAAGCTCTAAAAGCTTTTGCCGAGTGGTCAAACTTGTATGTGGTTTCGCATTATCCTATTGGAACACTATACCTTTCCTGTTAACCAAATCTGGCCTTTTTTCTTTAAGTGAATCATTCAATTTGTCCAACTGATGATAGTACACTTCAGAATTGATCGTTCTGTTGCTCAATAGAAGTTCAAAATAAACAATTCCTTTGAAATCCCAGCAAACAGATAGAATTACCTTTATTTGATGAATATTGACCTTCGAAGTGTTTTGAGCCGGTTCATCTTTTCTACTCCAGGATCTTTTTCTCTTAACATTGTTATAGACAATCCATTTCTTGTCCCCAGTGATGATACGCTTCAAAAATGGATCATTTTCTTGGCGTTTGAGAAGCAAATCAAAAACGTCAATGCGACGGCATAAATTTTTTACCATAAGAAGATGAGAAATCCATATGTCGAGCTTTTCGATTAAACCTAAAGCCGTTTCAAATGATCATGAATGGTCGAATTCGATAAATTTAATCTCTGAGCGATCTCACGAGTTGTTATTCGCCGGTTTACATCAATTAATGCCTTTATTGTGTCTTCATCAGCTTCAACTGGCCTTCCAGAATATGATGCATCTTCGAGATCAAAATTGCCGGAACGAAATTTTACAAACCAGTTTCGGCACTGGCGCTTACTTAACACAACTTCTCCATATACATCGGATGATTTATTTCTTGCTTGAACAGCATTTTTATATTTTTTATAATAAAAAAGTAAAATATGCCGAAAATGCTGTTTTTCACTTTCCATATATAAAAGGATATCAACCAAAAACTACCTTGCAGAATCAAAATTTTTTCACAAGCAAACTTTGCTATATCAGCTATCCAAATACATATGATTATATGGCTTAAGTGTGAAGTTGATAGTGAAAAAATACAATTAAGTCCTCTGTTGGGAAGAAACGAAATTACTTTCCGAACAACCCAATACTATCTGTATTAAATTGCTGGACTGCTAAAGTTTCAAAATCCCTAGATCAGGGCTCTTTGCCTTAATTTTTTGATAAAATCTAATGCAGACGTGTTGAGAGTCGGTAAATTAAAGCTTCGAAAAGTATTTATATGATAATAGGTAGAATATATTACAGATATTCTACTATTTCTTTTAAAATAGGACTACTAATAAATAATCTTCCTGCATAACTTTTTTAAACAAAAAATTTACACTAAATAATCAATTTGTAAATAATAGTTATTAATGTTTACTATACTCGTATATTTGAAATTTCGACATTTATTTTTCTATTGATTTAAATTTTCTTTATAAGAAAAAATATATTTTGGTCAATTTTTTGAGTAACTCTTTGATTTAGATACTCCTATTTTATATAGTAGCTCAACGTTTTTTCATAAGTTGAGCTGTTAAAATATTTAAAAGACCTTTTTACATATATTGAAAATGTACAGTTATTGAATATAATATCGTAATATTTATTCTTTCAAATATCGCGTTAATGAATCTATAATTTTAATTCTGATTTCCTTAATAGGGTGCAAAATACTCTTTAAATATGAAATGAAATAAAAAAACTTCCAAAATGTTTCCAAAAATATTTTTACTGCATTAAAAAAACAACATAAAATATTTTTTAACACCTTATTACTACTTAACTATTAATGAAATTAATGAATTTTGAACCAAAAAAAATATTTAGGACTGCAAAATTAAAAAATTACATTTTTATAATACAAAATCTTACGTAGTTTCGAACTAGATTATTTCAAGTTGCGTTTTATTTACTTGCTAGTTTTCCGTTTTCTTTCCAGTCGATAATGAGATTGAAATCTGTTAATTATAGACTTGTAAGATAAGTTCATTTTTAATGAAAAATAATTTAAAGTAATAGTTTTTTCACATACACTTAAATTTAATTGGATGAAAAGAGTTTTCTATTAAAGAATTTAAATGCAAATCTATTTTACGCTTTAAGCAAAGGAAGATTTCATCAACTTTCATTATGATTCTTCAATACCAATTAGTAATATAAATCGTGATACAAATTTATGTGCATGCAACATCAAAAATTGATTTAAAACTAGTTTTTCTAAGTTTTAAATCATATTTATTAGTTCGTACTTTACCTGAAAAAATAATATAACAAAGAATTTACAATTTTTACAATCAATTTTTTGAAACTTATGGAATAAATTGATTTAATTGCAAACATAAATGAAAAGCTACTATTTCAGTTTATGTTTGCAATCAAATCAATTTGTCTCCAATAAAAGTGCCTCAAATTTGTATAAGTAAAAATCATTTAATCAAAAATAGATACGAATCTATTTTTTTAAATAAAACATTAGTCGAAATCTATAGAATTTCATATGTAATAAGTGATACAAATTCTATGTTAAAATAATTGAAAATATTTGAAATCCTGTAGGGAGCCAAAAAAAATATACTCATTAAATTCGATAGGATGTTTTCACATATCTAAATAATAGACAACTTGATGTCCAATAAAAAAAATAACGCTTTGCTCAAAAAATGAGAAAAATATAAACAATACACTAAAATGCAACTTTTCTTGATACAATATTTACTATATACAAAATAAAATAAAATAATGCACTAGAACTACTCCAATTTATATATTTGAAATAGTAAAAAAATATTATAGTATGAGAAAAATCTGCAAATGCTAATAGACACAAATATTGACTGTACTTTTTAATTTCCGATACAAGAATTCCATTCTATTTTTGAAAATATTTATAAAGTTATATTTAAAATAGTAGCAGTACTTGCACTATAAATAATGAGAAAAGCATTCCATTTTGTTATAAAAACGATGAGAACAGAATAAAAAACTATTCATAGTACATCATTCAATACGATCAAAATGTTTGAAATGTGGCCAAAACATTTTCTTTTCTGTTGCATACATATTACAGTATTTAGTCCTGTGGGAAATTTTACCCTCTCACTTATATTATACGAAGAATATTATATAAAAAACGAGCATGGTAAATACATTTGAATTTTTCACGATAAACATTTTATATGGGCATTTTAACGCTTTTATTCTCTGTAAGCTTTTTTTAAAAAAAAATTTTACTTTATTTATTTGTGTTTTTTTTTTATATTGAATTTCAATTAAATATTCAAAGTTATTTTTTATCAAAATTAAAATAACCTGTAATAAAACAAAATGAAATAACCGAAATAAAATTCATAATAAACCAAAATGAATGAATTAATTTGGAAAAAATTGTATTGTCCCATTACTATAACCACCCTCACAAGGGAATAAAATCAAATTAAATGTTTTGCTAACAATTCATTGTCAATTTTTTTCTACCAAATAATTTATTACTAAAAACAGAACCATTTAAGTAAAATAAATACAATAAATTAAAATGGAATAAAATATTCTATACAAAGGAAATTTTATTGGAAAATTCAACAATGTTCGTTTTGTTAAATCAAACTTAATCGCTTGGAATTTATTTTTAAAGTACTCAATATATGTAAATATACACACAAATATCCTTATACACGCACATTAAAACTGCTAGGCTCTAGATATACACTAGTGCATTTTTTTTAAATTAAAGCGCAAAAATCATTTAACTATTATTGTTTGCAATGATTAATTCAAATAAAATTCTATTAGTGAAAAATCCAGGAAAGATGGTATCTATTTTTTAGATTGTTGCAATTTTTAAGTTTAATAATAAATAGATTAGATGATAATAAATTTGAGAATTTACTTTATTTTTTATAAATTTTTTTCTCTTTACTATAAATTATATGAGCATTAGTAATGGTAATTAGATACGATTCAGTATGATAATTCAGTGATTAAAGAAACAAATAATTAATTTATTTAACAAAAATTGATTTATTTTTTTCAACTTTATCTTCTTTTAGCTCGATACACTTCATGCAACGATATTCCAATGTTATTATACCATCTGTGTAGTACGATTTGTCAAACTCTGCAAAATAAGCCTCTATTTTAGTTATAACTTCAGAATTGGATGCAATTTTTTTGCATCAAACTATTTTTTATGTTTGGAAATATAAAAAAGTTGCAGGAAGCCAAATCTGAAGAGTCAAAATCTGAACTAAACCAATTCATAATGTAATTCCACTAATTTTCCGGTTGCAATAATCGCTGAATGTGCAGGTGGATTGCCATGATCAAACAGAACATTTTTTTTTACCAAATTCCGTCTTTTCATCTTTGTTTGTTTATTCAAGAGATCTAATAGTTCTGCATAATAATGTCCTTGTTTTGACAGAACTATAGTTTTAAGTGTATAATGGTGAGTTCATGTTTTATAACCATATAAATTTTAAACAGATCCAAAAATTTATTTGGATCAGATTTAAAAATGTGCAAACACTCCATTGAAGTATTTACATAGACACAGTTTTGGTTAGGTGTTACTATGTAATAGACATGGGTGCTCAGTGTTACTTGGGCTCGTACGACCACAATGGAATTTAGCAAACCACTTCTGAATCATTTCATACGATAGTGAGGTGTCTCCATTATACTTTTCAAACTTGATTTTTTTAAGATAATGCTTTTTTCCTTAAAAAATCGTGTTTTATTAACACACCAAATTCACTTTTTTCCATATTAATAAAAAATAACTTAATCTCTTTTTTATGGTTTTTGATAATAAACTAATTAATGGATATTTATAAAATTTGTTAAAAAAATATCGTTTTGCTAATATCAGCTACATCTCGTGCATTTATCACTGATATATCATATTGCTCTCATATGAATTATAATTTGACATAAAGACATATGATAATTACATAAAGAATTCTTTACTAAATACTTTTTATTGAAAGACCCTATTTCCGAAATGAATTATTTTCAGATTTGCTTTTAGCATAAAATCGTTATCAATAAAGTTTGTAAAAGATTAAAAAAATTTAATATTGAATATACGATTATATAATAAACAAATTAATTACTTTTGTGCTATGATAATTTAATTAAATAATTTTAGGGGTTATAATAAAAATGTCTAATAATAAGTATAATTTTTATAGTATTTTATACGACATGAATCAGAAAATATTAGCTGATGAATGGTGTAAGGTAACTCATTTATTGTGAATTATTCCTTTCCTATTTTTTTCCTCCAAAATCTTTCTGAGTTATCTAAAGTCGGTATATCCTGTGTATCAGAGACAAAATGATACGTATCTATTCTATAAAGTACCGAATAAATTGATTATCTTTTAATAACATAAATATTTATTTATTGTACTTATTTAACCAGATATTGATAAAGAAACACCTCCTTTTTTAAAGTATTGCTATGTTTATATTGGCAGATATAATCCCCATTATATCTTCTCCTACAAATGACTTCTTTATTAATAGTTTTGTAACAACCAAAAATAGGTTGTTCTGAAGATAAGTTCGAAAAAAAAAATTTTTTAAAATTATTTTCGACTAAATTAAAACTGAATTATTTGGTTGATCGAAATTGTTTTTAAAGACTTGGGAACTATGTATGAGAAATAATATCAACTCTTTTGATGGCATTTTTTGAGACAATTTTATGTATGACCGGGTTCATTTCATTGATTCCATCGGTGAGAGTAAAATTGGACAGAGGATAAATCTCTCGGTCATAAAACATCGGTTAAATTCACGGACAAAAAAATTATGTATGTTAGCTCATCAGTCATGGTAAGAGCATTGTCAGCATGCAAATTGCTAACAAAATGTTGTAAGCAATTTTCTTAGTTACACTAATAGGAAGTAATTACAATAAAATAATATTTGAAATTTCCATTTTCTTATAGCTATTAATTTTTCAATTTATTTGAAGAAATTCTCAGTGCTCATAACAAACATATCTATTTCCTATTTACCCGTATTGGTAAATATAATAACCCTCTTTCATAATAAGATAATTAAATAAATTATTTATTTAATATTATATAAAATTTAATTTCGTTTTGCTAGCATTCAACTAATACGAACGATTATCTTAGAAAATAATTATCAAAATAGAACTTTTTACTTAAAATTTTGAATTTGCTTGTATTATAATAATTTACTGTTTTTGCCTTTAGCATTTTGCTTTTATGATTACTTTTATCGGCTTGTATCTAAGTAAGATTATTGTTGCGATAGTAATCATTCGAAATTATCCACCTGCAAAGATATTTTAAAATCAACACATTTACTAAACTAAGTCCTTTAGGCCTATTATTACTTATACTATAAAATGCGATCTATGTTTAGTTGATTTTAAACAAACAACAAAGATTGTATCTATGGTAGTCATCAAATATATTTTATTGTAAACAACATTTAATTTAAATAATTTGTTTCTTTATACAAATTCCTATAAAAAATTATGTCATTTCATATAAAGGGAATTTTAGAGAATATTTTTAAATGACAATACGAGTCTTTTTGCATGTATAAATTTTAATAGTTAGCATGTAAATTAAAATTTATACAAATTTTCTTCTCAACTATTTTAAAAAAATTTTTATTTAAAAAATATCTATGTTATGAATATTATTTGTCACGATTTTTTTAATAAAGAATATTAGTATTAACAAATAAAATAGTACCAACTGGATGATTTTTTTCCCAAAATGTCCAAAAATTTGTTTCTGTAGTATTTTAGAATAACAAACTGAACATAACAGTAAAATACTACAGATTATAATTACCATAATTTCAATTATATATATTTACATAAGTAATAATATTTGAAAATATTCATTCAAAAGTTTTAACTGTGTAATATTTAACCAAAACTATATCCAACGATGTTGAGTTAAATTTTATAATTGTGAAAATAATTCAACTTAAACTGTTTAGAAAGATACTTAATAAGAAGTAAATCACCCCTTAAAATTTGAGCAATTTTATGAATTTTGCACAAAATATATACGTAGACAACATACAAAATATTTTTTGGCAAATTACATAGAGTAATATAAAGTATAATAATTTTCGGTTCAATAGATTTCAGAAAATGTTATTAATTTTATTTTAAATGTTATTCTACCTACATACACGTATATGCATAATAGAAGAAAAAACTCTTTCTTCAATTTATATTTTTAAAAAACCTTCCTCCCACTTTTAATATTTTGATTACAAGAACAACTGGGACAAATAAATATGATTATTCAATCTTATTAAAACTAAGTACTTTTGCAAAAATTATAAAATATTAGATCGTAAAAAGAGGTATAGTTTTTTATATGATTAAAGATATTATTAAAATAAAAAGAATTTTATTTTTATTTATCATTTTTGCAGAAAACTTCATCGGTACTTTTAGATTTTTATCACTCTTTTGTTTTATTTTGTTATCTTTATGAAAAAATATAGAAGACTTTTGATACTTGAAGTTATACTTTTCGTAATTATTGTAATTTTCAGTTCAGAAGTGTACTTCAACGTGAATAAATTCATTTTGAAATTTATATGGTCACTGTCTGAAAACTTTTTAACGAAATTTGAATTTATTCTGATTTAAACATTTCAATAGCATAAACTCTAAGGAAAAGACAAGTCTGGAAAGAAGCCAAATGAAATGATTTTACAAAAATATTGCATTTTTCGCCTTGTTGACAAAAAAAACTAATAAATTAAACTCGTTTAAAAACTATAACTCTATTACTGTACATGTTATCTGTATATTAATTTTAATTTTATAAAATAATTTTTTCATAATCAAATCAACCGGATAAGCATAATAAATAACTGTTATATACTAACTAAAAATCAAATGCATTTTGAAATAAATAATAAATGTTTTTATAAAACATTTAAGGATACTTACCTTAAAATGCTGAATTTAAAATAACGAAATATTTTTAAAATTAAAAATACAATAATGAAGCTTAAGCGGCAGAACTAAAAAATGCGTTTAAACTAGATTAGTAAAAATTTAAAAATAAATACTAACGAAATAAATTGATTTATCGGATTTGAAAAATAATTATATTTTCACATATATATAATTATACACACTCGTATTCATCCCTAATGTATTGTATTATATTATGTTTGCACAAACACGTATGTACACGTTTCATATCGATTCTCTCTAGTCGAATAATAGAATCTAAGAAAAAGTTCTCAAGTTTTCCAATGCGCCATTGGCAATTGCACGATTACGATGCTTTTGAACTGAATGTCCCGAAAAGGTTTCTGGCAAAAGTTTTGCTTGCAATTAATTTGATCATTTTGCAAGGAAATGATATGAATTCATTTAATTAAGGCAATCAATAAAATCTTATGTAATGCAATTAAAAACTTCTACAGTCCGAGTTATATATTTTCTTGCTATGCTTTCCCAACAAACTACAAAGCAAATCTTTAATTAGATAACTGTTTTTTAAGCAGAAAAATTAAGATAATTATTAGATAACTGCTTTTTCGTAAATCATTTTTAATCGTTTACGTTATTATATTGTAGGATTCCAGATAAAAATAATTTTAATTATTTAATTTCTAAGTCACGTAAGCTTATTTTAATAAGAGTATAGTTTTAAAGTAAATCCTAGATAATTAAAAATATTTTTATTTATTTGTTGTAAAGACTCTTAGACAAGAGGCAGAGGTCATTATGTAGTGCCAAGACCATGAGGCCATATGGCTACTTCATGTTACGTGTGGGTTAGCATTCCAAGCTTCTCAAATGAAACTGGTCGATAGTTAGTTGGAGGGAGCAATTAGAAGTGGTTAATATTTATAAACGTGTAGTTTAATCTATCTACGCATGGCTGAAGATGTTACATGCCATTAGGCGAGTAGATGTAACTCCAGGTTGGAACTTCAGTAGGAACAGGACGAAGGAGCGTCTCCCCCAACAGCTGATCAGCTCGGATACCTGGAACCCAATTCAACTAGACGTTTCTATTTTTAAATAGATTATGATAAATCTCGTTGAACATCGGATCAATTAATGAGCTACGAATGGCTTCCAAGGCTGCGATACTGTTGGTAAAAATAATTACGCTGCCATGTTTGGGATATTAATTGTAGTCTCAACAACTGCCGTTCCTAATTGACCCCAGTTCGCCATAGAAATGGGAACTTCTACCTAGTAGAATTCGACACTTGATCTCGAGATATTCATAGCCAGCAAGCGGGATGACAGTAAAAGATGGATGGTTAGTGTTGCCCTATAGATGGATAAATTAGTATTGGTCTTTTTGCATCTACTTAGTGTCGTAGATACCGCCAATTTCACTTCCAGCCACGGTTTCCACTCCGCTGGCGGAATGGAGGTTGTATATTCTATAGAAAGGGTGGATGGATTTCTTTCTAGTTCAAAAATCAATAGAGCAATGGAGAATTTATTTGTTTTGGAGTAGGCGGTGAAAGGGATTTATTTTAAAAGATTGTGAAAGGAATATTCGAGAGAGCAAAGATTTTTATATTTGAGTTTAATACGGAATATGTAAAGGCAGTGTCAGATGGGTTTTTGACCTGTTTCAATAAGGATAGAGTCTAGCGGGGATGTCCGGTGTGCTCCACTGGCTAGTCGAACACAGCGATTGACCGTTACTTCAACTTGCCTCTACCTTGCTATTGGCGTTCTGACACATAAAGTGAAGGAATAGAGCAACGTTTCATTCAGTAGAGCGTTAGCTACTCTGATTGCCTCACTTTGTCTAATCTTACATTTAATACCGACCAGAAGCTTCACTATATTAAGAATCGAGTCAGAAACAGGCTGGTTCAATATACATGTAAAAAAGGACGGAATTGGGCAGGGGTTTTCCGTAAAGGATACTACATTCAATACTGAGCTTAGGTGGTTGTTTGAGGAGAATAATACCCAAGCTATTGCGAGTTCCTCAACAGTGGAAGTGGAGTCGGTTATAATCACATTCTCAGTCACAATCAACCGAATAATTCCATTATTTTGAGGACCAATAATTCGATTAATTCCTCACCATGCTTCCTTCAGGGAGGATGTAGTATCAATGCTGGCAGTAAAATTATTCCAAGCTGTAAGCTTGGCTTGTTTTAGTGCCATCTTAACTTTTAAATCTCAACTAGAGAAGGTTGGTCATACTGGAGAAACGGGAGAATTTCTTCCCAGCCTGGTTTTGTTCGCGTCTTATTATAGCAATTTCTTGGGAATACTAAATTTGTTCGAGGACTTATGTATGATTGCAGTTACCACAAAAAAATTTGCAGTACAATTTACCTGAATATGGTGCTAGACCGCAGTTACCATAAGCTACTGCTGCTTTACAGTACTTTTTGGTATGTCCCAAAATCTGGCAATTTCTGCATTGCATTGGTATTTGATAACACTTGTTCACTTCGAAGTTGTCGTATAGAATTTGTATCTTCAATGGAATTTCGTATTCATCAAAGGTCAATACCACAATCCCCGTAAATGTATTCACTAACCATCGGTAGAATATAATACATTTGACCTGATTCAATGTCGGGTGTAATGCAAAAGTTATATTAGCACCACTAACATTTGCTGCTTTTCTTTTAAACATTTTTTGGCCGCGGTATCGATTTTGATTTTTAAAATCAAAAAACATTTTAAAATAAAAAAACACACCCCCTCCCCTATGTTTCTTATTCATTTCTCTGCTCAGCTTAAAAAATATTGTACATGATTTATAGAGACACACAAAAGTTTCAATTGTACTTTTGTATGTCTCTATTTTCCCCTTTATGCCAAGGGCATACATTTTTTTATTTTCCCCTTTATGTCAAGGGCATACATGAAGCTAGCATCAAGCATGCCTAGCAAAGCAAGGTGTTTTTTAAAGCATGCCTAGTCCTGTGAACCTTCACGTTCATAAAATTCCCAATTTGTATACCTTCCTCATCCCTAAATCACCCACTTGGCAATAATTTCAATATTCCCCTAATATACCATAACAGTTGTAGAGAATGCGACCAAGTATACTGCCTTGTGGAACACCAGCGAATATCGGAGAGATATTTGACAGATATCAACATATCCAGATGATATGTTGAGGTAATCAACTTTAGAATGTCGTTTGTGTTATTTAAGCTAGATTATCTAAAAAAAATAAACTCACGAATTATATAAATATTTTGATTAAAATTAAATTAAAATAAATAGCAGTACTAATAAAATTATTGAAAGTACTATTTTCTCATTTAATTCAATTGCATGCGAAAAAATTTTCCAATTAAAATTGACAATTATTCTTGTAACACTCTTCTGTCAAAGATTAGGTTTTTTTATTCTAAAATACTACAATAAGATTTCTAATATCGTACAGCAGTTTTATTAACAAATATCGCAGTCCTAATAACCAATACTGTTAAAAGGATCACCTATGTCCTTTACCACATTTCGAAAATTTCGAATCTACTCGAATACAGGTTTTTTGTATAATATATCAAAATATTTATATACTCGTACATTTAAATACACATATAAGAGATTTATATTTTCAAATCTTCGCTAATCCGTTCATATACATTTTTGAAAGCTTATTTTTAAGATCAAGTCAAACGTAGATATCTTTTGTTACACAACAAATGTGTATACGATATAGTTGATTTGAATTAAATGTAATTCACTGAAATAATTTGCATTAAAATACAGACAAATTGAATTTAATAAAAATGTGTAATATCTTACTTGCACATTGTGAGCATAATAAACTGAAATAATATTTTTAAAAAATAGGAACAAAAATAGACAGATCTCAACATTGAAAAGATAGATGCACTATCATATACAAATAATATGTATTCACATAATTTAGTCTATTTATAATATATAAAATTGTTTAAGAGAAAATATCTTAAATTTGCTTATAAGAGCATAGATATGTAAAATCTAAGTATTATATGTAAAAATTTATATAATGTTCTGTAGATTCATATGTAAAGAAAAAAAAAACAAAAAGACGAGTGAAATTTTTCAAGTGCAGAGATGAATAAAGTAAAAATCAGCAATCAATACAACATAATTTCGTCTCCATTGAACGCAAGGTAGCGGAAAATTAAATTCAACTTCACTTAATATCCAATCAGTTTGTACAGAATAAGTTTTGAAAATAATCCACTCCAATGCACCCACACAAATATACGCCCAGGCATGGCATATTATACTCATATATATGTATATATTTACTTACGTATGTATGTACATTTGTGTACACATCACAGAATAATTTCCATCATTCTAACGAATTTGTATGGAAAGTAATCAGTAAAATGGAATTCATAACTGATAGGAAGGGAGTTAAAGAATAAGAAAGATCCAAGAAATCTTCCCGAAGTAATGAAAAATAAGAGAGCTGGCAGATGATATAATATGTCGTTCCTTGATAATAGGGTAAATGCAAAATTCAACTGATAACAGCAATTTCTAAAAATGATGAGAAGTCGAGTCTTTAGAAAAACTGGATGCCAATTCATTGAAATTAGGATGCGTCAGAACATCGGCAAGAATCAAGACAGTTTCTAAACAAATCTTCTAACTACCAATCTTATCATCTATGCTCTTTCACAAGATTATATTAATTTCATGGTATTGGAGGCTGATTATTTTTTTTCCTCCATTTTTTTCATTTATTTATTATACCTCCCTTCTTTGGTCCTTATCAAATCTTAGTTTTTTCTTGTCAGCTTTCGTTTCTTTTAGGTTTTTTTTTTTATACTTTTTTTTGTTTATTTGGCACACCTTGTCTTGATTTTTCGTTTATATTCTGCTTTGCCGCTCGAAAAGTCACAAAATTCAAATGGAATTTTCAACTTCGCTTATTAGAAGAGTTTTTTCTCACACACTACCAAAATGAATATTGTCATAGTGGCTTGTCAATGATTTTCTTTAATCTTATATATTCTACTTAGAAACAAATTCCATTCATTTATTCACAAAAATATACATACACACACATAGGTAATATGTAAATAGGTATAGAATGTGGTTATAGTCATTCAGAATACTATTTAAGGTTGTGACAGAAGACAGCCTATATTCTTTATGTAGTATAATATCAGATTAAAAAAAAAAACCCAAAGTTAAATTTTACTTTCATAATCGCAGGCAACCGATTTTCGATTGAAGAAGACCCATACAAATTAGAATATGGACGAAAATTTCACTCTTAGATGTGAAAATGAAAAAGTCATTCAAATTATGTGGTGATTTGCTTCTCATTTAATCTTCATCTAGCTAAGACGTCTAATCTTGTTGAATGAAGGCCTTGCAAAATGATGATTTCATTCTATTGAGAATCCTCTTTTTCGATTATGCTAACATTCAACAGTAACCTTTCCTTTTACCATTGTAACCTTATGCCCTGGAAAAAAGGAAAAAAATCAACAAATACGAATAACCATCCCTCCAAAAAAAAATGGTGGAGAATTTTAAATTTGCCAACAGTACAGCCATAAACTTGCGTATATATTTAAAGATACATCAGCAGATTTTTATTAGTAGTAGATACAATTATTATTCACTGGGAAATGGAAAATGTGGTTTGGTAAAAGTGTTATCATTAAAACTTCCAACTGCTTCAACATTCTTGATAAAGTAATGGAAATTCTCGACTTAATCAAATCGGATCAGCAATTCTTTATTACATTATAAATTAAGTTTAGCCAAATTTTCATGTTATTTAAATAATCCAAAGTTTCTGTAAATATTATGAATTGACTACTAAAATGTAGAAAATTGAATATCTAAGCATTACAAATCGAAATTGGATTAATTTAATTAAAAAATTTCTTATCAAACCAAGAATATTTTTTACTTCCAGTTAACATGTTCAAAATTATATGATATATATTCATATAATACAATATTTTATTGTTTAAAATTGATTGGTACCTTCAATGAATTATTGTTATTTTATTAAATTAAAAATTAAGTCAATCTTATTTTGAATATTCATTATAATTTCAATAATAAATTCACCATTTATATTTATTTCCATTTAATATAAAAGTTTGCTAAAATAACCAGTTGTTTTTAATTATAAGCTTTATTTAATATTAAAATATTTCATCACCAGCTGTTGAAGTTGAAACTTATTTGTAAAATCATTTAATAACCCATAAAATATGATTGAAAAGGATTTTAGTATTAAATTAAATTTAGTCATACTAAAACGGATAAGATATCAAAATTTTTATCTATCGAAAGACTCAAATTTAAAATTCAAATTTTAAAAGTAAAATAATTAAAATTTTATTTAATTTCCAATATCAAATATTGGATATAACAGATGACAAAATAAATTATACAATTTTATAGTAGATATTTAATTCAAAAAATTATATTTCGAATAGTATTGGTGAAATGTTTGAATTACCATAAATTATTTAACTGATATTTATATACTCGTAGTCATCTAATAAAAATTTGTTCGCTTTTGTTTAAGTATTTTTCAAATCTTAATTTGTAAAGATATATTTTGTTTTGAAAATATCGTAAGTAAAAAATCTTCATTAAAAAAAATCAAAATTAAATATATAATTTTTTTATAAAATATGACAAGTACTGTAAACATAATATTGAAAGTGCTCTTTTCTATCATAATCAAATCGTATGTATTATTTATCCAATTATTAATTAGATCTTTTTCTTAATGTATAAAGTAGATATAAAAAATTATATACTTAAATCATAAAAAAACTACTGTAGAAGTGTCGTCCAGAAGAATCATTAGCATTTTATAGAGAAGTGAAAACTTGCAGGATAATCGATATCCAGAAGTTCCATAAATTTATTTCTTTAATTACAATTGTTGAAAAATATGACATAAGTGTAGATATGTATGTCGAAAATTCATCAGCATTTTTATAAAATTATTTACTATAATTTCGGTATCTCCATATATGTATGGTATAAAAGTAATGAGACTGAACTTGAATTCCTTTATTCCGACAAAAACTCACCGATGGTAATGGCCGTGTGACAGAAGGTGTTGTCATTGTAGATCATCCAAGTGTCTAAAATGTCAGATTTGATGCCCGCAACTATTTTTCTGAATATTTCAAGGAGCTTAAATGTTTATCGACAGCATGCCCTTACAAGAGCCCTCACTCGTTCCGCATTTTCATCAGTTGTCGATGTTGAAGCCAGAAATTCGTCTGTTGCCTAATTCTCTACGCTGCAAAAAAAAATTTAAAACCAAAAAACTTCTGCTCTTAATAAGGAATGTTCCCCATAGGCTCGTTGTATTTTTTCATAAGTCAAACTCGTGGATTAATCGAGCTTAACACAATATTTGATTGGAATATCCTAACACACTACAAAAACATAACTACACTTATCACGACCTATTGGCTAGCATAGTTACCCGACGTAGTTGAAACTTGTACAACACGTTAAAGAAGGACTAGCGTAGGGGAAGTCTTTGTGACGAACAAGTCCACAGTTTGGTAGATCACTGCCAGTAATGCCAGTCTCATCAGTTTTCTCCAACATCTGGTATGATACTTTGTTTTTGTAAAAATTAAGATAATTTTAAAAAAATCAATCAACGGTGCCAAATAATTTTGAAAATCTGTTATTTTACTTAACAATAAGGATTGCAGTGAATAGATTAGGGGGGCTAAGAAAATTGATGTTTTAATTCTATTTATAGATATTATAAAATAAAATTTTGCGATCTTACTGATATCAATTTAAAAGTATCAAACTATTAAGTGCAAAAAATTTCAAATGATAATTGATATCAAAAAACTTTTGGCTTATTAAATAATTTTATAAATTACTTTGTTTGGATAAAAGCTCCCTCCTAATAAATGTTAGAAACTGCATCATTATATTATTTGTCTTTGACAAAATATTTTTTTTACTTTGCATAGTCAATCCAAATAAAAAATAAAACTTCCATCTATAATTGAACGTAAAATATAATACTATAATAATCTGAAAACAGACTAGATGCTTTTTAACGAAATTATTAAAATAAATCAAACAAATAAAACACATAATTAATTCATTAAAATTTTCTTCAAGAAACCAATTAAAAATAACTCTCCCCTACCAGTGCAGACATAATAATTGCGTTGTCTGAAATCGTTCAATATATTAAGTTCAATTAATTCGAAAATATCAACAGCAAACAGTTGTAAATGAAATTAAACTGTCCATTATTTCTTGTTAAAAGTAAGCAACTAGAAGGTTTACTTTAACACCCAGACAAACTTGTCAATATAATTGTTTCAAGGACCAATAGTAAAGAAAATTTCCATCCTCTTACGATGGGACCATATTTTCAATCCGTATAATCGTACATACGAGTACAATTTCGTATATATGTACAAGATAAGTAGTCATATAATACGGAGTTTACATAAAATACTATACCGTAAACGCGCATCCTTATAAAGCAAAAGAAGAGAAAATCTTGTTAGATAATTATTTCCTTAGCGAAAATCCTTTGAGACTTTTAACGATGAATCTGTTGTTGTTTTTCTTAAATTTGTTGTTATTATTTCAGTTTCTCTTTTACTTTTATATCGTAGAAACAGTTTTGTTATTTCAACTCCTCCCATCAATTTCATAATGTCGCAATACTGATTTTCTTTACAAATTTTTTTTCTTATTTTTATCTTTTGTCAATTTTTCTTCTCTTCTGTTTGCCTAATATGTCTAGTCTGTTTACATCAGAAAAAAAAAAAAAACCGGAGAAAAGAAATGTTTAAAAAAAGTTTCGTAGATTCGCAAACATCAAGAACGATAAGGTTTGATTAGCAAAACATTGCTGAAAAGGATGCAATGATTCAATTTTTTCCCCTTTAAATCTCTTTCTTCTCGTTTGCAATTCTTTCCAAGTTCAAAGACATCATCAACAAGGCCATGATAAAGGATACGATTGTGTTTACAGATAGCAGTAACGAAATTCATAAAAACATATCAACATCAAGGATATTCTTTTGACGCGACATCTTGTCAAGAATTCTAACATAATTTCCTAACATATCTACTCAAACTCCTATGTACGAATATGTGCATATATTTATTCTTTCTTTTTATCAACACCATCAGGACTTTTATCAATAAATTTGTACTTTTATCATAGTCTAAATTAGCATTATATTTCCAAAGAAAATTATTAATTATTAAAATGAACATAGTATAATTTTTATTATTGAACTAATCATAATACGAGTAAGTTTATATTAAAAAGTATTCAAGAAATAAATTTATAAGGTTTTCAATATATAAACGGTATCATCTATTATATTATCATTATTTAAGTCAAACTATATTCCTTTGAAAGCTGCAGCGAATCTTGTCCTCAGCTTTTTTCCATGTTTTTAAATAGTATTTCTCAGACCGATATTTTTAGATGGTTAAAAATATAGTATTCTGACATTCATTTACTGGCAAGCCAGTGTACCTCAGGGTTGCATCCTAAAACCAATATTTTATACTACTATTACCTAGTAGTAAAATTCTTCCACAGCTTTCACTATTCTACAAAACTATATTGACTCCTTGGGTGCCTGGTTAAAAAAAATTGTGCCTACATCAAACATTCCAAATTCTATCGGATCCTAACAAAACAATCCCGAATCCCTCAAAAAATTATCAATGATCCCTTTTATGTCCGAAACAGTGTTATTCGCCGTAATCTAAATATTCCACTAGTTCGACAGCTGTACATCTCCTGTTCGAACAAAATTCAACTGTGTCTATTCTACCATTCTTACCCTCTAGTAAGAAAACTTTTAACTTCGATCCTTCCATTATACCATCAAAAAGTTACCGGAATTTATTCAGAAAATTAAAAATACAAGTTTATTCATCTAAATCTATATTGTCCCCTTCAAAGTAATCCCCATCGACTTTAACATACTTATGCCAGCGCTTGATCCAATCCTCGAAACATTTTTTATATTCGGTTTTCGGTATGTCCATCAGTGCTTCCTGCGATTTTTCCATTACTTCCTCTCGGTTGTTGAAACGCGTTCCCCGTAATGGTTTTTTAACTCAATTGTACAGAAAGAAGTCACAGGAGGCCAAATCAGGTGAATTCGGTGATTGTTGGATGATATTTGTTGCATTTTTCGTCAAAAATTACGTATAATGATGGCACTGTGCGACGGTGCATTATGATGGTGCAAAATCCACGATTTTTCTGCCCACAATTCTGGTCTCTTTTGGCGAATTGCTTCACGCAAACGTCTCATAACACCCTAATAATACTCTTTGTTTACTGTCCTGCCTTCTGGTAAAAATTCATGATGCACTACACTGTTGTAATCCATGAAAACCGTGAGCATTGCCTTCTTTTTTGACTGAAAACGACGTGGTTGTTTTGGTCTCGGCTCATTTGGCGAACGCCATTCACTTGCCTGATGTCTGGATTGCGTGTCGTACTCATAAACCCACGTCTCGTCTCCAGTAATGATCCTTTTGATGAATGTGGGATCGGATTCAGCTTCGCAATTCATGTCTTTTGCAACGTCAACACGGTCCCTTTTTTGCATGAAATTGAGGTCTTTTGGCACCAACTTTTCTGATACACGACGGAAACCCAAATCATTAACCAAAATATCTTGGACGGATCCATAGGCAATGTTCAAGTCCTCCGCTATCTCTCTGATGGTTAATTTGCGGTTATTGACCAACATTTCTTTTACTTTATCAATGTTTTCGTCAGTTTTCGATGTCGATGGTCTGTCTTTTGAACTGCTCGTGTCACTGGTAAACGACCGGTTTCTTTAGAGAATCGTTGCCGAAACACTTTTCAAACATTTCTAATGTTCGCGCACCATTAAATCCGTTTTTTACGCAAAATTTAATACAAGTTCGTTGTTGCAAATTTAAATCACACACAGAGATAGATGTACTCTTGGCTACGTAACTTTTGCAAATGTCAAGCTATGACGCTAAGATTTAGAGGGAATATCAACAACAGATGTACCAACTTATTAAAAAAAAACAGAATTCAAATTGGAACGATGGGAGCGCCACACTCTTTTTGATCAAGGTGGTACACTCAAATTTTAAAAAGTAATGGTCGAGAGATTTTGTAAAAATAATAAACTAAATGATTATGTTCTTGAGGGAACATAGATGGGTGTTTACTCCAATATGTCTTCATATTCTTATATTTTTGTTTAAAACAAATTGCTACAAATTGTGAAATTAAAAAAAATAAATAAGTTTTATAAATATTTGACGGAAAATATTGCTCATTGGACAACTATACATTGGTTGAGAGGTCGTATCCATTCTTCGAATCGGTGATGAAATGCTTCAACTGGAATCGCCTTCAGCTCCTCGGTGACACTCCTTTTGATGTTATCGACAGTACCAATAAGAATCTTTCCAAGTGTTTTTTTGGTCTTAGGAAACAAATAAAAGTCATGCGGACTTAAATCATGTGATTTAATGCAGATAGCGTGTAACAAGGTTGCCAGGTCGTTCTCAATGATGGCACATATCATATATAAGGCAATAATTTTGTATACACTTACAAGAGTGTTGAAAACAAGAGGTCTCAAAATTAAATATTATTTTTTCTGCCGATATTGTGTATAGGCGAGGTCTAATCAAAACGTATCGCGAATTTTGAATTTCCGCGGGTTACGTACATTCGATTTTCTATTTTTTTGTGGCGTTATGTTGGTACTCATGTCTCTCACTTATGGTGATAAGCTCGACCATTTTGAATATTCAGTTAATTTTTGACAGCTGCTTTGCTTGCACGTGTTTTGGCTCGTCTTCGATTTTTTCCCATTCCAAAAATGGATCAAAGAATCCGCGAACTTCGTACCAACATTGCTCAATTTCGACAAAAAACAGAATCGCATTAACATTGCTAAAGAGCTGTTGGACTCTGACCGCGATGATCCAAATTTGCTCCAGAGGATCATAACTGGTGACGAATCATGGGTTTATGGTTATCACGTGAAAACCAAAGCTCAATCATCCCAATGGAAGCTGCCGCACGAGCCAAGACTGAAGAAAGCACGCCAAGTTCGGTCGAAAGTGAAGGTTTTGCTTACAGTTTTCTCCGATTGTAGGGGCGTGGTGTATCATGAGTTCTTGCCACAGGGTAGAACGGTACCAATAAGGAATATTACCTGCAAGTTATGCGCAAATTGCATGAAGCAATCCGCCAGAAACACCCGAATTTGTGGAAGAACAAAAATTGGCTTTTGCATCATGATAACGCCTCTGCTCACGCAACGTTGCTTGTACGCGAATTTTTGGCCAAAAAAAACACACTAATAATGCTGCAGCCACCGTATGTCCCAGATCTGGCCCCCTGTGACTTTTTCTTGTTCCCAAAACTGAAGAGCCCCATGAAAGGACGACGCTACGCTACCATTGAGAAGATAAAGACAGCATCGAAGGAGGAGCTTAACAATATCATAAAAAATAATTTTTTTAAGTGCTTCGAGGATTGGAGGAAACGTTGGCACAAGTGTATAATATCTGGTGGGGATTACTTTGAAGGGGACAAAATAAATAATTTTTGAAAAAACACAATATTCGCGATACTTTTTGAACAGACTTCGTATACCTGTTTTTTGCTGAAACACTTAAAATTTTGAAATATTTTTTTATTTAGTGCCTTTTTTTTAACTATACTGCATAAAGGATGGTCTAATTTCGAAGATAAATACTGATAGGAATATTTCCTTGGTGAAAATTTGAAGAAAATAACTTTTCTGGTTAGTTTTATTCCATATTTTCAGATCTAGATTCTTCTTATCCTTATTGCAATTTATTGAAAAGAAATTTTATATGAACACCTCCATTATATAATTCTCTATAGGAACAATTGTATTGACCATCCTTTTGGTATCATTATGTGTAGTTTCCTCTTTAACTTTCAATTTCTATGACAAAATGCAAATATATTTTCGAACTAATACCTAATTAGTCTAAATATAAGCAAATATCTAAAGAAACTACATACATATT
The DNA here is from genome assembly GCA_958298945.1 of Atherix ibis. Lineage (NCBI taxonomy): Eukaryota > Metazoa > Arthropoda > Insecta > Diptera > Athericidae > Atherix > Atherix ibis. Next base: position 102,735,778 of record OY282605.1, on the reverse strand, counting down.
ATTTTATTTAAAAAAATTTGTACATATACAAATATGTACACATAAACAACATATTCAGCAAAAATAATTACTAGCCAATAAAAAGAATAAAACCAAATAACATTTTATGTACTTTTTCTTCCATCTAAAACTTAAAATTGAAAATACAATTTCCATTTAATTGTATTGCATCAAGATAAAAAATTAAATTTGTGCACTGTTGTACAATATAAGAAGTGTATGGTGGCTCATCGAAATAATAGAGTACACTTTTAGAGTTATTTCCTCTTCAAATAGTTATACCGTCGCAAATTTGTTCAAAAGTCTCCTTAGAAGTAGTTTGTAGATATTCTTAAATGAACAAGAGGAGCTAAACACCTCCTTAACGTAAATACCAAAATAATTTATTTTGAAGTTTGCAGCAACAAGAAAATTGTGCGAACTTGAAAAAAGCCAAATTAAAAAACAGAAAAAAGTAGTAGTACGATTTAAACAAAAAAAAAGAATGTGTATAGTTCTGGGTAAAAATGGGTTTGGTTGAAGAATTTTTTCTTTTCAGTGAAAGAAAAGTAAATAAATAAATAAGAAATAGAACGTTTGCTGGCACTATTGCAGCGTCGACGCTGATAATGATGATGATGATGGCAGTATACACTAAAGGAAACTATAGTCTTATATAAAACGTGGTACTTCTACTACTATTACTGGCAATCCTTGCAAGGACACATAGCTCTGCCATCAATAATAAAGTAGAATGTTGGAAGAATATCCTTACCACAGTGAATTGCTAGAATCCTTTTGCATTTGTCTAGAAACTAGTTGTCAAGAGTAGCGTCGAAGTAAACAACAAATAACAATCATGCATCATCATTACAAACACTTTGAGATGCACTAGTCGTGCACAATTGCAACAAATCAGATAAAGTACCGGAAAAGAACAATTTAAAAATTTTATTTATTTTTTAGCTATTCTTCTGTATAAAAATGGAGAAAATAAAAATCAGAAAAGAAAATGTACACTTATTTGCAATATAATTTAACAGATAGTCTTTTAGCATTAAAAATCATTATTGCCATTTTTTATAACAAAAAAAAAAAAAAAAAAAAGCACATTTTCATTATGGTCCATTAAAATCATAAAATATATCCCTTTTCCAGATAATAGAAAATCTTTAAAAATTTAAATATTATTTGTTTTTTGTTATTGTAGACAAAATTTAAATCTAAATTAAGTGGTACTCTTAGTTCTGTATTGAAGATTGCTGATACCATACACTATTATGCTATAAGGATTAAAATAATATTAGTTACCCAAAATTTAAATTTAAACCTAGCATTTCCTTATTAGCTAATGAGAAATTAAAGTAAGTTCAAAATGTTTTTTTTAGGTAAGCTGAAAAGAGTTGAAAATCAAGCACAAAAAATACTTTATTTTTTATATTGACTATTATATTTATAAATTTGTGCCGGACAGGTTATCTGAGTAGGTGTCAAACATATGTTATTGAATTGTAACATAAATTCGTCCCGGTTTATTATTTCAAAAATTATATATTATATAACTCTTCTGCATTAGTTCTGGGATTTATTGGCGAAGAATTCATCAAAGCGCTGTTTGCAGGACTTTGAGTTCGGCAGGCTTTCACCACTGAGATAGTTTTGCAAGACTCTAAGCAGATGGTAATATGAAAACGCGCAGTCTGGACTGTAGGAGGATGTGATAAAATATCCCACCCAAATTGCAATAATATTTATCGAATCTGCAAAGGAACGTGTGCTCTGAAGAAGGAACATGTGTTTATCGAATCTGCAAAGGAACGTGTATGTAATACTACACCCTTCATGCTGGCTTATCCCTGGCCTCTACCTATCGGTTTATTCCTATAATTTAACTAGTTAAAAGCAGTTATTAGTTAAGTCTATAGTTTGATTTTTTGGTAGCAACTCATAATGCAGGATACCATTCCAATCTCACCTAATCGACAGTATTTTTCTTTATGCAAACTGTCTCTTGCAAAATTCTTTGCCGGGTGAACACAATATTTCCGGCCAACATTCGTACATAGTATTCACTTTCATCACCAGTGGTAAGTTACTTAAAAAAAACCCTCATTTTCGTTGCGTTTAAATAATGGAATCGTAAATAGAAATACGATCGATTAAATATTTAGGACCTCGGCAATACCATGTATTGTCAAATTTAGGGTCTCAGCAATACAATGTGTTGTCAATAATCATATAAGTAGTTTTGATTTTATTCAGATCTGTGGTCGTGGGTGAAGCCCTGCGCAATATGCATCTTTGGGATCAAAATTTCCAAGTCTAAATCTTCTAAGCCACTTTCTGCCATCAACTACGTCATCCTCATATACAGTTCAAGTTTTTTCTATAAAGAAGTCATTTAAACGGTCATAAAAAACGCTATTTGTGACTGATTTAACATTGAAGACACTTCGATGCTCCATGACAATGCCCCCTAACCAAACTGCCATCTTCATCAACACTTGAAAGGATCTCATATTGGTACTATCGATAACATTTTTGTATTAACTATTTTGATACAAAAATAAATACATTTTATATAAATATCATAATTAATAAAAAATAACATTTTTCAAAGTAACATTTATGATTTATTTTAATTATAAAAAGAAAAATAGCCTGTTATATAAAAATTTCCCATCGAATTTTCCTAATTAAAAAACATTTGCACTTATATTAATTAAAAACGAATACAAAAAAATACTAAAAGTTGAAATTTCTGTTTAAAAAATCGGAAAATTAAGAATAAAAAAAAAAACACATAATAACTAAGTAGTAGAAATAATGGAGAAGAGTTTATAAACCCTTGTAGGTTTTGCCTTTTTAACAATTAATGAAATTAGAAAAAGTTTCTTATTAAATAAATTTAAGAAAAGCAAAAGATTTTTTCTACCTTATCCTTAATAGAATCCTAAAGCAACAATAATAAAATATGGACCCGAACAAGGAGCTCTTATTTTTTTTCTTTTCTATTTATCAAAAAAGTATTTGTGAAAAATTATATCAAACAATGAGATAAAAAAAATTACTTTACCCTTTTTGCTTATTAAATTGTTTATGTTTTTAAATTCCAAAACAAACATAAAACAGTTTTCTTTTGTAAATGGTTGGCTTGTCCCTAATGAATGGCCCATTTTTATATTTAACGATTTGTTTTTCTTTGGAATTTTTTATTTTATTTCATTTTATCGACCTAAACAAATTTAGGCAATATTGCAGGTGAATGGAAATTGCCCAGAAAACATGGAACAATACATGTTCTCTGAGCTGTGGACATAAACTCACTATCCAAAACAAAATGCTTTTAACATACTGACATATGTACAAGTATAGAATATTTTATGGCAGGAAAGAGTAAATTTAAAAAAAAAAAAATTTCCAACCGGTCGCTTTGGATGAGAACATGAAACACTTTCATGTTCGCACCTTGGCTAAAGCTTTCATAAATGACCACACGATTATAGAACATATACGTGGCTACATAAAAATATGTTTTGGTGTTATAGATTCAATAAAGATTAAAAACACAAGCGTTCTGCAGGAAAAAACGAACCCAATATTACGAAGAACAATGAATAAAAGGCTTTTCCCTGTATTTGTTGTTAATTGTCATCCTAAAACAAAATATTTATAATAAAAAATTTAATCAATTAATAACAGAAACTTATTGTTTCCAAAAAAAATTTCTTTAACTACTTTTATATTAATGGCGACCATTTGTTTGTATTCCTTTAATTTCAATCGCCGCTTTGCTTTACTTGAATAGAATATCAGCATTAACATCATCATCACACACCAACGTGTGCCCAGTGCAAGCTTTCTGGACAAAACAATTTCCGACGTTCTGAACGCGCTTTCAAGACATTGAATTCGATAATACTTCTTCAAAAATAGTTCCCTTAGACGACTATACATTAGCGGTCGCATCGTGTCCTCTTTTGTTAGAAGTGGTGGAAGGCTTCAACTAGTTCCTCGGTAACACTCCTTTTTCGACTGTACAATAATTAGGCGCTTTCAAGTATTTTTAGATCTCGGGGAGCAAAACAAGTTACACATTCTCAGATCAGGCGAATAGAAGAGCTGGTAATCAACAAAAATCTCTATTTCCCACAAAAAGTCGCTAATGGAGATGCCCGTTTGATAAAGAGAGATGCTGCAATGTCCGAAATGTCCGGCCTGACGTGGAGTACCATTTTTCAGAGCCCCACTAATCAGCTTCAATGTTAATCGACCTCACAAGAGCCTTCCCTCGTTCTGCCTGAGTGAGGTTCCTCATCCACTGCTTCTTAGGCTTTCTGAACGACATAAACATGAAATATTAGGAAAAAAAGGCATGCATACAATTTGCATAATTTAGTTTTTTCTCCCTGGATGGTACAATCTCCACTTTTTCCTATATTTTTTCTCCCTGGATGGTCTCCACTTTCTCCTATATGACCCGATAACACTTTTTCATATTTCTCATCAATTTGATTTTTTTTCGTTAAATGCACCAAAGAAACATTCCTCTCAGAATTTATCTTTAATATCGAACTACCCACCATACAGTACAGGCAATAATAAGTATGACGCTAATCACGGTAAAAAATGGACGACGCCAATCAAAAGCAGGACTTTAAATATATACGTCGCAACTAAAAAATAACGGACTTAAGATATAACAAAAAAGGACACATATATGTATATAGGGCATTGGATGAAAAAATAAGAATAGAAAAATATAAAATACAGTATATTTCGGTGTTCTGTATATTTTGGGTGATTCTGTATATTTTTAAATCGTACTATTTTGGCTAGAAAATATATGGTGTTGTAAAAATTATAAAACCTTAACATTCTTATGGGAATCCTCATAACTCCGACTATTTTGTCACTGAATCCTATTTTGTTCTAATTTTGTTCAATAGTATTGGTTCAAGTTCTAGTATACATTTTCAGTATTTTGTTATATGTCAGAATTATTGTTTGACAGTTTTTTTTATTTTTTATTTTATTTATTTAGATATTTACAACTAAAACATAGTAATAAGCAAATTTTTGCAATAGTATAAATTAACTTGATGGGGAGTAAACATCCAATGAAGTTCCTCCTGCTAGCGTGTGTTTCTGTTAGGCCTCAGTATTTAAGTAAATCACGCGACCAGTGACGCTTAAGTCTTCGATGGGTATTTCTAGGGATGGACACGGGAACGGAACTTTTTATAACGAGATACAGCCACATCAAAAACAAATGGGACTTTAAGATCACGATGAATAACAGTATTGCGAACATAAAAGGGGGCATCGACAATTGTACGGAGTATTTTTGATTGAAGGGATTGGATTCGTCGGGAATTAGAAGGCTTAGTAGATCCCCAGAGTTCTAGTCCGTATATCCATATGGGTTTCAGTAAGGTATTGTATAACAGAACTTTGCTGTCTATAGTAAGTTTGGAACGTTTGTCTAGAAGTCGAAGTAGTTTTAGGTATCGTCTTTTAAGTTCTTGACTTTTAAGTCTTGTATGAGGGTTCCATGTCAAGCGTTTGTCTAAGTACAGTCCTAGATACCGAGCTTCGGTGTGTTGAGGTATGGCTCTGCCATTAAGGTATATGGGAGGGCATGTCTCACGACGGAGAGTAAAAGTTACCTGGATAGATTTACGTTCATTGACTTTTATTCTCCACTTAGTAAACCAGTTCTGGAGGGTTTGGATTTGGATTTGGAGAGTTTCGGAAGCATGTTGGGCATTTTCGCTAGATGCAAGGCAGGCCGTATCATCGGCGTATGTAGCAAAGAAGGTATTAGGGCAGCTTGGGATATCGGATGTGTAAATGTTGTAGAGGATGGGTCCAAGTATGCTACCCTGAGGAACCCCAGCCAATATCGGAGAGATATTGGATAGTTCGTTGGATTCATTTACTTGGAAGTGTCGGTTGGAAAGGAATGATCTTAGGATTAGGAAATAGGTTGAAGGAAGGAACCTCTTGAGTTTCCAGAGTAGATCCGGGTGCCAAACTCTATCAAAAGCTTGATTTATATCAAGAAACACACCGAGACAGTACTCTTTTCTTTCTAAAGAGGATGCAATGAAATCGACAACACGATGACACTGCTGGGTAGTGGAGTGTTCGGCGCGGAAACCAAATTGGTGATTAGGAATTAAATTTGAAGATTCGAGTAGAGGATATAAGCGGCGAAGGAGGATTTTTTCAAAGATTTTTGAGAGAAGTGGAAGGAGACTTATTGGCCTGTAGGAAGTGGGGCGGTTTATTGGTTTATTGGGCTTAGGGATCATTTTAATGATTGCAAATTTCCATAGGATTGGGAAATGTGTTGTTCTAAGGATGGAGTTATATATTGTGGCAAGGAAAACTATTGCTCTTTTAGGGAGTTGTTGGAGTATATTGGAGGTAATCAGATCATAGCCAGGAGCTTTATTTTTGGGAAGGAGCTTGATTATATTGGCAGCTTCGGAAGGAGTGATTGCCTTAGGGGGAAGACTCATGGGTAAAGGAATGCATAGTTCCGTCTCGATTGTAGTGCAATGAGTCCTGTCTAATATATCCTCATGTGGAGTAAATGTTTGTGCAAGGTGTTCAGCAAAAGCGTCTGCTTTATGTTTGTCCGTTTTGGCCCAGGTTCCGTCAGTTTTTCGTAAAGGGTGCTTTGTTTTTCTATAAGATAGTATTTGTCTTGTAGCAGTCCACAAAGTATAGTTTCTGTTTTTCGTTACGGTTGAAGTATAGTTTCTAAAACGTTCTGTATTGTATTTAGTGATTTCGTCATGTAGTTCTTTTTGTTTGACAGTTAAAATACAAATATATATAAGATAAGTAAATACATTATTTGCAGTTATATTTAAAAATTGATTTAAATATCATTTATAAATAACAAATTTTATTGCAATTGTATTAAATTTGTTGATTTGAACTAAATTAGTTAATTGTTGATAGTATTTGCAGTTTAGTTTGCATTTGCCCTCAAAATTTTGTTTCTATCATAAGAGCTATGGTTTTCAACAACTCTTTCGAATGTATACACTCATGGACTACCGTCCAAGAGGTCGTGGGTTCTAATCGCACTGAGGCATGGCTCTATACTATCTCCCAAGAATCCAGTTTTTCTTTCCATTTTTACTTGAATTTTCTTATCACGATAGCCTTTGTCAACAAATGACTTTTACTGTCGTGGCGCTTAGAATATATATTTCAGTACTAATGTTACTTGAAATATTAATTAAAAGACAAAAAATTTTATAGTAACATGCATCATAAACTAAGGTCATATGTTAATAAATAGTTCTTAATTATTTTCTATATTTGATGAAAAACTTTGAATTATTTTCCGAACTAATTTATTCATTCTACAACAACTCAAAGACTTATTATATTATTCATATATTTAAAACGATACCTTTCTAAATTTTTCTTTGTAGTTTGTCCGCAAATTTTTTGTGTTTTAAATAAAGCATTGATATTTTTACAAAATATATAAATTATGTTTAACTCTCTCTCTCTCTCTTTCTCTGCACATTCAAACAGAAGGACTCGTTTTAAAAAAAAATTGAATTTCATCAACATATTAACGAATTTTTTCTGATATATTGTACATATTCATACATTATTTAATCGAATAATATTTTATATTTTTAAATATGATATTATATATAGTATTGTATATATAAAACTTGGCTTACTGTTTTTATTCTGTAAAAATATTACTGACATAAAAATTCCTTAAAGTTAATTATTGTTATTGAAAAAGTTATTATTTCGAACAAATATATTATGTGTGGTATTGTGGTAAGCCAAAAAGAAGTTGGCCGTATGTATATAGATTTGCATTATACCATATGTAGGTACATTCATATATATTTGGATATATTTTCAAAACAAAAAAAAACTATGAACTCAATAAATTTTCTTCTTATAAAAGGTATTCGTAAATTTCCTTTATTGTCATAACCAGACAAAAGTAAGTAGACTTTCAGCACACATTCAATTGATTTCCTTTCGAATAAATTGATATTCTTTTATATAGACAGCCTTTTTATCCACCGGTAATACGCCTGCATTATAATCGTATATAGCTAAAAGAACTCTCTACTTTTCTACAATTTTACTCCAAATACCGATCCCCCATTTTCTGGTGACTTTATATATTGTCGCATAAGAAAAGGTTGCACAGGATTAATTTTATTAAGGTCCATTAAGAATATATTCTTCAGACGTGACTAGCAATCTACACATTCTAACCCCTCCATAAATGTGAAATATTTAAACAGAGTTTTTACAAAGTTTTTATAATAATTTTTTGTTTATATCATTTTTTTCCACATACATATGTATATATATATATGTGCATATATATAAAAAGAATATCATTTATAGTTTGACAACATTATATTTTGATCCTCCCTTTTAACAGATTCAGTACATATGGATATAGAAAATAGACCAAGAATGTAATAACTCCATATAACATACATAATCAGTATTCAATGATTTTTTTTATTATTTTTTAAACAAAAAAAAAAGAACTTGCATATAAATTCTATACTATAGGATTAAGCTATCATAAATCCCTAAAAGCTTTCAGGACACATTCTTTTGAACATATCTACTTGTAAATATATATTTGTGACGGTTTAATAAATTTTCACCCTAAAGCTTAACATCTTTTTGAAGTTATGCGAATAAAAAAATCTATAATAATACGAATATTGATTTTCTTGAAATTTTTATCGTCACGATTTTAACATAAAATCAAATAAAAATCTCATTTTTCTTATCATTATTATCTTCGTGAAAATTAATACATGAGATTTTTTTAAAAATTGAAATACAATATTTTCACAGAAACATAGAGGGCTATCGAAAAATCAATTTGTTTTTTAAGTGGTTTACATAAAATTCTTAAAAATAGCTTACTGAATTTATGAAATCAGATTATTATAATTTTTTTCTGCAATATTTTTTCTCATTACCTTTTTTTTATTATTTATTCCTATAGATAATATTTATCTGAAGTTATTTTTCGGCAAAATAATATCTTTATAGAAGAAAGTAGATTATCTACCTTTCTTATACCGATAATCATACAAAATTTGAATACTGAATAGTATAGTTGTTGTAGGAGATAATAAAAAAAAATCTATAAATTACAAATATTCTAAAACAAAACAAAAAAACTTTAATAACTTATCGGATTATATTCTTTAATAAAAAAATTACTAGATAAGAAGGTATTTTCTTATCCATTCAGATGATCAAAATTTTTTCATTGATAGATCTACATGAGTAAACCGGCAGTTTTTAGGCTTTAAATTTATATATAAAGTAATTAGTTTTTAGAAAATAAACTAACTTACTTATACACATAGATTCTAGAATAGTTATTTGTATATTAAAATTGAATACGTAAGTTTACTAAAATGAACTAGTGCATTCATTTTAATATACAAAAAAATTGAATTTGATGAGACCTTTCCCATTCCTGCACCATATTTGAAAATTTTTACTAAATTATTTTATTTATAAATATTTTTATATACCTTGCTAAAATTTGTTTTCTTGCAAAAAAATGAAAATCACTGAACAAAATTAATATTTAAAGATGTTTCTATTAACTTACAGAATAACCTATCTTTTGTTCTTAAAGCAATTACAAAATTGTTTATTACATCAAAAGCACATTTTATAATAAAAATCAGAAATGGCCACTTTTCAGTTGAAAGGCATAAGTTACGATTAAACCATTCGAGAAATATTCTAATTTTCGGAACGAACAGCTTATCTTCGATCGAGCATGCTCCAGACGAAAAAATTTAGGAGGTTTGCTCTATTATTTTGGGCAATGAGCTCAGTCACGCAACTCAAATAAAGTTCGACATTTTGAATTTGAATTCGAGTGCGACCATTTTGCAATTTTGACATTTTGCATTGTGTTTTTGTGTGAAGCAGAACGTTTATGCATAAACATTTTTGTTTTTTAATTTGTGCTGTTGGCACTATAGTTCTTCGTTGTGAAAGCCTTTTTTGTTTTTTTTGTTTTTTTTTTTAAATTTGGTTTTTTGTTTTGTTTTTTAATTTGTGCAGTTTGCACTGCAGTTCTTCATTGTCATAGCCTTTGCTGCTGTCATCCATTGCTGAGTTATCATATTATCCATAATTTAATTATTTTATTTTATTTTGTTCGAATATTAGTTTTTACTTTTTCTTTGATTATCTAATTCATTGGACTGTAAAATGCAAAATAAATGCAGACTTGAAATTGATAAAAATGAAAAAAATGATGGCTCAAACAAATTCTGACCGGATGAAACTTTGATTCAGATCACGTGTAATCACAGCACGAAAATTATTCGAGTTCGTAATCGAAACATTTTTACTTCCGCTGAAAGTTAAAATTGTGTCACAATCTTAGACATAATCTTAATTTTAATTTTTAAAAAGTTGAGGCTAAAAAAAATCTGCTATTTTTTTGTCTATATCTAAAATATGCAAAATATTTTTCTTGTTAGTTTTTCAATATTTAACTTTCTTGTTACAGTCAAGTTTGAAACCCGTAAATCTACGCAAAGATAGAGTTTATATAATATCTTACCGTATACAATTTTTTGATTCTTTGTACTTATTACCAAATAACATATTCACCGTTCATTAGTGTTAGCTCAAAAAACCCACTCTTTTCATAGAGATTAGATTTTACAAATAATAGCATTTAATATACATTTATGTATGTAGATATTTGGAAAGCTTTTGAAAGTAAATATAGAAAAACTCGCATATATCTCATAAAGTAAGTTTATTAAATTTTCTGTCTATACCCCATGCATTTTTACTTACACAATCACTAAATATTTTATATAAAATAAAATATAAAAATGTATGTAATAAATAAAAAATATTATAGATACAGTGCATACATACGTGTATATTACTTGCACTCTGATTAATTTATCTAGATAGAAAGTTTGTGAAAGTCTGCATGATAGCCACTGGTTGGTTTGTCATCTCACAACCAATTTAATTGTCATAGTCAGACAAGTCCATAATTCTTTTTGTTCTAGAATAAAAACCATTTGTGCTTGCAATTCTGTGTCACAGACTGAATATTCGGACAAAATACCACCAATCACCTGTCTGTATATACAATAATATACTCTTAGAGTAGTATTTTAAGCCAATGTTAACGAATGTATATGGTACAGAAATTTTTATTTTTGATTTAAATTTTTTTTTATAATGCACTCTTGTTATGCATTGCCAGTTTTTATACATTTTCATTTGAGGTTTGTAAGCTTTCCGCATTTTATTTTATAACATTCTTTAGGTTTTTTTTCTCCTCTTTAGATCAACAGTAAATTCAAGCCATCTACGATGATTAAATGTCCACATTCCAATTTTAATGGTTTGGTTAAGCTCAGTTAAATATATTTAATTAAAGTTCGGCAATCCATTTTAAAGTAAAACTTCTTTATTAATAATGCAGATATATTTTTCCTACATATATTGCAGAAAAATACAAAAGTATTTTAAGACAAATTCAAATGAAATATTTTAAATCTACCTACGGGTATTAATACGTAGAATAATACGAGTAATAAAAGAATTTTGCATTTTATTGGTTAAATTCGAATTCAAAAAACAAATAAATTCAAATGTAAAAAAAAAAATAGTAATGAAAAAATAACATTTGTGCTTGATACCAAAAATAGACAAACTATTTTCTACCACACAAATGGTAACTGTTTGAAATTTCAATTAAAATTGCATTCCGTTCGTAATTAAAATTAAAATAATTTCTAGCTTTATGACACATTTAAAAATTACTGATGTATGCACACGTATTCCAACAAGGTTTAAAGCCCAGAATAATACTCAACCACCCCTTTATCACTACTTCAACATTATATTGTAAAATGTGCATTGTGACAGTATGAGCTGGCTTTTATTGTCGTTAAATTATTCCGGTAAATCGACATTGGGATGCAATTAATCACTAAAATTGTAAATATTTTCGAATACGTAATTAGAGCTGTATGAATAATTCAATTTCGTCGCAATGATCATCCGATATCAATATTTTAATATTCCTATTAATTTTCGGTATGCCACATTATTCCGTACTACCAAACAATTTATATGGTGCATATTTCTTTTCTGTTGGTTTTTGTTATAACGTGTATTTTGTTGATTTCCTCATTAAAATTTTAATTATTTTCCACTTATACTAGTTTATATTAATGTTTTACAATTAAGTGAAGATGCTTTCAAGTTTAATAAAATGTTATTAATTTAATATAAAAATAATTAGTAAATTTTAACAGATTGGATAATGTTTTCAATCATGCAATATACATATATGAATATTTACATACATTTACTTATGAAAATTATAATGACTATAAAGGACTAGATTTATTTAATAATAAATACATATATTTGATAGAAAGAAAACTCCCTCATCTTCGAAAACTGGCTTACTCTTCATAACCATAACCACATTCTTCTGAATAACGGTTCTCAGACATTTATTTCTTATTTCAAAATGGCTACTCACCATAGGGAAGAATAAGGCGAGTTAAATACTAAAACAGTAAAATGCCCAAAAATAGTGCTGCATGAAGAGAGGAAAATATGGCATGGAGAACTATGTGTAGACTGTCAATCTGTGAACAATTAGAAGTATGCCAAAAGGCAAGCCGCTTTCTGTTCACCAGATTGCAGATTATTAATATGTGCAACTTCTACGCTGGTAGATCGTAAGGAGATTAAAGGTGTTTTGTAAATTTAGGTTTAGGGATTTTGACGGTGTAGTAATAGATTTACCTGGAGAATTATGTTTTAATAATTGGTTTTTCGAAAGTCGGTGTTGGAAATTTGGATAGCTTACGATTAGCTTTTTTGTTTATCTGAGGGGATGGTGACAATTTTTTGGGTAGGGAGGAGAATGGTGTTGATAGGCGATGATGAGGATTCTAGTGTTTGGACGGGATATGATGGTGGTGAGGTGGATGGAAGAGGTATAGGTGGCGATGATGAGGATTCTAATGTGTGGACGGGATATGATGCCGCACGGACTGCTTCAACAAACAAAGTGTTGAATTGCACTGTAGCTTCTACAGTATATATGAATTGTGTTGTGCTTCTACAAACCCACTTGAGTTTTGTCGTAAATTTTTGTTGATGTAGCTATGGAGCATTTGTTGTCCGTCATTACTTTGAGAATGTTTTTCTCTCTGCGTACGACGGGCAGTAACGGTATCCTGAGAAGTGGGAGTTTATTTTGCAATTCTGGATAAGGCGCGAGTCCACATCTGGCACATACCTCCAAATCCTTGCAATGTTTTGCCGTTTAGCCCAGTTCTTGGCAGTTGCGACATCTCCTGAAGTTGGAATAGTACGGTTTCACTGCGAATCTATGAAATAGGATATTGATGTTAGAAGGTAGGTCGTAGGCATCGAAAGTAAAAACAACGATAGTCGTAAAGGATTAAATTGCGTCGCGCGTAGGATAGCTAATTATTTCCTCTTTGGGCATATTAGCTAGCCACTTGCAAAAAATAGTTTCCTTTACTTGATAGAGAGAAGGCTGGAGGGAAAATGTATATTTTGTCATATTTACATTGATCGATTTGGCATTAAGACATTTATCATCTGAAAATCGCGATTTGGTTGTTAATAAAAAATTACCGTTACGGTAATCATTTATTTGTAGAATACCATTACTGATATTCTTTATAGTCAGGCTGGTTTTATATGGACAGAGCTGGTTCGCTTTATATTTTGATTCGGGTAAACTGGAGATAATTAAGAAGTGATGGTGATGGGCAATTTTAGTTGGGAGCGAGGGAAAGTTTATAATTTTTCGTTGAGAACAGAAAAATTCTGATTTGTTTGGTTATTGCTATTATTGTGATTGTAATTTATTTTTTTGGTTGTGATATTGTTGGAATGGTTCAGTCTGGCTCTTTTTATTGGTATGGTGGTAGATGCATTGAGAGTGGAATGGAAAGGGAAATACCTGAGTCCTGCGGCGGAGGGGTATTCGGCGGGATAATGTCTATCTCTATGGCTTCTCAAAAAACTTATTTATAAGTTTTAACTAGTACTTATCACTTTATTCTATTTGGGTTATAAATGCAATAGTGAAATATAAATGTTCTTACAAAAATCGAATGGGACTACCATAATAACACCAAGTAATAAAAATCGATCGCAATTAACTACAAGGTAAAAAATTGTCTACACTGCTACGCAGCGTAGAAGCGAATGAAAAACCCAATATATTTATTTGGTGTTTAAGATTATACTGCAGCAGTTACTTTTATACTGTGCCGTGTGAATTGTTTTCTTTTATACGATTAATATTATACAGATTGAAATTGTTTCGAGAAAAATTATGCGTATCGGAATGAGGTGTATATAAACGACTCAATAAAGAGAAAAACCAGAGCTTATCTGCCCGCTTATTTAACAATTGAAGAATTTTTATATAAATCTACTTTTAAAATGTAATATTTTAAAATAAAAACTAAATCAATTAACGTTGAACATTTATTAATAAAAATAACAGCACTTGCATTTTATGTCTAGTTATTATAATATATAAAAAAGATACAATACAAAAAATTGTTCAATAGAATACAATTTAAATAAGTCTCTTGTCACCAATCGTATTAAAGTTATATAAAATTCCATATCAATAACTAGAAAACCAAACACTTTCAGTTCATATTTTAAAAATTGCAATTATCCTATTATTCATTTTATTTATATAAAAAAACAGCAAATTTAAACATTGTTCATATTGTAATAATTACGGAATTTATAGAAAAACAACAAAAAAAAATTAATAAAACAGAGTTCGTAGAAAAAATAACCAAACAAAGATGATAAAACAAAATAAAAACCACAACCTTTTAGGAATAATATGATAGTGGAATTGTTAAATCATTCAGTCCGTCTAATTGATTCTCAGTAAATTTGAGTTCATGAACAGCCCAATTGTCGTAATGCGTTCTCTTGAAATTACCGATAGTCTTGTGTATTGTAGACTGAAAAAAAGTAAATCCATTAAAAAAAAGAATATAAAATTATTAAAATTATGTATTTACCGGGATTGGTTGTGGATCATTCAAATGAGCAGGTAAATGTTCAAAGATTTCAGGTACAAAATCTGGTATGTCATACGGATAAGCGGAAATAAATGCACATAGACCTAGAACGCCAGAATGCCGTAAACGTATCGCTTCTGCTTCTGATGTTTCGTTTATAATGAGCCTATAAATTCAATCATATTAAGTTAAAATTGAATTGTTTATTAAATTGTTATGAAAAAGTAAAAGTGATAACATGACAAATAAACTCTTTAACACTTACCCGTCGTTTCTAAGATTTTCAGATGAATTGACGGTCGTCAGTGGTTTATTAGGTTTGCGAATAATTTTTGTACGGCATTTTTTCTTAAATTGTTCTAAAAGCTTATCCGTAGCAGGCAAAAATGAACAGTGTAGTAGTCCCCCAAGTACTTGTGCTGCCTTCTCTCGTACCTCCAAGCTTGTATCTTCCAACAGTCTTAAAACAATATCTTGAATGCATTTTACCCACTCTGGATTACTTGATACTATTGCCAAATTATGGAAGACGAGGACCTGAAGTACATCGATAACAGCGAGACGAGAACACCATGCGGCACTCAGTGATATCTCATTGATCTTCTCGAGCGCGTATCCCATGCAATCGGGCATTGTAAGAGCCTGCGATATTATCACCAAAAAAGTTACTGACAACTCTGACAATTCCGAATCATGTTCACAGCTTTCTAGTCGACATGCAAATGGCAGCAAATCAAAATATGATTTCTGATTACCGTTTGTATTTCTGGATATCGTTCCAATTATCCAAATTACAACTGCATGTAATAGAAGATAAATATATATAAATTTAGACAAATTTCATTCAATATAACTTAATATATATATATATTATATATAAATCAAATAAAATAGCCTATACGTACTCGTTTTGTATAGACGTACTGCTTCGTCGTACTGTTTTTGCTCTAAACTTTGAGGCTCCAATTCATTACAATCATCTAAAAAGGAGAAGGAAGATTAAAGTCACATTAAACGTAGATCAATGTTTAATTTTGACGTAAATCGCACCATTTTTAGAGCACGTTCTTGGTGACGGCATATCCTGATTTAATGGTTCAATTTTCTCTAGAACTTCACAGATCATATTTTTAATACGAGGAGACTCTGGTTGGCTACTATCCTTGAACTCAATGTCGGCTTCAAAAACGTTTATCAGAATATTACCTAAGCTTGCACGCACATTTTGGAATGGATGATTCAGATATGGTCGTAAATAATCTAAACAAACGAATAAAATTTGATAATTTATAAATGCATACGAAACTTAATTATATGTCAATATTAATTAGATTCTTTTTTAATTTACCCAATAGACGATGTGCAAATGAGTTCATCTGCCATACGTGCTGGTTAAAAGGACCCTGGAGACAGCATATTCGACTGCAGTCTATAAAACTTGTATTCTTCCTTAGAGGATCTTCCATTAGAACTTCATATAACCAATATTGTTTTCGAGGATCTATACGCATTGCGGCATATTCAAAACAATTGCTCCAAATATCGTCAGTTTCCACGGTTATATTGTCCAAGGCCAGACGTATCAGTGGTATAAGCTTCTCGTACATTTGCTTTGTCTTCTCAAAGGGCCAATGCTTCATTCCTTGCATTATGCCGCATAGCAATTCAGCAGCACAACGATGATTACTCTCTAGAGACTTTTCCTTAATCAAACGTTCAATGTGAGGATGGAAGAGTGGGAAAAAGACATCGCCAAACATCTTAAACAGATTCTTGATAAATATATAACGTGATTTTTTAAATTTTTCCTTCACTTGGTTCTCTTCCATCGACCAGTAAGTTATAAATTTATCCACATTTTCCTTGTTAGCGAAGAAATCGTAGACTGTTTGTTCGAATTCATTCATATCATCGCGAGATCTATCCACTGATGGCTGTTTACTGTATGGCGCGTACGCTTCAAAATTGGATGACCATCCAAAGAATCCGTTAGGTTTATAAAGATATCGCGGCGAATCCCATTCTTCCTGACTTTTCGGTAACGTTTCCAAATCATATTGTAACCAACGATTATCATCACGAATGCCATATCGCAGTTTCTCATCTCTCTGTACAACTCCAGCAATTTCAAAAGGATCAACTTTTATCTTCAAATGATCTTGCTTGTATTGTCGCAAGCCACAATTTATTATAGCCATGGCCAATTTGCGTTCCAATATAGAATCGTGAAGTAAATTTTCTAAAAAGTATTTGATCACATTAGTTGGTACTTTCACATGTGGATGAATCAGAGCTCGAATCATTAATGAACCTAGCAAATGGTATCGCCAATGTAACGAATTGTTTTGCGAAGTTGATATAATCGAATTGACGATGCGCATATAACAATCGTAATTGTCTTGATTTATTTTCTCCAATCGTTTTTTGCCAAACTCAATGTCTTCAGGTTTGACTATCTGATTAGTATTCTCAATTAGATTCATCGCAATATCAACCGCTGTGTCAGGAACATGAAGACGAATTGGGAGAGTTACGAATTCATCGGAAACTATTTTTGATATTGCATCCAAAAGATAGACAATTGATGGTTTTTCGGATGGGGTTGACTGTAACACGCTCAGCCACAATTTTTCAATGCAAGCCCAATGAGGCTTTACAAAAAGCTTTGGATAACTGCCCCCTAGAAGAATATATAGCGCTCCCTTAAAAGTTTCATGATGTACATTTGAGTCTAAACGTAAATAATCCACTAAATTATCTATTATTTCGCAGTAGGCAAATGAATAATTCGATATGATACGGAACATTTTCATTTGGGCTAGACATCGGATTACACCATAGTGCGATGTGCTTAATTTTAAAAGCTTTTGGATTATGAATGCATGCGTTTCCGTGAGCATTGGAATTGCAAAACCGTCCCGACAAGCGTGCTGCAACATGACACGAGTAGCTGCGCTTGCCTTAATGGTGTATTTCCTTTTAGTTAGTTCGAATTCCTGCGATCGTTTGAACTGTTTGAACGTTTTAATTTCAGCATCGTACAGTTGCCAACTCGATTTAGATTGATGCACATTTTCCCATATTAAGATAATCACTTTCAAAGTGTTCGTATCATCATCAGACGTTGCTAAAATTTTGTCTTGCAATTTACCTATAGTCTCTATGATCGCTAAACGAACATTTTTTCCATCCGGCATTGTTATTTCGGCGTTATCCAATGTGATCGTTAACAAGGGAGGATGATAATCAACCACTGTATCTACAAAGATTTTTGGTTCTTCTGTCCAGTTGTGCAAATAGTTCGCAATATATAGAAACGGTAAAACAAAATTTGTGTATTTAACAAGATCTTCACGACTAAGTGGACACTCATCGCTTATATGTTTTTTTAAACGATCCAAAACTGATGGTAAGTAGCGATGTAAGATTTTCTCACAAAATAATCGTGACTCTTCATTGGGAATATAGAAATCGATCGTTTCATTCGGATCCATTTTTTTACCCCAACATCTTATCGGTAAACAGTCTTTTATTGGTATTGTCGAAATATTAGAAAATTGACGAATATCAGCTTGCATTGACGATAAATTCTTTAATAATTTTTGCAAAATATTTGCCGATATTTTCGCTGTCATTTTTGATTTATATTCCATAATTCCATCTAATATTGGTAAAATGTAGGTATCCAAGTACTTCATAATCTCGCGTCTATCACCTTTGCACAAATTGTATAAAATTACTAAATAATAATGAAAATCGTCGGGTATCGTTTCCATTTCAGCAACATCGGGATGCTCGCTAATATACGCATTGATGCAATCGTATAAATAAGGCACTAACATTTTGAATATGTAGCCGTCGTCCAATAGAGCAACATAATTTACTAGCATACCTGCCATATTGGCAGCTATATGCGGCTCTAATAAATTCGATTTAATAAAATTGACGACCGATTTTGAGACTACAAGTAAGATTTCCTAAAATAAAAATGAACATTTTACTTGTATATTTATTTTCTTTTATAATTAAATAATCACCGGAGAACACTGTCTCAATAAAACTTGAACTATAGAACTGAAAAAGCTCTCAATAATTATATCCTGTTTCGACTTATTTGTATCATTCTTTGATTGTTCCATACGACTGTTATCCTGTGTACTAAGTTTGATCAATGCAAATAATCTTTTCACAAATTGTATTAGAAAATCTTCAAAATCAGCTGTTTGATTACAAATAATTTGCTCTTCATCAGTCAGATCGTCGTAGTAAAGTCCAGCTTTAGAACAATCAACAATAGGTATTTGATGGAGAAATGATCCAAAAATGTTCACTGTCAAGAGTGATTTGCGTAGATCGTTTGTATCTATTCCTGGTAATATAGCAAATAATATTGGCAGTATATGTGTTCTGCCTGCTGTATATCCATTTTCGCAATTAACTAGGGATCTCGATACAGCTGTAAGGCACTGTAAAGACGCCGTTAATCGATGCGGCTCTGTTAACGATTCAAGATTCGCATAGACACGATCAATAACACCTGGAATTATCAATTCTGGTCGTAGATTTGATAGATTCTTAAACATTTTATTCATTTCATTGGAATCCATATTGGAATACATGATTTGAAAAGCAGCCGGTGTTAAACACTCAACGAAATCCGTTATGCATTTTTCTGTTAATTTGTATGAATCTAAAATTTATACAAGATAAATATTAGTAAAAGCGATTCAAAAATAAGTAAATTCAAAAATGAATGTATGTGCGAAGAGTAATATGAAAATAACCTGGTACTTCATCTTTCCAATGTGGTTTTCTAAACCGTTCATATTCAAGCCGTTTTATAAAAAAATCTTGCAAATTCACCAACAGCTGTCCTATCAATTTTAACCACCTCCCTGAATTGGCTGGATGCAAAAATGATTGAATGGTACTTATCAGTTTATTTAAGTAAGTTTGTCCGGAGGTAGTTGGTCCCAACGTGGAAACGATCCATTCTATTTTTTGATTAGAAATATTTTTTTAACATTTCATTCCATTTGATTAATTTTTTTATTTTTATTTCTATTATTATTAATTATACGAACTTGATAAGCTAACTGCTGAAAATTTTTGATTACGAGCCATTTTCAATTGCTTATAGGTGACTGGAAGATCAATCCAACGTAATATTCGAGTAAACATTATTGGTAAATGTGGTTCCCAATCAATTTTCCCAATATTTTCGAATGAGACATTTCCAATTATATTGACAAGATCCTATAAAATTTGCAAACAATTATTAGCGCTTTTTTTTTGGGCATCAGTTATAATTTATAATTAATTATTGACAATATGAGCTATCAGTAGAAATATCAGGAGAATTACTTACTACACTCCATGGGGGATTATGATAAGTATTCCAAAGATTAATGAAATCATCCAGCCATAGATCATAACCACGATGAAAATTTAAAAATAAATTCAAAGTTTCAAAAGTTTGATTTGTTTTTTTTTCTGTCTCTAATGGCTGTAGAGTTGGTAATATTTCATTCAATATTTCCTTTACAGCAGTAATAGGAAAATACCTTTATTTAAATAAACCAATTTTTTTTAAATATGTTGATAACATTTTTTTTTTAAATACTTTATTTGGCACACTTACGTGGAACAAGTCTGAATTAATTTTTTCAAATTATTATCGAGTCCTCTAAGAAAAATTACATTTAAAAAAATTGTTATTAAAATGAATTTTTGATCATTTAGAAACTGAAAGAAATCAAATCAAAAATAATAACGATATTGAAAAATTCCGATCACCGCCAGCACCTAAATTCAAATCCATCCTAAATAGTCACAAAAAAAGTGAAATAAAAAACTAAATAAACAAAATCACAAGAAATTATACTAACACCAATAACAAACACGAAAAATATTTCTTTTAAAATCTTCTCAAAATCCATAAAAATGAAATTACAGCAAATGAAGAAGAAAATATTTACGAGATTTTATTTGAAGCTTTTTTATGAATTTCGTATTTTTACTCTCAAATATGTTATTTTTAGTTTTTCCTTACAATCAATTTTTATATAATATTGGGTTGTCAGATCATATTTTGTATATAATCCATTTTGATCAATAACTTTTTACCTTCTTTCAGCAAGCTTCATAATTCCTCGTTCATGGGAGGACTTGAAAAACTGAACAAGCTTCTGATTTATAGCCTCATCTAAATTGAACATCATACCACGTAAGAAGTTTTGAAGAGAGCAAAGCAAGTGAAAGTCTGACTGCGCAAGGTCAGAAGAGTATGGTGGTTGTGGCAAGACATCTTATCTTGTGTTGTACACTTCTGAATTGATTGTTTGGTTCCTTGGTAGCTCAAAAAACGCGATATCTTTAAAATTCCACAACACTGAAATTTTACTCTGAAAAATGTCCGATTTCCTTTTCTAAACCCAATATAAATGTCCGAACCCAATATAAATAAAATACGAATACAAAATACTAGAAAATAAGCTCCCTATTCTAATGCTTTTAATATTGAAAGACGCGTTTTATACCGTTGATGCGAAGTCAATTGCGAAAATGACTATCTAATAAATCATGGGAGTATGTTACGCATTTTTTTAATTAGTTTATCTTATAATTATTTAATTATTGTCAAGATTCATTTTCTTTTACAAATTATTATTTCTATTACGAAAAGATTCAATATGTACTATTCCAATAAATACTATGTATAAATGCTCGTATGTTAATTATATTTATAAATTTTTGATGAATCCGCAGTGTAAGGAACTATGCATAACTGACGGATAAAGTTTTCATTATTGGGTCCTTCATACTATAGACAACTGATTGATGAGTTTACCGTAAAATGGAATTCGAATCTAAGAGATACCGGTAATCAAATATGTCAATATTGTAGACCAAAAAAGGGTATTAAACATTTATACTTTAGTAATATTCTGTATAAAGAATTTGGTGGAATTTATTATTGACCCTAAAATTATTGATGATATTTAATATAGCATTAGATTGAATACAAATTCTATATACTCTACCATATACGACGGCGGTCTGATAAATAAGTGATAACACAATAAATGTAACTGATATCATACGACATTCTTCTAAAGTTTTCCAAACATCTGTTTATTAGTTTAGTTTTGACAGGCATTATAATCAGATAAGATTTGTTATTTATTAATATAAAAAAGCGAATTTTGTATGGTCGTTTTTAATGGTTTATTAAATTTTCGAGGATAAGTGACACAGAGCGCCCAAGGTGGAGTGGAGTGAAGGTGTATGAACTAGTTGACATGATAAACATCTCAAAAGAACGCGTAGGCAAAATATTATATAAAATTTAGAAAACTATCGGCGAGGTTTTTAACACCTAACCAAAAACGTGATTGTGTATGTGTTGGGACATTTTTAAGCGTTATGCACCATTGCACACCCGAAACAGTAGTTTAGTCAAAACAATGCATTTCTACTACATATCATGCACCAAAGAAGGCAAAAACGGTTCTATCAGCAGGAAAGGTTATGGCTACTGTCTCCGGGAATGTACGTACCACCACGTGGTATAACCTTAATCGACTATTTTGAAAAAGGAAAAATGGTTACAGAACATTATTATGCACAACTATTAGACCCGTTAAATAATCAGGTAAAGACAAAACGACTGCACTTGGCAAAATAAATTTTTTGTTTGGTTATGGCAACCCACATGCACAATTATCATTAACTGCAGCAGAAAAATTAGTGGAATTACTTACCCATCCTGAAGTTATAACCGAAACTGTAGCTTAATTTGAAGAGTTTGACAAATTGTATTACACGGATAATATAAATAAGTTAAAATATCGATTATTATTTTAATATGATCTAGCCTGTCTAATAATAGTATTTACAATACTTTTTGTGATTATCAGCCAAATACTACACATTGTGCTTTAAAGCTATAAACATAAAAGAATATTATGTTTACATAATTGGCTCCAAATAAAATAATAAAATAGAAATAAACTATTTTAATAATAATGTAAGAAAGTATTTAAAAGAATTGACAATAACAATTAAACCTAAAATAGGTCATTCTTCTTATAAAAAGACTAAACTGCTTTTTTTTTATAGTACCGTGTTATATTAAAACCACTGCTTAAATTTCAAAATAATAAAATTTAGATAATTGTCTAAGAATAAGTTTTTTTTTTTAATTTCGATTATGAAAAAAATATAATTAATATATAAAAATTGTATTATAAAAAAAATGCTATCGTTTTAAAAAAAGCATCGAAATAGTATTTTTAAACATCATTTTATAGGAAGGTTGACCAGTACACATTAAAAGCATAAAAACGAAAAACGGAAATTTCATGAGAAGAAAGAGTGTTTTTTTTTTTACATTTTACGAAATTCATATAAAGCACGAATAAAAATCTCTCCAATGTTATTATTTTATATAATAGAATGTATTGTAATGATTTCGGCTGATATAGTAAAATTCAATTTACTTTTTTGCTTTATCATCCTCATCTATGCGAAAATCATTGGGAGCAAGAAATCCCCCAAACATTTTACTAAGTTGAAATATTTGACTGAACAGAGAGCTCATACCGAACTTTTTCTTATTCTTTCGTTTCCTGTATACAATAATGTTAAATGTAAAATAAAATCGAATTTTTCTCAATATTTTTTCTTCTATACTGTCCAATTTATTTACAATATTAATTTTACTTACGTAAGATATAGATGGAATATTCCTTTTGTTGATACCTTATCAATATAAATATTATACAATTTATGGAGTGATCGCCAATCGACAACAAAATCATCTGGTCCTATTGTATGAGGTGGTCTGTAAGTAATAGAGAAAGTGTTTTGGCATTATTTCTAAAAATTATGTTTTATTCAATTTTAATCATACCTGAAAAGTTGCAATATCACAATGCAAAATGTATTGACTTTTGATGGTTCCAATTCTGGTATACACATTAACTCCAAACATAATTCAATGAATTTTATACGATCCTCCTTGGAAAATTTCATACCATATAGTCTTATATATCTGTAAAAATAAAATAGAAAATTTACAATTAAGTTAACAAATAATTTTGATAAAATTTTAATAAACAGATAAATAAATTATAGCAGGAATCCTATATATAGGGTGGTCCATCTAGCGGTTACATTTTAACTACTTTTTATTTGAAGTACTAAAGTGTTAAATGTCAACACGAATCGACAGATTGTTAGTTGAAAGTCAGAATTTTACGAAATGGTAATCCATACACTTGAAGAAAAATGGGAAACATTGAGAACTTACTTCCAAAGTAGTGAGTCTTCCACTCTAAGTGTGAGAAATTTAAAAAAAAAATTAGTAAAGATCGAATGCCATCACGTGAATTTGTGGGCAAATTTGTGAAACGAGTTCGCGAAACTGGTTTGTTGGTTGCCAAAGCAACTCGTTCCCGCTCTAAGACTGTGCGTACGACCGAGAATATTGCCACCGTTGCTGAAAATGTCAGTGATCATCCATCAACATCAACTCGTCACCGTTCTCAGGGATTGAACATTTCTCGAACTTCTCTGTTGAGAATTTTGCACAAAGGCCTCGGTATGAAAGCTTACAAAGTGCAATTAGTCCAACAGCTAAAGCCGCATGACCATCCGATGCGTTTTCGGTTTGCCCAATGGGCTCAAGATCAAT
The DNA here is from genome assembly GCA_958298945.1 of Atherix ibis. Classification (NCBI taxonomy): domain Eukaryota; kingdom Metazoa; phylum Arthropoda; class Insecta; order Diptera; family Athericidae; genus Atherix; species Atherix ibis. Next base: position 102,710,959 of record OY282605.1, on the reverse strand, counting down.
TGGCCGAAGATGAGCATTTTTACCGAAAAATCATCTTTTCGGATGAGGCCCATTTCCACCTCGGTGGGTATGTCAACAAACAAAATTTTCGCATATGGGGCTCAGAAAATCCATACGTCACTATGGAAAAACCAATGCATCCACAACGAGTCACGGTTGGTTGCGCATTCAGGACTGGAGGCATCATTGGCCCGTTTTTCTTCGAAAACGATGAAGGAGCCGCCGTTACGGTCAATGGTGAGCGCTATCGTGGCATGCTCAACGAATTTTTGTTTCCAAAAGTTGAAGAGAATGGCATGGACAACATTTGGTTTCAACAGGACGGGGCCACTTGCCACACAGCCAACGTAACAATCCAACTTTTGGGCACTGCTTTCGAAAACCGAATAATCTGCCGAAATTCTGATGTCAATTGGAGCTGTGATTTGAGCCCGTTGGATTATTTTCTGTGGGGAGCTGTTAAGGATGCATTGTTACGCAAGCCATCCAGAGATGGCAATTGAGGCCTTGAAACACGAAATCAAAGTTGTTATTGAAGAGATACAGGCCCAGGCAATCGAAAATGTACTTAAAAATTGGGTCGACCGAATGGGGTACTGTAACGCCAGCCGTAGCAGTCATTTAAATGATGTTGTGTTTCATTCTTAAATAACATGGTTCAACCTTTTTAATAAAACCGGAAATTTGAAAAAACATACACTAGTTTTTTTTTATTTACTTTTTAAAATGGAACTTCTAAATGGTCCACCCTGTATCTTTCCATATAAGTTATCTTACTAAATTCAATTATTCATTATGGAAAACCATTTTCTGTATGGACTATTTTGACAAACATTTCGGTTTAATTGTATTTTATCATTAAACAAGCGCTATCGTCAAAATAGAATCAGTAGAAGAATAACTTATTCAAGAAAAATCTTAACGTAACTCACTCCTGAAGACGTTCGATAAGATTATACCAAAGTATTGTTAGGCGCTATAAAATAATTCAATTTTTATAAATATTCTGATTAATAATCATGTCTAGTTTTAATAGTCTGTATTCCAAAACCGTAATTAGAATACATTTTAACGTAATTGGTTTCGTTATTTTTTTAAAAATATAAATCAAATAAAAAGTACGCCTATTTTTCAGACTTTCGAGTTTTAAAACGTCATTCTTCACGAAGTGCTAGCATACTAATTTAAGAGTTGTTTGTATTTATAATTTTGTCAAATATTGCGAGAATTGATTTATTAAATATTTACAGTACTTCCGAAAAAAATAAATATGTTTATCGATTTTTATGAATAGTTTTGTTTGGAATACAATTCTCTCTATATTGAGAAATACTATGTAAAATAATGAAGGATATTGCCAGAGAAAATATTTGCGATATTACAAGTATGTGTATGTGCGTGCTTGCGAATGTATTTTCAAAATAAGTAGATAGAATTTTAGTGTAAGGGACTATTAGTAGTTCTATAATCTAAGAGACTACTTCTCTCAATCATTCCGAATTTTTAGATTTCTGCAAAGCGTATTAAATATGTAGATAACGACTTATTTTTACATGCACTATAAAATTCTGGACAGGTTCCTTTCACGTTGATAATATCCAAATAGTTTGGTACAATCAGTGTAGTGAAAATTCTATGTACCATAAGTTATTTTGTTCTTCAATAAAGGTGAATAATAAATACTTATTTAGATTAAAAAAACTTTTTTAATACAAAATAATTATTTAGAGCAGTTAAAGAACAGTTGATTTCAATCTGAACGCTAGAAATTTTAGAAAAATATATAACCCTACATTGAGGTTAGCATAAAACTACGAGACAATTTTATTTGAACTTTTATACATCAATGTTATCTCTTTTAAAGTAGTTCTCTCAGGCATCTATACATTGTCAGAGGCGTTATTTCTACTCTTCGTAATAGAGGAGTAATGCTCCTCGATTTATCTCCTTTCGTGACCAAGATTACATCCTTTAAAGAATTTTTTGATCTTTTCATGGTGGAGCATCCAAATGTCTGTGATATCAGATCTTTTCGATGACTACTCATCAGCTTCAATTAAATTCGACGATCTGACCTCGCAAGAGGCTTTACTCGTGTCATATGTTCGTCAGTTTTCAATGTTAAATGGTTTCCTGAGCAAGAATCGTCATCCACTGCTTCTCGATCCTTCAAAAATACCCTTATGACACCGAAAAACTTAATAAGTAACGTTCTCCAAAAGCTCGCTCTAACTTTTGGTACGCGAAATATGCTGATTCACCAAGCTTAACACATAGTTACTCCAATTTTCTTTGGTTCCATTTTTGTAATGAAAAGAGGATACCCTTAAATTAAAACTCTACCAGACAGGTCCTTTTGTCCTATTTCCCTATATATACCAGGTGTATAAGGTTAAATCCGTTGTTTTTAGTCAAAAACAAATTTATTGGTTCCATTTTTGTAATGTACTACAAAAACACAACTTCAATTATTAGACTTTATAGCTTCCAGTAGTTAAAGGACGAGACTAAAACTTATACTAAATATCTAGGAGAGACTAGTGTACTAAAAACATACGAAGCAAAACTCTGCAATGTTTTCAGATCGCTGTTAGTGGTTTTCAGATCGCCAGACTAATTACTTTTCTGCCATTTTGATGATTTCCTTTTAATCATAAAAGATATCAATATTAAATGATTAATAAAGAAGAAAAGCTAACTTTTATATTAGTCTATCTTTTGAAACAAATCATTTTCAATTTTCGTCTTTCTTCTGAAACTAATCATTATTTCCTTTTAGAAAGGAAATAAAACAATTATTTGTTTCTAATTTTTAAGAATTTTAACTAAAACCACTGATATTCAGAGTCAAAAATGTAGAAAGTTTTATTAAAAATATATATATATGTGAATGAACAGAAATAGTCCAAAAAATCCGATATATCATAAGACCAATGGTCAATGATCGTTTAATCAGAGAGATTTTTATAAAAATGAACGGTAAAAAATACTATCGAAAAAAATTAATAAATTTTATTTAACTTATTTTTGGAATTTTAATATGGATTTGGATGAATATATTTGACACGGATATGAAACATTTACGACAATTTTCCCTATAAATAAAATATTTTTTATAAGCATACTGAAAGAAAATCAATTAAATACTTTTGCAAAATATTTTTAACCAATTGAATATTATAAAAATATTCACAGTTCATAAAAATACAAATTAGTATAATCTTCTCTAGGGAAATTACAAATTTATATGATTAAATAGGTTTACTGTGATTGTTGATTTCATACAAAAATATAAATAAATGTGAATATGATTTATTAGATCTTTTGCCTTTTCAAAGATTTATGAGCATTAATTGATAATTCAGATAAGTGTCTTCCCAATTCAATGTCAGGGAAAATTGAAATAAAGTTGACCTGAAACCCGATTATTCTTAATATAGTTTTCATAAAATGAAATTTAAAAAAAAACAGATGCAGCTTTTGAAGAATCAAAAGCTTTCAAAACGTAGCCAAATAATGGACTTTAGTGACAATTTTCATGTGTACTTTAATTAAAAAAGCCCTTTCTAAATGCTTAAAAAAATAATTATGTCATTTTACCTTTCTTCTTCACTAAACCAAGTATTCTTATAGCAATTAAATTTAAAAAAATTCAGCTTCTAAAATCGAATCATATTAAAATATTGAATAATTTTTCGATTGGTATTACAGATTTCGAGTAGTTGTTATTCGTCTAATTTTTTGGTGATAACTTACCTTATTAAAAAATAGTTTCGGTGCAAAGTTCTATTTAGCAGTTGAATTATTTTTAAACAGGAATATATAAAACTTTAATTTTTTTTGTATACAACAAATGGATTTTTTGCTTATTAACCTATTGTAAAATTTTAAAACACTATAATAGATTAGGTAATATGCAATTTCTGACCTATGACATTACGTGCCATATGTTATTGCTCAAAATTTCAAATATTTGATAACTTTAATAGCGAAATAATGTAGTCAGATTAAACATGAGTGACTAGATTGCCATAACACGTGTTTAAACTTATAAAAGAATGAATTATTTTACAATATTAAAAATAATTTAAAATTTTGAAGAATGTTGAAAAGATCAACACAATATTTTCTTATTTTTAATAAATACCACGTCAAATATCTATATTTTTTAATTACTGTTTTTATCATTATACAAAATAGATTTTTTTACTCCGCTTTTCTGTTTTGAACATTAGGAACAGTTCAAATAAGTATACCATATATTATAGTTGTATTTTCAGTAGTCAATTTTTCAAAAATATAAATATTTATACATATATGAAACATTTACGACAATTTTCCCTATAAATATAATATTTTTTATAAGCATACTGAAATAAAATCAATTAAATACTTTTGCAAAATATTTTTAACCAATTGAATATAATAAAAATATTCACAGTTCATAAAAATACAAATTAGTGTAATCTTCTCTAGGGAAATTACAAATTTATATGATTAAATAGATTTACTGTGATTGTTGAATTCATACAAAAATATAAATAAATGTGAATATGATTTATTAGATCTTTTGCCTTTTCAAAGATTTATGAGCATTAATTGATAATTCATCTGCGACCGTGCCATCCTGGATCCACCGGCTCTCGTAAGATCACCGAAGTTAAGCAGGACTGGGCGTGGTTAGTACTCGGATGGGTGACCACTTCGTAAACCGCGCGTCGCAGGTAGGTTAGCGGGTTCGATTCCCGCTGCCGCCATCTCGGCATTGGTGCCGGGGTGAGAGGCCGACTACAAGCCTTCCATATGTAGTCCGTAGGGTCCCCCAACGTCACTGGGGGTTGCTTCGCTGGCCTGATAAGCCGCAAGCCATAAGAAAACATCTTATCATGAAACAGCACAAGAGTAATCAACCGGACAACACATCAGGCAAAACGACATTTGGCTTTCACCGAACAACCCGAATAGGTACCTGGAACGTGCGAACTCTCTCCCAAACTTCTCGTCTGGCGCAAGCTACTTCCGAAATGCGACGCTACAATCTCGACATACTGGGAATCTCCGAAACAAGGTGGAAACATCAAGGAATCCTCGCAACACAGACGGGTGAACACTTCATCTACAGCGGCAACGACAGTGGACATCACTGTGGAGTCGGATTAATCCTATCAGCCAACGCAAAGAGATCTCTCATGGGCTACAAACCGGTCTCCGACCGCCTTCTAACAGCCAGGTTCCACTCGAAGTTCCGAAACATCACCATCGTGCAATGCTATGCCCCAACTGAAGTGGATGATGACGCCAATAAAGAAGCCTTCTACCACCAATTAGAGACGTGCATTCAATCTGCCCCGAAGAGCGACATAAAAATTGTAATGGGCGATTTTAACGCTAAAATAGGCCGGGACAACACTGATCTTCGCTCGATCATTGGAACACACAGCCTTCATGCAGAGGGAAATGACAACGGGAACCGTCTCACTGACCTCTGCTCAACTCATCAACTATTCATCGGTGGCACCAAGTTTCCTCACAAGAACATCCACAAATACACCTGGCAGTCTCCGGATCGCGTGACCCGCAACCAGATAGACCACATCCTAATAAGCAAAAAATTCCTCGGATCGCTACTGGACGTCAAGACAATCCGAGGAGCTGACATATACAGCGACCATCAGCTGTTACTTGGGGTGGTCAGACTAAGGCCTGCGGCAACCAAGAAACGACAAGATCGCGCAGAACGCAGGCACGACATCCAACGCCTGCAGAATCCAGAGACAGCCGAGGTATTTGCGAACAAGCTGGAGGAAGTTAGCCACAATGCCGAAAGGCTGACATGGCCTTCTCTACTGGGCAAACTAAAGTCCGCTGCAGAGGAAGCAACGGGCTTTCGGAACTACAAGAGGAAAGAGTGGATCCGCGAGTCAACCTGGACTCAAATAGGAAAACGAAGAAAGCTGAAAGGTCTACTCCAAACTGCTCAAACTCGCGAGGAAAGGCACCATCTACAGACGAGGTACGACCTTGCTCAAAAGATGGTCAAACGCATGGCAAGGGATGACAAGAGGAACTACTTCAACGAAATAGCGAGCAAAGCAGAAGCCGCTGCACACCGGAGCGATATCCGCAGTGTCTATGCATCAATTCGCAAACTATCCGGAAGAATAACACCCTCACTGCCACCACTTAAGGACAAAGACGGTCAAACTCTCCCCACGGATGAAGAACAACTCGACCGCTGGAAGGAATTCTTCTCAGAATCCCTTCCAATAGCTCCAGATTTCCATCCTCCTCCTACAGTGATGCGCAGAAACCCACAAAGATCCATCCCAACAACACCACCTACGATTACGGAGATCACAACAGCAATCAACAAGCTTAAGAACAGCAAAGCACCCGGACCTGACAACCTGGCCCCAGAAGTTCTGAAGTTTGACCCGCCACTTCTGGCCTCGCTGTTGCATCCTATAATCGTAAAAGCCTGGACACAATGCCACTTCCCGGACAGCTGGAAAGAAGGAGTAATTATCACCATCCCGAAGAAAGGTGACCTTGGCGATTGCAAAAATTGGAGGGGAATCACGCTGCTGAACACCATCCAGAAACTAATCGCATCAATCATCCTGACTCGCATCACTCCAACAGTGGAAAGTGCCCTCCGCAACGAGCAGTCTGGATTTAGACCAAACCGCTCCTGTATTGATCACATCAACAGCCTAAGAATGATCATTGAACAGTCGAACGAATGGAACAGCCCGCTCTATCTTCTCTTCGTTGACTTCGAAAGAGCCTTCGACATGATTTCTCGCGACGCCATCTGGAGTGCTCTGGCTGAACTAGGCATCCCGCAGACCATAATCGATCTAATCCGAGAACTATACCGCGAGGCCCCGTGTAGAGTGCGTCTCAAAGGACGAAACAGCGATACATTCAACATCTCGAGAGGAGTCAGGCAGGGTTGCATAATCTCGCCTATCCTCTTCATAATCGCCCTAGACCAAGTTCTTCAACGCACGAACAGCACAGCCAGCAACGGTATACAGTGGACACTGCGTGAGAAGCTCCACGACCTGGACTACGCCGACGACATATGCCTCATGTCCCACACCTTCAACGGCATTCAGGAGAAACTGAATGCACTGGCCTCCAACGCAGAAAAAGTTGGGATGAGAATCAACATCAAAAAGACCAAATTGATGCGTGTCGGCGCCACCTGCGAGAGACCCTTGATGCTACACGGTACCCAAGTTGAAGATGTCGAAAAGTTCTGTTACCTTGGCAGCATGCTCAGCAAGGATGGTGGAACTGAAATAGACATCCAAACGCGCATCAACAAGGCGCGACAAGCGTACACCTCACTTGGGAACGTATGGCGTTCCAATCATCTCTCCATAGCACTCAAACTTCGAATATTCAACTCAAACGTCAAGCCAGTCCTGCTGTACGGCTGCGAAACATGGAAAGTAACAGTCAGCACGACTCGCAAGCCACAGGCATTTGTGAACAGATGCTTGAGACGCATAAGTAAGATCTTCTGGCCGAACTGGATAACGAACGATGAGCTGCTTCTTCTCACGAAGCAAATACCCCTGCTAGATAACATCAAACGCAGGAAATGGAGTTGGATTGGCCACACCTTGCGAAAACCACCTACGGACATAGCAAGGATGGCACTAGATTGGAACCCACAGGGCAATCGCAGCAGAGGACGTCCAAGGACCACTTGGAGAAGATCAGTCGAGCGCGAACACCAACAAACTGGCAAATCATGGTCGGAAGTAAAAAGGCTCGCTCAAGACAGATGCAGATGGAGAGAGTTCGCAGAGGCTCTAGTGCCGCTATATGCTCCATAGGAGTGACTGTGTTCTCATGTCTATGTGTAACATAGAAATGAAAACCTGTCAAATAAAAAAAAAAAAAAAAAAAAAAATTGATAATTCAGATAAGTGTCTTCCCAATTCAATGTCAGGGAAAATTGAAATAAAGTTGACCTGAAACCCGATTATTCTTAATATAGTTTTCATAAAATGAAAAACAAAAACAGATGCAGCTTTTGAAGAATCAAAAGCTTTCAAAACGTAGCCAATTTATAATGGACAATTTATTAGTGATAAAAAGAATCAAAAGCTTTCAAAACGTAGCCAAATAATGGACAATTTTCATGTGTACTTTAATTAAAAAAGCCCTTTCTAAATGGTTAAAAAAAATAATAAAAAAAAATAATTATGTCATTTTACCTTTCTTCTTCACTAAACCAAGTATTCTTATAGCAATTAAATTCAGCTTCTAAAATCGAATCATATTAAAATATTGAATAATTTTTCGATTGGTATTACAGATTTCGAGTAGTTGTTATTCGTCTAATTTTTTGGTGATAACTTACCTTATTAAAAAATGGTTTCGGTGCAAAGTTCTATTTAGCAGTTGAATTATTTTTAAACAGGAATATATAAAACTTTAATTTTTTTTGTATACAACAAATATACAATATTAAAAAGAATTTAAAATTTTGAAGAATGTTGAAAAGATCAACACAATATTTTCTTATTTTTAATAAATACCACGTCAAATATCTATATTTTTTAATTACTTTTTTTATCATTATACAAAATAGAGATAAAAACAAAATAGATTTTTTTACTCCGCTTTTCTGTTTTGAACATTAGGAAAACTTCAAATAAGTATACCAGATATATCATAGTTGTATTTTCAGTAGTCAATTTTTCAAAAATATAAATATTTATACATATATAGTAAAATTTTTGTAATGAGACAGAGCATTTTTTTATTCTTACGAGAATATTTTATATGTACATTTTTAGCGTAATTTATAAAAATATATTGTACAAAACAAACAAATTTTCATCTTATGTTCTTGACTATGAAAATAAGACCTCAGTTATATGACTAGCGTGTAATTTATAAATATGGCTCATTTTTTAAGTAATATCTATTTCAAAACTCAACCCAATATTTGGTATTAGTTTATTATCAATGAATTGGAAAAAAGCACGCATATAAATTGTTTTAAAACTTTCTTTCTTTTACTTAGTATTGTAAAATAAACCCTTTATTTTCACCAAATTTTCGTCGTATACGCTGTATTTTTTAAAAATATTTATTTAAATTTAAGTGTGGAATCTTGAAGCTATAAATTTTCTTTGTAATATAATAAATGATAGCTTGATTTTTATAAAGAATATTATCAATTTACTGATATTGTCACTCTTTTAATTTATCAAAATATTATTCAATACGTATACCATGGGAATTTTTTTATAAAAATATCGAAAAAAGCTTCAAAAATATAATTATAGATTTATATCAAACATTGGTTTATAATTGATAATTTCGTTGTGGTAGAAATATGGTAAATTATGAAAAAAAAATCCATATCATGTCGAATTACAATTCTGATAACATATTTCTCCATATACTCGTACAGTGAGGAATTTATAATAAAAAGCGTACTCTAAACTCAAATTACAGTTCAGAATGAAAAGAAAAACAATATTTAAAAGCTGCTTTATGCTCACATTAAGTTAACAAAGATTAAAAATTAAAAATTAACTTCATAGATGATTGATGATATATAATCAATTTTTATATAATTAACAATTTTTTTTTAATGATAATTCTGTTATGTTGCGTTGTTTATCTATAAACCTATTGTCTTGAAACTTACAATTATCGACATATTTAGCACCTCATAATAAAATTGTAATAGAAAAATATAAATTCAATATTCGAAACTTAAAGTTTCTCTTCTGGGCAAAAACAGACAAAGAAAAAGCTGAAGTATTTGCTAAACATTTTGTAAATACTTTTGCTCCACATGATGATATAGAAGACAAATCACATACTAACAAAATCATCGAAGAACTAATGTTCCCACTACCTATGAGTCTTCCTCCCAAAAATTTTAAGCCCTCGGAAATTAAATCTACAATTATGCGTCTTCCCAATAAAATATTATTGGTTATGATCTAATAACAGCTCCTATTCTGAAGCAATTTTCCCGAAAAGATTTAGTTTTAATCACACATATTTTTAATAGTATCCTGCGTACAACCTATTTTCCCTTACTCTGGAAATATTCTGTCATTAAAATGATTCCTAAACCAAATAAACCCATTAGTTCTCCTTCCTCCTATAGACCTATCAGCCTCTTACCAATTCTTGGTAAGATATTCGAGAAACTCCTATTAAAACGACTCTACCCAGTTCTAGTTAATGAAAAAATTATTCCTGATCACCAATTTGGCTTCCGGTCTGAACACTCCACTATCCAGCAATGCCATCGCATTGTTGATCATATTGCATCCTCTCTTGAGAGGAAAGAGTATTGCCCAGGAGTATTTCGAGATATCTCCCAACCGTTTGATCGTGTGTGGCATCCTGGACTCAAGAGCTTTCTTCCTTCAACATCCTACCTTATCATAAATTCATATCTCTCCCAACGATATTTCCAAGTTGCAATTAACTCAGAATCCTCGGAAATATATCCTATTCTAGCCGGAGTCCCACAAGGCAGTATCCTTGGTCCCATCTTATATAATATTTATACCCATGACATCCCAGCTGATCCTATTACTATCATTGCTACTTATGCAGACGATACGGCCATACTTGCTACCCATTCAAATCCTGACATAGCTTCCAACAATTTACACGTACAATCCCATATCCACAACCTTCAATCTTGGTTTAAGAGATGGAGAGTGAAAGTAAATGAACAGAAGAGTGCTCACATTACTTTCACACTTTGCCAAGGTAAACCTACCCCTTTATACCTTAATAGCAACATGATACCGCAATATGATAAAGTGCGTTATTTGGGACTTTACCTGGACAAGAGACTAACATGAACCCACATACTAGATTAAAAAGAGCTGAAGCTAACAGACGTTACCTACAACTTCTTAGACTACTGGACAAACGCTCGAAACTAACAATTAAAAATAAACTTCTAATCTACAACACAATTATAAAACCAATTTGTACATATGGAATTGAACTTTGGGCTTCAACGAAACGTTCCAATTACTATCGCGTCCAGGCGCTAAATGTTCCCTTTGTTACCTTTGTTCATGACCTGTGCATTTCCCGATATCAAACATTTCACTCCCGTTTACCCTATCATCATAATCCACTTGTGAGAGAATTGTCTTGTACAGCCCTCCCCGGAAACACTCATCGGAGACTTAAGGGACAATGAATGGCCTAGAGATTTTCTAGAGGAATCTACCATAACTTCCGTTAGTTGGAGAAACGCCGATGGGTGTTTACTCCCACTTCATGATGCACAAGATTGTTAATTAAAATGTTCTCTTTAGTTTCCTAAAAAATTGTTATCAAATTTTTTTCTTATATACACGTGTAAGATAATCTAAATTTTTAGTGATTTTCCAATGAACGAATAATAAAATTCAGACGTCATATCAGAAATATTATGGGAATATGTAATTCATAAAATATTAAATGGGATAATTTTAAATGTTAAATATTTTTTTTTTCTTTTTTTTTATTCATTTTTGGATTTAAAGAATGATTTATTTATGGTAGAAAACTTAATTATGGAGAAATTTAGCAATTTTTTTAGCATTTTATTTAAATTTAATTTTGTTCTTAGTCAACTAGTACTTTTACGATTTATGTTTCCTTTTTTTGGGATTGTGAAGTTTTCATAATTATATATCTTTTTATCATTGTGCACAAATATCCACATGATTTTTGAAGTAAAAATGTATGCACAATTTTCAAAATAATAATACCTTATAACAAGAGTACTAACTGATTGTTTCTATATAAGGTCTCTGAGACACGAACAAGAGCCGCGGATACAATGCCACTATCACAAAGTCATTTGGAGGTATTCAAGATTTTAAAATGAAGGGAGAGTCATTAAAAAATAAAAATTGTGTAAAGTGACAATCCGCTAGATGAGCGATAGTGAGTTAAACGTCATAGGATGAGTAGATTATGTTCGAGATCAGAATGTCCTAGTGGAATGCTGAGCAGTTTCAGTACCAAACTTTTGGTAAGGTTGTCCATGTCGAGAAGAATGGTTAGGCAATAGTCGACCAATGTTTTGAAAGGAATGTTCTGATTCTTGTCCAATTTATAATTCCACAAATAAAGTTTCTCCCTCCAGTTGATTGGATCTCTCTTGGGCCATTGCTTGGTTTATTTATTTCTAATGAGCCTTGATCTCTTGGTTGATGTATCAACTTATATACTAACTAAAAAGCTTACTGAGGTTATTTACTAGGTGTATAAGCTTAAATTCGCTGTTTGGTCATAGATGGCGTGAGTTAGCGTATTAAGCTACCATGGGCACGCCATTATTTTTTTTATGTGTTTGATATCTGTCAACATTAATCAGTACACATTGTCAGCAATTTCGTACAACAACATACATAATTTCTTTGGTAATGTCTAGTTCTGTGCCAGAAAAAGTGCATATGCGGAAAGCTCGGCTTTTCTGTTTCAATTTGAAGAAATCGGTTGCCGAATCGCATCGAATGCTTATGGAGGCCTATGGTGAAAGTGCTTTATCGGAAACAATGTGCCGAGATTGGTTTCGTCGGTTCAAAGACGGCAACTTTGACTTATGGGACAAGAAGCGTGAAAATCGGCCTAGGAAGGTTGAGGACCATCAAATGCAAGCTCTTTTGGACGAAGACGATACCCAATCGCAAGAAATGCTCGCGGAGCAATTGGGTGTTACTCAACCAGCCATTTTCATGCGTCTACGTGCCATGGGGAAGATTGAAAAGATCGGAAAATGGGTGCCGCATGAATTGAACGATAGGCAGATGGAGCGACGCCAAAATACATGCGAAATCTTGCTCGCCAGACAAAAAAGAAAGTTGTTCCTGCATCGCATTATGACAGGCGATGAAAATTGGATATATTTTGAGAATTCTAAACGCAAGAAATCGTGGGTTGACGGAAGACAAAGCTGTGCGTTTGGTGGGATCAGCAGGGTATCGCCTACTATGAAATGTTAAAAACCTGGTGAAACTGTCAATGCCCACCGCTACCACCAACAACTGATCAAATTGCACCGTGCACTGCGTGGAAAAAGGACGGATTATCAACAAAGACAAGAGCTAAATTTCCTCCACGACAACGCACCATCGCACACGTCAAAAATAGTCCGAAACTACTTGTTTCGGACTATTCAACTGGGAGGTGCTACCCCACCCTGGTACCTTCCGACTACCACCTGTTTTCGTCGATGGGCCACGCGCTCGCTGAGCAGCACTTCGATTCTTACGAATACGTCCGAAAATGGCTTGATGAGTGGTTTGCTTCGAAAGAGAAGGAATTTATTTGGCGTGGTATCCACAAATTGCCCAAGAGATGGGAAAAATGTGTAGGGCAAGTACTTTGAATAAATTTGTTTTTCCTTTCTATGAAAAAAAAAAATGTTTTTTTGACTAAAAAACAGCGGATTTAAGCTTATACACCTGGTATTTTTTTTGTTGAAAGAAAATAACTTTTATTTTATTTATTAATAAATAATCACAATATTTTTAACAATGTTATTGATCTTAATGTTTATTCAAAAAAAATTGTTTAAAAAATTTAAAATTTAATTGCATTAACGAATTTGTATTAAAATTATATATTATTATCAATGGAAGTAAACCCTAAGGAGATGAGCAACTAGTAATTTTTAAGGTCTCTAGGACATAGGGCAGTATTTTTGTTTAGTTGTATTGTTTTAAGAAATTAAAAATAGATCTTACAAAGGGTAAGTTGTCTAGAAGCTCAAAAATGAAGAGAATTTCATTAAAACAGAAATTTTGGATAAAGTGTATAGGCAGGCAAGTGGGACGAATTTGCTTTTTTAAAAACAATATATCAAAATCAATGACCAAATTTTGTGATAAAATATAAATTTAAAAAAATAATTTATGTATTGAAATGTATGTAAAAAAATCATAAATAAAATAAATAAAAAATATTTATTAAAAATTAGTAACAGTAATGATGAACTGATAAAAATTTCTAAATTAACTTTATTATTATTGTAATAAAATGAATCTTACATTAGCAATCACTTAGATTTTGTTTACTTTTATTTAAATAAATTCAATTTATTCACAGTGGGAAAGTGTTTTTTGCTGTTAATATAAATTAATTTTCTATATTTTCTCCACTTTCATGTAAATATTAGCATTTCATATTAACTAGTGAATATATTAGAATTTTATATTTTTTATAGGTCTTATTTTATGATCAGTTATAGAAAAAATTGTATATGTGTATTCATATATAGTCTATATTGAATCTGAAACTAACTTAGGTTGTTTTTTTATAAAACTGCTTAATAATTACCGAAAATATACACATATACAATTAATTATGAACCTTAAAAACTGAATAAAAAAACATTTACATGTTTAATTGGAAATAATCATGTATGTCTATGCATATTTATTACAAAAAATTTTTCAACTTAGAGAAAAATAATCTTTTATAATGTTTTAACGTAAATATTATTTTCACATTTTTTATCTTTGGAAAATTAAGATAGTTGGATTGCTACAAGTTTTAACTTAAAGTTAACTCATATGCATATTGATGACATTGGAAAATTTATGCTAGACAAGTATTGAATGCAATTTCTTCCAACTATGGCATAAAAATATTGGAATTAATTTTTATTTTGATAAATTAAAACTTACATTAATAATTTTTTTAAATACATTCCTGCACCAATAGATATATCTCGCATTGCCACAGCTTTGACTAAATTCTCTTTAATGCTATTAAGCATATATTGTGACTCAGCATCCAATTTATCCGCATAAGGTAGAAACTTATTCCAATATAATTCTTTTTCGGGTTGAAAACCCAATTCCTCATACCGTTTTTTCGAAGCGATATTACAGATACCGTCTTCATAGTTTTCATCTGCTTCCGTGTTAGACATTTGAAGTATTTTTTTTGTTGCTTTTAATAAATATTTTATCACTACTATTTAGTGATCGTAAAAATATATTGATTGTAATACAATTGTCAATTATTTTTGTAAATATTTAAAGAAAAAATCCACTTTTTACTGCTAAATTGTAATAATTCACTGCTGCCTCTATATTTCTACCAAAGTTAATGCCTTTTAAACTTTAAGACTATTTAATCTATAGACAAAGCCCAATATTGATTATGCATTACGATGATACTGACATTTTAGAAATTGTTTTTTACAATATCACCATGAATTTGGGGTTATGTACGTTCGATGGCCACCTAACGGAAAATATAATTGACTTTAGAAAATATTTGAACATAATTCTGGCGGTAAATTTAATTTATACCGATTCAAAAATTTTATTATAAAAAAAATCCAAGTTTTTATTTTATTATAAATCTATTGAAAATCTTGCAATTACTTCGTTTTCTTTTTTAAAACTCTCAATTATTTTTTTAAATCACATAACTATACCAACCTAAATTTTCTGTCACAAATTTGGTTTGACAGATAACCAAAAATAAAGATTATCTTGGCCCACTGTCTTTCTCAAAAATATAAACTTATTAATTTATTTGTATAAATAAACCGTATAATACTATTTAAATATGTTTATTAGTAAATTAAATAGTATATATTTTCGGAAAAATTTCGTTCAAAATATTCGAAAATTTGAAACAGTAGCTCATAATCAAAGTGAGAATTTGACGGTGTTTAAAATCATTATAAAAAGAAAAAAATAAACTTAGTGATATTAATTTTTAATTTCAATTTCAGATATTATTAAATCAACTGATGAAGAGCATCAAATACTAAATGAAATTAAATCTGCTAAAGATTCGAACAGTTTATTAAACATTTTGGCAAACAAGAAGCTTTTAACATCAAAAAATGCATTGGAAGGAATAAAGGCATTGTTTATATTGCAAAAGACTGGAAAGTACGTAAAATCATAATAAATTACAAATTTCAATTATTTGATAGATACTATTTAATTTTTATAGTTCAACATTAGAATCTTCACAGATAATCAATATGCCAGGATTTGAGTTAATTTGTAAGCGATTAAAGACTGCCTCCAGATCAATGGATGTTGGCACAGTTGTGGATACACTGAAAAATCTCTCATACATGGGAGTACCAGCTAATAGTGAAATAACTTATATATTATTGAATCATTTGCGAAAGCAAATAAATGATGTAACATTGAATCAGCTCACATTTTTGGATTTTTTGCTAAGAAAGTTCGACAAAACCCCATTGGTGGAAGCGCTACAATTCGCCTTACCTATGGTCTTTCAGATCCAACTAACTAAACAGATTGATCACGAAAATGTACCAGAACTAGTCGACTTATTATCATACTCATCGCGAAACACTGTTTCCGATTCTTGTATAATGAGTATAGTGACTGGTCTAACATTGCACGGAACTAATTTGACAGTGGATGAAGCAAGAAGTATCATGTGGTCACTGTCTAGTTTATCAAATTTTAAACAATCTTATGAAAGACTGCTAGAAAATGTATTTAATGTTCTGATAAAAAATTCTCAATTGCTAGAGTATGAACTATTAGATACTACGTTAACTAAAGTAGTTGATAAAGTGAATGACAAAGTAATGCAGTTCTATAATGAAGATTTCTTTAACAAATGTGCATCTTTGGCTATCGAAAAGAATTTCGATTTTATAAAATGTGTGTATTTTCTAAAAAAGTTTAATAAAATAGTAAGTATAAAAGTTATTTCATTTTTTTCGTGATGTTTTCATTGTCTCAATAGAATTTCGTAAATGTACTTTTTCTAGATTACATAATAGAAAAATGCACAATTAATCCTAAACTAATCAGTGAAGTGCGTCCTAATATTTATCTAACTTTGATAACTGGACTTTCAACAGCAAATTATAAACCAAAACAATTGAATCTGCTGAAATCGCACATCTTACAGAATTCAGTACTACAAAGCAACAATGTTTCGCAATATCCTTGGATGAAATTATGCAACGAACTAATGTCATTAAATTGTTTTGATAAAAATTTATTAGAAAAAATTTTTGCAGATAGTTTTTTAGAAAAATTTCTATCTCGGGATAATAATACTCTCGATTATTTACAATTTCTCTCGTTGTACCAAAATACAGCCATTATTTATACTGACTACGATGGAAAAATGCCTAGTAAACGATTTATTGAAGAAGCAACTGAAATTAATTTGAACCGGAATACATTTCCATTAAAAGCATCTTTAGAGCATATTTTCGGTGGTGAAAATTTTGTAGCAACAAAGTTAACTAGCAATTATGGTCATTGTATAGACCATTGCATTCTTTTTGACAGGAACAACAATGCTATTGAAATTACTGAAAGAGATTCCTCCGATATAATAACTGTGGAAAACTTACAGTCACCGAATGTCCAAATGTAAGCGTACATTTTATATATATAATTGATAATTTATTGCCAATTGATCGATATAATAAGGAATTTGTTTTTTTTTCAGAGTTGCACTGTTAGTTTTTCCAAAAACTTACTATGTACAAAATTTTCCTCGTTTAAAAGGCATGTTCGAATTGAGGGTGCTAACAATTGAAACACTTGGAATTCATGTAGTTCCAATCAATATCGACCAATGGATACAAATACCCGATAGAGAAAAACTACCGTACTTAGAAAGAGAAATTCGATGTAAATTGATAAGTTAATTTGTTTTGTATCAAATAAAGTAAATCTTTAAATTTAAATAGTGTTTTGAAATTTATTGGCCTTAAGAACTATTTTAGAATATACTAGATGCATGCCAGTTTAATCAAAAATTAATTGCAAGCACAAAAATATATTAGGTTTATTAATAAAAAAAAACGATTTCTTAACGAGAAAGTTGCTCGGCTTTTATGTGAGCGATGTTGACGATGATTTAAGAGTGCCACCTCATTTGCCTTTTGGGTTTCTGTACATCTGGCTTTGTAATGTTTCAGAAGTTTGTATTTCTTGAGAAGATAATCAAACATTCCCACGATGGTAATAAAATGTTCTAAGTAATTCTCTTTAGAAGAGATTTGGGAGGTACATTTTCACTGATACAAAAAGATACAAAAGTACCTGAATATTTTCCCATATTTTGACCTGTTTGTCAAGACTCTATTTTTATTATATCCTTAGAAAAGAGTTTAGTAAACTCAATGTAAATTTTTACAAATCCCTAACTATTATTATATTCGTCGTGTTCATGGAATGTTTATTACCCGAGTGTATATCCTAAAGACGAATTAAGACCTAATAAAACTCATGTAGATATATTATTTTCCCATTTTTTAATGCTGTCCAAAACATTTTTGGTTCTCAACTCCGGACAAGTTGCATTGGAAATCCATAAATAAGACTTGAAAGTCGAAATTGGAGTTTTAAAATTGTGATACCAGTTGAATGGGAACTTTCTTTAAACTAAGAAGTACCCATATTGTAATTACAATACCCTAAAAAAACCTCAAAAATAATACACAAATACTACTTTCAATGGAATAATTTTATTTCATATTTTCCAAATTAAATTCAATAAACTTTGAATATCATTTATTTTAGTATCCACCGCGAAGACGAAGTACCAAATGAAGAGTCGATTCTTTTTGGATGTTGTAATCGGAAAGGGTACGCCCGTCCTCCAATTGCTTTCCAGCGAAAATTAAACGTTGTTGATCTGGAGGGATTCCTTCCTTGTCCTGGATTTTGGCCTTAACATTCTCGATGGTATCTGATGCCTCGACTTCCAATGTAATAGTTTTACCAGTCAACGTTTTCACGAAGATCTGCATACCACCACGTAGACGAAGTACCAAATGAAGAGTCGATTCCTTTTGGATGTTATAATCGGAAAGGGTACGCCCATCCTCCAATTGCTTTCCAGCGAAAATTAAACGTTGTTGATCTGGAGGGATTCCTTCCTTGTCCTGGATTTTGGCCTTAACATTCTCGATGGTGTCTGATGCCTCGACTTCCAATGTAATGGTTTTACCAGTCAACGTTTTCACGAAGATCTGCATTCCACCACGTAGACGAAGTACCAAATGAAGAGTCGATTCCTTTTGGATGTTATAATCGGAAAGGGTACGCCCATCCTCCAATTGCTTTCCAGCGAAAATTAAACGTTGTTGATCTGGAGGAATTCCTTCCTTGTCCTGGATTTTGGCCTTGACATTCTCGATGGTATCTGATGCCTCGACTTCCAATGTAATGGTTTTACCAGTCAACGTTTTCACGAAGATCTGCATACCACCACGTAGACGAAGTACCAAATGAAGAGTCGATTCCTTTTGGATGTTATAATCGGAAAGGGTACGCCCATCCTCCAATTGCTTTCCAGCGAAAATTAAACGTTGTTGATCTGGAGGGATTCCTTCCTTGTCCTGGATTTTGGCCTTAACATTCTCGATGGTATCTGATGCCTCGACTTCCAATGTAATAGTTTTACCAGTCAACGTTTTCACGAAGATCTGCATACCACCACGTAGACGAAGTACCAAATGAAGAGTCGATTCCTTTTGGATGTTATAATCGGAAAGGGTACGCCCATCCTCCAATTGCTTTCCAGCGAAAATTAAACGTTGTTGATCTGGAGGAATTCCTTCCTTGTCCTGGATTTTGGCCTTGACATTCTCGATGGTATCTGATGCCTCGACTTCCAATGTAATGGTTTTACCAGTCAACGTTTTCACGAAGATCTGCATACCACCACGTAGACGAAGTACCAAATGAAGAGTCGATTCCTTTTGGATGTTATAATCGGAAAGGGTACGCCCATCCTCCAATTGCTTTCCAGCGAAAATTAAACGTTGTTGATCTGGAGGGATTCCTTCCTTGTCCTGGATTTTGGCCTTGACATTCTCGATGGTATCTGATGCCTCGACTTCCAATGTAATGGTTTTACCAGTCAACGTTTTCACGAAGATCTGCATACCACCACGTAGACGAAGTACCAAATGAAGAGTCGATTCCTTTTGGATGTTATAATCGGAAAGGGTACGCCCATCCTCCAATTGCTTTCCAGCGAAAATTAAACGTTGTTGATCTGGAGGGATTCCTTCCTTGTCCTGGATTTTGGCCTTAACATTCTCGATGGTGTCTGATGCCTCGACTTCCAATGTAATAGTTTTACCAGTCAACGTTTTCACGAAGATCTGCATTCCACCACGTAGACGGAGTACCAAATGAAGAGTCGATTCCTTTTGGATGTTATAATCGGAAAGGGTACGCCCATCCTCCAATTGCTTTCCAGCGAAAATTAAACGTTGTTGATCTGGAGGAATTCCTTCCTTGTCCTGGATTTTGGCCTTGACATTCTCGATGGTGTCTGATGCCTCGACTTCCAATGTAATAGTTTTACCAGTCAACGTTTTCACGAAGATCTGCATACCACCACGTAGACGAAGTACCAAATGAAGAGTCGATTCCTTTTGGATGTTATAATCGGAAAGGGTACGCCCATCCTCCAATTGCTTTCCAGCGAAAATTAAACGTTGTTGATCTGGAGGGATTCCTTCCTTGTCCTGGATTTTGGCCTTAACATTCTCGATGGTGTCTGATGCCTCGACTTCCAATGTAATAGTTTTACCAGTCAACGTTTTCACGAAGATCTGCATTCCACCACGTAGACGAAGTACCAAATGAAGAGTCGATTCCTTTTGGATGTTATAATCGGAAAGGGTACGCCCATCCTCCAATTGCTTTCCTGCGAAAATTAAACGTTGTTGATCTGGAGGGATTCCTTCCTTGTCCTGGATTTTGGCCTTGACATTCTCGATGGTGTCTGATGCCTCGACTTCCAATGTAATAGTTTTACCAGTCAACGTTTTCACGAAGATCTGCATACCACCACGTAGACGAAGTACCAAATGAAGAGTCGATTCCTTTTGGATGTTATAATCGGAAAGGGTACGCCCATCCTCCAATTGCTTTCCAGCGAAAATTAAACGTTGTTGATCTGGAGGGATTCCTTCCTTGTCCTGGATTTTGGCCTTGACATTCTCGATGGTGTCTGATGCCTCGACTTCCAATGTAATAGTTTTACCAGTCAACGTTTTCACGAAGATCTGCATACCACCACGTAGACGAAGTACCAAATGAAGAGTCGATTCCTTTTGGATGTTATAATCGGAAAGGGTACGCCCATCCTCCAATTGCTTTCCAGCGAAAATTAAACGTTGTTGATCTGGAGGGATTCCTTCCTTGTCCTGGATTTTGGCCTTGACATTCTCGATGGTGTCTGATGCCTCGACTTCCAATGTAATAGTTTTACCAGTCAACGTTTTCACGAAGATCTGCATACCACCACGTAGACGAAGTACCAAATGAAGAGTCGATTCCTTTTGGATGTTATAATCGGAAAGGGTACGCCCATCCTCCAATTGCTTTCCAGCGAAAATTAAACGTTGTTGATCTGGAGGGATTCCTTCCTTGTCCTGGATTTTGGCCTTAACATTCTCGATGGTGTCTGATGCCTCGACTTCCAATGTAATAGTTTTACCAGTCAACGTTTTCACGAAGATCTGCATACCACCACGTAAACGAAGTACCAAATGAAGAGTCGATTCCTTTTGGATGTTATAATCGGAGAGGGTACGCCCATCCTCCAATTGCTTTCCAGCGAAAATTAAACGTTGTTGATCTGGAGGGATTCCTTCCTTGTCCTGGATTTTGGCCTTGACATTCTCGATGGTGTCTGATGCCTCGACTTCCAATGTAATAGTTTTACCAGTCAACGTTTTCACGAAGATCTGCATTCCACCACGTAGACGGAGTACCAAATGAAGAGTCGATTCCTTTTGGATGTTATAATCGGAAAGGGTACGCCCATCCTCCAATTGCTTTCCAGCGAAAATTAAACGTTGTTGATCTGGAGGGATTCCTTCCTTGTCCTGGATTTTGGCCTTGACATTCTCGATGGTGTCTGATGCCTCGACTTCCAATGTAATAGTTTTACCAGTCAACGTTTTCACGAAGATCTGCATACCACCACGTAGACGAAGTACCAAATGAAGAGTCGATTCCTTTTGGATGTTATAATCGGAAAGGGTACGCCCATCCTCCAATTGCTTTCCAGCGAAAATTAAACGTTGTTGATCTGGAGGGATTCCTTCCTTGTCCTGGATTTTGGCCTTAACATTCTCGATGGTGTCTGATGCCTCGACTTCCAATGTAATAGTTTTACCAGTCAACGTTTTCACGAAGATCTGCATACCACCACGTAGACGAAGTACCAAATGAAGAGTCGATTCCTTTTGGATGTTATAATCGGAAAGGGTGCGCCCATCCTCCAATTGCTTTCCTGCGAAAATTAAACGTTGTTGATCTGGAGGAATTCCTTCCTTGTCCTGGATTTTGGCCTTGACATTCTCGATGGTATCTGATGCCTCGACTTCCAATGTAATGGTTTTACCAGTCAACGTTTTCACGAAGATCTGCATTCCACCACGTAGACGGAGTACCAAATGAAGAGTCGATTCCTTTTGGATGTTATAATCGGAAAGGGTACGCCCATCCTCCAATTGCTTTCCAGCGAAAATTAAACGTTGTTGATCTGGAGGGATTCCTTCCTTGTCCTGGATTTTGGCCTTGACATTCTCGATGGTGTCTGATGCCTCGACTTCCAATGTAATAGTTTTACCAGTCAACGTTTTCACGAAGATCTGCATACCACCACGTAGACGAAGTACCAAATGAAGAGTCGATTCCTTTTGGATGTTATAATCGGAAAGGGTACGCCCATCCTCCAATTGCTTTCCAGCGAAAATTAAACGTTGTTGATCTGGAGGGATTCCTTCCTTGTCCTGGATTTTGGCCTTAACATTCTCGATGGTGTCTGATGCCTCGACTTCCAATGTAATAGTTTTACCAGTCAACGTTTTCACGAAGATCTGCATACCACCACGTAGACGAAGTACCAAATGAAGAGTCGATTCCTTTTGGATGTTATAATCGGAAAGGGTGCGCCCATCCTCCAATTGCTTTCCTGCGAAAATTAAACGTTGTTGATCTGGAGGAATTCCTTCCTTGTCCTGGATTTTGGCCTTGACATTCTCGATGGTATCTGATGCCTCGACTTCCAATGTAATGGTTTTACCAGTCAACGTTTTCACGAAGATCTGCATACCACCACGTAGACGAAGTACCAAATGAAGAGTCGATTCCTTTTGGATGTTATAATCGGAAAGGGTACGCCCATCCTCCAATTGCTTTCCAGCGAAAATTAAACGTTGTTGATCTGGAGGAATTCCTTCCTTGTCCTGGATTTTGGCCTTGACATTCTCGATGGTGTCTGATGCCTCGACTTCCAATGTAATGGTTTTACCAGTCAATGTTTTCACAAAAATCTGCATTCTGAAACAATTATTATAAAAGATTTATTAAATAAGCACTCTTTAATAATATATTCAGAAATATTGTGCACGACGACGCAATTTATATGAATAAAAGATGCAAGCAGGAATAATCGATTGACTATTTCATGTTGGATATTTCAAAACTATTTTCTTAATCGCCAAGCATAAAAATATAGTTATTAAAGTAAAACAAAAGGAAATAAAATAAAATTCTTTTAAAAATTGTAATTAATATTATCATAAAGCAATTGGGAGAAAATTTCGAACGTAAAAAAAAGTCCCAATATTCATATCGTAACAAGTTCGCCATTTTACTTTTCCTGGAAAATGTCTCGCTTTGTTCCAAAATTTTCTTTGTTTGAAATTTTTCTTTGTGAATCTGGATTTTCTTTATAAGTCGAATAAAAAAAATATTATTTACTCGAAATATAATATACAAAATAAAAATTAATGCAATTTCACTGATTTCTTCAATCACAAAATATATTCATTCAATTTACACAACGCAATTGCTCTGTTGGCTTTGTTAATTATTCAATATTTTATCTTCGCCCGTGAATATTAAAATCAAACGAAATTCAAACAAATTGAATAGAAATTATTAATTGAAAAGAATTACCTGATTGCTTTGTTAATTTTTTTCGTTATTATTATAATAAAATAAA
Organism: Atherix ibis; assembly: GCA_958298945.1. NCBI lineage: Eukaryota > Metazoa > Arthropoda > Insecta > Diptera > Athericidae > Atherix > Atherix ibis. The sequence continues at coordinate 102,686,938 of OY282605.1, read as the reverse complement.
CTCTAAAATTTCTCACAAAATTTTCCACAAATCAATTTCTCAAATAAGTCTTCAAGTCTATACTGCTACACGGCCTGCCTTGATATGCATTCGAGTTTTTGAAATTTCAGTTTCTACTTGAACATGAACACACACACTTACGCAAACAAATATATCTATCGCATTCTCACTACCATCCGTTACAGTTGCTTAAAGAGTACAAAGGATTTCAAATGGTCATGGACGTACATACCATCTGTTTTATTCGTTCACATGGACTAATTAGGTTATGAAGTAGTTTTATCACATTTCAGCTTACAGTAGCTTACAATAATATGCCATATATGAAATTTCTACAAAAGTTCTAATATATCATTAATTAGATACTTTTATACCACTAATATCTTTATGATCATTATTATTTTTGCGGATGAAATATACTGTAATTAAAAAAAAAACCTAGCAAAGTTTCACTAAACTAATAATAATGAAAAAATAAAACTATTAATTAAACTAATTTATTATTAATAGAGTAGTTAAATCGGGCAAAAATTCGGTCAGAAGGTTCCAAATATATTTTTAGTGACTAACTATAATTTTGATAATTTACAATTAATTGTGAAATTGCACAAATTTTCGGAATTTTTTTTATAGAAAACAATGAAAGTAACATTTTTATGATAAGAAAAAATAAGCTAATATGGTGAAATTCTACAAATTTTTGGTTTTGGCGTTGCAATTTTTATTGTTTCGAAATTCGAAGACTAGAATCGTTTTGTGCACAAATCTTGCTTTTTACGAACAATAACCTATTGAACAAATTTTGCGGATTTCTTATATTATTAATAGAAAAGTAAGAAATAAAAATATAGTAAATTTCATAAAACTGATTGAATAATTAATCTATACAATTTTTATAAGCGGAGATCATTAAAGAAATTTGCAAACATATTGTTAATAAGCTTTATAAAAGAACTTCAATATAGAGTGTACTTAAAAAGCGATTCTTATTTAACATTTTGTCTGGTTTACATAAAAATTGAAAAAAAAACAACAGAAAATAACTTTTTCTAATGCAATGCCAATAATAATCCATTTTATTAAAAAATATATTCAATTTAACGAACAAATAGTTATGAAACATTTTAAAATCATTTTATGCTTTATTATTTCATTATCGGTCAAATGTGTAAACTCAATTTTTTCCGGCATCTTCCTTTAAGGTAACTGTACGATTGAATACAAGTTTTTCTGGTGTACTATCGGGATCGACGGAGAAAAATCCGATTCTTTCGAATTGAAAACGATCATACACCTTTGCTTTCTTTAGAGACGCACTAGTATAGGATTTTAGAATTCGAAGTGAATCCTTATTGCAATCGCTTATAAAACCATTAGGCACTTCGTTTGCGTCTTCTGGATTTTTATGGCGAAACAGAAGATCATAAAGACGGATTTCGATTTCAATGGGATGAGATACCCATTGAATGAATGCTTTAGGTTTTTCCATTTTATCCGATTTTGTACACGTGCACATTAGTTCGATGACTTCACCGTTTTTGTCCTCAATCACATCTGTTAGCTGTATAGTATACCCGGCATGACGTAATCCAACTGGTTGGTCAGTAGACAGACGGCGATATCCTTTTTCTGGATTTAATTTAAAATCACTTCGATCGATATACAATACACGATCAAAAATGACTGTATGGCAGCTACTATTCGGATTTTGTGGAAAATCAGGAACTTCAACTTTAATTGCCTCAGAAGATGGAAAATTTGTGATGGTTACTTTAAGTGGTTCTAAAACAACAAGTTCTCGCGGTGCAGTTACGTTTAAAACATCTCGTACAGCTGCCTCGAGATTCGATGGATCTATTGTTATCTAAAAAGTCACCAACAAATTATAATTGAATTCTATGCATTAGTTAAAAAAAGAACAAAAAACTTACTTGAGCACCGGTAACACCTATTTGTGCGCAAAAATTATTGATAGCTTCTGGCGGAAAACCTCTTCGACGAAGAGCAGTTAGCGTGAATAGCCGTGGATCATCCCAATCACTTACGATTCCTTCAGTTATTAGCTTGGCGATTTTTCTTTTCGATACGACCGTGTAGTTCATGTTCAAACGGCCGTATTCCCATTGAACGGGACAATAGATGTCCAGCGCATTGCAGAGCCAATAATACGAAGAACGCCTAGACTGGAATTCCTTGGTGCACAAGGAATGCGTAATGTTTTCAATGCTATCGCAAAGGCAGTGCGTATAATCATACGTGGGGTAAATACACCAATCGCTCTTGGTGCGATGATGCGGAATAAACTTGATCCGATATGCAACCGGATCTAGTTTACCTTCTTCCAAAGTTATTTTCATACGAAGCGTTGCCTTGCCCTCATCAATCTTGCCGTTCTTCATGTCTTCAAAGAGCTGTAAGCTTTCTTCGATTGGACGGTCACGCCATGGACTTGGCTGAGGATTAAATCCCTTCATTTCTTCAGCTGTTTGGTGGCAGATATATGCTAGTCCTTTTTGGATAAGTATTACTGCCCAATCGTATAGCTGTTGAAAGTAATCGGATGAATGCGTTATCTTGTATGGCTCATAACCCAGCCATTCCACCATGTCCTTGATGCCAATGAAAAACTTTTCTTCTTCCTTTTCAGGATTTGTATCATCGTATCTCAGGTAGCACATACCATTATGAGCTGCTGCGTAGCCGAAATTTATATTTATGGCTTTGGCATGTCCTATATGAAGGATTCCATTCGGTTCTGGTGGAAAACGTGTAATCACTTTGCCACCAGTCTCCTTCAAATGTTTCTTTAGCATTTCTTCAGTTTTTGGCGTAATAATATATCCATCCGTTTTGTAATTTTCGCCAGGAGCATGGAAATGTACTTTCGTTCGCATCAGTTCAGCAATATTACTGGCTCCATCATCGCTCTGAGGTTTGCTATCTTGATCTTTTTCGATTGATTTCTCTTGAGTTTTGGGTACTTTCTCTTTCTTCTTCTCTGTCTTCAGAGCGGGCTTAAGATCCTCTTCTGTCTTTGGTCCCAATAAGTCGAATATTTGAACTTCGACTTCATTTTTTATTGCTTTCCCGTCAGCCCACTTTAGTTGACTTCTCACTTCCTGCATAATCTTACCGGTGTTGAAACGATATCGTTGCTCTAGGATATCATCCTTTAGATCCTTGATTTGTTTCTCAACAGCTTTGTCTATCTCTTCAGGCGTTACCACAACCCCAACACCGCATTCCTGCTCGAATTCGTCAAGGTTAACAGAATCCTTTTGATGGCCTCGTTTGAGCAAGTAATCTAATGCAACGTCAATACGTAATGTATTGTCTAATTTACCAGAAACAATGTACTTTACAAGCAGAGGTAGATCGTCAATAATTTGAGGCTTAATTTTTGAGGCCATGTGATAGAGTAACATACCAGCTCCATCTAAAATTTCGACGGCACGACATTCGTGGAGCACTTTTTGCAAATTTCTCGTCACGTTGGCATTTTTTAATGTTTCTTTCGCTTTTTGCTCACTCATTCCTAATTTCTGGAATTGGGCAACAAGTTCTCTATTTTCATCCATGGTACTTCGCACACACTACTGGATTTAGTAAAAGAAAAACTAATCAGCTTAATTAACAAATATGCCGAATATACGCAAAAATTTGATAAGTGAATGTCATGCGGCCTATTAAAAAAATTGGTGATTTTATCGCCAATTTTTATTGTTTATTTAAACGATTAACAGATTTATTTCCGTCCGATTAGAATTATCTCACATTCATCACTTAGTACCACACCATAACCTTTTTCTATTTCTACCGGAATACGCACACACGCAAGACAATTCGCGAAATGTCATATGTAGTTGTTTTTGTGTTTTTCTTTTGTCTTTTTTTTCAATATGAAAAGTATTATCTGGAGCTATGAACATTTTGAATGCATTGAAGGTAAGATTTTGATATATTGTTTAATTATTATTATATATTAAGTGTAAAAAATATAAAAAATAGTAACCATATAATTGACATTTGGGTTTTAATTTATTTGATAGTTTGAAATTGATTAATTCTGAATATTATATAATAAATCAAAAAGTTTTTGTTACCTTTTCATTTGAATACGCCACTGCACTTGTCTAAGCGAAGTGGTTTTGTTTAGATTGTATTTTGACAGCTGAAATACATCTTAATTCAACTAATGATTTTTGATAATATTTTAAGATGATTCCGAGGCCAGACTTAAAGAAAATTCCTGGAGAATTACCTAAATACAATGCAGATGTGTATGTTAAAGATATTAGTAAATTAACCACAGCAGAACTATTGGAAATGAGAGATCGGGAACTGAAACTTCTTTCAAACAAGTAAATTCGCATCAAATTTTATTATTATTGTATTATTAAAATTTCAATACGAGTTTTATCATAATAAAAGCATACATTTGTAGAGCTAGATTAGCAAAGCTTCCTGATAAGGGCAAGAAGATTCAAGAGTTTTATGTAAGAATTGAAAAAGAATTAGCGATAAAAGATGAAATCGAAAAGGCGTCTAACATGTTCTCAGAGTTGAATATTGCGTCCAAAGGGAAAGATAAGATGAATACTCTGGAATGGACGAGGGATCTCGACGCGAATAGAGAAGACTTTGTCTTAGATAGCGATGATGAAGAAGAAACAAATCCTTTAAAAATAATAGCTCAGTCAAGAGATGTAGAGAAGAAAATTAAATATATTAAACCAGAAGTGCCATTGATAACGGAAAAAGACCTCCAAGACATAAGATCATTTAATATGGAGAATGGTCATCCTGATAATAATGAAATGAATGACGACGATAACGTTTTACCCGCTGAGATAATTGAGGTTGATGTAAAATCAAAAAAAGACGCTATAAAATCTATTTTAAATAATAAAATGGAGCAATCGGCATATGCGGAATCTTCTACGAGTTCTACAAATTTAGAGCCACACGTATTGTATTTATGCAGAAAAGAAGAATGTGCGGAGTCAAAAAAGGAAAAATTCAAACCATACAAGACAACCAAAACCGATGTCCATGATCCGGAAAAGGAAAAATTTCGAAAACAAGGCAAACATTGGGAAATTACAGCAGCAACACCACCACCGATTTTACATCCTGGAACGATAATGCTAACACTGCATGATTCAGTAGATATTCAAACCGAATATTTAAGAAAAGTTAAGGTAAATTATAATTATTAATTTATATTTCTTTAGAAATTGCTTGAAAATTTATTTAATATTTTTTCTAGGAATGGCGAGAAAAACAAGCACAAGAGCGACTAGCGGCAAAAGTAAAGCTTAACGGCGTGCCAACCCAGATAATGTTACCAGATGAGAATTTACGAAAACTCAATAAATTCTTTGGCAGCTATCGACAAACATCGGATAGTGAATGCTCAGATAATGAAAGCGACCAAAAAACTAACAGTGATGAAGATGTTCATGATGAAGAAGAGGAAACCGGCATAGTTACATATAATGTTTATAAATAGTCGAATAATGATAATATTTCAACAATGTGAACGCACTTGTACATATTTAGTTATCTAGGATATTATAAATATATACTTTCTTTTAAATTTTTATAATTCTAAAATTTTCTATTTTCGAATTAATAACATACAACTATACATACAATTCTAAAAGTTAACACATTTAAATGGAGTAAAATTGTGTAGCAGTCGATGATTGGAGCTCAATTTGCCCCATTTTGAATTGTAAACGTTGCAACCATTTTAGAAGTGCTTCGGACGGGTGAACTCTTTGTTCTTCAATATCTGGGCCATAGTCTCGGCAATTTTGTAATCGTACATGTAGCGTACCTGAGAGCTTAAAAAATTATATTGGAATATTCATTAGTTATAAATTTTTAAAATATTAAACCCATTAGCTTACTTGTGACTGCGATGAGAGAACGGGGCTCCATAAAGGTAGTAATTTTGCTAATATTGTAGAGTGTGTTTCTTTTAAAGCTTCTAATAGACTAAGAAAATGTAAATTCACCATTTCCGATAGCTGCAATAACAAAAACAATTAATTTGGTTTGTTAATTAGTTTTAATATGATCAAATATAACCTTTGAATGTGTAACAAGCTGCAGGATACATGGTGTTACTTTAGCCCAAAATTCAAACAAAATTCCCATTGTTATGTTGTGCGTATCAGAGGAGGGTGTCTGGGAGCAGGCCATTTGTTCCAAATAAAGTGTCCACAATTGGCATAAAGTGAAAGCATGGAACAGGGATGACATATGCAAAACTGATGTTTTTGACTGTTCCACAAAACCCGCAAAGATGACCTGAATATGATCTGCTATATGGCAACTCGCTTCTTGTGGTACTGGTTGAGAAATAGCATTTTGATTGTGTTGCATGTGATAATGTATAGTGGCTCCGTGTTGTCCAATGATGCCTCCCTTTCGTTGCATTAAAGCGGTGTGCGTTAATGATCCCATCAATAGCCAAGATAATAAACGCATGTGACCCACACATTCTGTAAATTCCTTTGGACTGTGTAAATTCAAACATTAATTATTTCCCAAACAAATTTTATTTTAATAAAAATTTAAAAGACTAGAGATAATTTAAGTGAAACCACTCTCTCACCCTTGTTGTAGTGATGATGGAGCATTATAAAGCCATGGTAAATACCGAGCAACTGCTTTGTTATCCCTTGAATTCCCTCGAGACATTTCCAATGATAGGTATTGCGCTACGGCACCTTTAAGTACTCCGCCTAGAGTATCTTCGCTTAACCCATTCGAAGCTTGGCCATTTTTAAAATTCTGTAAATAATTAATTACTCGGTAGTGTTATTTCCATTTGAGTAAAAAAAAGTTTTTTTTTTAATGTAAACAATTTCCACCTTTATTTTGCTTAGAGTATGAAAATCTGCTAAAAAATCTAGAACGTCATTCAAGTATTGCCGCATGCAATCTGCGGCATTGGTTGTATAAATTGGAGGATGATCTGGTAATCCCTCAATAACACCAGCAGGAAGAGCTCCACCAGCATCTTGAAGCACAAAGCCAACAATTAACAGTAAATTTCCATCGGGAATATTAGTTTTAAACTTTAGCGCTTGGACCAGTTCGAAGATCAACTGTCGGCAAAGTTGTTGCTTATCACGTTCCTAATAATAAAAGTTAGTTTGAAATTAAAATGAATCCAAGAACACATTTAAACTATAGTAGAATACTTTTGAATAAGCTCGGATGCTCAGTGTACAAAGATCGTAGATTACTTTGTGCTTTAGATGAACATTTTGTATACAAAAGCTGAGAGCTTTCGAGAATGGATCCAATATAATCTGAAAATATCAGAAATGGTATAATATGTGTATAAGCTTAAAATTTTATTATTATAATAAAGCTTAATAATATATTACCTTCGTAACTGAAGGAATCTTCAAAGTAGAAACCATAATATCGAGGAGACACTCGGCATCCTCTAAAGTTGGTAAAACAAGAAGCAGTCGCCTGAACATTGCATCAATACCCTGAATAGCTGGTAACCATGAACCTGCACCAATACCACTTTCCATTGGCACTGCCTGCAAATACTCAGCCATATTACGTATAATTACAGGCATTATATCCAGTGGGAGGGTTTTTTTCGAATTCAAAGATTCCGTAACCATTTGAATAGGGCTCGTTGGATTCAATTCATTAAAATCTACCAGAGCCTGCGCAATACTTTTAAAATATTTCCGACGGATTTGTTCTAAAGTTCAAATATTTTTTAAAAAAAATAATGAATTCATTGTTTTAATTTTAATTCTATTAGAAATTGTTAAGTTTAATTTAAAATTGCTCACTTTTTGCTTGGGTCTGGAACAATTGCACAAAAACTCCATTTGGTGCTAGTTGATGAAGAACACACCTGATGAATTGATGAGCAACTGATTGCGATCCTCCTGGGAGATGTGTTGTGCTCTCATATTGCCAAGGGAATGTGAAGTGCATAGCAAATCTATATGAAAGTTTATCAAAAGGTTGATAGTTAAATTGAATACAAATAAGCCGAATGAACTGGATTGAATACGAATAAGCCGTAATAACTTACTTTGAAACTATTGTAAGTATTTCGGGTAGAAAGGGTGCAGCCATAGAAGGTTCTCGATGAATGAATGTTCCTAGTATAATTATCAGAATTCCGATTTCTTCATCACTGTACTCTTCAATCATTGCTCCACATTCAGAGCAACGTGCGCAAACACAATCGTCTCCAACTCTCGAAGAGCTCTGTAAATAAGAGGGAAGTATAGCAACGTAATAAAAATTGGCTAATGCCCGAGGGACATGCAGAATTTAGTTACCGGCTTTGTATCTGAGTTGGAATGATTTCCATTGCCAAGTTCTTCATCGAAGTCTGAATCTTCTCGTTGAGAAGGTGGTGGCGGCCATGAGCCAGCGTATCGAGTACGCACATCCGGACCGGACAGAGAATCGACGGCGAATGGTCCAACTTTACGTAATCTAGGCCGTTGCTTACCTACATTTACTTCATCTTTCGATTTTTTCTTATCCGATTTTAAATCATGACCTACAGCGCGAAGCAAAGTTGAATGAACATCCTCACCATGCAGATTATTTGGAGGAGATTCGAGAGCAACTTGTTTGATTAGACGCCTCGGGGAGTTTCCTCGACTACTGGTAGTCAAATCATCACGTGTACTTCCTTCTGATTTATCAAGACTATCTTGCTTGAGGTGACTTATGTCTGGTATTGTTAGCGCTTCCCGTACTTTGTCTACCAGCGCCGAAATACTCTCCTTTGCAGAGGCTCCTATCGGAAGTAGACGTTCAGGTGTTGGAATCTCCAGTTGTGCTATATTTTTAGGAGCTGGAAGACCATCAACACTGTCATCACAACTTGGAGGTGATAATACGCTCATTTTGGATAAAGGCGATTCCGGTGAACCATAGCCGACTGACTTGTCAATAGCTTTGATAGCACATTTATGTGGTGGCTTCGAATTCGATTTAGAATCATCATTTGATGGGGATGACGAAGTTCCAATTGGTGTACCAATAGGTGTCATGCCAGATTCTACAATTTTCTTTTGTCTTCCGATTGGTCTGCCAGTCGGTGATATGGATTTCTGCTCCGACCAGCTTCCAGAACTTCCACTTGATTTACTGCTATTCGAACTAAGTGGTGGCTTGGATGATATTGTAGGCAGAACTTCCTGAATTGGTCGCACTTCTGCATATGCCTTAGTATCTAAACCTGGAAGTGCCCCAAAAGTTTTCATCTGATTTGCTGCAATGCTTGTAAATAATTTCGATGTGCTTAGTTCTGGTGTCTTTGGTTTCGTAGTGCTTGTGATTTGAGTTACAGTAACCGCACGTTGTACGTCCACTGGCGGATTTAATATCGCTTTTTCACGAGCTTCTCCTGTTACGAGCATCGATGGTGTTACCATCATACGAACACCCTCTTGAAGACTGCATTTTGCTTGTGTTCCAAGAATACTTGTTGATTCAGATGTTCTTGCGTTGGTTCGTTGCACGACAATATCTGCAGTTTTTTCACTGGTTGGCATTATAGGCTTTGGTTTTTTTTTGGTATTATCCTTTTTCTAGCAATATAAGAATATTTTTTTAATTGTTGAACTATTACTTGAAGAATTTTGAAATATAAAAATATTTAAACCTACATCATCGTAGTGCTCAGCAGCTTTTAATGTTGAAATTGCTACATGTGCCGTTGCTAAATTAGCAGTAGTCACGTGGGCTTTATTTTTAACAATTTCAGGCTTTAGTGGCATTGAAATTTCCTCAAAATGTAATGGATCATCAAATGAGCCCTAAAATATTGTAAAATTTGACCGCATTGCTCAAACTGCTTTGGTTATGCTTAAATTCTAGATACAATAATTACCGGTGCACTGCTTCCATGTAAAGTGCTGTCGGAAAAATCACTTTCTGGAATTGCTACTAGTTCAGATTCTGTATCGTCGGCTTCAAGGCTAGAGTCCTGATATTTGCGAAAAAGGGGTTGAGTTACTTTCGTTGGAAAACTGGATGATTGGCCTTTGTTTTTTGATGCTCCACTAGTGCCATGACTAGTTCCTTCTGATGGAAATAAAGGAGATGGCGGAGGACTTTCTGGTCCTCTTTCATCTACATCGGTTCCCAAAGATGGCTGACTAACATCTCTGGATCTACTGCTCGGTTGAATATCAAGTACTGTTGTAGTTGGTATTCTTTTACACTCGTGAAATTGAGCTTTCAGACTATTCAAAACAATACGAATCACATTGTTAATATGACCACTATATGGTGGTTGTGTATATTGGTATTTGTAGAGTATAACTAGGATTGACATTAACCAATTTCGGCGTACATGAGATTCTAGAAACCATATCGTATAATTGAAGAGACAGTTTTGCATTGTCTCACCGCCAAGTCCAAAACCATTGGTTGGATTTGGAGCATATAATAAAATTTGCAATGCTGACGGCAAAATTGACCAACCAATTAAATGATTTTGATCAAGTACTTGTGGTAAATTGGCTATAAACGCATTAAAAACCGCTGAATTTCTGTAGAAGAAAAAAATCCATTAAATTATGTTACAATTTTTCAAATTACACTCTCGCTTATATTATTTTAAGTTCATTATTAAATTTGTTTACATTTCAGAAACCTTATATTATTTAAAAACTATCAGGAATCTAAATATTAATTTTTTATCTAAAAGGACCAATAGTGATTGAAATCGTGGTTACCGAAAAGGACATGGTTACCGAAAGAGGGTCATTCAACAAGTACTTAGCCTCACCGCCCGATGGAACTGCTATCACAAAATATTTAAAAAATAAAATAATTATGTTACGAGGGTCATTTACCATCGTACAATACATTCTTTTAGTAGCCTACTTTCAGTCGATTCCCTTCATTAGTTTTGTTTTGAGAGCCTTTGAAAGCCAACGTGTCGGTCGGTTGCACAAAAATGGAAAAAGAACAATATCGTTCGGTGATTAGATTCTTGTTTTGGGAAGGGAAAACGCGCAGCGAAATCAAAGATCGCTTGGCTGCTGTGTAGTGTGACTCTTCTCCTTCGATGACGACCGTCAAGAATTGGTTCAACGAGTTTGTTCGTGGCCGCACGTCGGTTTTTGATGAGCCACGCCCAGGTGCCCCGAAAACGGCTGCTACGGAGGAAAAGGTTAAAAAAGTCCACGATCTCGTGTTGGCAGACCGTCGATTAAAGGTTCACAAGATAGCTGAGACTGTGGGCATTGCAGTAGGAACGGTGCATCATAATGGGTGCCAAACGATGGGTGCCGCGTTTGCTCACACCGGAAAACAAGCGCAACCATGAGACCACATCGGCGACGTGTTTGGCGCTGTTTCAGCGCAATCCAGCGGAGTTTTTGCGTCGTTTCGTGACCGTCGACGAAACATGGATTCACTGGTACACACCACAGACCAAGGAACAGTCGAAACAGTGGACTTCACCCGGCGAACGTGCTCCGAAGAAGGCGAAGACTGTTCGATCGGCCGGAAAGGTGATGGCCACCGTTTTCTGGGATTCACAAGGTGTGATCCACATAGATTACCTCGAGAAGGGTAAAACAATCACGGGGCGCTAGTATGCTGACTTATTGGGCCGATTTGACGTCGAATTGAAGAAAAAGCGGCCCCGCTTTGCGAAGAAAAAAGTGCTGTTCCACCACGACAACGCGCCGGCTCACACCTCCGCCGTCGCCATGGCCAAATTGGTCGAATTGCGCTACGAATTGCTGCCCCATCCACCGATCTCTCCAGATTTGGCCCCCTGTGACTACTTTTTATTTCCAAACCTGAAAAAATCACTCGCTGGGAATAGATTTGGGTCGAATGAGGAGGTCATCGTCGCCACGCAAGGCCTATTTTGCTTCCCTCGAGAAAATGTATTTTTTGGACGGGTTAAAAAAGTTAGAGCATCGCTGGGCCAAGTGTATCGAGCTTGAAGGAGATTATGTGGAAAAATAAATTGCCACCTTTCCAAAATTTTCGTTTTTCTTTTGTAGGCTTTGTTGAATGACCCTCGTCCAAAAAACTTTTGTAAGTACTTGTTAAATGACCCTCGTCCAAAATTCTTGTAGGTAAGAACGGAAAGTTGTATTTGTATTTTTGAAAGATTCCGTTTCCATAAGTTCGTGAGTTGGTAAGCGAAGCAATCATGGATCTTGCACAATTAAGCACTCCTAATGAAAACGTGGTAGTCCACAGATTACTCTTATATATAATCAATATAAAAGTAGGAACGTCACTATATTTCTTTTACAATTATAATTATTTCATTTATTTCATAAAGGGAGGTGGATATTAAACCTTGCAGTATATACATTATTACCAATAGTCTCGCAGCTTTGAAAGCTATTTGTGGCCTTTCAGATTACCTCCCTTTATAAAAGAAATGGTTGTTGAACAACTGAAATGTGGGTTGTGAGTGGGCTGATCAACTGGCGGACGAAGCTCCCCACCGTCCCGACCAAATGGTACATAATCTCTTTGACCATACGTACACAAATAGACTGAAAACCGGTCTACTAAACAACCATTCCGAAATTCTGAGCAACGATACTTCTCAGGATGCTGATTTAACACACCGAAATTGTCCATGATTTTCGTTTAGTAAACTAACCGGTCCGTTATGCCATTCCTGTGGTGTTCAACTTACATAACGAATGCCACTTAATCCAGAATTTCTTTTTGAATAGGACTTTCTTTGTGGAGCTTCTACACCCAGCCATGTCTTTTTCTAGCCAATTTTTTACTTTTCCGAAATAATAAAATTTGCTCTACCAAATTTAACAACATCTTATTGCTTCCTCCAATTTGTGTTCGAACAGTTTTATTAGGAAAGCTAGCAATATCAACCATCACGCAACATGATGCCACCTAATGGCCTCTTGTTCATGGGGCTGAAAAATGGCATTTGACCCTTGCTTCAGAGACTTTACATAAAAACAAATAAGGCAGCTGGATATTATTCTTTTACAAGAGTCATTTTGAGGTCAATCAGACAAATTAATAATTTATAATCCTTTGTTTTACGTGACATGGTCGTTAAACGTAAAACCACGGGTCGCCTACAACCACAGGGATTGAGATACGCCCGTCCAACGCACAAAACAGATCCGTCTCACTATGGATTTTGCCAGTCCAGCTAACGCATCTCAATCAAGATAACAGTAACCCAGCTCGCTTCAATCCAAAGCACAATTTGAACTCCATCCTTGGACTACCTCATACAAGGAACACTCTATCTGGTTCCCTCTTTTACAAACCGCCATATACGAATCTCTTTTGCTTTCCTTTATGGCAAGTGGCCTCATATACGATATCTCCCATATCACAATTAAATCACCATGCATGAAGCAGTCAAATATTCCATCTTTCCATCCGTACAAATCCAATGGTAAGCGGTTTCAACCTATAAACCCTATCCCTCGTTATATCACACACATTATATCCGGAACAAGTAGAACCGTTGCTAAAAGTTGGTAACCAGTTGCAAGCTAGCTACCCTAACTGTTGGTTGCAACGTCTACCAAGCCTCTACTATTATCTGTTTTAATAGCACCCGATATCCTGGAATCCCTCACCACCAGTCCTAAGACCGTACCCGCAATATAGGTATTAGACCACAGTCACCACGTTTCAGCCAAAAGCTCTTCAGCTTAGTCGAGCACGGTGGATGAACCGCCGTATAGTTCCTGACCCATATGACACCAGTTTTGATTAAAAAATACTACGGACCATTTCCAAAAGAGGACATTACAAGCTTCCTTACTGTCGCACTCAATGAGCTACAGTAAGGAACCTTGTAAAATCCTTAGCACTGTTAGGCCAGCTGAGGTACGGCGTATTCGCTTAGACACGTAGCCCACTTCTGGTATAGATCTTAGTTGGATCATTCATACAGAAGTGACTTCTTTGCGGAGAAATTAATAATAATAATCCTTGATTAGAATTTGAGATGGTAAAACGGGACGAATTTATTATTCAGTTTTAAACAATAGTTATTGATATACGAGGTCTGTTCAAAAAGTATCGCGAATTTTGAATTTCCGCGGGTTACGTATATTCGATTTTCTAATGTTGGTACTCATGTCTCTCACTTATGCCGATAAGTTCGGCTATTTTGAATGTTCAGTTAATTATTGACAGCTGCTTTGCTTGCACTTGTTTTGGCTGGTTTTCGATTTTTGCCCATTGCAAGAAATGGATCAAAGACTCTGTTTCGGGAACAAGAAAAAGTCACAGAGGGTCAGATCTGGAGAATACGGTGGCTGCAACATTATTAGTGTATTGTTTTTGGCCACAAATTCGCGCAAAGCAACGATGCGTGAGCAGGGGCGTTATCATGGTGCAAAAGCAAATTTTTGTTCTTCCACAAACCCCGGCGTTTCTGGCGGATTGCTTCACGCAACTTGCGCATAACTTGCAGGTAATATTCCTTATTGACCGCTTTATCCTGTGACATAAACTCATGATGCACCACGCCCCTGCAATCGAAGAAAACTGTAAGCAAAACCTTCACATTCGACCGAACTTGGCACGCTTTTTTCGTTCTTGGCTCGTGCGGCAGCTTCCATTGGGTTGATTGAGCTTTGGTTTCTACGTTATAATCATAAACCCATGATTCGAAAACAGTAATTACCCTCTGGAGTAAATTTGGGTCATCGCGGACAGAGTCCAACAGCTCCTTAGCAATGTTAATGGGTGCTGTTTTTGGTCGAAATTGAGCAAAAATGGAAGACGAGCCAAAACACGTGCAAGAAAAGCAGCTGTCAAAAATTAACTGAACATTCAAAATGGTCGAACTTGTCGGCATAAGTGAGAGACATGAGTACCAACATAACGCCACAAAAAATTGAATACATGTAACCCGCGGAATATCAAAATTAGCGATACTTTTTGAACAGACTTCCTATTCTATTAGCAAATTTATTAACACTCTCAAATAGATTAGTTAATATCTGGAATTAGGTATCAACAGAGAATTGTTTATCATACTTAAGTCGGACTTTACTCACTAAGTTGGATCTTATTTTTATCAACAACCAAAATATAAACTTTATTGAAAATATATAGATTAGATTCAACATATATTGTTTTTAATATAGAAATTTGAGTTACTTAAAAAAAAATCGTGCAATATTTGCCTTTAAAATTTTGTAAATTTGCAATTATATATACATTAGTATATTTTGGATAAATTTGCAACTATATAAACATAAGTATATGCGAATAATGAAAAAAAAAATATTTTATCATTTACCTTAGCTTTATTGGTGGTATGTGGAAAGTTTTATCGATTTGGTTATATCCAAGCAATAAGAACAGATGTCTGAAGACAATATTTTGTGTCCTTGTCATTGGCTTCTCCTCAGATGGGAATGCTTGATCCGTTCTGGACAAGAACTGCATTAGCAGAAAGACTAAAAGATGGATGGTTTCTTTATCAGATTCTTCCAAATCAATAATGCGATGTATTAGTCCAGATAGTGCGGCTTCATCTCCAGGACCACCAAATGAATGGAATTGACCATCTATAAGTAAAGAACAACATGCTTTTTTTCTACCAATTTTAAATTAATTATGGTAAGGTAGATTAGATGCAGATTTATTTTTTAATTATTTTACTTTACTAAAAAATATATTGTAAATTCGCACATGCATTAAAATTTAGAAATCATTTTTTTTATAAATATAAATATGCAATTTTTAATAGATTATTTTTCGATCATTATAACTATCCTTTTTTGTTACTGTATAAAATTACATAATATAAATTGTATAAAAAATATTTAAATTTTTTATAATAAAATACGATAGATATATTTATTTAAATTCTATTTTAAAAATAGTATACATGCGAATATATTATATAGAATATTTAAAAGTTCAAGCAGCTACATTGAAGCTAAACAATTATAAAAACGAAAACATACAGAAAAGATATATTAGATTATTGATAAGATGAATTAATAGATATAAATTGTGATGATATTGGTAAAGTTTGGAAACAAAACTGTTGGAAGAAATTTATTTTAAAAATGAAAACGAATTGCACTCATGAATAACAGGATAGGGAAAAGCTTGGAGAAAGGAATATGTGAAGATGTTTGTAGTGTGATTTCATTTTTCAATGTTTCTGGTTAGGTTTTGTGTAGTTTGCATGTTTATTTTTGTGTACATGATAATTTTCTGTAGTTTTTTGTGATAATATAATTGAATATTTAAAAAAAATGAGTAGAGTATATATAGAAGAATTATAGGTTAATAGAAGTTACAGTACGAGTATAGTTACACAACACTGCGATTTTTATTATTCTCATTTAGTTAGAATACGACACGAGTATGAAGTCCAACATTTCAGAAGTAAACCCATGTACAAGCACCTGAAAACATTATTTTCGACAGACCACATAATTACTGTCTGTTCAATGTTTCTCGATAATACGATCAAAAAAAGGGTAATACAAAATCGAATGGTAATTCCGATTGGGAACTCCGACCATGCTCTACAACCTACCTGGTGGCCCCGTTGTTGTGAAGCCATCGCCAGCGACAGGCCTTGTCTGAGATGAAGATGAGGATGGAGGCATTGATGAAGTTTGCTGTTGGATTTGTTGGATAGAAATGTGACTAGTGTGGCTTGTGGAAAAATTTGAGGTAGCTGAATTTTGGAATAAAGGATATGTGGTGGATGTTGTTAAATGTGCTGTAACTGTTGCCGCAGCTGCAACAGTTGACTGGACTGTTTGGTGAAATTGTGCCTGCGTGTGTGTCGATGACACAGAAGATGACAATATATTTGATGGGGTTGATTGGGTTTGTTGTGGACTGGATTGGTACGATTGATGACCATGTTGATGGGAATGATGGAATGTTTGATGAGAATAATGAGAATGTGTATGATGATGATGTTGGGAACTATGATGACCAAAGTATTGATGGGTTGGAGCTAACGTGGTTGTACAACTATGATTAGTTCCAGATAAAAACTGACCCAAACCAAAACGTGAAGTCTTCCTTTTTAGCAGTGGTGCCGATATCTGCCGGCTGTAGATTTTTTCTTTATCTATATATATATTTAAAAAAAAAATAACAAAGAATAATCATTATAAATTCAAATATTTATTTTAAGAGATTTTATTTAAAAACAAATCTAAATAATCATAAAATAAATTCAATCATTTTCATTATTTATTTATAATAATAAATAAATAATATAAAAATTAATATTTATTTTGATTATATTCATTTTAAATTAATATTATTAATTGTTAGTTTATTCTTTATATAAATGCAATTACCAATTTTACTAGATTCCTGTCGTGGTATAATACTAGCTGGAGCAGACATTGTCCTTTTGTATGGCCATTTTGTTCCAAATGAAGCACTCAATGTTTTTGCCATACTGCCAGATGTATCTGATTGGCTAAGTGCTTCACGGGCTTTACTGATCTTTGTTGACAGAACTTCGCTACCATTTTCCGAATTTCGTAAATCGCGCAAATATGAAATATCACCACTTTTCTCAAGATTGATTTGGGCTTCTACAAACAAAGTATCAAAACGATTTAGAAAGAAGTCCCAATTAAAAACTTTTCGATCTGATAAGGAATTGTGCAGCTGATATAGTGATTGCAAGACAACTGGTCTATCCACTATGAATAAATCAAATTG
The DNA here is from genome assembly GCA_958298945.1 of Atherix ibis. Taxonomy (NCBI): domain Eukaryota; kingdom Metazoa; phylum Arthropoda; class Insecta; order Diptera; family Athericidae; genus Atherix; species Atherix ibis. The sequence continues at coordinate 102,669,223 of OY282605.1, read as the reverse complement.
TGATTCTAGACAGAAAAGCAGTGATCGAATTGCATAGTCATGAATAGTGCCCAAGTACAGAGTGGCGCGTTGTGCAACATGGACATTAATATCGTCCATGCTTGCGATTAAGTGACAAAAAGCTGTTGCCAATGCTGTTTGTAAGCCTACTTCAGTTCGAAGAGGAGTTGAGTCCATGAACCTTGTTATCACAGTAACTCGTTCTACAGCTGTAAAACGAACACGCCAATCGGAGTCATGAAAAGCTTCCTGAACAACACGCCAGAATACATCCGAACCCAAAGGAAGTGTAATTGCATGCAATAAAAGTGGCACGCTTACTTGACAAATATGCGAATTTTCTGCAGTACACAGTTCCCATATACTAAAATTACATTTTAATTACATCCTAACATTTTCGATATGTATATTTATAATATGTGTACTTTTTGATAATAAGATTTTCTTGACACCAAATGAAAAATCCTCGCTGATCCCTTGCTGCTTTTGCTAGTGCATCACCATGTAATGCCATTACATTTAGACATTGTAAGATGTAATAAAGAATATCTGGTTTTTCAATCGTAGGTAATTCCTATTATCAAAATTATTTATTGATTATCTATAAAAAATAATTAATTGTAACTATAAAAGTAACTAACTGTTAACAGTTGATGAATATATTGCAATGGTTGTGGTAAAGCGTCAAGTGAAAATTTGAATTTTCCTACTGACGTATGCCAAAAGTCTTCGCCATCCTCATTATCCTCACCGTTTTCATCAGTTGCACTTTCATTCTTATCTGATTCAGCCCCACTTCCTACCAATTGGGGCTTAGCTACTTGGACTGTCGCAGTTGCTATAAGTAGGCAAAGTTTGGTTTATTCAATTATTTTTTGGGTGCCTCTTATTTCTATTACAAATTTCAGTTGCATAAGTATAGTAAAATTTAAGCAAATAACCTTCAAATATTTATAAAACCATAATTTTTTATGTTGAAATTATTTTTTTTATAAAAACTATTTTTATTTTTATTTTAAAAGTTACTATTTTATTTTGGTAATATTTATCAATCTCCTGGAAAGCTCGAACCTGATTTACTATAATAACTATTTCTTAAATATTAGTTATTGTTAAGATAGATTTTTTAAAATTATTATTAAAACATGGACCATTGATATTTTAGATACAAATTTTCAATAGTTACCAACATCAGCATCCGACAGTGTAACAGATCTGGCAACAGCAGTAACTACTTTTTCTGATGGCATTATTGCTGCCAAATCTAATTGTTCCGATACTGTCTCAACAGTTGCTGTCATTATCTAAAATTAATAATAAAAGCAAACATACTTTTTAGCCTTTTTTTAAAAATAATTTGAATTATATGCATGATCACACCAACAAATATATACCATGTATATAGACAGGAAAAACTTTTAATATAAAAAAAAAATCATTTGACAAATTTACATAAAATCGAAATAATAGTAAATATATTAATAAGATTTTTTTTAAGTTTTTAAAAATATAAAATAATTTTACAATATAAATTGAATAAATAATTTGTGCTACATCTATAAGAGTAAGTGTTTTAAAAATGATATATAAAATAAATAAAATTAATAGAATTAAAAATTAAAAATAAATGTTTACATAATCAGTAAGATACGAGTATTATCTTAGGTATAAAAGTGTATTTAGAGCATTTTATATACACAATTCTTTAAAAAAAAATTAATGAAATTTCATGAATTTATGAAGAAATTCTGGAAATGTGGCCAACTTTTGCAATTATTTGAAAATGTTTGAAAACTAAAAATAAATTAATAAAAACCCTTTAGCAATTTTGTTTAAGTCAATTTCTTTATTTTAAATTTATATTTAAAATTTTTATTTAACACATTTCCAGATGAAATTTTGTTAAATATTCTTATAATATGAAAATATAATTAAAAATATTATAAAAATAAAAAAATAAGACAAGTTACTAAAAAAAAATACATTATTGTTTTCGTTATTCACACACATACAAGATACTTTGGGATGACAACATTTAATAACATCAAAAAAGTATGTACGAGCACGAAAGGTTTTGGATATGAAATAATTTCTTTTTTAATATCACAATCCATTTTGATGCCATGTAAGAGGAAATCGCCATTTTTGTTTGTTGTAAAGTTGATTTATAAATAACATTTAAAAATATGCGTTTTTTTTAAAAATGTTTAATTATTTTAGAAGTTTATATAGTTCAAAAAATAAATTATGAGAGTTTAATTGTTAATATATTGCAGCACAATTTTTCTCTTTCTGTTCATATATCCTTTTTGTATAGCATAATTTTTTTTATTTTAAACTATCAGTAATAGGACTATTTAAGGTTAAAAGCTAATTACGACAACTGTTTGGTTGCATTTATCCTATCTTTGTTCACTTTCTAGGAGACTTTTATTAGTGTGACTCCAACTTAATTTCCATAACTTTCTTTTAGTCATATTATTGGTGTCTTTATTTAAAAAAATATATTTATTCCATTGAAAAAAAATGAAAAAAAACAAAATTTGTTATTATTTTTAAAATATTCAATTCGTTTTTAAAGTCTTACAGCTATAAATAGATGTAACGATCTATATTTTTACGAATATTTTTGTTATTGTATTGTAGTTTGTATTAGCAAATTATTTTAATTAGAAGCATTATATTATATAAGTAGTAAGTTAAAGAGCAATTTAACAATGAGAAGTAGAAAAAAATTAATTATTGAAGAAATTGGCCATAATAAAGTATTTTAAAAGAAAGGTCTTTAATTTATAGAAGAGAGATCCATAAAATAATGTGTAATAACAGGGTTATACATTTTTTTGTTTTAAAAAACTATTATAAAAGCTTTTATTCTGCCGTCACCAAGTTTAGCTGATTTTTCGAACAAAATTTTCTTCAAAAAGCAAATTTACCATATTCGGGGCTTTGAAAAACCACAAATTACTGTATAGAAGACATTGTATTCGCAAAAAGTTACTGTTTAGTATGTATTTTAGCCTAGCGATGTCATTAGGCCATATTTTATTGAAAATGTAGAGATTAGGACCGTTACGATGAATTCTGCGCGATAAGCCATTATGATAACCGACTTTTTTTGCCATGGTCTTGAAGGCAAACCACAAAAACAACTTATTTTAGCTTTATTAGGCGAAAATTGGATTATTCTTTAGCGAACAGGACTATTAAAAATAGCCATAATAGAAAGATAGGTTAAAAATGTTTTAAGGAAAATACGAAATTCCAGCAAATTTTGGAATTGCCTTCAAAATAACAAACTAACCAGCAACTTCTTAATTCTTATTCGAATATGAAATTGCTGCATCTTAGAACTGGAAAACGGCCATTTTTTTAACTTTCTCTATTATTTTCTTGATTTGTGGAATGATCCAAAGTATTGGGAACGCAACCATAGTAAGGAATACTGACGCGGAAAATTTATGAACAAGGAATTCAGTAAATTCCTGAACACAAAAGAATTAATAGATACCATTAAAACTAACAGTTCTGTATGATGGAATTCGAAACCGTATACCTATACGAATTAATAAATAAAAATGGAAACTATAATGATTATTAATAATTAAATTAAAATAATATTGTAAATATTGTATTTTATTTATTAAGCTTCCTTATGAAATTTGTGCTTCTATCAAATATATTCACATTTTTTGCTAATGAACTCAAACAATTGTCACAGTATTGGCCGATATTTTACAACAAATGAATTTCAAAAAAAGTTATGAAAATTTTCCTCGCAAATTGCCAAAACTAATGTTACTCTTTTGTCCTTAATTTTTAAACAGGATATCGTGGAAGTGGTTAAGTGATTAAACCTTGAGAGGGTCATAAAGAAAATTATTGTATTTTCTATTAGATAAAATAATTGTAAGAATAAATAAAAATAAAAAGATATATAGTTATTTTTTATACTTTACCCTTTTTGTTTTGTTTAAGATAAATTTTTAATTTTTTTCGTATAAAATTTCTTTTATGTGTACATATTAAATGTGTAATTTTTGTACGCAATGATTTGAGCTTGTATTGAATTTATCTTCTATTGAATTTCCTTTTTTGTGTAAATACTTCACCTTATATTATATACTTTTTATTATCAGGGAAAAGGCAAAGCTTCATTTCCATGTAACATTATTTTGCTAGAAATTTTTTACACATTTTAGAACCATTTATTGACAATTTGTTTATGTAAGTATTATCAGATATACTCAATAAATTTGATAGTTCTAAATTTCAGGGCTTTTTTTTTATTAATTCATACTTTATAAACAATAGGCAATTTATAACTTTGTATAAAAACTTTTCAAATAATTTGTAGGTAAATAATAATAACCTTTTTCTGCAGACATTTCTGTTTAGGATTTTTTTTTCAATTTCTTTTTAAAGAAGTTAGTAAATTCAATAAATTAAGGATAAGAAAATATATTTAGATTGTATTATATAAAACTTAATTTGAAGAAAAATTTTCTAATTTTTTAATTTATGAAGTTTTAAAAATATTGTTTTAATATAATAATTGGTTTGATGCAAGAAATAATCAATCACTATTAATTTGAAGAAATTTTTTAAAAAAAAATAATATTAATATTAAATAAAATATTATTAAGAGTATATACAAAATATAAATTGTTTAAAAATTTTCTATTATCCAAAGAGTATTTTTAAATATAATTTAATTACTCTTAAAAAATACCCTACAATAATTGGTCTTCTTCAAGGTATTATAGCATCTTCGTTCGTACAACATTTTACTTCTTTTTAATATTATGCCATAAAAGATACTAAGTTATAAGAATTGCATATAGCAAAAGATTTTTTAACAATAGAAAAATTAAAATTGAATATAATTAAATTTCAATTATTCTACTTAAAAAAAACTTAATAAAATTATATTTGTGAAATAATTTGTAAGAAAAAAAATTATTTATTTTTGCCTAGACACCCGATAACAGAAAAAGATGATTTTTATAATACAAATTGTATCACACAAAGCTGAATAATAGCAATTTTTACTAAAATTCCTCGTTTAGTTTTACTGTCTGATTAAATTTAAGAAAAAAAAGAAAATATAAAGGTAAGAAAACTATTAACGAAAAAAAACTATATTTCAATATGGTAGAAGAAAAATAAGCAATTTTTTAAAAAGAAAATTTCTAAGAATTAAGTAAATATTTTGGTACAATATTCACTTATTTTCTTCTATAAAAATTAGTAACTCAGATATACTAAAGCTATTTAATAAGCATATCTAATATATATTACCTATGTATTTATTATTATGACTATACTAAATACTTTTACTATTTTATTAAAATTATAAAAAATTAACTTAAAAATATTTTTAAAATATTTAGCACTTTAACTAGAACATTTATGACCTACATTATCCTAGTATAAACTCTTTCTACATTGAATTCAAATATTTTTTTTTATATGAAATTAATTATGAAAATTTTACTAATATTAAAACAAAATAAATATTTTTCCTATTCTATTTATATTAATAGATCCTTAAATTAATATATGGGTACACCTATATCTATTTACATTTTTTTTTTGTACATATAATATTGCAAAAAAAAATTATATATATAGTAAACAAAATACGTTATTTACAAAAGTATGTGTATGGTAGATACAAGTAATAGATTGTTCGAATTAATTTAGAAAATAATTATACAAACATATATGAGAATTATGTTATTTTAGTATATTAGAAAAAAATCCATCAATATGTTATAGAAAGTTAGTAGATAGATTGACACAGAATTATTCTGGATAATATATGTTAGTATATAGAGGACACGAATATGTATGTTTTACATACACAAAAATAAATAGTATTTATATATTTATAAATATTATATATACATTTACATCTATGTATATATTTAGTTAAAGAATTTGGTGTTATCACAACATTTATATGTATTTTGAGCTTTTAAAATTATTATTAATTAAAAAATAAAAAATATATATATAGATATATCATATATGTATTTATATATTTCAATCCTATTTTATTAAAAAAATTTTTTCCTGCATTTAATATACTTTAATATGGTCTAGGTTTTGATTTTGTTTTTAGCTTGCACAAAGTACCTCGTCTGTGGCATGAACAATGCGAGTTAATTCATTATCAGATTGGCCGCGATCGTTTGTCTAAAAATAAAATAATTAACAGAAAATTTGAAGAAAAACATAAAAACAAAAATTATATATTTGATTAAAAAACAAATAAAATAATTTTAATACATACATATAAATATATATATATATATATATATATAAAGATACACATGTAGATATTGTTATTTATTATAATATAATATTATACTAACTTATTAAAATATTTAGTATTATTATTAAAAAATTTAATATGTGTGTACAGAAAAAAAACAATAAAAAACCATAGCACTTTTTTCCATATCTCTTCTTCTTATTCTATCGTTACCTCTTCGATATTGCTATTATAAATCAGAGGTCAGATACATATTTTATTAATTTGTTTGCCTTTTTTATTAAATCTGAACTGAATAAATTTTATTTCAGAGAATTAAACGAAAAATAAAATTAGAAAAATTATTCTTTTTAAATTTATCATTTATTTAACTCCCAGGAAATAATTTTTCCAACTTTGTTCTTCATTTAAGTCTCAGAAATAAATATTGTTTACCTTATCTCCAAAGGAGTTAGTTTTAGAAAATGAGTGACTCATGAAAATGAAGCTGATTGATCTGTGTTCCACAACCATAATATTATCCAAAAATTCTTTTGATATTTACGAATATTTTGATTTTTAATCCCTTACCAATTATAATACAGAGTGTTTTGAAGGTGGTGGTAAGCTTACAATTTTAATTTGATGCCATTTTGGTTAGCTGTTATTTTGTCAGTTTTTATTTAACAGTCATAGGGAGGAGACGTGGAAATATTACTATGGAGCATTATAACCTTAATAATTATTTTAAACGTATTTAACGAAAGTAATTCATCAAGATCACTAAAAAAATTTTGTGAAAAGCTAGGTTGCAACACTATGAATTGAAATTACATGTTGTGCATTACAAACTCTGTAAAATTATAAAAGGCTTCATAATAAACTTTACTCCAGTGATCATAAGCATTATCGGTAATAGATAAAAAATGTTGAGCTTCGTGGACAAAACCATAATTTTAATAGCAAATTGCGCATTCCGGAGGTATTAGACTTATTTATCCGTTTCCTGATCAAATTATGTCGAAAAGTAATGATGTCGATTAGTCTGCTCATACTACAGCTTTAACTGACCCTATATTTTGCTGGGATACTTAAGGGAGAAAATTTCTAATCGACCGGAGAAAATTAAACAAGTTAAAGTTAATACATTTTTGTATTTGAAAGCGTGTAGAAAAATGCCCTCAAAAGAGAAGACTTTACTACAAGACTAGAGGCAGCCATTAGGCCAATACTATTTTTTAGATATAATTGCCAAGCCTATATACATGATTTTGTTTCAATAAATTACTTATTTTTAATTTCATTAAAAATTATCTAAAAAAAAGTTGTTAACATACAATATCTTTAAATCATTCTGTTTGTTATTTAATATTGAAAAGCTCCTTTTAAACTTAAGAAGATAATTCTTTTAATAAAAAACATAAATAATTAATATAAATTGCTATTAATAAAATGAAATAAAATAAAAGATACTATTGCTGAAATTAAATGCGTTTAAGCTTTATAAGAAATATGAATAGAATTTACTATTTTTTAAGTAAAATACTCGTAATTTGCTAAATTTTCCTTAATAGAATAAATGAATTAGATTTATTTTCAAGTAAATATGGATTCACTTTATAAAATCCATAAGTCATTAAGATTCTAAACAAAAAAAAAACTTATAAAAAGCAGATTATTTTTTTAAAAATTGGTATTGACGATTTTAAAATAAAAATATTAGGAATATACAATATTATTAAAAATAGTTTTTTTTTCCTAAAATATATTAAACGATATATTTAGTTTTTTTTCGCAGGTATTTTATTTCATAAACGGATCAATAATAATGAAAAAATACGAGTATATATACTCGTACGTCTATATTAAGAAACATGTATCTTTTTAAGTGAAAAAATAATATTTCAAAAAAAATGTTCATATATAAAAGAAAAATATAATTTTTTATTTTATAATTCTTTTAAAATAATTTTAATAATAATTAATATAATAATAAATCAAATCAAATCAAATACATACAGAACAGACATGTGGCATATGAACAAGTACTCCTCCAACTGAATGTGGTTCAGGTTGGGGTACCGCAACTGGTACTGGACCTATAAAATAATAGAAAATATTATTTTTAATTGAATATTTAATAAATTTGTTGATGTTATATATATAGTAAAATTTTTTTTATTTTAATTGCAAAAATTCGAACGAAATTTTTATTGTGTTTTTATGTTCGGTATATTTATGTACGCGTGTACACTTGAAGAAGCTATATTTATAAATTTTATTTTATGATGCACAATTGACAAAAAAAAGTATATTCTATTATGATTAATTTAATAATAATAATAATAATAATAATAATTATGTATGATATTTTTAAGGATTTAAAAAAAAAACAGAACAAGCACTTGTGCAATGAAAGCCATGCAAATTTGTATAAGGAGTTGTGTAATAAAAATTCGTGAAAATATTAACTTTGTGTAAATTTGTGTAAATTTTAGTTATTCCAAGAGGATTAATCTTTGGAAAGCATATCAAATTTTATTGTGTTATATACTATTATTGATATTAAATAATAAAATATTATATATTTTTCATTAGTATAAGTGGCAATAATAAACCATTTTAGTGTAAATTTTTTGAAAAAATAAAAAACAATAATAACGCTGCTAACTAATTTTATTCTTGTTTGCTGTTCATAAATTTCGTCTAAATTCACCTGCCATTATAATTATTTTTCCAGGATCATCTGAAAGACATGGTAACGCTGTGATATTATGATAAGTATGGGAAAAAAAGAAAGATTTAAGGATTATTTTCAGAACATATACATATGTATATACAATGATTAATAAGTATAGTTTTTGTGAATAGTTTGGTGCAATACTTATAAATCTATTATATAATTTTACAAAACAAATGAGAATTATTTTCAATGCATATATATTTAAAAAAAGTAAAATTTTTTTTAATATATAATTTAGATTGTGTTAAAAGGATTAGAATTTGGAAAAGAATTTTATTTGATTTTATACTATATATATATTAGATGATGAATAAAGAGAAGAGTGCATTCATTTACGAACAATATTTATGTTTTACACTTTTTTTTCATTGGATTTGTTTTGATCCATTTTGTACATTTTTTGTAAAAGAATAAGCTTCTGTATTAAATATACCTCCAAATCCGCCAAGAGGTCCTAGAGGAATCGGTAATGGTGCCATTGATAAGGATATATCACGATCTCTTGACTTTTCCTTTTCAGATTCAGGTGGACTTTTTCGAGCTGATTTTTCTTCTTCTAATATATCTTCAATTGGTGGCTATAAATTTTTACAGAAAAATATTCACTTTATTATATAAAATTGTAATATTTTTAAAAGATCACACATCTGGAGGCCGGACAGGATTTTCTGGTGCCATAAATTGAACCAATTTTGTAGAGAGCTGATGCCACATAATTGAAGCTTCACAATATGCACATTCAGAGACCTTTACAGAGAAACAAATTTTTTTTTTTAACTAAATAACTTAAGGAAAATAATAATTATTTTTTTAAATTCTTTTTTATATAATGAATTATCCCATAAAATTAAAAAAAAAGTATCAAAGAACGAATTATTTTTATTACCTTTAAAGAGCATATGTGACTACTTAAACCAACTCTGGCTGCCGTGACCATACACTTTATTAGACGGCAAACACTTTCGCAAACTGAGGTATGAATCCCCATATGTTGTTCGACATCTTGAAGTTCCATTTGCTTCAACAGTATGTCCAACATTAAAATACAACAAGTAAGATTATGTTCAGTATCGGTTGAAAATTCAGTATGTCTTGATGTTGGTGCTTCGTCATCTGATAGTGCTGATGTATTACCAGACTCATCTTCTACAACCGGAGCTATGAAAAAAAAATTGACTTTAAGTAAGCTTTTAGTAAAGTTTTACTTTCATACATATAGAACTTCTTCTTGGTGGCTGATGTGTTGTATCCTTTGTTTTTTCTTTAACTTGTATTTTAGATCCTTTACTTTCTTTTTCTTTCTGTAATTCATGCTGTACACCATATTTCATAATTCGTACACCATCGCCAAACATTGCAAATAATTGTTGCAAAGGAATCAAAATTTCAAGTTTTGATAATATTTGAAGCCAATGCAAAGCTTGTTGTTGAACTTTAGCAGTTGTCTTCTCAAAACGAATTGCCACAAAATTGTACATAGTTTTTGCATCGAAACCAAGTGGAGACATATCTGGATCAAGAATTTTACTTAAAACTATCTTTAATTCACCGAGCTCTTTTTCAGGCACATCATTCGTTATAGCTTCCATCCAATGTGGCATTACGTAGTCCCAAATTTCCGAAGTAATAACTTCATATGGAACAAGACAAATTAGACGTTGAAGTCCTTCCTTTAGATGGCTAGTTCGTGAAGCCAATGTTTCCCAATGTCCACCGACACGAGCGTATTCCGGTGGATGTGGCAATAAACAGGAAATAAAAACCTAATCACAATTAGAAATCAATAAAATTTAATTTACATCAAATATTATTCATTTTACTTTATAATGTGTCTTGCAGATTTCCTTAAGCCATTGACATACATGTTCCATTTTTAGTCTTTCTATTATACTTTCAACGGCATCTAAAATAAGAAGTAGTTGCAATAAACAATAAGTAAAGTTTGGTAGTTTTTTTTGAGTTCTTATCAAAATACCATCATAAGAGTAAGCGGTCACATGAAACCAATGGAAGAGCATAGAAAGAAGTCTGCCCAATACCTCATCTGGTGTATCAGGTATTGGAGTGCATCTTCCTACTAGTAACCAAATTCCATAGCGTCCTAGTAATTGCCTTTCTTCTAATGAAATATTATCTTGGGGCACATTTCCGCCACTATTTTTCGAGTCTGAACTTCCAGATTCTTTTCCTGGCTCAAAATTCATTGGTTTAGCTTCACGCAATAGGCTAACTATAGATTCGACCATATACATTCGCATTTCTGGCTCCATCTGCCAAGCTGGCTGTAAACTACGATGTACAATATGATCTCCTCCTCGCCGATTATTGTGACGGTTATTATGACACTGCAAGCAATATCTTATTGGATGATTACCATTATAACTAGCACATTCTGTAGAAAAACATATCGAAAAAGCATCCTTTTCATTCGAACGGCAATTTTTATTTTCACAGATCATTGATACTTGTTGCATTGGATGCAACATATCACCAAAAGTTAAGTTCGTATGCTCTCGATGAATTTCATTAGCACATTCAATACATAAATATAATGGTGGTGGACAATCAGGGGCATATGTAGTACTAATATTATGATTATAACAGACTTTCGCTGCTTCAGCATTCCCAGCATTTGGGCATTGTTCTCTTTGGCACACAAAAGGAATCAAGTCATCTGAAGATTTAAATTTAAATTCTCAATATTTAAAATTATCGCAAAAATAATGTTAAACAAATAAATCTGTAAATCATACTTGTTAATTTTGCAAGAAGTCCTTTCCTATCAAAAAGATTTGCATTAAATGCAGGCCAATAGTAGAATAAAAGTTTAGCTGCTGATGATCTTGATGCCGCTGTTCCGTATGCAATAACGCAGAGTATATCCCTAACAACATTATACTTCAGACGCATTAAACATTCCAATAGTTGACAATGATGAGCTAAATGTATAAATATTAAATTAAATTTTTAAAACTATAACACTAAAAAAAGCTCAACTAACCTGGATTATTTGAATATTGAAAGACCATCATTATTACTGAAGAAACCGATTGGCAAGCTTGACATTCTGGTTCGCCTGGATTTTGTCGAGCTAAAAAATTACAACAAATTTTTTTTTAATTATTTTTTTTTTAATTAAAAAAGGACAGAATATTATTTACTAATGGTAAATGGAAGAATGTAGTAGCATAATGAGTTAATAACTTCTTGATGTAATGCTGGTGGTAGTACTGATATTGTTGAACTAGTCAGATAGGGTAAGTTATCTATAAGATCCTTGTCGAGAAATGGTAAAATGCATCCCAAGCACTGTAGAAGTGCTTTACCGAAAGCTGAAATAAAATACAAAAAAAACGTATAGAAAAAGTTCTTTATATTATATGAAAAACATTCTTAAATACTTATTTGTCCATATTGAATGCAAGGGGCAACATCCAAAAGCATGGTTAGTGCATTGTATAAATTTCCATATTCTAAGTTTGGATAGGATGCCATACGTATATGATCCTGACTAGGATCTTTGATAAGTTGATGTGGCGAGTTAAGAACATCTTTTAAAACAGCTATTAAAAAATAAATATTATTGAATATTTACTAAAATTAAAAGATAATGCTTGCGAAAACATACTAAGTAAAGTTTGTGAAAAATATTTAATGGTGTTTGCTATATCTACTCCAGATGGTGCTGGTAGCACATTATGTAGCAATCGAAGATGGTATTCGTGGAGAGATCGTAGCTTAGCCTGAACTGAATATTATTCTCAAGTTAATTTACAATATTCTATAATAATGGTTTTTGCAACAACAACAAAATACTTACAGGCTGCACCTCTCGTGCCCATATTAATGAGCTGAATTTTAAAACTTCCCGTCATTTAAAATGATGTTAATTCTTACATTCTTCGCCAAGAAAAGAAGTTTGTAGTTGTCTTTAAATTGTGCAAAATTGAAAATAGTTTATAATTATTTTAATCATTTATCGACGTTAGATAAAGAGGTTTTTTTTTTAAATTACATGCAAATATTGCAATAACTGCCAACATCTAAAACCTTTTGCGTATAGTAGGGCTATTTTTTTTAAATGCAAATTTTAAATAAATATTAATATATAAAGTTACACGAGTATATACTATAATTGTACTAAATATACAAGTACGTATATAGAATATATTTAAAAAAACGCAAAAGATTTAATCTGTTATTAAGAACAAACATCAAAAACCATTCAACATTTATTATAATTGCGCACATTCAAAATGATAGTAACCATGTTCTACTTACTATGTGCTGTAAATAATTTATATTTGTAAACTTTATTTATAACTATGTAATTCTAATAAATATTTTACGAGTATGTTTGGCGATGAGGCTTCACAGTATTTATTAAATGATTAAATATAAAATTAGTATTTAGTCTGAAATTTTCAAAAATATTTATAACTTATAATGTTAAGGCTATTTAGTTAGAAAAAATATAGAAATAATTATTGATAGATAATATATATGGATAAATAAAATATAATTTAAAAAGCAATTATTAAAAATAAAATTAATATTTTCAGAAAAAAAAACAGAGAAATAATTATTCATAAAAATTATATATGATATATATAAAATATAATTTCAAAAAAAGCAATTCGATTTTGCCCAGTTATTGTTTAAGGAAAGCAAAGCTAATAGTTCGTACCGGGTTATCCATTTTGTAGTTTAAAAATAACTGCTCCCCGTCATTTGATAGATGTTAAGGTCATATTTATTTAGTTTAAAATTTGCCATTTCATAATGTGAACTCATTTCTGAAAATTACCATATATGAGGCTCTGAAAACCCGAAAATATGTGTGAAAAAGCCATTGTATCCGCGGAAAGTGACTGCCAGTTATGCATTTTGCTTTGTAGTTGTCATTTCCCCGTATTTCTTTGCAAAGGAAGACAGAAAAATTGTTACCGTTAAAGCTCAGTTCTATGGGCTGAGCTTTAACGGCAACTATTTTTCTGTCTTCATTTGCAAAGAAATACGGGGAAATGAATTATTTAGTCTAAGCTTAAAGGTTCCATAAAAAAAGGTCCACGAAGCCATACAAAACTAAAAATATAGGTTTTATTTCACAAAAAGATTTCAGAACGAGTAATTATGGGATTTAGTGAACTCAATTAGACCCCCAGACCGTAACATTTGATGCCATTAGATATTTTCTTGTAGAGCTAAGCAAAAGTTCGTATATTGGCAGACAATTCTTAAACTAAAGAGTATTAAAATTCAACAACCGTAAAGAAGTAACCGCCAAATTCCAGCCCAAAATATATTATCAAAAAATATCGACTCCTGGCAAAAAGTCATATGGCGATTATTTAAATGATGTGATATTTATAATGGCAAAGTTTAAGCAATATAATGAAATAAATACAATTAAAAATTAAATTTAGATCAAAATCTAAATTTAAGTGTATTTTATTTAACTTTAATTGGATAACCCGTTAATATTATAAGATATAAATTAAAAAATACTTTTATCGAGTTTTTACTTAAGTAAAACAATGCTTTAAATTTTTTCATTATCAAATTGAATATGCACTGATGTATTATCAGGTATTCTCTAAATTATCCGCTATATCCAAGTAAGGGTCATGAAAATATTTATTAAAATAATTCCAAAAAATTTAAAAAAAAAAATATAAATAATTTTTATTATTATTATTAATAAAATATTACTTGAGGTTATTATACAATAAAAAAATATTACTTGAGGTTATTATAATTTTAGAATTTAAATCTAAAATAGAAATTAAATTTAATAAAAGATTGTTAGAAGTATTAAGTATATTTAGTATGTACAATTGTGAATCAATTTTATCCTATAAAATTGTGTAAAGAGAAATACTAATAATAAAAATTAAAAGAATAAAATTATTATACCAAAATAGTCAATATTATAATATATTAAAACTAAAAATGGAAATAATTTCTAAAAGTTTGAAAACAACTGGATTGACACCTGTTACGCTTAGGACTAAACGTAAGTCCCGTCAAAATATATTGATTTTTTTAAGGAATCAACATGTGTCTAACGTTACCTAGTAACTTACATAAAAATAAAAATACGAGTATCTATTTTAGTATGTATTAAATTTGAAAATCAGCTGATTTATACAAACAGCTGATCAACTATCTATTTCGCATGTCAAGGAATTTCAGGAGTCATGGATGTTGAGAGCTTTCAAGATGGATGTCGTGCTAAGATGAAAATTTTTTCCATGATGGTGTTACATAACAGAACTGATAAAATTATGTTAAAATTTTCTTATGAAAAACATTTTCCAAACTATTTATTACATCATAGATAAAATTTAACTACATTTAATTGATTATTTGTAACAAAAGCACGATTTTTCGGGCGTACGGCAACATACACCAAATAATGATTTTTTTTTTCAACAATTACATTTTCTAATTCGCATTTACCGAATAAATTTCATATTAATTAGTGATATGATTAATATGATGACCATTTTTTTTAATAATGGAATCTATCTGGATAGTGCTATATTTATTAATAACTGCTATTATAATTTTTTTTTAGTGTACGCCCTAAATCTTTGAACAATGTTGTGAAGCACAATTAAAATACACTTTTCAACAAGCATACAGATCTCTCACCCACAAAATACATTTTATTGACGTACTATTACAATATTATAATAAAAATTTAACTTTTTAATTATTTTTTGTCAGATTTTCTGACAAAATTTATAAATTTCTCACGAACTTATGCACTTGGTTGTTAACTAGTAATACAAGATGTCCGTCGACTGAGGTAAAATTCGCAATGGACTATGCGTAAAATTCGGTCACTCGCACAATTTGTCAGAAGAAAATCGATTTTTAACTTCAATGAATATATAAGCTCTATTATCAGCTGATAGTGGGGGTGTATATTTGATGGTGTATTGTTGTTATTGTTTTCTTTATTCTGCCGGTAAATAAAAATTACCTGTTGCATATATTCTTATATATACTTATGGCTTCTAAAAGCTCAAAGTAAGCTCTTACAGTAAACTACAAAATTACCAATCGTTAAGATAGTGTTATTTTCTAAAGCAGGAAATAGTTTCAAAGCCAACATGCATATTACAACTTACTTGTTCAGATAGGTTAGAATAATCATCTTCACTTTGCAACTATTGGTCATATTTGAAGCTTATTTATTTGGCTTTCAGTTGTAGGAATTTTCATTAAAATATTTTTTGCATTTCTGAGCTTTTTGAGTTGGGTTTTTTTAAAAGTAAATTTAACTGCACTTACTGAAATAAATAATATTAATATAAAATATAAAAATGAATAAATATTATACTCGTAGATATGCTTTTTCGAAATTATATTTTGTTTAAATAAATAAATAATTTTTGAAATTGTATTAATACATCTTAAAAGGAAACCTGCATATTGAACTGACAGTTAAATTGCCAAAAAAATTTCATTAAGTGTAGTTTGTATTCAAATAGTTCTTGTACATTATTTGGTTTATAAATGAAATAATTTCTCTGGTAATCTAACCGAAAGGATAGTATAAACAATAGAGAAATAAATACACTGTTTGACAACTATTTGGTATCATCCACATTTTTACGATTATTTTTGTTATTAAAGGTTGTATTGGTGTGAAATTTTCTTTTTAAGTAAGTATGAGAATAAACCGAATTTTAGCGAAATGGAGGGAAATTTTAATAGTTTTTTAATCTATCGTATTGACAAAAAGCTGCCATCAATGCGACATCTGTTTTTTGTGAAGTTTTATTTTATTTAAGTTGCAAGTAAAATATAAATTTAAGCATTGCAAGTGGAAACAAATTACGTAGTGAATATATTGGCATAATTAAAGTATTTAAAAACTAAGGTCTTACATTAAGAGCAAAAAGGCAGTCTTATAAGATTTAAAAAATTATGGCAAACATCAAACGGTAGTAGTTAAAATAGCCATAATAGAGTGAGAAAAGCAGGCCTATTTTAGGGAAAGTTCCGAATTCTGTCTTCAGTGCAATTTAGAATGCAGCAAAAGTTGGAGTGTCGTCAGGAAATTTTTAAGGCTTTCTCGATTTTCAAACGATTGTATCTTAAAAAAAAGCCCTTCTTCAAATAAAAATACAAACTGTAAAGGGATCATCTATTACAATGAAAAGCAGTATTGTATTGACCATAACTTAACAACACCTAGTATAAAAGCATCTCTTATTATTTTCACGATTTGGGGTAGGTCCCAAATTATTTGGAACACCCATCATAGTAGGTTTGGTTTATGTTAGTTATGGTCTGGGAAGCCATTACATACTGCAATGTTGGAAGCCTTGTTGTTCTGTCTCGAAAATAACCCACAATAAAGGACAAATGAACAAAATGAATGACTTATGGTAAAACTGATAATGGACTTGTCATAATTCAGCAACATATGGTATACAGTGCGATTTATAGAGAAATTATTCAACGAAAAAAACTGTTACAATCACTGTATTTTTTGTAGTAAAACTGGACTGACCGATACAATCATCTTATTTGAACATCATCGAAAATGTGTAGAGTATACTGTTATATAAAGGCGGAATACAGCACAAGGACACAACAGAATTAATAGATTCCATTAAAATTAATTTTAATAACATTTCTAACAATATTTAAAAATGAAAATGATGCTAATCAATTAAAAAACGTTTATTCGAATAAATAAATGAATTAAAATAGAAATTTCTTTTCTCAAAATTAGTGATTAATATGATATTTATATTTACGCTTATAGACCCAAATAGTTGCTACACTGCTGGCAGATATTTTCGAGCAAATAAATATTTTAAAAATCCTGGGAAATTTATATAGTTTAGGATTGAATAATAAAAAGTGATGATTGTTAATTACTTTTTGAAAAAAAATAAAAAGTCATTTTATTTGTCTTTCTGTGATAGTGGATATTTTTGAAAAGTTACCTGTACAATATTAGCGGACAATTTAAAAAAATCAAAAAGTTTTTAACAATAAAATCTACAATATCAGTTAATATAAGTATATGATATTCATCACTGTAATTTTTGTTATTAAATGAATAAAAGTTTGAAAATATGCAAATTAGAAAAGGTAATGTTTATGAAAATGAATCGAAACTGTGACAGAGGGCGTATACCTATCAGTATAGCTATAAATATAATGAAAATATTAGAAAAAGGTTCATATTTACATAAAGCATAAAGGTATGTTCCAGTATAAGATGTACGGTCACATCATGTTTTTCAGATTGGAAACACGAATATAAATACCGCAAGAGCGATAGTAAAGTGCATTTATTCTTATAGACGTCACAGTTAAAATCAAAGTGCACCAGAAGTACAGTTTCTTATAGTCGAACTATGGCCGATTAGTCGAGTGCAACCAAGGTGAAATATTAAAGTTGAAATTTTCGATCCTTTCTAAATGCGATTTTCCAGATGTTCCAGCCCAATATGTGGGTGGCTCCGTGACAGAGTCATTTCGGCACAGTTATGTTGACTAGAAAATGTTGCTAATCTAAACCTTCGAACTCTTGGGCTCGGAATGCTCTACACTTAGCACAAATCGGCCAGCCCAGAAACTAATATCTTCTTAGAGTATATGCGCTTGATTTCTCAGAATTTTTTCTAAAAGATGAATTTTCACTTCCTTTGGCGACGGGGGCGTTTGTTCTCGCAAAAATACGATAAAGCTATTTTTCTTTTCTTTTTGAATATATGATTTACAGTTAAGTTTCATAATAGTCTAGCCAAACCCTCCCCTTAACAAAAAATATTAGATTAATTCATAACTTACAAATGCATGCTATGAAAAAGTCTTTTTTTGCTGTAATTAATGCAATAGATATTTTCATGCAACTACAACTAAGATTATAGGGACTTGAATTATGATTCCTTAATTTTCATTATTGTCATCAACTCTTGTAAATAAACTTGTCTGAATTTTATGCTTATAGCTTTGGGGCTTTCGAATTATCAATAATTCAATTAATAATTGAAATGATTTTCAAACAAATAGTTATTAATTCATAAACGGTTTATGAATTAATAATAAATTATGATTGCTAAAAATAATAGAACTTATTTAGGATGATTTTATCTGTGTGAATTTTGTCTATAATATGAAGTCCCACTATTTATATACATAAATCCAGTTGTAGAAAATTATTTTATTAACTTTCAAAGATGTATTAAAACTATTTATATTGAGACTTTAATATTGAAGTTTGCTGGAATATATATAATTTGGATAACAACTTGTTCATAAATTGATAATTTGCTTAGAAACGATTTAAAAAAATTATTAAATACTTCATTTATAATTTTTTTTAACTGAAATTTATACTTGAGACTTATCTGGCAGCACTGAATTAACACCACTGACAGTGAGCTGGCAGTACTGACTCCCTTAGACAGAGCGTGGTATAGGAAGTTGAGTTTTTATTGAACAGCGAAATTTTGAGCAACGATATATGTGTATCATCAATTTTTTACGACTTACGAAAAGTTACAACGTTGGACGTGTGAATGGGCACATTTCTTATAAGGATCACAATTTTTTAAAGGCATAAAGCAATTTCGGAGGTCCGAGAAATAGTAAAAGACGAACCTTGATCAGCCTTCAACATCGAAAACTAATGAAAATATAGAGATAGTGCCTCCAGAACAGGTTTTTTTTTATAAAGAAGTCTCAACTATGACAAAATCCCCTGTCACGCGTCCAACTTCATCAACGTGTTCTTGTCAAAATAAAGGAGTCCAGTGGTTTTCAAGTCCATCTTTTCACCTAAATATAGCCCGTGTAACTTTTTTTTGGCACTTTCTATAACATCCAAAGGAGCTGAAGATAATTCCACTTACTCGTAAAATGGTTCAGCACAGCTACAAAGATGGAAACAACGCACCCGCCGATAACTAAAGGTACTACTTTGAGAGATAAGATTGATGTTTAAAAATACAATAAAATTAATGTAAAAAAAATCAGTTTCATTTCTTTTATGCTTTACCTTAAAGTCCACAAATATTTTATAGCTATACATATTTTGAAATCTTCCATTCTAATTGTTTTCCTGCTGTGGTGCTAGAACCCCAAAATTAGAGGATTGTACGTTTTGAAACCGAATTTTAGGTGTATAATATAATAACGAGGTCGTTTGCATGCATATTCTTTAAACTTAGAATATTATTCTCAGTACTTTTCTGCTACAGCTCGTATGTAGTTTCAGAAACCTAAAACTGCCTAGTTTCTTCAAATCAAAAATAGAATTTATTCAAAATTGAAAAAAAAAATATTTGCAAATATTCAGAAATTTCAGAACTCAAAGATAATACCAAAAGATTATATCAATATTAATACCAATAATTACTACTAGAAATAAGGCGATTAATTTTAATATGTCTCTATATATGTATGAGTGGTTTTAAAAATCAGATGTATCATGTCCGGGATCGGTTCTATTCTAAAACCGAAACAGGTGAATCTCAGATGTTTTCAAGTGCTAAGGTCGGTTATTATGGGAAACGCATCTTTATCCTGCACATTTTAAAAATAAAACTGTGAACAGAATAGTGACAAGTCTTTTAATAAAACATTGAGAAACTCAATGCGTACCTGAGAAAGGATAACAGTACTTCGAAGATCCTTTCTTCAATTTAGTGCTTGCTAGATTTTCTCGTGGGAAAAGTAAAACTATTTTTTTTATAGGCTATTCAGGATTTTTTTTCTAATACCACCTTTGTAATAATACCACACCTGTCTAAGCAATCTATAAAAAGGATAAGTCTTATTCAAATCAATTTAATTTGTATGACAATTGAACTTGCCATTTTATTGAAATTATATACAATTGTTCTTTAATTTTATATTAATTATTTAAATTTGGAATTTTATGTGAAAATATTTGGAAATATAATTTTAATTTTTTTGTGGTAATTTCAAAGGAGTTATCTACAAAAATTAAAAATAAATCACAGCTTTTTTATATGAAATAATTTGTTAGAATTTTTTTTCTTTTAGTGCCGTTAATACTAATATAAAAAATATACTATTTTTATGATAAAAATATTATTGAATCAATATTTTTTAATTATTGGAAAGGATTCAATAGCTTTTAAAAAATATATTTACTCATATATGCCCAAATATTCAAAATAATACTGTGACCACAATTTTTATATATTTAAAAAAAAATTGAAAAAGTATTTTTTAAAAGCAATTAACAATTTGTATCGATTTGCTATCTATTGATCCAAAAATGGAAGTCATCATGGTTTTTTAAACAGCTTGATGATAGATTTGCTAAATGATCAAGATTCAGTTTATAGTATGTGCTTATCTTCCAAAAATTAATTTTTTCGAGTGTCTACATATTGCAATGGTTATTAAAACTATACTCGAAGTCATTTGCTTACACAGTAAATATCGATTAAATCAAGAAGATTAAACAAACATGCATGAAAAGTTATAAAGTATGGCTTTTGTTAAACAAAATAAAAAAGACAACAAATAAAACTGCATTTAGAGATAGAGTAAAAATCGACAGGTGAACATACTCATCTGCAATTCACCGCCCCAAATGAAAATGGCAATGTTGAGATATGGCAAAAACAGCTTCCAGCTAAATGAACGCAAAAATTCATAAATAAAAATTATTGCGGAAGCCAAATTTCAATATTTGCATAAGAGCGCATCTTTCACACGATGGCTGCGTAGGTTGACTTAAGTACAGGTAAGATGTTTCGTGAGAAATCCAGTGTAACCAGGTATGGTTTTTATAGCAATGCTATACGTAAATTTTTTCTAAACTATGTGTATTAGTTGAGCTTGTAGATGGACTGTTACAAGATTTTTTTTTCGAATAGTTAGCTGTTTACCATGAATTTGTCAAGTGTACGAGTACGTAGTTGTATTAACTACGAGTACTAATTGATTGCTTAGATACTATAAATGGTTGAAGTTTATTTCAATTGATTGGAAAACATGTCCGGTAGTAGTATTTTGCATAATTTTTTATAGAGCATCTTTCATTATATCTATTTATATCAAGAATATAATAAAATTACCTTAAGTATATACAAATGAGTGTATGAAAAATTGATTTTAGTTGTTGAAAGAAAAATGATTCTTTAAGCAAATTGAATAAGACTTTAATTGAAAACTGAGATTACCCAAGATCATATTTTTATTATATTAAATGTTAAATTTATTTACTTATTTAGTATTTTAAAACCTTAATAAAATCCTAAAATTTTATATATCAATAAGTTACCTTACTAGATAAATAAAGCAAATCTTTAAATAGTTTAGTTAGACTTTACTAAGTCATGTTAACTTAGAGGAGATCTAATAAAATGAAAAGTTTAATTCTGAATCAAAAATAGAATTTTGGGCTTTATAATTATTAAAATTATTGTTCTCCCTGAAAAATCATAAAAATAAATTATAAACTATTTATGATAAAATAATATTTTAGTGTATCATTAAAATACTTTGTGTATGTGTGAATTTGGTCTAGACCTGCTGACGCAAAAAACGTCATAAGGATGGGACCTGCCCCGTTTTCTGGTGCCAATCGCAGGGGAGTCCTGCTACATTTTCTGGGACCATAAATGACCCTGCTATAGACTTTTCGAATAGGATATTCCTGATCCATCCAGATTTACCAGGACTGCGGACAAGATTGCTTGAACAATCCTCTTCCCAAATGCAGTTGAGAACACGCAAGTTTTTTAAGAATATTTGAGGACGAACAAGGTTAATGTCCTTTACAGCAGTAGCTTAGATTTTATGGCCAGAATGTTGAATGGTTCTGAAATGGATTCGGCTTTTTTTATTCTAATTAATTTATCTAAATTATCAACTCTCTAATTTATGTATAAAGTTTTATTTTGATTTCATATATGGCTTTAATCTCCGCACAGAGAAGATCTGATTAGTTATTAATTTACCTGGAGTAAGACCTCTCCGGGGCAGGGCCTATATTTTTACGGAAGATTGCGGGTATCCTTTCTAAAAGGATAGCAAAGAATATATTATATTGGGTTGTTCGGAAAGTAATTTCGTTTCATTATTCTATTGGAACACTATACCTTTTCTATTGACCAATTCTGGCCTTTTTTCTTTAAATGAATCATTCAATTTGTCGAACTGATGATAGTACACTTCAGAATTGATCGTTGTGTTGCTCGTTAGAAGCTCAAAATAAACGATATCAGCTGTCAAAATATATATGATTATGTGGGTTGAGTGTGAAGTTGGTTATAAAAAAAACAATTAAGTCCTCTGTTGGGACAACACGAAATTACTTTCCGAACAACCCAATATTATAGATGGTTCTCAGCAACGTTATACCTCTATAATTACACTCAATTCAGTTGACAAATCGCTTTTACAGTTTTTTCGATTCTAGGTTAACTTCAAAAAGCGATACCTCCTAATCGTGTTCAGTCTGGTTATTATAAAGCAGTTAATAAATATATTCCACACACCACTTCAATATGATTTCTTGTTTTCAACCCATGTTTTTTTCCAGAATGAAAATGGATTCAGTATTCAGCATTCTTTTCTTCATATTCAGCTCGAGCCTGTAAGCCAATAATAAATAGTAACAAAATACCTTTTTTTTCATAAAAATAGAAAATTAATTAATTACCTATTTTTTTATTTTTTATTTTATTTGACAGGTTTTCATTTCTATGTTACACATAGACATGAGAACACAGTCACTCCTATGGAGCATATAGCGGCACTAGAGACTCTGTGAACTCTCTCCATCTGCTTCTGTCCTGAGCCAGCCCTTTTACTTCCGACCATGATTTGCCAGTTTGTTGGTGTTCGCGCTCGACTGATCTTCTCCAAGTGGTCCTTGGACGTCCTCTGCTGCGATTGCCCTGTGGGTTCCAATCTAGTGCCATCCTTGCTATGTCCGTAGGTGGTTTTCGCAAGGTGTGGCCAATCCAACTCCATTTCCTGCGTTTGATGTTATCTAGCAGGGCTATTTGCTTCGTGAGAAGAAGCAGCTCATCTTTCGTTATCCAGTTCGGCCAGAAGATCTTGCTTATACGCCTCAAGCATCTGTTCACAAATGCTTGAGGCTTACGAGTCGTGCTGTCTGTTACTTTCCATGTTTCGCAGCCGTACAGTAGGACTGGATTGACGTTTGAGTTGAATATTCGCAGTTTGAGTGCTATGGAGAGGTGATTGGAACGCCACACGTTCCCAAGTGAGGTGTACGCTTGTCGCGCCTTGTTGATGCGCGTTTGGATGTCTATTTCAGTTCCACCATCCTTGCTGAGCATGCTGCCAAGGTAACAGAACTTTTCGACATCTTCAACTTGGGTACCGTGTAGCATCAAGGGTCTCTCGCAGGTGGCGCCGATACACATCAATTTGGTCTTCTTGATGTTGATTCTCATCCCAACTTTTTCGGCGTTGGAGGCCAGAGCATTCAGTTTCTCCTGAATGCCGTTGAAGGTGTGGGACATGAGGCATATGTCGTCGGCGTAGTCCAGGTCGTGGAGCTTCTCACACAGTGTCCACTGGATACCGCTGCTGGCTGTGCTGTTAGTGCGTTGAAGGACTAGGTCTAGGGCGATTATGAAGAGGATAGGCGAGATTATGCAACCTTGCTTGACTCCTCTCGAGATGTTGAATGTATCGCTGTTTCGTCCCTTGAAACGCACTCCATACGGGGCCTCGCGGTATAGTTCTCAGATGAGATCGATGATGGCCTGCGGGATGCCCAGTTCATCCAGAGCACTCCAGATGGCGTCGCGAGAAATCATGTCAAAGGCTCTTTCGAAGTCAACGAAGAGATGATAGAGCGGGCTGTTCCATTCGTTCGACTGTTCAATGATCAAATTACCTATTAAAACCAAAAAAAAACATTAACTTAAACTACCAAAAATCTCAACGCAGATGAAAAATAGTACTTCTACTTCTATAATATTTCTTTCCAAATGTCAATCAAAGATTCATTACCTTTAATACATATACACAAAAATTATGAAGTTCCATCCTATTTAGCTAATAATAATTTAAAACACTTTTGAAGATGTAAAATATTTTATAGCGATAAGAAAGAAAAATTCATTTTAAAAGTTAATTAAAGCAATTTTTTTTAAATAATTTTCATTAGGAATTTAATAGAATTGGATTTGTAAATAGATATAAATTCGAATAAGAAACTTCACATTAACTAACCACAATTGATTAGTTTCAATTAATTTAAGACAAAACAAAAACTTGTCTAATAACATATAATCGTAGCCTATAAAATGCAATCGTACAATGCAGTATTGAACTTGCAATCGTAAAATTTAATTATAATAAAATTGTGCTAATATAAACCATAATTGACTGGAAGAGCTTAGTTGAACCAGGTATTGTTAGATTAAAAAGTGCTTAATTTCTTAAGAAATTAAATTGATTTTTATATCCTGTCAATTTATATAAAATTCGGTATTGGTTGTATTGACTTAAATGGTAAAAACTACAAGTAGACATTATCCCTTGATATGATTTAGTGATGAACATAAGTAGAAGAGTTTCCTATTGTTAGCAATGATAATCAATCGAAATAATTGATGGAGCGTATAATAAAAGTCGAAATTGAAATCGTAAAAAGTGAAAATTAATTTCCTCCTCTATCAGTTCGATTTCTCTTTCAATAAGGTGTTATCGTATTAACTTAGTTTCATAGACATATTATATTCAAGCTCAGATAATATAGTCAAGTGTTCAATTGTATTAAAGTAACTTAGTGCAGTTTGGCTACCAGATACCAAGTATAAATAAAACAAAATGCAAAAATAAAGATCAAAAATAAGTTGAATAATATACAGTTGGAGTACTAGGCGTCAGAAATGCTCCATTACTACGAATACTTAGCGAACTAAGTAAAAAATTGCAGTCAAGGTACCGCCCGGTTGTAGGTAAAATCTAATTACGTCCCTTATTAAACATTTGTTCTACATCAGCACTTCCTTGGCGATCGCCAGCATTGCCAAGCTATTATATTTTTAAAGTCATTCTGTGGTAAGATGAACAACAACTATTTAAGTTTCAGTCAAGTACTTAAAAGATTCTCACAGTTTTATTTTTAAATGTAAAGGATTTCATACAATTCTAACTAACTGATGACTAGTAGCTTCAGTTGAAGTAGCAAACGTAATCCATAATCATCAGTATAGTGATGATGACTCTGCTGATAATAATTGCTATAAAGAAAACCATCCTCTTTGGTGATGACTTTGGAAACTTTTGAGGAATAGTTACAGTCTTCAAGGCTAAGAATAATTCGAATTGTAGAATTATCATTTTGTAAGAGCATACCCATTGCAACCGAACTCGGTTATTCGCAAATTTACGAGTACAAAACATTTTGAAAAGTCATTTTAAATTATTTAATGCAATTCTTGTGAAAATTAAAAACTGCACTTAAATAAGGTTTATCTATGAAGTTTTTACTTGGATTTTAATTAGATCATTTGCATTAATAAAAACAATATAGTGAGACAATTTTTTGAGAAAAAATGCTGAATATATTTTTGTAATTTTACTAGATTTTTCCAATATCGATATGGAACGCGTGACGCCTTTTATAATATTGAAGCTGATAAATAGTCCTTGAAAGAGTCAAAATAAGGGATTTTTCGTATCAGATCAGACATTGGACACACTTGGATGATCCATAATAAAAACGCTTCCTATCACACCGCCATCTCCTTAAATGAGTTTTTGTCGAAAAGGGGTATTTCGGTGGTGATTAAATACCAACAATAACCGATGAGCTGAAAGCAATTCCAGTTGAAGCCTTCTAGTACTGCTACCAAGCATAGAAAACAGCGCCTTCACCAATGTACGAGGTCTGTTCAAAAAGTATCGTGAATTTTGTGTTTTTTCAAAAATTATTTATTTATTCATGAATATCAATTTTGTCCCCTTCAAAGTAATCCAGACCAGACATTATACACTTGTGCCAACGTTTTTTCCAATCCTCGAAGCACTTCGAAAAATCATTTTTTGTGATCTTGTTCAGCTCCTTCTTCGATGCCGTCTTTATCTCCTCAATCGTAGCGTAGCCTCATCCTTTCACGGGGCCCTTCAGTTTCGGGAACAAGAAAAAGTCACAGGGGCCAGATCTGGGGAATACGGTGGTTGCGGCATTATTGTTTTTGGCAAAACCTTCACATTCGACCGAACTTGGCGCGCTTCTTTCGGTCTTGGCTCGTGCGGCAGCTTCCATTGGGATGATTGAGCTTTGGTTTCCACGTCATAACCATAAACCCACGATTCGTCACCAGTTATGACCCTCTGGAGTAAATTTGGGTCGTCGCGATGCTGTTTTTGGTCGAAATTGAGCAATTTTTGTACGAATTTCGCGGCGACTCGTCTCACGCCCAAATCATTGGTAAAACTTGAATGGCTGGAGCCAATCGATATGTTTAAGTCTTCAGCAACTTCTCTAACGGTGATTCGACGATTGGCCAATACTATTTTCTTCACTTCATCAATGTTTTCGTCTGTTGTTGACGTGCTCGGGCGTCCGGCACGCTTTTTGTCGTTCACATCTTCTCGGCCCTTTGAGAACATTTTGTACCACCGATAAACGTTGCTTCGGTCCAAGGTAGCTTCACCATATGCCACAGTAAACATTCGGAATGCGTCCGCGCAATTAATTTTATTTTTCACACAAAATTTGATACAGATTCTTTGATCCATTTTTTGGAATGGGTGAAAATCGAAGACGAGACAAAACACGTGCAAGTAAAGCGGCTGTCAAAAATTAACTGAACATTCAAAATGGCCGAACTTATCAGAATAAGTGAGTACCAACATAACGCCAGAAAAAAAAATCCAAAATCGAATAAACGTAACCCGCGGAAATTTAAAATTCGCGATACTTTCTGAACAGACATCGTATAGCTGTCCCGTTATCGACATAATTTTAACCCGTTTGCATTTTTTTTTAAGAGGATAACAGTCTCATTTATTTTCTACCACTCCTCGTATATAAGTGTCTATCTTCTCTGCATATAAAATTTGACTTCAATTACAATCATCAGTTCACTTAAAAATTGCAAAATAAAATTTTTCTTAATCACTAAAAATTGAATTATTTATTAAAAAAAAAACTTTCATTAAATGATTACTAGATAATTTTCTTAATAAAATTCCAATTTTAATGTTAAGTAGATATATCCATGATACCAAATCTGTAAGGGTTAAAAATATAGTTTTACCTGTAATGAGTAGTTTCTTTCTAGTAACTGTTAATATTGGATATTGTAGTGCATAAAAACTACCACTTAAATATTAAATCTATTACTAAGAATAGATGGGGTATTTCGACTGGTGTAGCTTTTTTTTTTACTATAGTTTGCCAATTGTTGTATTTATTAAGTATGTTTTCTACTGTCGCTGGTATACTCAAAAGGCTAGTATCTACATGGTGACAACCGACAGAAGATTATTTTTGTATTTAGTCTAGAGTTCAATAGTGCGCAATTGCTTCATGTGCTCATAGAAAATCTGTTAATTAGTCGATGATAATTTTCCATAAACCTGTCGTTGACAAGCATGGAATAACATCTAACTAACGATAAATAGTCGAAGTGATATGGCTTGTTTTTGTTAAGATAAAGCTGTTGTGTCTGAAGCCGTTAATGATGATAATATTCTGCAACAAATCTAGCAAAAAACCAATCAATTGAAACTTTCTAAAATTTTTATTGAAAACAGCGTGTTGTAATACATAAGACGAGATTATTGCTTTAGTGTTTCAATGAGCATTTCTTGTTTCTTCTGTTATAATCTTAAACTTCCTGCTAATAATTTAAATGTTAATATATTTTGTTAGGTTTTCACTCAGTTGATACTTATTTTTTTTCTCGATACTCTGAAGTAGATATTAACATTATACTATAGACATTGATATTTTTTTTCTTCGTATAAGCTAAAGTAATAAGTATTTTCTTATTAACTATAAAAGTATTTCTACATTTTAATTTTATTTGTAAAAATAAGTACACATATACAATACAAAAATGTTTTTATTACATTTTTCTTTCACTTTTAATGAATTTTAAGAAGATAATTATAGTATAGGTAGAGATAAACTTAAATTGTATTGGAATAACTAACAATGTTTACTATAAGTAAACTTATAACCAGAAAAAATTGTAAATATTATGGAATATTCTCAAATTATTTTCTGGTAAAAAATTATAATACTCATATTTCCTGGATTTATATCATACTTTATACATGGATAGAGTCGACAAGAAAAATTCAAATTATCTTAATTAAAATTTGTCAAAAGTCAATAATAATATCTAAATTGAATAGTTTTTAACAAATAATAAGTTTATATACTAACAAAATACCAAATTCAACTTATATTAATTTATAATATCAAATTATTAAAAAAAAAACAATCAATACTCAATCGAAAACTATTATCCAAAACTTAAATTTATATTCTAAGATCTCTGGGAATTAAAATAATTCCTAATCAGCACTTACTGCCCGACAATGCAATTATACCTCCCAAGAAAGGTACGATATTTTCCGGTTGTTATGAATCTTGAAGGCGCTCCAACATCATCTATAATCACTTATGGTTCTCAAGGTTCTATACTGTATAATATCTACAGTTCCTATATCTACAGATATCGTAACACCCTTGCTGTAACTTACGCAGATAGCATAGCCATATTGGCAAGCCACGAAAATCTTATCTCTGCCTGTAATGTTTTACAAAATTTATCCTAAAACTCTAAAGCTGATTGACCAAGTGGTGACTAAAAGTAAATATGAACAAAAAATCGTTCACATAACTTTTATTCCAAGTCGCAAATCATGCTCCCTCTGTTATTCCTTAAAAATGATATAATTCATTTAGTCAAAAATCCTTCTCAAGATTATGAATGCTTTTTATTATGTTCGTAACAGTATTTTTCAAGTTTGCTTCGTACGTGAACTAACTATTTCTCGTTAAAAAAATGTCCATCCTCGTTTATCACATCATCCCAATTTTCTTGTAAGAGAATTATCCGCATAGACCCTTGTCGTTTGATCAGGCAATAATTTCGAGACTTATTAAGCTCATTGAAGGTCAGCCTAATTAACTCCCAATAGTTGAAATAGCATCGATTGGTATTAGTTCCTCTTGTATTATTTCAATAGTTGAAATCGCATCGATGGGTATTATTAAATGATATTTTTAACAATAAATCTATTTGTTAGCTGTAGTAACTGTAAATACTTAATTAAATGATAGAAAGTCCGACGGAGCCATGTGATTTTATAAAAATTTCTAAATTTTTCATAATCTTACAAATTTTTAATTTTTTATATAATTTTTTTAATTTGAAAATATTTTTTTTAACATATGTAGACAAATAATACATATACAAACTACACAATATTTTTATATATTGGTAAATTTTAAATAAAAAAATCCAAATAATTTTCACACTTGTAATATATAAAAAATAATAATTTTATTTGGGACATTTAAAAAAAAATAGCATTTTTAAATCTATATAAATAATCGATTATTTTTATAGTAAAAATATAAATATTTACTGTAAACAACAAAAAAAGCTCTAAGCGGATAAGATGATTTATTCACATAATTTTATTCAAAGTTATTTTAGTTTGCACATACAATAGTAAAAAAAAAATATTTCCAGTTTTTTTTAATTAAATAATTTTACTAAAAAAAGAGTGAAAATATTTATATAAAATACACCCACCCACATTATGAATGAAATATTTTTATGTTAATAGATTTAATCCAATAAAGTTGTTCGGCAAATATGATATACTCTTTTTGGTCGCAACGATAAAAGCGGCTGTTAAAATAATTTAATATGAATCGATTTACATACAAATTAAAGTAAAAAAAATTTAAATTCCAAAAAACTTCTCATAAAAATGCAAAAATTACGATTTCATTATTATTTTTTATTTATTGACCGTTAATATTTATATTTTTCATAGTTCAGATGATAGGGAGAATTTAGTTTACTTTCACTGTGAAATCTTTTGGAATTTTTATGATATATGACATTTTTTTGGCGCCAAAATAATTATACTATATTTTTGCCGAAAAGTTTAAATCAAGGCTACCTACATAATTTTTTCAACTTCTTAAGTATTAATTTTTCGTGATTTTTGTGTTTCAATTTTTTTTGTGTATTGATTTTTTGAAGAAGTTTTATTTATATTATATATTATTTGCAAAATTAATATTTAATAATTCTTAAATTATAAACTAAAGTAATTTTTGATTAAAGATTTACTAAATTTTTTTGCATTTGCAAATAGATTTTATTACAAAAACATATGGTAAAAAAAAAAGTTTAATATATTTTAATACAAAATAAAAAAACCGATTCTTAAAATCATGTAAAAAAACTTTAAATTTAAATTTATTATTGTTTTTATTTCTTTATATCAGCCGAAAATAATATTCTGAAAAGTTTAGTAACTAATTTTACTTAATAGCATTTTTGCCAGAACAAAGAATAAATATTTTATTACCCTTTTATGGTTATTTCTATTAATTTTGTAATTTATCCAATAGCTGCATTAAATGTGCCTAGTGACTTATTTTAAATCTAAGATCATTGAAATATCTGTAATATATTTCGTTTAGACCCATACGCCTACTCTAATCCTGTCAAAAGTTTTCGAAAAAAATATTCCTACACCGCTTACATCCCTACTTGAATATTCAAATTTAATTCCGTACCATCAATTTAACTTCCACTGCAAATACTCAACTACTATTCAGTGTCATCGACGCTTTTAAAAAGCTCTGTTCAACGATCCTATTATCGATTAAGCTTTTCGGATAAACTCAGCTTATAAATACTTAATGGGTGAAAGATCTAGGTCTTCTTTAAAAAGCTTTACATTTAATGCTCCATTAAAAGATATGAAAACAGGTGAGAAATATCCTTAGGCTTATTATCTTACCAAAAGATCCGTGATTCTGAAGGCATAGCATGTATATTCGCTATTTCTTTTAACCATCCTTTATAAGTTTTCCTTTAAGGATCTCTAAATTATAACATTCAATGCACCATGTCTTACAGTACCAACCACACAGTTCTTTTGCATCCCTCCGTCAACATGGCCAGTTATATGTTGTTCTTTAACGTGACCTGGTTGTCCGTACCTCAAGACGACGAGTCGCCTACGACTATAGGGATCGAGGTACGCTCAATCAACGCACCACCATTACTGGCAGTTAACAGATAGCATCAGTTACGAGTTGATTCTCCACCTGCTGGTGGCGAGGACTATCTAAACTTCTGCTGTCATTAGCAGTGACAGTGCCCGAGATAAATGTAAAATGGTTATTGCCAGTTACCTCCCACCTGCGATCCGAAGACCGTATCCGCGACATGGGTATTAACCACAACCACCACGTAGCTGCCAAATGGCGCCTCACCTCAATCGGGCATAGTGTATTCCACAATGGGGCCCCCGATTCCCATGGTACCAATTTTTGTTTTAAGAGTACCGCGGTTTGTACTTCGTTCATTGAGCTACGGTCAGGAATCTTTTAAACTCCTCGGCACCGCTAGGCCAGCATAGGTACGCGGGTTTGGCAAGACCCGAAAGTACAACCGGAATCGACCTTGGTCTTTCAACCGGTTGTAGCCACCCTGCGTATCATTCACGCACTTATTCACGCACCATTCTCATTCTCCCCTGAAACAGTGCCACGGCAAATCTATTCAGCCATTCGTATCTCTCTCTCACACCCAATACACCACTCACATCCACTCCCTCCTCATTCACCACGATTCCACATGCCTCTAAGTCACGCAAGTCCCTGTACAGGCCACACTCCACGAGAAGGTGCTTGGCACTCTCCTCTTCCGCCCCACAAGGGCATTTAGCCTCTGCAGCCAGACCACGCCTGTACGGAATCCATTCATGCTGCCATGCCCCGTGAGCAAATACGCAAGGTGCAGACAAAACTCAAAAACCACACGCAGATGCAAAGCACACATTCGGAATAAACATGTGCGTCCATCTGCCATTCACCCCCTCACCCCATCGTTGCTGCCATATTTCATACATTTTCTTCAGGACCAGTACACGCTGATGGCGTGGACTAACATCCTGAACCTCATCATACCTAACCGAACAATCAGTAGACGGGATGCCCCGCCGTAGATGGTAGTGGATACTTCCACGCAGCACCTCCAGGTCCCATTGAATTTCTCCCATGAGAACCTGCATTGCCTCAGTTGAAACGGTTCTACATACATTCAGACATGCATACAGAGTCAAACGCTGAACCGAATTTATGGCCACCCTAGCATACTGGTGGCGCATAATGTCAGCCCACACACACGATGCATACAGAGCACACGGAACAAACACGCTCTTGTACAGGACCTTCACCGCTCTGGATCGAAGTCCCCATTCTTTGCGAAATACTCGCACCAGCATGCCAACCAAACCGGCTACGCGACCCGTCAGATGTTGCAAGTGATTCCGAAAGTTCAGCCTCTCTCCAACCTTTAATACAAGGTACTTCACTTCTCGCGCGTATCGGAACCCGACCGTCTCTAAACGAATATTGGACGGCCTACTGGCCGCCAAAAATCCCTTCAAGAGCATACAGACTGTTTTCCTTTCGGAAACTTTTACACCCATTCTATCCCCCAATTCAGTCACCATCTGCATATAGCGGCTTCCCGCCACCTCTACTGCAGACCTACTCCCCCCCTCAATCAGGATCAGAAGATCGTCTGCATATGCGAACACAACACAACCGGTCTCCTCCAACTGCACCAAGAGACCATTCATCATCATATTCCAGATTGCGGGGCCGGCCACAGATCCCTGTAGGCAGCCACGCACCATCTGGCAAACAACCCTCCCATTGTTCCCGCACACTACCGCATACCTTTCATGGAAGTAACTTCGCCATAGCGAAGCCTCTTCACATGAAACCTCGTCCAGCCGCTCAATAATGCGATCCCATCGCAAGCAGTTAAACGCACTCTTAAAATCAACAAACACACCGCATACGTATTTACTCCTACATTTATTCACATACTGCCTTACACGCATCAAGGCATCCTCAGTCGATTTACCTTTTTCTACAAAAAAATTTATAAACTGAAGACTGATTAAATACAATCTTTAAATTATAATAATTGTTGCATTTTTCATAATAGGCTAATAATCATATTGATTTTTAAATACGAGTTTATTATTATTTTTAAATATTTTAAGAGGTTATCTGTAATGCAGTAAACACCTTCTCGTAAAACAACATATTTGTAGAAAATATTCTCCATAATATAGAAAAAGGACTCCTATTTAATATAAGTACGTACACCTATTTACATACATATCTACTTAATGGTGTGAGAAAGTTTTTTTTACTTATAATTGCATTAAATCCTCGCATAGATAAATAACAGCTATCATATTGCATAGAAATAAATAATATTTGAATGTCCACACGATGAATTTACGTGAAGCTACGAGTATCAATTTCTTAGTGGAATAAGATGCCATATCAGTATAGGGGTTTAGTAATGCTATTTGGATTCATAATTGTGTGATATGTCCACCAGAACGATTGCACAGATGACAGTTATTAATGTCTAATGGTGTGCATACTAATGGGCGAGAAGATTGACTAACAAGCTATAAACGATTTATCTCAGAATACAGAAATTTATTAAGGAAATCAATTTGTCTTCGATCTGTTCCATACATAGCAAGGCCTTAGCATCATTTTAGTAATGTAGCTAATCAACTTACAAGCTTTGATTCAGTAGTCTTCTCCTCTAAATTAAGGTGCAGTGTTTTTCATTCAATGCACATGCAACTCTACAAACTAAATTAAAATTATTCTATTTTCAGGTGTGTATATTTCTACATTTAAATAATTTGCATTTCCTATTATTTAAAAACGATAGTGAAATGTTTCTTATTCTATACAAAATAAAAATAAAATGTATTCTACCGATCATAATTTTTCGGTTTTAAAAAGAAACTTGAATATTTTTGAACCAAAATAAGAACTTCACAGGGTTTTGTCTTACAGCTTATTTTAGTCGTATTGCAAGTCATTGCATTCAATATATTTTTACTTAAATGTACATATTAGACATATCCATCATTAATTTCTTCAAAGGGTCTAGTAGTATTTGGCACCACTATTTTTAAGAAGTTATTTTGGCTGATAATTTATTTAAATAATCCCTACATACATAGTTTCGACATGTGTTTGGGGTCGTTGTCTTGATTGATTTTGAAGTTTTGCTGGAAAATGTGTTTGGAGTCAATATCTATCAAGAATACGTCTGTAGTGCTCCTTTTTTCAATTTCCCCAAATTTTATATATATTTCCAACCGAAACAATCCTGTATCAAGAAAAAACGTCCATGATGTCTCTCAAGGCACCAAACAGCACTGGTCCGAAATTCTCTTTTCTGCTAATTTGTGAACGAAAAATCAAGGAAAAAGATGCTAAAATTTTTCAGGTGTTCGAAGAGATTGATTTTAAGAGCTTAAAAATATACTCTTAAACGGTGTAAACTCTTGATAGAAAACATGCTACGACGATAGAAAACCACGCCGTTTTTAGTCAAAAAAGAAGGTACGAGGGTCGTTCATAAGTCCTTAGAAAAAAATGGAAAAAAAATGTTTTTTAAAAAAAATTTTTTTATTTTTCAACATAATCTCCTTTTAGCTCTATACACTTTTCCAACCGTTTTTCCAAAAATTTTATCCCGTCCAAAAGATAGGATTTCGGAAGTTCTGCAAAATACTCAGCCGTTTGAGCAATGACGTCCTCGTTGGAAGTGAACCGTCGTCCGTCAAGCCATTTCTTCAGATTGGGGAAAAGAAACTAGTCACTCTGGGCTAAATCTGGTGAATAAGCGGGATGCTGCAACAATTCCATTCTCAATTCCACAATTTTGGCCATGGAAACAGCGCAGGTGTGAGCACGCGCATTGTCATGATGCAAGAGGATTTTTTTCTTCTTCAGATGGGGGCGTTTCTCTACGAGCGCAATTTCTCGGATTTTCTAAGGACTTATTAAACGACCCTCGTACATCGGAACAAACTGACCAGAGAATGGCAAATTTAGTTTGAAAAAATACCCATATCACCCCGTAAAATTATAAAAATTGAAATAAATTTTGCAATAAATGTAAGGCGGTCGATTAGGAATGTTCCTTTATTGACCAAATGGCATTATACTAATAGATGCCAATAATATTGAAAAGTTTTGGCAAGAAATAAACGCTTTTTATCTAGTCATATTATTTTAATTCAGTTAAAATTTTTCCATATATTTAATATATAATTTCATTATTTTAAAGTGATTATATTCCATTTAAGTCTAAAAATTGCTATTTTTTTTGACAAACGACCTTAACCAGGAATATGATTAAAGTTTTATTCAATTTGTGCTTCGGAAAGTAAAGTTAAATGAAATACACTATAATTCAGATTTTTATTTCATTATTATATAATATTTCGACCTTGCAATTATACATAGAATATTACATAATTTCAATGGCCACCATAACACTTCTTGCAGGACCTAATTCTCGTAAAGATTGAGTCTTTGGAAACTTTACGAGCAATAAAGCCAAAATTTATGGAGTTGTGGTTGCTTGTGGTGCCGTTTGATGAAGATAGCATTTGTTAAAAATTTAAATCTTCCAAATTAAGCTAAAAAAAAGTCGGTTATCATACAGTCATAGCACTCAATATTGAAAAATTTTACATTTTCAACTAAATATGGGCGAAAGACACATTCAGACTAAAATTAACAAAAGAGAGTCACTTTTTCAGAGTCTTTTCAGTAGGTTTTCGGAGCCTTGTATATGACAATTTTGCTTATTGATATGCTTTCATTACTGAAAAAAATTTGAAGGAAAAACCGCATCTTAAACCTTATGTTCCAGTATACAACCGGCGTATCTTGTACGTATTCCATGATCAATAAATGGATCAATATTATAAGATGGCAAATTTTACACTAAATAAATGTTATCTTAAATGACATATACTCGTACAATTAAAAACTATCAATTAACAGGGCTCTACTTTTCAAACCATAAAAAATATAATCCGATATTTTTTCCATATACCGGATTAATTAAAAGTAAAAAAATCAAAAATAAGGCACAAGTTTTTGATAGTAAAACTTGGAGAAAAAATAAGTATTTATAGAATATCTATTAGAAAATTAAAAAAAAAACATATATAAATAATTTCATTGATTTATTGTACATTTATTCCATTGCACATACAACTTGTTAGATGACAGCATATTATGCATCACAAAAAGCGGCCGAATCGAGAATCGTGTTAAAAATATTTGAGAAAGTTTACTACATACATTCGAGAATAATATGGTAATAGTGAATGGCAGTGAATTTTAACTTTATCTGTCATCTATCCTTTCCAATATAAGAAGCAAAAAAAAACATAATGATAATCGATCGTATTTTCTTTGGAAAAGATAAAAAATTCTACTTAGTTTTCGTTTTCGTGAACTCAAACTAACTAAAACAAATTGCTTTTTCTTCACTTAGCAATTTTTCTAAAATAAATAGATTTGGAAAATGTATAGTATGTATGTACTTTTGGTAAATCTATATATATAAAAGCTTATATAGAATAAATTATAGTCCAACCATTTGATGTACTCTTATACAAGTACGTCTATGGCGGCTGAACATCAACGTCTAAACTACTTGAAGAAAAATCGTTAAGAGTATTCCGGCATTCATATTCGTAATCGTAGCGTTTGCAACTATGGAGGTACTTATCGATATTAAACGGTTATGGATATCTCGTAAGTTTTATGAGCAAAATACAATTCGAATGTATGGAAAACTGTCAAATATACCCGAAGATAGATAGTTCAAAAGAAGAGGTCTCTACCTGCTGCAGTCAGAGGTAATGGAATTGAATACTTGCAATATAATGAAAACTTGTACAACAACTTTCCAAAGTCATCACATCTTTAGTTTTGGTATCATCTTCACTATGGAATGTTACCAACTACAATCTTTGAATACACTTGCTGATTCTTCTGCATATGATAGTTATTCCACTATTCCACATAGATGCAAATCCATTTTCCTATCACCTTTCTCATTCTCATATTTAATGTAAATTTATTATTCGAAATTATTGAAAATTTATTTCGATTTAATATTTTCCATCAGTTTAATATACAAATAAAATTAATGAATACTCATGGTCACTAAATAAATGAATACAAAAATGAAAATATTATTAATAATTTTGAAATTTGATAATGGTGTTGATGGAGTAAAAGATGGCGATTTAGATTAGATATGCGCCAAACTTGAGAATAAAATTTATAAAAGTCTGATTTGTCTTGATATGGACTAGAATTTTGCTTGGTCAAAAAGATGATATCCTCACAGAAATGATTATGTTTTTTTTTCATTTTTTTTTGTTTTAATAATATAAGATCAAGGATATGAATATATATATTGTAAAAGGTGCAACCAAAGACCAGAGATGTTTTATCTGAATCTGTTGGCGGTTCTGAAGCGACCATTCATTAAATTTTCGGTTAAAGTGATTCATTCGTGATGACAAGCTCACGCATGAATCTGTTCATTCGTTCCTTTTTGAGAGTTGTCAGTTTTTTTTAAATATTTTTGTATTTATTTTATTCACCTTACCTTGACCTTTTTTTTCTTTTCTTGTTTTCATGACGAACAAATTCCAATGAAATACCTGTCTTAAACGTCCGTTTATATATTATATATTTTTTTTTATACTCGAATATATAACATATCCAAATTGTTCTCAAAATAACATTACCATTCTTTTGAATATTTCTTCAACAGACTGCAAATGATCTTTATGAAAAATAAAAATTCCAAAGGCTTACAAACAGAAAACAATAAAAAAATAATAATATCCCAGAAGTTGAAAATATCTTTTTAAGTTAAAATTATATAAAAATAAATAAGCTTTTTTGCAAACGTTTATTTTTGTTTGTTTGTTAATTTCTAAATAAACTGCTATAAAATTTTTCGGATGGAAGTGACAAAATACAAATGAAAGAATATTTAAATTTCGATATGGTGTTTATAATCTTGTTGATATTTTCGTTCTTATTTATAATATGACCGCTTTTGATATCCTTTTTACGAATATAATTTTAACTAAATTGGATGCACTATTGCAGTCAAATAAATTACATTTAATATTGAACATTTTCACGCAGTTAGTTAGTTGTCTGAATTTTGTGAATATTTTAAAAAAAACAACAAACAAACAAAATTGTTTAGGTAAATTTTGTTCTTATTTTTTAATTTTTTTACCCATTAAGTTTGGGATATTATGGCGCTATCCAATTTTTTGCAGCAAATGAAATACATATATATGATATGCCAGTAAAATAATATTGAATTTTATATTTATGTTAAAAAATCGTAAAAGATTAATACAGTTTGCTATTATATTAAGTATATTTATTTTTAATTTATTACTAAAATCAACAAAAAATACTATGTTAGTCATTTTAAACTTTAAATACCTGTCATCTTCTAAGGATTGAAGGTTAACTTTGTTATCTTAATTTAATCTTGTTATATGTCTTACTTTATAGAAAAAAAAACATGCCGCTTTCATGCGATCTAAATATTTATATACGAATCTTAACTATTTAGCAATTTATTATCATATTATTACAAAAATTTTATTCCATCATAAATAGTTTTATTTAAAGTTTTATAAATCAAATAAAAATAAAAATCAAAACATCTACTTATAAATATGTATATTTTTATCTTAATATACATTTGTACATTTTTATAGTTGACTTATTTATTTATATAATATATAGTCAGGCATGATAGAGGAATTTGTGGCTTTTTAATTGAAACACAGACGGACTTGTGACTTTTGAGTTATATTAAAATAAATGTTTGTGGTTTTTCTAAAGTTGATAGGGTGTAGTTAACCTGAATTTATCAAACATTAATATCATATGTAAAATTATGTTATAATCTCTTTGTAGAATGACAAGCTTAAATTTTGGTTAGAATTTAGAAAAAAATTGGGTCCATTTTCAACCCATAAAAATAACTGAAATAATATAAATATATTGAAAAAATTTTGAAAGATATATATTATATTCCGTAAAAAAAAAGAATAATTAATTTTAAAGATTTTTTAAATTTATTGAGTATTTTGAAAACTATGTGAATTTTAATATATATTTTGCATAAGATATATGATTTAGTTCTATAAAACTATTATATGGTATTACTTTAAAAATCACAAGATTTTGATCAAAAGGGTTAAAAAAATGAGTATCATTTAAGTTTATGCAAGTCTGCTATTATTTATTTACACCTAAAGGACTATCAATGGAATTGATGGTACACCCAAACGGATAATAATATAAGGTGTAGTAAAAAGAAATCCATTTTGTTTGCATTAAATTGAAGGTTTTATTAAGCGTAGATAAAATGATACGATTTAGGTCAAATATGCACCGTTTTGTTCGATAACTTGTTACCATTTTGGAGGTAATTTCATAATGCCTCTCTCATAGGAACCCTCGTCCTTTTTGGCAAAAAACTGGCACAGTCGATTTTCACAATCTTCTCTTGAGGCGAATTTTTCACCTGCAAAATCATTCGTCATAGACAGGAAGAGGTGGTAATCACTTGGTGCCAGGTCCGGACTATAAGGTGGATGCATAAGAACATCCCAACCAAGGTCCCGGAACTTCTGGCGAGTCACTATCGATGTATGCGGCCTGGCGTTGTCCTGATGGAACACAATTCCTCTCCTATTGGCCAAAGCTGGCCGCTTCTGGGCGATTGCTTCTTTCAGACGGTCCAATTGTTGACAGTATAGGTCCGAATTAAGAGTTCGGCCGTAGGTGAGCAGCTAATAGTAGATGATTTCCTGCCAGTCCCACCAAACACACAGCAAAACCTTCCTGGCTGTCAATCCTGGCTTGACCACCGTTTGCGCCGGGTGACCGCGATTCGACCACGACCGTTGTCGCTTGACGTTGTCGTAAGTGACCCACTTTTCATCACCAGTAACCATCCGCTTCAGAAATGGATCGATATTGTTGTGTTTCAGCAGCGATTCGCAGATGGAAATTCGGTCCATGAGGTTTTTTTTGCGATAACTCGTGTGGCACCCATACATCGAGCTTCTTTTTGTATCCAGCCTTATTTAAGTGGTTCCAAACGGTTTTTTGTGCAATGTTTAGCTCTTGGGCAATCGAAACAGTGCTTACGTGACGGTCGGACTCGACGATTTCCATTATTTTATCGACGATTGACATCAAAATTACCGGAACCGAATTGACGAAACCAAAATTACGCGTAATTGGCTGTTACAGTATCAGGACCATAAACACTATTCACATTTTCAGCTGCCTGGCTTGCGTTTTCGCCTTTATCGAAGAAAAACTGTAAAATATGGCGTATTTTCTCTTTGTTGATGTCCATCTTTGACGCGTGCTAAAAAAAAAAATACTGAGTCAAGTAATCACAAAACTGTATGGGTAGCTTTTTTAGTACAAAATCTTATCTTTCTAACGCCATCTAGTGCAACCCGATTGCATTTTAAAACGGGAGATACAGACTCCTAAAGCCATCTATTGGCAAAATAATGGATTACTTTTTACTACAACTTATATTTTAATGGTGATAATTCTACTAACCTAATTCTTCTAATTTTAATATTACAGAAAATAGTATAATTATTGGATATAGTATAAAATTAAATATTAATTGAAAAATATAAGATCGACATTATAATATTCTTTTATAAAAATTCTTAATTACGAGTACCATGAATTTAAATTAGGTTTTATTTACGTATTAATTATTTCAAAAAATCTGTTGTTTGCCAAAAGTTAATTCCATTCGATTAAGTACCAAAACTAGCTGATTAATTGTTCATGAAACAAACAGCGTGACACTGCCAAATATTCCCGGAGGGCAATATTATTATTTTGTACTAAAATGTGAATCACCCTTTAAACACAATTTATTTATATCGTTTTAGGTTTAATTGAAAAATTCTATTTACGCATGAATTGAAGCGTACTCAACAATTTGAAAGAAAGTAAACATTCTAAAAATAACTTTGCTTCCTATTTTAAGAGGTATGCCATTTTAATTAGAAGAATTGCGTTCAATTAATGAAACATAATTCTTGAACATAAAGCTATTATGTGTATGTTGTTTTGGCGATGAATACAGTCTACTTTGTAATAAAATGCAACTCAATTCATATGAAATAATGTATTTGAGAAAACTTTTGTAAATTACATTAATTATTTTATCCAATAAAGCTATAGATTTTTTTTTTTT
This sequence comes from Atherix ibis, assembly GCA_958298945.1. Taxonomy (NCBI): domain Eukaryota; kingdom Metazoa; phylum Arthropoda; class Insecta; order Diptera; family Athericidae; genus Atherix; species Atherix ibis. The sequence goes on along the minus strand of OY282605.1, from coordinate 102,626,790 downwards.
AATTTTTTATTTGTTTATTTTTTTAGATATTTACAACTACAACATATTAATAAGCAAATTTGAGCAATAGTATTAATTAATTAAGTTGAAAAGTTGTGGGGAGTAAACATTCAATGAAGTTCCTCCTGCTAGCGTGTGTTTCTGTTAGGCTTCAGTATTTTAGTAAATCACGCGACCAGTGACGCTAAAGTTTTCGATGGGTATTTCTAGGGAAGGAAATGGAGGATAGTTCTTGAACAAGAGGATTATTATGATTGAGGACACGGGAACGGAACTTTTAATAGCGAGATACTGCCACATCAAAAACAAATAGGACTTTGAGATCACGATGAATAACAGTATTGCGAATATAAAAGGGGGCATCGACAATTGTACGGAGTATTTTTGATTGAAGGGATTGGATTGGACGGGAATTAGAAGGCTTAGTAGATCCCCGGAGTTCTAGTCCGTATGTCCATATGGGTTTCAGTAAGGTATTGTATAACAGAACTTTGCTGTCTATTGTAAGTTTGGAACGTTTATCTAGAAGTCGACGTAGTTTTAGGTATCGTCTTTTAAGTTCTTGTCTTTTAAGTCTTGTATGTGGGTTCTATGTCAGGCGTTTGTTTAAGTTCAGTCCTAGGTACCGAGCTTCGGTGTCTTGTGGTATGGCATTGCCATTAAGGTATATGGGAGGGCATGTCTCACGACGAAGAGTGAAAGTTACCTGGATAGATTTACGTTCATTGACTTATATTCTCCTCTTAGTAAACCAGTTCTGGAGGGTTTGAATTTGGATTTGGAGAGTTTCGGATTTTCGCTAGATGCAAGGCAGGCCGTATCATCGGCGTATGTAGCAAAGAAGGTATTAGGGCAGATTGGGATATCGGATGTGTAAATGTTGTAGAGGATGGGTCCAAGTAGGCTACCCTGAGGAACCCCAGCCAATATCGGAGAGATATTGGAGAGTTTGTTGAATTCATTTACTTGCAAGTGTCGGTTGGAAAGGAATGATCTTAGGACTAGGAAATAGGTGGAAGGAAGGAACCTCTTGAGTTTTTCAGAGTAGACCCGAGTGCCAAACTCTATCAAAAGCTTGACTTATATCAAGAAACACATCTGGACAGTACTCTTTTCTTTCTAAAGAGGATGCAATGAAATCGACAACTCGATGACACTGCTGGTTGGTGGATTGTTCGGCGCGGAAACCAAACTGGTGATTAGGAATTAAATTTGAAGATTCGAGTAGAGGATGTACGCGGCGAAGGAGGATTTTTTCAAAGATTTTTGAGAGTACTGGGAGGAGCCTTATTGGCCTGTAGGAAGTGTGGCGGTTTATTGGTTTATTGGGCTTAGAGATCATTTTAATTATGGCAAATTTCCAGAGGATTGGGAAATGTGTTGTTCTAAGGGTGGAGTTATATATTGTGGCAAGGAAAACTATTGGTCCTTTAAGGAGTTGTTGGATTATATTGGAGGTAATCAGATCATAGCCAGGAGCTTTGTTTTTGGGAAGGAGCTTGATTAAATTAGCAACTACGGAAGGAGTTCCGTAGTTGCTAATTTAATCAAGCTCTTCTAGGGGGAAGACTCATGGGTAAGGGACTGGATAGTTCCGTCTCGATTTTAGTGCAATGAGTTCTGTCTAATATGTTCTCAGGTGGAGTAAATATTTGTGCAAGGTGTTCAGCTAAAGCGTCTGCTTTATGTTTGTCCATTTTGGCCCAGGTTTCGTCAGTTTTTCGTAAAGGGTGCTTTGTTTTTCTATAAGATAGTATTTGTCTTGTGGCAGTCCACAAAGTACTGTTTTTCGTTAGGGTTGAAGTGTAGTTTCTGAAACGTTCTGTATTGTATTTTGTGATTTCGTCATGTAGTTCTTTTTGCAGTTTGTTTAGTTTGGTTTTGTCGCTGGGCATTCTTGTATGTTGCCTGTTATATTTAAATATAAATTTTTATTTAAATTTAATAATATCATTTCGAACATGGAGCTATTGCATTCAATATTTAAATTATAAAGTCCTTATTTAGTTACAAGAACTTTTCCTCAAAAATAAAATATCATCAATATTGAATATTTTAAGAATAATTATCTTGCTATGATTCTATAAATTTTTTCGTTATTATATAATTTGTTTTCCCAGGTAGGTGAAAATCTCCAAATATATTAAGAGGACTAAACATACCTTCCTACAATGTGTCATGATGAATTCGAGTTAAAATCGACTAATGACTTATCTTTCTTTATTAATTTAATCGTATTAGGGCTTTTCTTTTATAATAGGGAGGATTTTTTATACGAATAGTTTTTTAAAAAAATTTGACATTGGGGGTAGCAGAGAAATCGGTCGGTAAGATTAAGCATCTGTTGGTGGCTTTACTGTTTTTGGTACAAGAACCACTTCGCCAATTTTCCAAAGTATGCTTACATATTTCAACTTGAAGCAAACATTCATAATGTAATAAAGCTTTAGGTAGCCCACTTCTGGAGTTCTTTCAAGATCTGGCCAGTTGTCAGATCAAATTTACCAGTTTGTAGGTACTTAGATTGTGACTAATCAATTTTTTTTATTTATTGAAGTTTGTCCGATTTTTTTCGATTTTTCCTTTGTTAATAGGAATTGTATTCGATTTTGTAGCATCTTTCGGATATGATTGGAAAAAACCAGCTAGATATTTAGCCATTTTTTGTAAATTTTAAATATAATTAAAATTTAGGAAAAAGATGCTGACTTTTTCCTAAATTTTAATTATATTTAAAATTTACCAAAAAATGGTTTGAATAAGAATCTACGATAAATTTCCAATAATTTTCATTATGTACTTTGATTAAGTTTCTGATTGAGAGGAAATTTTACAATAAATTTCTAATAATTTCTATTGAATTTTTTTTGTAAAATAATTTGTTAGTAGGTCACACTATATAAAAATAATATCATGTGTAATAATTATATATTTGCTATGCAAAAAAAAAATATTCCGAAAGTTCTAATTTAATTTTTTTTTATTCTTATGGTATTAACTGTATTCTAATATTAACTAAAGTTCATTAAATTTATTCTCTGGAAATTAGAATGAATTTATTTGAATTTATTTGATTTTACTTGTTAAGTTTTTAAGCTCTTCTTTTGTATTAGAAAATTAAAAAGAAACAAAAATTATTTTCTGAATTCTTTTGTAACAGAACGTTCATAAATAGTAAGACTTAAAATACAATAAATAAAAAAAAATGGTACTGAAAACTTAGCTGTATCTTAATTAGTTGAAGTGTGCTTTTAATTTATGTCGAGATATCATCTAGTAACGATGCGAAATTATGTTTGAAGAAAGAAATTCTTAAATAATGAATAAACTGATTGGAAAAGGTAAAGATACTCTCGCATTAATAGAGAAATGCAAAATTAAAGACAGTTACTGGATAAATGGAAAAATCTTGCATAGGTGCAATTGTCAGTAATTAATCTTAATTTGGTGAGTATAGAGAAGATGAAAACCCATCAATCAGATAAACTGGATCTGATCGTAAATAGCACATTATGATTTATTTAGTATAACTAATGAGCTTCATCAACTGTATGAGCATTTACAATGATGTAATCAAAGAACATGAATAATCTAAATGTTATTTTATATCTAAACTTCTATTTTCTATCAAAAAAGTTTATTTGGAAAATCGACATTTATTTTATATTATTTTGGCTATTTTAGTTTATATAGAAATCACCAGAATATTTCTCATAGTCCCTGTATTTACATTTTTATATTTTTTTAGAATAGATATTACTGATTTATCCATAGAACAAACACGTGTTAAATATATTTTCTTATATATTAATAATTTTTTAAGTATATAGGTATATAATAATATATTTCAACAACTTTTTGCAATTTATTTTTACACAAAAATAATTTGTTTCTAAAAGTTGCATTTTATTATTTGCAGACAAAGTGAAACTTTAACTGCATAATGGATTTTGCATCAAATGAAAATTTTTAATCTTCAAAACAGCTTAGATCTGATGTATCTTCTTCATTAACTTATAATAAATATGAACTGTTCAGATTTAATGATAATTAGTAGTCATGATCACATACTGTGCGTAAAAGCGTATTTTATTTATTAGTGAGTAACTATTTCTAAACAACTATCGACTATATGTGATTCACGAACTGGTAATTGATTTGAAGTGCTTTTTGATATATACTTTAATAATTGCATAAAACTTAAATGGAATTTTCTATCTGTTTTTATCATTTTTTTTGGGGAGTACTACAATAAAATATATGCTGTATTTTCAGGAAATTTGTTAATTGAGCTTGAGATAACTTTTACTTTCACTTATACTCGATTTTATATATTGAATGTAAGTTATTAGTATATATAATAGTTATACACTTGACAAGAAGATTATTTTAAAGTAGTTGTGCGTCAATATAAATTCAAAAATTTGAAAGAAAAATGGTTGGGTAGCGCAGAGTTAGAGGCAATTTTGGTATTAATTTAGGTAAGGTTTGGAATGGTTTTTACAGTTTTGGTTATTTACTCTATCAAGGAATTCAGAATTTTTGAATAAAATATAAAATATTAGTTAATTATCTGAATTTATTTGGTAACCTTCAAAAAAGCCTATGTTTTTAGCTCCTACTGCGAATTATTTTTTATAGCTTCAATAGACTCTTGTCTCTTACGTCTTGCAGTAAGTGGTTTATAGCTTAGCGAACAGAAATTAGATGCAATAGGTTATATTTGATTAAATTCGTTCAATTTTTAGTCTAAAATTCGTGTACAATTATTGCTGTGTGGATCGGTGCATTTTCAAGTATTTTTCTCAAACATTCAGATAATAATTTCTGTAAGAGATTCCAAGTAAACAACACCACCAGAATCAAAAAACAGTCATTTTTGAGTTATTTTAAAGTATTTTTTCGGCTCCGGCTTATTATGAAAATGACATTCTAAAACTTTTTCACTAGTTTATATATTAACATAAAAAATTGACGTTTTATTGCTTTTAATTATAAGTTTCATTAAAACTACAGTTCAAATTGGATTGTTTTTTTGGGACTTTGAAAAAAATTGAGCTTCTTCAGCTGCGACGTGTTTGATGCCAAAAGCAGTAATTAAATTGGGGTGCATTATTTTATGAGATATGTCATTATCCTTCATAATAACGACTTTTCATCACCAGCATACGTTCAAGATTGAGGCAAGTCGTGAAAAACTTTTCGGACTGTTTTTGTTTTTAATATAGTTCGCTACCTCTAAGCCTCCATCAACATTAACAATGATTAAAATCAAAAAAATTATGTTGACAATACAAATTTCAGCACAAATTCTTTGCTCAACATTTTTTACCACATAAAAAATCGCAGAGCACATTTGACATCGACTAACAAAACCGATAGCTAGACACAAAAAAGGTAAGTGACAATTAATAGACAATTTTAATTAAAATTAAAAAATATTTTTACTGTGTTATCTTATAAACTATGTTATTCAACATAGTTGCCTTCGAGGGCGATACAGCGATTATAGCGATCTTCCAACTTTTCGATACCATTTTTATAGTACTCTTTCGGTTTTGCCTCAAAATAAGCCTCAGTTTCGGCAATCACTTCATCATCGGTCTTAAATTTTTTGCCAGCGAGCATTCTCTTGAGGTCTGCAAACAGGAAAAAGTCGCTGGGGGCCAGATCTGGAGAATACGGTGGATGGGGAAGCAATTCGTAGCCCAATTCATTGAGTTTGACCATCGTTTTCATCGACTTGTGACACGGTGCATTGTCTTGGTGAAACAACACTTTTTTCTTCTTCAAATGAGGCCGTTTCTTAGCGATTTCTTTCTTCAAACAATCCAATAACGCTATATAATATTCGCTGTCCCTTCTGGAGATAGTCAATGAATATTATACCATGCGCATCCCAAAATACAGACGCCATCACCTTGCCAGCCGACTGTTGCGTCTTTCCACGCTTTGGATTCGGTTCGTCGCTTGCTCTCCACTCTGCCGACTGCCGAATGGACTCTGGAGTGTAGTGACGGAGCCATGTTTCATCCATTGTCACATATCGACGCAAAAAATCAGGTCTATTGCGCTTGAACAGCTCCAAACACTGCTCAGAATCATCAACACGTTGTTGTTTTTGGTCCACAGTGAGCTCACGCGGCACCCACTTTCCACACAGCTTTCGCATGCCCAAATATTCATGCACGATATGTCCAACAGGCTCTTTCGATATATTCAGAGTCTCAGCTATCTCGCTCAACTTCACGTTACGGTCATTTAAAATTATTTTGTGGATTTTTTTGATGTTTTCTGCCGTAACCACCTCTTTTGGGCGTCCACTGCGTTCTGCATCAACTGTGCTCGTACGACCAGTTCGAAATTGACGAAATTCGTCTTTATCCTTTTTTTTTAATAACAAAAGTTGCTTCACTCAAAATGCTATATCTCACGAACCAATCGACCGATTGCTGTCAAATTTTGACAGGAATCATTTGAAGGCTGGTGCTTTGTGATAATTAAGTAGATTTTTGCAAGAGGCACCATCTAGACGACAACCTTATAAACTTTTCAGTACATTACGACCAAATTAGCAGCGAAACATTTTTTGCGTTGGCTTTTTAAATGAACAATTGTTTTTATAAATATATGCAGTTTTTTGGTATTACTGTTAAGTTGGTAGCAATGTATTTTTACTTGTATATTCACTTTTTTTCGTTATACAATTTTCTGACGACTTGCGTTTTATATAAAAATATATGGTTGATCTCCTATTGACATTTTCATAATTATAGATTTCGTTAACGTCTATCTAGGCTTAACTAATATTATCGTTATATTTCTATAATTTTTTTCGAAGTCTTATAATTATTTTTCATAGCTGTTAAACGTTTAAAATATACATGAATTTATTTAATATCGAAATTGATTACTATAATCTCATAAAATTATTAATTTATTTCACAAATACGTATATTATAAAGTATAAATTTGAATATTATGATAAATTTTTTATTTTTACAATATTAGAAAAAGTCAATAAAAATTTTTAATTTAAAATTCACCAACATCCAAAACATTAATCAAATTATGTGAACATACGAAAATGCGGAGGTGTTTATAATGCAATTTTGAGCTAAAATGAATAACGACGCGCCAAAAGACGATAATACACATAAGTCTCAACAAAGGCTTGTCAATGGGTCATATGCCCACAGTTATAATGTTGCACAAAATTTACTATTTGTATAATTTATTCAAAATTTGTGATCATTGTTATTATGATTGGTAGTTGTGTCAGCCACTATAAATTTATACTACAATATAAATACAGAAATAGAATAAAAACAGTTTGTTTGCTATAGTAAATATTGTACTTTTGAATAGACAAATTTTAATTCAGTTGACATTTCGAAACAAAAATTTAGACTTTCTTATGAGACATAAAAATGCTCTTAACGGATTAGATACAGATAGGTACAAGTATGACTAACTGGATGCTAATAGCGATGAGATTTAAGACGATGTGATTTGAAACGATGTCTGATGCCTAAATGAGAACTTATACTACTTTAAAAAATTACCAGTCTTTAAGTCTATCAATAATATTTATGTATTTTTGTATCTGTTTGTTTTTATTTCAACTGCAAGGCACTTGTATTTAATAACAAAAAAAAAGAAAAATAAAGAACAAAATCAATTCACGAGGTACATTGAATTGTCTTTCAGCTAACAATAAAATTTCTGCCACACCTATTGTAGACCAATGCTAGGGAAACCGATGCAATCTAATGCATATAACATATCGTACTACATTATCATCTACAATATTTGATTGCAGTTGCAGATCATCGCAAACTAGGATGGTATTTTTAGTTCTTTGCAATTTTGAACTTATATCCTATGTTTGTGTAGCAATAAAATTTGCATTTTCTTATCTTTACCATACAGACTCTAGATCATTATCATTCATCATAAAGATACCTTCGAGCTTTAGAAATGATAATGCATCTTTTTCCCTTTAATTTTTTTTGTGAGTATATAATATTTTACATACTTTTTTATATATACAATTTTTATTTTTAACTACATGACATTTAAAAATAACAATCTATCAAATATATTATTACTATTTAATTTACAATCTAAAATTTTTTTTAATTATTGGTATTTTGTTATATAACGGAATCATACAATAAATAAATTTAATCAGCGCGAAGATCGCATGAGCCTGAATCAACTCCTTGGATACACTCTTTTCGATGTTATCGAAAGTAACAAGATGATGTCCTTTCAGGTGTTTAAATCTTGCGAAGCAGAAAACGTCGACGCACAGGCTAAAATCAGAAAAATAGGGGGCTAGGGAATCACAGAAATATCTTTTTATGATAAAATCTCGTTAGTGGAGAGACTAACGAGATTTTATCATAAAAAGATGTTGGAAAACATCATGTTGGAAAATCCAAGTGTCTGCAATGTCCGATCTGACTGAAAGGATGCTATTTTCCTTTTCCTGCCTTTCAAGAATTTTTTTTTATAAAAAGGAATACTGTTTATAAAGAAATCCTTGAAATATATGGCATTTTCATCAGTTTTCGATGTTGAATGGGCATTTACCATCATTCACATCGTTACTCCAAATTTCGTTGTACCATTTTTTGCAAAATCACTCCATATATCTTGTCCTGTAGCAGGTTGAAACTTGTCTAGTATATCATTTGTGTAAAGTACAAGTTTAGTATTGCAGAAGAAAATTTAGTATTATAACCAGATCGCTCTCAGTAATTCCAACCTCATTGAAATTAAAAGTATTCATTGAAAAATTTCTAAAATTTTGTTTATGTATTTTTGTGCATTAACATATATATTTCCAGTCTAAAATTACTTATATATATATATTTTAGGATAGTTTTGGGCTGAAAAAAATTCACCATAAAAAAAAAATTATAAATTTGCAGAACAACTAAATTTTTTGAAAGAAATTTTCAAAATTACTTTTTAATAAATTATTATAAATTTCATATCAACTTATTTTTCAATGAATTATTATAAATAGTTTCTCTATAAATAGGATTTAAATTCTATAAATTTGTAAAAATTTTTGGTAAGAGATATATGATCTACAAATGGATAAATTTCCAACTTATGCTTCTAAATTGACGATTTTATATGACACTCTATAAAATTTAACTTAACAAGAGAAATCCCAAAACTATTTGATTTTTTATATTATACCATAATATTATTGTTTTTTTGTTTTAAATAAATTACTTAATAAAGGAGACTATTTCATTTAGACAGATCCTTGATAAGGATTTTTTAAAAACCAATCTTTTACTTAAGTTTTTTCAATTTTAAAAACACAATTTTTTTTATTTCCATTTATTATAAAAAAAAATTATAATTCAATTTATTTCGAATGCGCCATTTTTTTTTCTACCCAAAAAATGTACATTCAATTTTCAAATAAGATTCCACTTCACTTTTGAAATTAAAATTAATTAAAATAATAAAATTCCTAATTCATCTTTTTAAAAATATGCTAATTAATAAAATATAAAATTTATAATAAATTACACCTCAAATATAATTAATATGTGGTATTACATGTAAATATAAAATTTTAAATATTCCAATACCGATTGACATAATAATTGCTGATTAAAATGATATTTGAAAGATAAAAATGTTTTTAATTTGAGTGAGAACATTTCACACCTAGGTGTGAAATATCATAAAAGGATATAAAAGCAAGATGTTATCGCCTATATTAAAGAAACCCTTAATAACTCAACGTTAGTAAATCGATATCAGATGGTTACAGATGGTCAAATCCAATTGAAAACGTATCAATCAGAATGGATAGAAAATCATCATGACATGTTAAATAATTTTGATGCACTTAATCGATCGAATCTAAATAATATTTTCCGCTGCTACAAAACGTATATGTATGTTCTCACATTGGGATGATATTTCTTTGGTATGATTACATATAAATATTGAAGGAATAATCCTAAATAAAATTGGTCACGACTTCCCAAATAAAATTGTCTTATCTTGTTAAGTCAATCTTTTCGGATCAACCTATATAAAATTATATGATTTTGAACTGACAAGTATTAGTATACATGGAAACTTCCATATCCATTAGGGATTTATATATATGTTGATGTATATTTATATATCGGTATCCTTTAGTTCTGTATATATTTGGATAACCGATAAAATGATATTCTAGTCAGAGTTCAAGTGTATTTATACTCATATTCTGATATTTGATATCAACATTGGATATGGACTTAAAGATTATCGTTGAAAATATATTGGCATTTGGCTTCGATTTATTTAAGAGGAATAAAATTTTTTTGAAAGTTTATCTAATTTTATAGAGTTGATGATACTTTAAGGACATTAACTGATGATTGATAGTAAACCAATTATTATTGACATATTTTTTTAAATTATTAATAATTATATATGAAAGTTTATTAAAAGAGTAAACTCTATCAAAATTTATGTTTAGCTAAAATGATTTTATATTAGATTATCCAATTCATAGTTTCAAAATTATAGACCCTTTGTTTTAATAATTATTAAAATTTTATGTTATTAAAGATAAAATTTATTAAGTGTAATATTTACCATTTTATATTATGATTAAATTAAATAAATACTAAAAGTATAGCATTCATTAAAATTTAATTCTCAATAAATAAAACATGGGTTTTTTTAGTGTTCCTACTCTGGAGCAAATAACATATAGTTAACCACTGATAAAGCAACTTTTTTCTAAATTCAATCCAGCAATACTTTTGCCATATTATATTATGAATTATTGTAATAAATACTAAAAGGATACACCGTTTAGTTATTAGAACAACACGATGAGGTAGATACGTCAATAAGTAAAGTTGCCGTAAATAAGGTTCTGAAAATCTAGAAGTTATTATGGAGAAGTCATTGCATATACAAAAAAATACTGTCTGGGGTTAAAATGTCATTTGCATGTATTTATTTGCAAATGAGGACGGAAAGGCTATTACTGTCAATTGTGAGTTCTATGGTCGCATAATACCCAACTTATTTCAGCCTGAACTCGATGATTTTAATCTGAACCATATTCAATTTTAACAAGATGGATCACAAGCCACAAAACATGACAAATTTTGGCTTTATTGAGCAAAAAAGATTTGGTGATGTCAATTGACCTGCAAAAGCATACGATTGATGCCGTTGGGCTTTTTCTTGTATGGCTATGTGTTAAAGCATATTATTTTCAAACTATAGTGGATTTCAAAAATTAACATCTATCAAGTAATAGCTCAATTAAAACCCGAAATGTGAGAAAAAGTGGTACAAAATTACCTAAAAAAGATTCAGTCCTGCAAGGAGTTTTATGGCGAATTTTTGAATAAAGTTATATTTTATAGTAAGATCCAGGTAATATAGTAAATAAAAACTAATTTTGCATAATGGGAAAAATTTTAGTAATATAATAAAATACATATTTGATCAAAATCTGAATATTAAATTTAGTTCTTTTTAATTTTTTTTTGGATAGTCCTTCAATATTTCTGCTTTAGTAAAAAAAACAAAGATGATTAATGAAAAAAATTATTGCATTTATTGTTGAATTTATTTTATTATGAATGGGCAAATTCATTTAGGTTTTAAAATTTTGTAAAATATAAATTATTGTACATATGAGGTTTGTTCAAAAAGTATCGTGAATTTTGTGTTTTTTCAAAAATTATTTATTTTTTTATGAATATCTATTTTGTCCCCATCAAAGTAATCCCCGCCAGATATTATACACTTGTGCCAACGTTTTTTCCAATACTCGAAGCACTTCAAAAAATCATTTTTTGTGATCTTGTTCAGCTCCTCTTCGATGTCGTCTTTATTTCCTCAATTGTAGCGTAGCATCGTCCTTTCATGGGGCTCTCCAGTTTGGGGAACAAGAAAAAGTTACAGGGGGCAGATCTAAGGAATACGGTGGCTGCGCATTATTAGTGTATTGTTTTTGGCCAAAAATTCACGCACAAACAACAATGCATGAGCAGGGGCGTTATCATGGTGCAAAAGCCAATTTTTGTTCTTCCACAAATCCGGGCGTTTCTGCGAGGATTTCTTAACGCAATTTGCGCATAACTTGCAGGTAATATTCCTTATTGATTGTTCTACCCTGTGGCAAGAACTCATGATACAGCACGCCCCTGCAACCGAAGAAAACTGTAAGCAAAACTTTCACATTCGACCGAACTTGGCGCGCTTCTTCGGTTTTGGCTCGTGCGGCAGCTTCCATTGGGATGATTGAGCTTTGGTTTCGATGTCATAACCATAAACCTCTGATTCGTCACCAGTTCTGACCCTCTAGAGCAAATTTGGGACATCGCGGACAGAGTCCAACAGTTCCTTAGCAATGTTAATGGGATGCTGTTTTTGGTCAAAATTGAGTGATTTTGGTACGAATTTCGCGGTGACCCGTCTCAATCATTGGTAAAAATCGAATGGCATGAGCCAGTCGATATGTTTAAGTCCTCAGCAACTTCTCTAATGGTGATTCGACGATTGGCCAATACTATTTTCATCACTTCGTCAATGTTTTCGTCTGTTGTTGACGTGCTCGGGCGTCCGGCACGCTTTTTGTCGTTCACATCTTCTCGGCCCTCTGAGAACGAAACGTTCCTTCGGTCCAAGGTACTCGTAGCTTTACCATATGCCACAGTCAACATTCGGAATGCGTCCGCGCAATTAATTTTGTTTTTCACACAAAATTTGATACAGATTCTTTGATCCATTTTTTGGAATGGGCAAAAATCGAAGACGAGCCAAAACACGTGCAAGCAAAGCAGATGTAAAAAATTAACTGAACATTCAAAATGGCCGAATTTGTTGGCATTAGTGACAGATATGAGAACCAACATAATACCACAAAAAATCGAAAATCGAATATACGTAACCCGCGGAAATTCAAAATTCGCGATACTTTTTGAACAGACCTCGTACATAGTACCGGTAACAAGGATGTTTTATTTAATATTGCATCGAATCTATTTCCACAGATTCTAGCATTTGAGTTTTTTTTAAGTGGATATTAAAAAGACAGTAAAATTATTCTATGAACTAAACCAGCTCAGAAAAAAGTACAAATGTCTAAATTAGTTTTCAAATTCTTACCAGCATCCCATTTTATAAATAGATAATCTTACGAGCATCTCTTTTAATTGATCGTATAGAAGATCTAACTTTTTGTTTATTTAGAAAAGATTTTTGCTAAAGTTTAGGTAAATATTTAATTTTTTTCATCGATATGAATATCTTAAACTAATTTTGACAGAACTAGACTATATAAATTTAATCACAATAAAACTATATTAAATCGGTCTTAATTGAAAAATATTCAACCTTTTCACTATAGCAATTATTTTTATTTTCTTAATTTAAAGGTGAACCAATACAATATACCCAGATATCATAAATAAGGAGAACGAAAAATATTCTGCCCCAGCCAGGTACAATATAATAGTACAATACATCTGCTGCTACGTATGCATAAGGGTTATTTTTGAAAAATAGGAGAGAAAAAAATTCTCACGGAGCACATCTGTTTTTTGAGAATAACTTTTTCATAGTAAAAATACTAGATACAATAGATTGGAGCTATAAATTTCAGACAATTAATAGCTATTGGAATGTCAGTTTGAATGGTGGCTCGTATACCAACGTTCTTGGCATATTCACTTCGAATGCTGGCCCATATCAGACTATAATAGTTTAATAAAAAATTCAGCTTACTTTGAAAATCATTCGTTTTTAACCCGCTGGGCATACCATTTATAATTGTTCGATATACAACTAAATTGATCGATAAGGGATATTTGGTAAAAGAGTTCGAATGTTTTTGAAATATCCAAAAGTCTCCTTTTTTCCATCTATTCAATATCTCTTATAGACGAATGATTTAAAAAATGTGGTCATTCAGTGGCAACAATTTAAAAATGAATTACTCGATATAGTTTGCGTGAGTTAATTTTTATCTTATTTAGCTTTAAAAATATCCTACATCAATATTGTGTACTACTCTCGATTCGTATGAAAATATAATCGAAATTCTTCTACTACAATATAAAATAATTGTTAAATTTGATGATTTTGTGCTACGTTCAAACAGAATTGTATATTATATCCTGAAAATTGAAAAGAAAAACAAAATATTTCACAAACTCCAATCTGTTGACGCCAAAGTATCCTGTGGTGTGCAGATTTGATTGCATACAAAAAATCAGACGACTTCCATCTAATATGTTATATTTAACTACAATTTGTCGCTTATAAATTTTGGATTTTTTTTTTTTTTGAAGAAACCTCAACATAAAATTCACTAACGATTGAGAGCACGCACAATTCCAATGATTCGATTGTATAATCAAATCCCTGAATGAAAAAAAAAAGTGTAACTCTCCCACTGGGAACATTCATCTTGGGAAATGAGCAGCATTTTAACATGGACAGGTTACCCTCAGATCTGTGCTTCCTTTAGAGTATTAAAAAAAATGACCAAACAGAGAAAAAAAAGTGGTAAAAAAGAAAAAGAAAAGGAATTTAACAAAATGAGATACCAACAATGAGAACTTTTAGTATTATAAATGCAAAACCCACTATAACTTCGGTTGCGACATCAATTTGTTTGACAAATGGAACTCACTGCATTTTTGAACGATTCACAGCAGCACCAACTGTGTTTTCGATGTTTGAGATGTCAGCTCGGCAGCTCACCTATACCAGAATTGATGTGGGTTTGCACGGTTAAGATTGTAATTTTACGCCTACATTGACTATTATTAGCAGTGCCTTTATGTTGCAAATCAATTCTGATAAGTGCAATCTTCAAGATGTTCAATAAAAAAAATTGTAACAAAAACAATTTGTTAGCGATTATATAAAGAAAACAAAATGGAAAAGATCGAATCAATAGGTAGAAATATTTAAATACTCGTATTTGGATGAAGAAAATATTCGGTTAAAAAAATTTCTCTTAATTCGTCAGAAGCGATGGCTCTAGGAGTCTAGAGCAAATATTCTGCAGCAATAAAATTGATCATATATTGTGATAGAATTCACGGATCATCATCGGATATACATAGATGGATTGAAAACCTGATGTCCATTCTCATCAAACATCAAAGAAATTCGAAGCGACTAATTGTTTGTCATTAACTTTTTACACGATGGCGATTCTTTAATGCTTCACTTTGATTGCAAACTATTCGGAAAATATGCTTGGCGGAGCGGCGCATCTTCAGTTGTTCTCAGAGATTCGATCTGATTGTATTAGGAGCTGAAGATTCTATCTTTAATTTGGTCGCTCAACAGCATCTATTGATTGATGTTGGATAGTGTAGTTCGAACCGATTTCGAATAAAAAAATTAATTGTATCGATTTATTGTTTGAAATGGGATTTCTTTGGGAATTTTGTAGGAGTCGTGGCTTGATAGCGCGTGAACTGACCGTTCATTTATTATAAAAATTCTCTGAAATTACTGCGAATAATTACTGCAGAAAAAAATTTCATTGAACTAAAATGATATGAAGGTTGATTGTAGAGTTTTTATATTTAAAGTTTTCTCTCCTCATATTTAACATGTATTTGATCAAAGTTATACTAATATTGATATAAAAAGGTATATAACATATTTTATAAGTAAGCATAAAGATATAGGGTGTGGCAAAGAAGTAATTAGACACATTTTTTTTTAATAATTTCATATTAATTTCAAACATCAATATTATCATTTTTAAAATAATTTTCTTGAACTGCTATAAATCGATGGTGGGGTTGTTTTTACTTTCGGTAGCAGTGCTAAAAGGCTCCTCGGTTTCATTCCTTTCGATGTTATCGACTGTACCAAGATCAAGTCCTTTTCAGTGTTTTTTTTTATCTTAACGAACACAATAAAGTCATACGGACTTTTATGATGTAAATAAGGTACTAGGAAAGAACATGAATCCATTTTCTGGCCAAAAAAATAGTTGATGGAGATGTGCGTGTGAACACAAACGTTGTCCTGTCAAAGCATTCAATTGTCTGTGATATCCGATCTGGCACAAAATACCCTTTTTTGGTTACTTTTCTTCCAATATCTTACATGAACATAAGTACCAAAAGAATGTTAAAAAAAAAGATTTGTTTAAGGTAAAAAAAGTACAATAAATTGTTGTTATTCTAAAATGTGTATTACCGACAAAAAAAACTAAATTTAACAAAGATTTAAACCAGCAAAGATTTACTCCTTTTCTTGAAGATTAATCAAACCATAATAAATCAATAAGTTTTTAAATATAAAAATACATCGATCGCTTTGATAAACTCAAGTTGCCAGAGAAGTTTCGACCTTACTATATTGATTTTATTTTATTTTATTTTTTTTTTGTTGAACAAACAACGCTCTTTTCTCACTTAGTAAATCGATCATTTACATAAATATTTCCGAGATGAAATTTTTTTGATACCCACTCACCTGAACATACCTGAACGTACTCATTCATATTATATACTTACGCCTCTTGTCTTTGGCGAAAACATTCATCGCGGTCTAATTAAATTTTACGGCCACCAGTGTGGTATTTCTGGTGTAGAGTAATATGATAAAATCTCAATTTCGTAAAAACATCGGAGGTCTTTGATTTTATTATTTGATAGCTAATATTTAGTATACCATGTTGAGGATATTCTTTGTTTCTACATTGATTTTTTGTGGTTTCTCATTAAAACTAACTATAGCGAAGGCGAGTGAATCAGTCGTTTGGCAATGAAATAAATCACAATTTTTTCAACTCTGACGGTTTCTATAACTTTGCTGTAAAGTTGAATTATTGAATTCTGATCATTTTCCTGCCTCAGGGAATACTTTTACAATACTAATATATATATATAATATTTATCCATGATTATGATTTGTATTAAAATAAATTTTTTTTTGATTAATTAATATTTTAAATTACTTATGCGTATTTAAGATGAACGGAAGCAATTATGGAAAGCATGTTTTCATTAATAAGTGTTGTAATTGTTAATATTTTGAATACAATAATTTTATAAGTAGTTTCCTTATAGAAGTTATTATTCTTATAAAATTATATATAGGAGGTGTGGCAGAAATATAAGGAGATTTTAATCACTGATATCGATCTGGCAACACTGCGAACTTAGTTTGTCATCTAATTTTCTGTTAAGAACAAGTTTTTTGGTGACATAAGCCGTTTTCTCTGTCAAAGAAGCTTTCAAATTCGAAAACTTATAAAAATATAAAATTAGTAAGGCTTCTTAGGGTCAGACCGTCGATGTACACTGTAGATGTGATGAACCCCGAGAAAAGGGGGTTCCTGTGTCAAATTGCATAGTGCAGACAAATGGGTGCTTTATGATGCCAATGCACGCTGTCGCAAGTCCATTTCCATCAACGACTTTTTGTCGGTAAAATAGATTCGTATGGCTCCCCATCTCTTTTATCTACCTGATCATAATCAATCACAATTACTTTTCATTCCCCAATATTTAAAAAAAAACACCTAAAATGTCGTCATTTCATCCAAACTGTCGATAACATCCAAAACAGTGTAATCGAGGAGCTGAAAGTTGAAACCTTCCAGGATACGAAGTGTATAAACAACGGCTCCGTGAATGTATTACTTTAAAGGGAATAACATTGGTGTACATAAATAAAATAAAATTGTAACAAAATAAATTATTCTCATTGCTCTTTACCACATGTTCATCTCCATTAACCACTAGCTTTTATCATTTCTGTAATTTCCCAATCCCTCTCATCACCTGATCTTTATTTGATCTTAGTCCTTATGACTTTTGTTATTCTCCAAGATTAAAATAGAGCAGAAACAATACCTCAAAAAGTATATTTGCCAAAAGGAATTATTATGAAAGCGATAATATACGAGCTCTGTTCAAAAAGTATCGCGAATTTTGAATTTCCGCGGGTTACGTATATTCGATTTTTTGTGGCGTCATGTCTCTTACTTATGCCGACAAGTTTGCCCATTTTGAATGTTCAGTTAATTTTTGACAGCTGCTTTGCTTGCACGTGTTTTGGCTCGTCTTCGATTTTTGCTCAATTTCGACCAAAAAGAGCAACGCATTAACATTGCTAAGGAGCTGTTGGACTCTGTCCGTGACGACCTAAATTTGCTCCAGAGGGTCATAACTGGTGACGAATCATGGTTTTATGGTTATGACGTGGAAACCATAGCTCAATCATCCCAATGGTTGTGCGCCAAGTTCGGTCGAATGTGAAGGTTTTGCTTACAGTTTTCCTCGATTGCAGGGGCGTGGTGCATCATGAGTTCTTTTCACAGGGTAAAATAGGAATATTACCTGCAAGCTATACGCAAGTTGCGTGAATCAAACCGCCAGAAACGCCCGGATTTGTGGAAAAACAAAAATTGGATTTTGCACCATAATAACGCCCCTGCTCACGCATCGTTGCTTGTGCGCGAATTTATGGCCAAAAACAACATACTAATTATGCCGCAGCCACCGTATTCCACAAATCTGGCCCCCTGAGCCTTTTTCTTGTTCCCGAAACTGAAGAGCCCCATGAAAGGACGACGCTACGCTACGATTGAGGACATAAAGGCGACATCGAAGGAGGAGCTGAACAAGATCACAAAAAATGATTTTTTGAAGTGCTTCGAGGATTGGAAAAAGCGTTGGCACAAGTGTATAATATCTGGTGGGGATTACTTTGAAGGGGAAAAAATAGATATTCATGAATAAATAAATAATTTTTGAAAAAAAAAAAAACACAAAATTCGCGATACTTTTTGAACAAACCTTGTAAGCACATAAATATAAAATAAAATTTCACATTAAAGGAAGTACAAAATAATCTATTCACCTCGTTCAATAATGGGTCAATCGTTTATTTATATAATATCTAACTTTCTTTATTTTATACATTATTAATACTAAATTGTTATTGTTAAATAGAAAAAAATTAGATTAAAAAAAAATTAATCCGATAGTATTATATAACTTAATTCTTTTAAGCTTATTATTTATGTATTTTTAAAGGATAACGTTGAAGAAATCAAGCTTATACGAGTATTCAAATATAGGTTAAAACATCCTGTCCGCAAATATTCTTTGTAATATACTTTATTTCAACTAAATTATATTGTTGATATTTGAGATTTTAGCAATTAAAGATGCATTTTATGAATCTTGAGGTATTAATTTTTGCAATTCCAATAGCGATGATGATTTGTTTATTTAGTGAAATTGCATCTGTTTAAATATATTTTAATAAAAGAGTGAATATATTTGTTGCTTTAAAAAAAATCTTCCTTTGTTATTGTTATATTGGAAAAAACACTACCTTTTAAGAAAAACTAATATTTTTGACTAAAGTGATCTAGGACTTTTTTCCATAATATTTTGTAACTATGTATAAAGCAAAATGCTGTGTTTTTATTATAACTGGTGAAACAAATTTTTAAAAAATTTCATATTCTCTAAAAAAAAATATTTAAGATTATAATAAAAATGTTCATGTAATAAAAATTACATACGTTCTGAAATTTATTTGATTGGAAAGATTTAAAATAGACTTTCAATAGTAGAGTTATTGGTGAGGATGACAAGGTATTTTATTTTAGCTAACAAAATAATTTTTGTGACTATAGCAAATATGAGCAAATCCATAGGTTTCTTCAATAGTCAAGAAAATATATTTTTTTAATAATAAAAATTCAAAAGCGGATTATTAATATTATTATTCTTGAAAATTCAAAATAAAGCTTATGCGCTGTAAAAGAAATTTGAAAATCAGAGAGTGTAAATAAGTTTTGTAATTTCTTTATTCAAAAAATAAATAACAAGTCAAACTATTTAAAATATTTTGAATGAAGACACACCTTTAAGGATTACCGTACCAATTTTGCAAGTCTATCTATTTATTCTATTTAAACACAAATTTATGTATACTACTAATATTCCATATTTGAACATATTCAACAAGTGAATAAAAGGAAATGTTTAATATTAATTCTATTAATATGATTAAAAAGAGTATAGAATTGCATTTTTACAGTATTCATATTAGTGGAATATAATAAATGCGTTTATCTTTAGCAAAAAGTTTATAATGGGTGGGTGCGATTTTATGAATAAGCTTTAATTTCATTGTGACAAAATTTTTCTTTTTGATTAAAAGTAAATTATTATTAGCAAAGATTAATTTTTATCAAAAGAAATGAAATTATGTTAATCTGACTATTCTTATGTTAAAGTCTTCAGTTTATATTACTAGCAGCTTTAAAGTTAATAATTATATAGAAAGTATTTAAATAACTTTCTTTGCCAAAAAATTAACAAGAAATTTTTTTTTAATATGTACATTAATCTTATAGAAGTCTATTAAACTTAATAAATCACACGAAATATAACTAATATAATATGATGATGTCATCTGACAAACAACACAAAAACTCAAAGACAAGAGGTTATGATCATAAATCATTTCTTTGAAAGAATATTAATACGGAAAGACTTTAGACAAATATATATAAATTTTTTTTTAAATTTACTCTGTTAGACAAAATATAGATGATAAATAATAGATTTGATTTTTATGTTGTATGCTTATGCCTTTCTAAAAAATACCATATTTAAAAATTGTTATATTAATAAATGGACTCAACATGAATTTTATGTAACTTAATTATATATCCTGTTGATAAAAATGATACAAAATAGCATACGTTGACATGAAAAGATATGTTTTCTTTTATGGAAAAAACATTTTTGTATACATTTTAAAAAAAAACAATATTAGAAATTTAATTTATTTTTTATTGTTTTTTTTTCATAATTTATGTGAATATTTTAGATTAAATTCGACGAATAACGAGTAAGAGTTGACACCTACCCCTTATACTATTAGAAATTATAGTATGAATAAATGTACAATAGTATATAGATATACGAGTAGCAAAGGATTGTAGAAAGATTTAAGTTTTAGTTTAAATCTATCTGCAATCTACTAGATTCTGACTAAATTGAAGAAATGTTTAAAAAAATAATTATAATGTTACGACGTTACATGATTCTGGTGTGTTCTTGAAGATTCTAGAAAAGCGGTTCTAGAGAGTTACAGAGTATTTCAGAAAGTTAGATTTCGGAATGTTCTAGACTCACCCCGAGGTGGCTTAAGTTAGATCGGAGAAATGTAGTGTAAAGTGTAAAACCACAGAGAAGATTCAACTAGGTAGGATTCGACCGTCCTAAGCAAACAAACACTTGTGAATGATTTGTGAAATACAAATTAGTGAAACAAAGAAAATCCTTTTGATATTGTGGCACAACTTACTTTCCCTTACCTTCTTTTAGTCATATAATTCGTCTCGTTATTTTTATTTCTGTTAAAAATACTTAAAATTTGTTAACATTGTTAAAATATTCAATTTTAAAATCTTATAGCAATAAATACATTTTTACGAATATTTTTGGTATTTAAGGGTGAATTGCTGTGAATTTTTTTTGTAAGCATGTTAAAGGATTATTTTACCAAAATAGATTTTAATGCTTTATTTTTAAAGTCTCTTTATTGAAAAATTTCTCTCTTAATTCTCATTTAAATAAAATAATGCTTGTGATCACAAGAATTATTTTATTTAAGTGGGAATTAAGAGGCATATTTAAAAATAGAAAGTGAAAAAAATTGAGTAATGAAGAAATTTACAAAATTAATGATATTTTACAAACTATGATATTTTATTTAGAGAATTTGGTCGCCAAATAGGCAGAAGCCATAATGAGGTGCGTAGTTTTTTCGAAAATTTTAAAGCTCGGCTAAGTGATCGTCATTTCTAGTAAAAATTATTTTTTTTTCTGAATAGACAAGATAACTTCTATTATTAGAGAGTCATTCAACAAGTACTTAGCCTCACCGCCCGATGGAACTGCTGTCACAAAAGAAATTTACCATCGTGCAGTACATTCTTTTAGTAGCCTACTGTCAAAGTTTCAAATGATTCCCTTTATTAGTTTTGTTTTGAGAGCCTTTGAAAGCGAGCGTGTCGGTCGGTTGCACAAAAATGGAAAACGAACAATATCGTTCGGTGATTAGATTCTTGTTTTTGGAAGGGAAAACGCGCAGCAAAATCAAAGATCGCTTGGATGCTGTGTATGGTGACTCTTCTCCTTCGATGGCGACCGTCAAGAATTAGTTCAACGAGTTTGTTCGTGGCCGCACGTCGATTTTGATGAGCCACGCCCAGGTGCCCCGAAAACGGCTGCTACGGAGGACCGTCGATTGAAGGTTCACGAGATAGCTGAGACTGTGGGCATCGCAGTAGGAATGGTGCATCATATTCTACACGAAGAACTGGGCATGAGAAAGCTGTCGGCACGATGGGTGCCGCGTTTGCTCACACCGGAAAACAAGCGCAACCGTGAGACCACATCGGCGACGTGTTTGGCGCTGTTTCAGCGCAATCCAGCGGAGTTCTTGCGTCGTTTCGTGACCGTCGACGAAACATGGATTCACTGGTACACACCAGAGACCAAGGAACAGTCGAAACAGTGGACTTCACCCGGCGAACGTGCTCCGAAGAAGGCGAAGACTGTTCGATCGGCCGGAAAGGTGATGGCCACCGTTTTCTGGGATTCACAAGGTGTGATCCACATCGATTACCTTGAGAAGGGTAAAACAATCACGGGGCGCTACTATGCTGACTTATTGGGCCGATTTGACGTCGAATTGAAGAAAAAGCGGCCCCGCTTTGCGAAGAAAAAAGTGCTGTTCCACCACGACAACGCGCCGGCTCACACCTCCGCCGTCGCCATGGCCAAATTGGTCGAATTGCGCTACGAATTGCTGCCCCATCCACCGTACTCTCCAGATTTGGCCCCCTGTGACTACTTTTTGTTTCCAAACCTGAAAAAATCACTCGCCGGGAATAGATTTGGGTCGAATGAGGAGGTCATCGTCGCCACGGAGGCCTATTTTGCTTCCCTCGAGAAAATGTATTTTTTGGACGGGTTAAAAAAGTAAGAGCATCGCTGGGCCAAGTGTATTGAGCTTGAAGGAGATTATGTGGAAAAATAAATTGCCACCTTTCCAAAATTTTCGGTTTTCTTTTGTAGGCTAAGTACTTGTTGAATGACCCTCGTATCTATGGTACGCCGCTATAGTAGGTTCAGTTATGGTGTTGTATCGGGAAAACACAATTAAGTACAATATACTTCTGGAAAGTCAAATGAACATAATTATTTTTTCAAATGCATTTTTCAAACAGGATAACGCATAAAAATATATACTGTGATTCACATTATTGTTATTTCCCTCAATTTTGTAAAAACTATGCCAACTCTATTATCTGATAGAGCTTGTAGTCAATAAGAGTAAATCTATATGTTTCTATTTTGTTTATATGTTATATTAGTTAAGATGCTGAGCTGCGAGTTCAGATCTAAAATTATTCTGTAAACACATTTATTGTGTACACACTTACTTAAAGACATGATTCAAAGTAAAACAAAAGTTAAATTATTGAATATAGATACATGTAACTTCTAGTCAAATAATATGAATACATATTCGTATAAGGTAATGTGAGTATAAATAATCACTGTATAAAATATGTATGAACATGAATAAATATGTACTCGTATATTCGAATAGGCTGTAATCAAACATAACTTAATAGGTAACTAACTAGAAAGCTCATGCTATATATCATCGGCTGACAATATATGATCTCCGGAATTGGACACCATCTTTAGTTTGTATGTACAAGTGCATTCTATAGTGGAGGAAGTAAGGAGAAAGCAATTGCACTATTGCACCAGCTAATGTTGATGTGGTTTTATATTGTGCTACAAACAAGATCACGTGTTAAATGTTTGACTAAAGACGACATCCTAATGGTTTTCTCATGTTCGGTTAGTGATGGTTTTCAATGTGGAAATCACCACCATTTAATTTATTATTTTAATTTATTATGCTTTACACACCGATATCAACATAGATACAGATACCAAAAACTAGTATTTGAAAATAGGGTATCTAAGGCGAAATCATAGGGACCATCCGAGAAAGTGTAAAATTGCGACCATAAATGGTCATAATATATAAACTGTAGTCGGATTCGTAATGAGAATACCTTCGTCGACGTGATACAAGTACAAGATCACAGTTTGCAGTAATACGAATAACAAACCAAATACTTGCATTTACACATTATACTTATTCTAGGTTTCATTTCAGGTATCTTAAAATGCGAATGACTAAAAATATTGTTGAGTTATTCTAAAAATGTATGATTTTATTGGGGAAAAAGTGCAATACTAGTAGCTTTAGTGAAACTGCAGTGGGTTTTATCATTACTTGAATATTAAAAGGTGTGCAGATTTTTGTGGGTGATATTTTTATTGGCAGTGAGTACTTATATCAGATCCCTGGAGGTGTGTTCGAATTCATCTTAATCATTTGCAGCAGTACGATTTACATGTTCAAATGGCACAGCAAATGCCATTCTACAATTTGTTTGGCGGCTTTGTTCATTTAATGACAGCAGTTATATTTTGGTAGCTCATCCAAATCAGGCTAAGGTATTTCGAAATCAAGGAAATGGGTTTGGATAGAAAATGCGTTAACATCGCTGTTAATAATTCCTATGCTAATCGCCACCATATCATACAATAAAATGATAGATTCATGGTGGCGTTTTACATTTGCGTAACCCCTATGAATAAATGGAATATTTTCAATACTATGTCATGGAAGTATTTTGCAAATATTCAATAATAAAATTAAAATCATTTACTGATGAGGCTTTTTATAATGTTAATAAAACGATAAAATCAACACATAAATCTTTTTATGATAGCTACCGTGCCCAAAAACTTTTATTGAAAATTATCATGATTAGAAAATACTATTAGTAATAAACTAAATTATAAGTAATGAAATTCGAAATTGTAGTAAAATATGATTCATAGCTTATTCGAGTAAGTTATAGGAGAATACTGCGGAAATAAAAATAGAAAATATTGGAAATTACAATAATAACGAGAATAATATTAATATTGGCTGTTATATATGGTCGTTTTTAAAATATACTATTTTTAAATTATATTAATTCGAAAGAATAATTTTATAAAATTACAATTTTTTAATCAATTATATTGCATTTTTATTTTAGATACGGTTGTCTGTCAAAACAGCTGTTATCTATTAAACTTATTTATTGAATTTTAATCAGTATAATTTGACATCTTATCATAAAAAGACTCTTTTTATGATAAGATGTCAAATTATACTGATTAAAATAAAAAAAATATTTGTGAAGCCAATTTGGACAATTTCAGAATTGTCCAAATTGGCTTCACAAATATGTCGTTAGTTCGCAAAACGAAAAATTCAGTTTTATCGCAAAATTGTGTTTGGTGGTGGGGCTCATTTTGGATTCAATAGTCTTGTTTGTTAATGAGCAAAATTGTCGCTTTTGAAAGTAGACCAATCCGCAAAAAGATATTATACAAAAATATATTATTTGGTATGGCTTGAACAACGGCGACATTGGCGATCCATATTTTTTTAAAAATGAAACTGAAGTTTGCGGTACACTTAATGGACTGCGTTGCCGTTATTACATTTTCGAAAACATAGAAGACATAGGCCCAAAAGACATATTGTTCTAATAGGATAGTGTTACCTTTATGACTATCATTTATAATTTATGGTTGAATTAATCATACACAACATATATTTGCTCATTTAGTTCCTCAAAGAACACCAGCTATTTTAATACCATTTATAGTATGTATTTACGAAAATTGGAAATTATCGGCAAGGAAACTTTTCAGAATCTAGATTGAAACCTCGTCCTGTAATGCACCTCATCCTGTATTTCACTGCTATCCATTATCTATATTTTAAATTAATAATATTTAACCAATAATTTCTTTTTGAATAGGACTCTCCTTCCATTGGCGAGCTCCAAGATCCAGCCCTTTTTCTATCAAGCCCTCTTCTTAATATTTTTAAATATTTAAATCTGCATTACCAAATTTAACAATCTCTGGAAGTTCTCTCTCATTCACGTTCGATCAGCTTCTTCAGGGAAGCTGGCAACGCAAACCCACACGAGACATGATGTCTCCAAATAGCCTCACGGTTGCGGCGCTAAAAAATGTCCTCTTGCTCTTGTCCGGCTCTTAACCTTGCTTACAAACAAATAAAAGTTGATGAAATATAATTAACATTCCTTATAACAATTCGAGGATACATATTGGATATCCAAGCAACACCTTTCTTTAGAACATTGAGAAAAATATCTTAAAATGGTATTGTGCTTAAAAACTGCTCAGAATCTCTTTTTTCACTAATAATTTTCATTCCGGTAACTATGGTCGCATATTCTACGAGTATAATACTATTTATTACGCCATTCCGCATTACCAAATGAAATACCATCACTCTCTTAAATAGTATTTTTAAAATTTGCTTATAAAGGACTAAAAGTTCTTGGCAGTTATTGTCTTATAATCAAAAAATTTTCATAATTATGTCTCCAATAAGTGTACCAATGAAGCACGAAAATTATTTTTTGGTAGTTTAAGAAAGCACGTATGTACGAGGTCTGTTCAAGAACTATCGCGAATTTTGAATTTCCGCGGGTTACGTTAATTCGATTTTCGATTTTTTATGGCGTTATGTTAGTACTCATGTCTCTCACCTATGCTGATAAGTTCGGCCATTTTGAATGTTCAGTTAATTTTTGACAGCTGCTTTGCTTGCACGTGTTTTCGCTCGTCGTCGATTTTTGCCCGTTCCAAAAAATTGATCAAAGAATCTGTATCAAATTTTGTGTGAAAAATAAAATTAATTGCGCGGACGCATTCCAAATGTTGACTGTGGCTTATGGTAAAGCTACCTTGGACCGAAACAACGTTTTTCGGTGGTACAAAATGTTCTCAGAGTGCCGAGAAGATGTGAACGACGAAAAGCGTGCCGAACGCCCGAGCACGTCAACAACAGACGAAAACATTGATGAAGTGAAGAAAATAGTATTGGCCAATCATCAAATCACCGTTAGAGAAGTTAATGAGGACTTAAACATATCGATTGGCTAGTGCCATTCGATTTTTACCAATGATTTGGTCGTGAGATGTTTCGCCGCGAAATTCGTACCAAAATTCCTCAATTTCGACCAAAAACAGCATCGCATTAACATTGCTAATGAGCTGTGAGACCCAAATTTGCTCCAGAGGGTCATAACTGGTGACGAATCATGGGTTTATGGTTATGACGTGGAAACCAAAGCTCAATCATACCAATGGAAGCTGCGACACGAGCCAACACCGGAAAAAGTGCGCTAAGTTCGGTCGAATGTGAATATTTTGCTTCAAGTTTTCTTCGATTGCAGGTGCGAATGCATCATAAGTTCTTGCCATAGGGGAGAATGGTCAATAAGGATTATTATCTGCAAGTTGTGCGCAAGTTGCGTGAAGCAATCCGCCTGAAACGCCCGGATTTGTGGAAGAACAAAAATTTGCTTGTGCACCATGATAACGCCCCTCCTCACGCATCGTTGCTTGTGCGCGAATTTTTGGCCAAAAACAACACACTAATAATGCCGCAGGCACCGTATTCCTTAGATCTGCCCCCCTGTAACTTTTTTTTGATCCCGAAACTGAAGAGCTACGATTGAGGAAATAAAGACGGTATCGAAGGAGGAGCTGTACGAAGTGCTTCGAGGATTCGAAAAAACTTTGGCACAAGTGTATAATATCTGGTGGGGATTACTTTGAAGGGGAAAAAATAGGTATTCATGAATAAATAAATAATTTTTGGAAAAAACACAAAATTCGCGATACTTTTTGAACAGACCTCGTATGTAGATAAATTAATTTATATTTATATCTAATTAGTACAATAAAAGCAAACTATACACGTAATTTCAGAATAGTCTTTTTTATGATATATGTAATTATGTGACTACTATACATACATAATTTCATATATACGAGTACATAGATGTATATAATATGCATTTGACCATTAAATGAAGGGAAAAATCCAAAGACTATGCTTATAGGTCGATACATTTAAATAGTAAGGAGAAAGACTAACTTTTCCTTAGATACTATTTACCCTACCATTATTCACATTGAATTATCGTCTTATATTCCCATTGGTTTCAATAGCCTGACATCAACAGGTTCTTGGAAGCTTTCACCAAAGAATTATGTGTATTCCAGACGGATTTGTTGCGGCCTTTCTTCGAGATTGCAAACAGAATTAGCATCTTGAGTGATTTATTACCCTCTTTGTTGTCTATTTACTAAGTATCCGAGATGAATCTCTAAGAAAATCAAGCAATAACATCTTAAACTATTGCTACTATTACTGTTACCGAGATTCTAATTCGAATTTCCAATCGTCCTATACAGGATTGTTTTGAACTATTTGTCTTTGAATCGCTGCTGCAGATGGGCTCAAAAGCATTTCATATAATTGCATTTCCAACTGGAACAAATCGACTTGCTGTTTATTTGAATTTCTTTTAAAAGCACATATAAATAAGTACTACAAAATTCTCTAAATGATCATTAATAAAACTGACAAAAACACACTAATTCTCTAATAGGTAAATATTTGTTCGTTAGACTTCATTTTTAAACAAATTGCAACAGCTACGTAGTATTTAATAAGTATCTTCAAAGGAAATATCTTTAATTAAATGGGTGCAAATTAGTTAGCACAACAATATCTATTTAAGCAAATACGATTTTGCAATGATTGAAATACACAATAAACGATGACTTTAAAAATAAAGAAACTTCTTCTGATTTTGATATTTGTATTAGAAAAGTGTAGGCGAAAATTTAAATAATTTATAATAAGACTATCATTTATAGTTAAAAATAAAAAGAGTATTTACAATTTTGTTAAGTTCTATGAATCTGCGTTGAGGTGGAATGTTTCCACATAAAGTTTACAATTATGGGTCGTCCTACACAATACTCATAGGAAATCGTAAATGATTCATTTCAATATCGTTCAGATAAATTAAATTATTGCAAATAAGAATATATATTTATTTAGTTACGATTTCAATCTGGAATATCTTGTTTGACTAGTTAAAAATAATTAATTTAGGAAGTAGTCAGAATTTACCCACACTTTACGGAGAGTTTTTTAATTATAACTAATTAAATATGCAATTGGTAAATTATAAAATTGACAAATTTATATAATAAAAATTAGCGCGTATTATTCAATAATATTTTCAAAATATGCTTTCAATAAAATGTATTTACTGAAAACCTATCTTTACAATTTTTATTATAGATAAAAAAATTTTCCTTAGACTAAACCTCAACAATACTAAAATTACCTTAACAATCAAAGGTTCAGGGGTTAACATAAGGAGTACTGATCCTCATTAGGTCTTTCCAGATTTTAGCATACTTTAATGGCATCGATATAACGTGTC
Source organism: Atherix ibis (assembly GCA_958298945.1). Taxonomy (NCBI): domain Eukaryota; kingdom Metazoa; phylum Arthropoda; class Insecta; order Diptera; family Athericidae; genus Atherix; species Atherix ibis. Next base: position 102,597,281 of record OY282605.1, on the reverse strand, counting down.
GTTCAGAAAGAGTTGTACGAGATGCATTCAGCAAGAATGAGTTAGTAGCAAACCAACTTTTGGCCGTAAATTAATGAAACCAAAACAAAATACATACTGGAAGCGTCGGCGTGGAAGACAATATGAAACTATAGCTTCGAAAAAGTGCAATCGTTCTTCAATCTTTAATTACGGATCGCAGATGAAAACAACATGGAGGAGCAAATCCGAGCATCGATGCTGGCACCCAACAGATAGTCAATCTATATTAATTTTTCAAAGATTCTACTGTACAGGACGTTTGTCTTGCCAGTCGTCCTGTATTCTACGAAAACTTGGTTTGTAAATAAAAGCTTTTAGTCGCATTCGTGCGGAGAATTCTCTACATGAGGATGAATAATTCCGTATTTAACGATGAGGTCATGGAGCGCTACCACGACCGCTTGGCTGGGAATTAAATCCAGTTTAAAATTCTGTGATGAGCTGAGCACTTAATTTGCATGGTATGAGAAATATCCTGCTCGCTAAGTCTACATTGGTATCCTGTATGATCCCAGAAGATGAGGCAAAAAATCTGTCTTCGCTGGAGTGTCGGTGTTTGCACGACGTTAAAGATTTGTTGAAATTGTCAAACTGGAAGAGCGCGGCGTGGAACCGGGACGTCTAGCTTTTATTTATGATTGCGTTTTTTCGAATTCAGACTTCCAGTTATCAAGTCTTTGATGGTAACATTGAGGAAAATTATTTTATACCTAAAAAATAAATGTAAATATCAAAAATTTAAGTACTAAAATAAGTTTAGCTAGGAAATTAGTTTGAATGAAACTGGAAAGCAGGATCTTGGAATCAGTAGAGTTTTTACAGGAAATGTAGATTAGACTGGAAGCCATGCTAATACTTTGTTGATAATAATATATAATACCATATTTCTTCGAAGTGAAAATCAAGTAGAAATATTTTTAGCTATACTAAAAATTTTATCAAGTTTTAATTCTGAAATGTATTTGATAAGCAATAAGTGATATCTTATAAAGGATTAATTTAAACTCAGACATTTTAGATTTTTTGTTATTTTGATTATTAAGGTTATTTATTTTATAACAAAAAACCGAGTTAATCAAATACAGATTAATGTCTTTGTAAATTTAAACTAATAATCAATCCTTTTACGTTAAATAACTAAAAAACCACATAGGCAAGAGAATGTAGTTTCCTCAAGGATAAATTCATAAAGAAGATTATGTGACTTCGAGATTTCATAAATATCTTTTTTTAAGATTATGTTAAAAATTGTCACCTGGTAATTACTGCAAAATCAGATGTAAATTTATTACCTGATGCTTTAAGTGTATGTTAGCACATCATCGAAAAAATCTGAATCACCTCAAACCTAAAGCATTAAGTCTAAAATTTGCAGTATTTTAAAGTAACAGATATGAACGTATATTTACATCCTCAATTAAGATATCGAAGCTGAATTCAGAAGTAAGCGGTCATTAAAGTTGCCACTTTGTACGAACATTAAAATTTTACCAAGACAAATCTCTGTAATTTGTCTTTAGAGTATTTTGACTTTAAGCTTAAGAGAAATGATCTTGTTAGCCAGTAAATCGCACTTTCATTTCGTAATCGCATTTATTTCATTTCATTACAAATTCCGTCTGTTAAGTATTTTTAATACACCAATATTTTTCTTTTCTAGAAAACTTATTGCTTAATAAATGGAATGTCCTCCGCCATATTAGATAAGTGCAATCAAAGTGCAATTCTAAATAATGGAAGTTGTTTTAGGTCAACTGTTAATATTTGAAAACTTTGTCCAAATTTATTACCTTAAGACAGAAATAAATATTATAAAAATATATTTCAAATTATGAAATAAGAATGCTTTCTTATTTTAAGTAATGTTTTTCAAGATACAAGTACAAGTAAGACTCCAAATGTTTAATGTTGATTGTTATTAAATGTTTAATGTCGAAAAATATTATCTATAAATTAATATAATTATTTTACTATTACCTAAAAATTCCCAAATAGCTATTGTTTAAATAAAATAACATTTTAATATTTAAAGAAAACTTTTAATCCATTTGTTGATTTTACAATAAAAAATCAACTCCTTGGACAAAATATTGAGTCACTATTATTATTATTATTATTATTATTATTAGGTAAACTAATAATTCAAATCAAGTCTATCAGGTAAACTAATGCAATACAATATACACTGTAGGCACTAACACCTATAAACTTATCTCCGTAAAAAAAACTCCAAAATTACAGAGTTATATTGATAAATTTAATATTTTATTAAATTATTGAATTTATTGCTGCTTGTTGCTTTTTATTGTTGCGTTGCTGCTTGTTGCTGCATATCGCGTCTTATTTGTTGCTGTTGCTGCTTTTTGCGGCTTTTTGTTATTGCTGCTTTAAAGTGTGGACTTCACAAAAAACTCTTATAACCAATTGAGTCACTACAGTATACACTGTAAGCAACAACACACTAAAAGATACTTTCATAAGTAACTTAGCCAAGTGACCATCGACATATTCGCAAATAGGTTCAACCCATATTGACACTCTATATACTACCTACGGAGGATGGTCAACCCATATTGACACCCTACTACCTACAGAGGCTGGTCAGATCATACTTCAGTAATCGACTTCTACACTACGAAACGGAGCATGGACCAGCGGAGTATGGGGTCACGGGTAGGGTATCTCAGGGCTCTGTCCTGGCGCCACTCTTGTGGAACGTCATGTACGACGGCCTACTCCATCTGGAATTACCGACGAACACAACGCTCGTGGTCTTCGCGGACAACGTAGCGGTTGTCCTTATAGCCAAACACGTGGAAGATCTGGAAGCCGCATTCTCCACCACCATTCGGAGGATAAGACAGTGGATGACATCGGCAGACCTGTCATTGGCGGAACATAAGACCGAAGCACTCCTCGTGAGTAGCCGGAAGAAAATGGAGACCATCACCATAAGAGTAGGCGATCACGACATCCAGTCGCTACCCTGCATAAGGTATCTAGGAATGGTTTTGGATGCCAGACTCAACTACAAGAAGCACATCTCCAGCGCCAGCAAGAAGGCATCAGCAGTACAGGGCGCACTTTCGCGGATAATGCCCAATATCGGAGGCCCCAGGCAAATTCGAAGACGACTACTGGCAACTGTAGTTACCTCCGTCCTGCTATACGGAGCACCAGTGTGGGCAAAATCGCTAGAGCTAACAACATACCGCAAGACTATGTCATCAGTCCAGCGGCTCTCAGCGATCAGAGTGGCATCAGCATACCGAATGGTATCACACGATGCGGCCAACGTTGTGGCATCATGCCCACCCATCGACATCCTGGCAGGAGAGCGAGAACGCCAATATCGTAGGAAGAAGGAAGAGCGGCGAAAGGTCCTCTGTGAAGAGGCGAGACCCGAGAGTCTTCGCCTCTGGCAAGAAAGATGGGACAGCTCGACGAAGGGTCGGTGGACCCATCGACTGATCCCAGATGTCACCAAATGGGTCACTCGATTGCACGGGGAAGTCGGGTATTACATCAACCAACTCTTGACTGGACATGGATACTTTCGGGCGTACTTGTACAGATTCAAGAGAACAGACTCCCCAAACTGTCATCGCTGCTACGATGTGCTGGAAGATGCCGAACACGTGTTCTTCCAATACCCCTTTTACGAGGGGATACGGGCAGAACTGGAGAAAAATCTGGACCGTTCCATCAGTCCAGAAAACATAGTGGAGTGCATGCTGAAGAACCAATCGGCTTGGAACAAAGTTGCAGAGTACGCGGAATGTATCATCAAGGATCTTCACACCACGTACGAAGAATAGGCCACGAGGCGTCATAACATCGGGACAGCAGTAAAATAAAATAAATAGTAAATTATTATAAGAACGCCTCGGCGAAGTAGTATTTACAAAGAGTGCCGCCGGGGAACCATCGTTCCGGGAGCAAGGGTAGAGGTACAGGTTAGGTTTTAGCGAGGTAAAAATCCCGCATAACTCGTCTGACAGGCATTAGGCCTCCCAGTCGAGTACCTTTTGAAGGTTTCCCCCTGTACCTCAATAATCTAAATAATAAAAAAAAAAAAAAAAAAAATTGACACTCTAAACATATTTATGATCAAATCAGATAATAATATTGTAGATTTGCATATTTTCAATACTATTTTGGTTTCTTCAGTAAGTTACATATCTCTGGAATTTCCGTAATAACCTATATTTTATCCTTAAAGTATTTGAAAGGATGTTCTTAGAATATTTTTGAGCATAAGAAACATGCGAATATATTTTGAATGGTCAGTTTATTATTATATAGCAAGCTGTGTGAACAAAGTGAAGAAAACTATTTAAATATGAGAAAAATTTTGTGAATTTAACGAAAGAAAAGTTTACAGTATGTCAAAAAGGAGTATGACTGAGGTGTTCTAAGATCATTGTAGCTTTTGTTTTAAGATACAATACTGCAGAACCGGGAAGTATCATTCATAGAAGGATTAGGTCGACTTCAAAGTCTTTCCTATTCCTTTAAAACGTTAACAAATATGCAGAATAATCCCTAAAGTTCAAAAACCACGTTGGATGACGTATCATATGGAAAAACATCTATTGTAGGCTTGAGAACACATTTTGGAGAAAGAGGATATATAGAATCAGGCGATGCTTTCAAATGCGATCAAGCTTAAGTACCACGTCAATGATAGGAGAGTGCTAGTTTGACGTCAAAATCAGAGAGAGTTATACTGTGAGGATATTTTTGTGAGGATATTTTTCTACATGTGAAAAAGGAAGATTGCGTTTTGTGGCGGTAAAAATAATGGCACATATTTATAATTATATTTTAAAAAATGTGTTGGAGCCAATTTTTACTAAAATTCTTGCAGAAACTTGTGATTCTGTATTTCAACAAGATTTGAGTCCTATTGAAAATATCTGGGCTATAATTAAACAGCACATCAACATTAATAATCGATTAAAGTATCTTATTTGCAGTAAATGGAAGTCGATACCACCGGCAATATTGGAAAAGTTTACTGCCTCTTTGAGACGAATGAGCCCATCTGTTATCTTTGCAGAGACCACTTTATATTAATTGTTTTAATTTAAAAAAAGTTTTTTGTACTCTGTTTTAATACAGTTTTTTGTACTCTGTTTTGATTACTTTTATTTTATTGTTTAATGATTTGCATTTTTTTTTACCAAAACACCAATAGGAAATCAAAATTTTGATAAAATAGATTCGACAGATCCTTTATATTTTATATATGGAGAGCTATTTTAACTTTATATTGAAAATATCTATTATTTGGAAAAAAATCAGTGTATCCAAATTTTGTTCTGCACGCCACTGTATTTAAAATACTTTATACGATTAGTTAGTATAATATTTACGTAGGTATTTGTTAATATAAATTATATTAAATATTTAATATTATTACGTTAAAGAATATACCTAATTCTCATTATTTTTAAAATAATAATAACTTTAATGGGTTTAAATAATCGATATTATCAATTTTTCTTTTGGCAGAAAAGCAATGAGGCCGAATTTTTTACAACTTTTTTTTTGCCATTGGGTAGCTACGAGTACCTACCAGCTTCATTGTTAATCGACGGTCTGACCTCATAAGAATCCTACCTAGTTCTACATTTTCATCAGTTTTCGATGTTGAAAACCGCTCTAAATGAGGTGAGTCTTTCAGTGCGTCTCGGCTCCCAAAAAATACTTTATGGCATTGTAACTTCATGGGATCGCATAGCTACAAGATGACATGGAACATTGTACTGCATTTAGATTAAAGAATACTTCTTTAATCTAAGGTACTGCACGTCTAGAATCAGCAAGCATACAAGCTTTGTGAAGGATAAGAACTTCAGTGTTTCCATGTTGTTCTCAAACCTTAAATATTTAACAATATTGAAACCTGAAAATATTAATAATTTTCATCCATTGAGATCATATAAAAATAACAATATTATAACAAGATAATTTTTTGAAATTCATTTCTACAGTCTTTAAAATAAAGAAAAAAACTATTTATCATGGTGCTAATACACGCATAGTTATAGAATGCAAATTTAGTTCCCTTTAATCTGTTTTGGTATAGGAATAAAAATGCTCAACCTTTCAACAGAAATTTTTTTTAAATTTAGGTAATGCTATAAAATGTGTCATCAAAAATCAAAAACATTTTAGTAAAATTTACAAAAGCTGAAATCAGTTAAAATTGATTGAGCTACTTGTATCTAACAATAGCTACTTAAAAAAAAACTAATCTAAATATTTTTAATCGAAACTACTATTGAATTTGTAGAGAAGGTGTTGAAAAATCGTAATAAAGTAAAATTCTCATTTACATGGAATATTTTAACAATTTAACAATAATTTATGTAACGATTTAAATGCTTCCTCAGTTACTAATATGAATCACTTTTCCGTTAGCTACAGATTTTTTCTACCAAAAAGTTATACTTTTATTTAGACAAATATTTAAAAATGCAAATTTTGAGATTAAAGAATTTTAAATAATATTCTTCTTTAGATAGTTTAGCCTTTTACATGCACTTCAATGTGTATAGTAATATCCAGCATAGGCAAAGTTAGTTTATGGTTTTTCAGATATGATATAAAATTTATAGAAAACGGTTAAGTGACTACCTTTTTTTTCCATATATTTTTATCTATTATAATAGTAAATAGTAGCATTTTTCGTTTTGTATAAGCTAATTTGTAGCAACTTTAATGCTACCAAAAAAACTCGACTATAAGTATGAGTAATCCACTACTTACAAACATGTACTTGTAAGTCGATTTATTATTTATTGGTTTTTAAATAAAGAACACAATACCCATAAAATTATACTTTTCTAGGAGGGATTATTGAAGTTTTAAATAGATTGCTCTCATAAATAACTTTGATGGTTTTACGACGAATAATAGCAGTTTTTACATATTTTGTCAACTACAATACAAGCTATAAAATGGTATACGTAGGCTACTATATATATTTCTGGCCTAGGCAACACTAAGTGTTGCCAGGTGCGATCTGACATTTCCATTGGAAAGTTTGACATTTTTTAGCATAAACGTACTCAGAACGTTTTGACGTACGACTATCATTTGTGTTGTTTACAGTGACTTGAAAAAATCAATTTGGCAAAAAAATGGAATTAACTCGTGAACATTTTCGTGCGATCATTTTTCACAACTTTCGACGTGGATTATCACGACAAGAGTGCATCGATGAACTTAAATCTTTGTATGGCTATGAAGCACCATCCTATAGCACTGTGAAAAACTGGTACAACGAATTCAATCGTGGCCGACGCTCGCTCAAAGACGAATTCCGTGAAGGTCGTCCAAAAACAGCCGTTGTTCCAGAAAACATCGATGCCGTACGTGAACTGATAATGCAAGACCGTCATGTGACATACCGTGAGATAGAGGCATGCCTAGGCATTTCTCCCACCAGCATACATTCGATATTGCATGAACACCTGGCCGTAAAAAAGGTTTGTTCTCGTTGGATCCCGCACAATTTGACAATCGCTCAAAAAAAGGCTCGTGTGGATTGGTGTAAAGAAATGCTGAAAAAATACGATCGCGGTGCTTCAAAAGACGTTTATAAGATCGTCACAGGTGACGAATCATGGATCTATGCGTATGAGCCCGAAACAAAACAGCAATCGACCGTGTGGGTCTTCCAAGACGAGTCAAATCCAACGAAAGTTGTTCGTGGAAGAAGCACTTCGAAGCAAATGGTCGCTTGTTTCTTTGGCAAAACTGGTCATGTGGCGACTGTTCCGCTTGTGCAACGTAGGACGGTCAATTCTGAGTGGTACACCACCATTTGTTTGCCTGAAGTCTTCGGAGAAATTCGAAAAACGAACAAGAGAAGTCGAATCATTGTGCACCATGACAATGCGAGCTCTCACACATCGGCTCAAACCAGCGCCTTTTTGACCGGACAAAACGTCGAATTGATGGGTCATCCTCCGTACAGCCCTGACTTGGCACCCAATGACTTCTTTTTAATTTTCGTCGCCAGAAGATGCTGTTGAAGCATTCAAAAACCATGTTTTGGAGGTGTCTCAATCGGAGTGGAAAAAGTGCTTCGAAAATTGGTTTGAGCGCATGCAAAAGTGTATAAATCTTGATGGAGAATATTTTGAAAAACAATAAAACCTTTTTCGTTGATAAATATTCGCATTTTCATTATTAGGCCAGAAATATATATAGTAGCCCACGTAATCGCACATTTTAGTAGCTTAATAATATATAAACTTTATTGAATGATGATAGATATTAGCGATAATATTTTTTAAAAATTAAAATTAATGTTTTAATTGCAAATTTTCATTCTTAATTCTTTATTTCCGTATATACGAGGTCTGTTAAAAAAGTATCGCGAAATTTGAATTTCCGCGGGTTACTTATATTCGATTTTTGATTTTTTTTGTGGCGTTATGTTGGTACATTTTGAATTTCAGTTAATTTTTGACAGCTGCTTTGCTTGCACGTGTTTAGGCTTGTCTTCGATTTTTGCCCATTTTCGACCAAAAACAGCATCGCATTAATATTGACAAGGAGTTGTTGGACTCTGTCCGCGACGACCCAAATTTGCTCCAGAGGGTTATAACTGGTGACGAATCATGGGTTTATGCTTATGACGTGGAAACCAAAGCTCAATCATCCCAATGGAAGCTGCCACACGAGACAAGAACGAAAAAAGTGCACAAAGTTCGGTCGAATGTGAAGGTTTTGCTTACAGTTTTCTTTGATTGCAGAGGTGTGGTGCATCATGAGTTCTTGGCACAGACTAGAACGGCCAATAAGGAATATTACCTGCAAGTTATGCGCAAGTTGCAAGAAGCAATGCACCAAAAATTGGCTTTTGCACCATGATAACGCCCCTGCATGTGCATCGTTTTTTTGGCCAAAACCAACACACTAAAAATGCCGCAGTCAACGTATTCCTTAGATCTGGCCCCCTGTGACTTTTTCTTGTTCCCAAAACAGATTCTTTGATCCATTTTTTGGAATGGGCAAAAATCGAGGACGAGCCAAAACACGTGCAAGCAAAGCAGCTGTAAAAATTAACTGAACATTCAAAATGGCCGAACTTGTCGGCATAAGTGAGAGACATGAGTACCAACATTCGAAAATCTTTTTAAACAAACCTCGTAAAGGATATTTATTAGTGTAAACCAAGAACATAGTTGACCAATTTTAATTCTTAGCTATTTGCGTTATTATGAAAGGTAGTTGAGTAGACTGGTTTGTCAAATTGATGCAGGGAAGTGTAACTATTTATCTACATAAAGGTTGAGATGCCAATTACTATTTTGTTAGTCGATGCAGTGCGTTGACAATAGCCATGTGACGGAAAAAAAATATCTCCGCCCAATACAATCCGATACTATTACTAGGACCGGGTATCTAGAACAACTAGAAATTTGCAAAAATAATGGGTGAAAACAAGCTTATGGCGATTATTTAGGATATCAACTTCAATGTCGATTACCATTTTATTCCCACAGTTTAGCATATCCTATGTACAAAAATTGTGGACCCCTGATTATGAAAATGACTGCCTCTTTATTGGATTTAAAATAGCATACTTGAATTTCATATAAGCTAATTAGCCAAAATTTAACAGATATATTTAATTGTATTTGATTAGAGATTAAAATATTCCATTACAATTCGATGCATAGTTTTTAATTTGGGTGGGAAAGCGAGGATTGGAGATTAAGAAAAGAAATGAAATTTTTGCTATAAATATTGGAGATTATAAGGGATATTTTAGAATAAGAGTTCATATGATTGAATTAAATACTTTGCGGAGGGGATAATTATAAAAATAAACGTTTTTGCATATAAGTTTTATTCAGGAAGGTTATAAATGATGGAAAAATGGTTTTTGACAAGTCTCAACCAGAAAAGAATCTACCGCATTAACAGATATTTTTCTGTCAAAGGTTTTTTGTACTTCTATGTGTGAATAGTGAAAAAATTTCTGTCTAACTATATCTAGTTTTTTATGAGTCCTCTGAAAATATCCCTTTTTATAAAAGTATTGTTTTATTTTTTTTTATTTTTTATTTTTATTTTTATCTGCAACTACAATTTTATTGTAACAAGCAGATTTATATAACATTTTAATTTACAATTTTGTGCATCATGAAGTGGGAGTAAACACCCATCGGCGTTTCTCCAACTAACGGAAGTTACATTCCTCTAGAAAATCTCTAGGCCATTGTCTCTTAAGTCTACGATGAGTGTTTCCGGGGAGGGCTGTACAAGACAATTCTCTCACAAGTGGATTATGATTATAGGGTAAACGGGAGTGAAATTTTTGATATCGGGAAATGCACAGGACATGCACAAAGGGAACATTTAGGTCACGATATATTACGGTGTTACGAATATAAAAGGGGACATCAACAATTTTACGGAGGATCTTGGATTGTAAGACCTGGACTCGATAGGAATTAAAACGTTTCGTTTCGTTGAACCCCAAAGTTCGATTCCATATGTACAAATTGGTTTTATAATTGTATTGTAGATTAGAAGTTTACATTTGATTGTTAGTTTCGAGCGTTTGTCCAGTAGTCTAAGAAGTTGTAGGTAACGTCTGTTAGCTTCAACTCTTTTTAATCTAGTATGTGGGTTTCATGTTAGTCTCTTATCCAGGGAAAGTCCCAAATAACGCACTTTATCATATTGCGGTATCATGTTGTTATTAAGGTATAAAGGGGTAGGGTTACCTTGACAAAGTGTGAAAGTAATGTGAGCACTCTTCTGTTCATTTACCTTCACTCTCCATCTCTTAAACCAAGATTGAAGGTTGTGGATATGGGATTGTAAATTGTTGAAAGCTATGTCAGGATTTTTATGGGTTGCAAGTATGGCCGTATCATCTGCATAAGTAGCAATGATAGTATTAGGATAAGCTGGGATGTCATGAGTATAAATATTATATAAGCAACTTGGAATATATAATATTTATACTCATGACATCCCAATGATATTATAAGCGATTCTGAGTTAATTGCAACTTGGAAATATCGTTGGGAGAGATATGAATTTATGATAAGGTAGTATGTTGAAGGAAGAAAGCTCTTGAGTTTCCAAAGGAGTCCGGGATGCCACACACGATCGAAAGCTTAGAAGATATTTAGAAATACTCCTGGGCAATACTCGTTCCTCTCAAGAGAGGATTCAATATGATCAACAATGCGATGGAATTGCTGGATAGTAGAGTGTTCAGACCGGAAGCCAAATTGGTGATCAGGAATAATTTTTTCATTAACTAGAACTGGGTAGAGTCGTTTTAATAGGAGTTTCTCGAATATCTTACCAAGAATTGGTAAAAGGCTGATAGGTCTATAGGAGGAAGGAGAATTAATGGGTTTATTTGGTTTAGAAATCATTTTAATGACAGAATATTTCCAGAGTTAGGGAAAATAGGTTATACGCAGGATACTATTAAAAATATGTGTGATTAACACCAAAGCTTTTCGGGAAATTTGCTTCAGAATAGGAGCTGTTATTAGATCATAACCAGGAGCTTTTTTATTGAGAAGGCTTAAAATTTTTGGGAGGAAGACTCATTGGGAGTGGGAACATAAGTTCTTCGATGATTTTGTTAGTATGTGACTTGTCTTCTATATCATCATGTGGAGCAAAAGTATTTACCAAATGTTTAGCAAATACTTAAGTATTTTTTTTCTTTGTCTGTTTTTGCCCAGTTAAAAGGATTGTTAACATTCAAGTTTTTATGGCAAGTTATTTGAAATTATTCAAAAACATGCGAAAACAAGAATAAATCCTCCACAAATACTGGTAACGACTAATTTAATTATTAATAATTTGTTTAAAAATATTCTTTCTAGTAAAAAAATTTGGCACATCGTTAAAAAATTAAGGCTTCAGTATTTGTTATTTTTTTTATAAATGTCAATTTTTGACAAACATCAACATTATTGTTAAGTAAACTTTTTTTTTATTGCACAAAATTATAATTACTAAAACATTTTATTTTATTTTCTATACTAAATTATTTCCAATAGCAATAAAAAACAAATTTTCTTAGTCTTTCCAAGTAAAAAAAAGATATTTAGCTTACACAAATTATGCCAGTTAAAATTTTCATAAATTAATGAAAATACCTATTTACACTAACTTAAAACTTAGTCACATACAAGTTATTTTTTATTGTTGTTTATCTAAACAAACAAAAAACTAAAACTCAAATAACCTTTTTAATGCTTCATATTAAAAATTAATGGAAAAGTTCATTAAAAAAAACTGATTACTAATTAAATATCCACCGATAATGATAGTAAATTTTTATGTAATCATCATTAAGACTGCTAAGCATTTGACTTAAATGAATTAATTAAGAGTTCATTACAATTATAGAATCTCATCGAAAAGACATTAAATTTCAACACAACAAAAAAAAATACATAATCAAACTATAAACTAAATATATAAGAAAAGTAGAATAGTATTAAAGTGCATACAAATGCATTTTATTTTTTTTAGGAGAGTATACAACAAGAAAATATTTATGCCCATGAATATAAACATGTGGAAAGTTTTATTGAACTTTTAATGTTTGATGGCAAGGAAGTTAGTTGTACTGTACTAGGAGCGTGTGAGAATTATTTATGCATACTTTGGGAACTCATCAATTAGTTCAGATGTGAACAGAACAAATACAGAAATTCATTTAGTTGGTTAGTTTTCAATTTTGTGGTAGTACCAAATCGTTTGAGAACGATTCGTAAAAATTCAACTAACAATTAGAAAGATATTCTTACTTCCAAAATGAAAAAGTGTTTGTAGACGAAAAAAATATACATGGTATATTTAAAAAAACAACAACTCCGATTTAGGTAAAAAATGCTGTCTCGGAATGTGCTTAAACTAGATAAGAAACTATAAAGAAGCCGTAAACAATCTGAGTAGCTTGTAACATTTTATGTTGGTGTTCCAATCGCCTTTTTTGTACAAGAAAGCAAATATTTACGTTTAACAATACAACACTAACGAGCTGTACAATTTTATAGAAGGCCAAAAAATCGAATATTCAAAAATCGAACCAATAAGAAATCCAAAATAAGACCGAGAGAAATCTATCTCAGCTAGTTTTCTTATCTCTTTTGTAGCACGAACTAACACGGAATTGGACTATAAAATTTCAACATACTATTTTTGATAAGAACTCTTTTAATTTATCGAGTACGATAGTCCTGCGGAATGGTAGAAGGTATTATACACGTACGAGTATCTGTTGATGCAAATAGTTTCGATTAGTTTTATGCCTTTTCCAAGTTTAGGACAGAAAGATCAAAAAAATACTAGGGTATATGGTATACATTTTAGAAGATGAAAAATATATTTTCAAAATTTGAAAATTATTTTTAGAAAAAGAAACAATTTATTTTTACACTTTTATGGATGTAATTTTTATCAGCATAAATGAGGTATTAAAAATACGACAGGAAAAGGTCATTAACTTCAATAATACTATATTTGATAGATATATTGAATTATTATCTATTAAGATATCATTTTAATGATTGTGATAAATATATTAAATATTTGACTAATGTATACGCAATTAAGATGTTAAATAATTTTTTTTAGAGTAAAAGATTATCTGTGCGGAAGGAATTTGATTAGATGACCGAATTTGAAGTAATCTCTGATTACAATCAATATCTATAAAACAAATTGGTCTTATTATCATCATTATTAGAAGGTGCAGTAAAATTAATAGGAAAAGTATTTAATGTAATAAAAATACTTTACAGCTTATAGAGTATAGACATTTGAAGTTTATGAAAATACTAGTATTAAGTTCATTTTGCTTAATAACATATTCATATGTATAGAAAAAAAGCCTTTCTACACTTTTACATTTTTTAAACTTTTCTTCTACATTATAAAAAATATTTTTTATTTTGAAGATATTTGAAAAAAATTGTTATCATTTAAGATTTCTCCATATACATACATTTTTGCACCCGCTTATACGATGTTTTCATAACCATTTTATTATACAATATATTTCTAAGAAATTGTAGAAAGTTTGATTTTTTTTTATGAGTTTGACATCTGTCAACATTATTCAGTGCACATTGTCAGCAATTTCGTACAACAATATACATTTTTCCTTTGATAATCATGTCTAGTTTTGTGCCAGAAAAAGAACATATGCGGGAAGTTCTGCTTTTCTGCTTCAATTTGAAGAAATCGGCTGCCAAATCGCATCGAATGCTTATGTATTCCTATGGTGACAGTGCTTTATCAGCAACAAGGTGCCGAGATTGGTTTTGTCAGTTCAAAGACGATAATTTTGACTTGTGGGACAAGAAGCGTGAAAATCGGCCTAGGAAGGTTGAGGACCATCAATTACAGGCTGTTTTGGACGAAGACGATACCCAATCGCAAAAAATGCTTACGGAGCAATTGAGTGTTACTCAACCAGCCATTTCCATGCGTCTGCGTGCCATGGGGAAGATTGAAAAGATCGGAAAATGGGTGCCGCATGAATTGAACGATAGGCAGATGGAGCGACGCCAAAACACATGCGAAATCTTGCTAGCCAGACAAAAAAGAAAGTCGTTCCTGTATCGGATTGTGACAGGCGATGAAAAATGGATATATTTCAAAAATCCTAAACGCAAGAAATCGTGGGTTGATCCCGGGCCAACCATCAAAATCTTCCCCAAGACCAAATCGCTTCGGACGGAAGACGATGCTGTGCGTTTGGTGGGATCAGCAGGGTATCGTCTACTATGAGATGTTGAAACGTGGTGAAACTGTCAATGCCCACCGCTACCACAAACAACTGATCAAATTGCACCGTGCTCTGCGTGAAAAAATACCGGATTATTAACAAAGACATTACAAGCTGATTTTCCTCCACGACAACGCACCATCGCACACGTTAAAAATGGTCCGAAACTACTTGGACACAATCAACTGGGAGGTGCTACCCATCCCGCTTATTCACCAGAGCTGGCCTCTTCCGACTACCACCTGTTTTCGTCGATGGGACACGCGCTCGCTGAGCAGCACTTCGATTCTTACGAAGGCGTCCGAAAATGGCTTGATGAGTGGTTTGCCTCGAAAGAGAAAGAATGTTTTTGGCGTGGTATCCACAAATTGCCCGAGAGATGGGTAGCGAGGGTATAAATTTGTTTTTGCTGTCTATTAAAAAAACAAACAGCGGATTAAAGCTTATACACCTAGTAAATATAATTTTTTCACAGTAGTATCAATAAAGAAGAGTTAAGAAATCATAACTAGCAGCCATTTTAAGGATAACTTTGAATATAGGAGCTTAACAATTGACGCGGTTAAAATAATCTAAAAATAAAAAAAAATTTGCCTACATAACATTTTAATTGTTAGCGAATTTATAATTTTATAATAAAATTTTCATGATACATATAAGTTTATTTTAGGGACATCGTTGAAGTAAATCTATTCCTTTTAATCCTGTCTATCAAGAGTTTTTTCCCCAAAAAATTTAAATTGAACTTTCAAAATATTTGAATTAATTTGAAATACTCTGACGAGTCTCATATTATTATATTTACAAACATTTTAATCATTTGTAGTTTAATAATTGTATTAAACCATAACTAAAGCTATAATTTAAGTGAATTTCCTGTTAAAATTAAAGGATTGGTTTTCTTAATCTCGTGTTGTCCTTTTATAATGACTTTATTCCAAAAGTCGTTGCTTTTCTGCCCGAAGATTTGGTCTTCGTATAATGATTTTATTCCAAAAAATATGCAAGTTTTTTGGAATAAAATCATTATATAGTTGCAGAAGTTGCTAGGTTGAGAGGATTGGAATAAATGGTAGCCAGAAGTTCCTAGGTCGAGTGCATATGGTAAGTAAGGCAAAACATCCCGTCAAAGCTGGAATAGCTTTTGATTTGTCTGCAATGGGACGTGAGGTCAAGCCCTTTCATGGTGAAAAACAATGCCTTTTCGTTTTACCAGTTCTGGATGATTTTTGGTCAATTGCAGCCCGTAATTTATCTATTTGGAAACAGTACTTCTCTGAATTGATGGTCAGATTTGGTCGGACATCATTGATGATCTGTTGAGTGAAGATCGACTTTTGGTTCATCAACTGCGTTCTACTTTCTTTCTCTTCAATGTTTGTTTGTGTGTAAGACCCTTAAGCCAAATATCACTTTATAGCGGTACGACCATGAGGTCATTTGGCGATTTTATTGCTCATGTAGGAAGCTATCTAAGCGGGAATTGTAAAAACCTTAAAAATAGGACTTGGTAATAGAGTTGTTGATTCCAAATGCTCTACAATGATTGAAATTATGCTGGCAAATTATTTCTTGGTTAGGTGGCATTCATATAGGAAATGAGCGATGGTAAAGTTGGTACTTAAGAATTCGCATAAAGGAAGATTGGTGTCCTCAAAAAGAAAAAATGTAGATTCAGAGAAACTTACGTACTCAGAATTTTGGTATGGATGTTAAAAAGACTGATTTATCGGTGGTTGCTCAATAAGTCAACAAAAAAGACTATTGATCCAGTCTACGTATCTGCGTATGGCTAAGGGGATATCAAAAAGTATCGCAAATTTTGAATTTCCGTGGGTTACGTGTATTGGATTTTCGATTTTTTCGATTGGCGTTATATTGATACTTATGTCTCTCACTAATGCTGACAAGTTCGGCCATTTTGAATGTTCAGTTAATTGTTGACAGCTGCTTTGCTTGCACGTATTTTGGCTTGTCTTCGAATTTTCCCCATTCCAAAAAATGGCAGTTACCTTGGACCGAAGCAACGTTTATCGGTGGTACAAAATGTTCTCAGAGGGCCGAGAAGATGTGAACGATGAAAAGCGTGCCGGACGCCCGAGTACGTTCACAAGAGACGAAAACATTGATGAAGTGAAGAAAATAGTATTGGCCAATCGTTGAATCACCGTTAGAGAAGGTACTGAGGGCTTAAACATATCAATTGCTTTTACCAATGATTTGGGCATCACATTAACATTACTAAGGAACTATTGGACTCTGTCCGCGACGACCCAAATTTGCCCCAGAGGGTCATAACTGGTGACGAATCATGGGTTTATGGTTTTGACGTGGAAACCAAAGCTCAATCATCCCAATGAAAGCTGCCGCAAGAGCCAAGACCGAAAAGCGATCAGTCGAATGTGAAGGTTTTGCTTACAGTTTTCTTCGATTGAAGGGGCGTGGTGCATCATGAGTTCTTGCCACAGGGTAGAACGGTCAATAAGGAATATTACCTGCAAGTTATGCGCAAGTTGCGCAAAGCAATCCGCCAGAAACGCCCGGATTTTTGGAAGAACAAAAATTGGCTTTTGCACCATGATAACGCCGCTGCCCACGCATCGTTGCTTGTGCGCGAATTTTTGGCCAAAAACAACACACTAATAGTTCCGCAGCCACCGTATTCTCCAGATTTGGCCCCCTGTGACATTTTGTTCCTGAAACTGAAGAACCCCATGAAAGAACGACGCTACGCTACGATTGAGGAGATAAAGATGGCATCGAATAGCAAATTAATATCCGTTTTAATAATTTTTTTTTAGATTGTCATGTACCATCATATTAATGTACATAGTTAAAAGTGACAGTATTGTTATTTGGCAACTGTTAGAGCCGTATAATAAAAATTAATTTCAATTTTGTCACTGTCCGGCCGTAAACTGATCATCTTCAAGGATTGTACTCCCAGATTGAAATTTGACGATGTTTCCACTTAATACACTTTCCACAATTACAGAACCTATCTTTTTATACGTTTGTGATGCATTCTTACCTTTCCGAAAAAATAAGGTTATGCTACATAAGGTGAAAAATTATGCGTGAAAAAAATTGGTATTACTTATTAGCATACAAAACTAAAGGTAATTTTACTAAAGGCTCCTTTTTTTGTAGTCCCATATAATATTTATAGACTGTTTTTATATTGTGTTATAACGACTTTTTAATGAGGAATACTATTACATATTGTAAATGGTAATAAAATCAGCAAACAAGCTATGAAAATTTATAGTCTTTTAATTTATTAAATGCAGTTTTTATGAATGAAAGTTATTATTTGAAGATTAATATATGAACAAAAGAATCTGGAACAAAAACTGCCATCATTTTTAACAGAAAAAGCTTATGGGAAAAGTTGATATTTTTTGTTAGTATATTTTTACATACGAGTGCATAGTTTATAATTAATACAACGATGTAAAACTTTACTATAAAAAAGGCTCCTCTTAAGCATATATCTATAAATATTGTTTATCAGATGGTACAGATCTTACTTATCCTGAAATCTTAGTCTGCGAGCAGCGGAATTGCATTTGCTGACATAATAATTAAGAGTCGAGATTGTTTTTCAATGTGGAAGACAATTAAAAAGGCTATTTAAGAGACACTGAAGAATTACAGGTGAAGGAGAGTGCTATCAGAAAAAACTGCCGGTCGTTTAGTCTTTAGTATCCGTACAGATTCTGCACTAAACCGTATATGAAACTTATCCGCCAGCGCAATTGGAGTCTCAATTGCAATCGATAAAACCGCATGTCTACTGATTGAATACGGATTAAATTGATAAATAAAATGAATACCATCGACTAACTATTCTATGCACATAAAAGTATAATGCAGAGTCTAGTTAAGTAAAGCTACACTATCTAACTACAATCTAATCTTTTCTTTTGGTACAATTGTGTAGGTTAATTAACGCACTTAAATGAACTCACCTTACTTATTGATGTTATTATTATCTCGGTCGGCATGGAATTGAAGTTTTCAGTACTAGTCGCTCCAAACATATGTCGTTGGAGTTAGTTTTTGGAGTGAGTCTAAATTGAAATCGGAGTCGGTGTACGGGGCCTAAAGCCGCAATAAGGTAACGTTGACATGACCACAATTACTGTCGGTACATGTGTCGGAAGCGACAATAAGTTGTTCACTGGCCTTAGAACCAATGCGATGTAATGCCTTTAAGAGAAATCTGGTCTGAGGCTTTTTTGCGTGATTTTCATTTAATCAAGTTACGATCATCGTTTTGATATCGATTCCTTTGTTTTTCAATATTATCTTATAAGACTATAAGTTAGATTTTCTCAGGTTGCTTTCTGTATCAAATCCTTTCTATAGTTATGTATTTAGGTAAGGTCATAATGTTGGTCTATGTAGAAATATATCTTTAGAAGGATACAAGTAATTTATTATTATTTTTAATTTTGAATGGCTTCTTTAAGGTTTTAAAATGAATTTTGTATAATTTTCTCGAATTATAGAGTAAAATAAAGAAATTGAAAATTCTTTTAATTCAAATTTTAAGCCTTTATACAAAGTTGAATTGATTTATTAGACAATTCCAAAAGTTTTTTAATAAAAAAAAATAGAAAAATTCAACAAAAATATTAATATTTAATTATTGTAAAGTTAAAAGAAAACAAAATAAAATTTTCTATTATATTTAAATGAACTATTTCCCCAACTTTTGATAAATATTAAGTGTAAAACATTTTATTCAAAGCAATTTTTTTTTAAAATAATTATATATTTATTTTCTATTGAACTAATTTTAAAATATTTCATTTTTTTATATCGAATAGATAATCAAAAGCTTTAAACAATGCCACTAATAAACTTTTAAATGTATAATATTATAAATATCAGATTACTAAAACCGATTATCAAATTCCTAGTTAGCCAAAAAAAACTGGTCATCATTAAAATTTTTACTTTAATTTATTTCTGGGCTAGGTTAATTATCTATAAAGTAAACATTTTCTCACACTTTTAAGATTTTGCAAAAGTTTTTTGCAGAGTTTTCTAGGTATTTTCTAATCAATATCTTTTAGAAATCTAATAGGATTCATGAATTTTTTAGACAAATTGGCAACATTTTATATTTGTTCAATTTTATGTGAATTTTTTCGTAATTCTCTATAGAATTTATAATATTTTTTGTTAATATTTAACTAAAAAGGAATGCAGAAAATATAAATAAAATCAAATGTAAAATTAGAAAACCTCATGTAGAATACTCAAAGATCATTTAACATTAGATATTTATAATAGTTTGCATATTAGTTTTAATAGCATTATGCTTTGTTAATTGAAAATTATTTAGTATGACAATAAGTACTGAATTATCCATTTTATAATTTTGAAAGTATATCTTTTTTACGCTAATATTTTACTAATTCAAAAATTGTCATTTTATATATGTATTGTTTAGTTATCAAACAATACCTTTAAATTATGCAGAAAATAAGCCGACTTGCTTTTTCAAACAACTTTTCTTCAGGGAAGAGGCTGATTTTTTGCTCGGTAATTAGAAAAAAAATCATTTCTTTTTTCAAAAAGTTACTGTCTGCTGCGGTTTTTGGTCTGAATAGCTTTTAAAAATCAATATTCGTAAAATAGTCCAATATATACGAAAAAAATCATCAAAATTACCTCAGAAAGATCGATTTCTTTAAGAAATCTCATATTGGTTATAGTTATATTTTTATATTGTATGTATAATGATAAATTATAAGTAAATTCATAAAAATAAAAATATTTTCGAAATTTATATAAAAAAATTTGTGCTGCATGATTTGTAAAATATTAATTTGACCAAGTTAATTAATTTTCAAGTAATTTAAACTATCATTGTATAAAACGTGTAGTACTATATAAAATTCCGAAAAGAAATATATACAAAAATCAATTTAAATCAATCATGTAAGAGTGTAAAAAAAATTAAAAAATATTCTAAACTTTCTTGGATAAATTAACCAACAAATATGATAACTACCAATAATTGTGATAAATTTTTCTCAGCTTCGTAAGTCAATATTTGCGGTCAGATTTATTTAACTAGCTAATATTTATGCTGTTTCTTTATAGTGAATCATAATATATTCTAAGATCATAAATGTAAGGTGAAATTATTAGAATAGTTTTTGTTAGGAGAACATTATTCATCAGTAAGTAATAAGTCAATAAAGAATGATTTATAAGTTACCACAAAGTCTAGAAACATTGAATTTATCATAGTATCGACAAAAAAGATATAAGCTTATTAGTATATTGCTAGGTTGGAAAAAAAGTTAGGTAATTATTTTTAATTCAAAAACAATGTAAGAATAAAATATTTTTGCTGATATGCAAAACTGGTACAAAGGTATTAGAACGTTAAAATTTTTCCTACTTTATCTATTCATATAAGATAGTTCTACTCATACAAGATGACCAGATTTTTACCAATATATCTAAAAATGCTTTATAGTAATATATGTGCACTATCAAAATAATATATAGAAGTTTCGTATAATAGATAGTATTTTTCGTATGCAAACATTAGTACAATATATTCCATGCTGAAAAGGTCATGGACAGTGCATTCTTCTGTGCTATTCAACCACTGAATCATGACGCAAAGTGCAAAGAACAGCATTGGAAGGAAATATCTTGTGAAAGAAGAGTGCCTATTGGTGACCACGCCAACGCTTACATTTTCGGGTCACCAGCTCATCAGGTACGGTTGTGTTATCGTGGCGCGGTTGGCGAAAGATCAGATGGAGTCCATGCATATCTTTAAATGTATAAGATACGTTTTAGAAATGAGCCTAGTTTCAGTTGGATTCCTAAATCTTCTAGGTTTATGCTTGCTTCCATATTGGACCGAAAATAGCCATACACTAATGGTCATCATAATTTCAGTATCAACCTGTCCTTATACTAAGACAAAAAACAAATATTTCCTAGTATTTTGACAATTATTTTTCAATCTTATCAAATTAAAGTATTTACGCTGATTTTACTTTTCATGGAATTTTTGCTTATCAATTAATAACTCATTTGGTAATACGTATGTTATGTACATGATTTCTTCGTGTACTAATTAATTTCTAAATATTTATCATACCTAATTAAGTATTGTATTGATAAGATATATAATTTTAATTTGTTAAATATTTTTACGATTTATCAGTAATTAAACCGGCTTTTGAAAAAATCTCTTAAATTTGTTTTTTAATTACGTGTAATCAGTTTGTTCATGTACTAATGGCTAATCATTTTTTTATTGCAAACAAAAATTGTAGTAGTTTTTTAAAAATATTTTTACTATTCTCATTTTATACCTATTTAACTATAGGATAGTATCAAAACTACTAAGAATAAAAAGCTCATATTTTAAAAACAATTATATTTATTATTTTTATTTTTTTCATAGGTTCTAAGGAATTATATCGGTTATTATAAAAATATTATTATGAAATCGTATCTAAAAATTTGCGAAATATAAAACCCAAAAAGGTATATATTATCAAATTTTATTAACAATAATGCCAGACCATCAATTTTCTATATATTAAGCCATAGGATACATATTATTTCTTTTCTAATATTGGAAAAAATAAAGTAAATCAAAATTACATATTTTTATATGGCACTGAATATACGATTGGTTGCAGAAAATTTATGGGATTATTATTCAGTGCATGTAATTTGGCAATAGTGTAAACTTTTAAAGAACATTCTATAATTGGCTTTTGATAAAATTTGAATTCCATAAATTTTTCAATTTTATTATATAAAAATTTAAAGAAATTTGATTATATTAAAATTATTTTCAAAAATATGAGGTGTGGTAGAAAGTTAATAATATTAGCATCACTGATAGCAATCTGACAATACTGCGGAAATTTTACGTTAGTACCTCCTTGACATGTGGTAGAAGATTCAGCATCGTCCAGTGATTTCCCGACTCTGTAGAGGATGTTAAGCTCCGTTAATATTGAAATTTTACTTACGAAAAGTTGTAACGAGCTTTTGGAGAACATTACTTATTAAGAGCAGATGTTTTACGGTGGTATAACGTATGGTTGGTGGCCAAGAAGCTAGAGAAGACAAACATTGCACAGTGAGACCTCCAACTTATAAGAAGTGAGTCAAGTCCTTTAAAGGATTCAGAAAAAGGAATTTTTCGGGACAGATCGGATAATGTGGATACTTGGATCGCACGCCTATCACCATCAACGAGATTTTATCGGAAAAAGCGATTTCTGTATTTTCCCAAACCCCCTATTACCCTGATCTAAGTCAATGTGATTTTTGTTGTCCCCAAAATACAAATAAAAATACTTGAAAGAACGTTATATTGATAGTGTGTTAACATCCAAAGAAGCCTTACAATGCCTCCATTTACACATACGTTATGCATAGCTGACCAAGGGAAGTACTTTGAAAGGAATATAATTGATGCATGAGGTCTGTGCAAAAAGTATCGCGAATTTTGAATTTCCGCGGGTTACATATATTCGATTTTTGATTTTTTATGGTGTAATGTTGGTACTTATGCCGACAAGTTCAGCCATTTTGAATGTTCAGTTAATTTTTGACAGCTGCTTTGCTTGCACGTGTTTTGGCTCGTCTACGATTTTTGCTCAATTTCGACCAAAAACAGCATCGCATTAACATTGTTAAGGAGCTGTTGGACTCTGTCTGCGACGACCCAAATTTGCTCCAGAGGGTCATAACTGGTGACGAATCATGGGTTTATGGTTATGACATGGAAACCAAAGCTCAATCATCCCAATAGAAGCTGCAGCATGAGCCAAGACCGAAAAAAGCGCACCAAGTTCGGTCGAATGTGAAGGTTTTGCAGGAGCGTGGTGCATCATGAGTTCTTGCCACAGGATAGAACGGTCAATAAGGAATATTACCTGCAAGTTATGCACAAGTTGCGTGGAGCAATCCGCCAGAAACGCCCGGATTTGTGGAAAAACAAAAATTGGTTTTTGCATCATGATAACGCTCCTGCTCACGCATCGTTGCTTGTGCGCGAATTTTTGGTTAAAAACAACACACTAATAATGCCGCAGCCACCGTATTCCCCAGATCTCGCCCCCTGTGCCTTTTTCTTGTTCCCAACACAGATTCTTTGATCCATTTTTCGAAGACGAGCCAAAACACGTACAAGCAAAGCAGCTGTCAAAAATTAACTGAACATTCAAAATGACCGAACTTCTCGGTATAAGTGAGAGCCATGAGTGCCAACATAACGCCACAAAAAAATAAAATTACTAATGATAATAAAGTTAATGCTAAACTAACTTCATACGAAATAGTTTGAGCAACAGCTCGTAATCCCCCTAACAATGCATAATTAGAATTAGAAGATCAACCTACGTAACCCGCGGAAATTCAAAATTCGCGAAGTTTTTTGAAACTGTTTTTGACAGTCTCACTACTTTTCTATCAGTCTTCGTTTACATAGTGGTATTATTTGTCTTATTTAAAAACTGAATACTTTTTCAATATTTATTTTTGAAAAATTTGAATTTAATTAAGCTGCTTATACATACAATGAAAAAAATATGTGAGATCACATATAAAGTTATTAAAAGAATATACTTATGATTATATTATACCTACACATATATTTATTATAAATGAACCACAATTAAAAATTTATGTAATATTGCTTCAGAACAATAATAATTTTTAATTGTTCCAAGTTTTTATTAAACTTTTAATTTGCTGTTTGATTTGGTGCATTTCTTCAGAATCATTGCTACGAATGGAATCGAATACCGAAAAGCTTGGTCCATCTGCAATAAAAAATATTGTAATTAAAATTATATTTTGAGAATATTAAATTTTTTTAATTGTAGTAAAGATTATACCTTTGACTAGAGCAGCAAATGTCGATTGATTAAGATTTGTTAAAATCGAAATAGATCTAAGAGGATTGTATGCGCATGAGACGAAAAGCGCATTATGAATATTGGGTGTAAGACCTCCAAATTTGAGATTGAATTTGTGAATGTTGCTTTCGAGATGTTGCTGATTAAACTTTTCCCCAAATATAGCTTCACACAAATCAATAAAGCTGGACACTGGTACATTTTCCATGAATGGTGGTTTTACTGTTGTAGTTTTCTTCCATCCGTGCTCAGTACAACGCTGATATTGCAGTTGTCTATAACCAAGCATGGTAGCAGTTTGACTAACAGCTGATGTATCCCTCAAATTTTCCAAATAGTGTTGATAATTAGCATTATTACAAACATAATCTTTATCTTGCCAACTAGCTTGAATCATAAGATTGAATAGTTCAGCAGCTGGATCAGTGGCTGGTTCCAAAACTTGTGCACATTTCGTTCGAATTTCGTGCGGTGTAGCAAAAGTGACAAAATATCCTAACGCTTGCATTAAATTGTCCATGAAAAGATTTTGACTATTCGTAGCATTTAAATTGTTGCAGAAATCAAACGATGGTTGCATTTGACCATAATGTTTGAAAATGTATCGGAATTGTTCGAATCCGTCTTGAATCTGTCTCACACACTTGTCTGAACCGAAATTCCGGAAATTATCTGCTACATTATCGTAATAGTCTAGTAAATTGTAAAAGAACATATTTACGACTGTGACAATTCATAAAATAGGTGAATAGGAATAACTCCATACCTGACACACTTAGCTTAGCTACATTAGGAGCATCAACAGTGATAATACCACTGCTTAGTTCTGGATACGTTATACGGAACCATGAAGCATAGGCGCCAAATATTCCGGCTCCAAATAAGAACACATTCG
This sequence comes from Atherix ibis, assembly GCA_958298945.1. Lineage (NCBI taxonomy): Eukaryota > Metazoa > Arthropoda > Insecta > Diptera > Athericidae > Atherix > Atherix ibis. The sequence goes on along the minus strand of OY282605.1, from coordinate 102,571,636 downwards.
ATTGCTTTAATCCAGGTATATGCGATCGTAAATATTCAACTAAATGAGCGTAATCTGCTAATATCTGATCAGTTGTGAGATATTTCAAACTTTCCACAGATAAGTCTCTATTTTAGTTGTCAAAAGAAACCATATTATTACATGAATTCTGTTTTCAAATTAAATTTATAAGTATCTTTATATAAAGTTGTATTCTTACGGTGTTGGAATATTTACAGCTGAATATCGAGCTCCAACTGCTACTAAATATGCCCCAATATCTTTGCCAATGTCTTCCAGTAAATTATTTCGAATACTAAAATCTGGCCCAGGGCTAATATTAATTATTATTGGTCCACCATTTCGAAAATGATCTGTGTTTGTATAGTAGGTCTACAGTCCAGGCATGAAAAAAGAAACAACGAAAATAATATGTTTGCAAATTATTGGAGAAATTTTTATAAATTTACATTTTCGTAATTACCATATTCCAGGTGCTCGAACCAGGTGTGAAATGATCGAGTTTCTGTTTGATTTTACATTCTTCGGTAGCAGCTTGTTGCAAACCAACAACTACAATCATCAAAATACTAAATGTTACTAAAAGCTGCATCGTTATCAACTCTGTTCGATAGTAGCTAGAGTACTGAAGTAAAGCTAAACGTTTCGTTCGCTTTTTATACTTGGAAATGTTTATAAAGCTTGCCAATTAATCTTTATCTTCAGTGATATAGTATTGCGCAATATTGATAACAATTTTTGTTTTCTTTTTAAGAAAATATCAACTAGTAAAAAGTATAGAAAGATGACTCGTCTTTTATAATTTACGAGTACTTAGTTACTAGCGAATTCATGAATTCGGGGATTTTTTGTGATGTTTTTAGATTTTCTGAATTTTGCTTTTAAAGTTTTTCACATTAAACGGAAGTGTATTCTTTATTTATAATGAGTAGTAATTATTTTTTAACAAACAGATAATTTGATGGTATCTCTTATTTCATATTTTTCTAGTTAATCTATAAATACCTTTAATATGTTAGTCAAATATGAAATAATATTATCGATGTTAACCAGTTAATGATATTTTTCAATTTCATTATTGTTTACTGTCGAACATTTTATTATTATGATAAGATTCAAATATTTTTAATAATAGCACTATAAGAATTATAATTAAATAAGATTTTGGTATAATAAAAATTAGTATTCTTTGATTGCATATTATCAGAAAACTATTTCTTAAGTTATTAATTAAACAATCAAAAAACATTTGTTAACGTAATTAATGTCATTTAATTTTTTCTGATGTATATATATATATATATAATGCATAGTAAAGTTACCTGTAAGTTAACATATACTACAAAAGAAGTCTTTGCAAGTGCTTTGTAATCATCAAGGGATCACATCTAATTGAAGATACGAATTTGATTTTTTAATAATAATAAATAAAATAATTTAAGTACATTTTGGTGGCAGAAATAATATAATACTTCCCTCCCTATAGCTGGTGTGTTAGTCTCCCGTAGACGTGCGATATAAGTTTTAAGTTCGTTGGGCAACTACACAATTCTATAAAATGTTATACTAGGTATATAAGCTTAAATCCGCTGTTTGGTCATAGATGGCTTGAGTGAGCGTATTAAGCTACCATGGGCACGAAATACTTTTTTTTTATGAGTTTGACATCTGTCCACATTAATTAGTACACATTGTTAGCAATTACGTACAAAAACATACATTTTTCGTTTGGTAATCATGTCTTGTTTTGTGCCAGACAAAGAGCATATGCGGGAAGCTCTGCTTTTCTGCTTCAATTTGAAGAAATTGGCTTCCGTATTGCGTCGAATGCTTATGGAGGCCTATGGTAACAGTACTATATCGGAAACAACGTGCCGAGATGGGCTTCCTCGGTTCAAAGACGGAATTTTGACTTGTGGGACAAGAAGCGTGAAAATCAGCCTAGGAAGGTTGAGGACCTTAATTGCAGGCTCTTTTGGACGAAGACGATACCCAATCACAAAAATGCTCGCGGAGCAATTGGATGTTACTCAACCAGCCATTTCCATGCGTCTACGTGCCATGGGGAAGATTGAAAAATCGGAATATGGGTGCCGCATGAATTGAACGATAGGCAGATGGAGCGATGCCAAAACACATGCGAAATCTTGCTCACCAGATAAAAAAGAAAGTTGTTCCTGCATCGAATTGTGACAGGCGATGAAAATTGGATATATTTCGATAATCCTAAACGCAAAAAATTGTGGGTTGATCCCGGCCAACCATCAGCATCTTCTCCAAGACCAAATCGCTTTGGACGGAAGACGATGCTGTGCGTTTGGTGGGATCAGTAGGGTATCGTCTACTATGAGAGGTTGAAACCTGGTGAAACTGTCAATGCTCACTGCTACCACCAACAACTGATCAAATTGCACCATGCTCTGCTTGAAAAAAGGATGGATTATCAACAAAGACATGACAAGCTGATTTTCCTCCACGACAACGCACCATCGTACACGTCAACAATGGTCCGAAACTACTTGGAGACACTCAACTGGGAGGTGCTACCCCACCCCGCTTATTCACCAAACCTGGTTCCTTCCGACTACCTCCTGTTTTCGTCGATGAGCCATGCGCTCGCTGAGCAGCACTTTGATTCTTACGAAGGCGTCCGAAAATGGGTTGATGAGTGGTTTTCCTCGAAAGAGAAGAATTTTTTTTGGTGTGGTATCCAAAAATTGCCTGAGAGATGGGAAAAATATGTAGCTAGCGAGTGCAAGTCTTTGAATAAATTTGTGTTTGCTTTCTATAAAAAAAACATGGGTTTTTTGACTAAAAAACAGCGGACTTAAGCTTATACACCTGGTAAGTGAAGTTGTGTTTTTGTAGTTCGTAAAGAAAAATTAACAGCGAAATATGGAGCAACGATATAACCTTTTTGTAAAGCTTGGTAAATGCTCGATTTTGACTATTGAAAAATTGTAGCTTAAAAGATATAAAGAATTCTATATCTTATATATATCATATTATATTTAAGGTGTAAAGAATTTTTGGTAGGCCGAGAAGCAGTTGAAGATGATTCTTGTGGAGGAGGTCTTCAACATCAAAAACTGCTAAAAATGTAAAATGGGTGAAGGTTCTTGTGAGTAAACAGGTCTTTGAAAAGCTCAGAAGACATTGCAGATACAAGGACGCCTCACAATGACAACGCCTGCTCATTTAAAGAGGTCTTGTCAAAGAAAGGGATTTTTGTGGGTCGACTTTTCAACTACATCCTCTCATTTTTAACTGATTTAAGTCCTTGTGATATTTCATTATTTCCTGAAATCAAAAAACACGTTATCCTGCTACTGTCGATAACATCCAAAGGAGTGTACCAGACGAGATGAAGGCGATTCCACAAATAGGCTACTAGCATTGCTAGAAAATAATGCATTCGCTCATGTATTGTTGCTTAAAGGAATTAATTTTAATGGAATAACATTTAATAATAATAATAAATTGTTTAAGAAAAAAAATTGTCTCTTATTTAGAGAATATGACCACACTTTGCATTTAGGGTTATTGATTTAGCTGGAAAATTTTATATATTCTCTATATTTAATAAAATAACTCCAAATTATAAATGTAATATAATCAATTTTTTATATCCACGATAATGATAAGATAGTTAGTTCTAAGAAATTATTTCGTATTCTAGTCATCAAAATATCCGGACATGATTTTATATGATTCTACATCTGTTTAATATCGCGAACTGTATAATTTTTTGATTTCTGCAACAATATTATTTGGAGTAGAATTATTTAGTTTTTGCACGTTCAAAAGAGCAGATGGGAATTATTCGTATTTCCATTTTAAGCCAATATCTTGTTGCGTTTGCAGGTAATTTTAATTCTGCGTGCAATTTGCTTTCATTCATTTGCTTATGCGTGCTAAGATGGAGTTTTCAGTTTTTTAGGTGGTTGACTCAGAGAAGTTCATTCAAAATTTGCAAACGTATTTCTACGTTCAGGGAAGCTGGTGATTTTTCGTAGAATATACGAGTATGTAAGTATTTGTAGCTTGTTAACGTATGTATGACTTTTTTTGAATTTTTATCTATAAAAATCTTAAAAATAAAGACATCATCACGTATAATTTTGTCTCGGTAAATTTGCGTAAGAAGAAATTTTTATACGATAGTTACAGTGTAGGTGCATTTGTAAAGACACGACTTGCATGCTAGTATCACAGGAAGTCTATCTACACTCCCTTGAAACTGAGATAAGTTCACCAAAATTAGTACTGAGTAAAACTACTGAACGTAGAATTCTGAGGTCTCTGTCTATAAACCAGACATAGTACGCTTGTAAAATACGCAAAAAACATTGAGATTTTCTGTTTGATATTTATTTATTTATTGCATACACGATTAATGGTTGGAGTCTTCAGCTTAAAAGTTGTTTCAAAGAATGTTCCACATGTAGTGATTTCTTGTAATACAGCCAAAGACAAATGCTAGAGGGAATTAGATAGTTTTGTCGCAGGGCTAGTAAACTTGTTTCAATATTAATTTCATTTAAAGGATAATGAATAAACAAACAATCCATTTTTTATAATTTAAATATGTTTAGTATTTAACAAAATTAAATAGAAAAATGATGAAATAATTTCTGGAAATTTAACTTTAGTCATTCATTTACAAAATAAATTATGAAAAAATTCATTGTAAAAAGTGTAGTCGTGATTTAAAAATTATAGGCCTGTCATTTCACAGCTATTGAGTGCATATATCATTAAAAGTAACAACATTTTGTATTGTTTGCGATTTTGCATTATAGATTGCTTAATAATCGTCAAAATTGTAAAACTTTTTACAAATGTGGCTATTCTGCTGTAGCCACGTTTCGCACAAAATTTTTTTCAGCGATGAGGATCAGTGGATGCGTCAATAAAAGAAATGTTCTCTTAGGGGTTATGAAAATCCACGAGTAACTGTAAGAAGCCATTGTATTTGCGCAAAAAAAAAATGTGTATGGTGTGCATTTAGGTCTGAAGGTGTCGTTGGTTCATATTTCTTTAAAAATGAAAAGGGAGCGCCCGTTGATATGGTCAATTTTGAAATTAAAGATTTTTAACTGGACCATATTGCAGTTTTAACAGAACCTACAAGTTACACAGACGAGTTATTTCGATATTTGGTGATGTCAATTAATCTCCAAGATTGTACGATTTGAAGCCGTTGGACCTTTTTTTTTATGGGGCAACGCAATTGGATGCATCGTCTTCAGCGATGAAGTTACGTAAATCAGCAAAATTGACATGTGACTGTAGAGAAGCTATTGTTTTTGAATAAACTGACTATCTAGTGTATATTTTTGTTTGACGACGTCAATGGCCTATATTGAAAATAAATAAGGAGAGACCATTACCGTTTATTCTAAGCACTATGATCGATTGGCAACTTTTTTTTTTTTTGGCCTGATCTTAAAAATTTGAAACTAAATCATATGTGATCTTAACAATCAACAAAAAACGACAAATTTTGTATAAACGCAGATAATCTTCAAACTTAAAAGCATTTAAAAACCCACTTGAAAAAGATATTAAAAATTACCTTAAACGGAACCAATCCTGCAAGAAGTAATAGTTTTGTTTATTCAAATTTTTTGTAAAACTATTAATAAAAATTAAAAATTGTGTCAAATTTATTTTTCGAAACACAAATAACACTTTACCTTTAAAAATTGTTATTTAAAATAAATTCTGTGTCTGTGAAATTGATGAGAATTATATCTTAATCTACTTTAGAGATTATATCCTATCGAATAAAAAGGTAAAAATAAAAATTACTTATAAAATTAAAGCTTTCTGTATTTAAACTGTGATAATTATTATCATAAAAATTTTCATAATAGTAAAAATACGAGGGTCATTCAACAAGTACTTAGCCTCACCGCCCGATGGAACTGTTGTCACAAAAGGGAAGGGAAAACGCGCAGCGAAATCAAAGATCGCTTGGATGCTGTGTATGGTGACTCTTCTCCTTCGATGGCAACCGTCAAGAATTGGTTCAACGAGTTTGTTCGTGGCCGCACGTCGGTTTTTGATGAGCCACGCCCAGGTGCCCCGATAACGGCTGCTACGAAGGAAAACGTTAAAAAAGTCCACGATCTCGTGTTGTCAGACCATCGATTGAAGGTTCACGAGATAGCTGAGACTGTGGGCATCGCAGTAGGAACGGTGCATCATATCTACACGAAGAACTGGGCATGAGAAAGCTGTCGGCGCGATGGGTGCCGCGTTTGCTCACACCGGAAAACAAGCGCAACCGTGAGACCACATCGGCGACGTGTTTGGCGCTGTTTCAGCGCAATCCAGCGGAGTTCTTGCGTCGTTTCGTGACCGTCGATGAAACATGGATTCACTGGTACACACCAGAGACCAAGGAACAGTCGAAACAGTGGACTTCACCCGGCGAACGTGCTCCGAAGAAGGCGAAGACTGTTCGATCGGCCGGAAAGGTGATGGCCACCGTTTTCTGGGATTCACAAGGTGTGATCCACATCGATTACCTCGAGAAGGGTAAAACAATCACGGGGCGCTACTATGCTGACTTATTGGGCCGATTTGACGTCGAATTGAAGAAAAAGCGGCTCCGCTTTGCGAAGAAAAAAGTGCTGTTCCACCACGACAACGCGCCGGCTCACACCTCCGCCGTCGCCATGGCCAAATTGGTCGAATTGCGCTACGAATTGCTGCCCCATCCACCGTACTCTCCAGATTTGGCCCCCTGTAACTACTTTTTATTTCCAAATCTGAAAAAATCACTCGACGGGAATAGATTTGGGTCGAATGAGGAGGTCATCGTCGCCACGGAGGCCTATTTTGCTTCCCTCGAGAAAATGTATTTTTTGGACGGGTTAAAAAAATTAGAGTATCGCTGGGCCAAGTGTATCGAGCTTGAAGGAGTTTATGTGGAAAAATAAATTGCCACCTTTCCAAAATTTTCGTTTTTCTTTTGTAGGCTAAGTACTTGTTGAATGACCCTCGTATGTATGGGAATAGTCCCATGATCGTAGTTATCGAATGGGCTCATGATCATAATCTTCTAATACGGATTTTGGAAAATAACTATTGATAATAATTTGAGGAGGAATTTTTTTGATGTATTTTATAATAAGTATATTAAAAGGAAATTATATGGCCTAAAATAGTTTACAATAAGGTTATCAAATTCTTGCTCTAAATTGACGGCGAATACTAAATTGTCCTACCAAACGTGTGCAGTTGACTCGACGTCCGACAAGTAACTATGATTTCTCAAGCCTTTAAAACCAAGTAGCATTCCTGACCGACACTATTTTAGAAAATTACTTAATCTAATTTAATATAAATGCCTGTTAAAGCTTTTATGCTATTTGTTTTCAGTAATTTAATTGTGTTTTTTTTTCGTAAGTTTTTCAATATATAAATAATCAACTCTTGACTCTAGACTAGTCTTAACTCTTTATAAAGAAACTTAGTAAACCACTTTTACAGGTGAATTTAGCTATAATTTTTTCGTATGTGTGCTTTAGTTAAATCGTGTCTACCTTCAAAAGACATTGAAAGGAATGCATTTTGTGGCTTAATAGATAAACTGGTATCCATACATATCTCTTAAGATAGAACGTCATCAGATTTGCGTAAAGTCACAGATGATGATGGTAATTTATTAGTACCGATCGCTGAAGTAAATCAGTTAACCGTGACGTTTGTACGTGAACAACCTGTCACAGTTAGAAATTTAGCATAGTTGAACTGTCTGTTTAGCAAATAATTAGCAAATTCTTTGCAATCAGAAAATTTGTTCTCCTTTAACTTACATAATATTAAAAAAATATATTTTATATTGTATATTTAGTTTTAATGACCTGTTGTTTTTTTTTATTTTTTTTAGGAATTAAAGCAATTTGTGTGGAAATTTGTTTTCTATGTTGTGCACAAATATCGTGCTTATTTTGTTTTTTTTTTCTTTGTTTAATTAATATATTTAAATCTATTTATCTTATTATTAAAATTGTCTTTAGCAATTTTTTCAATTATTTTCATATCATAATGAAATCAAGGTCAACAAAAATTTCTTGATTATTATAAGCAACTTCTCTTTTTGGTATCGTACTATTCTGTTGTCTTTCAGCCAATTGTAAAACAAGTGTTACTTTTTGTTCCGTACTTTGGTAAACTCTGAACATTTAAGTGAAGGCATCTAACAATTTGTTGTATTTTTGCAATTGATTTATATTAACCGGCGGTAAAAAGAACTTGATTGTAATGTAAAAACTAATTAAGCTTTAACTAGGGAATATAAAATATTTTGAAAGGCATCATTGTCGTCGTGATCGAACTAAACACTGAAATGTGAAAATGAAATCATAAATGCCAGTGGGCAATATTCATTGTAGTTTTCAACACTTAATATTGCATATGCAAATGACAATGTCTGTAATAATTAATACTGCATTGGTAACAATTTAATAAAAAAGTAATAATCTCAAGAGAGAATGTATGCAAAAAGTAATCATACTAATCGAGATCATCATCGTAAGTACTCATAGCTATGAGTACTATTATTAATGTAGACTTGGATTGTTGTACCTCTAATTTCAAAACTAAAGGTTAAATTGATGATAATACAAGCTAAAACTATTATAAACTACTTACGTATATAATATTCATGGTAAAAGAATGCGGTATAACATCTTTAAATACTATTCGTTTCGCCTAAGGTCGTCTTGACTTTCTTCTACTTCTTCCTTTTCTTTTTCTTTATCTTGTTTCTAAATGAGTACAGAATGTCGGTAAATCACATCATAGTGTCAATGTTGAAATAAATTAATATCCATAAATTATGCGCATGGATTATCTGATTATTCATACATTTTAAACGGATTAATTGGAATTTAAAGCTTTGCGCGATAATTTAAAGCATAACTAATAAAGATACATATTATTAAAAATATCTAAATAAAGTTTATTTACAATTACAGGAAGTAAAATTTAAAGGATTTGGTGGAACTTTATACAAATTTTGGCGAATTAGCTTATTGAATAAAATTCGTTTATTTATAATGCTCAAAATTTATTATCTTAGTAAAATTATTTTCAAATAATTAGTCTCTCTTGGTTACTACGCAGACCTACAGATCGTTATTGCAAAAGTTGTATTTCAGTTCAGTTTTTAAAATAAAATTTGAATAAATAGAAAAAAAATAGAAAATTGGAGAAGCTTTTTTGGATTTTTTTAAAAATAATTTGATTAGATTTAAGCAACTCAAAAAAAAACGTACTTTTTGTAGTTTTAAATTTTTGTTTCTTTTATAGAAAAACTAATTTTCGCTAATAATTAATAAGCTTATAGATTCTCGTCAATTATAAGAAAAGTACCTATATTTTATGACAATTAAGAAAATTTACAAAAAAATTTACTATAATTGAAATGGTGGATATATGGAAAAATAATTTAAAGGAATAAATATTTTTAATATAAGGCCTACCTCTAACCCCTTGAAAATATGTTGTGTGCATTTTTTTAAATTTTTTTCTCAGAAAAATAGTAGGTGTGTTTATTAAGTTTAGAAAAGACTAAAAAGCATTTTTGATGCGCTGATAAGCCGTTAAAGACGAACCTCACGCTCAGGAAGACCTTTACGTATAATATGGAAAACTGATGGAAATAAGAAATGAGTGAGGGATTTATGATATACGAGGTCTGAACAAAAAGTATCACGAATTTCCGCGGGTTCGTATATTCGATTTTTGATTTTTTTGGGGCGTTATATTGGTACTCATGTCTCTTACTTATGCCGACAAGGTCGGCCATTTTGAATGTTTAGTTAATTTTTGACAGCTGCTTTGCTCGTCTTCGATATTTGCCCATTCCAAAAAATTGATCAAAGAATCTGTTTCGGAACAAGAAAAAGTCACAAGGGGCCAGATCTTCGGAATACGGTGGCTGCGGCATTATCAGTGTGTTGTTTTTGGCCAAAAATTTGCGCACAAGCAACGATGCGTGAGTAGGGGCGTTATCATGGTGCAAAAGCCAATGTTTGTTCTTCCACAAATCCGGATGTTTCTGACGGATTGCTTCACGCAACTTGCGCATAACTTGTAGGTAATATTCCTTATTAACCGTTCTACCCTGTGGTAAGAGCTCATGATACACCACGCCCTTGGAATCGAAGAAAACTGTAAGAAAAACCTTCACATTCGAACGAACTTGGCGCGATTTTTTCAGTATTGGCTCTTGCGGCAACTTCCATTGAGATGATTGAGTTTTGGTTTCCAAGTCATAACCATAAACTCATGATTCGTCACCAGTTATGACCCTCTGGAGCAAATTGGGGTCGTCGCGGACAAGTTCAACAGGTCCTTAGCAATGTTAATGCGATGCTGTTTTTGGTCGAAAATGGGCAAAAATCGAAGACGGGCCAAAACACGTGCATGCAAAGCAGCTGTCAAAAATTAACTGAACATTCAAAATGGCCGAACTTGTCGGCATAGGTGAGAGATATAAATACCAATATAACGCTACAAAAAAATCGAATATACGAAACCCGCGGAAATTCAAAATTCGCGATACTTTTTGAACAGACGTCGTATTACCGAAAATCGCACAACTTTGTCGGTGATATAATGCATTTTTGACGCGCTGATAAGCCGTGAAAGGCGAACATCGTTTAGGAAGACCTTCAATATCGAAAACTGATAGAAATGTTAAACGAGTGAGGGCTTTTATGATATAAATACGTCCGGCCCCGCTATTTGGATTATGATGAATAACGGTCTCGTGGTGCAGTTGGAGGAGACCGGTTGCGGTGTGATCGCACTTTTGATTGGGAGTGAGACTATGTGTGTATTGCTGCAGGTTTTTTTGGCGGCCAGTAGGCCGCCTAATATTCTCTTAGTGGTGGTCGGGCTCCGATAAGCGCGGGAAGTACGGTACCTTGGATTAAAGGTTGAAGAGAGGCTGAACTTTCGGCCTCATTTGCAACATCTAAGACAGCGAGTGGCCGATTTGGTTGGCATGCTGGTGCGAATATTTCGCAAAAAATTGGGATCTAGAGCGGTGAAAGTCCTTTAAAAGGGTGTGTTTATTCCGTATGCATTGTGTGTGTGGACTGACATTATGCGCCACCAGTATGCAAGGGTTGACATTATGCACCATCGTATTAACCGAGGCAATGCAGGTTTATCCACTACGCCTGGGTATCCCGCTTGCTGGTTGTCCGGTTACGAATGAAGAGGTTCAGGATCTTAGTCCACGACAGCGGCGTAAACTGGTCCTGAACAGGATGTGTGAAATTTGGCTACGACGATGGGATGAGAGTGTGAATAGCAGGTGGACGCACATAATCATTTCGGATGAAATCCGTCTGCGTCTGCATTTCAGTTTGGTCTGTACCTTGCGTATTTACTCACGGGACATGGCAGGGTGAATGGGTTCCTGTACAGGCGTGGTCTGGCTGCAGAGGCTAGATGCCCTTGTGGGGCAGCGGAGGAGAGTGCCAAGCACCTTCTCGTAGAGTGTGGCCTGTACGAGGTTTTGCTTGACTTAGGTGCATGTGGAATCGTGGTGAATAATGAGAGTGGGGATGTGAGTGGTGTGTTAGGTGTAAGAGAATGGTATGGATGCCTGAATAGATTTGCCGTGGCACTTTTTGAGAGAAGAGCGAGAATGGTGCGTGAATGAGTGTATGAATCGCACGCAAGGTGGCTACAAGTGAGCGAAAGACCAAAGTCGATTCCGGTTGTACTTTCGGGACTTGGTGAACCCGCGTACCTGAGCTGTTGGAAGATTCCGGTTATTATCTCGGGCACTGTCACTGCTTATGACAATAGAGGTTTAGATAGTCCTCACCACTAACAGTTGGATTAAACAGCTTGTAACTGGTTACTGACTGTAAACTGCCAGTAATGGTGGTGCGTTGATTGAGCGTAACTCAATCCCTATTGTCGTAGGCGACTCGTGGTTTTATGTTTAATGACATATAAGTGGCGTTAAATAATATATTATAGCTGTCATTATCATCCAGAGAAGTGTAAACAAGGAGCTGAGGGCAATATTAGTTGGAATCTTCAAGCTCTGGTACGAAGAGGGGAGAGAATGGAATTATTTTGACGGAATGGAACTAAAATGACATATAATTTATAATAGATTATATTTTTTATATAAGATTATTTATTGAAATATTTATACTGAAATGTAAATTCAGGTCATTTAGCAATAACTGAAGGGCAGCTCAGCTATTTAACTAACAAGTTATAAACTCAAGACTATTGGGTACTGAATAATAACGTTCTAGTATTACTAAATCAGCATACTGTATTAGAATAATAAGAGTACATTTAGTAGCAATGAGAAAAATATGTTCTTTAAAAAATTATTTTAAATAGATCAATTTTCATATATTATCAAAATATCCAAAATTTTCATCTGAAGAAACTTTATCAAATTAAGAACTTATAAAAACGAAATTACCAAATAATTTGTCCATTGAATTAATAAACTTATTATCATGTATTTAAATATTATATTATTATTTTCTTACTATGTAAATTTATATTAAACTTATGCGGATATTAAAAATATGTTTTTTTTTATATAGTTTAATATTATTAAGACTTAAATTTTATTAAAGGTGCATGCGATTTTTTTTGATCAGTAAAATTATTTAAATTATTAAAAAGTAATAATTTTTGATTCTAAATACTAAATAACGTTCGGCTGAAAAGTTTATAAGGTTGACGTCTAGATGGCGCCTCTTGCAAAAATCTACTTAATTATCACAAAGCATCATCCTTCAAATGATTGACAGCAATCGGTTGATTGGTTCGTGAGATATAGCGTTTTGAGTGAAGCAACTTTTGTTATTGAAAAAAAAAATGGATAAAGACGAATTTCGTGTATTGATAAAGCATTGCTTTTTGATGAAAAAAAATACAGTGGAAACCAAAGCATGGTTTGACAAACGTTATCCGGACTCTGCTCCAGCTGTTTCAACTGTGGAATATTGGTTTCGTCAATTTCGAACTGGTCGTACGATCACAGTTGATGCAGAACGCAGTGGACGCCCAAAAGAGGTGGTTACGGCAGAAAACATCAAAAAAATCCACAAAATAATTTTAAATGACCGTAAAGTGAAGTTGAGCGAGATAGCTGAGACTCTGAAGATATCGAAAGAGCGTGTTGGACATATCGTGCATGAATATTTGGGCATGCGAAAGCTGTGTGCAAAGTGGGTGCCGCGTTAGCTCACTGTGGACCAAAAACAACAACGTGTTGATGATTCTGAGCAGTGTTTGGAGCTGTTCAAGCGCAATAAACTCGAATTCTTGCGTCGATATGTGACAATGGATGAAACATGGCTCCGTCACTACACTCCAGAGTCCTATCGCCAGTCGGCAGAGTGGAGAGCGAGCGACGAACCGAATCCAAAGCGTGGAAAGACGCAACAGTCGGCTGGCAAGGTGATGGCGTCTGTATTTTGGGATGCGCATGGTATAATATTCATTGACTATCTCCAGAAGGGACAGACGATCAACAGCGACTATTATATAGCGTTATTGGATCGTTTGAAGAAAGAAATCGGTCAGAAACGGCCTCATTTGAAGAAGAAAAAAGTGTTGTTTCACCAAGACAAGACAATGCACCGTGTCACAAGTCGATGAAAACGATGGTCAAACTCAATGAATTGGGCTACGAATTGCTTCCCCATCCACCGTATTCTCCAGATCTGGCCCCCAGCGACTTTTTCCTGTTTGCAGACCTCAAGAGAATGCTCGCTGGCAAGAAATTTAAGACCGATGATGAAGTGATTGCCGAAACTGAGGCCTATTTTGAGGCAAAACCGAAAGAGTACTATAAAAATGGTATCGAAAAGTTGGAAGATCGCTATAATCGCTGTATCGCCCTCAAAGGAAACTATGTTGAATAATAAAAATGAATTTTGCAAAATAAAATATGTTTACTGTGTTATCTTATAAACTTTTCAGCCGAACTGTTATATTATTTATAATTACTAAAGAAAGTATTTTGATGATGCACTAATCATACCATAGATTTAATGTAAAAAAAAGATACGAAGAAAATCTCAACGAATGGCAGTAGAATATAAAATACATTCAAAAACATACATTAGAAATAACCGGAAAAATAACAGTAGTAAAAGATTTATCAACAAAAGGTACCTGCACAGTAAAATTTAGTTCCCACAGTTTTATTTTATGAATATTCAAAAAGGGATACACCTGGTACCATAAATTTTTTACCTGTAGATAAAGATAAGAAGTTATTGAAAAATTATATTAAAAAAATTAAGTTGTATAGAAATGAAAGATATAAATCTGTTTCAGATTCTATTATTGTATACCTACCTGTACATGCATATACACGCATATTGTCATAATAATTATACTCTCATAGGAATGTAAAGGCATATAAGCGGATCTAAAAATAAATGCAAAATTATTAAATAAAATATATTATATCAATATTTGCCCTCTAACTCATGGATACGAATATCATTCTTACGAGTATATATAACCAATTGATTGATAATTTGATAAAATTATAAATTGTGAAAGTCAAGTTATAAACGTTTAACTTATAACTTTGTTAATTTTAAGCAATAATATAAAGAAGAAGGTGATGTAATTAGAAATGTAGAATCCTTTTGAATTTCAAATATTGTTTCAATTTTGTCCAAAAAAGGTCCATTTCAGTATACTTTCAAAATCTCAAAGATTCATCTTTACCTTATAGGCAATTAAATCATTTTATTTCATATCCAATTTTATACTTAAGTAAGCAACTTATGCTGAAATAAAGCTATTAGTATTTCATATTAAGCTTACACATTTTAGCCGATTTTCTCAACAAATATATTGAATTTTCTATTTTGCTTTAAATATTGTTGGACTATAACAATAATATAGTGAACATGATTGCAATAATATGTCTATGAAAATGACTACCATTCGGATTTTATATTCCATTAATCGTACATTATCGCATATTCTCGCATCAATATAGAAATAAGTTATGGCAACATAATGTACATTGTGTACCATCTTGAGCATATTTTACTAAAAACATAAAATCACAAAAATGTCATATCCGTTCATATTTATAGCATAATATTACGATTTAAGATTATTTTATTTAATTAATGGTACATAGTAGGTCTATGCGATACGCAGACTTTACCAATCTCAATATGGTAAAAGTGAAGGGAATCAGCTTTCTGGTTAAGCTTGATATAAATTTAACTTATAAATTTTATTATATATAAATCTACAGTAATATTATTATGATAATTGTAGATTTAGAAATTTCTAACCAATAATGAAATAATTGAATTAATTCAATTTTTTGTTTGTTGATCTAACGCGAATAAGGTTTGTGTCTTAAATCTTCCGTAAAACAAATAAATTGTAGTTGATATTTATTAAAAATAAGATTTGTAGAACTATTCGTCATATATTAATAAATTTTTTTTAATTATTTAAATAAGACTATTGTAGTTTTTTTGCATATATAATATTGTTTGATTTTTAATTATTTGATATTTGTTATTCAAGTTTTAGTTATAATTAATGATTATATATTTTCATCAAAATGAATCAAATACTAAAAATAAAATATACTATTAAGGAGAATGGGTCTTACCAGGTGTATTAGCTTAAATCCGCTGTTTTTTTAGTCAAAAAAAAAAACATGGTTTTTCAATAGAAAGCAAAAACAAATATATCCCTCGCTAGCTACACATTTTTCAATAGAAAGCAAAAACAAATTTGCCCTCGCTAGCTACACATTTTTCCAATCTCTCGGGCAATTTGTGGTACAACGCCAAAAAAATCCTTCTCTTTCAAGGCAAACCATTCATTAAACCATTTTCGGACGTCTTCGTTAGACTCGAAGTACTGCTCAGAGAGCGCGTGGCCCATCGACAAAAAAGGTGGTAGTCAAAAGGGACCAGGTCTGATGAATAAGCGGGGTGGGGTAGCACCTCCCAGTTGAGAATCTCGAAGTAGTGTCGGACCATTATTGACATTTGCGATGATGCGTTGTCGTGGAGGAAAATCAGCTTGTCACGTCTTTGTTGATAATCCGTCCAGTTTTTACGCAGAGCATGGTGGAATTTGATCAGTTTTTGGTGGTAGCGGTGGGCATTAACACTTTCACCAGGTTTTTGAGTTTAGAATTCTCGAAATATATCCACTTTCCATCACCTGTCACAATCCGATGCAGGAGCGACTTTCTTTTTATCTGACGAGCATGATTTCGCATGTGTTTTGGCGTCGCTCCATCTGCCTATCGTTCATGCGGCACCCATTTTCCGATCTTTTCAATGTTCTCTATGGCACGCAGACGCATGGAAATGGCTGGTTGAGTAACACCCAATTGCTCCGCGAGCATTTTTTGTGATTGGATATCGTCTTTGTCCAAAAGAGCCTGCAATTGATGGTCCTCAACCTTCCTAGGCCGATTTTCACGCTTCTTGTCCCACAAGTAAAAATTGCCGTCGTTGAACCGACGAGAATTCTCGAAATATATCCACTTTCCATCACCTGTCACAATCCGATGCAGGAGCCACTTTCTTTTTATCTGACGAGCATGATTTCGCATGTGTTTTGGCGTCGCTCCATCTGCCTATCGTTCATGCGGCACCCATTTCCGATCTTTTCAATGTTCTCTATGGTACGCAGACGCATGGAAATGGCTGGTTGAGTAACACCCAATTGCTCCGCGAGCATTTTTTGTGATTGGATATCGTCTTTGTCCAAAAGAGCTTGCAATTGATGGTCCTCAACCTTCCTAGGCCGATTTTCACGCTTCTTGTCCCACAAGTAAAAAT
The DNA here is from genome assembly GCA_958298945.1 of Atherix ibis. Classification (NCBI taxonomy): domain Eukaryota; kingdom Metazoa; phylum Arthropoda; class Insecta; order Diptera; family Athericidae; genus Atherix; species Atherix ibis. Next base: position 102,554,774 of record OY282605.1, on the reverse strand, counting down.
TGCCGTCGTTGAACCGACGAAACCAATCTCGGCAAGTCGTTTCCGATAAAGCACTGTCACCATAGGCCTCCATAAGCATTCGTTGCGATTCGGCAGCCGATTTCTTCAAATTGAAGCAGAAAAGCAGAGCTTCCCGCGTATACTCTTTTTCTGGCCTATTTTATATTGTTTCAATAAAATTTTTAATACCTATTTAACAGTTTTTAAATATACACGAGGTGTGTTCAAAAAGTATTACGAATTTTTAATTTCCGCGGGTTACGTATATTCGATTTTCGATTTTTTGTGGTGTTATGTTGGTACTCATATCTCTCATTTATGGCGGCAAGTTCGGCCATTTTGAATGTTCAGTTAATTTTTGACAGCTGCTTTGCTTGTACGTGTTTGCTAAGGAGCTATTGGACTCTGCCTGTGACGACCCAAATTTGCCTCAAATGGTCATAACTGGTTATCACGTGGAAACCAAAGCTTAATCGCCCCAATAGAAGCTGCCACACGAGCCAAGACCGAAAAAATCGCGCCAAGTTCGGTCGAATAAGAAGGTTTTGCTTACAGTTTTCTTCGATTGCAGATCGTAGTGCATCAAGAGTTCTTGCCACAGGGTAGAGCGGTCAATAAGGAATATTACCTGCAAGTTATGCGAAAGTTGCGCGATGCGATCTGCCAGAAACCCCGGATTTGCACCATGATAACGCCCCTGCTCACGCATCGTTGCTTGTGCGCGAATTTTTGTCCAAAAACAATTCACTAATAATGCTCCCTGTGACTTTTTCTTGTTCCCGAAACTGAAAAGCCCCATGAAAGGACGACGCTACGCTACGATTGAGGAGATAAAGACGGCATCGAAGGAGGAGCTAAACAAGATCACAAAAAATGATCTTTTGAAGTGCTTCGAGGATTGGAAAAAACGTTGGCACAAGTGTATAATGTCTGGTCTGGATTACTTTGAAGGGGACAAAATAGATATTCATAAATAAATAAATAATTTTTGAAAAAAACACAAAATTCGCGATACTTTTTGAACAGACCTCGTATATTATTTCAGATAACATTTATTTAGATTAATATAGTTATTTAATATATATACTAGATCATTTTAATATCAAATAGTTGGTTATAGTTATAAAAGCTTACTTATGGGAACAACAGACTTTTCGTGTGGTATACATTTTTGTCGAAAGTTACCATTTGAAAATGCAGAAGGGGTGGCCGTTATCATCAATCTGAGCGCTACCGCCGTATGATAACCAACTTTTATTAGCCTTAACTTAAAGATTTTAATATTATAAAGCTATATAAAAAAGATATTTTCACACATATTCCTTTTAGAACATTTAAAAATAACATCCGTCAAATAATGATCGAATTGCGACCAAAAATTAGTGGAAAAGTCATTAAAAATTACTTTAAAAGGATCAACTCCTGCAAGGTGTCTGTTGATAGCTATTCGAATAATGATATATTTGGTAATAAAATAAAATTATTATCAAAGTCTTAAGTTTATGTAGGTTAAATATATTTTTAAAACACAAATTGGATAACCTATTCTACCACCTATTACAGTTGGTGTAGCACTAAAGTCGATTGCCCATTTAGTTTTCACCTAGAAAATTTTAGTAGCTATAGAAGTTAATATTAAAATTTTTATTTAAAATTAATATTAATATTTTTATTTAAAAATAATAGTAACATTTTTATTTAAAAAAATATATGCACATCTGTACAATCAAAATTTTAATTATAGAATAATAAAACTTTTTTTTAATTGATTGTAAATTTACAATTGAATAAACATTTTTTTTTTTAAAAAGATAGTTAATTTTATATTTGAGTATATTTTAAATAGTAATGAATGTAATTTTATCAATAATCACTGAATATTTGACATTCTTGCATGTACAGTTTGTGCGATACTACTTATTTCTAAATTGCATACAACACTTCCCTGTTCGTTAGCTGTTAAGTATAAAATTTACCAGTAAACATTCATTCTTCAAGGTTAATTGATTTAACACAAAAACAATGATAGATGCATCTTATATGCTATGCATAATATTTATAGATATTATACAGCAGCTTTTAGTAGCTATTTTCATTTGCAACCAACTCTTTAGGTAATTCGTTATTCATACATGGCAAAGAAAACTATTTGCTGCATTCGCATGATGAACTTACATTGTACCGTTGACCTCCAGGGGTTAATTAATTTCAAACAAAATAAAAGTTCGTGTTAATGCCGGAATGAATTGTGAATGGATAGTTGTGAAAATGCTCAATATAAAATAATCATAGGTTACTTCAAGAAAGGAAAATATTACAAGTCCCTACGTTTATTTATTACTTTATAATCTGGGATATATGTATGCCTTTGCATAGGCGATCCAATCGCAAAATTTTAAACTACCACTATTATGGTAGTTATATTTGTATATCAATAAACATATAACAAAATATGCAGTTTAGTTAATTATTTTTATATTTAAAAAAAAAATTATTATTTTTGTTTGTTTTTTACTATCTGTATTTAATAATATTATTAATTTTTACTAAATAGCTTACTTACAAATACAATAATATATTCAAGTGTAAATACTAAGAATTTTTCTTCTGTTCCAGCATTATTTATATTTGAAATACGATAAATTTGGGTCAAAGTCGAGAAACTAAGCAACTTCTTTAAAATAAAAAGTGGTATTACCAAAGTTGTTGAATCTGGAATTAATTACCATGCCACAACCATCATCAACATGTCTATACTGATGAATGCATATCATTTTAAATTGACTTTATAACATGGTTCCTAAATGATGTTGTGATGTGACCAATTTTTGTTAAACTGATTATAAAGAAGAAAAAAATCACCAATAAAACTCTGAATTAATCCAATAATTAAGTAAATGTGCCCAACGAAAGAGACCTAATTTTCTACGATAGCTAATACTTAAATTAGTGTGTTTTCTTCAATAGTTTTAAGTAAATAAAACTATACATAGTATTGTATACAAAACAATATAAGCAACTGTATTCAACAAATTAAATATTCTCAAAGAATACGACAGACATTTTATAGAAAATGCTGTAATAAAATTTCTTCTCTTGGTAGTGAGCAGATGTTTTTGTAAATAATCTTACTTTTGAGTTTTATTTATTTAGGTAAATTTATTTTTTCTAGGTTAATGATTAGATGCAGACAATAATAGGTTTTTTTTTGTAGTGACTAAAGGTGCATTTACATTTTCTGATTTATATTATTTTTTGTTAAATAAATATTAACATAATTTTGGGAGCTTGTCGGTTTATATTTACTTTGAACGTCATAAATAAGGTAAAACTTACTTGTTCCTTCGTTAAGTCTTATTTTGTTTACAAAATCATATAAAAGTATTTTTTTTCATATGTACAAGGTCTGTTCAAAGAGTATCGCGAATTTTGTGTTTTTTCAAAAATTATTTATTTATTCATGAATATCTATTTTGTCCCCTTCAAAGTAATCCCCACCAGATATTATACACTTGTGCCAACGTTTTTTTCAATCCTCGAAGCACTTCAAAAAATCATTTTTTATGATCTTGTTCAGCTCCTCCTTCGATGCCGTCTTTATCTACTCAATCGTAGCGTAGCGTCATCGTTCATGGGGCTCGTCAGGACCAGATCTGGGGAATACATTGGCTGCGGCATTATTAGTGTGTTGTTTTTTGGCGTGAGCAGGGGCGTTATTATGTCCCAAAAGCTAATTTTTGCTCTTCCACGATTTCTGGAGGATTGACCGTTCTACCCTGTGGTAAGAACTCATGATGCACCACGCCCCTCCAACCGAAGCAAACTGTCGTTCACATGCCCCGGCACGCTTTTCGTCGTTCACATCTTCTCGGCCTTCTGAGAACATTTTGTACCACCGATAAACGTTGCATCGGTCCAAGGTAGCGTCACCATATGCCACAGTCGACATTCGGAATGCATCCGTGCAATTTATTTTGTTTTTCACATAAAATTTGATATAGATCCTTTGATCAATTTTTTGGAATGGGCAAAAATCGAAGTCGAGCCAAAATACGTGCCAGCAAAGCAGCTGTCAAAAATTAAGTGAACATTCAAAATGGCCGAACTCTTCGGCATAAGTGATAGACATGAGTACCAACATAACGCCACAAACAATCGAAAATCGAATATACGTAACCCGCGGAAATTCAAAATTCGCGATACTTTTTGAACAGACCACGTATATGTTTAAAAACTGCTGAATAAGTATTGAAAATTTAATTGAAACAATATAAAATGGGCCTTAGAGTGCCAACTATATTATATGTCTGTTCAGGATTTAAAATATTTAACTTATACCAGGTGTTTTAGCTTAAATCCGCTGTTTGGTCATAGATGGCGTGAGTAAGCGTATTAAGCTACCATGGGCACGACATACCTTTTTTTTATGAGTTTGATATCTGTCAACATTAATTAGTGCACATTGTCAGCAATTTCGTACAACAACATATATTTTTCCTTTGGTAATCATGTCTAGTTTTGTGCCAGAAAAACATTATTTGCGGGAAGCTCTGCTTTTCTTCGGTATAAGTGAGAGACATGAGTACCAATTCTTTGGCATAAGTAAGACACATGAGTTCCAACATAACGGCACAAAAAATCAAAAATAGTATATACGTAACACACGGAAATTTAAAATTTTTTGAACAGACCTCGTATACCTATATGTACGTACATCTTCTACAATTCTAAAAATTGAAATAAATATTTATAAAATTCAATTTTTGAAAATCTTTTAAGATTTTTACGTCTCTTCGCGGGGTGGTAATGCCTAAAAATATTTAAAAAAAAATAAAAGCAAGCCTCCTAAATGTGCAATTTAAGTTTCAACATCGTCCGATAACTACGTAACCCTATATAAGCGACGTTGTGTTTTTGTCTTAGGAATAATGAAACAGCCAAGTTTGGGGCAACGATGTGCCCTCAAACTGTTCAGCTTAGTGAATCCTAGAGTGATAAAAAGTTATAATGAGCCTTCCTCCATTTTTGAAGGTCCTAGAAGCAGTGAAAGACAAATTTTGCTCCTTCAACATCGAAAACTGATGAAAATGTGGAACTATTTAGGGCTCTTGAGAGGTTGGATCGTCGAAAAACAATGAATCCTATAAAAAAGTCCTGTAGGCATTTGGATGCTCCACCATGAGACATAACCATCTGTATCAATGAGTTTATTTCGGAAAAAGGTATTCCCGTATTCCTTTAGCCTCTATATTTTCATCTAAACTTAGTCTGTATGACTTCTAAAAAAAAAACACTCCAAACGTCGTTATCTTGGTCATGTCCATAAGATCGAAAGGAGTGTAACTGGGAGGCTGAAGTTAAAGCTACTACGAAGGTAAAAAAAGCGCCTGCACCAATATATAGCTGCTTTAGGAAATTATTTTCACCGGGATAGTATTAATATATATAAAAATAAAATAATATTCTTGCAAAAAAATCATAGTGACAGTAGCTTTGATAAGAATTTGGAAGAAAGCTTAGGCAGAAAGAATCGACCACTAATAATGCGATTTTTTTTAATTCAAATAATTTATTAATTATTTATCGATTTTCAATCTTATAAATATTAGTAAGTGGTACAAAAAAAAATTAAAATCAGATATTTCTCAAGGTGCTCATACTGATTTTTCTATTAATAACTATAGGTATGTATTCAGAAATAAATAGAAATTATTATCACATTCAGTTTAAATTCTATATTGGGGATAATATTATTAAATACTTAATTGTTTACTATTATTTTTATAATTGCATTTGTGGGGAGACAAGTTAAGGTTATTATTGTGAATGAAAAGATCAAGTGATCACAGAAAATTACTTAAACATACAGAATTGTATACGATAAGATGAATAGAACCTGGATTTATTTTGCTGGTATAATTAAATAATTGCAAGAGAAGGTAAAAACTATGCTGGATTGTCAGCTGATGTTGGCAAGGTCGTATACTAATAAAAATAAATAAATAATAACCTGTACTGATGAATGGTTTACGTAGAGTTGAGGTCGTACCGTACTAAGCACAGGTCTGGTAGTGTCATGATCTGGTAATTATTTTGACTTTCATTCAGTTGAGCACATTTTTTTTTAGTATTTTAACGAATTTCTAATGAACGATATATACTCACGGTCGTCATAAAAACCGCATCAATCAGAATTTTTTTTTTTAGATGCACTCTAGGGAAATTAAAGAATTATTTTTCAGACTGTCTTAGAAAATATATTTGATCAGAATTTTCAAGATTTGTAAGTGGTAAGAGTATTATTGTGAAATTTTTTTGATGTTATTATAATGAAAATTGTAAAATTTATTGAACTTACAAAGGTTCTTCCTTACAATAATGTTGGATTGTCTTTCCTTCAAATTTTAAAAAGCATTGGTTGTTCCCAATTCTAGTGTATCTCTATTTATAAAAAAAATATTAGGATACCGTAAGCGCAGAACGTCGCAAATTATGCGGATTTTAAAGAAGGATTACAATGCAAAAAAAAACATTGTTACTCCAAATGTCCTTTAAAGACCACTTACAAAGTGCAGTGCATTTAAAAATAGATTAGGAGGTTCAAACAGGTGTAACCGTAATTGTGCAGACAATTCTTAGAATATTTTAGAAGGTAAATTATGGGCTTAGGCAAAAAAATTTAAAGAATCTCTTCGGACCCACGGGTAGCCTGTAAATACAAAGACGACCGGATGAGAGATACAGCGACATAAATCTGTGAAGCATACTACAAGCCGTATGATCTGGAGACGTTTGTAAATGTACAGTAAATGTACAAAAATATTTAGAAATATTGGAACGATTTTTGCTAAGACAGTAAATGTGTTTTTTCCAACAATTTTTCCAATCCTCGAAACACTTAAAAAAATCATTTTTTATGATCTTGTTCAGCTCCTCCTTCGATGCCGTCTTTATCTCCTCAATTGTAGCGTAGTCTCGTCCTTTCATGGGGCTCTTCAGTTTCGGGAACAAGAAAAAGTTACAGCGGGCCAGATCTAGGGAATACAATGGCTGCGGCGTTATTAGTATGTTGTTTTCGGGCCAAAATTCGCGCACAAGCAACGATACGTGAGCAGGGGCGTTATCATGGTGCAAAATCAAATTTTTGTTCTTTCACAAATCCGGGCGTTTCTGACGGATTGCTTCACGCAACTTGCGCATAACTTGTAGGTAATATTCCTTATTGACCGTTCTACCCTGTGGCAAGAACTCATGATACACCACGCCCCTTCAATCGAAGAAAACTGTAAGCAAAACCTTCACATTCAACCGAACTTGGCGTGCTTTTTTCGGTCTTGGCTCGTGCGGCAGCTTCCATTGTGATGATTGAACTTTGGTTTCAACGTCATAACCATGAGCCCATGATCCCCTCTAGAGCAAATTTGGGTCGTCGCGGACAGAGTCCAACAGCTCCTTAGCAATGTTTATGCGATGCTGTTTTTGGTCGAAATTGAGCAATTTTGGTACGAATTTCGCGGCGACCCGTCTCACGACCAAATCATTGGTAAAAATCAAATGATACAAGCCAATCGATATATTAAAGTCCTCAGCAACTTGCTAAAAAAAGCTAGTGAAATTTTTTTAAATAGCTCAATTGATAGTTAATCAAAATTAAATATAAAACCTTCATTATGAAGAATTTCTCGAAGAAAGTCGACTATTAAACTACTGAATATTAAGGTTACAGACTGTAATAAAACGGGAAATTACGCAAGGAAAGTTTTTTTACCATAACAGTTTAAAAACTAAAAGACACTGTGACAAATATATGGTAACATATAATATTAGACGATATCATAAAAAATCAATTTTTCACTAAATGTTTCCTAGAAATCTCATCTGAAATTGCCATCCGCTTAATCGCATCTTTGTAAAACTTGCTGAGTGGCGCAAGCTTACCAGACTTACAGTCCTGCAAGAAATACTGAGATAATAATTTCGCCAATAAATCCCAGGACTTCTACTGAAAAGGAATCTTAGAGCTGCCAGTAAAATAGAAGAATGCTTTCGAAAATAATTGACTAAACGTATTTATAAATAATAACTTAAAAAAACGCGATAAACTTATGCCACAACCAGAGAAAAAAAATAGAATATTTCTACTCGTTTCCTCCATCATAACATGTATGTCTAGAAAAAAAATTTGTATATGAAAACTAAAATACCTAGTAGAAGCTATCATACCAAATTCGAATTTTCTAAAACTATTTTGGAGTCTCTATCTATTAGTTATATTATACTAATTGAGGCCAAAGGTATGAATTTCAGCATTTAACAACATTCACTAATAAACTAATCAAAGTCGTTCATTCCATTTTTCCTCATTCCTTTCTATTCGATTTAAATGCAGTATGAAAATGAATCTAAACTTACAGTGAACCTTTAGTTAATTTGTTTGAGTTGCCCACCAGAACAACTTCCTATTCGAAACGGGAGGGATCCGAACTTCTAGTCTGCGTTTGGTATATTTTTCCATGTCATAGTCATCGTCCACCTGATCTTGTTAAATGGTACGCTCCTAAGTGTGTAAAGTGTTTCTTACCTTTGAGTTTTATGAGTGGCATAAATCGATAAATCATTTTCTTTTGCAATATGTATGAGCATATTCTGTGCTGAATCAATATAGATAAATTGCGATATTTAAATGTCTTACTTTTTTGGTATATGGACATTCATGCCACCTGAACGTATACCTGTATCAACGTATATCTCATTTCTGAGCATTTGTAGCCTCGAATCTTGCCAGATTTCTTGCCATATTCTAAACATCCGTCCAGTTATAGTGGCCAGCATAACTCGACCACCATTCGTTCTCGTGTATATCGAACGTGTATTTTGTATTACGAGTATAATGAAGGCTTGCAGCCAAGGTAATGGTATGATTGAGGTTTCAAATCCATTGGGATTTGGCCGGATGGTAAAGTTTTGAGATGCTAAATGGAGTATTGCGTGAATGAATAATGGAGAATAGACTATCCAGCAGCAGACAGGTAATGTGTTGTGTAGTCAGTTTGGCTGAGATTATGGCCTAAGGTAAACGCGTAATTTGTAGATCTAAAGTGAAAGAAAATTGTGTTGCGTGCACACTCACTTTGCATAGCCCAAGGAGTTAGCTACCGTATTGTGAGAAATTCGTTTGTCATCTCAATTTAAGACTAATTCATTTCCATTATCTCAATCAACAAAGATTGATATCATATAATATTATAGGTTTTTGTTGGTTTTCTTTTTTAAATTGGCGTATTGCCTAAAAATTCAATTAGTTAAAACGTGATGAAAGAATCTTACATCAAATTTCACAATTTATCATATTTTTAAAAATATATTTTAAATACTATTTTTTAAAAAAACTTTTTTTTTTTAAATCTACTTCTTACAATATATATCATAAGTAATGATATATATGATCAAAATATGACAAATTCAGTTCAAAATATTTCAACAAATATCAAGAAAATGTTAAAATATTGTAAAATTTTAATAAATCCATATATTTTTATATAATAAAATTAATAGCAAAGTATATTCAACTGGATTTTTCTGTTTAAATTATATTAAAATGAAATAAATTAAATTTTGTTTATCTTAAGTAGACATTAATAAATTAAAAGCTAATCAATTCATTATTAATTTGTATTGGAAGTGACATATTATAAAAAATTCTATTAATAAATACTTATTATACGATTTGTAGAAATGCTTTTTGGATATTTTAAGATATATGGAATATGTATTGTAAAAATGATGAAAAAATAATAAATACTTTCCGGATAAACTTGTTATTGTCTTTGAATAAAATTGGCTTAATATTATGAATATTTGTTTTGTTTTTATTCTATAAATTTTATCAAATCTTGTTTAAACTTGCTTCATCTTGTAGGTTATTGAATTATATTTTATAGAAATGTGCGTAGAATTAAAAATAATAGTATGCTTATTTTGAAGTAGTATTAATTTGTTTTTCTTTCATAATCTGATGAAAACTCCTTCATTTAATATATGTTTTTTTTATTTATACGTGTATATATAAAGTGAGAACTTTTATTTGAATAATATTAAGAAGATAATAAAATTCTTTATTATATCATGTACTTTTCTAATTTTTTTTAATAAATTTCCACTAATTGATCAAGGCAAATTTTCGAACATTATTATACAGTTTTGTGATAGTTTTTAAACTACAAAAAAACGAAATTATGAATAAAACTTTATCCAAATGTGATGCCAAATATTTATAAACTGTTAAATATTTTCCAAATTAATAACTTGTTAAAATAGAAATCAAAAATGTCTCCAAAAAAAAGTTAACAAAAATGGCTGAAAAGAAAAAACTTAATATTTAATGAAACTCAAAAATTAAAATAAAGAATCAAAAAATATTATTTTTGCAAAATATATTAATAAAAAAAAAATATAAAAAAAAATATCCTTCATACAATTATTATTAGCATATTAACTCCACAAGTTTTTCTTGGAGCTCATACCATAAAAGTTCTATAGTTCATAAGGAATCATTTACCAATTTACAGAAATCCTTATGGAACATCATTGGCCTCTTAAATATTTAGACGGTACTTTTTTTTAAAAGACTCCCTCAATTCGCACCAAGTTTCATACTCCATTCATAAAAAATATCCACGAGGGTTGTAGTGGGTACCAACCATTAAATAATGTAATGTTTTAATGTTGGCACCATTGCCAAGCACGTATTTTTCTATTACCAGGGGTATAAGCTTAAATCCGCTGTTTGGTCATAGATGGCGTGAGTGAGCGTAATAAGCTACCATGGGCATACTTTTTTTTTAGTAGTTTGACATCTGTCAACATTAATCAATGCACATTGTCAGTAATTTCGTACAACAACATACATTTTTCCTTTGGTAATCATGTCTAGTTTTGTGCCAAAAAAAGAGCATATGCGGGAAGCTCTGCTTTTCTGCTTCAATTTGAAGAATTCGGCTGCCGAATCGCATCGAATGCTTATGGAGGCCTATGGTGACAGTGTTTTATCGGAAACAACGTGCCGAGATTGGTTTCGTCGGTTCAAAGACGGAAATTTGACTTGTGGGACAAGAAGCGTGAAAATCAGCCTAGGAAGGTTGAGGACCATCAATTGCAGGCTCTTTTGGACGAAGACGATATCCAATCACAAAAATTGCTCGCGGAGCAATTGTGTGTTACTCAACCAGCCATTTCCATGATCTGCGTGCCATAGGGAAGATTGAAAAGATCGGAAAATGGGTGCTGCATGAATTGAACGATAGGCAGATGGAGCGACGCCAAAACACATGCGAAATCTTGCTTACCAGATAAAAAAGAAAGTCGTTCCTGCATCGGAATGTGACAGGCAATGAAAAGTGGATATATTTCGAGAATCCTAAATGGAAGAAATCGTGGGTTGATCGCGGCCAACCATCAACATCTTCCCCAAGGCCAAATCGCTTCGGACGGTAGACGATGTTGTGCGTTTGTTGGGATCAGCAGGGTATCGTATACTATGAGATGTTGAAACCTGGTGAAACTGTCAATGTACCGTGCTCTGCGTGAAAAAATGACGGATTATCAACAAAGACATGACATGCTGATTTTTCTCTACGACAACGCACCATCGCACACGTTAAAAATGGTCCAAAACTACTTGGAGATACTCGACTGGGAGGTGCTACCCCACCCAGCTTCTTCATCAGATCTGGCCCCTTCCGACTACCACCTGTTTTCGTCGATGGACCACGGGCTCGCTGAGCAGCACTTTGATTCTTACGAATACGTCCGAAAATGGCTTGATGAGTGGTTTGCCCGAAAGAGAAGGAATTTTTTTGGCGTGGTATCCACAAATTGCCCGAGAGATGGGAAAAATGTGTAGCTAGTGAGGGCACGTACTTTGAATAAATTTGTTTTTGGTTTCTATGAAAAAAAAACATGTGTTTTTTTTTAATTAAAAAACAGCGGATTTAAGCTTATACAGCTGGAGGCCCAATGATCTGGACGAGTTTAACTTGTCAGTCCAGGGAAAAATTTTAAAGTTCATTTTTAATGGAATAAATCCCAATGCAATTTTTTTATTGTAAGGGTGTAGTAATGAATCTGTAATCGCAACACTCCTAAATAGATCAGTGGTTCTCAATTGTCTTTTCACCGTTGCTAGCGGCACTGGTTTGGTGCGGTTTTTACTTAATGCAGTTCGAATTTAAGATGCTGTATTATAAATTGCTTAAACTAGCAATTTTAAGCCTTTTGGTCTGATTATATTGTTCTGCAGTTCTATCAACGAAATTTCATACTTAGTCGCTATCAAACGCTTCGATTTAGCTTCTTAACTAGAGTTACAATTGCAGACCAAAATTCAACATTAACTTCACTATATTTTTACATTTTGTTTTTTTTTAAATGTTTGCCAATTCACGAATATAATTAACTTTTAGGTTTCGGTGTATCAAACTAATTCACACTTAAAACGGTACATCGCCAACTTTACGAAGGATTTTCAAGTTTTGTTTTAAAATTTTAGTTTTTATTTACTTAACGAGTAAAAATATTAACCTTCTATTAACATGGAAGAATAAAAAAATATTTTAGACAAATTTAATATAGAAAAAAAAGCTTCAATATTTTTGAATTTTTTTTGCAGGATGAGCTTTTATAAATTATTGTCAGTTCATGAAATTTATTCACTACCTAACTAAATCTAATTTTAACTAAGTAAATACAAGCATTTTCTTTGTCTATAAGTAATGTTTTTAGTTTAGTAACTAAACTTATATACTAACATGATTTAAAAAAAGGGGATGTAGAAACAATAATTTCAGTTATTCTAATTTGTTTTTAAAAAATTGTTATTTTTGGTATTTTTTGAACCAAATTTTATATATTTTTTTGAGAAAAATTTACAATGCAGTTTATTTGAGTTTTTATTGTTATATAAAATATTTTTAGCTTTTATAAACAAAGCAGGAGTTATAGTAAAAAAAAACTATCATACTAACTCACTTAATGCACATGCATCAAAATTTTCTTTTTTATAATTTTGGAATTTTATTCTACTAAGATAAGAGAATATGAAATTATGTATACATAACTTTTTCCTATTTAAGAACATAACTTTGACTATTTAAGATGCTACAGCGCCTGATAAATGAAATTGAATTTTGTTGAGCGTTACGGAAAATGGAACAGAAAAATTTAGAGCAACGATGAGACATACAATTTTGTGTCAATCTTACAAAAAACTACAAGAAGTCTATGAGAAATCATATTTTTGGCGACATAAAGAATTTTTGAAGGACTCAGAATCAGGATAAGACGAACTTTGGAGACCTTCAAGATCAAAAACTGATGAAAAATGGAACCAGTGAGGTTCAGACCGGCGACTAACATTGAAGCTTCTTGAAAGGATTCTTCTCATCAGATTGGACATTATAGATACTTGGGTGCTCCACCAACGCTTTCTATCACACAGCCAACTCGAAGAAAAATTCATGTAGTTCTCCCAGCTCCCTATGATTATGATCTCTGTTCTTGTGATTTTTTTAATTCCTCAATATACGAGGGTCGTTTAATAAGTCCTTAGAATATCCAAGAAATTGCGCTCGTAGTGTCGGTAAAGATTTTTTTTTTGTAAGTCTCAATATTGGCAGGAAAGCTTTCGAAATTTCAGCTCGATCCATAGCGTAGGTCAATTTCTATCGTCGATTAAACTTAAAGACATTTATTTGTGCATAACAATGGAAAAAAACGAGTTTAGGGCTGTCATCAAACATCTCCATTTGAAAGGCTTAAGCCCGAAAGAAATCAAAGCCGAGTTGGATGCAGTTCATGGCACATCTGCACCTGTGTTTGCGACGGTTTACAATTAGGTGAATGAATTTAAACGTGGCCGTTCATCCACAAAAGATGAACATCGTTCAGGACGCCCAGTTGAGGTGTCTACTCCTGAAATCATCGACAAAATCCACGATCTGATTTTGAACGATCGGCGAATTAAAGTGCGCGAATTAGTTGAGGCCACGGGTATATCACAAGGTACAGTCGCTTCAATTTTGCATCAAAAATTGTCTGTGAAAAAAATTTCGGCAAGATGGGTGCCGCGTTTGCTCTCAGAGGAGAATAAGCGCAATCGTGTAGTGGACTCTGAGGCTATGTTGGCACTCTTTCATCGCAATGCTGCCGAATTCCTTCGTCGATATGTCACTGTGGACGAAACCTGGATACACTACTACACTCCAGAAACGAAGAGACAGGCATCACAGTGGATTTTCAAGGGTGAACGGGCTCCGAAGAAGGCAAAAACTGTGCCATCGGCTGGCAAGGTGATGGCCACGGTGTTTTGGGATTCGCAGGGCATCATTTTTATCGACTACTTGGAAAAAGGAAAAACAATAACAGGAGCGTATTACGCGTCGTTATTGCAATGGTTGAGCGAGGAAATCAAAGAGAAACGCCCCCATCTGAAGAAGAAAAAAATCCTCTTGCATCAGGACAATGCGCGTGTGCACACCTGCGCTGTTTCCATTGCCAAAATTGTGGAATTGAGAATGGAATTATTGCAGCATCCCGCTTATTCACCAGATTTGGCCCCGAGTGATTATTTTCTTTTCCCCAATCTGAAGAAATGGCTTGGCGGACGACGGTTGACTTCCAACGAGGACGTCATTGCTCAAACGGATGAGTATTTTGCAGAACTTCCGAAATCCTATTTTTTGGACGGGATAAAAATTTTGGAAAAACGGTTGGGAAAGTGTATAGAGCTAAAAGGAGATTATGTTGACAAATAAAAAAAATTTTCTTTAAAAAACAGTTTTTTTCCATATTTTCTAAGGACTTATTGAACGACCCTCGTAGAAATAAATTGAAAGGCTGTTATCTTTGAGGGAGCTTTTTAAGGCAATGAATAAAAATAAAATGAAATTGTGCCAAAAATTTTGGCAAGTCTCATTAATTGTCTGCTAATAGTACGATTGGCAGACAATTAATGATAAATAAAATTGGTTCAGTAACCCTTTACTACACATAAAATGTATATATTTTGATTCAATAAAAATCTATTTTTATAGTAAATATGTGTAAATTCAAATACAATACTTGTTATAAATTCAAATATAAAATAGTCATACTTATTAAATAAAAAAGTAGTAAAATTTTTAAACAGTTTTATAAATAAAAAAACTAAAGTTCAAGAATCTTTTATGAGTAACATATAAATAAATTTCCTTTTTTATATTTATTTATGATTTGTGCAAAATTTGAAATTTTCAACACGTAAAAATAAAATTTAACTAAAATAAAATAACATCTGCACGAGATGCATATTTATCACGTGTTATCGTTTTTATTTGGAAATGCTCTAATCCTGGCTACCTGTTCGTTTTTATACTACCTGGTTTAATGTAAAATTTTCTGGTAAAATATCAGACATGATCAGAAGAGAATATCTTAACCAATTATATTGATTCTCTGGTCACGCAACTTAAATATAAATTGAGTGAAATTTTTTTTATAAAGTGAAAAAAGCTAACAGAGATAATCTAAGTTACTCGTAAACTTTTTTTTAAAAACAATCGACACTAATATTAATACATTAAGTATATTTAAAAAAAAATTATATGTTTGTAGTATTGGTCATTTTGTGATTGTAGTGGACTTTTGGAGGAATAGTGTTTAAGTGATGATATTAAATCATATTTACTTACGTCTCGAAAGTGTATATTTTTATATTTGCTTTAATCGAAAGAAATGCTTGTGAAAATCTATAAATTCTTCGGATTTTTTTTTGATCACCATAGAATCTCAAATCGTGTGAATCCTTGCACAATTCCGTACAATCTCCAATTCAATTTCCTTCGATATTATGCCATTATCGAATATAGTGTTCACTAGCATATCAACATGTTCAACCACCCAGCACGTCTGAGTAATTTTCAAGTGCAGTAATTGATTTCACGAATGCATTTCATATTCGATATGATTCCATTCGATCCCATTCCATTCCATTCTATATGATTCCAATACATTCCTTTTCGCTTATGTGATAAAAAAAAAACCAGTAGAATCAAATAAAAAGGAGAGAACTTACAATAATATTGTAAAATACGAGAAAACATATATTTTATTTGATTTTTAGTAATTTTTTTCTTAGCATTCAAATTATTCCTTAGTAATTTCAGTATTTATTATTAATTCTTGCATTTTATTGCAAATCAATTACTGTAATTTGAACAATCGATTGTTTGTGAATCATAAAAAAGTAATTCACTTTCGTCACGTTTATGGAATAAAAAAATTTATTCAAATTAAATTATTGCCTGATTATATTGTATCCTTTATTTTTTTTAAAAATTATTTTTATAAGAATGTAATATTAAATATATTGAAATAAAAGCTATAAAAATACATCTTTTTTTTTAAATTTTAATAAATTCAATCAGATAATCTAAATGTACATAAAAACTTTACATTCATTTAAAAATTTTTTTTTTATCAAAATTGTATAAAACCTGATTAATAAATATTATTGGAATATGAAAAAATTTGTTTATAGTTTTTATATATTCAATTTAAATTTAAACATTCTTAAAAAATTCTTATATAAATATTTTACTTATTGTATATTTAAATTGATAATTATGGTAACATTTACTTTTGATAAGATATTTTGTTAAGTATCTTTTTAAGCTTTCTTAAATTCTGTTTTGAAATAATTTTATTTTTGCAGTAAAAATTTTAATCAAATTTTTATTAGGTTATATACTAAAATATGGTATTTATTATAATTTGACTTTAGATCATAGTCATAATTATAATATTGAGTTCGCAATCAATATTACAATATAATTATTGTTATTTATTGGCACTAGAACTTTTGGTAGATTTTTTAATATTTCTTTAGTGATGGCTATCTTTCTCCAGCGTCTGACAGGGAGTCTATTTAGGTACTGTTCGATCTATTTAGGTTCTGAGAAGCGTTTTATTACTTGCACGTCTATTAAATGTGTTTCCAATGAAAATTCTATTTAAGGGTGACTCCCCATTTGTTTACATAATATGTTCTAGCATTCATAATCTTGCTATTTTTTCTTTGTTATCCTTTTAAGATATTAATAGCTTTACGAAATGTCATGCTCAAGGCACAGAAAACAACAATATCTGCAATTTATCAGGTGTATAAGCTTAAATCCGCTGTTTGGTCATACATATATGACGTGAGTGAGCGTATTAAGCTACCATGAGCACACCATACTTTTTCTTTATGAATTTGACATCCGTCAACATTAATCAGTGTACATTGTCAGTAATTTCGTACAACAACATACATTTTTTCTTTGGTAATCATGTCTAGTTTTGTGCCAGAAAAAGAGCATATGCAAGAAGCTCTGATTTTCTGCTTAAATTTGAAGAATTCGGCTGCCGAAGCGTATCGAATGCTTATGGAGGCCTATGGTGACAGTGCTTTATAGGAAACAACGTGCCGAAATTGGTTTCGTCAGATCAAAGATGGTAATTTTGACTTGTGGGACAAGAAGCGTGAAAATCGGCCTAGGAAAGTTGAGGGCCATCAATTGCATGCTTTTTTAGACGAAGACGATACCCAATCGCAAAAAATGCTCGCGGAGCAAGTGAGTGTTAGTTAACCAGTCATTTCCATGCGTCTGCGTGTCATGGCAAAGATTGAAAAGATCGGAAAATGGGTGCCGAATGAATTGAACGAGAGGCAGTTGGAGCAACGTCAAAACACATGCGAAATCTTGCTCGCCAGACAAAAAAGAATGTCGTTCCTGCATCGGATTGTGACAGGCAATGAAAAGTGGATATATTTCGAGAATCCTAAACGCAAGAAATTATGGGTTGATCCCGGCCAACCATCAACATCTTCCCCAAGACCAAATCGCTTCGAACGGAAGACAATGGTGTGCGTTTGGAGGGATCAGCGGGGTATCGTTTGGTGAAACTGTCAATGCCCACCTCTACCACCAACAACTGATCAAATTGCAACGTGCTCTGCGTGAAAAAGGGACGGATTATCAACAAAGACATGACAAGCTGATTTTCCTCCACGACAACGCACCATCGCACACGTCAAAAATGGTCCGAAACTACTTGGAGATACTCAACTGGGAGGTACTACCCCACCCCGCTTATTCATCAGATCTGGCTTCGTCCGACTACCACTTAGTTTCGCCGATGGGCCACGCCCTCGCTGAGCAGCATTTCGATTCTTTACGAAGACGTCCGAAAATGGCTTGATGAGTGGTTTGCCTCGAAAGAGAAGGACATTTTTTGGTGTGGTATCCACAAATTGTCCGAGAGATAGTAAAAATGTGTAGCTAGCGACGGCAAATACCTTAAATAAATTTGTTTTTGCTTTCTATGAAAAAACATGTGTTTTTCGATTTAAAAACAGCGGATTTAAGCTTATACTTCTGGTAAGTGAGATGGAAACTGCAGTAGGAAGGATGTTGTGGCCGCCTAAAACCTATATGTGAACAAATATTACATGAAAAATCTGCTAGTTCGATACAGAACGGAAATGCTAGTTTAAAGTATATAGAAACTGAAGCTGTTAGAATCAGAAATAAAAATACTCCTGGATGTAAAAATTGAAGATTATTTTCAAAATAATAATAAATGTTTATATTGATATTTAAAAAAAATGAGTTTTGTTTGTTTTCAGTAATTTTTGTTAACTTTTTTTTGGAGACACTTGTGATTTATATTTCAACAAGAAAACTCTCCATTTCACACGGTTAAAAACGTAAAAACTGTTCTTACTTTGTAGGTACAATAATGTCTATGAGAAAAAAACTTATCTGTAATAAAATAGTCGCCATATAGCCCAGATTTAAACCCAATGAACTAAATAATTATATATTACAATATTATAATTGAACTAAAGACTTAAGGTATCTTATTTTATAATTGAACTAAAGACTTAAAGTATAAGTCGATACCACCGGCAGTAATCACTGTAAGGGCAGGGGCATCCTTCATATTGATTGTAAATGTTTTTTTGATATAATTAATATTATTTGAATTCTAAATAAAAACAGTTTTAAAAACAATATTTTTTCTTATTTTTTTATACTCTGTTTTTATTGGATTTTTATTTCAATTTTTTAAATAATTTACAATTTTTATCATAAAAACTTTAAATACCAATAAAAATTTAAGTAAAATAGTTTTCCGTTAGATCTGAATTGAACGCCTTCTACGATAACAATTCTAAATATCGTCAAACTATCTTTCATTGCCAAAATAAGTCCACTACGCCTCAAGGTAGTGGCACAATGCTCCTCACTTTTAGGAAATTATACCACCATATCAGGAGCATGAACAACAAAAAATCATCTGGGCCGGATAATATTCCAAACTGTGTTATTAAAAAATTCACAGTGAACGCAATTAGGATTTTGTTAGTAATCTTTAATAATTGCTTAAATAACTTATACTTCCCGGATGCATGGAAGATTGCCAATATCATAAATATTACAAAAACTAATATGAAAACCAGAATATCTCAACATAGACCAATTTCACTTTTATCAAATGTTGGCAAAATTCTCGAAGCATTCATGTACAACCGACTGTACATGCATGGGAAAGACAGAAATATAATCCCCGCGAACCAATTTGGTTTCCGATGCGTTGCTCAAACTTCACTCAGATGTATCAGTAGTACTGAATAGTAAAGCTTCTACGCTGATATGCAGTTTAGACATTCAAAAGGCTTTTGACACGGTCTGGTGGGATGGTCTTTTATAAAAACTCTTAAAAGCTGGCGTGGATAAAAACCTCGAAATTTTAAAATACTATACGGAGAACATAAATCTAGGGAATATAAAATGCAAAAAGGTGTCCCTCAGGGTTCAGTCTCGGGCCCATTACTATACTCCATATTTATTTCTGCCGCACCACAATGTAATAAATATCAAACTGTCTTTTACGCAGATGACACTCTCTTATACGCGCATAATCCTTATCCAAATTATGCAAAACTTACAATAGAAAGGGGACTAAATATCCTGATAGATTATTATAAGACATGGGGAATCCACATAAATACCGAAAAAACTCAAGTATTATGTATAAGAAACTCTGTCCGCAGAGGGTTTAAGCGATCGGTCTGGAAAAGCCATGTAAATATCAGTATCAATAACACAGTTGTGAAAACTTCGAAAAAGCTCAAATACCTGGGTGTGAATTTCTCGGAGCTATTTAAATTTAACACGCACGCAAATGTCACCATTCGTAAAGCGTGCTGGGCCTATCACAAAATTGCGTTCCTATTTAAAAAGAGACACGGCTTATCCACTCAAAGGAAGCTGCTTTTATATAAGCAGTTAATAAGACCTATCCTCAGTTACGCCTTTCCCATCTGGTTCTCTATCTCAAGAACTCTCATTAATAAATTAGAAGCCTTGGAGAGGAGAATTCTCAGAAGGGAAAACCAAAAGCACTATTCCAACAACGTTCTATATAAAACTTGTGGAGAAAAACCACTTCTATAATATATGTTACACCTGGCAGAAAAATACCTATCCAAAATAGGTAATCACCCAAATCGACTAATAAAGGATTCCGTAAATAAATACAAGTCCTCTCAGGTTACCCTACCTTACTGGTACCCATCTCCTCTAATGATAACTGACGAACGATACAAATCGCAATTTGTCCACAATTCTGGAAGAACATTGTTGTACTCGAGCCAATCCCACATACACCTAGGCTAGAACAACTGTGCCATAAGTGTATTGTGTAAGTTTAGTATAAGTAGTAATAAGTGTTATATAGTTTTTAAGTTTTAGTTTTAATTCAATACCAAGTCCAAGCTATAAGGTACGAATAGCTGCATACATATACCATAATATCAGGGAATAAAATGAAGATAATATTGTAATTAACGCGAAAGATAACGTGCATTATTGTACTATATTTCAAGACGATACATCGTATGAACTAGACCTAAGTAATAGTCTTAAATTAAACAAAAAAAAATGTTTTAATATACTTTCAGTTTTAGTAAATTAAATATAAATAATGTAAATAATTTTGTGCCGATATTAAACTGAAATAAATTGAATTGAATTAAATTGTAAAATAGTTCTGATAGATCTTAATTATTTATATTGAGAGACCATTGAATATCCATTAAATATCCATTAATAACAGTTTTTTTTCTAAAATTATTAATAAGTAATTATGAAAGTTAAATTTTACTTTGTTAGCTTTTATAAAATTATCAAAAAATGTTATATGAACTTATGTCTGAATGCACTATTAATTTAAAATAAAGTCTGAAAAGTTTGCTAGTGAAACCATAAATTTGCATTAATTTTTTCCTTGTGCAAATCTCTTAAATTGGTCCTAAAGTTAGGAAAAATACAAAACTTTTATTTAAATGGTACATTACTTAAAAAAAAAACAAAAATGCAATATACGGAAATGATGAGACCATATTTTGAATATAAATTCATTTTAAGGAAGTCGTTTGTGCAACAATGAATGTGCTATTCATATTTCCATTCAAAGAAAAACTTAATATAGTCGAGGAACGATAAAGTTTTCAGATTATTAATCATTTTTATTTATTGCAAAATTCTATCTCCGTTTAGTAGTTAAGTTTTTCGTACTTAGAAGTGCAAACCACTTAATTTAAAAGTTTTCATAAAAAAGTTTCTTTACCACGGATAAGTATCATCATAGTCGAACGGAAATTATGAAATTTGATTTAGTATCTAAAACTATTCCTGAATTTTCGTGCGACAAAAATTAAGTTTTATAAGTTTTTGAGAGTAAACTATGAAAAAGTTTTTTAATAATGTGATAAACTTTCAGTATTAATTAATTTTAAAGTTAACTTTTTAAAAAAAAAATTACCTTTTACTCAATAAATGAATTATTCAAAATTAAATTTTATAATTTTTTTTTTAATATATGACAATATTTTTAAAATAACATAAATTAGTAAGAAAATTTTCTTTTAACGAATTTTAAGTTATGGAATTTTAACAAGTAAATCGATGAACTTTTAATTGGCAAATTGGTATTTACAGGTAGCTATAAATTATATGAAAATATATTTTCAGTTGTCTTTACAAGTTGCATACAGATAAAAGATTGCACAAACGATCGATGAATTGGTAAATTTATTTACAAACCTTACTACTTGTTAAAGAGTTTTAATTTGGAAACAAAATAATTTTAAAAAATATTCAATAATGAAGGGAAATTTTTACTCTGAATTGACCACCTTGTGCTCATGGTCAGGCAGCGATTGAAATATTAGTAATGTTATTGATTACTTTTTGCTGGGGGTTACCGTCGATCGTTTTTGCGATTGTGATATCAACGCAGTTCTTGGGACCCACCAGTGACTTCGTGCGTGGTCCAAAAATTTTCGTGGATAATGAAATTATTTCAGAAAAAATGGGCACAGGCTTTTTGGTTTGTAGATCAGCAACTTGAAAATTAAGACAAGACAGGATTTTGTGTATACAGTTTACCCTACAAATATGACCTCTCTTAATGTCCAGGTGATTCTTATTGCGAATTACGTAAAATATAGCCATATAATAGCATTTTTTTTTCTCTGTATCATCAATGCTTAGTCCCGATACATATTTGCAAAATATCACATTTGGGGTTTTAAAATTATTATTATTCCTTTTTTTTTGGTTATTTGAATGTTTTGCATAACGAAAAATTATCATTTAGTTTGTAATGAAATTGAAATTTTAATTGTAAGAGTAGACAGAAGATCAGATTATAATAACTCTTAATTTAGATATGATATGATCAGTGTGATCATAAAATGTAGGATTTGTCTTGTATGTGGTTAAGTATTTTACAATTCTTCCTACTTAAATATGTTTCCCTTCTGCTTTGTGTGTCACCTGCCACAAACAAAATTTATACTTTCGAGCTTCTGTTTAATATAGAAAATTTGTATTTTTTACCTTTCAAGTAATCCCTTTGAGATACAATTACATTATAACCATTCTTTTTTAATATATTCTCTAATAGCTTTGCCACGAGTATTAATATTGAAAATGACTAAAAAATGCATAATTTTGATAATTTACGAATTTAAAAGTTAATATACAATATAAGTGGGGTTTGGAAATTTTGTTGCAAAAAAATTAGCAATCATAATGAATTTTTTAAGGAAGAAAAGGGGCTCTTCTTCAGAAGAGTTTTTTATAGCTAAAATAAAAGACTAATAACGATTGGTAAGATCAAAATTTCTGGTATCATCCCCTAGAAGATTCGAGCGGAATAATTAATGCTAACTGACCGCGTCCTTCTTTCAATTAATGGCTATTATTTTCTTGCTAAAAAAAATCTATATTTTACCTTTGTACTTGTGTGATAAAAAAATATTTATTACAAATGGAATTACATGAAAGGTATTTATTATATAAAGAAAACTTTATAAAGTTAGAAACAGAGATCTAATTTTTAAGCCTATAGTCAAGTATGACCGCAACATTTTTAACTTATCTAAGTTTTAATACAAAAATACAGATTTCGATACCTTCCAGTTGTCGAATTTTTTTTTTTTTATTATATTGATTGAATTTTGCAATTATGCATAGAATTTAGTATCATTAAAATGGACGTTACGACTTCGATACTTTTGAATAAATTTTTACTGACTTTTTCTTTTGCATAGCCAAGCAATAGAAAAGCCAACTTTATCAAATTGCTCGATCTTGGAGGCCAATTGACATCACCACATCTCAAAATGAACTTGTCGGGTAAAAAAATTTTTGTGTTATAAGGATTGTGCTATTATTTTGATGAAATCACATATGGTCCAGATTAATATTTGCAAGTTCAGACCTAAAAAGTGATACGGCCATAGTACTCACAATTAACAGTAATGGTCAGTTCTTCTCTATTTTTAAAGACATACCATCCAACAAAATTCAAACCAAACAGTCAGTCACTCGTATTTTGTTACAGCCCCATATATGTTCATTTTACTTATTGGCATACGAGGTCTGCTTCCGGGGGTTACGTATATTATACGTAATATACGAGGTCTGTTTCCGAGGGTTTTAATAGCGTTATATTGGTACTCATGTCTATCACTTGTGCCGGACAAGTTCGGCCATTTTCAATGTTCAATTAATTTTTGACAGCTGCTTTGTTTGCACGTAGTTTGGCTCGTCTTCGATTTTTGCTCAATTTCGACCAAAAACAGCATCGCATTAACATTGCTAAGGAGCTGTTGAACTCTGTCCGCGACGACCCAAATTTGCTCTAGAGAATCATGGGTTTATGATTATGACGAGCCAAGACCGAAAAAATCGCGCCCAGTTCGGTCGAATGTGAAGGTTTTGCTTATAGTTTTCTACGATTGTAGGGGCGTGGTGCATCATGAGTTCTTGCCACAGGGTAGAACGGTCAATAAGGAATATTACCTGCAAGTTATGCGCAAGTTGCACGAAGCAATCCGCCAGAAATGCCCGGATTTGTGGAAGAACAAAAATTGTGGTAGCCACCGTATTCCCCAGATCTGGCTCCCTGTGACTTTTTCTTGTCCCCGAAACTGAAGAGCCCCATGAAAGGACGACGCTACGCTACGATTGAGGAGATAAAGACGGCATCGAAGGAGGAGCTGAGCAAGATAATAAAAAATTATTTTTTGAAGTGCTTCGAGGATTGGAAAAAACGTTGGCAGAAGTGTATAATATCTGCTAGGGATTACTTTGAAGGGGACAAAATAGATATTCATGAAAAAATAAATAATTTTTGAAAAAACACAAAATTCGCGATACTTTTTGAACAGACCGCGTATAATAATAATAATAATAATAGTAATAGCTTTTATTTAACAATCTTAGAAGAAAGTTACTATCACTTATGTTAATTGACACCGGTTTTGAAATTGTCTTGCGTTTCCGCAAAGGCCTCCCCTAGAGCTTGCCACACTTTCCGGTCATGAGTCGTGCTCTTCCCAGTAGCACCGGCTATTTTCCGAATATCGTCCTCCCATCTCAGATGCTGCCTCCCTTTCTTTCTTTTATTTTGTCTTGGACACCATTCGGTTGCATCCTTAGCCCATTTTTCTTGTTTACTCCTCATCATATGACCTGCCCAACTCCATTTTAATTTTCTTATGCAGTATGTTACATCGTTAATTTTAGTTTGGTTACGTAATGTTCCTAGTTTTACTTTGTCTCTTAACTTGACTTTGAGCATACTTCGCTCCATGCTATGTGGACAGGTTTCTAGTTTGTGTAAGTTCTGTTTTGTTAGACTCCAAGTTTGACATCCGTATGTCATGATAGGAAGAATACAGGAATCAAATATTTTTTTCCTTAGCTTTAAGTGGTACCTGCGGGTTTTTGACAATTTTTTTTAGAGACCAGTATCTTTTCCATGCTAATTGTACACTGTTGTTTATTTCTTTGGTTGTAAGGTCTTTTGGTGATATGATCTGTCCTAGATATGTATATTCATTGACGTACTCTATTTTGTTGCCGTTGACTGTAATGGTGATTTTGTCGGAATTAGTCATTACTTTGGTTTTTGTATTATTCATGGAGAGTCCGACTTTATCGCTTTCGTACACCAACTGTTCAAGCATTGCTTGCAGGCTTCTCGGGTCTTCAGAGATTAGAATTAGATCGTCTGCAAATCTTAAATGGTTTAGTTGCATTCCGTTAATGTTTAGTCCATATTGATTCCATTCGAGACGTCTAAATATACATTCAAGCACCGCCGAGAAAAGTTTGGGTGATAGTGGGTCTCCCTGTCGGACTCCTCTTTTTATAGGGAAGTATACACCTACTCTTTCTGTTTTTATTTTCGCTTTCATGTTCTTGTATATATTTTTAACAATTTGTATGTACTTGTTTTCAACCCCTTGTGTTGTAAGCGCTTCCCATATTTTTGTATGTTTTAATGAGTCAAAAGCTTTATTATAGTCTACAAACGCCAAATAGTAATTGATACCATATTCTGTACATTTCTGGATAACTTGTTTTATGGTGTGTATGTGGTCTATTGTTGAAAAGTCCTTGCGAAAGCCTGCTTGCTCTCTGGGTTGGTTTTCATCAAACGTCTTTGTTAAACGATTCAACAGTATTTTGGAAAAGATTTTATATACGTTCGACATCAGGCTGATGGGTCTGTAGTTAGTTATGTTATCTTTATTTCCATTTTTATGTAGTAGTATTATAGTTGACGTGGTTCACTGGTGAGGTATACATTCTGTCTCAAAAATTTGGTTAAATAAATTTGTAATATCAGATGTTCCTATCATAAGTTCGTTAGATATGCCATCTTCTCCCGGTGCTTTGCCTCTTTTTTGAGATTTAATAGCTTTTTCTACTTCTTCTTTCAGTATACTCGTACTTGGAATTTCTTTGTTATTATTTGTATCGTTTTCAGTTATTTGGTGGATTTCGTCTGGTGTTTTGTTGTTGTCGTATAGCTCACGGTAGTAATCCGTGGCTATGTCTAATATTTCGATTCTATCGGTCTTCTTTCTCTTATCTTTCTGGTGTGTCATATTGTCTATCCAGTTTGTACTTTCTCAAAGCTCTTTTAATGCTATCCTAACTCCTCCTGTTTTTTTCTATATAATCATTTATTATATTATTCCTTTTTTCTTGTCTATATTTCCTGATTTGCAGATTTATTTCTTTACTTTGGACCTATTTTGTCCTTAATTTTGTTATTTATTTTACAGACCGCGTATATGTGACCCTAAATCGTTGGAAAAAAAAATTGTCCAAAAAATCAGTATCTAAACGTGGTTCTTCTAGCACCAATCGGCGTATGTTTAGAATATTGTATGGTTGCTTGATAGATTCATAATATAAAATGATAAATTTTGAACAAATGATACCTTAGATGAGAGGACTGAAGTTTTCGAAGCACAAAATTGATAACCCGGTAAGCACAAATATTGAGAAAAATAATATTGTAATTATAATGAATAGTTTACATAAGATAAATATCCTTTAGAAATAAGTTAATTTAAAAGAATTTCAATCATAACAACAAAAAATTGCTATAAAAATATTTTCATAACACAAACTTATACAATTTTTAAAAAAATTCCGAAATTCTTCTATCAAATTCTAGTAAAGAATGATTCTGACGTTCTTACTAAGTAAATAAATTGTTTGAATAGAAAAACGAAATTCTTACTTAATGAAATTATTTAAAGGTTAATTTAATGGTACTTTTTCATTATGTCGGCAATTTGAGTTTATGGTTGTTGTCATGCAGTAATTTTCCCGTGGCCGTCAAATAATTCGCAGGTTATACAATACATTCTGATTTGTGCATCTCCCCCATGAGACAAATTACAAAAATATGACAACACTTCAACGTTTATGGATGATTGTACAGGTTCAAAGAGAATGATGAAAAACATGACTCCATGACTAACATGGTAAAGGTAACGACAATAAGCAGCTAAGGTAATCTTTAACAGGTAAATGGTTGAACGTTCCGGGTGCCGTGTCCACGTTACGCTATTTTTGATGAGATGCCATGAAAGGTGGTGGAAGTGGTGGAAGTGGCGGTTTCAACTTGACATTTATGGAATTGTACGTCCAATTTACGTGTATCCAGACTATTTTGCACATGGTCATGGAGTTGGCAGGTATGGAATACGAACTGATTGTCAGTAAACTGCAGATACAAAAGTATTAAGAGTATGCATCATTATCGCTCTACTGGAACACTGCATATGTCATGTGGACACCGACGCCGTCGAAATTGGTTGACTAAATGCATGATTATGTTGACTTGGTCTCCGCAGATCACCACATTGGACTTGGCTAACTAAAGGCGAGCATAAGTACTTACGTGTTCAAATCAATTCACGAATATGGTCTGAGTTGGTGATGGCGTCTATTCATTTGGCATCTTTGTACGATGAGTTGTTTCTGATTTGGGTAGAAAATCAAGTGCGAAACACTTTTTCCATTCGGTACCAAACTCAGAATGATAACTTAACCACTTAAGTGACATAGGAATGCTCGAAACTATATCCACTCGAACATAATCGAATAAGGTCTCCCATAAATGCCAGTAGACCATATTTGCAAAATTTTCCCATTATTTGAGTATTCATCTCAAGTAATAATTTTACAATCAGAGCATGAATGCACTGTGAATTCGTAATTTCTGAATCTGACTTATCTGACAATGGCCACGAATAACATTTCTCTCGATCGACTTTCTTTAAGACTTCTCCCCGAGTACCCAGCAGATGAAGTACTTTTGTTTGCCTAAATTGTTCAACGTTTAGTAATTAATGTGATATATGGTCTTATAATAAACTCATTTAATTGAATTGCATGCAGTTATTTTCTGTTCAATTGCAACAAGTATTTTGGATTTTTTTGAACTTTTTTTTGTACCTGATATTGTGTTTGGTATTTTGCGATTTGTAGATTATTTGAGTTCTAATTAGCAGTTTTATTTGAACTGACGATTTTTGTAACAAAAAAAAAAATACAGTTTTAATAAAAATTTTTTATTAGAAACTTAAAAGTTTTTTTTAATTTTGCCAAAGTCCGGTTTTTGTAGTGAAAAGTTTGGAGTAAAACAGCGAAATTTGGATTAAATATGTAAGATAAGATTTTAGGTTGAATTTTGTGAACTCGAAAGTTTGACTTACGAAAGGTTATGAGTCTATGGGAATCATTCCTTATCAAAAATACAAATATTCCGATGACATAAAGTTTTTTTTGAAGTAAATAGAAGCACTGAAAGATGAACCCCTGTCAGCGAGACTTTGAAAATATGGAACAAGTAAGGGCTCTAGTAATATCAAACCATGATGAATATTCAAGTTGATGAGTTAGTCCTTGAAATGCTTAGAAAAAAGGGGTTTTCGCGTAAGATCAGATATTTGGCTAATCCACTACATCAATAAACTTTTATTGGAAGAAGGGATTTATATGGTTCTTGAACCCCCTTCTTTACTGAAATGAGTCCGTAGGATTTCTTTTTGTTCCGTAAGATCAAAAATACACTTGAATAGACACTATCTCGGTACTGTCGAGAATATCCTAAGTAGGAGACTAATAGCATTGCTACAAAAATTAGAAAGAATGCTTATACCAAGGAAACTATTTAAAAAAAATAACATTGCTAAAATAATTACTTTTCTGCCAGTACTATTAATCAGGCCTCTTTCTGAAAGTTCTTATAAAGGTATTTATAAGCTTTAAATGGTGTCCAACAATGTAGTGATCTAGTTCCGTTATTTTTTAGTGGTACTCAACTCTAGGGTATAACTAATTTTGAGGTATGACTTTATCTAAAATATCTAAAAAAATATGCATATGACTTTATCTCCTATAGTTACTTAAGAATTTAATAAAAGTTGGATAAAATATTAGTTATCTTATAGCAGATTACGATTAATTTGCAAATCAAGTGATATCCAAAAATCCAAAGACTTTTAAGTTGATATTAAGGATTCTTAATTATATTTTAAGAATTCTTAAATTGTTTAAAAAAAAATTCGAATCTTATAAATTATCGAGCGACTATTAAATATGACAACTTTTCCTATAAATTTTCAGTCGAGATATTGAGTTTTCGTTGACGATAGTACCGATTTAAGAATGCCATATGAAGTACGAGGTCTATTCAAAAAGTATCGCGAATTTTGAATTTCCGCGGGTTACGTATATTCGATTTTCGACGTTATGTTGGTAGTCATGTCTCTCACTTACGCCGTTTTTTCTGGCGTTATGTTGGTAGTCATGTCTCTCACTTATGCCGTTATGTTGGTAGTCATGTCTCTCACTTATGCCGATAACGTTTATCGATGGTACAAAATGTTCTCAGTGGGCCGAGAAGATGTGAACGACGAAACGCGTGCCGGACGCCCGAGCTCGTCAACAACAGACGAAAACATTGATGAAGTGAAGAAAATAGTATTGGCCAATCGTCGAATCACCGTTAGAAAAGTTGAATCACCGTTTGACTCGTGCCATTCGATTTTTACCGATGATTTGTCGTGAGACGGGTCGCCGCGAAATTCGTACCAAAATTGCTCAATTTCGACCAAAAACAGCATCGCATTAACATTGCTAAGGAGCTGTGAGACCCAAATTTGCTCCAGAGTGTCATAACTGGTGACGAATCATGGGCTTATGGTTATGACATGGAAACCAAAGCTCAATCATCATGGGTTTATGGTTATGACATGGAAGGAATATTACCTGCAAGTTATGCGCAAGTTGCGCAAAGCAATCCGCCAGAACCACCCGGATTTGTGGACGGACAAAAATTGGCTTTTGCACCATGATAACGCCCCTGTTCACGCATCGTTGCTTGTGCGCAAATTTTTGGCCAAAAACAACACACTAATAATGCCGCAGCCACTGTATTTGACCCAGATCTGGCCCCTTGTGACTTTTTCTTGTTCCCGAAACTGAAGTGCCCCATGAAAGGACGACGCTACGCTACGATTGAGGAGATAAAGATGGCATCGAAGGAGGAGCTGAACAAGATCACAAAAAATGATTTTTTGAAGTGCTTCGAGGATTGGAAAAACGTTGGGACAAGTGTATAATATCTGATTGAGATTACTTTGAAGGGGACAAAATAGATATTCATAAATAAATAAATAATTTTTGAAAAAAACACAAAATTCGCGATACTTTTTGAACAGACCTCGTACAATTCATGTCTGATCTATTAAATACTTCTGATATGGACAGTTTATTTATTCAAAACAAATAGTAACAATTGGCATGCAGTGAATTTATTTATATATTATTAAATTACAGTAATTACTTTTTAATTAGCTTAAAGTAAAAGTACTTCGCAATTATTATATTTTGTTGTTGTTGTGATTATTGAGTAATTCTGCATTATTTTGTTATAATTTAAAATTTGATTTTTAATACCCTTTCGATAGAGTCAATCTATTTATAGAAGATAAATAAATTTAATATGTTCCTTTCTTTCAAATAATCATAAATTTAATTTACTATCATTCGTCTAAATTATATAATATAAATTTAAAAAAAAATGTAAAGGACAAATATTTATATTGTATATAAAAACTAATTTAAAGATTTAAAAAAATCTGACCAAAACTTAATTGTTTGAAAGTTTTGGTTTTTGTAACGTTTCGCATAATAATAAATGTTATGTTTAAGGTTCTATTTAAAATTATATTAAATTTAATATCAAATTTAGTAAACTATTAAATTTTGAATTAATTTGAATTAGAAATAAGTCCTTATATGTCTGTTCACTATAATTATTATTCAATTTACGCATTTATATGTCACAGATTTAATATTAAATAAGGAAATTGGGAGAAAGGATTTGTTATAATATACATATATACTCTGATAAACATATCTATTGGAGAGATTGATTTTATAGTGAAACTGTACTAAAATTGAAAGAAAATGTTACATATAAAATTATTCCAAAGATGCAGTAAATAGCCTGCGGGCGGCCACGGGTCTTACTGTATAAAAGGCGACTGTTTTCCTGAGCCGATCACTGTTAAGTGGTTCCTCATGGTGATTTGTAGGCGACTCATGTCAGGGATTTCTTGATTATTGACGTCTCTTTGATTTATTCGACAGTAGCTGTTGTCATGAACCATAAAAGTTGTTTTTATTGACACACCAAACGTTTGTTGTTGCTGTCGGCTATGTTGGCTTATTTGCTTGAGGTCACGTACATGAGAATTTGCCGCGCTGAAGTACCACGAATTAACGGGAATCGGTAGGCATTTATCAATGCGATCGAATATAGGTAACAGCTCCATCTCTTATAAAACAAAGTATCATATGTATGCCAACATATTTCTGTTTAGCAGTCACCTATCGAAGTATTAAATAGAATTGTAGGCACCTCTAAAACTCTTACCTGTTTGTTTTGATGGTTATCGGATAAGTTTAGCGACACCATTAAGAATTGTGAGAACCTTTCTCAAAAATTACTAATACGAAATGCAAAAAAAAACAACAACAAATTTCTTTTGTTTACTGGCATTTTGTAAATAATACCTGCAAATGAGGAATAACTTCGATTTGCTTAAACGTTTATGCATTGATTCATCATCAAATTATGTCGTTGAGTTCATAATAGACGACTGTAGTGTAAATGTACATTGATTCCCACACTTTGGAATGAACTTCGCCAGCAATTTTATAGTTCCATATATGCAAAATAATGCTGAACTATACATAATGATGCGCTAAACTTAAATGGAGCACTCACTGTGTCTGTCTAGGCTAATATGATCTTATAAAGGTTGTTAAGAAACAATTTGCATCAGCTAGCAATTTATAAAATTTTTTCTATTCTTTGCACGATTCAGAAATATACACCAAATCCTAATTTATCAAATCGTGAACAAATTGACTATGGTAAGAAATCATTTTTAACAAATCATTGTTTTTTTTTTAAAGAAAATTAATGATATATTCTACACTCTTGACCAAAAAAGCATCATACTTAGTCTTACGAGAATAAGTTCGTTGGTCCAATATTACCAAAATTTTCGATTTTTTGAAATTATTTAAAAAGTTGAAAATTATTTTTAATTGTATATATAATATTTAGTATCTAGATTTTATGTGAAAAGATAAAATATGTGTTTTAGGTAGAAAAGTAATAAGACTGTCAATATTGAGAGCTATTTGGAAAGACTCCGGATTTTTATTAAATTGTGTATTGGGCTTCATAAATCCATGTATTTTACTTACGAAAACTTATAACGAGCCTATGGTGAATGTTCCTTATTAAAAGTACAAAAGGCACAAAGTATTTTCGGAGGGTCAAGAAGCAGTGGAAGATGAACCTCACCCGAAAGGGGACCTTCAACGTTGATTAAAAAAGATAAAATTGTAAAATTAGTTGAAAGTTTCAGAAAGAGTATTCTTAAACTCTGATCGGTTATTTAAGATACTTGGATGTTTCAATCAATAAAACGCGGCCATTTCCAATACCGAGTTTTTATTTTTAGGTGAATATGGATCTATGTTCGTGTACGTTTTTTTGGTGCCCAACATCAAAAACACTTACAGGGACGTCGTATTGATAGTGTCGGTAACATCCAAAGGAGTGTAGTCGAGGAGCTGAGTTGAAGCCTTTTAGTACTGCTACGACGAATGGAAAGAATTCCTCCGTCAATATATAGTTACGAGGCTCGTTCAATAAGTCCTTAGAAAATCCAAGAAATGCGCTCGTAGTGTCGGTAAAGATTTGTTTTTGTAAGTAGTAGTATCAACTGCTACGCTATGGATCGAGCTGAAAATATCAACAAGATTTCAGCTCGATCCATAGCGTAGGTCAATTTCTATCGTTGATTAAAGTTAACGACATTTATTTGTGCGTAACAATGGAAAAAAGCGAGTTTAGGGCTGTCATCAAACATCTCCATTTGAAAGGCTTAAGCCCGAAAGAAATCAAAGCCGAGTTGGATGCAGTTCATGGCACATCTGCACCTGCGTTTGCTGGTGGGTGAATGAATTGACGTGGCCGTTCATCCACAAAAGATGAACATTGTTCAGGACGCCCAGCTGAGGTGTCTACTCCTGAAATCATCGACAAAATCCACGATCTGATTTTGAACGATCGGCGAATTAAAGTGAGCGAATTAGTTGAGGCCACGGGCATATCACAAGGTACAGTCGCTTCAATTTTGCATGAAAAATTGTCTGTGAAAAAAATGTCGGCAAGATGGGTGCCGCGTTTGCTCTCAGAGGAGAATAAGCGCAATCGTGTAGTGAACTCTGAGGATATGTTGGCACTCTTTCATCGCAATCCTGCCGAATTCCTTCGTCGATATGTTACTGTGGACGAAACCTGGATACACTACTACACTCCAGAAACGAGGAGACAGTCATCACAGTGGATTTTCAAGGGTGAACGGGCTCCGAAGAAGGCAAAAACTGTGCCATCGGCCGGCAAGGTGATGGCCACGGTCTTTTGGGATTCGCAGGGCATCATTTTTATCGACTACTTGGAAAAAGGAAAAACAATAACAGGAGCGTATTACGCGTCATTATTGCAACGGTTGAGCGAGGAAATCAAAGAGAAACGCCTCCATCTGAAGACGAAAAAAATCCTCTTGCATCAGGACAATGCGCGTGTGCACACCTGCGCTGTTTCCATGGCCAAAATTGTGGAATTGAGAATGGAATTGTTGCAGCATCCCGCTTATTCACCAGATTTGGCCCCGAGTGACTATTTTCTTTTCCCCAATCTGAAGAAATGGCTTGGCGGACGACGGTTCACTTCCAACGAGGACGTCATTGCTCAAACGGATGAGTATTTTGCAGAACTTCCGAAATCCTATTTTTTGGACGGGATAAAAATTTTGGAAAAACGGTTGGAAAAGTGTATAGAGCTAAAAGGAGATTATGTTGAAAAATAAAAAATTTTTTTTTTTTAAAAACAGTTCTTTTCTATCTTTTTTTAAGGACTAATTGAACGACCCTCGTACCTAATAACTTTGAAGAAAATAACATTGATCTAAAAAAAAAAAAAAAATCAGGTTCATTACTCTTCTGACACATCTATTAATTGTCTAATGATAAAATTTCTTACTATGACTCATTTGAATATAATTTGTAATAATGTGGCTAACAATTTTTGGCCACCACTTTACAATATAATCTCAAAAGCACTGCATATAAATATAAATCAAAATTTACATATAGCAAATAGAGTATAATAGTTTAACATATTATAAGTGAATTATGAATAATCAAGAACTATCGATCAACTATCAGAAAATCAAATTGCTCCAATTTGATCGTATCTAATCGCAAATATCGCATAGTTACGATAGCAAATGTAATTTTTCTATAAAATTTTAAATCTTTGAATTGGCATATATGATCTCCATCGAGATGCATATGAACTTAAATATGATTGAAATTCCAATCATTGATATTCAACATCGATTTTGTATCGATTGCATCCACTATGCTAATGTATAGAAATCAAAAAAAAAATTATGCAATTTTCCGATTCGAAATCCAATTATACAATTTAATTCAAAACTTGAACAAATCGGAAATGATCATGCTTTTGATATGTTGTCCGATTCTCCTCTGTGATTTTTTCCACAATTTCCGATCAAATCCATACACACCTAATCTCAGTAGATATGCTCTTACCTGATAGCTAATAAAACAAGTGCAATATATAAGTGATCGTGCTAATTATGCTGAATATTGTATCGATTGATCTGTGATGATTCACTTACTGATATAAAATTAATTCATTCCAAAGCTATATACATATTCACATAGTTAGAGATGTAAAAGCCGAGAATGAATTTATGGATTTACCTATATGTATCCACCTGTCGTCGTGCCTTAGAGTGTCTATATCAGAATCAAGTTATCGTCTTTGCTTTGGTATCGATCTGTTCCGAAGTGAAATGAAATTTGTTAATCCGACTTATAACTGATCCCATTCTCACGTTGCATTATAAATTTTACTGTCTCTTAGCTTTAATAGTAATTTTGCCGTGTTTCATTTTTTCCATTTCCTTCGGTATCCCAAATGCATAAAGAAAATTTATAAGCTCGCAAAATTTTTTTTGCTCCCCTTATATAATTAAAAATCATTTTTTTTTATATAAAATTCATAAGCAATAAAGTACGTAATGTTTACAAAAACAAAACCTTCTCTTCTTATATATATATATTGATAAGAAAAAAATTTCCAGACATACGTGGAAATTAGTATGCAAGCATTAAATTAAAAATTATTGTGACATTTTGTATCTGAATAAAATGCCGAAATTTATTTGCTTAATCAAAACAGGACGTAAAAGTCTAAGTGAACAACTGTTCAGATTGGCAGAATTTCTTAATCGTTCCAGATGTGATTTATTGTATTTGTCGATGAATTAAAAATTCCGAAGGACTGTGAGTTAACCTAATTTGACTTTCTCATGAAAATCATCCGGAAATTTATTGGGTGTTGATGTAATTAATGCTAAATATCAGATATAGTCAAATCTACTTAGTATCTAATGGATACGAGTACGTATATATGCAATTATGAACTATGCAATTTACGAAGAAGTCGACTATGAATGGCGTTAATAGTTTAAGTTGAAAACAAGAAGTTCAATTGAAGATACGAGTACGAAACGTCCTAAGTCATGTATTCCAATTTCAGTCTTTATCGTCTTTCATTTCAATTAAAATGCAACTGTATGGATTATTTCAATTAGGGTCTTGTTGATAATTTAATTTTTAGTTATTTAGTATGCAAAATGTAGTTTTCAAATAAGAATTTAAATTGTTTATATTTTTAAACCTGCATTAAATATTTTATAAAAGTGTAAAATGGAAAGAATTATTAAAAATGTTTAAGTTCAAATAATAGTAAAAAGATACACTCTTAAAAATGAAAATTTTTATAAGAAATATTTTAATTTTTATTTTAGTTTAATGAAATGAAATGCTTAAAAGTGAAATTAAAATTTTTTAAGTACAATACTTTTCAACTAACATAAATATTATGAAATATTTAAGAATTTCTTATACGAGGTCTGTTCAAAAAGTATCGCGAATTTTGAATTTCCGCGAGTTACGTATATTTGATTTTCGATTTTTTTTTGTACCGTTATGTTGGTACTCATATCTCTCACTTATGTCGACTAGTTCGGCCATTTTGAATATTTAGCTAATTTTTGACAGCTGCTTTGCTTGCATTAATATTGCTTAGGAGCTGTTGGACTCTGTCTCGCGATGACCCAAATTTGCTCCAAAGGGTCATAACTGGTGACAAATCATGAGTTTATGGTTATGACGTGGAAACCAAAGCTCAATCATCCCAATGGAACCTACCGCACGAGCCAAGACCGAAAAAAGAGCGCCAAGTTCGGTCGAATATGAAGGTTTGCTTAAAGTTTCCTTCGATTACAGGGGCGTGGTGCATCATGAGTTCTTGCCACAGGGTAGAACGGTCAATAAGTAATATTACCTGCAAGTTATGTGCAAGTTGCGCAAAGCAATCCGCCAGAAACGCCCGGATTTGTGGAAGAACAAAAATTGGCTTTTGCACCATGATAACGCCGCTGCTCACGCATCGTTGCTTGTGCGCGAATTTTTGCCCAAAAACAACACACTAATAATGCCGCAACCACCGTATTCCCCAGATCCGTACCCCTGTGACTTTTTGTTGTTACCGAAACAGATTCTTTGATCCATTTTTTGGATGAAGATTTTTACTTTTTTTCATATCGAAAAATAACTAAATTAAAAATTTTTTCTGATGAATTTTAGCTAATTCTCTTTTTTGTTCGATGTTCCTCCTCCTTCTTGTTCGCAGTCAGGTTACCTTAGTGTTTCAAATGAGAGGGATTCCGTGTAAAAGCATCACAGTCGCCGTTTTAAGGGCACTCTTAATACAACAATTTACTCAAGGAATGTCAACAGCTAATTGCCTCCTACTTAAATCATCGGTCAGCTCGACTTTTTTATGCCTTTTTTTTCTCTGCCAAAAAAAAAAAAATTGTTGTCTCTGCCAATTTTTATACATAACTGGGGCCCGATTTCAGGGCTTGTCCGGCCAGTTTCAGATTTTTTAAAAGTTTTTTCCTTCCCATTCGGCATGATTCTTTTGATATGGTATATGTGAGGACACCACCCTTCGAATTTTCCGAAAAACTGGCTACAACGTTGCCACGGCAAACCAAGTTATTCTCTGATTATGTTCGTCATAAATTTTAATACCGCTCTTCTCCAAATCCTATACCCTGGAAATATTTCTACACATCTCCCAAATCTTAATACCATAGCAATCTCTAGTTGTGTTCAAAATAACATTTAAAATAAATCATATGAAAATTCTTATTATGAATATCACGTGACTTTTCTCATATGTGCATATTTTCCAAATATAATAAATTGGTTAAAAGTAAATAAGCAAAAAAAGAATGGATAACAAAATGATCTAATATGTTAAAATTTTCATTTAAAAACAACAAATTTCAACAATTATTATTACTTTACCCTCAGTATCATCATTATTCAGGACTAGCTATCTAGAACTACTGAAAGCCATAAGTACCAATATAAGCCTACTGAATTAAAGAACATCTGATGTCTTGGTTTTACGACGTGGTCTTCCAGTTCTACAATTTTAGCGTCCAAGGTAATACCACCGAATGATGATTTTATAGCTAGACATGCTGCGGATTCGCCCATCCTCGTATAGGATATAAAAGATTCTTCGGATGTCCTTCCCTCAAACGTGGCTAAGAGTTTACAATGGTGTTTGCTAAGGACCCAAGTTTCTGTCAAATTCGTGAGGAGTGATAATATTATTGTCCTTTATAGCAGTAGGTTCGATTTTCAAGTGAAATAATCTAGATTGATTAAATTATCCTCTGTTACTCTTAATACCAAAAAGAAAACCGATTTTAACTTTTCAGAAGCTAAAATCTTTAATCTGTTTATGGAAAGTGCTACCATCTACTTTGTTTTACTTTCAGTACAGTCCAAGATATTTTACTATCATCTTTATTTTATAATCAAATAAATTAAAATCCAATAAAATCAACATTTATAAGAATGGTAATAAAACTAAAATTTTTTTTGGTATGCCATTGGTTAAACAAATGTGCTCGAGAATTGTTATACTAATTTAAAAGTTATTTACCTGAGTAACTCGATATTCTTTATAAGGCTTTTAATTCAAAAATTATTTCAATTTTCCAAATAGAAATTGGATGATTTGTACAAAATATCTGCTATGACAATTTCCTTAATTCGAATGTTAAATTTTATAGATTTTTTTATAATAAATATTAAAAATTTAAAGATAAAGTACTTTATACTTGGAAGGTTTAGTAATTTCAAAAACTTCAATATAACTCAAAGCAGATATATATATATATATCTTCTGACATATTATTTTGAATTATGATTTTTTACTGTAAAATATATAGTTACAAAATTCTAATAGTATAGAGAATTTTAATGATATAAACATAGTAGAACATGGTTGAAATAAAACTAACTCTCAAATGATAAAGAAAACATGAACGGTTTGTTAATATGATCAGTTTTAAAAAAATTATAACATGTGTGATCAATCAAGTTATTTTCAATTTAATCAATCAAAACTAGCACCCAAAATATTTTTATTAGTTCTGTGTGTTTTATTTCGAATCATATTCAAACAATTTGGTTGAATGACGATATTTGGGATATTTTCTTTGTGGTTTCTCACCTGAACTTATATTTAACATTTGTGAATATCATAAAATACTAGAGAAACAATTACTATTCCGAATACATCTTATTACTAGTGTGCATTTTTTTTTATAACAGTTCATCTATACTTTTACTAATTTGATTGAGAGATTTTGTTAGTTTTCACAAAGCTATTAGCATTTAAATGTACCTTGTTTTGTCTAAAACTGTAAACTGTCATTCATTTTTAATGTATCATGTGTCAAGAACAGTTTTTTGCAGTATTTATGTATAAAAAAAATAATAATTTTATTTCAGTTATTAACCTTTTTACAAAAGCTTTTCATGTACGTATAGTATGTGGTCTAAAAATTTACAAAGATGCATGTGAGAATAAAAGTTTGAAAATTGCTAAATGTTTAACAGAATGAACGATGTCTTTTGTATAAGAACTGTCATTAGAAAATCAAAATCGTTTATATTTTTAACTAAGATTAATGTATTTCAATCAAATTCGTTTGGTATATGCATATATTATGAGAAGCTTTTGATTTTATTAAGCTTTGTTATGAAATTATTTAATATCCAGTCTTATTATGTACTATATAATAAAGCAGAAATTGACACCTACAATTTAATGTATTGTAAATATTTTAAATATACGAAGAAGCAGAAATAAATTCAAATTGAAAATATTTTTTTTTTGATTGATAAATTACTAGCAACAAAATAAAAATGTCAAATTAAAGGGGAAAAAATTAATGATTTCATATAAAATCACTGAGATTATATAACATTTAAATGAGCAATTAAAAATTTTCTAATATTTAAAGTTATTGATGATTTCATATTAATTAATATTCATAATTATTTAATAAAAATTTTATCCTTTCAAGAAAACACAAATACAAAAATAATATGCAACTACTATTTCAATAATATAATATAATAATATATTATTTGATCGTCTCTCTGTGGACTGGTAACTGTGCTTTTGAAATGCCATATGGAAAATGGAACAATGAAATTGTTCTTATAGCGTCGATAAACATGGACATTGCAGATATTTGGAAGATCCACCATGACAACGTTTCCTGGCACAGGACCATCTCCATCAACAAAAGTAGTTCCGCAGCTATCTGATCTAATGCTGTGTAACATTTTTTTGTTCTCCAACATAAAAACTTCTTGAAAATATGTTATCTTGGTACTTCTGTCGATAAATAGCCAAAGGAGTGTGGCCAAAAACCTGAAGGGGCCTCCATTTTAAGTCTTCCAGCACTGCTATGAAGAATGGAATCAATGCCCCCGTTACAAAAAAATTGTTACAAAAAAAAAAAACAGTGTCTTTAGTTTTCTTCTACATCTCGTATAAGCATTTTACTGTTTATTTAATGTATTTTTGCAAAGATGAGGCAATTAATAAAAGCTTTATCGGTCAGATAGATAAATTCAAGGTATAAGCTTAAATCCGCGGTTTTTTAGTCAAAAAGAACTCATGTTTATTTTCATAGAAAGCAAAAATAAATTTATTCAAAGTACTTGTCCTCGCTAGCTACACATTTTTCCCATATCTCGGGCAATTTGTGGATACCACGCCAAAAAAATTCCTTCTCTTTCGAGGCAAACCACTCATCAAGCCATTTTCGGACGTTTTCGTAAGAATCGAAGTGCTACTCAGCGAGCGCGTGGCCCATCGACGAAAATAGGTGGTAGTCGAAAAAGGGGCGGGGGGTGGAAATAATCTGGGTGGGGTCGTCCACCCCGCTTATATTGACAGTTTCACCAGGTTTCAACATCTCATAGTAGACGATACCCTGCTGATCCCACCAAACGCATAGCATCGTCTTCCGTCCGAAGCGATTTGGTCTTGGGGAAGATGTTGATGGTTAGCCGGGATCAACCCACAATTTCTTGCATCTAGGATTCTCGAAATATATTCACTTTTCATCACCAGTCACAATCCGATGCAGGAGAGACTTTGTTTTTTTGTGGCGAGCAAGATTTCGCATGTGTTTTGACGTCGCTCCATCTGCCTATCGTTCAATTTATGCGGCACCCATTTTCTGATCTTTCTAATCTTCCCCATGGCACGCAGACGCATGGAAATGGCTGGTTGAGTAACACCCAATTGCTCCGCGAACATTTTTTGTGATTGGGTATCGTCTTCGTCCAAAAGAGCCTGCAATTGATGGTCCTCAACTTTCCTAGACCGATTTTCACGCTTCTTGTCCCACAAGTCAAAATTATCGTCTTTGAACCGACGAAACCAATCTCGCCACGTTGTTTCCGATAAAGCACTGTCACCATAGGCCTCCATAAGCATTCGATGCCATTCGGCAGCCGATTTCTTCAAATTTAGGCAGAAAATCAGAGCTTCCTGCATTCCAAAGAAAAATGTACGTTGTTGTACAAAATTGTCGACAATATGCACTGATTAATGTTGACAGATGTAACTTATAAAAAAAAAATATGGCGTGCCCATGGTAGCTTAATACGCTCACTCACGCCATCTATAACCAAACAGCGGATGTAAGCTTATACACCTAGTATTAATGTGCTTAGTAAGATTAAGGCGTTAAAAAAATTATTTTGAGCAGAAAAATATGTGCAAGATTGCAGTTTTCTTATCTTTGAGCCATTTGTGAGGGGCTGAGTCGTTTATCTGAATTTTTTTTATTGATTTATTTGCCTAAATAATGGTTAAAATTAATAAATCTTTTTTCTACCAATTAAAATTAAAGCGTTATTAAAATTATTTAAAATGGAAATAATTCGATCTTAATGTAAGATTTAATTCTTATTTTATATAAAATAAGTTATGGCTATCTTATATAAAATAAGATTTAGCAAGTTCAGTTTGAAGGATCCATAAAAAAACTTCTTACTACAATAAAAAAAATTTAAAATTATTTTCTACTAAAAAATAAATAGGAAAAAGAAATTTACATAGTAAATAACTAAATAGATACTATCGGTTTCTATGTCTGGTTTAAAAATTACAAATAATATACTCTGAAATCCTTGCAAAAAAAACTCAATAAATATCGAGCAAACTAAGAAATATGAAACAAATCAGGCCAAAAGTCATCAATTTGAGACGAACTAAGTTGAATCGCTAGTAAAGAAAAACATTATAAATCAATAGTCAGGAAATCGAATCCTTTACCACTTCGGTCGAATAACATGTCAACGTTAACATGCATCTAAAGGTTGGTTGGTATTGAATCCACCTTATAGTCTAGAGTAACGAAAGAGGTTAAATGTCATTTGTACTTTGTTGAGTAGCACTTTCTCCCTGAACAAAATCAGAAACGAGCTCGAAAACAAAACGAATCAATTTGATATACGAAATCGAGATTCCC
The DNA here is from genome assembly GCA_958298945.1 of Atherix ibis. Lineage (NCBI taxonomy): Eukaryota > Metazoa > Arthropoda > Insecta > Diptera > Athericidae > Atherix > Atherix ibis. The sequence continues at coordinate 102,512,197 of OY282605.1, read as the reverse complement.
TTGGCTTCAGAGTAGGTAAAAATAAATACATTCATAGTCGATCAGAAGCCAAATAATTGCCGTGATGTCTCGACCAAACTGTGCACGATATATACTCATATAATCGTTGAAAAGTTGGAAAAGAATTGAAAACTGGAATATAAAATAAGACGACAAATGTTTGAATTTGTTGGAAAGAAAATAGCGCATTTCCGCTCTGCCATAACTACAAATCAACAAAAGGTAAATCAATCGATTTAATTCTTCCGTCCCTCTTTACTAAATTGTTTCTTTCTATTTTGAAAACCAAACAAATTTTCAATATATCCGTTCCTTATTAATAAAATTATTGGAACATTAAATCCTATACAGACAAAATGGATTACATTTATCAATAATTTTTTTTATACTAACAAAAAAAAAGTAGAACACAACAGACACATTCTAATGAACAGGTTCAGAACTAATTATATGCAATAGATGATGGAGTCTAAATTGGAAGAGACCAGATAATTTGGACAATTGTTTGTCGATGGTTTTTGATGGGAACTGGTACAGATGAATCTGCAGCATATTTACTAAATCCGTAGTAGCCCAGTAGTATAGAGAAAAGTTCAAGAACACTCATAATATCCCTATAGCCTCTGGCAGATTTTAAGATCTCGCAAGCAATAATTATGCGTTTTTCATTTCTCCATTTTAGGCTTACAATCTTCAAAATAGTAATCGTACCTTAAGATTGGCACAATTCATCAACAGACAACGCGATTGGTTGAAGAAGATGGATTTCTTTTCCGTTTTACACTATCATAATTCGGTATATGCGTTGTCTACAGTTACCGACTTATTTAACCTACAAAATGCATCTTAATTTTAGTATTTCTATATTAATAAATTTCATATCTTTTGCTTACAATTGAGTACAAATTGCAAATGTTAAAATTTTTCTTCTTCTAATGTATAATATTTATTATGATTATAGTTTTAGACTTTTCAAATTTTGACCAAGAATTGTGAAAAGAAAAGTAATTTAGATTTTACTGCTAAATTTTTTTTCTAAAAATTTGACGAAATAGACTAATATGACGGGTTTATCTTTTTACATTAAAATCTTCTTTTGCTATTTTAAATGAATTTCCAATGAAATCAACTAGAAATGAGTATGAAGTGTAGCAGAAAAGTAATGAGTTTGGTATTACTGAGAGCGATCAGGTAACACTGCAAGATTGTACTCTGTGTCATAGATGTGCAGTACAAGTTTCAACATTAGCCGGACACTACGCTCTATGCTATACAGTGCCCTAAGTGAATTTCTGCATTTCGAAAAATGGAACAGCGAAATTTGGAGCAATCATAAAATTTATGTTAGTGAATCCGCAAGTTTTAGTTACAAAAAGTTGAAACGAGCCTTTCAAAAGCACAAGTCAAAAAACATATTTGGAAAGCCGAGAGGCAGTGGAAGATGAACCTCGCTCAGAGAGGCTTTCAACATCGAAAACTGATGAAAATATGGACCGGGTGAGGTCTCTTGTAAAATAAGACTATGCATTAGCATTAAAGTTGATGAGGAAGTCCTAATAGTGCTCAGTAAAAAGCGTTATTCATGTTAGATCAGGCATTGCATGCAATAGGATGCTCCACCATGACAGCGACCACCTTCTAGTGGAACAATCATTTTAATGGTGATTATAAATACAAGGTATCCACTGAAAAACTTAATTTTTGAAAATGTTATAACATGTTAATTTTCCATCTTTTTTATTTGCAGTTATGAAGCATTCCTTCGATATTAAAGTGGCTACGTAAAATGTTCGGTAACGAGTAAAAGTAAAGGGGTTTTCGAATAAGAGTGATATGATTTATTTTAAAAAAAAAAACACACGAATTGTTAAGGAAATTCAAATGTTTTTTATTTAATGTGAATTACAATTGATACAATTAAGTTCTGGATAAAACGTTATTCGAATGGCCTCCACGACTTCTTTTGCAGGAACGAATTCGATGAACCCAATTTTCGAGCACTTTTTCCACTAAATCAAGTCGTATGTCATGAATAGCACGTTCAATATTGACTTCTAAAGCTTAAAGACAGTCTGATTTATTGCTAAATAAATCAATGACTTCAAATAACCGCACAAGGAATAGTCTAATGGTGTTAAATCACAACTTCTTGGAGGCCATTCAATGTCACAATTTCTTGAAATAATCGAATCTCCAAACTTTTCTCGCAATAATTCGGTTGTTACACGTGCTGTGTGGCACGTAGCCCCGTCTTGTTGGATTTAGATATTGTCAAGATCAACTTCTTTCAATTTCGGCCATAAAAAGTTGGTTATCATCGATCTATACCGCTCTCCATTGACAGTAACTGTGTTACCAGCTTCATTTCGAAAGAAGTACGGACCGATTATTCCACCAGACCAAAAACCACACCAAAACTGTCAATTTAGGTGAATGTAATGGGTGTTCATGAATAATTTGTGGATTTTCTTCATACCAGAATCGACAGTTTTGTTTATTTACCGCACCACTCAGATGAAAGTGAGCCTCATCGGAGAAGATGATTTTCTTAAAAAAATCGTTTTTGTTTTCAAGTTGTTCCAAGACAAAATCAGCAAATTCACCATGTTTACGGTGGTCAAATGGCTTTAGTTCGTGAGTATTAACAATTTTATATGAATGCAAGCCCAAATCCTTTCTCAAAATCCGCCAGGTTGTGGTTTGAGACAGTCTCAATTCTTGAGAACGGCTTGGAATCGACAAATGGCGGTCTTCAGCAACACTTGCCTGAACGGCTGCAATATTTTCATTACTTCGAGCGGTTCTTTGTTTTATTGGAACTTGAACATTATGTAAAGAAAATGTACGCCCGAAATTTTTAACAATTCGACGAATAGCGAGCACAGTTGGACGATTATTACGCCCATAAAACGGCAAAAGCGCACGAAAAGTTGCAATTGGAGAACGATTATTTTGATAATAAAATTGAACAATTTGTAAACGTTATTCTTGCGTATATCTCTCCATGATAAAATTGTAAACATTACTGAATACAATGAAAAAAAAGACAGATCATGACATATTACAAATAGCCAAAACGTTACTAAGAAATCATATTACTCTTATTGGAAAACCCTATATTTGAGTTTTTCTATTCCAATAAAGGATAAATTATTCAAACTGAGAGAAAATACCGACATCATTTTAATATTAGAATAAGTATCTTCAATTTGAAATAACTGCATTAGTCTGCGATCTTCTGGAAAAGATTTTAATCTATAAAATCAATTTTATTTTATTAAATTTAATCTATTCGTTTATGTGCATAAATTAATAATTTTACATAAACATATATACATATAGATTTTCTATAAACATTAATTGTTTCTGAAATCAATGTCGAAGAAATTGTATACAAAAGATTGGTAAATTTACTTTCCTTGAACTCTTGTTTTCAGTTAGCACATAGTGCTTACCTTAATGCTTCCGAGTTCATTCATTCAATCAAAATGAACGCGGTGAAAAAATAAACCATTAACTAAACTATGAGAGCCTGAGAATACTAAATTGCTTTCGGCGTTGAAGGTAGTAATCAATGACCAATCCTGGATACATTCAACTCAGCCCTGTTGTTGAAAAGATTATGGTCAGTATCGTCTGGTGGTAGAAGATCAAGGTTTACCTTTAGAAAAACGATCTTTTCATCTCAAGAGTATATTTATAGTCATTTTTTTTTTCTTTTAAGTGAACAAACTAAAATGAAAACAATCAAAATCTAACGACAGTACGCACATTTTTGCCCATTAACTGCATATATTAAATTGTAGCTTTAGTTAAAAGTATACAATACGTATATGTAGTTAATTATATTAATTTTATTAAGTACTCGTAAATGTGTTAGATAATAAAATTTTTTTTTGATAGGAAAATTTTTACAAAAATACAAACCCTATGAAAAGTTATAAAATCAAGAATCGTTTAATTTTCTTTTATAATATTCGTACAATGGCACATCTCTTAAGTACTCGTATACGTAATTTCCACTAATGAATTTTACATAGATGATTACGCTTAAAGTAAGGATGACCGAAGACTAATTCAACTCTTTAAGGACTTTACAAACTAAAAAGGTGAAAATATCTAAAATTAAATTAAATGGCGAACCGGTAGGAAAAAACTTTTCACGTGTGTTAAGTTCAAGAACGCATCAAAACCGCATCAAAAGCTCATAAATCGTGGATAGCTTTTTTGCACCTTGTATTGAATGTGAATGGCGTGAGACGTCGAACTTGGATCAGCTAACATAGTTATTTATCTACAACCAGTTGTCTGGCAGATTGAATTAGGTTTTTGATTTTCTTCAAAAAGAATATACACTATTAAAGTGGCCATCACTTGATTTGGAAGCCTTTTGAAAAAGTTGAATCACTTCTTAAGGTCCATAGTACCCCATTCTTTAGCAAAGAATATTCTAGGCTCCAGTTTATAAACATATCAGCATATTGTGTTATATTAAAGTAACCTTAACTGAACTCAAAAAAAAACTGGACTAAGTTGAGCTGGTCAACCGATTGTTTATAGGTGAATTTGAGAAATTCGGCTTGGGGCTATTTTTTGAGGTTTCTCTTATGTGCTCAAGTACGGATCGTTTCTGCACAGTATGGCAGTTCATCAGCGATTACATTTTTCCCTTTTCCCTTAAGAATAACACTGCCTTTGTATAATTGATGCTATTGAATGGGGGAAAAAGAACAACAGTAACCACCATTAATCGAAAGTCGGTAGCCTATTCTAATGGTAGACTGTTGAGACAGAACAGCCCCATCGTAATATATCTCTCAACCCTTTTTTGACCACGTCATAATAATAATAATAATAATAATATTATCCGCTATAGTAAAAGAAACTTAATATTCTACTTGCATACATTTTAACCGGTAAACAGAATTGATGAAGATTAAAATATCCTCGAATGTCTGGAAGGTATAAGGTAGCTGAAAATCATCTTTGTAAGACATTATGGCTATTTTTATGATCATTCTATAGTTTTGTATATATATTTACATCAATAATTATATACGTCCATATATCGTATGAACAGTATGGTTTTTTGATGATCAATTAATTTTTTAAGTAGAAAGAAGGTTTTTTATTATAAAAATGTATAATTTTATGTTAAAAAAGGGATGAAAAGTAGACAAGTGGTGGGAACTGAAGAGCATATTTAGTTAGTTTTCCTTTTTTGTTTGTTTGTTGTTTGTATGTAATGTTGGTCACTTAGTGATCTGTACATATAAGAGTCAATCATTTTCTAGCTGGATGGACCAATTAAGGATGATTGGATTTTGTGAGTTTTTTTTAGAAAGTTAAAAATACGACTTAGATAAGGTTTTGAGAAATCTGAAGGTTTCAGAATATAGCAAATCTCATTAGAAAAAAATGACTAGTTCCATGGTAAAGTGAGCGATAGTAAGTTAAATAACACAGTATGGGATGGTGTTTTCCTGAAGGAAAATATGTGTGAGAGCAGAGTTACCGTGTACAGAATTTGGGCAAGGTTGTTAAAAAATTCGGTTGAGGAAGTGCTAACCATTGTTTCAAAAAAATCTTGCGCTACTAGTCCAGTCCGTATGGGTAAAAGTATGGAGTGTTTTGCCCGCTCGTTCTCCAAAATTTCTAGATATCTTGAAACCCAAAGTAATTCAACATCCCTGTTGTTGAGCAAGCTATATCGAATGTCGCTGAGAACAGGATTACTCGATGGGTTATGAAAGGTTTCCAGAGCTATTACTGAAGATGATGTTGTTTATTTCATTATTTTTCTGCTTTTGTTTATTTGTGTTATATTAAAATGACTACAAAAAACGTGATGCTATCGTCGCCAGCCGCATGCGTAAAAAAAATCAAGTGATTGTTTCTGCTCTAGAAAAAATTTCCTATAAAATAACCTATCAGTATTTGGCTTTTTGTAATGAATGAGCTATGGTGCGAATAGTACAGCCCTATCATTTAAAAGCAGTCAAAGATAAATGACTTTTAAGATGATCCTCTAGTGTGTATTCTGGTCACAATATGTCATTAGCCCGTATTTCTTTAAAAATGGAGTGACCATTACAGTAAGTTTTGAGCGGTATTACCGTATGATAACCAATGTTTTTTTGATTTGAACTTAAAGATTTTATTTTGGACTATATGTATCTAATAACGATATATTTTGGCTCAGTTAGGTAAAAAAAAATCCCAAAATGCGTAATTCCTGAATTTTGTGAAGTAAATTAGTCTCTAAAATCGTAAAATTTGACGCCGTTATAGTTTTCCTTGTGAGTCTGAAAAGCATGAAAAAGTCATCAAAAATTACATAAAATGAATCGAGTTCTAGCAATATTCTTATGCAAACCATTTGAATAATGTTAGATTTCATGTATAATATCAAAATTTAAGTAAAATATTAAAATGAAAAAAAAAATTAAAATAAAAACTAATAAACTTTACTTTCTAAAGCATAAATTGGATAATCCTTTTTTTAATTGGATAATGTAGGCAGGATTTCTTTTTTTTTCAACAATAAAAATTAGGTATTTCTGAAATTTTTTCATAGATATTCAATTTTGAAAGTTTTTCGAATATTAAGAACTCTTTAAAAAAATATAATCGGAAATATATGATTTTCTGATCAAAACCATTTTTCGTTTAATGTTATAAAAAATTGATAGAATTATAAATGGCATAAGTTTCGAAAATATAACAAAATTTTGAATGTTTTTTTAAGGCACTATATTGACACTAATTTCTACATAAAAATTTACCCAAATATACCAGGTGTATAAGCTTAAATCCGCTGTATGGTCATAGATGGCGTGAGTGAGCGTATTAAGCTACCATGGACACGACATACTTTTTTTTTATGAGTTTGACATCTGTCAACATTAATCAGTGCACATCCTCAGCAATTTCGTACAACAACATACATTTTTCATTTGGTAATCATGTCTTGTTTTGTGCCAGAAAAAGAGTATATGCGGGAAGCTCTGCTTTTCTGCTTCAATTTGAAGAAATCGGCTGCCGAATCGTATCAAATGTTTATGGAGGCCTATGCTGACAGTGCTTTATCGGAAACAACGTGCCAAGATTGGTTTCGTCGGTTCAAAGACGGTAATTTTGACTTGTGGGACAAGAAGCGTGAAAATCGGCCTAGGAAGGTTGAGGACCATCAATTGCAGGCTCTTTTGAACGAAGACGATACCCAATCACAAAAAATGTTCGCGGAGCAATTGGGTGTTACTGAACCAGCCATTTCCATGCGTCTGCGTGCCATGGGGAAGATTGAAAAGATCGGAAAATGGGTGCCGCATGAATTGAACGATAGGCAGATGGAGCGACGTCAAAACACATGCAAAATCTTGCTCGCCAGACAAAAAAGAAAGTCGTTCCTGCATCGGATTGTGACAGGCGATAAAAAGTGGATATATTTCGAGAATCCTAAACGCAAGAAATCATGGGTTGATCCCAGCCAACCATCAACATCATCCCCAAGACCAAATCGCTTCGGACGGAAGACGATTCTGTGCGTTTGGTGGGATCAGCAGGGTATCGTCTACTATGAGATATTGAAACCTGGTGAAACTGTCAATGCCCACCGCTATCACCAACAACTGATCAAATTGCAACGTGCTCTGCGTGAAAAAAGGACGGCAACGCACCATCGCACAAGTCACAAATGGTCCGAAACTACTTGGAGACACTCAACTGGGAGGTGCTACCCCACCCCGCTTATTCACCCCACCTGCCCCTTTCCGACTACCGCCTATTTTCGTCGATGGGTCACACGCTCGCTGAGCTGCACTTCCGTTCTTACGAAGACATCCGAAAATGGCTTGATGAGTGGTTTGCCTCGAAAGAGAAGGAATTTTTTTGGCGTGGTATCCACAAATTTCCCGAGAGATGGGAAAAATGTGTAGCTAGCGAGCACAAGTACTTTGAATAAATTTGTTTTTGCTTTCTATGAAAATGTAAAAAAAAAAATATACAAAGTTAGATATATTCATAAAAAAAAAGGTTTTGGTTTTAAAAGAAGAATTTTCTTATATTAAGATTATATTAACTCTTCAATTTATTAATAAATATTTCACAAATAAATATTTATAAAATTAAATAAACATTTTTTAGGTTCTATAAAATTTAAAAAAAAATTAGCGGAAATAGGTTGATAATGAGAAAATATTTTTCTAGTGAAATTTAAAAGACTTTGCCATCATTGGTATTTAATGTATACCATTTTTTATTATGATAATATTTCTAGCATTACCTTTTGCTATTGTGGTATTCGGAAAAAAAAAACAAAATTCAATCGATGAAATATTTCAATACTTCCTCAAATATTTTTCATTAACCATAAACAAACAAAATGTTATGGAATAAAAATAAAAAATGGCTTAAAATCGTAATACATAATCATAATGAAGAAGCTAAAAAAAAACAGTGCCCATCATCAATCATTTGAATTATGATTAATTCTTCCATTTAATTTTTAAAATGATCTTCGTCATAAGAGCAACGAACATTCAAGATTTACGTCTGCATAAATATTATGGCTATACTCATCAGACTTAACGATCATGTGCAAGTTTGGTTCAGTGATTACTTTTAATGTCTTCATAATTGGTCAGTCTTGGCCACTTGTGTATAACTCCCTAAGATTCCCTTGTAGTTACTGCACCGTGTTTCTATTCTGTTTTACTATTCTTCCAACCTAAATACAATTTTTATTACTATGTACATACACGAATACATTGTATAACTATTTGGTTGCTGATCCTTTTAAAAAATGTTAAATCCCGACGTCACTCAATGTCGCATTTGGAATATTTCAATAAAAAGAAAGGAATTTTATTCATTTCTAATAATTCAAATTCCTTAGATAGTTTAATCGATTTTATGTACTTTTAAAATGTACAGTATGCATTAACGAATAACCAAATGAGAACCTTGAATACCTAATAAGAATCTGCAGTGTCGTATATACGTTTGGTATGCAGCCTTATTAAAAGATGCATTTATTACCACAGTTAAGATTTCTCTTAAACACTACTATTAGAATTCTTCTAACTTTACTGTGAATATAAATCCTGTTGAAAGTGATTTAGTAAATATTTTGAAAATACCAAGAAAATTAAAAAAATTGCTTGATGGTATTTTAATTCAAGAGCCTACGCTATAACCGATGTTCTACTACTTACACATAGAATAGGTACAAGTCTGGTCTAAGCAAAGAATCTGCGCACGCACAGTAAAAGGACTGCTTACAATTCTGATTAAAAAGAATTTTTCCATTTACTTTTAAGGAACAATTTAATGTCAAATTGATGTGCTACTTAATTAACAAGATCGTAAAGAATCTGTAAACTTAGTTTACGTCTGTCACTTAATTAGGAAATATTTTTATTGGAATTAATTGCATTCGAAAGTTAGTTGAGAAATATTTTTTCATAATTTAGTAATTTAATTAATGAATAAAATGATTTTCGTATAAGTTTTGAATTTAAAAAAAAAATACCGTAAAAAATTGCTCAGAATAAGAGGAGATGTTTTTTTTCTTTGACGACAAAGTCCGAATGCAAAGTTCTGGTTTCTGAAGTGTCCTTCAAGTAGATAATTATGTGACGTTGCAGCTCCTTGATATTCTCTTTGCCCTCGCACACTGCAGCCTTTTGGATGCTCAAACATTACTGCGCCTCCTATTATATGGGCATCTCCATCAATAAATTTTCGAATAAATAACGGATTTCTGCAGTTCTTCTTATTTAATTAAGTATTAAATATAGTGTACGAGGTCTGTTCAAAAAGTATCGCGAATTTTGTATTTTTTCAAAAATTATTTATTTATTCATGAATATATATTTTGTCCACTTCAAAGTAATCCCCACCAGATATTATACACTTGTGCCAACGTTTTTTTCAATCCTCGAAACACTTCAAAAACTCATTTTTTGTGATTTTGTTCAGCTCCTCATGAATATCTATTTTGTCCCCTTCAAATTAATCCCAACCAGATATTATACACTTGTGCCAACATTTTTTTCAATCCTCGAAACACTTCAAAAACTCATTTTTTGTGATCTTGTTCAGCGACGTAGCGTCGTCCTTTCATTGGGCTCTTCAGTTTCGGAAACAAGAAACAGTTACAGGGGGCCAGATCTGGGGAATATGGTGGCTGCGGCATTATTAGTGTGTTGTTTTTAACCAAAAATTCGCGCACAAGCAACGATGCGTGAGCAGGGACGTTATCATGGTGCAAAATCCATGTAGTTACGCATGTCTCTCACTTATGCCGACAAGTTCAGCCATTTTGAATGTTCAGTTAATTTTTGACAGCTGCTTTGCTTACACGTGTTTTGGCTCGTCTTCGATTTTTGCCCATTCCAAAAAATGGATCAAAGAATCGGTTTCGGGAATAATAAAATGTCACAGGGGGCCAGATCTGGGGAATACGGTGGCTGCGGCATTATTAGTGTGTTGTTTTCTTGCAGAGTCATTATCATCGTACAAAAGCCAATTTTTTTTATTCCACAAATACGGGCGTTTCTGGCGGATTGCTTCACGCAACTTGTGCATAAGTTGCAGGTAATATTCCTTATTGACCATTCTAGCCTGTGGCAAGAACTCATGAAGCATCACGCTCCTGCAATCGAAGAAAACTGTGAGCAAAACCTTCACATTTGACCGAACTGAGCGCGCTTTTTTTGGTCTTGGCAGCAGGTTTCATTGGGATGATTGGCCAAAACTATTTTCTTCACTTCATCAATGTTTTCGTCTGTTGTTGACGTGCTCGGGCATTCGGCACACTTTTCGTCGTTCACATCTTCTCGGCCCTCTGAAAACAATTTTTACCACCGATAAAACACGTCCAAGCAAAGCAGCTGTCTGAACTTTCAAAATGGCCGAAAATTAACTGAACTTTCAAAATGGCCGAACTTGTCGGTATAAGTGAGAGACATGAGTACCAATATAAGGCTACAAAAAATCGAAAATAGAGTGTACATAACCCGCGGAAATTCAAAATTCGCGATACTTTTCGAAAATACCTCGTTTACTATAGGAAGTCAATAATTTTTGCGCAAAAAATTGTTAGATTGAAATAAAAAGCATTAAATTTGGTTGATTAAAATCATTTTTTATCGAATTGAAAATAATGTATGCAAAAAAATATTTTCTTTATAGCTGCTCATGGAATTGTAGCAAAAGTCTGATATTGTGATGACATTTTTCAACACGCTTTTAGGTTTTGTTTTTGTTCAATCGTCCCCAGTTGATTAGCGCAGACTTTTTCCTTTAAGTATCCCTACAGACAATAATTTGGAGCTGTTCTTACTTTCACGGGGAAAAATTTCTCGTCCCCAGAAGTAGATGGCCAAAGTACCCATTTGGACTTACGCGGCTTCGTTAATTAACTATGCAGCTGCAAACCCTTTCCTTCCCCCCAACCCCCGCCCCCCTTGGTAGAAGCAAATATGAACTAATTTGCAAGTTTTTCCAAATAACTTTTTGAGAAAAATTAAATTTTTAAGTGCGAAATCTTATGGAGGCTTTTGGATTTTTAGCTACACATTCAGGCACCGAAGCGATATTCTGTGTCGTACTCTGCTCAAAATTACTTCACTAAACGATAAACAGTATAATTTAAAGGCACATTATTCCAACCAAATTTTTCACGTAATTTTCTGTGCATCACAATAACTAATAAGCTACTTTCGCTATCACGAAAGTTTCATTTTAATTTTTCTGAATTTACTCTCAAAAACTGTCAATTATCAACTCATAAAATGACAGCTAACAAAAATGACATCAAATTCAAATTGTAAATCTACCTTTAGATAATCTTGTATATAAATGGGTTTCAGTTTTTTTAACTATACTTCGAAAGTAAACATTTAACACGTATTTTATTAGATAATTGTTTATTTTTTAGAATGTGTCTTACTGAAGTAAAATTAATTTTTATACAACTCTATTTTCTATTGATCGCGAAAATGTTTTATTTTAATTCCCATAAAATCAAGCAATGTATTTATAACATATAAAATATATATTTTTATTTCAAGAAAAATAAATAAAATACAGAACCATGTGAATAAACTATTAGAAAAAATTATAATTACGTAACACAGCAAGAACTTTTTAAATTAACAACGAAGGAAAGATTTTCCGTTATTCACGGCTACTTTTAATTTTAATTGGGATTCTCATATTATATTTAAAAAACAAAACAAATGTGCTTTCATCTAATTCTCAATGTTCATATGATATTCAAATCTATAGAATCAATAGGCGCAATCGTAAAATTATTAAAAACAACACCAAATCCAATTGGGTAAAAAATGTAGCTATCAATGTTACTTCCAAAAGATTATAACTATTAACACCTAACAACAAGAGATTTTTAATTTCTGTCTAATATCATTTTTGTATTATTAGTTTCTTTCGATGATTTGATTTCAAGAATTTTCTCTTGGCTTTTTTATTAATTTACTTATGAATTTTCACTCGAGATCGATAGGAAATGAAAGTAAACAAACATGAAATTTCTGGAGAAATTTATTTTATTAGTACAAACTGTCAGGTTATTTTGTTAAAAAAGGCAGAACAAAAAATAGTTACGACAATCATGGATATCTCATTTAAATGCTACCAACATCTTCGACCAATTTGCTTAATTGGCGCCCTACGTCCGCCCGACGATACGCCAAACGCATTGACATGTTGTCTGTTATCTCGGAAACAAGTTATATGTCTCCATAGGGGAATTCTTCAAATGAAAAACTTCCAATCATATGATCGTCGCCTATTTTTCTTCCAACCATCTTTCCACCTCGCCTCCTTTTTATTCTATAGCCAAGACAATACGCAACAGACTATGGTCTGCGCAGTACAGGTAGAAGACATTTTCAAATACTATCTGTACTCGTAGTTCCTTCAATAGCGTATCAATAATTCCTATTCGAATGATGTGTATTAGAAAGAAAGGAGCCTGAAACTATGAAACTGGAAACTGACTAACAGCATGCTTGATTGCGAAGCGTCGTACGTGAAAATCTTGAATATTGGTGGTGCCAGAGACTTTGTTCCGCTTATCTCGTCATTGCCGTCTTTCAGTGGCATAGAAGTAAGCTGATCGAATCCGTTTATTTACAGAAATCCACTTCGATGCAATTTCATTTGTTTAAACGTGAACACAAACTTCCATAATCACTTCTACTGGTTACCAACATTTTTAGCTCGCTCCAAGGCTATACGTCTTGCAGTAACTCTGACATCTGGTCTCTAAATACACTTGGCTGTCTGTTCACTTCGTCAAGATCACTTCGGATGCTTTGCATCGAACTGACTTGCAACATTTGAAAAATTCGTCCTTCACTTTTGCCTCAAATCAAGTAATTTCAATTGTTCTTCACCTGAGAATACGAAACATACATAAAATACAGCTGGGCATATTACACCAATACTAAATTTTAGTGGCATTGTTAGCTTCTGAAGTTTATTGGTAATTTTATATAAGTTTAAAAAAATATCACTTTATGTAAAGTGAAGTAATCGGGAGTCAATCGGCCATTTTAAGATTGAAAAATTCTAGACTGTATATGAACCTAAAATTTAACTGTTGAATTTGTAAAAAAATACATAAACAATTACAATATTAAATATGTAGTAAATAGGATCGGTTCTATCTATTATTAGTAATAGATAGAACCGATCCTATTTACTACATATAATTAATTTTTGCATAATATTTGACATAGTAATAAATAATAAAGATTGAATCTATGATAAGTACCCACGGTTTCTTGTTAATTTAAGGTTCGAATATCATTTATTGTCTGAATCTTCTCTCGACCGCCATAATGCCGTTTTGTTTTGGAAGTTTTTCTTCTTTAAATAAAGCTTCAGGTTACATGAATTTACAAGAACTTTCAACTAATACTCAGTTGTTAATTAAATAATCTTGTAAATTTTCATGTGTCCTTATTTCTTCAATTAAAATTAACTTCATTAGGGCATTAATATGTTATATTGGATCTGTAGCTATTTTTGGAATTTTTGACTGTAAAAAAGTAACTTAAAAAATCTGTTTCGATTGAGTAAATTTTACAAACAATTCTGAATTTGGAAGTTTTTATAAAAATTGGGAAATAGTATACATTTTGAAGTTATCTCCGTCAAAGTAGTTTTATTGGGGAATGATACATCCGTGGAAGCAGCGCTACGAGGGTCGTTCAATAAGTCCTTAGAAAATCCAAGAAATTGCGCTCGTAGTGTTGGTTAAGATTTTTTTTTGTAAGTAGCATTATCGACAGGAAAGCTGTCGATAATGCTACTTACAAAAAAAAATCTTCGATCTATAGCGTAGGTCAATTTCTATCGTCGATTAAAGTAAACGACATTTATTTGTGCATAACAATGGAAAAAAGCGAGTTTAGGGCTGTCATCAAACATCTCCATTTGAAAGGCTTAAGCCCGAAAGATACCAAAGCCGAGTTGGATGCAGTTCATGGCACATCTGCACCTGTGTTTGCGACGATTTACAATTGGGTGAATGAATTTAAACGTGGCCGTTCATCCACAAAAGATGAACATCGTTCAGGTCGCCCAGTTGAGGTGTCTACTCCTGAAATCATCGACATAATCCACGATCTGATTTTGAACGATCGCCCAATTAAAGTGCGCGAATTAGGTGAGGCCACGGACATATCATAAGGTATAGTCTGTGAAAAAAATTTCGGCAAGATGGGTGCCGCGTTTGCTCTCAGAGGAGAATAAGCGCAATCGTGTAGTGGACTCTGAGGCTATGTTGGCACTCTTTCATCGCAATCCTGCCGAATTCCTTCGTCGATATGTCACTGTGGATGAAACCTGGATACACTACTACACTCCAGAAACGAAGAGACAGTCATCACAGTGGATTTTCAAGGGTGAACGGGCTCCGAAGAAGGCAAAAACTGTGCCATCGGCCGGCAAGGTGATGGCCACGGTCTTTTGGGATTTGCAGGGCATCATTTTTATCGACTACTTGGAAAAAGGAAAAACAATAACAGAAGCGTATTACGCGTCGTTATTGCAACGGTTGAGCGAGGAAATCAAAGAGAAACGCCTCCATCTGAAGAAGAAAAAAATCCTCTTGCATCAGGACAATGCGCGTGTGCACACCTGCGCTGTTTCCATGGCCAAAATTGTGGAATTGAGAATGGAATTGCTGCAGCATCTCGCTAATTCACCAGATTTGGCCCCGAGTAACTATTTTCTTTTCCCCAATCTGAAGAAATGGCTTGGCGGACGACGGTTCCCTTCCAACGAGGACGTCATTGCTCAAACGGCTGAGTATTTTGCAGAACTTCCGAAATCCTTTTTTTTGGACGGGATAAAAATTTTTGGAACAACGGAGCTAAAAGGAGATTATGTTGAAAAATAAAATTTTTTTTTAAAAAAACAGTTTTTTTCCATCTTTTTCTAAGGACTTATTGAACGACCCTCGTAGGAACCTTACACTATAATCGCGTTCAGATTTTCGGTTACACTCATTTAGATATTATCGACAGTACCAAGATCATATCCTTTTAAATAGTACTTGAACTTGGAGAACAAAAAAAGTCTTACGGAATTAGATCAGGTGCAAAAAAGAGGTCGAGAAACATATTATATAATTACCTTTTCTGCGACAAAAACTCTTTTATGAATACGGCTGCGTGATAATAAATATTATCATGTTAGAGCATCCACGTGCGTGTGGTTTTCTTATCTTTTGAAGACGATGTAGAGATACCGTCTTCAGATCACCGTCATGTATTACTTCATGGGGCGTAGACTGTCATCAAGCCTATTATCCTAGTTAGACTGCAGACTGCCCTTTTCTCATTATTTCTTCCTGGCGGAGCTTCTTTATTACTCAGGATGCGTATTCAGCTACAGCATCTCAACCTGCCCGCGATGTTATTATCATTTGTATCATGAAGCGTAGATAGTGGAAGAAGACATGTTTTGCATCCTCGATTGTGGGCCAACAATAGAGCATGTTGAATCAACTGCCATCTTAAAACGACATAGATATGCCCTGAAGCACCCATCCTCTGTCGGCAATTGGGTCTTATAGTGGTCCACTTCTACATGGCCTCTTCCCGTCAGGAATCAGATGATAAGACCATCTTGCTTTAATCGATAAATCCCAGTGTCGCTGCCATGACGTGGATTACATTTTCCTTCCATCTTCGATGATATATTTTTGCTCTTTCATATGTCAAAAGCTCGATTAGCGGAATGTACAGATAGTGTCATCATAATTTCTGTCTAGATAGGTTCTGCCCAGAGTATCAAAGAGCTAATAACTATAAATAGGAGCTGATCTTTGATAAGGATTCTTGCTAAACATTCTTAACCCGATTTGCCAAAGCTCAGTCTGATATTTCTCTGAACTTCCAGGCATCATAGCGATAGCTGCAAGATAATATTTCAGTTACCAAAGATGAGAGTATTAGGCTCTTTTACTTTCCTGTTGGTCACTAGTGTTGTCTCAATAAAAAGAAAGGTTCTTAACGTCAGATTAGTTATTCCAGCTGTATGCATTGTGATGGAAAGAACCTTTTCTCGGAACTCTACACAACTAATCAGATTTAAAGTTAATCGAAAGTTTAACTTTCCAAAATTGACGTTTTCTTAGTCCTCCAAAATTCTTCATGTTTAATTACTTTTCTGCTTCACCTTGAATTTATCTGCGCAATAACAAGCAGTCCGGTCTAGCATTCTGAATCATAGAACTTCAAACATTCTAGGGGTTTTCCACTTCAACAATTCTGGCATGTCATTAGCGTTTTGGATAAAGTTGTCGCTCAATCAAAGCCTATCGGGCTGCGAAATAGTCTATACTCTTGTAGGGACCTAAAATATTGACTTTATTTTTTTTGTCTTCCAAGAATTTCATGAGGACTGGCAAAACAAATGGCCTATACAGCAGTAGCTTCGCATTTATGATAAAAAAAAAATTTTGCGAATTCCTTTTTTCATGTTATTATCGGCTGCAATACCTTACCCCAAATTGGAAAACGAGTAAATTCTATATGCGACTAGTGATAGTTTGTCTAATCTTGAACCTTCTGAAGATCTCTTTTGTATATTATATACACATGTATGCAAAATTGTGTATGATTTCATAATAGTAGCCAAAAAATACTGTATTTATAAAAAAGTTTAATTTTTGAAAATTTCAGCACTAAATAAATATTTTTTTCAAATATTTTTCATATTATAATTTTGTATTCACCAATCCCTAATTTAAAAAAAAGAAATAACAATTTTTTCAAAGAATCATGACAATTTTACCGGAAATGGTGAGAGTAGCAGTGTCCTTTACTTTCCTGTTGGTTACTAGTACTGTGTTCAAGGAAATATTGAAATGCAGTCCAAAATTTTTTGTCGCCGGGGCCTTCGTAAAGCTCTTTCCGCTCGAAATTTTTTGTCGCCGGCTCCTTGCTGGACACCATTAAAGATGTTGAATGTATCCGAAAGTATTGCAGATGCTTTTATTCTTCATCGCACAGTAGTCATGATCAGCCTGCCTAATATTTTTTTAAAAGTTTTATTTAATACCTAAATCTAACATTTACATTGTAAGAACTAGATCTTATGACGATACACTTCAAGAGGATATGTTAGAGTTAACACCCATCGGCGTTTTTCTACCTAACGAGTCATATTACGCCAAGAGATCTCTTGGCCAATTTATTTTTAAACGCCGATCTGTGTTTATGGGGAAAGTAACAAAGAAAAGTTTTCTAGCAAGAGGATTATTTGGATCACGATCGATAACTTTGTTACGAACATAGAATGGGGAGTATAAACGATTTTTCGGAGGATTTTGGATTAAAGGGATTGGATTAAAGAGGCATTGGAATTCTTAGTAGAACCTTAGAGTTCAATTCCGTATGTCCATATCAGTTTTAAAATTTTGTTGTGAGTTAAAAGTTTATTTTTTAATGTCAGTTTTGATCGGTTGTACAGTAGTCTAACTCTCCAAAGTTCAAGTGTTTTTGTTTCAGTGTGAGAATTCCAAGTAAGTCGTTTGGGTAGGTTTGGTCCCAATGAGCGTACTTTATCTTTCGGTAAAATGATGTGGCCATTAAGGTGTGTGAAGATGGCGTGATCTTTGCACAGAGTAATATAAAGGCTCATTCACTTTCACTTTCCACCTGTTAAGCCAGTCTTGGAGATTTTTTATATGGGATTGTAGGTTTTTGAAAGCTATTTCGATATTGGACTGGGATGCAAGAATAGCAGTATTGTCCTCATTGGTAGCAGGCAAGGTCTTGGAATTAGTTGGAATATCAAATGTATAAATATTGTATAGAAGTGGACTAAGGATACTGCCTTAAGGCACATTAGCTGTGACAGGGAATATTTCTGAACAAATAGTAATAACTTATATATTATTAAAAAAATTGCGTTGCAAGAGAAATAATCTTATAATAAGGAAGTATGTGAAGGAAACCTCCTGAGTTTCCGGAGCAGCTTAGGATGCCATACTTGACCGAAGCCATGCGATATACCTAGGAACACTCCCGGACAGTATTCTTTACGCTCAAGAGGGGATGCAATATATTCAACCACAAGATGATATTGTTGGATAGTGCAATTCACTGGTTCTTTGGGTTTGGGAATCTTTTGATGATTGACATTTTTCAAAATAAGGACAAATAGGTGGTACGAAGAATAATATGGAATATATAGGTTATGAATACAAGAGTTATCTTTTAATGGAAAATTGACGGATTAAATATTTAATTTCGGATGTGGGAAAATTTTTGGGTTGGGGCCTGCTCAATCTAATTATTTTTTTTGTGTAATACCGAATTACCTTATAGATTGTTATAGTATCATATCAGGCTTATAAATCAATAAATAAAATGTGAAGTTGCTGTTCGTATCTTATCCTTTATATATAATATCTCAACCCTTCTATAGAATTATATTTATCATACATTTTGAATATACAAGGTCTGTTGAACAAGTATCGCGAATTTTGTGTTTTTTTCAAAAATTATTTATTTATTCATGAATATCTATTTTGTCCCCTTCAAAGTAATCCGCACAAGATATTATACTCGAACACTGTACCAACGTTTTTTCCAATACTCGAAACACTTCAAAAATTCCTTTTTTTGTGATCTTGCCGTCTTTATCTCCTCAATCGTAGCGTAGCTTCGTCCTTTCATGGGACTCTTCAGTTTCGGGAACAAGAAAAAGTCACAGGGGACCAGATCTGGAAAATATGGTTGCGGCATTATTAGTATGTTGTTTTTGTACTACTATTATTCGCGCACAAGCAACGACGCTTGAATAATACTATTATTCGCGCACAAGCAACGATGCGTGAGCAGGGTCGTTATCATGGTGCAAAAGCCAATTTTTGTTGTTCCACAAATCCGGGCGTTTCTGGCGGATTGCTTCACGCAAGTTGCGCATAAGTTGCAGGTAATATTCCTTATTGACCGTTCTATCCTGTGGCAAGAACTCATAATGCACCACGCTCCTGCAATCGAAGAAAACTTTAAGCAAAACATTCACATTCGACCGAACTTGGCGCGTTTTTTTCGGTCTTGGCTCATGCGGCAGCTTCCATTGGGATGATTGAGCTTTGGTTTCTATGTCATAACCATACACCCATGATTCGTCACCAGTTATGACCCTATGGAGCAAATTTGGGTCTCACAGCTCCTTAGCAATGTTAATGCGATGCTGTTTTTGGTCGAAATTGAGCAATTTTGGTACGAATTTCGCGGCGACCCGTCTCACACACAAATCATTGGTAAAAATCGAATGGCACGAGCCAATCGATATGTTTAAGTCCTCAGCAACTTCCCTAACGGTGATTCGACGAATGGCCAAAACTATTTTCGTCACTTCATCAATGTTTTCGTCTGTTGTTGATGTGCTCGGGCGTCCGGCATGCTTTTCGTCACATCTTCTCGGCCCTCTGAGAACATTTTGTACCACCGATAAACGTTGCTTCAGTCCAAGGTAGCTGCACCATATGCCACAGTCAACATTCGGAATGCGTCCGCGCAATTAATTTTGTTTTTCACACAAAATTTGATACAGATTCTTTGATCCATTTTTTGGAATGGGAAAAAATCGAAGACGAGCCAAAACACGTGCAAGTAAAGCAGCTGTCAAAAATTAACTGAACATTCAAAATGGCTGAACTTGTCGGTATAAGTGAGAGATATGAGTACCAATATAACGCCACGAAAAAATTGAAAATCAAATATACGTAACCCGCGGAAATTCAAAATTCGCGATACTTTTTTAACAGACCTCGTATATTCAGCAATTAAAAGTACAACAAAACAAAACTATTAAGC
This sequence comes from Atherix ibis, assembly GCA_958298945.1. NCBI lineage: Eukaryota > Metazoa > Arthropoda > Insecta > Diptera > Athericidae > Atherix > Atherix ibis. Next base: position 102,491,819 of record OY282605.1, on the reverse strand, counting down.
TTCTGATAATAAATGCATAATAATAATTTATAAATAATTTATTAATTATTAAAACATTTCAAATATAAATTTTACCCCTTTTATATTGTCAAAAGTTACAATATACTTCATAGAGAATTTCTCCAATATATTAATTTGATTTTAGTTTAAAAAATAACTACATTTTACATTTATCTCAATAAAATTAAGTACGTATACTTAAAACTGTTGTACAAATTAAATTATTTTTCAAGCTCCTGTAATAATCGTAAAATCATTCATTGTAACTACATTAAATTATATGAAGAAGGAAATGATCAATTAGCTGAAAAATTAAAAACAATTAAATTTATTCACGAAATTTTATGTTATTTCTCACAAAATCGATTTGACTTCTCTTTGTAAAGTTTTATAAGTATCATATTTTATGTAGATAATTTGTCTGCTTTTAAATGCTTTCTCTGTTCAATGAACCGAATTTTAAAAATATTATATTTAGTCGTAAAGTATTGTCGATAAGTATTATTACTATTTTTTTTTTTACTTAGGAATGGTCCATCAAAAAGATATTTTCGCCATTAACAATCTGTCACACAGAACCGTGAGAAAATGTTCAATTTTAGGTCATTTTGACTTTGATGCATTTTCATAGCGCAGTTACAAGTTTATTTTTAAAAGATTTTACACTTTTCAACTGCAATTATTTTTTTTTCTGTTCATATGAATATAAAATATGGGTATAAGAAGCGGTTATGAAGAAAAAAACTCCCCGAAACAACATGAAAAATAAAGAGAAATGCCACGAAACCTTCACTACTTGTTGGATTTTGACTATGAGAAATGTGAAAATGTACATATTTGTGAAAGGAATCTATTATTATTTGTGTTATTTTTTGCGACGAAATGGGAGGAAAAAAAAAGAATTTAGTGAAAGCAAGAAACAAGTTGTATTTAGTTAATTTTTATTAGCTTTCTATCTGAGCATAATCATACTATGGTTTAATTACTCATCAATCCTTTGATTTTAATTAATTACGTCTAAGAATTTAGACATTCACATATTCGTAGATAAAAAGAGAAGTATTATACAAATAGAAATCGAGCATTCAACTCCAAGACTAGACCACCTCCTGACTTGAAAAAATCATCTTCCAATGATCCGATCGTTTTCTGGTTAGATTGTGCAAAATTTATTAGTTAATCAAAGGTTTTAGTCACAACAACAACAAAAAATAATACCAAACAAATGTTTAAATATTCAAAATTAAACATATCAAATTTATTTGTTTTGTATTATATGAGAATAAGTAATGGAAAAAAAAGTAGCACCAAAAATATTTCAACTAAACTGAACATTGGATTTGGTAGTAAGTACAAGACTTTTAAAGCAACCATCAATACATCATAGTGATTCCTGCCAATAAGAGGATAATTGATGTACGATGAATTTGATTCTACTAAATATTAAGCAGAAGGAGAAAAAACTGAAATATTGACCGAGTAGAAAACAATCAAAGTAAGTATAATTTAATGATGCATACGATTTGTTTAGGAATAGTGTACGTTAGTTATCTGAAAGTATTCGATTATCCATAAATGCCTTTGAAGGGAAAAAAATGATTGATTTTGGTTTACTGATGAACACCCGTTGTGATGACAAATTCAAAATTACCAAAAGATTTTGGTTTTTGTTTTTGCTGGACAGGCAGTCGCCATTTGGTATGTTTTATGCAGATCAGGGCCGAATTTCAATTCGAATTTTCTGATCGCTAATAGTGATTTGTCACGGAAATTATTTTCTGATTATATACTAACTATTATGTTTCATATAATGAATGTTACAGCACAGCACAATAATGCATAAAATATGAATCTTCTTAAGACCATAGTTCATTAGTAAAACTACAACAAGAAAAATCGAAAAAGTTACAAATAATACTAATAATATAATTTCAAATACTCTTTGGGAAAAATTCATTTAAAAAAATTGAAATTTCAATAGAAAAATTTACTAATATATAAACACGATCTTATAATAAATTTTCTATAATAGATAAAATTGATCATTTTAATTATTATGGATTTTATAAATACTAAATGATAATTAAAGTTTTCTTTTAAGGTTAATGTTTAAACATAGTTTAAGTATCAAAAATATTAGGACAACCGCTATGTTCGACTAGCCAGTGGAGTATACAGGACTTCCCTGGTGGACTATATCTTTATTAAAATTAGTTGAAAGTCATTCAATATTCACAAATCACTTTAAATCAATAATATCCATTATTTATTTAAAAAGAAATTCAACCCCCACTTTCCCAATGATCTCTGATATTTATCCACTCTTTAGCATCATGAATTGGGTGATTTCTACACTTCCGTTCACACAAGAAAGTAACACAATATTTTTTGCTATCATCTAGCTTTAATCTAGCTGCAAAAAGTTTCTTTCTTTCAAAGATGCAGGTGGGCAATTAGGAAGGCAGTGGAGACTGCAATCAATTTTCCCAAATTTCGTTACATCATAATTTTTATTAACGGTCGCGAAGCCTTAAATGCCTTATGTTGCTCATCAATTGTTCCAACCCTCAACTGCATGCGATATTGGTTGTTGAACAACCACAATGTTGAATTTCGTTGGGTTCTAGGTCACCCTGGCAATGAACGGCCTAATCAACTGGTGCGGAAATTCTCCACCGTCCTGTGCTCACTGTTATTCTAAAATTGCCGCATCTACTGACTAAATGGTAATATTGGATGAATTTTTCGAATAAATTATTCTACTGAACAGCTTTTTCTTAATTCTAAGCAAACTTCTCAGAATTCAAATTTGCCAAACCACTATTATTCAATATTTTCTCCTAGGTAATGATCCTCGGCAAGGGTCGCAGCCGACAATAATATGGATGAATAAATCTGAGCACGGCTACTGGAAACTAACTGCTGTACAAGACAAATCATAGGCCTCGATGGGTTGAACATTTAATCCGCATGGATGTGGAAGATTCTGCTCTGAAAATCTACAGTGGCTCCATTTATAGTCCTAGCAGACGAGGCAAGACACAAGACGCCAAAAGCATGCTGTTCTTTGATTCCGCAGACCCAGACCTGACTCCCGGTTGCCAAGCCATTGATGTGGAGTAACCAACCATATCCTGTGGCGTACAACTATGAAAGAAGTCTTATTCAAAAATATATTCTGGATTAAATGGCCTTAATTATTCAAATAGTAGAGCTCCCATGCCCAACAATTACTTATCCAAGTCCGGTTTTTATTTTCTAAAACAATCTTATATACTCCACAAAAAATTTAAAATTTCTTATTGCTCAATTCAAACTTACGCTTGCCTAGTATCATTAAGGACAAGAAACAAGAAGTAGCCAAATGGCATCAAAATCATGGCATTACAAAATGTTATTTTTACAGAGACCTTGCATAAAAACTAATAAAATTATTTTCTAATAAGGTTTTTATTATTAAAAAAAAAAATTGTGTATTGTAGTATAAAGTTAATAAAATACTTTAAGATGGTTAAAAAAAATTCTAAGTTTAGAAAACAATAAAATTACTAATTGCAAAGAAATTGAAATATTAGTTTAAAAATTTAAGTGAAGACACAGTCACTCGACAACCATAATACTAATTTAAAAGTCATCAAGTATTTGAATATCATTCGTTTTCCAAGCCTGTCGATATCTACAGTAAAGCCCTTAATTTCAACTACAAATTAAATGTTATCTATTTCAATATCTCAATTTACTAGAACTAATTTCAGATGTTGTTCGAAATTAGTAAATCCTTATCTATACTACATAAAATAAATATTTAAGAGTTTCGTATATTAGTGTATAGTAGAAACTCTTAAATTTAATTTCCCATTCGATAAGCTCTTATCAGTGAGGCTAATTTCTACTGCAATAAAATTTCTCAGTGCTAATGACTATAATTTGCTCTGCTAACATTTGTGTTACTACATCTTGAAATAATCTTTAAACTAAAAGAGTTTTTCGATTTATTTATTGTAGTATATTTTATAGCTTTTTATTTCCCAAGTTGCAACTGAGTATCCTTAAGTTGACAAATAAGTAACACTAAATGGAGTTATAGTAAAATAGAAAAATTATTATGTTAATAAGAAATACTTCTTTTTTTATAATATTTGTTAATAGATTCAGATTTATTTAAATGTACATTTTGAATAGTTTTAGTGATAATAATTCAGATACTTATCTTTTTAAAAAATAGGGATAGCACTTTTTGAGATAAAATTATATTATCTTATAAAAAGAGGATTAAATCTTATAAAAAATCAGGTTAATTTTAAATAATGTTATTTTTTTTATCTACACTACCGGTTATAGATATTCGAACAATTTAATTTTTTCATCTTAAATACGCAATTGGCACTGTTTTGCATATTATTTTCCATATACATTTTTTTACACATGTTTTTTTTTCGCAAATTAGTTGAAGGGTATTTTTTATTATTTTTTTTTAATTTTTATATTTATAACATTTGTCAGTAATATCACCTTTAACTAAATAAGTGCTTTACCCTTGGTATTTTTTTGTAGTATTTTTGCAAAGTTTTTGAAGTTATTTTATTCCAGCTTTCGTGAAGGTTTGTTCAGATGTCCTGTTGACTTATTTATTTTTTTTGCATAGATTCGTCAAAAAATATTTGACTGTAGAAAAACCTGGTGACTCTGGTGGCTATATAATTTCGTTCAAAGATCGTTCCAGCTTCTGCTCCTGCAAGAAGGACAAAATCATGCAAAAAGTATATTTGTAGTACCATAATTGTATTGTAATGCCGAAATATAAAGCTATTTATGAAAATGTTTCTTCCCAAATGCTTTTCTGTTTACGATAGTCCTCTTACAAGTTAGAGTCCCACACTATTAAGAGAATTCCTCTTAATGTCTATTGGGATGAATTCTCTTAATGTCTATTGAAATTTTCACCTCCTCAGGGGGGGGGGGGGGAACTATCGGATTGTAGACTTGTTGTATATACTATAGAAAGAATAAAGTTGTCATAAAAAAATTAAACGATTACAAAATATTGTCTTTTAAGCCGATAACTTTGAATTTTAATGAAACGCCAATTTCACCAGAAAATCCATTTATTAAGTATGATTTGCAATTAAAAAGAGTAAGCGATTAGGATATCAAATAGAAAATTTTATTTAAATAATAATGTATGTACAAAATAATTAGAAAGATATTAAGCTATGGTGATCTAATGGATATGGACAATAATATCTTTATAATATTCAATTCACGTGGAAAAGAAAACTGCCGAGATTCGATTATGATCCAAGGAAATTGACTGTTTCGCAAAAATCAATTCGAATTGGTGATTTTTTTTTCTATAATAATAAACACAAATTTTCAAATATTTCAGCAAATGGAAATCTTTCTATTTTCAAATTAATAGCATTCCAATATTTATTATATCTACAATATATTTGTTTAAAATATTAAACATCTCGGACTTGCTTATTGAACAATTTACACAAGACAGTTGCTTTTTTGAATTCACCTTGCAAGAAACCACGAGCGAAATTATTTCAAAAACATACCATTTCCCTGGCGAAATAAAAAAATGCTCAAGGAATAGTAAATCCTTAAATAGAGGTAATAAGAAAGCTTTTAAGATAATATTCAATATGCTTGATGATTGTTACTAAATTTTAGGCGGGTTGGCAACTAAGTGACGGCATATTTTAAATAAAAAAAAAAATTTAAAATTTTTACTTAAAAATATAACTTTATTCAATTAAGTATTGTCCATTTTTGTTGGTGACCCTTTGCCATCTTTCAGGCAGTGTCATAATTCCCTGTTCGTAAAACTTATTACTTTTGCTAGCAAAAAAGTGAATTAAATGTGATTTTACATCATCAGCGTCATTAAAAATTTTACCATTTAAGGAGTTCTGCATGGAACGAAATAAATGGTAATCTAAAGGCGCTAGGTCAGGGCTATATGGTGGATATGACAACACATCCCAACCTAATTTCAATAATTTTTGGCGAGTGACGAAAGATGTGTGCGGCTTTGCATTGCTCAGTTTGACGAGGTAAGAGAATTCCTTTATAATCCCACCAAACTGACAATATAATCTTCTTTTGTTGCATCTCAGCTTTTGATGTCGTCCGAGGTGGTTCATCACGCATCACCCACGATCGTTTCTGATTAACGTTGTTGTAAACTATCTACTTTTCGTCACCAAGTTATCAGTCGTTTCAGAAATGGATCCGTTTTGTTGCGTTTCAGAAGCGAATCGCAGATCGCAGATGCGTTGCGTCCAATGAATTTCCTTAAGCTGATGAAGAATCCATTTAAGTTTTAACATAGTCAAGCTGTTTTAATTTTTTTTCAATGCATTTATGCGATACATTGAGCTTCTCTGGAATCTCACGTGTTGTGCTATGATCATCTGAATGGATAATGGCCTTGATATGGGTCTCATTAACTTCAACTGGACCCGACCCAGAGCGTTGCGCATTTTTTAGTGAAAAATCACCAGAACAAAAATTAGCAAACCAATTTTGACATTGCCATTCTTTCAAGGCTTCATTCCCATGTACGGCACATAACTTCTTGTGTACCTGCGATGCGTTCTTGCCTTTTTCGGAAATAATACAATAAAATATGACTAAAATGGACGTCTTGTCCTTCCATTTTCAAATTTGGATGAAAACAAAATGAAATAGCCAAACGATACAATTTTTTACTAAATTAAAGGCGGAAGTCCAAACAATAAGAAAACAATATAGGTTAGGTACTTTGAACACGTTGACATAACAAAAGAATGTACTAATACCATCTATGGACAGAATCCACAATCACTTAGTTACCAATCCAATATTTTATTTTATTTCAGAAAATTTGACAATGTCAATAGTCAAATTTTTTCTTGCAATCAAAAAATGCTATAGTTAATATACTTCATTAGCTTTAAATTCTAAAAAAAATTACATAGAAAATTACATGCCAAAATGATGATAAGATTTATTTTTTCTATACAAAAAGGTAAATATCTAAAAAGTAATTAATATGTTGTTAAATAAAACTTTATAAAATAATATAAAAAAAAAAACAAATAATAAATTTTAGAAAATAAACTTAAAAAATTATATCCAATATATAAGTTGTTCAGAAGGTAATTTCGCTTTTTCCCAACAGAGGAGTTAATTGTATTTTTTCACAACCAACTTCATACTTAAGCCACATAATCATATGTATTTTGACAGCTGACATAGCAAGGCTTGCTTGTAAAAAAATACGATTGATTCTGCATAGTAGTTTTTGGTTGATACCCTTTTAAAAAAGTATTTTCGGCATATTTTAATTTTTTACTATAGAAATGATAAAAATGCTGTTCAAGAAAGAAGAAAATTATCCGATGTGTATGGAGAAGATGTGTTAAGTGAGCGCTAGTACCAAAACTGGTTTGCAAAATTTCGATCCGGCAATTTGGATCTGGAAGATGCACCACGTTCTGGAAGGCCAGTTGAAGCTGATGAAGACACAAAAAAGACATTAATTGATGTAAACTGGCGAATAACAACTTGTGAGATCGCTGAAAGATTGAATTTATCGAATTCGACCATTTATGATCATTTGAAACGGCTAGGTTTAATCTCAAAGCTTGACGAATGGGTTCCTCATCTTCTTATGGAAAAAAATTTGTGCCGTCGCATTGACGTTTTTGATTTGCTTCTCAAACGCCAATGATCCACTGGGGACGAAAACTGGGTTGTCTACAACAATGTTAAGCGCAAGGGGTCCTGGAGATGAACCGGCTCAAAGCACTTCGAAAGCCAATATTCATCAAAAAAAAGTTATGCTATCTGTTTGGTGAGATTTCAATGGAATCGTTTACTTTGAGCTTCTACCGAGCAACACAATGATCAATTCTGAAGTGTACTGTCATCAGTTAGACAAATTGAATGATTGAGTTAAAGAAATAAGACCAATAAATTAACTATTGGGTTGTTCGGAAAGTAATTTCGTAATGAAAGTAAAGCCAATTAAAAAATATTTAAAATGCATGGTATTTTTTGGGCCTAACTATTATGCATCGAATACAAAATCATTCAAATTGGCAGCCAAGAGACTGCTTATAGGTTTTAATCCTTTTGAGGTAATTTAAGATGAGTTTTTGAGATATTTCACGATGTTATTCAGCCATTACATGAAAAATATAAGTTAATAAAAACTTCAAATTTTGAAATTTGCCTCCATTAAAATATATTCCTACAAGATAAAGTCCAATAGCGTCAAATCGTACAATCTTGGACGCCACTTGACATCACCAAATCTCGAAATGGTATGTCCTTATTCATTTTCAAAGAAATATGAGAGATTTGTCATGAATGTTGCTTATGTCGAGGTCTTGTTAAAACCTCATATGGCCCATAGGTAACAGCATCAACGTAAGTTATTATACCATTGTAGGGATCAGAATTATCGGTAATGAGGGATCAGAATTATCGGTCTCTTCAATTATCAAAAAAAAAAAAAATAATACAGCCCAAAAATTTATGTTTAGGCCAATAAGTTTTGATAACCTACGTTGATGCTTTTACCTTTTGGCCATTAAAATCAGCATCAAAATCCTGTTGTTATAGCACTTAATTGGCACATCTTCCGATCAACTTTAACGTATATTATTCGATAGTTAAACGATCCATATTGTACAATTAAACTAAATTTGGACGACATACATGTTTGACATCTGTCAAATAACAGGGCTGTACTTCCCGAACCACGAAATCTATGATATTTACTAAAAGTATTTTTTTTTAAATACCAATACCTACAATTTAATCTCTTTTCATAGATAAATTAATGCATATTTCTATAATGGTAAAGTAAATATTTTTTTTTTTAAACTAAAATGTTATTGTAAAAAAGAACAAATTTTTCATATTATAAATCATTTCGTAAAAAAGCTTTTCTCTCTTGTTTTTAATAATATTTTCCTGTTTCTAGATTTGAGCATTCTATAACTGTTAAAATATACACCACTATTATGTAAACCCTACATTAAGCATATACAAAATTTTATTACGTAGCATAAAAGGTGCGGGATATTATCGGTAAGAAAAAAGAGCCACTCTTTTCAACGCAATAATATGTAGCATCAAAATTAATTATGCATCACGCAGCGGAAGTATATCTCATAAATGGTACATTTTTCGAATAAAAACTATTTTTCGGTAATTATTAAAATAGTCGGTGGAAAAGATAAAAAACCAAAATTAGAGTCCCCCTCGAGAGCAAAAAAAAAAAAAATCTAGTCGTTAATAGTCGATTTGTTTATTTGGATAACATGGAAGACGATCCAGTTCATCATCTTGGAGTCATGCTCTTTTCTTCGTAAGTGATTTTAGGTTTTCGAACATTTAATAAACTATGGCAATGGGGGAGGTAACATTCCAAATTATTATATGCATTTTTTCATATCATTAATTAGACTAAATTAAATGATAAGCGATAAAATATAATTAATTATTTCTTGTGTTTTTAGATTTTCCTTATAGTTTTTCCGTTACCCCCAGCATGAAGTTTTAATAGTTTATCAAAATAAATAAAATTATTTGAAAAAATTCAAATAGTTTGAAATTATAACAATTAATTGGAGAAATTCTTTTTAAAAATACCGGTCATATTAAAAAGTGTTTCTTTATGCTAAATACTTTTTAGAATGATATAAAGAAAAATTTTAATTATATGTGATAATACTTTGGGAAAAATGCATATTAACTGAAATAATTCACACAAAATTTGCTTAGGTGTCAAATTATATTCATTAAATATTAATAACTTGCTAAGATAATAATAAAGCAATTTTAATTAAATTAATCATAAAATAAAAAATTAAATCTATCATGCTTATAGCCTTTACAAGACTATTAATTAACAATAGATTTTTTATTCTATGATTAGTACTATCATTAACGTTAAATTAAATTAGTCGCTTCTATAAACTTAATACCAAAATAACCAGGAAATTTTTTTTATTTCAATGCATTTATATCAAATTTATAGTGAGTCGTACAGGGCATTTTAATAGATAAGCTTCTTGCTTTTTTCAAATAACTTTTAAATTAAATAAAAAACAGTAATTTGCTTGCCCGAAATCGCTTATGTAGCAAAATTTATTTTAATTATTCAGTCATCCCCAATTCGTTAGCGTAGACCTTCCTCTTTAAGTTTCCCTACAGGAAAAAGCCGGGAGCGGTTGAGTATTTCGACAGGAGCTGGGAAGAAAGAACGCCAATCAATGTCGCCAATTGAACATTTTTAATATTTCTGCAAAAAAAAGTCGTTTATCTTGCGACCATAGAGATAAGAACTGACAGTAACGGTTTCTTCATCTTTATTTTCATAAAATACGGGCCAACAAGACCTTTAGACGACAAAGAATGTCACAACTTATCGACATAATTTGCTCAGGTAATATTAGTCGCAGAGTTTCTATTATAGAAAGGGAAAGTTCATAGATTACCGTACTGTACGAGGTGATCTATGAACTTTCCCTTTTCATAGCATCTACGTTAGTGCAGTATAAGATTCAATCTCGTCCGGTAATTATGCGACCCTAGAGAGTGTTTTTTTTATGTTATTACGAAAAGTTGAACATCGAAATCTGAAGTCATCAAACTTTGTGTTAGGCAAATTTGATTTACAAAAAGTTGCCAGGAGCCTATGGAGAACAATTCTTATTAAGAGCACAAATTTTTCGGTGGAATAAAACATTTTTGAATGGCCAAGAAACAGTGTAGTACGAATCTCGCTCAGGGAGGCATACAAAACTGCTAAAAATGACGAACGAGTGAGTGGTCTTGTAAGGTCAGACAATCGTACAATAATGAAGCTAATGAGGAACGAGTCGAAAAGAGTTCTTTGCGTCAGATAGGATATTGCAGATTCTGGGATATTTCATCATGATACCGACCTCTATCACACGGATAAGTTTCAAGCCGTCCTGGTTACTCCGTTAGATTAAAACCATTTTAAAAGGACGTCATCCTGATACTATCAACAATATCCACAAACTGAATGCGATTATTATTGAAGTCTTACAGCACTGATACGAAGAGTGGAATCAACACTCCTGCCAATGTATAACTGCCCAACAAAACTGCTTTGAAGGAGATAACGTTACTGTGTAAAATTAAAATAGAATATTTACAAAACAAACGTAGTCTCATTAGTGATTTTACACTCCTCGGTGTCTAAGCCCCAATTAGCCCAATTTACGGATAGAAAAAAATCTGAAGCATATCTTTATAACATTGCGAGCATCGCCTTCAAAGAACTATATTGTCAGTAGCGTCCTCAAAAAATATAAACCAATCAAACACCGCACCACAAAATCACTCAACGAGGATGTAAAGGTCGTGCTTGAATAGCCTATGGATTTTCATGTCGCCATAATAGGATTTTTTGCTTATTAACAAAGCCGCTTAGGTGAAAATGAGCTTCTTTACTCATTATCAATTTCCTGTATAAATTAAGATCTTGTCTATGGAATAATTAAACATTTAAGCTATTTTGACAGCGATGCATATAATGTAAGGCCTGAAGTTTGTTATACAGCTATGACAGAAAATTCTTATGCAAAATATTCCATACAACGGTTTAAGGAAGATTCAATTCTTGGGCGTAATGCCTAATGGTGTCTCCGGGACTTTCAGATACACTTCCACGCACCAAAGCAATATTCTCGCTTGAGAGTTCAGGTTCTAAGACACCATGCTTCGGTCTTATTCAGTTCAATTTGAGGGCACATTATGATTAAACGTTATTGTAATTTACAATGCTTTATATTAATTTTCCTACATCTACTCTCTATTTTTATTAATTATCAAATAACAGTATAATAAATAAATAAAATGGCTGAAAATTAAAGTTGTCGACCTACCTTTAGAACTTCTTTATATTTTTGTGACTACGTCTTTATAACAAAAAGTTGAGAATTTGTAAAATTTCTGATTAAATTGAAATGTTAAAAGAGCACTTTAACTTCTTAATCAAAGAACTCATATTATTATTATTTCAATTTGATTATATTAATAAAAAGTACTCAATTATGTGATAGATAGTCTATTATAAAAATTTATTTCTGAATATACGAGGTCTGTTCAAAAAGTATCGTGAATTTTGAATTTCCGCGGGTTAAGTATATTAGATTTTCGATTTTTCGTGGCATTATGTTGGTACGCATGTCTCACACTTATGCCGACATGTTCAGCCATTTGGAATGTTCAGTTAATTTTTGACAACTGCTTCGCTTGCATGTGTTTTGGCTCGTCTTCGATTTTTGCCCATTCCAAAAAATGGATCAAAGAATCTGTATAAAATTTTGTATGAAAAACAAAATTAATTGCGCGGACGCATTCCGAATGTTGACTGTGGCATATGGTAAAGCTACCTTGGACTGAAGCAACGTTTATCGGTGGTACAAAATGTTCTCAGAAAGCCGAGAAAATGTGAACGACAAAAAACTTGCCGGACGCCCGAGTACGTCAACAACAGACGAAAACATTGATGAAGTGAAGAAAATAGTATTAGCCAATCATCGAATCACCATTAGAGAAGTTGCTGAGGACTTAAACATATCGATTGGCTCGTGCCAATCGATTTTTACCAATGATTTGGGCATGAGACGAGTCGCCGCGAAACTCGTACCAAAATTGCTCAATTTCGACGAAAAACAGCATCGCATTAACATTGCTAAGGAGCTGTTGGACTCTGTCTGCGACGACCTAAATTTGCTCCATAGGGTCATAACTGGTGGTGAATCATGGGTTTATGGTTATGACGTGGAAACCAAAGCTCAATCATCCGAATGGAAGCTGCCGCACGAGCCAAGACCGCAAAAAGGGCGCCAAGTTCGGTCGAATGTGAAGGTATAGCTTACAGTTTTCTTCGATTACAGGGGCGGGGTGAATCATGAGTTCTTGCCACAGGGCAGAACGATTAATAAGGAATATTACCAGCAAGTTATGCGCAAGTTGCGTGAAGCAATCCGCCAGAAACGCCCGGATTTGTAGAAGAACAAAAATTGGATTTTGCACCATGATAACGCCCTTGCTCACGCATCGTTGCTTGTGCGCGAATTTTTGGCCAAAAACAACACACCAATAATGCCGCAGCCACTGTATTCCCCAGATCTGGCCCTGAAGAGCCCCATGAAAGACGACGCTACGCTACGATTGAGGAGATAAAGACGGCATCGAAAGAGGAGCTGAACAAGATCACAAACAATGATTTGTTGAAGTGCTTCCAGTATTGGGAAAAACGTTGGCACAAGTGTATAATATATGGTGGGGATTACTTTGAACGGGACATATTTATGAACAAATAAATAAGTTTTGAGAAAACACTAAATTCGCGATACTTTTTGAACAGAAAAAATATTTGCTTTTGAAATTTGTAATACTTTTGCTTTTATTAGTGTAGCAAGTTATAATGTATTAAATTTAAACAAAAACAGTTGGTACCACTTTCTCAAGTAAATTAAATTTTCACTATTATTAGTACAATAAATATAACTACTGGCCCGGTCCGGTAACACAGTTATTAGAGTACTGAACTTACGAGCCAAGGGGAGGAATGGTCCTATGTTAATTCCCAAAAAAAATACTCTTCCAATTCTACTTTAACTTTCTTATCTCGATATCCTTTGTCGCCAAAAAGCCCTTAAGTGTTGTGGTGCTTAGAATATGCATTTTATTGCTAATATTACCTGAAATGATTGAAAAAAAAACAAACAAATATAACTTAATACTACACATTTTCTTACTTGAGTTTATTAAATATATATAGTCACAAGAAACATCTTCTGCAACTTAAATATATAGTCACATTTTAAAACTGCAACAGTACTCATTTTACAAAGGAATTTTGCATAACCTCTATTTCGACTATTACAAAACCCATTTTTTATATAATGACCTTAAACGTTTTCAATTATTTATGACCTGCATAATTTAAATAAATTTTTCACTAAATAAAAAATCATTAATTATTGGAAATAAATTGCAAAAAAATATTTTTGAAAAAATTTCACGATAAATAATTGAAATAATAATTTTTTATGCTACTGGAATTAAAAAAGTACAATAAAATAAGTAAAAAAAAAAACAAGAAAATGATGTGAATTATTGCAAGATTACTTACGTGATGAATTTTTTTTTTTATATTCACTTAATCTACAATGAGTCTGATAGAATGGATCATTTGAAAATATTCACATTCGAAAAAGGTCCATCGAAATGAAATTACAAAAATTATTGCAAAAATAGTAAAATTAGGAATCATGGTGAAACTCTTTTGCTATTATAATTTCAATTTAGAGGGTTTGGCAAGAACATTCGCTACGGCTACAGATTTTTGCATTTTCTATTTGATTGAAAAATATTAGATTTTCTGACCTTATTAAAACACCAAAGCTCCGATAGATATTGAATGATGAATTCTATTGGCATATCGAATTATCATCAACGCAACTAATTCGTAGTACTAATTTCCTAAATCAAACTAATCCAATCCATAGAAGATATCCAATTTGATTATAAAACTTTCTTAGGGTGTAAGGTAATTTTTTTTTCGAATTCAATTTTATTGAATTACTTATTTAAGAGAAAATATGCAAGTTGAACATTTTTTCGACCTAATTCGTGATCATGTATGATCGAAAACGAAAGTAAAAGTTAATTTAAACATAAAGTTTCTCTTTAAAAAAAAAAAAACAAAATAAACCGAGGAATTTGCTTTTTACTTTAAAACTTTCATATTCAAAAAGCTTAGCTTTAAGTTTATTTTCTTGCTCATATTTGATGAGTAATTTTAGTTAATCCCCTTTGTAAGTATATTAATTAATTTATAAGAATAAAAAAAAAAAAAAACAAAATCAAAATTATATAAAACTAAGGGCTAATAATCAATTCCATGGTATTCGGGAAGTATAGCCCTATCATTTGACAGTTAGTAAACATAAATGCCATTAAAGATTATTAAAATGGATTATTGAATCTTAAAAATACAGTAAAATTTTAACTGTAACCATTTTTTGCACTTTCCGTAGATATATTAATAAGCAAACTTACCATAAATTGGGCTTCGAATAAGCAAACTTGCCATAAAATGGGCTTCGACTAGTGCCTGTAAAAAGCCATTGTATCCATGAGAAGTAACTGTATTGTATCAATTTTTTTTAAAATGAAGAAGAAGAGACAATTACCGTAAAATTTCGAGCGTTATAATAATCAACTTTTTTTGGGCTGAACTTAAAGATTTTAATCTAGGCATTATGTGGATACAAGAAAATGGCTGCAAAAAAATCACAAAGCGCAATAAATGTTGGTCTTATTATGCGAAAAGCTCCCAGAAAGCATGCTTTCGAGATTTTTTGATGTCAATTGGCCTTCAAGATCGTTCGATTTGACACCGTTAAACTTTTTTATGGGTTAACGTAAAAGATCTTGTTTACACAGATAATCTTTAAATTTTAAAATACAATGTCCGTTAAAAAAAAATTACCTCGAAAGGATCGATCTTTGCAAAAATTCTTTCTCAAAAGGATTGATCTTTGCATAATGGCAAGGTTCAAGCAACAAAATGGATAAAGAATTTGACCGAAATCTTTAAGTGTACTTTATTTAACTGTGTTTTGTAAAGCAATAATTGAACAAGCCTTTATATTTTAAAGTAAATTTTACCGCAAAAATTTCGAAAAGTGGCCGGAACAAGTGTGGGTCTGCAGATTATATCAGGCATTTGGCATAGATATAGAGGGTTGTAGAGGTGACTATGTACGAGGTCTGTTCAAAAAGTATCGGGAATTTTGAATACCCGCAGGTTACGTATATTTGATTGTCGATTTTTTTGTGGCGTTATGTTGGTACACATGTCTCTCACTTAAGCCGACAAGTTCGGCCATTTTGAATGTACAGTTAATTTTTGACAGCTGTTTTCCTTGCACGTGTTTTGGCTTGTCTTCGATTTTTGCCCCTTCCAAAAAATGGATCAAGGAATCTGTTTCGGGAACAATAAAAAGTCACAGATCTAGGGAATACGGTAGATCTAGGGAATACGGTAGCTGCGGCATTATTAGTGTGTTATTTTTGGCCAAAAATTCTGCGCACAAGCAACGATGCGTGAGCAGGGTCGTTATCATGGTGCAAAAGCCAATTTTTGTTCTTCCACAAATCCGGGCGTTTCTGGCGGATTGTTTCGCGCAACGTGTTCATAACCTGCAGGTTATATTCCTTATTGACCGTTCTACCCTGTGGTAAGAACTCATAATGCACCACGTCTCTGAAATTGAAGAAAACTGTAAGCAAAACCTTCACATTCGACCGAAATTGGCGCGCTTTTTTCGGTCTTGGCTCGTGCGGCAGCTTCCATTGGTATGATTGAGCTTTGGTTTCCACGTCATAACTATAAACCCATGATTCGTCACCAATTATAACCCTCTGGAGCAAATTTGGGTCGTCGCGGACAGAGTCCAACAGCTCCTTAGCAATGTTAATGCGATGCTGTTTTTCGTCGAAAATGGGCAAAAATCGAAGACGAGCCAAAACACGTGCGAGCAAATCAGCTGTCAAAAATTAACTGAATATTCAAAATGTCGGCATAAGTGAGAGACACGAGGTAATCGATATGTTTAAGTCCTCAACAACTTCTATAATGGTGATTCGATGATTGGCTAATACTATTTTCTTCACTTCATCAATGTTTTCGTCTATTGTTGACGTGCTCGGGCGTCCGGCAAGCATTTCGTCGTTCACATTTTCTCGGCCCTCTGAGAACATTTTGTACCACCGATAAATGTTGCTTCAGTCCAAGATAGCTTCACCATATGCCACAGTCAACAATCGGAATGCGTCCGCGCAATTAATTTTATTTTTCACACAAAATTGATCCATTTTTTAGAATGGGCAAAAATGGAAGACGAGCCAAAACACGTGCAAGCAAAGCAGCTGTCAAAAATTAACTGAACCGACGTAAGTGAGAGACATGAGTACCAACATCACAAAAAAATCGAAAATCGAATATACTTAACCCGCGGAAATTCAAAATTCGCGATACTTTTTGAACAGACCTCTTATATATTGGATATTAGTGGATAAGTTATTCATTATTTCTACAAAAAATGTAAATTACCAAATAAAATTTTGAAAAAAAAATTTTTTCAGTCCTTTGGAAAAATGCTCTTTTCTATTTTATTTTTTAAATTATTTAAATATATTTTTATTGTCATAAATATAGCTAATGGACTTTTGTCTCTAACAAAAAATAATACACCTAAAAAAAAATAAGAACTTTTATTAAAATTATTCCTTAATAGTTTGCATGATATCCTTTGTTTGAAAACTAAAATTAAAATCAATATTGCTGACTCAATAAACATCCACAATAAATGTCTAAGTTGACTAAAACTACCACCTTATTAAGAATGAATAGTTAAAAAAAAATTTATTAAAAAATGACTACTTATTTTAAATATTTGATTGATGCTATGTTGTTTGAATTTTTTTAAACAATATAATAGATTGTCTAAAAATAGTAAATATCAATAAATTATTTCATTAACACCTTAACTAGTTATATTATTATTGTTAATATGAATATTATGATTTGTATAATAATATTTGGAGATATAATTAAATTTTATTTCAAATATGGTATAATTTAGTCATTTAATCGTGAATAGCTATTAATCTATGTAAGCAGATACTCATAGAATGAATGAATACATTTTGCACTCACTTAAATCTCATGTACTCTCCTATTAGAAATAATAGAATCTAATTCAATTGTTGTAAATTAATGTCAACTTACCCGTCTGACTCATATTTATGTCTAAAATTTTAGTTATGAAAATTTTGAACAATGATAGAATTTATCTGAACGACAAGTAATCATAAATAAATGTTGAATAAAAATTACGCTTACCTGTGCTCCATTATGCATGATAAATGTCCTCCCAGATTTCACACTGTATGTGGACACACAATTCAACATTTCAAGGTGTTGTCTGTACTCTGTCTCCTCAACTTTCTGTCAACTGGTAAAAATTCTTTCAAAGTCTGCCTGCCTTCAACTATCGTTCTTTCCAGCCACTTGTCCTTTTATTATTATTAATTGAATGCTGGCACATTTTAGAATTTATCCCCGCGAACTTGTTAGCGAATCGCAAAAACAAGTTGAAATAAAGGAACTCGACATCAATCCATCAAACCGACATCATAAATCACCGGAAAATCTCAGATCTCACAGTGTCTCTGGCATTCAGAGGCTTCCCAACAAAAGCCACCGCGTTTGGTGACACCAACCTCATTAATTCCTCGAAGTGCAATTGTTCTTAATTTATTCCATTTGTTCTTTACCAAGTGAGATAGATGCGAAACCATTTAAATGCTAGTCTGCCCCCTTTGCCTTTTGGACATCTCTCAATCTTATGATATTCGGGACTGTAAATTATTCAAACTCTGCATACACTCGTACGGTACAAATCCATCTTCTTCCGTTCCCCATTCTTATTTGGACTCAAATGATAGTATTTTTTCCCTTTCAATTTGGTAAATATAATTTTATTTCATTTTTCAACTTTTCTTTTTGTTTTAAATGCGTTTTTCAGTCATTTCAGTTTCCTGTGTAAGAGTAGAGAGAAGAGCTAACCGTTAAAGAGACAAGACATTAAGGAAGATGGATTCAACGACTGGAAATCCATAGTGGACATGGCACACTGATGCTGTTCTGCATGTTCACGTTATCGTGCTCAGACAACATAGTTCGACATACACTTAGTACTACGTCCTGCTTGGCGACGGCCCAGTAACTTAAGCAAACGGGAATACTTCTTTTATGGTGCATGTGAATTTTATCAGACATTTTAGATCCCAGCGCCCAATATTCGGAGGGCTCTTCCCGGCAAAGATGAATCTTGAAAACGTGAAAACAAAGCCTTCAGTAGAAACGTCGGTATAAGCATGCCCGTTGGCACGGCATTCAGTATTCAATGTTGACGTTCGTTTCTGTCGACATTGTGGACTGTATGTACTTTCCCCCCATTGTCAAATCCGTATCCAGATAGGAGTATATGGAAGCAGACTCCAAGTGTTGACCGGCAGGCATCCTTCAATTCCTACAAGCAGAAGACTCCCGATTTCTGAGATTCTTCTAAATACCGACGGTGGTGATGGTGACGAGAATGACTACGGTGACGATAGCTACACATAAAGAGAATGATGACTAGTTTTGCGACAGCAACAATAATGCTGACTGCTCTTTTCCTATTTGGGTTCCCTCCACTTCGGTTCATTCGGCTCCTCTTTCTTATTTCGAACCGCCTTCAGAAAGTTAACCATTTCGCGTTTTGATAGTTGCGGCGCCTGAATGCCAAATTGCATTTCAACTTCCCTCTGTCAGGGACCATATAGTTCGTATCCTCCGCTTCATCTTCTCTAAGCGCCTTAGTATAAGTACTGTAATTAATACAGTAGATTTCAAATAGTACATAGCTACAGAATCTTTACGTACCACGAACATGTGTAAAGGAATGCAATTGATTTATGCAGTGCAATATCGCCTGAACTTGTTTCTATTTGGCTACCATCAACGTCTCCATGAGTGAGTGTTTTTATTTACACACATATGAATGTATTTTTGTTGTTCCCCCCATTTCCAGACTCTTCCACCTTATGGCTATTTACAAAAAATAGCTCTTGGCTGTAGGCAAATAATATACGGGTGAGCTTTGCATGAATTGTTGTAGCTTCTTTCATCGGCATGGAAGCACAGTGTTCAGGTTGTCTGCATAGTAATTCCGATTGTATGTACGCTTGACCATAGAGAAATATTTCGTCGTCTTCTTTTCCCATTGTACTAATCAAAACTTTTCTGCATACACGAAAATCTATTATTATTCCGAGGAACCGTTTTATTGCCTCGGGAAAGGATTCTCAAGATCATCCTTTGTTATTCCTCAATGGCTATGAATGGGATGGTCAACTCTTACGCATCGTTGTAGCGTGCTTTTGAAAAAACGGAAGTCGCATGTACATCAAACCATTCATTCATTCATTCATATCTTCAGTCTTTCGTTAATTCATTCATTGGTTATCCATTCAGAAATAATTTCTTAAAAATTTTGCATAAAAAAAACGCAATAAATTTTATCAAATAAAATTTAAAAAAAAATCAATTTAGTTTTTGCTCTTGATTCATCTTATTTGAGGTTCAACGTGTAAGTAAGCGAGTGTATTTACCTTCATACGAGTATATTTGGCTTAATTTTGGAGCAATTAAATATATTCTTGTTCGTCTATACGAGATTGTATCTAATTCTTTAGGTCCTGTAAAATACAACATATCTGGAAAATCGTGCCTTAACTGAAGAACTTGAAGTATTCAACTATTTTTTTTTTTTATTTTTTATACAAATAACTTCTACAGAAATTTAAATTTTTAGCGCCACAATAGCTTAGGTCATTTGGCAATAACTAAAGAGCACCTTGGAAGTTTCATAGCTGAATTCGAACTCATAATTGCTATATACTCAGCATCCCAGGATTGCTAAATTAGGGTACAAAATTTTGTTTGTTTGTTTGTATATAAGGTCCTTGAGCCACACCCATGAGGGGATTTGGCTATAACAAATGGACATTCCAGTTACTAGCTGAATTCCAATTCAAGACTAAATAAGACCATGCATGTATATCAAGGTACAGTTTCCTAATATTTTTGTTTGTTTGTATGTAAGTTTCCTAAAAAATCTTTTAGCGAAAATAATAGCGCCAAAACCATGAGGCCATTTGATGACTTCATTTTAAGTAACGAGGAATAAATGAGACTGATCTATGATTAGTAGGGTAGAATAGTGAGAATTTTCTTAGATTTTTTATTGTTTCAAAATATTAAAGGGAATGGAATAGAGTTAGCGAATCCAGGAGTTTTATAATACATGGAATTTTGCTCGCTAAGTATTTCTTGGTCAGTCGGCATTTTTATTATGCAAAGATGGATTGAAAAGTTTCCGGAATGTTAGTTAAGACAAATTATTAAATTATGTTTTTTTAAATGTAAATTTTAAAATTATGTTTTATTTTTCAAAGTTGATATACGAAGTTTGTTCAAAAGGTATCGCGAATTTTGAATTTCCGCGGGTTACGTGTTTTCGATTTTCGATGGCGTTATGTTGGTACTCATATCTCTCACTTATGCCGACAAGTTCGGCCATTTTCAAGTTTCAGTTAATTTTTGACAGCTGCTTTGCTTGCACGTGTTTTGGCTCGTCTTCGATTTTTGCCCATTTTCAACCAAAAACAGCATTGCATTAACATTGCTGAGGTGCTGTTGGACTCTATCCGGGATGATACAAATTTGCTCCAGAGGGTCATAACTGGTGACGAATCATAGGTTTATGGTTATGACGTACAAACCAAAGCTCAATCATACCAATGGAAGCTGCCGCACGAGCCAAGGCCGAAAAAATGCGCGTCAGGTTCAGTCGAATGTGAAGGTTTTGCTTACAGTTTTCTTCGATTGAAGGGGCGTGGTGCATCATAAGTTCTTACCACAGGGTAGAATGGTCAATAAGGAATATTACCTACAAGTTATGCGCAATTTTCGTGAAGCAATCCGCCAGAAACGCCCGGATTTGTGGAAGAACAAAAATTGGCGCTTGTACCATGATAACGACCCTGCAAGAAAACAACCCACTAATAATGCCGCAGCCACCGTATTCCCTAGATCTGGCCCCCTGTGACATTTTATTATTCCCGAAACCGATTCTTTGATCCATTTTTTGGAATGGGCAAAAATCGAAGACGAGCCAAAACACGTGTAAGCAAAGCAGCTGTCAAAAATTAACTGAACATTCAAAATGGCTGAACTTGTCGGCATAAGTGAGAGACATGAGTACCAACATAACGCCACAAAAAGCGAAAATCGAATATACGTAACCCGCGGAAATTCAAAATCCGCGATACTTTTTGAACAGACCTCGTATTTGGTCTAATCTCAAGTTTTTTGATAAAATTTTGTGGCCATTCAAATTTAACATTTATAAGTGTAAGTAGTAACAGAGTTACCAATCCAACAACAAAAAATTTTTTGAAAAATTTTGCCACCTAGTCATGAAAACCGAAAATTTATCAATCCACCTTTGTACGTGAGCAATTGTGAACTGAGTGCCACAAGATTTGTGTGAAGAATGGTTGGTTGGTGTTGCCAAAAGGAAAATCAGGCGTGTGGCAGTAAGTTTTTCCCGGACTGCAAAGGTACCGTCCCGACAGTGTCTGGGATTTTACCCACTTATTCCTTTCTTCCTTCTCTCCCTGAGACCACCGTCAGGTAACACTTTATGGGTAATGGACTGACTTCAAGCTTATTATCCTATTTAGGCTGGACGCTGCTCTTTTCTCATACTTTCTTCGTGAGATAGTTTAATTGGTACCCAGGATGCATATTCAACATACCGGCGATGTTATGTTTTGTGCAATTATGTCATTTTGGAAAAGTCTTCACCGATTAATTTCTATACTTCCTTCATTTCTAAAGCATGGAAATTGGTCTAGTCTATTTGGCTGCGTATGGTTGAAAGTGTTAGTTACCATTCTTTTAGCAGGTGAGGTAGGTTGGGGATAACTGTGAGTGATGCAGTTTTATTCCAGGCAGCTTGTCAGCACTTTCACTATCCCAGTTATTAAATTTTTACATAAATAATACTATAATATAAGCGATTTAAATTTATACAATCACAATTGTTTGATCTACGGAAATATTGTAGTATACCATCAAATTACCATCATTATAACTACAATTTTTATATAATACCAATCACATATCGTGTACACTAGAAGAGCTGCATTTTAAAATTATTATGGATATGGACTGGATTTTATTAATCTCGATTTGTGACACTTGAGTCTCACGTTGATAACATCTGAATATGACATATATCACTCGACTGTCAATTACTCATTTAAGTGCAGTATAGTCGAATGGTAATTTACCATCTTCGGTAGTAATACTATTGTCAATAACCATTTCATTGGTATTGAATATGTCACCTGTAATATAGAAAAGCTAAATCGCACCCAGACATTTGTTCGTCAATCCAAATTGGCTATTGGGATTCGATGATTCAAAAATTGATAATGTTTTGAACATTGGCCAACAAGTAAAATAGGCGAACAGGTGAATTGCTGTGAAGAGTTTTCGTACATTGAATTGACTGATGGTAGTGCTAGTACCAATCAATATCGAACCTACATTATCCTCTTAATAAGTTGTAATGTAATGTAAAAACGGTAAATGGGTAAAATAGCTCACATCGTATGCATTTAACAAGTTTTCAGTTAAAACGGATACCAATTGCAATTTTATTTCGATCCTGAATGGAAAAATTCAAAAAATGGCAACAGGAAAAAAAACATTTTGTCGTCAGTGGATTGATTTAAACGTGGATGGATGGATACCTTTGGCGGATTGTATTCATTCCAGCTTTTCGTAATCTGCTGTTTGTTAGCTATGTTGTCTCTCACACTTTGTATTGTTGCACTTATCGTTGGCTGGACTAAGCCTGAAGACTAGTTGGACAGTTGGAAATTCAAAAGGGGAATGGTTTCGTGTCGCACGGATTGTAGTGACTTACCGCATATATGGAAAATGTCGCCAAACATTTGCATTCAGATGTCAATCATTAATTGATGACTTCTGATGGGATACGATGAAAAGCCGATTCAATGAAGAGAGACTTTTGAATCGTATCCTTTACATAGTGTTCTTTGCGAAACACTTAAAACTTGATGAAATTACAGTTTCGGCATATTTACCATTATTGTTAATATGTATAGTAATTTAATACAGATGCTAGTGTATCTTTTAAATATATTATAATGCATTCGTAATGTACTTACCTAAACATGAATTCTACGAACTTATAATCAACTTAAAAGAAACTACGGTAAAGATGGAAAAAACTATCAGTTTCCCAATAGAAGTAGATGAAATTCGTCACAAGAAAATGAGGTAAATTAACCAAAAGGAGTAATCTGTCAATCAATTGACATGAATTCTGAGATACCAAGGCAACTAGTAATAATGGCTGATTGGGATATTGGATGTTTTCAAACGCATAATATCTGATAAGCATTATACTTAAGGTAACGAAAATGTGAGGACTTTTATTGGAAAAATATGATCAGTAAGTTAAGTTGATCGACAATTTACATTGATAATAACAAAAGTGTACAAAAACTACAAATAGAATAAACCATTTGAACATGTATATGGATAACTATAGATATGAAAAAAATACAGAAAAAAGCAAAACTTTCGCTTGATTAATCGCTCGAATAATAAACTTTCATCATAATAAAAGTTCCTTATTTTAAATACTCAAATATTCAATAATATTAAATTTAAACAATAATACACATCAATAACAGGTTAAATATTCAATATTTATCATATATGTATGTTTAGAAACCATTGTCAAAAAGATGACCTAATAAAATATTAGCAATAATATTTACATAAAAACTTTTAGCCCAAAGTTCAACCAATCACAATTTTTCAGAAAGGTCACTGAATGTAAAAACAAAACAAACTTTTTTTTTTAATATTCAAATACGATGGCAATACCTGTTTGTACAATGAAAATATTTGTATTATAATCAAATATATGCAATGCCTGTTGAAAATAGAAAAAAAAATTTTGTTTGAAAAATAGAAAGTATCTAAAAGCGAGTGTAATCCATAATTTGTACAGCATAAACAGAAAAGATTATGCTGAAAGTATTGTATCTAGTAAAATGACTCGGAGAAAATCATAATAATATTTTGGTGTTGACAACTTAATCAGATGTAGAATAAAAGGGAAATATTTTGTTGAAATTTTGCTTTATTGTTGATGAAGTTAAAATTAGATACTACAAACGAGGACAAATCATAACACAGAAAATATTTGTAGTATTTTCATTGACAGTCATTAGCAAAAAAATGTTTGTATGCCAGTGAAGAATGTAATTGTAGGGCTATGGTAGGGCTTTTGAGAAATTTATTTTAATTTTCTTATCTTTATAAGCTATACTTTTATGGATATTTTTCCATTTGTTGATATTTTAATGGTTAAAATTACGTTTTGTATTTAGATAATCACATTATAGTTAAGTATAATGTGTATTATTATTTTTGATTTACTTGGATATACGAGGTCTGTTAAAAAAGTATCGCGGATTTTGAATTTCCGCGGGTTACGTATATTCGATTTTCTTTTTTATGTGACGTTATGTTGGTATTCATTTCTATCACTTATGCTGACAACTTCGACCATTTTGAATGCTTGCACGTATTTTGTCTCTTCTTCGATTTTTGCCCATTCCAAAAAATTGATCAAAGAATCTGTTTCGGGAACAAGAAAAAGTCACAGAGGGTCAAATCTGGGGAATAGATTTTGGGTTTTGGCCAAAAATTCTCGTATAAGCAACGATGCGTGAGCAGGGGCGTTATTATGGTGCAAAAGCCAATTTTTGTTCTTCCACAAATCCGGGCATTTCTGGTGGATTGCTTCGCGCAACTTGCGCATAACGTGCAGATAATATTCCTTATTGACCGTTATACCCTGTGGCCAGAACTCATGATGCACCACGCTCCTGGAATTGAAGAAAACTGTAAGCAAAACCTTCACATTTGACCGAACTTGGTGCGTTTTTTTTCGGTCTTGGCTCGTGCGGCAGCTGTCATTGGGATGATTGAGCTTTTCTTTCCATGTCATAACCATAACCCCATGATTCGTCACCAGTTATGACCCTTTGGAGTAAATTTTGGTCGTCGCGGACAGAGTCCAACAGCTCTTTAGCAATGTTAATGTGATGCTGTTTTTGGTCGAAAATGGGAAAAATCCAAGACGAGCCGCAGCTGTCAAAAATTAACTGAACATTTAAAATGGCATAAGTGAGAGACATGAGAACCAACATACGGCCCCAAAAAATCGAAAATCGAATATACCGAACCCGCGGAAATTCAAAATTCGCGATAATTTTTGAACAGACCTCGTATTTTGTATCAACATTTTTTAATTTAAAATTTTTTATGTCAATTTGAAATCGACAATAATTTATAAAATAAAGTGAATGTGTCTATACATTCAGAAGAATCGCGCAGAAATAAATAATATACGGACTACAGTGTCTACTAATAAGAAGTTTTTTTTTAAATTTTGAAAAAAAAAACACATTTTGTTTAGAGCATTTATGAATAATAAAAAAACGATACTGGGCAATTTTTCACCACGACTACATTTACAAGCATTGATACTTCATTCCTTAGAAAATGGGTTTTTCTGTAAAACCAACTTTAACGGATCGACCATTTTCATATTTCAATTATTTCAATACAATCTTCCAATAAAATTGAAGTTAATATAACAAACTTTCTAAAGTAAACATTTCCAAAAACTGAATGACAGAACTGTCAATACAGGCAATTTCAATCCTATTAAAAAGAAAGTTCTTATTAATAGACCCCATCAAAAAACTTTTATAAAAATAGTAATAAAAAAGGCAAAATCTTTATTGCCACACCTCGTGCACCAACTAAAATTAATAAAATTAGTATCCTAATTAGGCTAGTTGGAATTGATTAGATTTTTCAAATTGTCTAAAAAAATAATAATTTATTTCAAGAAGTAAATTTAGTTTTTGAGAATCTGCCTTTAATTATAAATATATTTTATTATTTTGAATCTAAAATATTGAACGAATTGTGAATTGGTATTATGATAGTCACCCAACGCAAGTTTGGTATGATTTTTTTTTTTTTGGTTTAACGATGTGACTTCTGGAAATTTCAAATATTTCTTATTATAATATTAATTACATAAGTTATATAATAAATATACATTTTAAACATTTATACGTTGAAATATTTAATATTTTATGAATTGAAAGCACATTTTTTCTGTACTTTATGTATAACAGAGTGGACATCTTACTAATTTTACTTAATTTCAGACCGATTAACAATTAATCAGATTTAAATGTGACGATTTTAGCTTTTTATTGGAGATAAAGCAATGGATTTATACTCGCTAATTGAGCTTTATTTAGCTAGGAGCAAAATATTATACGACTTTAAAACTGCCGACTTTATGTGAGTTCGAAACAATAATGAAATTGCAATTGGAGGCTTTGAAAAAAAAGTCCTTTGTAAACTAAAGCTACTTAAGTCTGTGAAGATGGACACTCTAGTATTTGACCTACCGGAAATCTGTTATTATCCGGAAAATAAAAATAGCAAAGTTTACCATCGTAAATAAAAATTTTAAATAAAATTATTCGTCTTCGGAAGCCCACTTGACAGAGGTATAAGGGATAGAACATTTCTAAGATGGAAGAGCTATACCAGGCATGATCTTAGTAGACTCAGTTTTAAAAAATTGCTCCTAGTGACAAGCAAAACAGAGGATTTAATTGTATTTTTTCACAACCAACTTCATACTTAAGCCACGTAATCATATGTATTTTGACAGCTGACATGGGAAGGCTTGATTGTGAAAAATTCGATTGATTCTGCAACGTAGTTTTTGGTTGATTCCCTTTTAAAATATGGAAAGTGAAAAACAGTATTTTCGGCATATTTGAATTTTTACTATAGAAAAGTTAAAAATGCTGTTCAAGGAAGAAAAAAATTATCCGATGTGTTAAGTGAGCGCCAGTGCCAAAACTGGTTTGCAAAATTTTGATCCGGCAATTTTGATCTCGAAGATGCACCACGTTCTAGAAGGCCAGTTTAAGCTGATGAAGACACAAAAAAGGCATTAATTGATACAATCCGGCGAATAACACCTCGTGAGATCGCTGAGAGATTAAATTTATCGAATTCGTTCGTTCATGATCATTTGAAACGGCTAGGTTTAATCTCAAAGCTCGACATACACGTATGGGTTCTTCATCTTCTTACGAAAAAAAAGGTGTGCCGTCGCATTGCCGTTTGTTATTTGCTTCTCAAACGCCAAGAAAACGATCCTGGAGTAGAAAAGATGAACCAGCTCAAAGCACTTCGAAAGCCAATATTCATCAAAAAAAGTTATGCTATCTGTTTGGTGGGATTTCTAAGGAATCGTTTATTTTGAGCTTCTACCGAGCAACACAACTATCAATTTTGAAGTGTACTGTCATCAGTTGCACAAATTTAATGATTCACTTAAAGAAAAAAGTCCAGAATTGGTCATTAGGAAAGGTATAGTGTTCCAACAGGATAATGCGAAAACAAAGACCACTCGGCAAAAGTTTTTAGAGCTTGGATGGGATATACTGCCACACCTCTCCAGATCTAGCACCTTCCGATTATCATTTGTTCCGGTTTCTACAAAATTTTTTAGACGGTAAAACATTTAATTCAAATGAGGAGATCAAAAATCACTTGGATCAGTTTTTTGCCAGCAAAGTATAAACATTTTATGAGCTACTGCCAGAAAGATGGTAAAGGGTATTCGATCAGACTGGACAATATTTAATTGAATAAAATATTAATTCCCTATAAGAAAATCGTCTTTAATTTTTATTAAAAAAATAACGAAATTACTTTCCGAACAAATATTATGATTTGATATAAATTCTAGAGGACATCAGCGGCATGATCTTTTGTTTAACAGAATATAAAATATGTTATCATAAACGTTTTTTAAAATATATTGTTGCTAAATTTTGAAAATAAATATAAGCTTTCCTTTTTTTATTTGCAAGATTTATAGAATAATTTATGATGGGTATTTATATAGAAAAAAAATTTATTAATAAAATATAGATCAATCTTAATACCAATATTGAAAATTTTAAAATAGTTTTAAATTCTTTCACAGGATTAATTCCTGATTAAAATGATATAATTTATAAAAAAAAAAAATATGAGGGAAAATAGTCATTATTCTGAGTAATCAATTTACTGTATAATATAATTTCCATTAATTATTATTGATAAAAAAACGACAATTAATATAAAAGAAACAATTTGCAATTTAATACCACCAAATTGAATTTCCGACACGCCATAAAAACTTTTAATTGAAAGATTATAACATGCTTGTTAGAGTTTTGCAATTAATTTAGCAATTTTTTTCTCACCTTAATAATGGCAGCTTTTTTCTTTTCTTTTGATCTAATCCAAAAAAATTTAGCAGCTAAAGATATAAGATTTAAAAATAAAAATAACAAAAATTGATTATTAAATAAGTAGTTTAATGCGTAGAAAATGAAATTCACTTTTTAAAATTTGTCCGACATTTTAGGCGTTAGTAAATTGATTTGTTTTATTCATGAGCATTTTCAACACCTTCCTTTTAGTCAATCTTAATTGTTATACTTTACCTATTTACGTTGGCGATTATAATTTCAATACGTTTTTTTTTCTATCTTCTATTTCTTACCAATCAATACTACTGCTTTTGGTGGTAAATTTTTTTTCTTCTTTCGAATTCTATTCTAGATGAGATTAAATAAAATTAATTCAAATTGAAGTAGAAAAACAAACTACCTTCTTATATATTCAAATTAGCATCCGTTTTTTTTTGGTTTTTCTTATTTGTCAATGGTTTGGTTGAATATGTTTAAATTCTGTTCGGTCAAGGTAATCCAAACTATGCCTTAGAAAGGTCTTTCTTAAAAAAAAGAAGAAGAAGAAGAACAAAAAAGTAACAATAACAAGTAGAAATAGTACAAATTCTTAGATTGGATCTAAAATAAATGCTATAGAATTACAAAAGCATCGGTACCAATACTAAAATATTTGTACAGGTAGAATAAGAAGGGCTACATTTCTTTGGTTTGGTCTTCGTCAAGCCTTCGTAATAGGACCTGTGTAAGTTGCAATCGATTTGCATTTAGTTGGTGCTACTTTTCTGAATATAAGACATCGATAAATAAGCTGTCAGC
The DNA here is from genome assembly GCA_958298945.1 of Atherix ibis. Classification (NCBI taxonomy): domain Eukaryota; kingdom Metazoa; phylum Arthropoda; class Insecta; order Diptera; family Athericidae; genus Atherix; species Atherix ibis. The sequence goes on along the minus strand of OY282605.1, from coordinate 102,461,873 downwards.
TCTTTTGATAGTCTCTGACACTTCCTTGTTTGCAATGTTTTGTTGGATCATTACATCCGTCGTTTTTGGTTTGCATTATTAACCTTTTAAAAATAGTGAATAATAAGATCAAAACATGGCAGTACATGGAAAGCGATTATTTTGTCTTTACCAACTGAAGATACCAATTAGCAATATTCAAGTACATACGTGTATGAATGCAAACTTTTATTATTTAGAATAGAACATTAGAACCAACTGATACTAGTTGCTAGAAAGTTTAAACTAGAAAAAGTGCTTATATGACAGTTTGGAAATGTTTGTAATTCAAAATGAAATAGTTTTGATTATTATCAATTTTAGTTACGTATAATTGTATGAAGAATGTACGCTATAAAATTTTGTAATTCGAATTAAATACTTGATTTGGCGACCCAATGAGGAGTATGGATGCTGTGAAATTTTTTTGGTCTAGGAAAAATATAGGTATTCCAAGTTCTCTGGCAATTGTACGAGGTCTGTTCAAAAATTATCGCGAATTTTCAATTTTCGCGGGGGTACGTATATTTTATTTTCGATTTTTTGTGGCGTTATGTTGGTACTCATGTCTCTCACTTATGGCGACAAGTTCGGCCATTTTGAATTTTCAGCTAATTTTTGACAGCTGCTTTGCTTGCACGTGTTTTGGCTCGTCTTCGATTTTTGCCCATTTTCGACCAAAAACAGCATCGCATTAACATTGCTAAGGAGCTGTTGGACTCTGTCCGCATCGACCCAAATTTGCTCCAGAGGGTCATAACTGGTGACGAATCATGGGTTTATGGTTATGACGTGGAAACCAAAGCTCAATCATCCCAATGGAAGCTGCCGCACCAGCCAAGACCGAAAAAACAGCGCCGAAGTTCGGTCGAATGTGAAGGTTTTGCTTAGTTTTCTTCGATTCCAGGGGTATGGTGAATCATGAGTTCTTGCCACAGGGTAGAACGGTCAATAAGGCATATTACCTGCAATTATGCGAACAAAAATTGGCGTTTGCACCGTGATAACGCCCCTGCCCATGCATCGTTGCTTTTGCGCGAATTTTTGGCAAAAAACAACATACTAATAATACCGCAGCCACCGTATTCCTCAGATCTGGTCCCTGTGAGTTTTTCTTGTTTCCGAAACAGACTCTTTGATCCATTTTTTGGAATGGGGAAAAATCGAAAACGAGCCAAAACACGTGCAAGCAAAGCATATGTGAAAAATTAATTGAACATTCAAAATGGCCGAACTTGTCAGCATAAGTGAGAGATATGAGTACCAACAGAACGCCACAAAAAATCGAAAATCGAATATACGTTACCCGCGGCAATTCAATATTCGCGATACCTTTTAAGCAAACCTCGTATGTTATAAATATTACTTTTCGAAAAAATACTATAAGTAAAATTTTAATATAAATCTTTAACCCTAATTCAGTATAATAAGGAATTGGACAATATCTTGATGGACCAAAATAGTGGTCCTAGAAACGTTCCTGACATATTCCTCGTTTAAGTATTCGTAAAATGGGACTTAAAAGACTCTGGGGGTAAACGAAAACTTACGTTGTGAATGAAACTGATTCTTTAAATATGTTTATTTAATTTTTTTACATTAATATTTATTCTTTTCAAAGGAAATTGCTTGGGATGTTGTCGAGAGAATTAAGATGACTTCCTTTCTATTGATTTTTGATCTTAGCGAACAAAAAAAAGTCACATGGACTGAGCAGAGGAGCTGGGGAAGCACGGAAATCCCATTTTCCAATAAATACTTGTTGATGAAAATTGCCTTGTAAGAGGGGTTTTGTCATAATGGAGTATCCTTATTCATTCCACTTTTTCATCACTATTTATGTTGAAGGCTTCCCTTTAACGAAGTAGTTTTTCATAAATGGAATGTTCCCCATTTTGCAAGACAAACTTGTAAATGTACCAAGCTTAACATAAAATTTGATAACACATCATTGCTACGAATTTCACTGCTCAAGACGGTATAGTTGCGAGATGAGGTTGAAACTTTTATTACACGTCTAGGACTTAGTGAAGTCGCATATTCGGACTACGTCACTAAATAATAAAGAATAAAATTCTGAATACGATTGCTTTGCTAGATATATTATTCTACATAAAGAAATTTATTCAACATATAGGAAATATTTAAACAAATATCTAAAAAAAAATATTCCTCTTCCTGATAACCCATACATATAAAATAGTGTATTTCGTAAGTAATTCTTTCCTATTTTTGAAACAAAAGTTATAATATAAAAGCTCAACAAACCCAAGAACTATTCTAAGGCATAATATAATGCTATAGTTTAAATTATTAAAAAGCTCAACAAACCCAACAACCGTCCTAAGATTATTTCTACATTCGAAAATTCTATCTATCAGGCCGATATTTTTTAGACTATTCTGACATCATCACCAGCATTCCTCACACACACTAGATCCAATATTTCATAATATTTATACCCGTAATATTCCTGATCACAAAAATATCCTAACCGCAATATAGACCGACGATACAGCTATCCTTTCCCAGCATAAAAATTTTTTCACAGGCACCACAATTTTACAAGACCACCTCAACTCCTTAGAGAGGCCTGGATCATAGAATCTGAAAGAACAGTGAGGGTAAATAATCAAAAATGTGCTCAGAAAAGACTTCTGATATTAACCTAAATGGCAACATTCCAAAAAGAACAAGTGTGCATTACGTAAAACTTTTACAAATTTACTGAACGTATACACATATACGTGTAGTAAATAGTATATATAATTTTTAATATTTTTTTATATGAATTTTACAATTAAATTATAATATTAATACTGGAACCTAAGAGATATTGTTTGTGTTAGATCTCGTTTATACGTATAAGATACCTTTTCCCTTAGTTTAAAACTCAAATAAAATTTTCCTTTTCTTAAAAATACACTGCTGCAGTATAAATTATTTAATTTATCTAGAGAGATATTTTAGTTTTCTATCATTTAAAGTTATTTTTTGGAATAAACGCAAACACATATGAAAAAAATATTTAAGCTATTCATATAATTAAAAAATAAGCAAATAATTCTTTATTATTTAAAAAATTTTTTTTTTAGATTTTTTAAAATGTTTTTTTTTTAATTTTTTTTTAATGATAATTTAAAGTTTTTTTTTAGGGATTATTCATATAAGGTAAGTTATTTATTTTGTAAAAATTTATTTATTACAGAAAAATGTACGTTAAAAATATAAAGGTAATTTACAACATATAATATATTTGTTCTTAGCCTTATTTCTTAATTATTATTTATTAGTTAGCATAATAATTTTAAAATTGCCACTAAGAACAATTTTTAATGATGTTAAAAAAATTACTTACTTTGCTAAATAGAAAGGACACGTCAAGTGAAGACAAATTCAAATAATCTCCATTTTTATTGAATTTTTCAATTAAAAAATATTTTTTTTAATAACAACATTGTTCGTTAGCAAAAATATTTAATGATTATCTAATTGTACATTATTATAACTTCATGGAAAATGTGGATTTTTAAATAAATTAGAATTGATTATATCAAACAACTAATAGTATTTTATACAAGGTAATTATTGGGAAATTTATAAAATAATTACTATTTAAATCTCCTATCACTTAAAACAAAAGTAAATATGCTAAACTGCAAATTACCATTTCCCCTAACAATTTTAATAAAGATCCGCTAACAATTACTATTTATTTAAATGGCATTGTCGATTTCTGATTGAAATTAATACCTTTTCGTATAGTATAGCGTCAGGATAAGTATTTATTAATCACAAAAAAATAGAAACGATACATTATAAGATTTTTATCTTAAAAATGGTAATATTATCTATCGTTTAGTTTAATTATTTAAATTGTTTTTAGAATTATTGAAAATTAATTAAGAAAAATATGGAAAAAATCGATTACTTTGCATGTCACTGAAACGTTTAAAAACAATAGCGGCTAGTGGAGGATTTCGGAAAAGTAAAACTCATGCAACTGCGAAGTAAGTTAACGTATGCTGGTAATTATAGCTGCTTACCGAATTAACCACATCCAGTACCCCATGTGATGAACGCCAAACATTCGATTAATCAAAGTTAGTTGCTCGTGGTTTTGATGATCAAGATTTAATAATAATACGATGATTGGTAATTCAAGTGCTCGTTTTCCCGGTCGATTTGCTTATACACATATGATATACACCAGTCTCCGGATACCCCCAAACTACTCTAGTTCAACTAGATTTTCAATTTTAATGGTCTGTGATCTGTTTCCAACTACCTACTCGGTTTCGTTTTCTAGCGAACTTCTGTTGGTTAATGACTGACTGATTCCAGATGGTGCTTATGATATTCACTGTGGTTACCCCAACAACAATCAATAGATTTATTAATCGATACCCAATAGTGGATACTTACTTACAATATTATTATTATTCTTATTATTGTACGAAATTATATAATGTAAAGTGGTAGATCCATATGCCCAAGGTCGTTTAGTTCATTTACAAAAAAAAAAAAAAAAAAACTTAAAATGAAATAGGCAAAAAGATACTCTAGAATATTTTGAGATTTTTTTTTTTGCTTTTCATCATTTATTCCAGAGTAAAGTCTTTTTTTCGCACTTTACATCTTTTTAAATATTGGCAATAATAATTTATGCACAGTGAAGCAATAAATAATCGATTGGCGAATCACTTGAGAACAACAGTGATGGGATCTAAAGTATCTTGAAGTGGAGATCAAGCAAAAAGTTATAAATTTATATGAATTTGGTTCAGCTTTGTTGGCTAGATTTCGATATTACTGCTGGTGTCTTTGTTAAACAGGTAAACGAGGATAATTGTTAAAAAAATATCTTAAGATAAATTGCAAAAAAAAAAAAAAATACCATAACCCGCACATACTGTTGTAAAAATTTTGATACTAACCACTGTATATTGTGTATACCAACTAGAATTTTTTTTTAAATCATTGTATATATATATATATTAGTAGGAAATAAAAAAAAAATTGCTTGAATAGATATTCAATAGATGAGGAAGAAAAAAAAATCGATCTTTCTTAAATAATCTTAAGTCAATTCGAAGAGAACCAGTTTTTTTTTTCTCTTCGATTCAATCTTGATATCTTATTTGAAAATATTTTGTAAATTCAGTCTCTTTGTTCAATTGAGCCCTGGATAATGGAACGGATATGGTTAGATTTAGATTTGTTTGTATGCAAAATACTTTTGTTCTATCAAATTATTTACCACCATCTTAACAAATAACTATACCAATGTTTTGTATATGCTTGAGCATAAATGATTTTTATCATATCAATTTTCATGTATGTATATATTTACTCGTATTTATTTTTGATACTTTGATGACTATTTAACCGGTTCTATCTGAAAAATTCCTCCTCAAGTCATTAAGATATCATCTTCATTATGGTGTCTTCATTTCAGATTAGATTGAAAGAAGAAAATATTCCTAAATTTTTTGCCAAAAGAATTTTTGATTAATTTTTCTGATATAGTTAAGATTTAAACTTATTTAAATAAATCTAGAAATCCAACCTCCAAACTATTGTAAATAAATTTATCCTTTTAAACATAATTTAAATAAAATTTTATTAGAAAATTTTCAAAATCTTAAAATATATACGAGGAGTGTGTGGCAGAAAACTAAAGAGACTGAGAGCAATCTGGCAGCACTGTGAACACATAGTTTGAACGTTAGTCCTTCTTTACTGTGTTTTTGTAGTGCGTTATTTACGAAAAGTTGCAACGAGCAAAGGGGAAACCTTGCTTTTGATGGGCGGAGGCGTAGCGAAGCTTTTAATATTAAAAAATTATGAAAATGTGGAACGAGTGGGAACTTTTGTGTAAGGTCAGACCGTCAATTAACATTGATGCTGATGAATTTAGCATTGAAAGTGTTAGCAAAGTATGTTTTTTTGGGTCAGACTATCGGACACGTGAGTAAATGCCTTAATAAGGATCATGGAGGACCCATTCAGAGCCCTCCTTACCAGAAAGGGCCCATTCGTAAGAATCATGGGGGGCCCATTCAGAGCCCTCCTTACCATGGAGGGCCCATACAAAACTCTCCTTGACGATTATCAGCTCCATGATACTCTACGCAACCCCTATTTGGACAGAAGCGATGGTGACAGAAAAGTACAAGCATCGATTATCGAGAGCGTTCTGTACACATAATGGCTGTGTTATTACTAAAATACCACCAGTCGAGCTTTTGGGGGATAAAACAGCCAGAACATATCTTTGATGACGGTAGGAAAATGTAATCCATTAGCTCACCGTTAGCAAGGAGGTAAGAAATGAGACAGTGGCGATATTGCAGCAATACTGGAGATGGACGCACGATCTCATTTTTCACGTAGCCCAATGAAAGGGAAAAGACCATGTAGAAGTGGACCACTAGATGACCCAATTTCTGACAGGACATTGGTGCTTCAGTGCATATTTTAGGTCGAAGTTAATACGCCATGAATTTAGAAAAATAATCGGTGAACAGCGATCACGTCCAAGACGTACATCATCACACAAATGATAACATTACGGGCATATTGGGGCGCTGCAGCTAAATACGCATCCCGAATAATGAAGAAGCTTCGCCAAGCTGGATGTCAGTCTATGCCGCATAAAGTAATATCTGATGGTGGTTCTATGCGAAATAATATTTCTAGAAAAGATAGACACACATTGTAAAGTATCGGTATCCCTACAGCGTTCGTAAAAAAAAAATGCTTATATAGAGTCATAGTATGCCTTTACTATGACTCCTAATTGTAGGGTCAGATTATAACCATATTGTCAATATGGCAGTGCTAAATTTTTTCGTTATGAAGTTTAGTACACTTTATGTTCATCAGTACAAATTTTTCTGATTAACTTTAAGAAATCCAAAGTGAAATATATAAAAATTTGCATAAAATTTAATATTCAAGCTAAACGTAGTTAATAAAAATCATTTTTTTATTTTATTTTATTTTGATGGTAAAGTGTTAACCCCCAGTGAAATTTCTCTAAATAGCAATTGATAATTCTTTTATGAAATGATTAAGATGTATGTATAAACAGGCGCAGATGTTTTTGCTAGTATTATATGAATAAATCACGTAAAAAAGTATCACATAAGTCGGGACAGATCATGTTTTTACGAATATAGAAATGCGCATTGACAATTTTACAAAGGACTGCTAAGTATCCGAACTCGATTCGATGGGAGTTAATAAGCTTGGTTAAACCACAAAGTTCAAGACCGTAAGTCCATATGAGTTTACTAATAACTTATATGTTATAAGTTATCAGTTTACTATTTATTGATAGTTTAGATCGACCATCTAATTTTATTAGTAATTGCTTGTGTCATCGATTTAGTCGCTAGTACGGTTCTCAGGTTAACTGATTATTAAAGTACGAGGTCTGTTCAAAACGTATCACGAATTTTGTGTTTTTTCAAAAATTATTTATTTCTTCATGAAATGAAGATCACAAAAAATGATTTTTTGAAGTTTTATCCACTTCAAAAAATCATTTTTTGTGATCTTGTTCAGCTCCTCCTTCGATACCGTCTTTATCTGCTCAAACGTAGCGTAGCGTCGTCCTTTCATGGGGCTCTTCAGTTTCGGGAACAAGAAAAAGTCACAGGGGCCAGATCCGGGGAATACGGTGGCTGCGGCATTATTAGTGTGTTGTTTTTGGCTAAAAATTCGCGTACAAGCAACGATGCATGAGCAGGGGCGTTATCTTGGTGCAAAAGCCAAATTTTGTTCTTCCACAAATCCGGGCGTTTCTGGCGGATTGCTTCACGCAACTTCCGCATAACTTGCAGGTAATATTTCTTATTGACCGTTCTACCCTGTGGCAAGAACTCATGATGCACCACGCCCCTGCAATCGAAGAAAACTGTAAGCAAAACCTTTACATTCGACCGAAGTTGGGGCGCTTTTCTTCGGTGCGGCAGATTCCATTGGGATGATTGAGTTTTGGTTTCCACATCATAACCATAAACCCATGATTCGTTACCAGTTTTGGCCCTCTGGAGCAAATTTGGGTCATCGCGGACAGAGTCTAACAGCTCCTTAGAAATGTTAATGTAATGCTGTTTTTGGTCAATATTGAGCAAAAATCGAGAAGACGAGCCAAAACACGTGCAAGCAAAGCAACTGTCAAAAATTAACTGAACATTCAAAATAGGCGAACTTGTTGGCATAAGTGAGAGACATGAGTATCAACATAACGCCACAAAAGAATCGAAATTCGAATATACGTAACCCGCGGAAATTCAAAATTCGCGATACTTTTTGAACAGACCTCGTATAGTTCTGCTATTAAGGCATGTATAATATTATACGTCGGCCCGGTATGACATAATGATAATAATGAAAAAAATAATTTAGCAATACCAAATTTTTATAAAATTAATCCAAAAAGGTTAGCTTTGCTATTAATGTTTAAACTCATATTATCTCATAAATAGGATAAAGGAGAAATGATAGTTAATTAAATTTGATCAATTTAACTACATTAAAAATGCATATATCTATTATCTCTATATGAGCTGTAAGCTCAAAAGCTGATCTAGGTTAAATGCATGAAAATATATCTTATACATTGAAATTAGCTTATGAATATATATCTTTCAAATATGTTATACACAAGTCTATAATTCATATATTTTTTTATAAATATTCAAAAATAGATTGTGCTTTTATATTATATCGTATAGTCCCATTCGTTGATTAAAAAACTATATTACTGTCCTAATCATGAGAATTTTCGATAACCTAATTTAAGTATAATCCATTTGATATCATCATGAACAATAATTTTTAATTTTTTTTTGTGGAGGCATATATTCAAAAAATTATAAATTTATCATCTTACATAAATTCTTATATGATATTTAATTAAAAAAGTTACCAATTTTATTTTAAAAAAAAAATTTCATTTTAAAAATTATTACTACTAATTTTGATTAACCAGATGCTATGTTATTTCACATTAAATAAAGAGAGAAAAAAATATGAAACAAATTAAAATAAAAGTACAAACATAAATGGAAATATGAAACTATAAACAAAAGTTAGTTTAAAATTGAAACATTGAAAACTCAGCACTGTTCCTTTCAATGTAATAAAATCTAATTAAGCGAATTTTTATTATCTTTCGAAACACCATAGAAATTCGAGAATGCTCATATTAAACTATGATTTTATGTGTATTTTATGATTCCTAATTTTATAAGTAGTCCTACTATGGCTAGCAAGAGTTTCAAACTAAAAATTTCCCATTCTACTCCACAAGTTTATCGTATATAGCTAACTATCTAGAAGAGAAGGTAACAAAATTTAAACATTTGGAAAGGAAAGGTGTACACGAAACTCCAACAAAAAAGTCGAAATTTAATATCTTGTGTGAAACTTTCAGAATCTATTATTGAAAACATCACAATAAAAGCAATTAACTTAAAAAAATCATTTCAAAATGTGATCATTTCGATGTTATTTTGTGTAGTTCTACAAGAAATTCCAACAATAACTATTCTGGAACTATCGTTTGTGGTTGGTTAATTTTTACTGAAATTTCTTTCATTATGGAAAAAACAAAATTTTTGATTTAATTTCTCTGACCTTTTATTAATAATTTTGATGAGCAGCTTAGCATTTTTCATAATTTTTTATTAAAATTATATTGTTTAATTTTTTAGACCAAAAAAATATATTTTGGTTATTAGTGAAGTCGGGAGGAAGGAGTAGCATGGAAATGGGAAGAGGAGAAAGGAAGTTAACGAACGTGAAGTTCTGTAGAAGCATATATAATTAAGACCGTACCCAAAGGACACAATTTTAAGGCATTTTTACGTAATAGCATTGCGCTAGTGTTAAGTAGCTCGAAATTCGCGTAAAAATTTGTGACAGTTTGGATGGGGAAGTTAGGAATGGTTTTATAAGGAAGAAATTAATTCAAAATTAAAGAAAATTTTTAAAAAATTCAAAATAAATGGAGTGGACCGCGCACTCCTGTGGGAGAGGCATAAGGTGCTGTGTTCCTCTCTTCCTGGGCATTTCCCCGAAACCTCGTGTGACACTTCTAGGCCTATAGTTTTCAGTGCCCCATTTATTACCACGACAACGATGACAAACCTCTTCATATGCCCGTGCTGAAAAAAAAATCTAAGCTCTCCAACTTGGGTAAGCGGGAACTTGGGTAAGGAGGAACCTTAAAAAAAATAAATTAATTTATATTAATTATAAATTTATTTTGTATAATAATTGTATATTTTCAGTTTCCCAAAAATTAATTAAACCTAAATTTAAATTTTATCACTTTTCATTTAAAAATGTATTTAATGTGTACATGCCTATCCATTTCATGGTTTTGAAAAGACAGTTCTATCAGTTTAAAGTTGCCAACTTATGTATATTATTCAAAGAAACAGTTGTTTAGAATGAAATTTGCCATTTAATAAATAAATAATATGTTGTAATGCAATACCTTTCTATTGTACAAAGATTGTGATTCTGTCTTAGGCGCGTTTTGATTCTTATTTCTCGTTCGGTGCATACTATGTACGCCAATAAACAAAATTATCATATATGAGGTACTGAAAATCTACAAGTGACTGTTGGGAAGCCATTATATCCACAAAAAGTAACTGTCTGGTATGAATTTAGGTCTGAAGTTATCATTGGCACGTATTTTTTTTTGTTGAAAATTAAAAAGTAAAGAATGTTACCGTATATTCTGAGCTGATAACTGAATTTTTTAGCCCGAACTTCAAGATATTAATTTGGATCATATGTTATTCAAAAAATATGACGTCCAAAGCTATTGGGTGTATGCAAAAGTTTAGACCGTTTTTTACATATACAATTAAACATTTTTTTTTTAGATTTGTATTATTTATTTAATCAATTATATAATTTCCATCCGTTCTTATAACCTTCTCCCATCTTTCTATCAACTTATTAATACTATTAGTGTAAAATTCCGTGGATTTTGATGCGAAAAATGTGGTAAGGGATGTTTTTATCTGCTCTATTGTATAAAATTTTTCAGTGATCGGAATAAATGAAAATCGGAAGGAGCAGGATCTGGAGAATTCGGTGGATGCTCGATAACATCCCAATTTAACTCATTCAGCTTGTGTTGGGTCATCATAGCCACATGTGGTCGCGCGTTGTCGTGATGAAACACTACCCCTTTTCTGTTTACCAATTCTGGTCTATCCTTTTGAAGGGCGATGTTCCATGTTTCATAATTGCTGACAATATCGTTCTGCTGTTGTCTGATTGCATTCCAAGAGTTCAAAATACACAATACCCTTTTTTTTTGATGGATTTCGGCTTTCGAAGTTGTTAATGGGGCTTGTCCAGGTATCTTGTCACGTTGTTGTACACGACCCATTTCTCATCTCCCATTACCAAACGATGCAAAAAAGGGTCATGTTTTTGCCTTGCACTCAAAGCAACGCACGTTGAAACACGATCCAATAAATTGGCAGCCGACAATTGATGAGGTATCCAAACGTCGTCACGCGAAACCATCCCCATACGCTTCAAATTGTTTGGTTGACTCCCATTATCGACGCGATCTCCCTGGTGGTAAGACGTGGATTGGTGTCAATTATGACTTTTAACTTGTCGTCATCAGACTTCAATGGCCGCCCGGTACGTGGTTTATAAATTGGTGAAAAATACCCAGATCGGAATTTTATAAACCATCTTCGTACCTGTCGAACTTTGATGACATCCGCTCCATACACTTCGCAAATGTTTTTGGTTGCCACACTCGCGGTCTTGTCTTTACGGAATTCATAAAGTAAACAATGACGTAAATGCACTTTATCGACCGACATTTTGAAAAAATACAAGGGCTCTTCACTGTACTCTGGCCAGGCCAAAACTGAATAGAAAGTAGAGGGAAAGCATCCTTTATACAATGAAATCATTTAAAAGAAGATACTATTCATCATTTCTGAAGAAAAAAAAACAGGCATAACTTTTGCATACACCAATACAAAACAACACAAATTTTGTCTTTAATTTACCAGGTGTATAAGCTTAAATCCGCTGTTTGGTCATAAATGGCGTGAGGGAGCGTATTAAGCTACCATGGGCACGCCATATTTTTTTTTATGAGTTTGACATCTGTCAACATTAACTTTGTACAACAACATACATTTTTCCTTTGGTAATTATGTCTATGATCGCATCGAATGCTTATGGAGTCCTATGGTGATAGTGCTTTATCGGAAACAACGTGCCGAGATTGGTTTCATCGGTTCAAAGACGGCAATTTTGACTTGTGAGACAAGAAGTGTGAAAATCGGCCTAGGAATGTTGAGGACTATCAATTGCAGGCTCTCTTGGACGAAGATGATTGGGTGTTACTCAACCAGCCATTTCCATGCATCGGCGTGCCATGGGGAAGATTGAAAAGATCGGAAAATTTGTGCCGAATGAATTGAACGATAGGCAGATGGAGCGATGCCAAAACACATGCGAAGTCTTGCTCCCCAGACAAAAAGAAAGTCGTTCCTGCATCGGATTGTGACTGATGATGAAAAGTGGATATATTTCCAGAATCCTAAACGCAAGAAATCTTGGGTTGATCCTGGCCAACCATCAACATCTTCCCCAAGACCAAATCGCTTCCAAAGGAAGACGACGCTGTGGGTTTGGTGGGATCAGCAGGATATCAGCAGGGTATCGTCTACTACAAGAAGTTGAAACCTGGTGAAACTGTCAATGCTCACCGCTACCACCAACAACTGATCAAATTGTACCGTGCTCTACGTGAAAAAAGGACGGATTATGAACAAAGATATGATAAGTTGATTTTCCTCCACGACAACGCACCATTGCACATGTCAAAAATGGTCCGACACTACTTGGAGACACTCAACTGGGAGGTTCTACCCCACCCCGCTTATTCACCAGACCAGGCCCCTACAGACTACCACCTGTTTTCGTCGATGGGCCACGCGCTCGCTGAGCAGCACTTCGATTCTTACCAAGACGTCCGAATATGGTTGATGAGTGGTTTGCCTCGAAAGAGAGGGAATTTTTTTGGCGTGGTATCCACAAATTCCCCGAGAGATGGTGTAATTATATGAATTGCCCTCGAATGGGTAGGACTAACACGATATAATAGATCATTTATACAAAGAAAATTCTTAAATTTGAAAGGATTTTCAATCCAAAATCCGTCAAATAATGGTCGGATACCATCCCGAAATGTGAACAAAAAGTATCAAAAATAAACTTAAAAAGGATTAAGTTCTTCAAAGAAGTTTTGTGGTAGTTATTTAAATAATGTATATTTAATATATAGTGACAAAATTTTATTAATACAAAAAAATTAATAATTAAATTTAAGCATAAATTGGTTAAATTTAATTATTAATTTTTATGTATTAATAAAATTTTAATAACTCTACGAGGGTCAGTCAACAAGTACTTAGCCTCACCGCCCGATGGAACTGCTGTCACAAAAGAAATTTACCATCGTGCAGTACATTTTTTTAGTAGCCTACTGTCAAAGTTTCATTCGATTCCCTTTATTAGTTTTGTTTTGAGAGCCTTTGAAAGCGAGCGTGTCGGTCGGCTGCACAAAAATGGAAAAAGAACAATATCGTTCGGTAATTAGATTCTTGTTTTTGGAAGGGAAAACGCGCAGCGAAATCAAAGATCGCTTGGATGCTGTCAAGAATTGGTTCAACGAGTTTGTTCGTGGCCGCACGTCGGTTTTTGATGAGCCACGCCCAGGTGCCCCGAAAACGGCTGCTACGGAGGAAAACGTTAAAAAAGTCCACGATCTCGTGTTGGCAGACCGTCGATTGAAGGTTAGCTCAGACTGTGGGCATCGCAGTAGGAACGGTGCATCATATTCTACACGAAGAACTGGGCATGAGAAAGCTGTCGGCGCGATGGGTGGCGCGTTTGCTTACACCGAAAAACAAGCGCAACCGTGAGACCACATCGGCGACGTGTTTGGCGCTGTTTCATCGCAATCCAGCGGAGTTCTTGCGTCGTTTCGTGGCCGTCGACGAAACATGGATTCACTGGTACACACCAGAGACCAAGGAACAGTCGAAACAGTGGACTTCACCCGGCAAACGTGCTCCGAAGAAGGCGAAGACTGTTCGATCGGCCGGAAAGGTGATGGCCATCGTTTTCTGGGATTCACAAGGTGTGATCCACATCGCTTACCTCGAAAAGGGTAAAACAATCACGGGGCGCTACTATGCTGACTTATTGGGCCGATTTGACGTCGAATTAAAGAAAAAGCGGCCCCGCTTTGCGAAGAAAAAAGTGCTGTTCCACCACGAAAACGCGCCGGCTCACACCTCCGCCGTCGCCATGGCCAAATTGGTCGAATTGCGCTACGAATTGCTGCCCCATCCACCGTACTCTCAGATTTGGCCCCCTGTGACTACTTTTTGTTTCCAAACCTGAAAAAATCACTCGCCGGGAATAGATTTGGGTCGAATGAGGAGGTCATCGTCGCCACGGAGGCCTATTTTGCTTCCCCCGAGAAAATGTATTTTTTGGACGGGTTAAAAAAGTAAGGGCATCGCTGGGCCAAGTGTATCAAGCTTGAGGGAGATTATGTGGAAAAATAAATTGCCACTTTTCCAAAATTTTCATTTTTCTTTTGTAGGCTAAGTACTTGTTGAATAACCCTCGTAAGTCCTATAAATATTTTGTACTTTATACAAATCTCTTCTATCTTCGGGGTTATTTTCTTCTGTTCTAAAAATTTGGTTTTTATTTGATCAAAATCAAATAGTAAAAAAACAGATATTGAAAATTTAACTAATGGAAATGCTTTAAAAAAGGATATATACCATATGTAATCTTTTAATTTTCGAAAGCTTTCGCAATATTACCATTCAATTTTTGATAATATGTTACCGATTTGGCCTAAGACTAATTTAAAATTATATTCAAAAAATTAAAATATTTTATAATCTAGCTTGTACTTCAGCTTTGTGATAAAAAAAAGGTACCTCATCAAAGTGGATTTTCATTTTACTGGAAACTATCTTATTAAAAGTCGATTCTATTGAAAAATGTTATTTGTTATCAATAGATTGATTTATTCTAGGGCTTTATTAGAAATGGACATTTTGCCAAAGTGGCATAAAACCAAAATACTGCGGGTACTATCTAAAATACATTTTCATGAAAATAGGTTAAACAAGGTTGTGATAATAAATGCATAAAAAGAAATTGTATCAAAGACGTAGGTTGGTAGTATCATAACATCTTTTCGCCTACTTGTTCTCTGTCGGCTCGTCATTATGCCCAAATAAATTAGCTCCAAAAGGCTGTTGTATATGAGCACGACTACACAAATAATAATAAATAGCCTATGATGATGGATCAATAATCATCTAAGCAAGGTGATGATGAAAGAATGTTTTGGGGAAAAAACTTACCAATTTATTAGTTGAACATATTTCGAAGATGTACAAGCGGAGATACTGCCACATTCTATGTACTTTTAGCCTTCATTTTAGATATAATTCACACTATATACCCTCGGTAAAAATCGATACCGCTGATGATCATATTATTATTTGTCGATACCTTCAATAATTGGATCTTGAGGGTTAGGAAAACGTACAAAACTGATCATAATTTCCTGAACGATGAACCAAAGAACGATGATGAAATATAATTACTTGTGTCCGTTGATGCCAGAAAATTACAAATTAGAACAGAAATTTATTGTTTAAAAAGATTTGAATTGCTCACATTTGTCGGTCTATTTGAGGTGATAAATCGTGAAGATTCGATCTGATATCAATTTTTTTATTACCACTTATATTTATGCTGTATATCCGCATAAACATCTTTAAATATTGTCTATTTTCAGTAACGAATAGTATTTTTGTTTTTCCTCTCTCAGATTTTTTTTAATTCTAAACAAAGCTGCTTATTTAAAGATGGAAAGAGTAATGATGAAAAAAATACTTATGGTATCGTTTCATATAGTATTTAGCTTATTCGGGATTATACAAATTTAATACGCAACCACGAAATGAAATCTAATTATGTAAGAAATATGCTGAAGGTGCTCCCTCTAACTTGATTTTTCGTTCTGAGTTGACTGGGTGGCGGCTAGTTGGTTGATGGTTCGTCTGTCGGTTTGTATGTGATCTCGCAAAGATCCCACAAATGACATTAGGATTCCTTCCACAGACCCAGAGATGGATGACAGCTTAAGGTGCCAGCTATGGTGGGTCTTAATTAGAGTATCAACACATTGAATTAAGATTAAGTCTTCAAGACCAGTTTTTCTATTCATCGTCGATTTTTGAACTTCGTTTCACTTTCTGCTCTTGCGTCGTTCAATTTCAAATGCATCTCATCCATCTACTAAGTATTGTAGTATATATGAGATTTAAATCATCAAATCTTTGGGCCCCGTATTTGAAAATGTTCTCATGTTCATCTCATACGGATGATTTCTTTTTATCCTCTGTGATTATATTGAAATAAAGACCCAATACTGTCTAGGTTTTGATTTATTTATTCAACTTATTCTTGTTGTGCTAGGAAACAAAAATTACAATCGTTCGAGCAGTTCTATTATTATTTGGTAATATGATGGATTTTAGATTTTTTTCTCTTTAAATTTTTTATTATATTCGATATTTTGAGTACAGACAATCAAATATAATAGATTTGAGTCATAACTTTCAAGCTTTGCCTTTTTAGTTTTTCTATAGAATAAATTTGATGATTTTCTATTATATTCATCAACTATTTAGATATGTGGTAGGAAAAATATCATTTTGATTTTCAATATAAAATTATAATATGCAGTTTTTTTCTCTCTCTTTTAGAATAGTTTATTTACCAAAAATAATATACAAAATTTCAAGCTGAAAGTTAGCCTACTGAATATTTTTATATGACTTGTACTCATAAGGATTGGAGAAGGATTTGAATTAATTTTCATTCCATTTTTTTAGTCCATATTAGAAATTCTTTATATTCTCTGACAAAAGCAGGAAATATATTTTTTCATAAAAACAATTGTAAAAAGGCATTTACCCGGATTTTGGGAGGTAGTTCTTAAGTGCTAAGAATATTTTCTAATAAGAGTTTTTCAGATGCTCAGGGAAGCTTAATGAAATTATTAAAACAGTGAGAGCTCTTTTGAGCTCAGTTGTCGATTATGATTGAAGCTGTTGAATTGTCCTAGAAAAGGTCAGAAAAAATGGCTTTTACTTGTCAGATCGGATATTGCAGATACTTGAATGCTCAAACATGACAACGCCCAGATAAGAGATTTCTCTAGTTCCGCAGACCCCTATTCACTTGAACTACAGTCCGTGTGACTGTTTTGTTCACCGAAATAAATAAACAGTTGAAAGGATATTATCTTGTTACCATCGTTAACATCCGGAGCATTATAGCTGAGAAATTGAAATCGTTTGCAGTTAAAGGTTTTGAACACTGCTACGAAGAGTAGAAACAACGCATCCTACTATTAAAGATATAATGCTGATGTAAAAAACAAATTTAAAAAAGTCTCATTACTTTTTGTTTCAGACACTTTTCTCTCTTGTCATTAAAATTAGATTGTCTGCTCATATTACATAAGGACGAATATTTATCGTCTATCATGAAAATTAGTTAGGAGCTTGATTAAATCTCAAATGAATAGTACACTCCTAATTTTCAATTCAAAGTGGTTTGTAATATTGTGAATGATAACCTATGAGATTCGTTTAGTAGAAAATTACTTGCAGAGGCGTCCCACAGCGGCACAATTCAATCAATTAAACGAGATCATAAATCCCAGTGAAATGGTCAGTGAGCCAGCACTACTGCCAATCCATAAACTATTCTGTCCACTTCAGCTGACCATCATCTATCTATTCAAATTGGGATGCACACATAAGAGCTGTTCACAATCGTAGGCCATCTTTTGTGACAACTGCTAATTCTGTTGTGACTGACCGGTTGAGCACTGTCGAAAACGGTCTTGCCCATGAAAATACATCTTGGATGGTCAGTTCGTAAATATGATAATCCGTGTGAATATCTCAGTCAGTTACAAGCATTAACCAATTCTTCTGTAATATATTTTTGTGAGTCTTTCTTTACCATTGTTGTCTTATTTATACACCATGAAAGTTGGAAAAAATCATTTCCAAATTTCTTTTTTTACATTGTTATTTTTATGAATATTTCCATATTCTCTCACTTTCATTAGTAAATATTATTTTACATTTGAAATCAAAAATTTTAATTTTTTCCGAGCATTAAATATGATTATTTTATGATGTATACATACCCACGCAAAATATATCGTGTGAAAGTATATAAAAACTCTATAAGAACAGAGTATTTTTTATTAATTAATTATTTTTTATTTTCATTTTGATGGATATATACTATTTTTAACTACACAATTAGTTTTGTAAAATACTTTTGATGAAAATGTTGATTAGACTTGTGAATGTGAAATGCGATTTTATTCATTCCGCCAAAGAAATGAGCTTTCGATAATTTATGGTATCGTTTGATGAGAAAAGAATATCAACTAAACTAAAATTTGGAAAGATCCTTGAAGAGAAAGTATTTAATCTCACTTGATTAATATTTATTATAAATAGCTATAGTATGGCCATTTGGAATAACACTTTAACAAATTGCTCAGACCAAGGACTTTTTACATGGACTTAATACTAAAAGTAGTTGCAGACAAATATTAAATTTTAGAGTTTTATGATATTGTATAAAATGTCAGCCTCAAATACGACTTAAAAATTAAGTAAAAATAAAGAAACAGCCCCAATTTATCGATACTGAGAAGTCTGTGTTTAGGTTGCATAAGTCTTGAGTGTTAATGCAGCCATTTAGTTGTCTTCAAATGGCCTTAGCTAGAGTTTCACTAAAGCTTTCACATTTATAGATACGAGGGTCGTTCAATAAGTCCTTAGAAAAAGATGGAAAAAAACTATTTATTAAAAAATTTTTTTTTTATTTTTCAACATAATCTTCTTTTAGTTCTCTACACTTTTCTAACCGTTTTTCCAAAAATTTTATCCCGTCCAAAAAGTAGGATTTTGGAAGTTCTGCAAAATACTCATCCGTTTGAGCAATGACGTTCTCGTTGGAAGTTAACCGTTGTCCGCCAAGCCATTTCTTCAGATTGGGGAAAAGAAAATAGTCACTCGGGGCCAAATCTGGTGAATAAGCGGGATGCTGCAACAATTCCATTCTCAATTCCACAATTTTGGCCATGGAAACAGCGCAGGTGTGCACACGCGCATTGTCCTGATGCAAGAGGATTTTTTTCATCTTCAGATGGGGGCGTTTCTCTTTGATTTCCTCGCTCAACCGTTGCAATAACGACGCGTAATACGCTCCTGTTATTGTTTTTCCTTTTTTCAAGTAGTCGATAAAAATGATACCCTGCGAATCCCAAAAGACCGTGGCCATCACCTTGCCGGCCGATGGCACAGTTTTTGCCTTCTTCGGAGCCCGTTTACCCTTAAAAATCCACTCTTTGTTTTTGGAGTGTAGTAGTGTATCCAGGTTTCGTCCACAGTGACATATCGACGAAGGAATTCGGCAGGATTGCGATGCAAGAGTGCCAACATACCCTCAGAGTCCACTACACGATTGCGCTTATTCTCCTCTGAAAGCAAACGCGGCACCCATCTTGCCGAAATTTTTTTCACAGACAATTTTTCATGCAAAATTGAAGCGACTGTACCTTGTGATATGCCCGTGGCCTCAACTAATTCGTACACTTTAATTCGCCGATCGTTCAAAATCAGATCGTGGATTTTGTCGATGATTTCAGTAGTAGACACCTCAACTGGGCGTCCTGAACGATGTTCATCTTTTGTGGATGAACGGCCACGTTTAAATTCATTCACCAATTGTAAACCGTCGCAAACACAGGTGCAGATGTGCCATGAACTGCATCCAACTCGGCTTTGATTTCTTTCGGGCTTAAGCCTTTCAAATGGAGATGTTTGATGACAGCCCTAAACTCGCTTAAATAAATATCGTTAACTTTAATCGATGATAGAAATTGACCTACACTATGCATCGAGCTGAAATTTTGACAGCTTTCCTATCAATAATGCTACTTACAAAAAAAATCTTTACCTACACTACGAGCGCAATTTTTTGAATTTTCTAAGGACTTATTGAACGAATAAAAACCAAGTGACTTATTATAATTAACAAGAGGACTTTTTTTTAGTCAAATTTAACATTTAGTCAAATGATGTTGTCCTTAATTTCTAGAAAGAAGATGAAGAATAATCCAAAGTTCTTTCCTTTATAATATAAGAAAAATTAAATAGTATTTAATATTCCATACTATTTTATTTATAAAAAAAATGTCATAATTTAAATTATTTTTTTATTATTAACCAATATTCCAATTTTTTTTTTAAATTCAAAATTCTATCATGACAATACTCTAATTTTATCATAAATTTGAAATGGAATGCAAAATATCAATAAAACAAATTTTTGATATTTAATAAGGACATTTATAATAATAGATATAAGAACCACATTAAAATGTATAAATTTCTAAATTTTTAATTCCTCTAGAATACAAGGCTTCTAGAGTTAAAAATGGATTAAGTGAAAGTAAGCTTCCGAATTTGAAAAAAAAAATAGTTTCATGAGAGGCTTTTCCTTTCAATAAGCTTACAACATTCTACGACATGACTGTATATATAATCCAATATCAAAAATAGTGCACGTGTTCCATTAAACCGAAAACAATCACATTACTTGCGTATGTTACCCAACATTTTGATAACTAATTACCAAAAATCCACCCAAATTAGGCGAAAGTCTAACGAAAAAAAAGTACACTCGAAATTTCTTGATACAACATTAAATCGGCGTTTTTTTTTTAAAATATAAGTACGACCATACATACTGGACTATATCATTCGTTCAAACTGTAATTAAAAAAAAAAACCTGCAAATTATGGACATTGCCCAAAAACCCACAAAAAACAATCAATCATCGATTTACTAGCACTATAGAGTGTAACAAACATTTCTCCAATTTCGAGATTATTCCTATAACATCGACTAAACATTATGTTGGAAGTAATCTTAGATTTATTATTATTTGACGTATGTACTCGTATTAAAGTATATAATATGTAAAAGTATACTCGTATACTCTAGCTTGTCAGCTTCCAAAATAATATCAAAGTTAAAAAAGCACTTACATTAACAGTTAACTTATACCCTTAAGACATAATTCACCATATTTGTAGTCCGAAAAGTAATGTTATACACCCCTCCTCTTCTTAACTTTTAACTTTTGGAAATTTTTCCCATTGATTTCTGTCACGTTTTATAGTAGATTTTTTTCGAAATAACAAAAAAAAAGTTTTGAGAAGGTCATCAAACTGTTCATAGTGGATTTAAAAAATAATTTAATTTTTTTTAATGTACATTAAGAATTTTAACAAAAGTTATTGAGGTCTAAAAACAATCTGGAATCAATTCAATTTTTCGATTGCAACCGTACTGTAAATCCATGAGATCAAGTGCATTTATTGTCTCAAAATTAGAATCGATTAAAAAATTCCTTATATTCACAGTGCACGAGCACACCATATAACAATTAATCACCATGAAGGACAAAATTCATAGGTGAGAATTTCAAATTCTCAAACCATAATCGAACCAAAAAAATTATCGAAATTAGGAAAAATCCCCTACACATATTCACATAACTAATACATGTAAATACAAATAATAAAAAGCCATAAAATTTGATAATAAAAAAAAAACAATTGACCTAATCTTCTAATAAAATTCAATTAAAATTACAAAATTCTCTAAAATGCTCACCTTTTTTAATTGACCACCACCAACACAATCAAAATCAATCACGACTCGATTAGATTGGAGGAGGTCACACATATCATGTTGCTCCATCCCCCAGAAATTAGATTGAAGCAAAAAAAAAAAAACAACTATTAATAAGCTTTAAATACTGTAGGAAAAAGCACGAAGAAAATGTATAAAAAAAATTGTGAGAGAAAAAAATTGAAACCAAAATGAACGGTGGTGTGTCCAGTTAAGTTAGTAGGCAAGTTGTCGAGCGTGCTTTTCAATTGAATTCGTCACAATCTTTTAGGTCCTCTTTAGTCTAAGACGCCGTTGCAAAGATGTTTTCAGCTTCTTTGGCTAATCATCATAGAAGAGACGTGGTAGAATATCATAACATGATAGGAAAACGGAAAACCATAGCGGTGGATTAACATAAAAGCTTTTTCCTCACTAGTCCGCCGTTTTGTATTTTCGTGTTCCATCTCATTATCGCTAAAATGAATTAACTACAATTCGGTGGTTAATCCATTGATAGCCCCACTTGAACTCTATGGTGTAACCACTGTGTCCAGGCGTTTATATCTTTACTACCTGAAGTACTCGTATAGAACGCGTGCACTAATATTGCTACCGCCATCATGGTCATCATCATCGTCTGACAACAGAATCCAATTCGAATGGACCAATATTTTGAACACTGAACTGCTATATACCAACGACATGACTAGCTTTAAACAAGAAAAAATTCCAAAAAAAAAAAAAAAAAAAAAAAACAAAATGACTGGCATCACTCCAGCCAAACTTCTTGGATTTGAACTGAAATTGAAGTTAAACTCCGACGTTTGGTTGATGAGACGTACAAAAAAGTGGGTTACACGCCTTTTTACACGGCCATTTAATTACATTACAACAATTGCGATTAATGCGAGATAACACCACCATCAATATACAAATGTGTTCAATGTTAGGATACTGATCACCGATAGTTGATGGTTGATGGTTGGAGTCTGATGACTGACGACTGTTTATTACCCGCCATACACAAATTGCTGCTAAATTTACCATATTTTTTTCCTTCTTCTTCCACTGGTCGTTGTCTATCCGCCGTAGTTTGGATAGCTTCTTTGACAACTGGTGCTACTTTTTGTTCCGAAAACAATAAAAATTTAAGAAGCACTTCATGCAGCAGATCCATGGTAAGTGCTTGAATATATAACCAAATCCACATAGCGTCTGATACACTTCCTCCTAGCCACAATAGTTATATTCGGATACGTTTGAATGGACGACCAAGAAAAAATTCTACCATTCTGATCTTCTGATTTTCGACAGAAAGGTGAGAATTGGGCATTAAATCGATGGAATCTAATCCGAGAAATTATTCATGATGAAAAAACGTGATGACCACAAAACTTTTTCAATTTGATACGGTTTTTGCGACAGAGGGTGATTAATTTCAATTCGTTTTGTTCACGTACTCCATAAACGGGTAATTCGTATTTTGACAACTACGTAATAGAATGAAAGGAATTTCAGAGGAAAGGTTAATTGTTAAAAAAATAATAATTCCATTAATAACTGCATATATGAAATAATTAATAAACTTTTGTATTTACTTATTAGAAATCCAGAATTACAGAAGAAAGTAGGAGAATTTTTTGGAATTTCTACTATTGAAAAATAATAATTTTCTCTTTTTTTTCTATTTTTTTTAATATAAAAAAAATAGAAAAAAAAGTTAATTATTATTAATAATAAAATTTATATTTTTTTTTTAAATAAATATTTTTACCATTCTTTGGTACTTAACAGTTGTGTTTATTAATTCGTGAATCTTGTTAATACGTGTATTATTATGTCCAATAACAAAAAAATGTAGCTTAGGTGAGCTTTTCTGAGTAGTTGAGCTTATTTTGTCCAAAACTATTTAGACATTATAATATTTATAATATTCGCGATTACATTTTCAAAACTGAAAATCAGTTACGACCTTAAATTCTAAATATTGAATGGTATACAAATATGAAAGATACTCTTAGATGAAGTGACTTTTGAATTAGTATTACCGCTATCGAGTAATATCAATCGACTTTATGTTAAAATCTCCATAAAAGATCGCATTAATATTTGCACAAAATTCAGGTGATACAGGACCTATGACACAGAGATCATATGTACCGTCGGAAATGGAGTGAAAACGTTTTAGAGCCTAATAGACAAGACGCTGATTTTTACAGGAAATTGATAATGAGTGACAAAGGCCATGTTGTATTAAGCGACTTTGTTAATAAACCAAATAGCCGCTAACAAGGACCTCAAACTCCAAAGGTTATTCACGAACTGTTTTTCGTTTGAATGACTGTATAGTGTAGTGTTTGTTCCGAAGGTGTCGTTGGTGCGTATTTCCTTGAGGAGACTCCTGGAACTGCTATTTCAGTAATTAGTGAGCCATTCATGGATATTCTACATAATATTTTTAGTATTGAATTTGACTAATTGGAGTTTTGATGATATACGAGGTCTGTTGAAAAAGTATCGCGAATTTTGTGTTTTTTTTTCAAAAATTATTTATTTATTCATGAATATCTATTTTTTCCCCTTCAAAGTAATCTCCACCAGATTATATACACTTCTGCCAACGTTTATTTCCAATCCTCGAAGCACTTCAAAAAATCATTTTCTGTGATCTTGTTCAGCTCCTCCTTCGATGCCGTCTTTATCTCCTCAATCGTAGCGTAGCGTCGTCCTTTCATGGGGCTCTTCAGTTTCGGGAACAAGAAAAAGTCACAAGAGGCCGGACTTGGGGAATACGGTGGCTGTAGCATTATTTGTGTGTTGTTTTTGGCCAAAAATTCACGCACAAGCAACGATGCGTGGAGCAGGGGCGTTATCATGGTGCAAAAGCCAATTTTTGTTCTTCCACAAATCCGGGCGTTTCTGGCGGATTGCTTCACGCAATTTGCGCATAACTTGCAGGTAATATTCCTTATTGACCATTCTACCTTGTGGCAAGAACTTATGAATGAAAAAAATCAATGTTTTCGTCTGTTGTTGACGTGCTCGGGCGTCCGGCACGCTTTTCGTCGGTCACATCTTCTCGGCCCTCTGAGAACATTTTGTACCACCGATAAACATTGCTTCAGTCCAAGGTAGCTTCATCATATGCCACAGTTAATATTCGGAATGCGTCCGCGCAATTAATTTTGTTTTTCACACAAAATTTGATATAGATTCTTCGATCCTTTTTTTGGAATGAGCAATAATCGAAGACGAGCCAAAACACGTGCAAGCAAAGCAGCTGTCCAAAATTAACTGAACATTCAAAATGGCCGAACTTGTCGGCATAATTGAGAGATATGAGTGCCAACATAACGCCACAAAAAATCGAAAATTGAATATACTTAACCCGCGAAAATTCAAAATTCGCAATACTTTTTGAGCAACCTCGTATGGTTCGAACAGGATGCCATGACGACATAACTGTACAAGCGACATAATTGTACTTCCTTATTTCTACTAGGACATAAAATGTCCTAGTAGAATTAAGAAAGTTACCATCTTAAGGAGGTCAAATCTTAATATTTTGAAGGAAGTTTCCGTCTTAAGAAAGTTAATCTCGTATAGTGAGTTTTTTGATGTCGTAGAACTTCGGATAGGGTTAGGTGTCAAATCTGCTGACGTCTGTCAAAATTTGTTAATGACCTTACTAAGTATAGTTTATAGTTTCATCGTGGATAGACTGATACTTGATTACCGTTTATAAATTATTCAAATTTACATCAAAGTCGTTTAATTTGTAGCACGCAAAATTGCGTTTATTGATGGGGCTCATTTTATTTGCTTATTACGAGTAGTTTTATTAAGAAGCAAAATTGTAGCTCTTGGAATGAGACAAATTCATAAATGATATAAGAGACATTATTGAACCCACAAATATGCACTGTTTGATGAGGATTGCATGCTCGGTTCCTATTTCTTCCAAATTCAGGATGGAGATCACATTACGATCAATGAACTGCAATAGCAGGTCATAATAAACAAATTTTTCTTTAAAAACATTGAAAATATAGACCAGGGGATGTTGTGTGGTATCGATACGATACCACATCACTACTGCGTGTAAATTTTGCAAGACCGTATATTTATTGAGGACACGATTTAATGTGCAATATTATTAACGCTTCCGATTTGAAACTGAAAAACCAGCAACATTTAACGGCTTAGAAGCCAACACTGAGTGAGTTATAACTAAGATAGCGCCGAATTTTGTATTGGTAGCTAATAATTTGGTAATTTGGAAGATCTTCGCCAAGAACAGCCGTATTGATCAAATGTCCATAATCATTTTTTATCACTAATGGCAAGAAAATATCTTTCTAATAAGAAATTCTCTTTAGAGTTGTAATCCGGTATTATAAACTATACAAAAAGGGATGTAAATTTTTTTGATATTTTAGCACGAAAAAGAGCTTAGATTAAAAATTCTGAATTAAGTAATGATAATCGAAAATTTTTTACACACATTTTATACCTACTGAATTATGGTCCTTTTTTTTATTTTTAAAAATTTTTTTTAAGTGGGTATCTAATCACTGATATATTAAAATTTACTAAAGCAAGCAAGTACTTTTGAATATTTACTGATAGAATCGGCAAACTACAATAGATAAAATGTTCAATTAATCGTTAAATAGAATTAATTCGATCACGTTTGTTAGTACATAACAACATAACAATTAATTCAAATTATTTTCAAGGAAATCGATAATACAGTCCTTGTAACGTGATATATTTTTAATATGATTTCGTAATTCCTAATTCGAAATTTATTCACATTTGTTAAGAAAATCCCATGGTTCATAAAACTGAGAAAAATCCCAAAAACAAAACTAACATTTTTGTCGAATACTCTTGCTCATATATACAATCGAAGATTGCTTAGAATTATAGGTTTAGAGGTGATCTACGATTCCAAAAATATATTTCCAGTATTTCGATTAAACACAGTTCGATGTAGACCTCACAAAATTAGGTATCAAGTCATCAATTTCATTTGGAAATATACGAACTTTTTTTGTATTGTTGTGCCCAATTTCTACCTCAACGATAGTTCCTAATCTATAATTATTCATGGGGAAAATTTCTGAAGAAGGAAATAATTTCAGATTTAATTGTATTTTCTAATACTTTAATATTTTCAACCACTACATTGAAGAATCATATTAAAAATATTTTGAAAATACATTTCACAATTTTTAAAAATTTTACTTTTCGAAAAAGTATTCTAAATGTGCTAATATTAGTGGACTAATAGTAGACAAATAATTTTTTTTTTTTTTTGGCGGGATTAAATCAAATAAAATTTTAATGTGTAAATTTGAAAAAGTATAATTTTTGGAGAAATTTTCCTAATAGTTCACATTTTATAACTGCAAAAATATCGTAGTATTGGTAGAAATACAACAAAAATAGTTGAATTGGGAGTGTCTGATTCCATTTTTGTATCCGCCCTCATCCGGAAGAAATTCAAAACATCGAAAAACAACCTCATTGATTATAGTTTATTAATTTTGAAGCTGGTCATTGTAGATACTATATAATTTAGGATAGTTTTTGCGCTTCTTGTAATTTTTAACACACTCTCAATATATTTTATTTTTGATTAATAATCAAAGTTAATATTTTTGATAAAACCTTATACAATTTCTTCATTTTTTTATCGATTTTTAAGACATTCTGTTTTACTCGGAAGACAAAAATATTAATTCAGTTAAAAAATATATGCTAAAATAAAAATATAAGAAAAATTATTTCAATCTGAAAGCTCATTAATGTAAAAAATCCCTTAACACCATCTTGAAAAATGATATTTAATGAAATTCTCAACGAGAGAAGACAAGGACATAAAAACTTTTGTTTTTTGTGGCATATTTTACATTAAAATTTACCTTAATGCCTATATAAAATTCAGAAATTTTTCGTTAACCCTAAAATTTTATTCGACAACGGAAATTTGGCTTAAAACTTTGTAGTGCTGTATTTGAGCTGGATATGTCCTTGGTCCGTATTTCTTTGAGGATACCCCTTTTAATGCTGTTATGGTGCCTGGTGGGTAATGTAGAGTGATGCAATAGAACTTTTGTAGTCGTGAATTGGACCAATTTCGACTGATGTTATCTGTACTAATTATTTAGAAAAGTGGTCATGTCAATTTCACTATCGCTTCACATATCTTAGCACTACCGATTTATATCCAAGAAGTATCCCTAGGCTACGTTAAGAGGACAGAAGACAATTAAACAACATAAAAACTCATATGCATTGAAATTAATTAAATTAACAGGGAAAAGTGTAAAAGGGTGTTAAAAAATGTTATCAAAAATTCAGATATTTGATACAAGGATAGGGAGCGGCTATTTTGCTCATATTCTTTTTTTTTCTATATATTTTCCAAGTTTGTTAAAATAATTTTGGTTACACAAAAAAAATTTATGAACTTATCTTCAGTACACCCTGTACTTACAAGAATAGAAACAACACTTTATGAACAGTTACACTTTCTAAATTAACCTTAAAAAGCCAACTCAAACTTAAAAGTACTCATAGTTATTTAATTAATAAGGAAATATCTACAAAATCTATAGTCAAAATAAAAAATTGTATATTGAATAGGCGAAAAATTCTCACAGTTATTAATTAAGACAAACTGTCAAAATATTAAATAAAATGCCATTAAATAAACTAACAAAATGACATAGAAACTTATAAATATTATATTGTAGATATAGTCGTACATTAATGTGTACTTTTTTCATTTTTTAACCAAAAATACAACAAACAAAACTACATTTAATTGATAAGTAAATGACGAGGTAAGTAACAAAGAAGGCCAGGCCAACATAACATTGCTCTTAGATAAAAATTATATTTTCCCACAATTTGACATACTTTGTATTGTTTTTGTTTCATTTTTTCCTCTTAATATTCTATTAAAGTAGAAATTTTTTTAGATCAAACCTCTAATATATTATACTCGTAAGAAATTTCACATAGATTTGTACATTTTTTTTTTACTATAATTTAATAGAAGACAATTTAACGTAACGTGAAATTAAAATAACGAAATAGTGTAATGTAAAAAAAAAAATTTTTTTTAACAGAAAAACTCACCAAAAAAACGGAATGATTTTTCTTTTATCAAAATCCACCTACACCTTAATTCGAATACTCAGAAAGTAAACTGATGATAGTATAGGTAGTCAGTCGTATAAAAGGTCTTATGAAATGACAAAAAAAAACGTTGAAACTGGTGTCCAAATTGTACACATTTTGGCGTTTTTTTTTGCTTTTCAAACTACGAGCACTACTTGGTTAGGATAATTACTTTGTAGATGTTGAATGATAAATGCTATTCTATTTTTCTGGTACTTAAGGTAAATTTTGCAAGTAATTTATTTAGAATTTAGTACAAATCAATTAATTTTCGTTGGTTTTTTTTTAACTTGAACTGGTTTTTATATACAAACAAAAATTCAGTTAAATTAAATATTTAAAATTTTAGGTTTATGATTTCTCTATTATTATTCTATTATATCTTATTTCTTATTTTCCTGTGTTTAACACATACAATAGATACTAAAGGATGGTTAGCTACTTAGGATAAAACTTCAGAATTTTTTAGAATTTTTTAGTGAACTTTTATTTTTTTTTATAGAAAAGTGCGTATACTTTTGAGAATTTTACTACTTCTTTAATTTAATGAAATGTTAAATTAAGTTTTTAGCATTTTAGATTTTCTATTCTATTGTATTGTATTTATGTGAACCGTCAGAAATTAAAATATTAATTGGTTTTTTTTTTAAAAAAAAGAAAGCTTTAAAAAGGAATTCTCGGATCTAGAAGCTTAACAATGGAAGGAGTCCTAAAAAAAGGAATTGAGGGTTGTGTTATTCGCTTAAAAGTATGGAATGAGGGGGGAAGTGTTAAATTGAAAATCATAGAAATGGCATGAAGGACGATATTGATTACTGGAAAAATTTGGCAAAAAATATCTTTATTTCACAAAATAGTCTCCTTTTATCTCGATACACTTTTCCTAGCGATGTTCAATAGCTTCGATGCCTTGTTTATTGAAAGAACCTTCGAGCTCCTCAAAATAGCTATTAATTGAGTAATTTTTTTAAGTTTGGAAAAAAAAAATCCGAGGGGGGCTAAATTTGCCGAATGGGTTGCATAAAGAGGCAATCCTGCTTCTTCACGCTGAAGAAGATCATCTTGCGTATACTTTCTCAAATGGCTACATGAAAAAAACACTTTCTCAAATGGCTACATGTTTGCTAGCTTGCACACTTCCAGTCGACAGTCATCCATTACCATTTTGCGATGTTCTTTTTGGCAAATCGTACACGCTCGTTTAAACTCTGCCACCCAATATTTTATTATTGCAAACGAAGGAGCAGACAACTCCAGAGTAGAGCTTATCCCGGTGGGACTGAGACCTTTTAAATGAAAGTTTTGCAGCACACAGCTATGACCAATTTTTCCATGTTAAAAAATTCACTGAGAGCAAACACTAAACAATGCAGCGTTAATACTAAAATTGGTACCTTCGACCATAGTAATTTTTTTCAAATAACAACGCCATTTATAGGCAATTTTGAGCTATTTGCCCAGTCTATTTATCTACTTATGGTCGACGATGTTAAATGTCATTTGGTTAGTAAATGAGTTAAAGTGTATCAGCATGACCTGGAGCCCAAATAAAATCATTGTTTCGATTTGGCAACTGATGACCCATGAAAGGTTTCTAAGCCTATGATACTGTCGCTAAAAATTATCATATTGCTGTCTTAATTGCCCACTTTTCTCTATGCAATTAAAAACTTCTTTTTGGAAAGATTTCACACTTGAGTTCGCGATGTTTACGGCCAACCAGCTAAACGATAAAATAAAAAAAGTGTGAAATTACCCAATTCAACCACAAATTCAAGGAATACAGTGTCATATTGATGGGTTTTTTTGCCGTTTTGTGTTTACTGAGTGACATGACATTCTGAACTGCTCTCCTATCGACGATTACTAATAAAATCATAAAAAAGTGGAAGGATCTTTTGCCAACTCAAAGATCATTAAAAAAATATTAAGTGAATTTTATTTAAATATTAAGTAGATATTACTTATTTATAAAAGATGTTTAAGAGGACAATAGGGAAAGCTGAATATTTGAACTGATTGTAAATAAAAATACGACTGAATTTTCGACTGTAAATTCTGCTGAATATTTCGACTGTTTTTTCCTAAAAATATGACTGAATTTTCGACTGTAAATTCTGCTGAATATTTTGACTGATTTGTACTAAAAATACGACTGAATTTTCGACTGTAAATTCTGCTGAATATTTCGACTGATTTTTCCTAAAAATATGACTGAATTTTCGACTGTAAATTCTGCTGAATATTTTGACTGATTTGTACTAAAAATACGACTGAATTTTCGACTGTAAATTCTGCTGAATATTTCGACTGATTTTTACTAAAAATACTACTGAATTTTCGACTGAAAATTTCGACTATTAATTTCAACTGAAATTTTCGATTGTAAATTTTGACTAAAAGTTTAGTACGAAAATATTGTCGAAATGTTTCGACTGAAAAGTTGGTTGAAATTCTCAATGAAAATTTCAATTAATAATTTTGGTACTAAGAATTTTGACTGAAAATATTGACTGATGATTTCGAATGTAAATTTTATTAGGTTGTTGTAAATAAGGTTAATGCGGGAATTATATAGGAAATGTATGAGAGGATTTGAACCAGTTCCAATACGAATAGAGTTATTTGTATTAAATTCAAAATTTAGTGCTCCTCTAGGTCGCCTTCGACCTATCAATAGCATTGTGAAAACACAAAAGTGAGGGTATAGAAGAAGACCCCGTCCAAAAGAGCACATAAATGTTTATATTTTTTAATTTCAGGAATAGGTAGAATATCAATAGATATTGAACGATTTGGAACTTTATGTGTACTTCTGTCAATTTTTGCTGAGCGATTATGCTTGAATGACCGGCCGTGTTATTATGATGGAACAAGACTTTTTGTTTCGCCATCACTGGCCAGTTATCCTTGCTTGCTGCATTGAAATTATCCAAAGCTTTTCATAGAATTTTTCGGTGACAGTTTTTGCCTTCTTTTGATAGTCAAATGGAAATTTTTTTTGAATCCAAATAAACTGAAGCTTTAATGTTTTCTGCGAATGAAAAAGTCCCACCTTCAGTCCGACTGGTTTGACTACCTTTTCATTTCTAGGGTTAAGTGGTAAACCAATGTTTTATCAATAATATTAAAATCTCTTTGAAATCTGTCGGATTTTTGATAAATATTTTCAAAACAGTGGTTGATGTTCGGACTTGCATGCGTGTTTCCCTGCAATAATCAAATGTGGCACCATTTTTTGGAAAGCTTTTTTAGGCCTGTCATCTTGTCAAATATGAAGTACCCATTCATATAAGATGCCTTTTATATCATGCATCCTTGTTTGCTGATCTGACAAAACTACGTCAAAGAGTTTCGTGTGCTAGTCGTTTTTGGTCGTCCTGAACGTAGTTTATCAGATATGTAAGTTCAGTCGCATGTTAAATCGGGCATTACTTTTAGATTAAATAAACACCTTATGACGAGTCTGATTTACATTTTTATCATTTTCAAAATTATGAGTAAGTCACAATAAAATTGCATGGTCGTTCAGTTTGATATTTACAGATACAACCGAGTTGGCAACATAACAACATAAAAATATTTGAAAAACTTGTCCATCTAGTGGTGCAAAAAGAAAACTTTTCTCGTACTACCAAGCAGAATTTTAATTGTGTACTTTGAGTTGATAGTGTGATTGGTTGATTTGTAGATTCCTTCGTCCACCTCGGATAACGACGATATTCAAAATTTTTATATATTTTTTTCATTCTAAAAAATTTTATAGTATTTTTGCATTAAATTCTAACAGAATTATATAAAGTTTTTTACGAGATTCCATTTTTGTTATAAATAAAATTATATCAGGATAAGCAAGAGGAGATCAGATCTAACTACAATTATTACTGAGCTAATTGAGGGTAAATATTTTACAAAGTATTGTATTTTGCTTGATTTATTGAGTAATAATTATTCTACATTATTCATCTTTCTAATGGCTATTTTGATTAAGCACTTTTATTAAAAATAAAAATTTTCGATGGCACAGGCACATTTGTTTAGAATTTACTAAATTTTATAGACTATTTCAATTGATGGAATCGGTCATTTCAAAGTACCTTAACTAGTATACTTTAATTATATATTTACTGTGGAAATTATCAATTGCATCTTATAATGGTTTACTGAAATCACAGTTACCGAGATTTAACAGCATACCATAGATATGATTTTTGAGTATCTAATTTCAGTTTTTTTTTAAAACGCAGTACAATTGGGGCCAATTAAACTTTTGGAATCTCCATAAAATTGTGAAAACATAATAGAATTAGCATAATTGTAAATATATAATTTTAATTTATTTAGAAAAGTTTCGAATAAATCAACTTTTCTTCTAATACATTTTTTATTTGATTTAAGTCTAAAGTTAGATGAAATTTAATATTATATTTAATAAGTAAAATATGAATATTAAAATTTGGGATTACATTACATTTTATTTTAAACGAAAAAGAAGTCTCCACATTTCCGTTATGCAATAATTTGCTGTAATTATTTGATAAAATAAACCTCCTACTGGGCATATTCTATTATCACTTTCTGTATATCTTCCTCCAATCTCTATATGTAAGAATATAAAAATTGAATAAAATTGTTGGATTGAATTGCAAGCTTCAAGATATGAAAACAAAAATATTTTTACTTGTAGGATCACGAGTATTAGCGTTAAACAAATGTTTATGTTGATGTATTAGACACAAATCAATGCATCTCCAGACTGACTGAGCCGACATATTAGATGGTCTAATGTATCCTTAAGTGATTTACATTGACTACAAATTGATCGTTACCGGTATCATTTACGAGAAATATTTCACCGGGTACCATCATCATTATGTGTCACCTGCGGCACCAATTTTCAACTGGCTTTCTCATAAAAACTATCGTTTATTCTTCTTGTTTTAGGCAAGAAAAATTCAAAGACCATAAAAAAATTCTCTTCACACTAGTATCATTGCGCAAACATAGCACAGAATACTTATAATAGGTCTAGTCCGTCTTCTTCTTGAATTATTTACTCTTGTTAACTAAAATATTTCCAATCCCACAATCGATTGTATTAAAAAAAAATATGTATAATAAAAACAATAACAAAACAAGGAGTGAATAGAACTACAGGTAAATATGCATTGGACACAATCCCGTAGACATGCTTATATGAGCATATTCTACATGTGGATGTACAAAAATGTGGGTCTCAATTACTGTAGGTTGGGCCAAGTTAAGTTTACTAGATTCCCAATGGTCCAGGTATTATTGGTATTACCGGAGTGACTCTCCCGTAAGCAGATAGATACGGAAATGAGTGAGTATAACTCACATGCCGTTATGTAAATCACGTTTACCTTAAAATCAAATAAATAAGCACTGAAATTATAGTTGAAAAACAAATGCAAGATTTAAGAATGTATTCTTGCGAGACAAAATCAAGTAGGTAATAATAAGAGTTACTTTTAAAATGTTCACAGGTGTGAATTTTTTGTTTCTTCATCTTTTCGGATAATGTTTAAAAGCACTTATTTTTTTTTTTAAAAGTGTGAAGTTCTTTAAAATCTGAGAAGAACTATACGTTAATTGCGACAAATATGAATTATACTTTAGAAATAAATAAAAATTTGCCAAAGACGTAAATTAATAAAATAAATTTAAAATTTAAATTTGTTTTTAAAATGCCGGATGCAACATTAGTTTAACATAACTACTATTAATCGAATTAATTCCATTTTTGATAAAGTCATCACTCTGGTCAACAGAAAAGGTTTTATTCAGATAAAGGTTAAATTTAGAGTAACCAATAATTTTTAAAATAACACGGTACCTTATCATCTCACCATATATGTGTAGGTCAGGATATCAAAAGCAGGGTTCAAAGAAGTGGGAAAGCTGTCGTTAAACATTACGCAACCTTTTTTTCATATAAACATTAATTGTTTTAAGATTTATCACTTACATAACCCACTTAAAACAATAATTTTTTCCACAAATTCAAAAAGATTGTCATTATCAATTTCCTTGATGATATCTGAATTCATTCTTCACTCTTCCTACCCTCCACCCCTCAAGAAGGTAGGAATCCTTGGTTAAGATCAGAGTTGAGAGTGTCTATGTCCCTAATCTGTTTTAAAAGAACAAATACCGATTTATCCTTCTACAGCAATCTGTTTGTATAATCGTTTTGCTGTCATAGAACTCATTGGAAAAAACTTTCTATGGGGACAATTAGGACCATCCGTAGAGATTTTTGAGTCTTGCCACCTTTGAGGCTTTTTGCGGTTCATCAAGTCATCCACTTTTCAACAACATTCGATACAACCTGGTGAAAATCTTAACTTTTCTTGCCTCCTTATCAAATGGCATTTAAGACATTTATGTACTCAATACTTTTGGGTTAGGATGTTGAGTAAACATTCTGCTCTCACGAACAATTTCCTTTTTGGAATGGTTTTAGACGCGTAATTTCCTAGATCGCACTTACGCTACATTAAATATTTAAAAAATGTTTTGAAAATGTCAGTTTATTATCCTTTGACCATTTTCATTAAAGAATTCCTTTAAATAAATTACAATATAATATTCAATTTAATATTTAATGTTCTATTTAGCTAAAAGTTTGACTTGTTATCGTTTAATGACTAATTATTTACGATTAAGTTTCGGTACTTTAGGGCTTTTCGTAACCAGACCGTCTGATAGCCAGAACATACAAGTCATTCAACAAGGGAAACAACGTGCCGAGATTGGTTTTGTCGGTTCAAAGACGGCAATTTTGACTTGTGGGACAAGAAGTTTGAAAATCGGCCTAGGAAGCTTGAGGACTATCAATTGCAGGCTCTCTTGGACGATGATGATTGGGTGTTACTCAACCAGCCATTTCCATGCATCTGCGTGCCATGGGGAAGATTGAAAAGATCGGAAAATTTGTGCCGAATGAATTGAACGATAGGCAGATGGAGCGATGCCAAAACACATGCGAAGTCTTGCTCCCCAGACAAAAAGAAAGTCGTTCCTGCATCGGATTGTGACTGATGATGAAAAGTGGATATATTTCCAGAATCCTAAGCGCAAGAAATCAAGGGTTGATCCTGGCCAACCATCAACATCTTCCCCAAGACCAAATCGCTTCCAAAGAAGATGACGCTGTGGGTTTGATGTGATCAGCAGGGTATCAGCAGGGTATCGTCTACTACGAGAAGTTGAAACCTGGTGAAACTGTCAATGCTCACCGCTACAACCAACAACTGATCAAATTGTACCGTGCTCTACGTGAAAAAAGGACGGATTATGAACAAAGATATGACAAGCTGATTTTCCTCCACGACAACCAACCATTGCACATGTCAAAAATGGTCCGACACTACTTGGAGACACTCAACTGGGAGGTTCTACCCCACCCCGCTTATTCACCAGACCAGGCCCCTACCGACTACCACCTGTTTTCGTCGATGGGCCACGCGCTTGCTGAGCAGCACTTCGATTCTTACCAAGACGTCCGAATATGATTGATGAGTGGTTTGCCTCGAAAGAGAGGGAATTTTTTTGGCGTGGTATCCACAAATTCCCCGAGAGATGGTGTAATTATATGAATTGGCCTCGAATGGGTAGGACTAACACGATATAATAGATCATTTATACAAAGAAAATTCTTAAATTTGAAAGGATTTAAAATTCAAAATCCGTCAAATAATGGTCGGATACCATCCCGAAATGTGAACAAAAAGTATCAAAAATAAACTTAAAAAGGATTAAGTTCTTCAAAGAAGTTTTGTGGTAGTTACTCGTATTTAAATAAGGTATATTTAATATATAGTGACAAAATTTTATTAATACATAAAAATTAATAATTAAATTGGTTAAATTTAATTATTAATTTTTATGTATTAATAAAATTTTAATAACTATACAAGGGTCAGTCAACAAGTACTTAGCCTCACCGCCCGATGGAACTGCTGTCACAAAATAAATTTACCATCGTGCAGTACATTCTTTTAGTAGCCTACTGTCAAAGTTTCAGTCGATTTCCTTTTATAGTTTTGTTTTGAGAGCCTGTGAAAGCGAGCGTGTCGGTCGGTTGCACAAAAATGGAAGAAGGACAATATCGTTCGGTGATTAGATTCTTGTTTTTGGAAGGGAAAACGCGCAGCGAAATCAAAGATCGCTTGGATGCTGTGTATGGTGACTCTTCTCCTTCGATGGCGACCGTCAAGAATTGGTTCAACGAGTTTGTTCGTGGCCGCACGTCTGTTTTTGATGAGCCACGCCCAGGTGCCCCGAAAACGGCTGCTACGGAGGAAAACGTTAAAAAAGTCCACGAACTCGTGTTGGCAGACCGTCGATTTAAGGTTCACGAGATAGGTGAGACTGTGGGCATCGCAGTAGGAACGGTGCATCATATTCTACACGAAGAACTGGGCATGAGAAATCTGTCGATGCGATGGGTGCCGCGTTTGCTCACACCGGAAAACAAGCGCAACCGTGAGACCACATCGGCGACGTGTTTGGCGCTGTTTCAGCGCAATCCAGCGGAGTTCTTGCGTCGTTTCATGACCGTCGACGAAACATGGATTCACTGGTACACACCAGAGACCAAGGAACAGTCGAAACAGTGGACTTCACCCGGCGAACGTGCTCCAAAGAAGGCGAAGACTGTTCGATCGGCCGAAAAGGTGATGGCCACCGTTTTCTGGGATTCACAAGGTGTGATCCACATCGATTACCTCGAAAAGGGTAAAACAATCACGGGGCGCTACTATGCTGACTTATTGGGCCGATTTGACGTCGAATTGAAGAAAAAGCGGCCCCACTTTGCGAAGAAAAAAGTGCTGTTCCACCACGACAACGCGCCGGCTCACACCTCCGCCGTCGCCATGGCCAAATTGGTCGAATTGCGCTACGAATTGCTGCATCATCCACCGTACTCTCCAGATTTGGCACCTGTGACTACTTTTTGTTTCCAAACCTGAAAAAATCACTCGCCGGGAATAGATTTGGGTCGAATGAGGAGGTCATCGTCGCCACGGAGGCGATCGTCGCCACGAGAAAATGTATTTTTTGGACGGGTTAAAAAAGTTAGAGCATCGCTGGGCCAAGTGTATCGAGCTTGAAGGAGATTATTTGGAAAAATAAATTTCCATCTTTCCAAAATTTTCGTTTTTCTTTTGTAGGCTAAGTACTTGTTAAATGACCCTCATTCCACCTTTCGTACGGCTCTACATTCTTCTTCCACACCTTTTTTTTTTAAAGAAAATAATAATTTTGAAGATGATAATAAAGTGTAAAAATTCTTTTAAAAAAAACTTCGTACAGAAAAAAGGGGTGTATTTATTAAAAAAAAAAAAAACGGTGTTATAAGCTTTTGGGAATGTCTTCATTTATAAAATCTCACTAATCCTTAATAATCTAATAAATTCGGTGACAGACAAAACTTTTACAATTGGTAATTTTTCTACTATAGGTTATTTCTAATATATCTAATTCAAATATATTTTGTTTCTAAAAATAAAATATTTTTTTTGATACAGGGTGGAAGGGACTCAATGGCTCTATTCAATAATATCTCTGGCAAACACATTTTTTCGTGCAGAAGCGATTTAAAATGAACTCCGCATTCTCCAAATTTAACCGCTCCTCTGACCTATTTCTTTAGGGAATATTTGAAAGAAAAAGTGTATGTTAGAAAACCAAAAACCAACGCCCATTTTACAAAATAACATTCGCAATGAAATCGAGGGGCCATAACATCTGCAATTTTACTAAAGTTTATGGAATAAATGTTTTGGAAAGAGCAGAAAATGACTACCATTTGCGAGATATTATTTTTCATTTTTCATAATTAAAATTTCCCATTTTATTAAAATAATTATTTATCGCTTAAATAAAAATATTATAATTTCTATTCAAACCCTAGAATTCATTTTACATTACCCTGTATCAAAGAAGGAAATTTTTTTTTCTAAGACAACTTTTACTTATAATCGAAAAGTAAGCTTGAAATTATATTTAAGTTTATTAATAATAAAACAATTGAACTTTTTCACTGCTCCCCTGCTTCTTAAGTCCATAGATAAAAATAGGTAAAAACAGGTCAAAATTTATGATGAATATGAAATTGGTACACAGGTTAAAATGTTGTTTATGAAAATTAAAGAGCATATAGTAATAGCTGAAGCTTTCAAGATATTAAAAAAAAAAGAACAGAAATGATGATAAATTAGGCTAATTGAACGTACGACGGATTCCCATTTTCTTCTCGATCACGTGCTGCATCTATCTTAGCCTTATTCTATCATATACCGATTGTTGTGCCAGCGACCTATCAAGATATCGTCGTGAAGTCTAAAGAATCCTCAACTCGGTCTATCGTTTTATCTTTGGTAGTAACGA
The DNA here is from genome assembly GCA_958298945.1 of Atherix ibis. Taxonomy (NCBI): domain Eukaryota; kingdom Metazoa; phylum Arthropoda; class Insecta; order Diptera; family Athericidae; genus Atherix; species Atherix ibis. The sequence continues at coordinate 102,422,348 of OY282605.1, read as the reverse complement.
AATTTAGAAAGTGATGCGTGCAAAAATAATTTATTTGAATTCTTGAACGTTTGAATGCCTAGTCGTTGGATAGACAGATGGACTACTCCCAGAATCTGAGACTGCAGCTGAAGAAGCTTCTGTTGGTCATGTAAGTAGGTGAATTTCATTTAATTTTCTTCCTATTCGATCAGTCATGCCATGGACGCAATCAAATTCCATGCACGGTACAGGATGGAGGTCAATTTTTTTTTCTTTTGATTTTCTCATTGGATCAGTTCCATCTCATGATGGATATGCCATATGAGAAATTTTAATAATAAGCGCAGTTAATTACCTAGTCATTCCATTGCGTTATTGAGTATAGTAGATACGAATAAGTATAGGTATATTTATTGCCATATCTATGCGAAGTGGGTCAAAAGATTCAGTGCACCAAAATTGCTATAGCAAAAACATTCAGCCCGTCTGTAGCCAATTTGGATAGTATTGTTATAATTAAGTGCACATCTTGGAACCGTTCTAACCAGAGAGTTCCATTCGAGATTTGATGATGAATCAAACGTGTCCAAATGAAATTTCGAATTAAACAAATTTCCCTTACCTTCCTTCCAGTCTGTCTGTCCGCCTTGTAACATTTTTATTTTTCATTTTATATTTTTGGTGTCAATCATCTTTCTCTCGACTAATTTATGTTATACTTTTGTGACTGTGGTGTGAAAATTATGCAAAATTTATCATTCAACAAAAAAAAAGGAGCATCAATACTAAGACTTTATGTACACTTAAACTACTATAAAATACTAATATGTATGTACATATATTCGAACCGCAAAGCAATAGACTTTTACCCAGTTTATAACGAATTCACAAAACCTATTTTAAAAGCAAAAACATACCAAAACACCTTTATAATTAACAATATATTTGTATTCCCAATATTTTAATGTTTTCTTCTATCTTATAATAGAAAATACTGTTTTCTATTTGATTAATAAATATCATAAATGAATTTAGTATAACGGAAATGTCTTAACTTTGTTATAAAGCAGTTATTTTAAGTGTTTATTCAATTCAAATAATTTATAACAAAAAAGTACATTTTAAAAGTTTGCCTTTAGTACTTATCTTGAAATATGCATCAAAATTTTTATTTACTTCTTGAGTAACTTTTACTTAGAGTTCTAAAACTTAACAAATTTTCTCATTTGAATTAATTTAGTTTAAAAAAACTTGCGACATTTTGCAATTAACAGAAAAAAAAACTAAAACAAAATATCGCTTATTTGATAAAATTTTTTTATATAAAAGCTTTAACAAAAATTCGCAATTTATTTTTAAAGCTCCTCCACATCTTACGAGTACTATTGGGTTGTGCGGGAAGTAATTTCGTTTTTTTTTATAAAAATGAAAGACGATTTTCTTATAAAGTATTAATATTTTATTCAATTAAATATTGTTCAGTCTGATCCAATACGCTTTGCCATCTTTCTGGCAGTAGCATGATTCTACGTTTATAAATTTTCTTTTCTTTGCTGGCAAAAAATTGATCCAAATGATTTTTGACCTCCTCATTTGAATTAAACGTTTTACCGTCTAAAAATTTTTGTAGAGACCGGAACAAATGATAATCGGAAGGTTCTAGGTCTGGAGAGCTCTAAAAGCTTTTGCCGAATCAAACTTGTATGTGGTTTCGCATTATCCTGTTGGAACACTATTCCTTTCCTATTGACCAATTCTGTCCTTTTGATAACAGTACACTTCAGAATTGATCGTTGTGTTGCTCGGTAGAAGCTTAAAATAAACGATTTCTTTGAAATCCCAGCAAACAGATTGGCTTTCGAAGTGCTTTGAGCTGGTTCATCTTTTCTACTCCAGGATCGTTTGCGCTTAACATTGTTGTAGACAACCCACATCTCGTTCCCAGTAATGATACGCTTCAAAAATGTATCATTTTCTTGACGTTTGAGAAGCAAATCACAAACGTCAATGCGACGGCACAAATTTTGTTCCGTAAGAAGATGAGGAACCTATATATCGAGCTTTGAGATTCAACTTAGTCGTTTCAAATGATCATGTATGGTCGAATTTGAAAAATTTATTCTCTTACCAATCTCACGAGTTGTTATTCGCCGGTTTGTATCAATTAATGCCTTTTTTGTGTCTTCATCAGCTTCAACTGGCCTTCCAGAACGTGGTGCACCTTCGAAATCAAAATTTTGCAAAACAATTTAGGCACTGGCGCTCACTTTACACATCTTCTCCATATACATCGGATAATTTTTTTCTTGTTTGAACAGCATTTTTATCTTTTCTATAGTAAAAAAGTAAAATATACCGAAAATGTTTTTCACTTTCCATATTTAAAAGGGTATCAACCAAAAACTACTATGCAGAATCAATCGAATTTTTGTCACAAGGAAGCGTTGCTATGTTAGCTGTCCAAAGTCGGTTGTGAAAAAATACAATTAAATCCTTTATCGGGAAACAACCAAATTACTGTCCGGATAACCCAACATTACCCACATTTTTTTTAATCGAAAATAAAACTGCAAATATTATACATACACTTTTATAAAAATAATTATTTTTTTATAAAACAATATAAATTTACACATTGGTATAAAGTGAAATTTTGATAAGACGGCATCTGATAGTTGATTATAAGAAAAATAATTTAGAAAATTGAGTGTAAATAAAAAAAGAAATCGTACTTGGCATTTATAATGCTTTCTTGGAAGAGATATTCTTCCAAATAATTATGAATTTTAAGAAGATCTCCTAGGAAGAGCATTTAAGACATCTTAACATCAGGTGAAGATTTCAGTTTGCATTCCTAATTAGGAAATTATTATCATCTTCAAAGTCCTAAAGAGATCCTATTTCGTATGATAGTACCAATTTATGGATTTTTCGGAAAATAGGCTAATTTTAACTATTTATCTTAAACTCTTGGCCAAATTTGGAAGCTGGGTACTATAAATAATATATAGTTAGATTCATAAAGATGGCCATTTCTGATGCGTATTTAATAAGGAATTCGTGTAAAAGTTGTTTCGTTGTTTTCATTTGTTCAACTTAGTCCTTTCATTTTAGGTATCCCTACAAGAAAAAATCGGAAATGGGTAAATCTCAAAAGTGGCTGGGCCAATCAGCATAACCACTGTTCAGTCAAGGATCATCGATTATAGCCGACAAGTTCGGCCATTTTGAATGTTCAGTTAATTTTTGACAGCTGCTTTGCTTGCACGTGTTTTGGCTCGTCTTCGATATTTACTCAATTTTGACCAAAAACAGCGTCGTATTAACATTGGTAAGGAGCTGTTGGACTCTGTCCACGACAACAAAAATTTGATCCAGAGGGTCATAACTGGTGACGAATCATGGGTTTATGGTTATGACGTGGAAACCAAAGCTCAATCATCCCAATGGAAGCTGCCACACGAGCCAAGACCAAAAAGGACGAGCTAAGTTCGGTCGAATGTGAAGGTTTTCCTTACAGTTTTCTTCGATTTCAGGGGCGTGGAGCATCATGAGTTCTTGTCACAGGGTAGAACGGTCAATAAGATATATGACCTGCAAGTTATGCCCAAGTTGCGAGAAACAATCCTCAAGAAACGCCCGGATTTGTGGAAGAACAAAAATTGGCTTTTGCGCCATGATAACCCCCCTGCTCACGCATCGTTGCTTGTGCGCGAATTTTTAGCTAAAAACAACCCACTAATAATACCATAGCCACCGTGTTCCCCAGATCTGGCCCCCTGTGACTTTTTCTTGTTCTCGAAACAGATTCCTTGATCCATTTTTTGGAATGGGCAAAAATCGAAGACCAGCCAAAACACGTGCAAGCAAAGCAGATGTCAAAAATTAACTGAACATTTAAAATGTCCGAACTTGTCGACATAAGTGAGAGACATGAGTACCAACATAACGCCACAAAAAATTGAAAATCGAATATACGTAACCCGCGGAAATTCAAAATTCTTTTTGAACAGACATTGTATTGCCTGACGGAAGAGTTGTTATGACTCATCCTGTCACTAACATTGCCAGTAGCGTCCTCAAAATAAGACGGACCAACGACACCTTCTGCACAAACACAACGAGTGTGCGAAGATCATTCAAGAATTACCTCTAGAAGCGGGAATTTTGTTTCTTAGCGAAGCCGCTTAAGTTAAAATACTCTTAGTTGTCTACCACTATCGATTTGCTGTAAAATCCACGAGCTTGTCTCTAAAGTTCTAAAACATTTTAACTTAATTGACTGGGGGGCATATACCATATTTTGGGGGCTGAAGTTTCTATATCACCTGCATTTTGGATAACCATAACTACAAATTCTTATGCAAAATAACTATTATAAAATGATTGTGTACTTACAAGAGGATCTCTCGATCCTGTCCTATATAATGTTTGTCATTTAACAAATATGTTGTTGTAAATTACGACAAATTTAAATTATGTTATTTAGATTTTAATTGACTAACATTCAACACGAAAAAGCTGTTAAATATTAACCCACCATTGAGGCATCATCGCAGGTAGCACAAAAAACTAGTGATACGTTAAGACAGATAAAAATAATTAAAGTGAAAACGAAAAAACTTTTAAGTCTGTGCTTTGTTGAGGTACCTATTTAGTATCTTAAACATTCGGCTAATAGGTTCATGTACGGTATAATTATACCTACGACCTGTGGCAGTAAAATAATGAAGGTATTTTTTTCAAAAACTTTATTTTATTTTTATATATTAATGTTATTTCCTTTAAAGTAGTTCCAATGGGCAGAGTGCTGTATGATCAATTTAGAATCGCCTTCATTGCTTCGGTTACACTCCTTTTGATCTTCGGAATGCCGGGAATTCCTTCTCACAGCCGATATTCAAGCTTAAAAATTGATGAAACCCTACAATTCCCTTTTCTTAATATTAGGCGTATGGTGGAAGTTTCTTAATATGAATTTAACCAAATTATATTGATTCAATTCAATTTTTTAGCTATGCGAAGCCTAATTAGCCGATCAGACCTCTGCTGACGCATATTCTAATATTAGTCTGACCAAGTTATACGTAAGAATATTTATTATCAAATACAACAATAATAAAAGACTAAAAACCTAAACAAGTATATTCTGATTCATTTCCATTTCCGGATTTCTTGTCATACTATTAAAAGAACAATTTAGAAACTTGAAGAAACGTGGTAAATTCTTCTTTTTTATAATTTAAATTGTGAATTTCTCTGGCAGTATTTCTAATAAACACGTTTTGTTTTATTATTAAACATGTGTTCATTACCATTTAACTCGAGGCTGTGTAAGCTTTTAACATCTTAATCAGTAGTGGAGAAACTTTTTGCTCTTTGGTACTTGATTTTTGGTTTTGAATAAAAAAAACCGAAATCTCAAATATGGGAGTTTCAATCGTTTTTTTAAAAATAAATTAACGAAATTAAATTTGACAGAAGGATTCGAAAAAAATAGATAGAAAAGATTCGAGGTATTTCGCATACAAAACAGTTAATCTTTTCATTGACAAAAACTGTTTACCTTAATAATAATCCGATGACAGTATCGCAATTTTTTAAGTTGTCATACCGAAGAAGAAACCAAAACTTTCTAGATTTCACAGTTCTTACTCGAAGATAAATTTGATTCTTGATGATTGACGACATTTAATAGAATATCCAAAGAACAGAAGAATTCTTTTATTGTATTTAAAAATACATTTCAATAGGATAACTTCAACTCTTTTAAGTGCCAATTTTCTTAAATGGTCAAAGATGAATTAGAAAATTTGTTGAGTCATATTAACAATAATAAATCAACACTGAACATATAATTTTTCGCCTACTTTTATGGATATGCAAAAGTAAATGAAATTAGATATTTTTCTATGGATTTATTGGAAATTCTCCTAAGAGCGTTAAAGCTTTTTTTTTTATCCAAGATGAAATTTTCCAAAAATAATCGAAAAACCATTCCTAATGAAGTTTTATTCGACTTTCTCACACTATTTTCAAAAATTGGTCAATCAAGTAACAGTAGCGGGTGAAATTTAGTCCGTAACGGTCATCATTTTCAATCAACAAATGTGAAAATCTGCAGCTAAATTATTGAAATTTTTCAAAAACGATTATCGTGATAAAGAAAAAAATTAGTTTTGATTAAATAAACGTGTGTGAATGAACAAGAAATTTGCCGGCATTTCAACGAATATCGCATATTATATTTTTAGTATTTTTTCACTATCATTCAACCAGTAATAAATTATTGAATTCCTTCATTGTATTTTGATGACAACAAATTTTATTGAATAGAAAAAATCAACGTTTTTATTTTTCAGAAGATAACTTTTCTAAAGGTAGAAAAAAAAATAGAAAAATTATGAGAAAACGGGGTACACAAAACGAAAAGTTTCTAAAATTACTCAATAAAATATTTTCTTTTGCAAAAAAAATAAAGAAATCCGCATTCAACGGCGGCTATCACATAAATTTTCTTAATGGTGTGAAATATTAAATTTTTATTTCATCAAATCTAAATATTGTGAATTTGAAATTTTTCAACAATTTTTTATAGTCGATTAAAATTTAATTTCGACTTTTGATGAAGTAACAGATACGAAAGAAACTATAATAAAATTCATTTCAAAATCAATTCTTATCATTAAAATTGCATTTAAATAGGTTAACAAATTGCATTTGGTTTTTATAATTTATATAGAATTGCAATAAAAAATTTTAATAATAATATGAACTTTATGATAATTAATTATAGAAAATTATATAGGATGCAACTTTAATTATATGAGGAGAAGTTTTTATTGAAACAATCTATGAAAATAGATGAAACAAATAATTATGCTGTCATGGAGAGGAGGGGGAAGGGGGTATTCCACCCCAGTCAGGAAAACTATTTTCATTACTGTTCTGAAACCTCAAAGCCTTATAATGGAAAATTTCAAATTATCCTCTGTAGACCTTATTATAGAAGTCGAGTCACGTTAATATTTAATGGTTTTTAAATTGGTATTACAGTTAGCGAGCGACTTTCGGAAGGATCCAAACTGGTGGAATAATTGAAAGTATGCTTCTCTAGAAAACTATTTGATTCAAAATCAAAATTTCATTTTTTTAAATCTCAAACTTTTATAATAATAACTTAGAAATAATTTTATAACATCGATAATTCCTCGACCTCATGATGGAAGTTGTGTGACTATGGATTGGTATTACTGATGTCGAGCTGCTATCAGACGGATTTGTTTTTATGGTAATTTACAGACTTTACGTATCGAATTGTTTTTATGTTTAATGAATAAATATTTAAGATTTATTTTATAATCCATAAATACGATGAGGGGCAGAAAAAAAATTAAACTGAAATTAGATTTTTATACATCACTGCCATTTTCTTTAAAGTAGTTTCCTTGGGCAGCTACAAATAGGCCAAGGAGTTTTTTCCACTCCTTCCCATAAAAACACGTTGATAGAGGTAGCCGTGTGGCAATGAACATTGTCGTAGTGGAGCATCGAAGTATCCACAGTGTCCAATTTGACCCAGTAAATTTTTTTTAAAAGCTTTTAAAGGACTATTCATTTGTTTTAATATTTACGACTCCTTCTACATTTTCGTTAGTTTTCTCCTTGACCAATGATCGTCTAAGATAAGGAATATTCCCTATAGGCTCGCTGTAACTTTTCGTGAGAATTCACGAAGGTGAACATAAAATTTGAATATAGTTCAAGTCTTAGTGATGGCAGTATTATTAATTTTATGTCACATCTCCCCTTTTTATCGATTTGTATTAATTAAGTGATCTTATTTACCATGCCTAGTACTTTGTTAATGTTTAATATCTTAAGTTAGAGATGTCCTTTGGAAGTAATAGTTTTGTGATCCGTATCCAATTATTGAAATCAATAAATAAATAATGGAAATTATTCAATTCCAGTTAAAATATTGGTAAAAGTAACTGTAAAAAATAAAAATTGTTAAAAATTGTTGATCTTTCTGAAATTTATGCATAAGTTATAGTTGCTAAGAAATGTCTTCTTTTTCTTGGTGAAACTAACAACATTAAATAAAATATAATAATTATCATATGTGCCTATACTCGAACGGATCTATGCGGAATATTTTTATTTATTATTACCTACATATATTTGTCCACTTAATATTTTAAATGAAATTATAGGAAAGAAAAATATAATCTACAATATTCACAATTTATTTTTAGATTGAAAATCATTAATATTTTCTTTAAGTAATTTGTAAAATTCACCTTAACAAACTGATATAAATTTAAAAGTTTTTCTATTAAAACATTTTCTTTTAATGAAGATAAATTTTAAAATTTCCTTATTAATTTTCGGAAAAAAAAATAAATAAGAAGTCTGATAGTTCCATAAAAAGTTTTCTGAATGAATGAAAACATGCTGAGAGCGTCCGGATTGTCTAAAAATATTGCCTTGAAACCAATTATTTTTTATAAGAAAAAAAAGGAGCTCATACAATTAATTATTTATTTCACATAGAAAAATATTATGAAATCAACACTACAAAATTCGTTAGACAATAGAAAATGTAGGCTTTCAAAATGAATAAATGCCAGACAGAGGAAGTACTATAAAATTATTGCAACCAAAAAAAAAAACTATTTTTCTATAAAGTTTTTATTATTTTAAAGTAAATTAAAAACACAAAAAAAATATATAAAATATGATTTATTTAAGTAAAAATGTGTTTTTCTTAAAACCAAGAAATTTCCTAATAAGGTCTTAGAAAATAAGAAAACAAAATCAAATATTGTCAATTTAAAAAAAGTATCTGAGGTCTCACCTTTTCAAAGATTTATTATTGTTTGGATATTATTTCTTATTTACACGTAAATTGAAGAAGCAAATTTGCTTGTCAAACAATCGTAGGCAAACGAATTGGAATTCTTTGTACAGTTTTTAGGCTTATTCATATTCCATCGACTACCATATGGTGTCATGTAGATGATATTTCTGCCAACGATGCTTTCGCTACCGAGGTTGATGTTGTGCCTTTTAAGCGGGGGCTCTGTGCGATACTCCCAGAGATCACTTCATGTAAATTGCAATCGGCACCATTGAACGAACACCCACACTAGCTGGTGTCTTGTCCATCAAATCAAAAATAATATATTTTTTTTCAAAATTAAAAGATGAAGTATTATAACGCCGACGCTTCGTCATATGCTTATGTAAAAATAATTCAAAAAAAGTACTTCTAAATACTACCAAAATAATTTATTTCATAAATTAGGTCAAATTGCAGTATGATTTTCACACTTTTAGCATATACGTACCATTTGTAAATATTTGTTATGACAAAAAAAAAATTACAAAAAGTAATTCTATTTTTTTTATAATTCTTAGATGTCCACTTATAAGAAATAATTATTAAAGTTACTATCAATATTTATATTGTGATTTTATAACTTTATTATAACAAGGAGTTTTTTTTTTGGTGTCATAAAGCATTTTTAATGGGCCGAAAAGCAGTGAAAACCACTCAGGCAGAAAATTAATGAAAAAGTAGAACGGGTCAGTTTTTCTGTGAGGTCCAGAATAAACGGTCTTCTAAGTCCTCGAAAAGTTCTTCGCGTTAGATCGGCCAATGCAGACAAATGGATGATCTACGAAGGTCGTTCAATAAGTCCTTAGAAATTGCGCTCGTAGTGTCGGTAAAGATTTTTTTTTGGTAAGTAACATTATCGACAGGAAAGCTGCCAAAATTTCAGCTCGATCCATAGCGTAGGTCAATTTCTATCGTCGATTAAAGTTAAAGACATTTATTTGTGCATAACAATGGAAAAAAGCGAGTTTAGCGCTGTCATCAAACATCTCCATTTGAAAGGCTTAAGCCCGAAAGAAATCAAAGCCGAGTTGGATGCAGTTCATGGCACATCTGCACCTGTGTTTGCGACGGTTTACAATTGGGTGAATGAATTTAAAGGTGGCCGTTCATCCACAAAAGATGAACAACGTTCAGGACGCCCAGTTGAGGTGTCTACTCCTGAAATCATCGACAAAATCCACGATCTGATTTTGAACGATCGGGGAATTAAAGTGCGCGAATTAGTTGAGGCCACGGGCCTCAACTAATAAGCGCAATCGTGTAGTGGACTCTGAAAGCTATGTTGGCACTCTTTCATCGCAATCCTGCCGAATTCCTTCGTCGATATGTCACTGTGGACGAAACCTGGATACACTACTACACTCCAGAAACAAAGAGACAGTCATCACAGTGGATTTTCAAGGGTGAACGGGCTCCGAAGAAGGCAAAAACTGTGCCATCGGCCGGCAAGGTGATGGCCACGGTCTTTTGGGATTCGCAGGGCATCATTTTTATCGACTACTTGGAAAAAGGAAAAACAATAACAGGAGCGTATTACGCGTCGTTATTGCAACGGTTGAGCGAGGAAATCAAAGAGAAACGCCCCCATCTGAAGAAGAAAAAAATCCTCTTGCATCAGGACAATGCGCGTGTGCACACCTGCGCTGTTTCCATGGCCAAAATTGTGGAATTGAGAATGGAATTGTTGCAGCATCCCGCTTATTCACCAGATTTGGCCCCGAGTGACTATTTTCTTTTCATCAATCTGAAGAAATGGCTTGGCGGATGACGGTTCACTTCCAACGAGGACGTCATTGCTCAAATGGATGAGTGTTTTGCAGAACTTCCGAAATCCTATTTTTTGGACGGGATAAAAATTTTGCAAAAACGGTTGGAAAAGTGTATAGAGCTAAAAGGAGATTATGTTGAAAAATAAAAAAATTTTTTTTTAAAGAACAGTTTTTTTCCATCTTTTTCTAAGGACTTATTGAACGACCCTCGTACTATGGCAACTCTCCCATCACAAGGCCAAATTCTATGAATGGGTTTTTGTCGTTAAAAAGGTATTCTTATGATTCTTAAGCGTCCCTATTCACCTGATCTAAGTTGGCTTTTTTTTGTTCCACTGACGATAACATCCAAAGAATTGTAACTGATGTGGTAAAGGCGTTTTCAGTTGAAACCTTCCAGCACACCCAGATGTATATCTGCCTAAGGAAATTACTTTGAAGGAAATAATATTTGATGTACAAAAAAAATTAAAGTGTTGCAACAAAAAATCAGTATCATTAGTTTTATGCCACATCTCATAAATCATAGCGTAGAAATAATTGTATTTTTTCGTAGAAAGTAAGTGAAAATCAACTACTTTTTTCTATGCCTTATTAGTAATTATATATTAGATATGTAAATAAAACTTGTATGTAAACATTAATAATACTTCCTCCATTACACTCCTTGGATAAAAAAGCAAAACACTTCGTAAAACAACGTAGTTATATAGCCCATCCCTTATTCAATAAATACTTACCTAATCCAATTAATTTAAAATATTTTATTTTAAAAACAAATTTTATAACACTTTTAAAAATTTGCAAATTTATTATTTTTGTATAAATTTTTTTTAAGGAAATCACTCAATAACACATTATATCATTTTTAGTGATTAATTATATTGTATTATATTGAATATTCACATCTATACACACACAAAATTTTCAATATTCTTATTTTTACATGAAAATACGAATTTGAAGAGATTTTTAATATTATTTAAACAACTTACCATAAAGATTTACTGTTTCATATAAAGAACATAATATCAACCACTTTCTGGAAGAAAAAACAACCATTTAAAATTTATAAGGGTATAAAAGCTAGCAAGGTAAAATTCATATAAGAGAACAAACTTATATAGGAAGAAAAACTTTCGCAGAGTCCTTCAAAATTAGCTAAAGAACGCAACCCCAAATACACTGACGTACTATTTATTTGTGAGGAATCAACTAAAAATGGCCAATTTTTTTTTAAGCAAAAAAAAAGTTTATATTGAATAAATAAAAACAAAAATAATTATTTTTAAATGAATTTCTTTTATTTTTATTTTATTGTAATTTTCATAATTCTTTATTATAAAATATTTGTGTATATAAAAAATTTTATTTAATTCTAATTAATTAGCATCAAAAAAAAATATATATATTATAGTTTTTTTAAATATATTACATAAGACAAGAAAAAAGTAAAGTAATTTTATAAAGAAATAAGATTTAAAAAAAAAAAAAACAGAAAATTATTTTAATTAAAAATAATTTTTTTATTAATTATTTTCAATTTGACTTAGTTTTTTTTCTTTTGTTTTAATCATTCATATGCAATTTGCCTTATTAATTTGAAATATTTCAAGTAGTTTTTTGCTTTTATTATTAATCCTTTTTTTAATGATTAATGAATAAATTATCATGAAATTTACTTATTTCTTAAGGTGCTGGGCTAATTATTTTATCATAGTTTTTTTTCGGAAATTTATTATTTATCCTACAATTAAGAAAACATCAATTTTAATTAAATAGTTTATGTCCTCTGCATATGCGTTTTTATTAAAAATAAATTTTTTTTAATTTTATTTTGAATAATTTGGAAAAAAAATCATAATAGAAATTATGGTAGATCAAAAGAAAAAAAACCAATATTAATATTTAAAAAAAAAAAATATTTATATTTATTCTTTCACAATATTTTCTTATTTATTTTGCTTTTCTATTCCTATATAATTTTTCTTACGATTATTTTACTTACTTAAAAACTATATATAATCCAATGATAATTACGCAAAATTAATAATATCGATAATTTTAATTATAATTAAAAAAAAAAATTACATATTATAAACAACTTGATCACAATATTTACTTTTATTATAACTAATTTAAATTTATATAATTATTATTTAATAGTTTTTTTTTGCATTATTTATTCATTTTATTTGAATATGTTTTATCTCTTATTTATGATTATTACTATTATCATTATCAGAATTAATTTTGTTTTTGTTAGTTTAATTTATAATAGACGATTTTAGTGTATAAATGTGTATATTTATTTGTCTTTAAAAATATTTATTTTTTACTGATGTCAACTGTTACATTTCAATCGAACACTGGTAATTTGTTAGCCATTATGTAAATATCTTTTTTTTTTTACCAAATTGAAATTATATTTACAATATTTTTATGTAAATTATATTGAAAATTTTTTATATAAACTATTATAGATCTTTTTTTAATTCTTTAATTTAAAATTTATAATTGTTGGTCATGCAAGCTTATAGCAGAAAATTATAGAATATGTAAGTAAGTACATAAACAAAATTCAAGTTATATTGTAGTATTATTAATTAATTTTTTAAAATGGAAATAAATTGAAAATTTTATTAAAAAAGCTTTGGTAAAAATCAATTTTTAGTATCAATTGTTTTCTACCAAAGCTTTCACCTGCGGGATTTCTATATTAGAAAACTTGGAATAAAATTCGAAAAAATCTTCATTTTTTAATTCCAAACTTTATCTCAGATTAGATAAAATTAAAACAATATCATCAAAGCTATATTGGACAATAAAAATATCTTTTCTTAATGAGACTTAGAAGAAGAAAAAAATATTATTAAAAAAGAAATAATAATAATTTTCAATAATCAGCATAAAAGTAACAAAAAAAAAAATCATTCATTTTAAGTAGAATTCTATTTTATTGATGAAACATATTTTTATTTTATTTTAATATTTTCTTTCCATTTTTAGTTTACTAAATTTATAAATTATAATATATTGTATTGTAGATATACTAAATCCTGCATAGCAGAATTATATAATATTAAATGTATTAGTATTATTTATTATTTTGCATTTATATATAGATTGTTTAATTGATAGTTTATTTCACAATTTATTACTAATATTTCTATTACATATATATTTATTTTAAGAATAAAAAATCCTTTCAGTTTATTTATTTATATGTATATATTTTTTTATATAATTGTTTTTTATCGATATTATAAAAGTCGAATTTTGAAATTCGTGCAAGCAAGAATTTTGTTAATACGTTACGTTCATAAAAATATCAAATTAATAAATTTTGTTAATAAAAATTTATGGCATCAATTTTATGGTAATTGAATTTTGTATATGCTTTTCTATTAAATAATCATATAATTTTGCTGAACAATTATTATATTTTCTATAAAGTTAAATTTCAATTTTTCTTAAAAATATAATTTTTGTTAAACTTTTGAAACAAAAGAAAATTAATAAGAAAAACTCGGAAATTTAAAATTATTTTATATGTTTAGTTATTAAAACTATGGAAAATTTACTTTATTCTGTATCGACTTTTATAAAATCAAGAAAAATCGCTTGTATAATTTAGAAAGACATTTTTTGTTATTAATATTAAATAGAAATTAATCGTAATTAATGGAAAGTATCAATGTACAGGCAAATTTTTTAACATTATCATATTTGTGCATATAATTTTCCTATTAACAAATACTATTGTATAATCATAATAAGTCCCTTTTATATTTGTTGTTTTTTTTTTTAATTTTTTTGTTGCAAAATATTTAATATTAGTAACAGATAGATCTGATTATAAAATTAGCTAGGATTATTGAAGAATAATTAAAACAAAAATAATTTCTAATAATGATATATAAGAGATCCTTTTAAAATGCGATGTTTTTTTGTTTTTTTTGGTTGCAATTTTTAAATAATTATTTAATAAATTTTATAAGTAAAATTTTTCCTAATCATGCTTTTTTTTAAAAAATTATTTCACAAAACAAATTCTTTTTTGTGCACTAAATATGGCCGAAACGAAAATTTATTATAATACTATCATAAGAGAATTTTATAATATTAATAATAATAATTATAATAATAATTTCAAAAAAAAAGAAAAAACATCGCAATAAATTACTTCAAAAATTCTTATGGTAATTGCATAATCAGATTGATATTAATGTTAAAAAATATAGAAAAAAATTCCAAAACTGATATTTGAATTAAAAATTTTAATGTACAATACAATATTATATGCATAAATATGAAGATGTTATAAATTTTAATAAAATAATAATTATATATAGATATAATGATAGTAATAATGATTAATCGTTGTAATTAGAATTAGAATAATAGTGATAATAATAATAGTATTAATAATATTGATAGTAATGGAGTTAAAAAAATAAATAGAAAATTTTTATTATCGTCAGTCCATTCTTACGAATCGTTATTTTTATATTTTTTTTCTTAATTTTTTCTAATTTTTACCAAATTCACATCGATATTAAAGCTTTTTTGAAACTTTCATAATTCGAAAAAAAGCTTTAATATTTTCATTTTAATTTAATTTTTTTATTTCTTGTCAATTTAGAAAATATTTATGGCATTGTTCAGTTTTTATTTGTTTTCTAATTTCGAAATTATTTGCGATTTCGAACATAATTATAAATTTTGTTTTTTTTTTTAACAGTTGAGATTTCGAAAATAATTTCGAACTTTGATATTTTTTAAAACAAATGAGATTTTTATTATAATTTCGAATTTTGCTTTATAGAAAACTTACCAATTTTTATATAGGGCTCATATACTAAAATATTTTTAGCTGTTTATTGATTTTTATTAGTTTTTATGAATTTTTTTTTTTAAATTAAGATTCCTATTTGTTTTTTATTAATTTTTTTTAAATAAAATTTTGGTTATAACTGTGCTGCAAGAAACAAAGGGGGGTCAATAAGTAATATTGTATTTGTCAAATAAAAGGAAACTAAATCTATAGATGTATACCTATATGAAAAATATTATGCAAAACACAATTGGAAAGGTTAAAATATTATTCAAATAAATAAAGAAAAAGGATTTATATGATCGGTAGTTTTTTTAATCTCTGCAGTTCTTTATATGATAGTGAAGTAAACTATGATACATAAAATATTAGAGATAGTTAGTCATTATCGACAATCTATAATAGCAGAAATAGAAGTATTAGTACTAAATATTAGCAAAAGATGATAGGAAGTAGGAAATTTTTTAATTGTAATAATAATAATAATAGTAATAATAATAATCCAAAAAAAAAAACTGTAAACAAATTATCAACACTGGCCAATTTTTTTCTCCTATTTAATATTCGTACTCGTTTATAGATAATAATGCTCTTTTCTTCTATTAAGTAATTCATATATTGTAGTATGTACTCAAAAATATATGAATTTCTTAAATATTATATGTATATTTTTAAGTGTTACTATATTATTTTTTTCAGTTAATTTCTTTCGCTTTTTCATTTGGCCTACTATTATTTTTCTCACTTTCTCACTTTCTTTCACAGAAATAAATTTTTTATTAAATATTCTAAATAATTATAATACATTAATTAAGAAATTGCTACATACATATATATGTATATGCATTTACATAATTATATAGGTTTTTTCTTTTTAATTTTTATTTAATAATAACTTTTATGCCAAATTGTTTACTTAATAAGCAATATTAGTATTATTATTCTAGAAATATTTTCTTATTAATTTTTTATTATCATTATCAAAGTCCATTTATTAATCACTAACAACACAGAAAAAATAATAATAATTAAAAAAATATTGTTTATTTTTTCAAAGTTTTTTTTATGTCTATTATATATTTTTTTAAATATATACGTATTTATATAAAATGGACATTTAGAATTTTTCCTTAGAAAAAAACAAAATGAATATCCTTCCTGTTTTTGTTGTAAACATATTTTATATAAAAACAAAAAAAAATTCCACTTTTCTTTTGCTTTATAATTATTTTTAATTATTAAAAAAAAAAAATTCTTAAAAATATTTTAAATAAATTTTTGTTTGTTTGTTTTGCTTGTTTTTTTTATTATTATTATTATTAAACTAACTTATAAATTCTTGCAATATTTTTAAGTAATTTTCTTTAATGATTTTTTCTTTTAAAAAAAAAGTTTGTTTTTCTTTTCGTCTTAATAATAATTATAATATTTATTTATATGCATGTGCCTATAAAAATTAATTAAAAATACTTTTTTATAGATAGTAATAAAAAAAATTACTTAAATACATTTTCTTTAAACAAAATTTAATTTTAAAAAAAATTATACATAATATTTTATTATATTTTTGTAATGTTTTTTTTAATTTTTTATAGTAATAAATGCATTTTTTTTTTATAGTAAACTCAGAAATAAGAAACTTTATAAGAAAATAGATGAAAAAAAGTATTTTACACATTTATACTTAATGATTAAGATTTCTTTCAATTTATTTTTATTCTTATATAAATTTTTAATGCCTAAATGTATGCAATTTTAATTAATTAATTAAATTTTTCCTATTACAATTAAATCCAAAAAAAAAACCAAATTTATAATACAAATTTTAAAAAAAAAAATTTTTTTTGTCAGTCGTTATTTTTCTATATGTCTAAACATAGTGTCCTAAAGTAATTTTCAGCTAAGAGAAATAGTAGTTATAATAAAAATAAAATTGAAGAAAAATAAATTTTATTAATTATTTGAATTTTTTGAAATTATATTTTTTTTTAATTTTTTTTTTATTTTTTGGTCAATTTTAATATATTGTACAATATATTTTTTTTGTCAACAAAAAACTGCCCCTTTTTGGTTGTAGAAAATCAAAATATTTAAAGGAAACTCATAAAAAATTAGAGGTTATAATTTCAATTAATTTTTTTTTAGAATTTTTTTAAATTATATCAAGTTGTGCTCTATTAAGTGGTAAGACTTATGAGTTTCGTTCTATAATTTTTTTTAAAAATTTTAATACAAAATAATAGAAAAAAATTCAATTAAATATAATGATGATTGTAAAAAGGGGGTGTAATTAAAGAATTGTAAGAGAAAAATGAATTAAGAAAAGAGAAGAGAATAATATATTTAGTTTAAATAATAATTCGAATTAATAATAATAATAATAGTAATAATAATTAATAATTAATTATAAATAATAATATTTATATTTATATATATATATATATATATATATGTATATATATATATATATATTTATATGTATAATTAATAATATATAATAATAATAATTACGATAATACACTACATGTGGGGCGGACTACACATTGGCCTCTGTGACGCTGTTGCGGCTGTGACTGCTGATGCCGGCGTTGGCCACCTTGGATTACAAAAAGCGGCATCGCCAAGCACCGATATCCGTTTACTATCGAAAAGGTATTCTTTGGTTGGGGGCACTACTATTTGGGATGCCCTATGCATCACGGACGGGTCTGTGTTGAGTTGTTTTTGTGATTTGGCGCGCTGTAACGGCGGCACTGACCCGAAACAGTCGCCGTTCGCATTGTTATCAGTGCACGTTGAAATGGCGCCGTAGATGCTGGTGTTCATAAGACGTTCGTCAACGCTGGCCGAGCTGGATATATTATTAACGCTCTTGTCCCAAGTATTCTTGATTATGGTCGGATTAGAATTGTCGAAAGTAAGACCTCCGCTGGAGCTGCGCTTTGATGACGACATCGAATTACCATGATGAAGGTTTGCCGAGGCATTCTGTTCGTTTTGCTTGCGTGCTTCCGCATCATCCTTTTCTTGGGCACGTTTCCGTTTTCGTTTCATACAAATAACAACGCATGCTGCGATCACTGCAACAACTGGCATTGCTACTGACAGGATCGCAATCAGGACAACTTGTCCACCTGTAAGTCCGTCATTGCGTGCCGTTTGCGCAGATTCAAACTGTCGCGCATCGAACGTGGCAGAGTAGGCTTCGTCGTCACACTGTATACCGCTAAAGCCGTCCGAGCAAACGCATTTAAAATGGTTGACACGATTTACACAAGTGCCGCCATTTTTACACGGCAGTGATACGCATTCATCTATATCGTTACTGCAGTCTTTTCCACTGAATCCGGGTCTACAGTTGCATTCGTAATCATTGCTGAGACTCTTACATGTGCCACCATTAGCGCAGGGCTTCGTCAGGCATAGATCGACTACGTGCGAGCATAAGGTTCCTGTATAGCCAGGTACGCAGACGCAACGAAATTTATTCACCATATCGACGCAACTACCGCCATTTTGGCAAGGATTTTCCTTACAGTCGTCTATGTTCTGGTCGCATCTTTCGCCGGAATACCCAACTTGACATTTGCAACGAAACCCCCGACTTCCATCGTTCTGACATTTGCCACTATTTGCACACGGATTCGGATTGCAATCATCAACTTGTATTTCGCATATTACGCCACTGTATCCATTTTGGCATTCACACTTAAACCCCGACGATGTGTCATGACATTTACCATGTATACAGGGTTTGTCATTACAAGTCATAGTTTTCTGTTCGCAATGTTTACCATTCCATCCCTTTTTACAATCGCATCTATAACTTTGATTTATCTCCAAACAACTACCATTGTTCATGCATGGAGATTTTTCACAATCGCTCATCTGAATTTCACAATCTTTGCCAGTAAATCCGAGCGGGCACTTGCATGTATACAATCCTTGGCCGGTATTAAAGCATGTTCCGTTATTTTGGCATGGCGAGTGATTTGTACAATAATTCAAATCCTGATTACAGAACAGTCCGCCCCAGCCTTCCATGCAATGACATTCCCATGGTTGTTTACATGTTCCATGCACACATCCAGGATATAATTCACATTCGTTACAGAATTGTCCTTTCCAACCGGTTTGACAACTATAAGAGAAATTAATAGAAAAAAAAACAATGTTGTTAGCAAATATTATTTATATCTAAAATATGTTAAATAATTATAAAAAATAAATGCAAAAGAGAAAAATAATAAAAAAGATTTTTT
Source organism: Atherix ibis (assembly GCA_958298945.1). NCBI lineage: Eukaryota > Metazoa > Arthropoda > Insecta > Diptera > Athericidae > Atherix > Atherix ibis. The sequence goes on along the minus strand of OY282605.1, from coordinate 102,402,614 downwards.
TTAATTTTTATTATTAGTATTAAGCAGTTGATATAAGAAAAGCGGAACAAAATATGAAAAAAAGAAATCAATCGTTATGCACCAACAGTTGCAAGTGATGTTGCGGTTAAGAAGACTATGTGGCAGGTCTGTTTTTCTTTCTTTGGTAGATCAGAAGTGTTTGTAGTGCAAGTGATCTGCATGTAATAGAAACCGGCCAGACTGATTTTAATCAAACTCCACTTTTGTGCTGAAAATACGATTCGGACTGAGTAGATCGAGTATACATTGTTTTGGATTTCGCGGCATTAATACGTCAACCACCTAGAAACGGTAATCTAATTGTGACTAACATCGAATGGACCCTGCTTGAATGCACTCCCTAATATCATATTTCAAAAGTGATTGGGAACAGTGTCCTATCCTGGGGGGGACTAATACCATACATTCCACAATCAGTTTTAAATTTAGTCAGTTATTTTTAACGCCACTGTTTAAAACCGAACAATGGTACTGTCTTAAATAACCTCATTTAGAGGTTATGATTTTCAGCGAAGGGGCTCATTTCTCGCTCTGTGGATATATGAGGCTCAGATAACCTTCATGCGACCTTAACCGTCGATTTTGAAATATTAAAACACAACAAATTTAAGTTTTATTGTGCGAAAATTTCCCAGGATACGTCATTTCGAGATTTACCTAGTGATAATTAATTGGCATCGAAAGTGGGGTTGGAATTTTTCTTATGGGGCTATGCGAAAGATAATGTTAAAGCAGATAATCATCAAACTATAGACCACTTAAAATCCAATATCCGTGAAAAAATATACATCAAATTATGCGGAAATATCATCTAAAATAACCTCAAAGGACCGATTCCTGTCAGAAATCCCCTGGCGGCCAATTAAGGCATCATAGCAAAATGGGAGGAATATAATAAAATTTCATCGAAATTTTTTTTGTTTAACTTTACTTTTCGAAGCACAAATTCGATAATCCTTTATTATTTAAATCGTTGTCAACTCTCACTATATATGTGTGTTGACCCAGCACAGTACAGACATACGCTATTTGTGTTTGTCGAAAATATTGTAAATAATTTTGTTGATGCAAACCGTACCGTGTCATACTTATTTGTTGTTTAGTTCTCGATAAAATAATAAATGAAGAAAAATTAATATCGCATTCAATAAACAAATGTGAACAAACCAAGTTATGCATACAAATTGGCCGGTCATATACTAAATGGAATAATAATAACTAACGTACTACACTGTATAGTAGTATAAATAAGCCGGTAAAGATTTCAGTTAAAAAATTTTTGTCGTTTGGTTCTCACGTGGTTATTGGCATTACTGTGTATGACTGGTTTTTTTTCCGCCTTCTTCTTCTTCTTCTTCAAAAGTATTGTTTATTATGTGACACTAAAAAGGCTGGTCTCGTTTACATAACAAAAACTTTTATAAATACTCAATTAAAAATTGAAATGGATTCACCATAATTTCCCTCTATCGATTAATGGTCATTTTTCTTCTAATCGATCGTAAAAACTTCCAGAGAATCCACGTATGATCATCGTTATTGCAACTCAATTGTGTTGAGGAAGTAGACTGCGTTTACTTCAATTTGATCGTGTTATTGAATGAATGAATATACGCTCTCTATATTAATAATATTCATCTGTCCTGGGAATCATTTAAGAAATAAAACAAAATCTTGGTTTGTATAAGAAATCAGTCATCATGAAATTATAATAATTAAATGTACTTGTGTATGTGAACTAAAAAAAAAACTTTATCTAACTAAATGCTATTGGGTGGGGGGAGGGGGTTCATTGAACCGCCGCCTCTATTGGTTTTGGATCTAATTTTTAAATTAGAAATTAGATCATCGATCGACTGATATTATTTTTTTAATCATGAACAAACTTAGTATTCGCATTTCAATAACCGAAAATATGACAATAATTTAATTAGTTTTGTTGATTTTGATTGCTTTTGCAATAATAAAATCATCACTGAATGATAAACAGTAGCAAATCCATTGTGGTATTCATAAGTGCCATTCGATCTTATCTTAATCTGCTCTTTACCTAGTCGTACTTGTTGATGATGATTACTTTGGTAACTGGTCGTTTTGAGTATAACTACTAAGCTTGTGACGTATCCATGGCATTGTAGCATCAACAATATTTAGTCTGTCTACGATCACAGATTGGAAGATCAGAAGATTAAAAGTTCTATTAGTCGAGGAGGATTTGCTTATAAGTCCATCGAATAGTAGAAACTAGACGATCGGTAGGCAAATTCCTACTGTGCTATTCGCTGTTTAGAGTTTGGTAGGCCATAGGAGATGAAATGGAATGCCCTTGTTGTTATGTGGTGGTCGGTCTGCCATCGAATCAGCATAGCTAAACCGTAGCGTCTACTGTGTTACTGACAAACTACTACTGTCCATATCGCCTACAACCCGTTGATTCTCATCCCACCCCCCTTTTCCCGTCTTCCATATAACCATACTTCAGTTCCGATCGGGTAAATGGACACGAAACGGTGCCAAGACGAGAAACTTTAGCTAGTTTTGAGTATACAAATATATATGATCGGTGAGAAGGCAAAGTTAAGTGAATCTTCTATTCTTCATCTTCTATTCATAATTTTCATAATGAACGATAAATACGTGCGCGAAAAAACCAGTACACGTATTGAGTGCTGGCAGGAATGTGCATAGAGAATGTCTAGCAGAGCTCCAAAATGAGTTCCAACATTGATTATGCATACACGAAAGTGTCTGTGTGTGTGTGTGTGCATTTAATATGAAAATGTTGGAAGGGGGTCTTGTGCGGTACAAAAATATCGTACAATCAAATGCACAGTCATCAACATAGAGTGCTGCCGCGTATTTTGTGGCGTGAGAAATTATTTGCAAAAATGGTCACACAAAAGCACACGTACAAACAATATAATTCGTAATATAAAAACCACCTTCCCCCGTTCAGCATTTGCGTTCGGTTCCCGGTCGGTTTTACATGCTGATGAGACTGATGAGAGACATTATGAGCTTTACGAATAAATAAACGTCGAAAAAATTTTAATTGGACTTTAGCAAAAATAATACAAAAATATTCCGAACTCAGAGATCGAAAGAGACTAAAAATGCGGATGATAGAAGACAATGCAACAGCTATTATACGTTTGCAAGTGAATTATCGGACGTACATACTTGCATTATTCAGTAAATGGAGAACTTCTTGAATTGTACTCTTTGGAAAAGTTTACCAAACGCCTAGTGTGCAATATGATATTTGCAGTCCAAGACAATTAAAAATATCCAAGCCTAGGGAACAAAATAGTCTAGCCGGAAAGATACTTGAGAATATTGTCTAATGCGGTTATACGATTAGCAACAATTTACCATCTGATAAAGACATGAATACATCATGAAATGGAAGAGGCAAAGTATTTGAAACATTCGCGACATGAAGTTTATTTAAAATTGAATTGAATCGATCCGGAAGATCAATTTGTACTGACCTCAGAAAATTTTATACTCCTTATTTTATGCCAAAAAAAAAACCTTTGCAAACATAAAAAATTGGACTCGTTTAACCAGCAAATTAATTTCCGTTTCTTTTATTTCCGGTAAGAAAATGTTAAGATATTCAAAAATTATTTTATTTGAAAGGAAACAAAATGATTCATTGAATAGAATTTTTTTTTTTTGGTAATAATTCGAGAATTAAAGCTATGGGATAAAATGACACCAAAATTAATTTATAATATCGAAAATGATTGGAGTGGATAATTTCCGAAACAAATCATGCATGAAAATCATTAAAATTTAAATTATTAATTTGTGGGAAAAGATTAAGTATTAAACTTAAATGCTCAGATCTCAGATCACCTGAGTTTTTTTTTGATTAAACATAATTTAATTACAGCATTTTTTTTTTAAATCAAGAATTTAATAAAGACTTTTTTTTAAGAAATGTAAAATAGATTTGCGTAAATATTTTTTTTAAATTTTACATGGCACTGCAAAAAGCAGAAAATCCAAAAAAAATTTTTGGGTTTTAAAGGAGTAGATCCAGAAAATTTATAAGAAAACCTTTAGAAGAAAACAATAACTTATATTTGCTGGTGGGTATTCATATTAAAAACAAAACGATATAATACAAAATCAAAATGAAATTCTTTAAGTAGAAATTTATTGTACTAACATAAAAAGTTATGATTTTCTATTCAAACAGCATATTATGAGTACACAAGAGACATGATGCCTTGAATATTCAATGCATTCCCACATTACAACCTTTGAAAGGTAACGAATTGTGCGTACGAGTATATACGAGTGAGTACGTACTTTCTGTATCCGCTACTGTTACTGGTTTATTTATTAATATTTTATTATAATTTTTCTTATTTTAAATAGTAAATATTCAGATTTTTTTTTATATTAAAAAAAACCAAACAATACCATTTTTAATTACATTAATTAATTAATATAGCATTAAAATTGAATGTTATAAAATTTAACGAAAATTTTACTATGCGATGTTTTCGATGTTTTTAGATGTGAAAGTTTTTCTGTATGAATTTCACTGAGCTTCATGGTATTATGCCAAGTTTTAATTATATTTACATATTTCTAATTAGTATAGTATTCCTACAAAAAAAAAATTTCATGTTTTCTTTACGGTTACATAGTTTTCTTTTTCGATGTTTAAAAATATATTTATGTAAATATTATGTTGTCTTTTCCATTTACATTAATTATTTTAATTTTTTATTATTAATTATTGAAAACAAAATGCATTCATAGTTAGTGATTGTCATCTTATGGATGTTATGCTTTCATTTTTTTTGGTATTTTTTTTTACGGTATGAAGGGGTTGTAAGGGGGGGTTGATCGAAAGCTTTGTTTGTTCCGTTTATATATGACAACATATTTCTGAACTTTGTCTGTATAACATATAATCATCGAAGATAGAGAAGAAGATTGAAAACACTTCAGTTCAATTTTAATGACTGCAACAACATTCAAAACATCAACTCATCTGCCCACTCACAACTTTCTAAAAAAAAATTTCTAAGGTAATTATGTATGCGGGGAATTGGCTGCTATGATTTTGTTTTCATCAAATCCATTTCTAGTATTTTTCTCTTTCTTTTATTCTCTATATTAAGAAAAAAACACAACACAAACAAATGAAAATGAATAAGATTTCTAAAAATTGAATATTGTATACATTTTTAAATTTAATACAATTTGAAAGAGGAAAAAATAATTAAAAAATAAACACCTGTTCTCAGAAAAAAAGAAGAATGTATTCGAAACTAATGTTAAGCTAAATGTGTAAAAAAAAATAATGTTCAAATGAATAAATAAAATAAGTGCAGATAAATGAAAATAATTATCACTAATAGAGAAGAGATTAAACTGGAAACGATTATCCTTAACGAAAAACTTCCAATTCCAAATAATGTTCCTTATTAGCGTGGGAAATAATTTTTTATTACGAAATATCTCCCAAAGGTGTGCCGGAGCTTTGCTTGTGCAACGTGCTTTGCAATTTAATGAGTCTCTCTTTCTATCTTTCTTATTCCATTCATTGCAGACACCACAAAAATAGAAAAATATAAAAAAACACAACAACAAAACCAACGACGAAAAACATCGCATTTTATTCTCAGCTTCTATGCTTTTGCTAAAGGTTTTTTTTTTTGAACGTTTTAATTTTTTTATTTTTTAAACTTTTTATCATCGCTCCTATTCAGTATCATTTTTTTTCTCTCTAAAAATTTATTGCAGTTTTTTCCCCCCAATTTTTACCTGGTTATATATTAAAAGTGGTGTTTTTTTTTCTTCTTAATTTTATAGAAAAGACAAAAGATACAAAAATAAACTTCAGATAAAACTTTGCCATTTTCAATTCGATTTGTTTCTATTCCTTGAATATGTTTTTATGTGAACATAATTTTTCAGTTGCTAATGATGTGGTAAATTTTTTTTCTGGGGGGTTGGCTATCAATTTAAACTTTTAGAGCTTTTTTTGTCCTACGATGCTTTTTCTTCAACTTTTTTTTTCTAGCAGTTGTTTTTTTTTTGTTTCTAAACATGTTTTAAGCTATTATATATTCAATCGTATTATAATAATGATCGACATTTACAAGAGATAAAATTATAACAAAAACGAATTAATTTATTACCATTAATTGAGTAATTAACATTAACGTGAAAACTATATGTATGAAAATACTATTATGCGTTTTTTGTTCTTATTATTATTGTTAAGTTTATTTTTTTTTATGCTACTTTATTGCAATTCATAACGTTCATTTTCAGTTTTTTGTTCTTTCTCATTTGCATAGCACATCATTTTTGTACAAATATTTATAATCAAATAAAAATTTTCTTTTTAATTATATTATATAATATTTATTGAAAAAAATTTATTGTTAATTATGATATAAGAATAAGGAGAGAACAAATCAAATAAAAACATTTAATAAGGTTTGCTCAAAGAAAATTATCCTTTATACTTACATGCATTCATTCGGCTGACTACAGTGTCCATGATGTTCATCACATCCTGCACTACAACGAGCTAAAATTATAAAGAAGAAAAAAAAACCAAAATAAATATATATATTTTTTTATAAAAATAAAAACTTTAAAAGTATTTAATTTTTGAATAAAATTATTAATGAAATTTTTGTTCTGTCTTGAACATTATAATTTTATAATATGGGATTATTCAATTTGTGCTTCGGAAAATAAACACAACATTCAGTTCAATAAAACACAATTTTTTTCTTCATTATGTTGCTTAGACCTCGCTATTATACATGGAATATAAGAACATTTAAATGGCAACAAAAAGACTTCTTGTAAAACTCAGTCCTTTTGAGGAAATTTTTCATAACTTTTGCGCACAGTTAGGGCTGTAATTCGGCCATTACTTGAAGGATGTTGGTTTTTAAGTGATCTAAGCTTTGACAATTGTTTGCGCAAACATATTGTAAGTTTTTATGTAGCGTCACAAGAAAAAGTCTGGAGATGTCAGTAGTGACAGTTACTTTTTGAAAATAAGCCCCATCTATACAAATTCTAAATCCAGAGTCAATTGTTTAAGCAGCCACTTGTAATATCTTCTGAACTTTTTTTGATTGGCCTAGCAAATGGCAAGTCCTAATCCATATATATTTGACACCTGTCTAATCAAAGGGTTGTACTTTCAGAACCACAAACTGAATAACCCTGTATTTAGTTAATAATTCGTAGAGTGTCATTTATTATTCTCTAATTCTGTTGAAATAACTTTTTAACTAAAAAAAACTATTTAATTTTTTTGTTGACGAATTTATACTTAAAAACAAAGGCTATAAGTAATAAAAAAAAACACGCATCCAAACATTGACTTGTTTTATGATGTCTACTTTAACACCCAGAAAAAGTAAGATTTCCTTTCAATTTTTTTTCCGCACAGTTTCCGAAATTGTTTTTTCTTCTTCATTTTTTTCTCTTTTAACCTTATTAAGCAAAAAAAAAAAAACAAAAAACTTTCTTGTCTTAAAATAATAATTTAAGAAAAGAAAAACGGAAGGAATGGTGTAGAAAAAATTCTGCCTGAAAACCAGATGACAACAGCTGCAATATTCAATTTTCTTCTGTCGCCAATTATTTTTTATTTGGCTGCCAAAAAAATATTATTGATACGAAAGTAAAGAAAGTACACGACGCACCACCACCAGTAGTCGTCAGTCACTCAGTCAGTTTGTAAGTCAGTAAATGGCGAATATGTTGAATTTTGTCATGAACGTTTTAGCTTTTCATTTTGGATTCCAAAAAGGTTTTCAAAAATTTTACGAAGTAGTGTGGAGGAAGGTCTTTAACTTTAACGTTTTGGATGGTTATTAAAATCCAAGGGGAAGTTTTGAGGACTAAAAGATTGGCAACTTATAATTTGAAAAGTTAGATAACAATTTCAATTGGATTGTAACAGGGGGAGAAAAATGTAACCAGGGGTCTTAACACAAAACCCCATTTTATATGAGCACGCGCAACCAACCAGTTTAATTGTATCCATGCGCATTCCGCTCACAAAGAATAAGTGAGTATGTCAGTGAATGCCTTTCCGTTTGACATTATTTTCTTTACCACCCTTCCCATTTGTGTTTACTTCTTGACAAAGTTCACTATATTATTATTATTATTATTATTATTATTATTTTAATGAATATTTTCGCGGGCTTTTTGTTTTGTATATTGCGAAGTGATTAAGCAATACGTACAATAACAGAACAGCTTCCAGAAACAGAATACGATGATGGGTACGATCGTACTATAATAAATAAGGTGTTGGAGAACTGACATCTATAAAATATAGCGCCAACAACGGACATGTCATTATGCAGTTATGACTAATGAATGTGGAGTAAACACGAGCGAATAACCTATACTATTTTGAATAATTTCCAGCTGTCCCTCATATTTTGTCATTATCCGTGGTACGAATGAAGATACTTAAAAATTCGCCCAGGGTTATACTCAGGCCGAAGCCTTCTCAACCAACTATTATATGAATGCATGCATTGCTGCTGTTCGTTCAATGTTTATAAGCATATAAACTTTTGCATTTAAGTACAACTATATACATTCTATACTAACGATCAGAGAATTTTTTTTTAAAAGGTTTTCGGTTTGCTCATTTCTACAATGTGACTCGTGCCATATTGGCAACAATAAGAAATTCAAGAAATACAGGTGCAAAAAATATAAACTAAACACGTCGGGATAATTTATAAACAAAAATAAATATTAAACAACTTCAATAACAATAACAATTCAACCTACAGATGATATGTACTTGTATAATAAGCTGTATATTTTGTTACTATTCTTATTGTAAACAAATGAATTCCCATAGATAATAAGGGATATTCAAAAATTCCCAATTGATTATTTATAAATATCTAATATTAAAACTAATTTTCTTTTAGATTGTTTAGTTTTTATAATACCAAATGGATCTGTAACTTGTGCGAAATGTTTACGCGTATCCAGCGGTTATAGACTACAAAACCTACACCACATCATCATTCCATAACCTGACAGTTGTTTTTAATTAAAAATCATAATAATAACAATACACGTAGCAATCGATGGCCGCCGACCCATAAAGCAATCTGTACTAAATGCATTTTTTGCGGTTTAGACTACACCCTCAGCTCTGTTTATGATTTAGTGTTCTTATGTCTATAATATTAATAGTAATATTGACAACAACTAACTACAATGTTATAGGGTTAAGAAAAAAACAACACTATCATAATAATCAAAAACTTATATTAATATTTGTGTTAATTTAAAAAAAAAATTAATACTAGTTAAAGAACGGTATTCATAATTAATATTAAATGACTATAAACTAATAATTAAGACCACATTGTGTAATAAATTTTAAAAATGTTGATAAATTGCATACTTTATTGTTTATTATGATGGTAATGAGGTCTAATTCTAAGACTCTATATATTGTGTAGTTTGTAAGTACTATCCTAGATATTATAGTAGTGTTCAATTATTAATAAATGAGAACAAATTTATTTGTGTTATCATTTATACGAGTATATTGAACATTATTTCCATTAATAGGGTTGTATCTATATTGCGTACATGTGCAATTTATTTATTGGCATGTGCCATTGGGGTTTTACGAATGGACAGAATGTCTACTCTGGTTATGTGAAGCTTTGCAAAAATAATCACTTACTACAAAAATTAAGTCTAAACTTTTTATAACTTACTATAAGGTAAAAAAAAAATTCCTAAAACAAAACCTTTTAAGAATATTTTATATAATAAACTAGCACACTCTAATTAAGGATTACATAATAAACAACGCTTAAAGCATTAAAAATACGATGATGTAAAGTTCGATGGATGAAAGTGGATAGAAGTTCGATAGATAAATGCCACCTAGAAATCGATGAATGTAAATGGGGATCACTACTGATCATATGAATGCCAATCCATATTGGCAAGAATTTTAAAAATGATTTGCGCAATTTCTTATGCATAAATTTTCAATTTTTTCTTTCTTTATAATTTTATTTAAGTTTTAAACTAATATTTTTTCCCCCCCTTAAATATTTGCCATATAATAACACGACTATAAAAATATTTTATAGTAAAAATGATATAAAATATTATTGAAATAAATGCATTTATTTTTTTTTTTTTTTTGACTGATGATATGCAAAAATTTATGATGCTTTAAACTTTTGATAGAAGAAGAAAAAAAAATACTGCTCATTTAAAATTAATTGTTAAAACGATTACTCACGTTTCCTTTAATATTAAAAAAAAATTTCAATTAACATAATCGATATACTATTAGAAAGTTAGCAAATATTCTGCTCAATATTTTATTTTTACCATTATAAATTTCTACATAATATCATAAGTCATCTATTAAAAAGGTGTGCAACCATGGATACTTTTGATATTTATACTCACCACTCTCCAAACGAATATGAGCAAAAATTTCTTCTTTATGTTAATTTTTTTTCTTTCTATTACTATAATTTTTCATAATTTTTTTATTTTATTTAAAGAATTGGAATTTTTACCATTTATATTTCACTATAAATGATCAATTTATATTAACCCGAACATTACGATTTGTATATACTCGTAGAAAGTCATGAAAGAAACATGTTTCTACCGAGAAATACTTGTATTTTCACAACATTTTAAATGTGCAAGCATTTAGAAATGATTAAAACTGAAATTGCAATAGAAATAATATTATAAATATGTTTGATTGAATAAAAACAGAAAATATTATTTATTACTAATCAATTTAAATAATCGTATATGAAAACTGAGAGTACAGGTAAGTTAAGAGGTGTACACAAGTTAGTTTTGTCATATGGAAGGACTATGGTTTGTATGCATTTAAGCTGTTGTACTGATAGTAGGTAGACGGTAGCAGCTAGTATAGGTGATTTATTAAACAAACAAACAAATTTATATTAAATTGTAACCAAATCAATAAATAAAGAGATTAGGTAGCAGTCGCATATTGGAGTATGTGAATCGTGTACCATATGTAATTAACTGTCCAATTGTATGTCATTTATGTATAAACTTTTGATAAATTTTATTAGTTTAAGATAACTAAATATCTTTTTATTTTTTATAAATATTTTTTAAAACTTCTAAAAAGGACATATTTTGGATAAAAGTTTCTCTATAAGAATTTCGCAATAAGAGAAAACAAAAACTTCAATACGGATAATTTTTTTAAAAAGCAATACCCACAAAAGTTGGGATAAATTTTTGAGAATTAGAACAATTTTTGCAATAAAAATACCAATTTTCTTTTATCTTTTCCTATATATTGTAGTATCAGCAAGATGATAGTTAGTTATATGATGTAATCTCTCTTCCCCTTGAAAATAATAAAACTTTAAATATTTTCGTAAGGTAAAAAAGATTGTTATTTTTTTTCCAATAAAATAATTTATTTTTATCCTCTTTATAAAATGACCGACAACGACCTGTAAACATTTATTTGGTCGAGGCTGTGGCTATGGTGCACCTTTTGATCGATCTCAGGAATTCCACTTCAGTCTCAGTTATGCGGTTGTACACTAATCGTTTTAGCCCATAAAATATCTCTTCACTTGCCATTCGTGTGAAGATTTTCTATATACCCACTTGGTACTATCTCCAAGTACAAGTATAGCTTTTTTGTTTTGTTTTTTTTTTTTTTTATAGATATGACCACAGATAAATAGATATTCGTGCTGCATTTGCAAAATGGTAAATAAATCGATTATAATTTTCATTTTTTTTTTTTTTTAAATATTTTTAAAGATCAACTTGATAGTTTTTAGTATTTTAAATATTTTGTTCTATTCCCTTGGCAATAGTCAGTCAGTCGTCTGTTTGACAAATATTTGCTGGCCCAAAAGTTTATCAAATTTAAGAACAAAGTCAGCTACTGTCATTCAAGGAATCTTTAACCACATTGTTTTCCTTTACGAATTTGTAATTTTTTTATTTTTTATTTTAAAGAATTTTAGTTTATTTTCGTGAAATTTTCTAAGAAAAGAATTACAAGTAGAAAAGGATACGACAGGCATATTTTCTTTCTTGGGCAAAAAAAAAAACATTTTAAAAAACATGATCCGTTCTAGAAAGTTAAGGAGCGAAATCCATTTAGTTGTATGCGAATTCACCACACTCATGTGTGAATACCAAACTTTATCCATCGGACAAATACTACTGGTACAGCTGCAGTAGACAGCATTAGTATCAGCATCAGTTTCGACCTCCTTCAATATAGCATAATTCAATCTTTATTCATTCATTCCTTCATTCTACCGATTTACCGATTTTGACCAGCTTGGGATGCTTCGTTTCCATCGGTAATCGGTATTCCCTGGGTTCTTGGTCTTTGTTGTGAAAAATTTTCTTTTCTCAAAAATAAAGCAATGACCACAGTTTTTTTTTCTGTCTCTCTACATAATCGCAGGTATAAAGAACCAAAAAAAAAAAAACCAAATTAAATTTACAACTAAGATCCGTTCTATACGAAATGTTTCTTCTTCTAAAACTACCTGTAACAGGTAACTACCACCATCGGTGGCTGTGATGTGATACTTGCTTGACCACGTAAACTACCGAGGATCAACCGTAAGGAAATCGTTGGGCTAACAAATAATAATAGACGGCCAAATGTTAATAAGAACAAAGATGATAAGATTTTTGAGAAATATTTATGTATGGTACACAAGTATGCATGTTTATATATAGGGAAAAAAAAGGAGCAGAGAATAAAACTTTCACAGATCCATCCATATCTTTATAATATAAAACCAGAAGAAATATAGAAAAGAAAAAAAAACATAAAAACTATACAACAAAAGCGGAAGATATAATAAAATAAAAGAGAAAACTACTTTAAGAGTTGGCGCTCTGCATTTTAAAAATATATATTATATAGCGTATAAAAATAAACGGTGGGAACTGATTTTCTGTGAGGTTCGAACCATTTCATTATAGTGTACGGTTTTTATACAAGAATTCTGATATTCTTCTTATAGGTAGCAATGTATACTTATTCATATTATGGTACTTTATAGTATGAACTGGTCTTCCTTCATCGTCTTGTACAGGTTCTTTTCAACAAAAACCTCTGCGCTTTCCTTTCCTTTTCATAGTGTATATTTTTTTTGCCTAAACAATCTGATCGAAGAAGTGTTCTTCCTTTAGTAAATTCACTTTAAAGAGGAAATTTTTTTCTTCTTTTTCTATGATGTGAAGAGGGGGGGGGGGGGGGAGTGGAGGATGGAGTGGATTTTTTTTGTATCAAAATTAATATGCCTTTATTAACAAGTATTGTAGATATATGAGATATGATCAGATGTGGAGAAAAGACCTTAAAAGAGAGTATCGACCTATATTACTATGCAGTTCCTGTAAACCAAGTACTCTAAGGTTTACAGGAACTGCATAAACTGTATGTACAGTCTAAGGGTAGTTTTACTTTATACTACATACGACGACAATTACTATAAAGATGATATATTGACTATGTTTTTTTTTTTAAATTATATAAACATGAAGTTAAATTTTGAAGTATCCTTAATATTTTGGTATGTATTTTATTTTCAAGATTAAATTGTTTTTTTTTTCTATTAACTTAGTAGTAAAAATTTAGATTTCTTTTTATATTATTTTTTTATTAATATGAAATAAGTATAATTATAAATTTATAAGTTTAAAAAATCCATAACTAAAATTCTTTAACAATATACAGAACAGATAGTTAAAAAAAACAAACGCAAACACAGGAAACGAACATTATAGTGGTCTTATTTTTTTACTCTTTCCGTTCTAATATAAAAAGGATATCATATTTGTTTTATTGGAATTTAGTTAGCAGAATATAAACTTGCTGTTTTATAAGCGAACGATCGGGTAGGGGATCAATGAAGTAGAAAATTTTTCAAGTTCCTGTCTTAAATCTTTTGTGTCCTTATTCGGAATAAAACAAGGATTTATTACCAATTTATACATATTCAGTTATATGCAAGGAATACATACACATTTAGCACATAATCTTAGTTGATTTCGAGGTATTAAACGAATTAAAATATTTTCGTTTTTACTCCTTTTGTTGCAAATTTTTCATTTAACTCAAATTATAAGATGAAAAATAAAAATTAAATTAAATCATTTAGTAAAATTTTATTTAAGAGGATTGAGTTAAAAAAAAAATATCCTTCGATCTTTTATGATATCACATAAGTTGAAATTTATTCAAAGTATTTTAATAGGACCAAAAACTACACGTAAAAAAAATACTCTACAATATTTGAAACTACGACGACAACATAAGAAGAAAATGAAAAAATTTATGGCAGTTCTGAATGGGGAATAAATTATTAAAGGAATATTTCAGATTCAGGAATGCGTACACCGAATTTTATTTTATATTTTAGAATCTATGTTCATATAGCCAAGACCGTGTAGAATTGTTGAAACCAAAAAACCGTGTAGAAGCAGGTAGTAGTTTTCCTTAATGGAGATTCCTTTTTTTTATTTGAAATTTTTATAGAATTTTTCCTTGTACATTTTTTTGTGATAAAGAACTAGGCGTGGGAAGATTTTTTATTCCTTAATATTAGAAGCAAAAAAAAAAAAGAAACCGAAAATAGAAAAGAAAATTTTATCTTCTCAGATATTTTGTACTAGTGTTGAGTTGAAACGTTGACACATATTCTCTTTCCGGTTCTACAACTTTTCGTGATTAGAGATTTTATGTATTGTAGTTTTATATCTGCCTCTGAAATTTCTGTCTATATTAATGATGAGATTAGTCCAATCAACTGAAATAATTCGTTTTGATTAGTTGATCGATAAAGATTTTTTTTTTTAATTTTTAATTTTTTTTTTTAAGAAATTTTTATTCAAGTTCAGATATTATTGAATATTTAACTAACATTCTAAAATAATTATGTTTAAATCCAAAAAGGAGCCAGGTTAAAAAAAGTGTAATATTCGATAAGCAATTTTAAATTATTTTTTTTAATATTAAAAAAAAAATCTCTATTTTAAAGAAAATATGCACAAATACCACAAATACAAGGGCTTCTCCAATATGTGCCTCGGAAACTTAAGACAAATACAATCGATATGCTTAAAATTTAGTATTAATTAATTACGTTGCTTGCTTTTTTGCATAAAATATGTCTTTCTTCATTTCCAAAAAAAAAAAAATATTCATACAAAACAGTCACGTTTCGCGGATACAATGTCTTCTTGTGGGTTTTCAGAGCCCCATTAAAAAAGCAAATTTGCTTGTATAAGCCACTGAGCGAGAAATGAGCCTCAACGCTGAAAAAATTTTATTCTCTTAAAACGCAAAATATGTCTACGACGGCAAATAACTTTTAAAGACATTTTTTTTTAAAATGGTTAAAAAATCTATAATATAAAATGGCAAACTTAAATTAAACAAATGCCATTTTGGATGATAAATATATTTGACAGCTGTCAAATGACACACGGCAATAGTTTGGAAACTCTAAAATTTTTAACTCTTTATAGCACAGAAGAAAAAAAGTTTTTCCATGATTATTTTAAATATTTTCAATCTAATAAAAGTTGAGTTTTATAAAAAAAAAAAACAATAAAATAGAAAAACTTCTTAAAAACAGTAACAAAACCAATAAAAGCCCATCAAAATAACTAGCTTTTATGACATCATACGAATATGTAGTCAATTCTATATAATCAACAATGGGGCCAGAAGCTTTTTTAAATATTTTTTTTTTTTTAGGTTTTAAACAATTGAAAACCATTTTCAATGTTGGCTAAACACAGTCAACTTTATACTATCCAACAAAAGTGCCTTAAATAATAATGTTAATAATGTGAGAGGAGTTTTATGGAATGGCACAACGGATCTGACCAAAACCAACCAATACAATAAAAACAACAACAACAAAAAAACCATAATTATTATTTTTTTTTTTTTGTACTTACTATATAGCTACTACTATTATTATTACTAATACTATTACTACTACTATTAATATAACATAACTAGCATTAAAAATGTTTAAAAAAAAAATTCTCGAAATGGATAAAAAATTAAAGTAAAGATTATTAAAGCAATAAAAGATTGAACTTAGATTGAACAAAGCAAAGGAAATCGTAGATATTCGATGCGTTATTACCGAATTAATTTTTCAAGAGCAAGATTAAAGCATTTTATCGTCTTAACACTAACTCATCTAAATGATACAAAATTACACAATACGTTAAGTGAACTTAAGTAAAGAAATGGATGAAAATGTTGTAATTTTCTTTTTGTTGGTTTTTTTTTTTGAAGTAAAAAGTACTTTTCGGTATCTTTTTTCTTAGGTGCAATCCCAGAACCATTAATAGATAGTTATAGGTAAGAAGGGATATATGAGTGAGTATCTATTAGCCTAAAATGGTTACTTTGGCTTGTTTGGGCAGTTACATCCATACATAAATAGGAGTAGATCTGGTAACATTCACTTATTCAAACTTAACAAGTGATTCCCATTCTAACCAAATCTCTTACCATTCCCCTTATTTAAGAGTTCTTAAATCGCAGACATATTTAGCCAATTAAAAAAAAAAAAACCAACTCACATTCATATTTCTTTCCATATATTCTAAATACATATGTATGTGAATGCAAACAATAACGATAGACGATGATTACTTAAGGTAGGTAGACAACCTAACAGCCAAACAGGTAAGGTTATTTGATTTTGTGCTAGAAGATGACCGATATCATATGGGCATATTCGGTGCTACCATTTTCATTGAGAATGTGATTGAAGTGAATATAGCCTCACCTCACAAAGCACGTACTCAGACCCCAAAATAGACGCACCACAAAATAATAATTATTAGTAATTTTTCGACATTTAAGAGGAGCTCATAAATTGAGCCAATGCTTCCAGAAGTGCTATAAAAACTACGTATCTGATTGTACAGTTTTCCACTTCAATTTCGATTCTAATTGTGATTGTGATTCCGATTCTGACTATTGATTCGAATGCTATCCACTATTCACTATCCACTATTCCCTTTTTAGCTCCATTCCGACTATTACTACTTACTTTATAGTACTTCATAGCATTTGATTGGATAATCCCAGTCCATTTTCGATGGTTGTAAATACATACTTCTACAAGCACTTTTATTATTATTATTTATTTTTTTTTTGTTACCCATAATTCTCAATCATCATCATTCTGTGATGTACTTTTACACATTGGTGGTAAGTAAGTGATAAATTTTTCTCAACTTGATTCGATTCATTTTGTTTGTTACTTGAGAGCTTTTAGACAAATCAAAATATTTCGTTTCTTTGTATCTTTCTCACTTCTCTTCTATCAAATCGTCCATCTCTCATATTCCGTTTCGTTCATTTTCATGATCATCAATATCTTCTTAATTATAATTTTTGTAAGCTGTTAATTTCAATACAAGAAATTAGTAGCCAAAAAAAAAAAAAATACTTTATAAAACAACATAAAACCCCAAAAAGACAGAAATATTTTCGATTATAAAGAAAGGAAATATTAAAAACCAGAAAAATGTTCAAGAGTTAAGTATGGCTGAAACATCATCTGTAAAAATGGTAGAAAAGAAAAAAATTAATAGCTTTTTCTTAAACAAGACAAGTCTGACTGGGGTTCTGTGGTACTCAGCCATACAATGAGAATGATCCACCAAATAGCCAAACAGACAACAAACCGACTTTTAGACATTCTAGACGGACAACAAGCAAGTGTACAAACTTTGGAAATTAAAAGCAGACCCCAAATCATCGTCATCTTCATGATCAGCATCAGCATCAGTACAAGATCAGTTTTTAGTTTAGCCCCACAGTACGCAACTACAATATATAAATAAACTATAACAACAGTCAGAACCCATTTTTTTTTTTTTGTTGAGGTTTTCTCGCATTGGAATTGAAGCTTTTTGGAGGTTTTTTTTTTAAAATTATTTTTAATATTGTTATTATAACAATTATACATAATTTTTTTGTGTGAAATATTTAGTTTTTTTATACTTTTTAGAGTTAGTAGTTTCTAAGCAGAAAAGTGTTTAAAATCCGAAGGTAAAAGACCAATAATATTAACTTATTGATTTTTACCCAACATCAAAACTTTTTTTTTCTATAAGTTCGATTTTTGGCTTTTAAAAATAAATTTTTTTTATGGTTAGATACGATTTCAATTTTTCATATAGCCAATTATGGTTTAAATGGCAAATAACTAGAATCGATTAATGATTACCTTAGTATATAGTTGAAGATGACGATTGACCATCGGTGAAGATGATATTGATGATTTTCAGTTTTTGAATTGTGTTCA
This sequence comes from Atherix ibis, assembly GCA_958298945.1. Classification (NCBI taxonomy): domain Eukaryota; kingdom Metazoa; phylum Arthropoda; class Insecta; order Diptera; family Athericidae; genus Atherix; species Atherix ibis. The sequence goes on along the minus strand of OY282605.1, from coordinate 102,384,192 downwards.
ATCTTGTCAAAATATTGAATAATTTTGCAAAGTTTCTCAGAACATACAAAATGGAAGATATAACCGTGTTTTATTTTGTTAATTTTAATTCTATGCTTAAAAAAATTCTTATAAAAAATCAGCTAATTGAAAATTTGTCTATTTGAACTGAATAAAATGTGTTTAAATAAAGTCGATTTAGTAAATTTCGGGATTGGTTTTGATTGTAATACTAAAATTCTAGCATCATTATTAGATATTTATAGATAAAGAAATATTTTCTTGTAGATAATTAATTATTATTAATCGAAATTTTTTTTCCACAAAAATAATAATTAAAGGTATTAAGAAAAAAAATCAATTAAAATAACTTACGTTTAGTGCAGTAATCACCGGACCATCCGGTTAAGCATACACGTTCACCGGACGCCGAACAGCTGTAATGGCCAAATGAATCGTCTCTTGGACGACATAAAATTGCGCAACCCGAACCATAATAGTGGGCATCACAAGTTACACGAAAATCAAATTGTATCGATGAATGGGTCAATTCATGCTTATCCTCAGTCCATTCATCAGATACATCTAAAACTCGCTGTATTGGTAGCCGGGATATTAAAACACCTGTAAAAATACAAACAAACAAAAAATTATATATTTTTAGAAAATGTTTTTTTTTTTTGTTAAATTAAAATATGTTAAAATTTTTATTAAATGCTAAAAGAGCTTTTGACTATTTCATAGAAGAAAATCCTTTAAAAAACATAAAATAAAAATCATTAAAAATGTAGAAAATATTAACCGTAATTAATAAATAGAAGTGAAAAAATATATTGACCATAAAAATATTGTTGATACTAACTAATTGCTACAAAAAATAATAAATATACCCTTAGTATTGTTCATATGCGATTATCGTGTACAGGGTAAAATGATGCACTTGTTACCTTGACTTCAATACCAATAGCATCGAGTGGAATTTATATTAGAAGAGATCTTTATGATAAAAAAAAATAAGAATATCAAACGAAAAAAGAAACTGCAAGAAAACGTTAAAAAAGAATTTTTTGCAGATAATAAAAAGTCCTAACGACGATGAAACATTAATTATTCGTGCATTATCAGTACATCAGTCTGATGTATATGCTATAAATTTTAAAATTATTATCAAAAACATAAGAAATTCGATAAAATAAAAGCAATTTCATTTCGTTATCAGTTCCACAAAATGCCAATTGGTTGGTGAGAATTGTATACATAAAGAATTGGCGACCTGATGGATAAATAGCAGAAGTCTTTACGATATAGTCTGAAGCCAACAAGCAAATACGATTATCCATTTGCTTGCAATTCATCTCAATTCAGTAAACAACAAATGTATAAGTATGACCATGTCTTTGGAGCAGTTTGTACAGTGGTCCAATACTAAATACTTTATACCTGTTTCTCCTTGATTGCTCCATTTTTTACGTTATAAAAACAAAAGATGCTATTAAATTTTTGTTAAATTGATAAACTCTGAGTGATATTAATATAACGCATATTGATAGTTGGTTTTTATTAAACTGTGAAGTTGAAAATTAGTGGCGAACCTAAAGAAAATGGAAATGACACAGAGAAACGTGCAGACAAAAATGCTACACCTTAGAAGTTCAGCGTATGCGAGAGTGAATTGCAGAAGTGCAGACTTACAATATAGTAAAAGATGGTTGCTCCAACAGCGTTAGTCAAAGCTTCTACCTTTACAAAAGTGGAGACTGCAATCAAAGAAAATGCAACACTGGACACTGCTGAGCAGCTACGATACAAAGTATTTATTCCATGGAATTTTCTTAAAGCCTAAATTCTATCGATAAGACATTGCCAGTCAATCTACTCGTATAGTTATAGGCATAGGACTTCATTGCAGATAAAACAAAGCCAGAAGAGACCTTAAAGTTTAGATTGCAATGCGTCAGAATTTCGTTTTGCCAGTGCGTGACGTGACGCCTCCAAACGTCGAGTTGAAGCTGTTGTCGTCACAAGTTGCAGGTGTTTTTCAGACAGGTTCTTTGAATTCGAGAAGGTATCTTTTAAAAGCAGCAGCCACTACCACTACCATCAAACAGTGACAGCATAAATCTTTTGACTAAAGAGTTATTTTCGCATAATATTAGCTTGGCCGTTTTACTACAGGTCACATTTTGTATCACTTTGAAAGGAATAAAATAAAACTCAAGAAAAAGATAACCAACACAACTTTAAAGAGACAAATATTTTTCGGCCAGTTTTCTGTAAGTCAAATTATATATGTGCATAGTTAGACTTGTTGTTTTAATAGATAGTTAATAGATATTTTCTATGGGACATATTTTGTAATGAAAGCGGATATACTGTAGGAAAATTTTTGTATACTAAAACTATAGAGTTTACCAGGGTCTATATTATAACAGTATCGAATCTAGTTTGTTAGGCGGCATATTATAAATATACTAACGTATATTGTACGTAACATTTAAAATTTAGGTTTTTTGGTCAGTAAGGTTCACCAACATTCAAGTTAAGATATTTCCTCCTCTCCGGTTTACAACAACTCATGTATAGATACAGAATTCTACCACTTCAAATCCAGTCTGGATTTTTTTTGTTCATTTTCAATGCACCTGTGATTAAAATTGAATATTTTCAATTAATCCTACCAATCTATAAGATATTTGAGTTCTTGCTTATTTCATATATTGGTAGTAGATGCACATATCTGTACTCATTTTAAAAATGTACACAAATATGCAGTTAACAAAAAAATAAAAAATTCAATTGGAATGTATTCGAACAACTAGTCGCAAAATATTTTCTTATATTCAATATTTCTAGTTGATATGTTACTACTTTTGACTTATAGTTGTAGATATCAGCAATATTTTTTTTTTGCATTTCAGACGCATTCTTACTTTGGCATTTTGAAAATTACCTATTTTTGTTAGAAAACATTTTATTTTTACATTTTGTATGTAAGGAAACTTTTGAAAAAAATAAAAAGAAAATTTTGCCTAAACTCTAAAGGACATATAATAATAACCATTCTTCAAATTTTCCTTTTCAAGGCGTACACCCATTTTTTTTTTCAAATCCATTGGATAATATAGGAGAATAGAACTTAAGTAAAAATGAGATCCATTTAGAAAAGAAGGAACTTTTTTGGATTTTCAAAAGACTTTTAAAATAAACGTTTTTCAGACCAAAAGATCATTTATGATAGTTCAAAGAAAACCGAAACCAGATTAGTACCCGTAGAATAGGAAAATTTATTACTATTTCAATAATACATCCCTAAAACTAACGTGACATCCTTCTTAAGGTTAAAGAAGAAGAAGAACAAAACTAGAAAAATCTATCATAATACAAATAACTGAAAGATTAACTATAAGAAAACTATAACTTCAGAAATACTATACACAATCAGAGAACAAATGGTTTTTTTTTTTGTAAATAAGAAAAAACTAAAAATGAAAATAATAATTTATCTTATATAGTAATAATTACAATATAAGAATAGATTAAGGTAAAAATATACTATTTAATTACGAATGAAATTAAGATAAACAAAAATAGATATAGTAAGTTACCTTGAAAAGCAATAAAGTAATTAATTCTGATATGAATTCAGAAGTGATAAATGGTTATTATTTTTGTTGGTCGAAATATACTTTAATTCCCATTTAAATCCAATTGGGGGCGTTTATTAAAAAATATAACAAAAAAACTGTAAAAAATACTATATCTTCTCTTCTTAAAAAAAAAGAAAGAAAAAAAAGTAGAGATTCAGTCTGGTCTGTCGAATTCAATTTATAAGATCTTAAAAGAATCTTTCTAAGTTTTTGATGAAAAAAAAAATCGGTGAAGTGTGCCAAAAGAATCCACCCATATCCATGAAAAAAAACGAAAAGGGAAGTTCACTAAATTATATTGAAAAATATTTGCAAATAAGCTAAGGATTCGTTTGGCTACAATATTCTAATTATTTTGAAGAATGTATTATCGAAAAATGTGCGTTTCCAACAAATCTTTAGCAACGATATGAATATATATATAAGTTTATATCTTATAAAAGTTCAAACCCATTAAGGAAGGAATTTTCATGGTCATTCTCATCTTTATCCTTAATTGCCAAAAGTGGTTAGAATCTGTTTTGGATACAAAGCACAGATTCAGGTGCGTGTTTATTAGTCTTCTCTAAGAAAAGCATATCGAAAAATTAATTTAAAAAATATAATTTTATCTTTTTCCAGCGTCTTTTAATTTTTTTTCTTTAGTTTTCTTACCTTTGCAGTTTTGAACGTACTTTTCAACATTTCAGTTCTTATCGTCTGATATGTTTTATATTTTTTTTTATAAAAACGACCATATAAGAGAGAGGAGATTACAAAACGAAGTTCTTCATTATCTGCAAGAAAAATTCCAGCCATAAACTTCTTCTTGCTAAATTGCATTGGCAGAGATTAATGGCTCTCGGATGGATATGCGCTTCTTAGCATCGGCACTGGCTTTAACTTTGGTGTATTAAGACGATTCCCGATATTCTATGTAACAACTAAAAACTAACTACTCTCGGTAAGTTGTCAGTGTAATACATCACATATACTATATGTCAAATACTCATACAAGGGAAGAGGGAAAAAAACTCATGAATCCCTTTATGGGTAACCGACATGACTGGATCCAACGTCATTTCACTAGATGACCTTCTCTGATTATCTAAACTTAATCAAAATTTTAGCAACGCCTTCATAAATTGCCTTTCCGTTCATAGTTTCTTTGTTTATCCTTGTTTGCATTTTGGTGTAAAATGATTATCTGTTTTCTACTCGCAACTCCTTCTACACGATCCTACTTACTTAATCCATACCATCATAAATATCTATACGAGGATGATTTCTTGTGCAATTTTCATCAATCGCACGAAAGATGCAATTAATTAAGAATGCATTCTTTTTTTTATTGTCTTAAAATAACAAACTCTAGTACATTATGAGAATATACCAAATCGGATCGATTGATTTGAATGTCAACGAACAGATTTGATGTTAACTGTGTGAACTCAAATAGTGTCTAGACTCTGTGGTCGGTGTTATAGAATCTGGTAGAATTATGAGTCTGGATTTTTTTTCAATATTTGCTGATCTTTCAACCAATTGCCAAGTCACCCGAGAAGCAAACAAGCCAGTTTAATGATCATTTGACCATAACATTCGATGATCATGAAACTTGTTAAAATACTATTTTTTCCCCAACTTCTTTTAACCAGTCTTTAGCAGAATATCAGGCTTACTCCATTCAATCCGGTGTCTCCTCAAACAGTATCTGCTGACAGTGAATCATGAGTTAAGTTTTTTCATTCATTTATCCTGTCCAATCCTGGAGTTTTCTGTTCTTATTTATTTATATTTTTAAATTGACTCAACCGAATACGTTAATATTATTTTATTATCTATATCTTACATATAGATCATTCCATCTGATGAAATGCATCTCGAAAATTTAGTCAATTTACAATTCACAAAGAGCTACCTGACCATTTTTTTATTTTTGAAATTTTTTATTAATAATATCACTACTGAAATTATGACGGTAGTTTTTCTACTTTAAAATCTTCATAATAGCATCTATTTCCATTCCGAAGGCGGTCTACTTCAGATAATTTTGCATCGTTCCGTTTATTTTTTTTTTTACAAAAAAAAAAACCGTACAAAGATCTCATTTTAAATATGAAATATTTTTAATAATCCTTAAGACACGTTTCTCATTAAGTTTTGACATATTGAATTTGACTCGTTCAAGATTGAAAATAAACTCGAAAACAAAGGAGACTTAGCTGTTGAAATTGAATCTTGTTGCATATTGAAATCGGAATAATTGAGCAGATAAAGGGAGTAAAGATATATTTGCTAATATAGTTTAGTATTCCTGGGTTGGTTAAAAAAAAAAACACTATTACTAATCCATTGTCACATGTCTTGCCGAAATATACACCCTTGAAAATAGATTTGAAATTAAACTGCTTAATTTTTAATGCATTCATGAGAAATCCTTCGTAAAAACCATTTTTTAATATAAAATTCGACTAGATTCTAATAGCAGCAATAATTTACCATAATATCTAGTAATTTTTTGTACAAGATCATCAGATCGTTTTCTTGGAAGATGTTTACACCTGAATTCCACCTGGCTTTTAAATAGTGGACTTACGTACCTCCTACAAGGCTGACGACCCGCATTTTTTCTACAAATTTCATACTATCAATAAATTACCCATAAAGAAATTTATCTATAGATTGTTCCGATTAAGGAGATACTAAGATGGTTTTTTTTTTATTTTTAAATTGGCCCTATAATTTTCTTTCCGTATAATTTTAATAAATATAAAATTAATTTAATTTATGGATTCTATCATAGAATAATATCCTTAAAGATAACAGTCTATTTTTAATAATATCCTTAAAGATAAATTACACGGTGTGGCTATTCCTGTAAAAATAGATGTTATCTAATGAATGTTTCTAAGAAAAAAAATTTTTTTTTAACTGAAATTTTAACTACAACAAAAAAACATGCAAATTTACTCTAAGGAAGGACTACAGTAGAGTTTTTTTTTTTTGGTAATGAAATTCGAATGTAAAATCCTATAAAAATAGGACTACTTTCTCAATTTTTCTTTTTAGAGACTAGTTTTCTTTAAAAAGAAAATATTATATTAAATATAGAAAATTTTATGCTCCTAACATAATTTTTTGAATGCACAGAAGACGAAAATTTAAATTCATTTTCACGCGAACAATCTTTAAGGCTAATTTTTGCACGCAAAGATGTTGTTTGCTGTTTGTACTATGTACAAAAACGATATATTCTGGACAACGGTGACTAAAACGACATCAACATATTGACACAACAGGTAAAAAATCAGCAGGGGATAAATTAGAATCATGAAAATTAAACGATTCTACCAAAACGAAGAAGTTCAAGAAGAAATATTTCTGTTTTTTTTTTTTTTTTGCTCCGTTTTATGTTACAAAAATAGTCTACTGGCATCCGTTGCATATATGCACATATGCATACAGAATGGCATATATTGGCAGTATAAATGGGGCTCATTTTGTAGTTAAACAGTTGGTAAAAAAAAAAAATACTACATTCGTTTTCTCAACATTTTGTCTTCTGCAGTTTCTTGTTATCCTTGATTATTTTTTTCTGCCATTTACCCAAAATCTTTGCTAAGATAGTATGGAATTTTTCTTAGTAAGTGCAACCATCTTCTTATCATTGACAAAAGACAGGAAAATTTATTGAGAATCCATTCTACAATAAACGAAGATCCTTTTCTGTAGTAAATTCTATACAAAATAGGAAAAATCGATTTTCGTTTTGTTGAAAATTCTTTTTCTAAACAAATTCTTTTTTGCTCACGAATGTTCACGAGTACATCTGTTTCGTATAGTTGAGCTTAACACTATAGTCATTGTATAAAACAGTCGAATTTTTTCTGTTGTAAAAGATGCATTTTCTTAGAATTATTAGGATGATGGAATATCTTCAAATATCTACCAGTATGGGATATTAGAAAATAAGAACTATGGAAAAAACCCTAAAAGTCATTTCATCAATCATGTGGGTACTGGTTGAATTTTCAAAGTGTTTTCAATAGAAAAAGATACATGATTTTGTACGAGTACATCTGTTTTTCTTTTTTATAGACGAATATATTCTATGAAAATTCACATCTCCTCTGTTCGGTCAAATAGGCATATAGACGTGTTTAGGAGCAGTTATAGGTTGTTAAGTAAAGAGACAAATAACCGAACAAAAGAGAAATCACTTTGAATTTTTCGGGAACCAAATAGTTAAGAGTCAAATAGCCGACATTCTATTGTAAAATAATAAATACTCCATAGCAAGAGTAGAGGAATTTGCCAAATTCGTAAAGATGTTAAACATGAATGTCATACTTAAGATTAAGAACAAGAAAAATAAAAGAATGCCGTGTGTAAATTCTTGGATTTCATAGTAGTATCAATGTTAGGGTGGCTATAAAAGACTACAGCCAACTATGGGATGATAATATGTGGACATCGGCAAAACATTACAATACTTATATTGTAAGGAATACGCATCCAACGCATTAGTACAACTTTGTGATACCTGCCCATAGAGGCTCCTTGGCCATTGTCGATTCTTTATGATTTTTTCGGTACGTGCACATCTTTCTCTAAATACAACCGACTATTGGTGAAGACCTTAAGGTCAGGAATAAACATTTACCAACAAATAAAACAATAAAAGATCCAAACTACGTAAGATTACCTTGTGTATTTGTTACTACAATATATTGCAAATCGTACGTTGTGAAAGGCAAACATGAATTTCACGTTCGTTTTTATGTGTACTCGAACCAAAAAGTCGAAGAGAACATAGCAAAAATCCTATAAAATCCCATCAAAAATATGGAATACAAAAAAAAGAGACACATTTGCAATTCCACACCGAAACGCAGAAATAATCGTGAACAGTGAGTGCTTCGATGGTAAAAAAATTGTTACTATACCATAGATACGAGATACTCAAATTTCTACCTTCACAACCAACACTACAATTTTATTTATCTCGATGGTTAAAAGCAAGATCCGATGGTTAAAAAGTTAAAAGGGCCTAAAATATCATAATATACACGTACGCGAATTTACGAAATGATGTAGTTAAATTAAGGAGTTTCTCTCTAGAAAAAGGTGTACTACAGATACTGAAAAATGAGAGTATACATATCAGAAAAAGTTGAATCGTCAAAGATGTTAAAAAATTGATTCCCGAAACGAATTCAAAATCAAAAAAAAATTACTAATAAAATGAGGATAGGTGTATCATGGTTGATTGTTGTAGAGAAATTAAACCTAATATTATTATTGCTACTTGGGGAATATGATTATATACAGGAATATGGGAATGGACTATGTAGTGAAGAAGTTAATTGGAATATCCTTTTTTTTTCTTTTTTCTTTTTTGATAAAAAGAATGGAAACGATTTTACGAATAGGGAGGGCAGCATTTGGATATGTGGATAAGGATACTTAAAGAATTATAAAGACCAAAAAAAAGAAATATTATAGTGGTGAGTTAGAGGGATATTATTTTTAACTGTCAAATGAAGAATTCTAACCTATACCTAGGGGCAACGTGAAGGTCAAATGATTTTTTCGAAGTATTATAAATGGACAACCAAAGGGATGTGTTCTGTGTCCGGTGTTGCACATTTCAATTTTTCTTCTTCTTTATCGTATATTCTCGTACTAAGAAGGCGGTTGAATTTTTTTCTCTTCTTTTTTTTGCATCTTAAATATTGTATTTTCTCAAATTTATTTTAGAATTATGATTTTTCTTAATATTTCTGTTATTTTAGAAAAAAGATAACTTCTCTATTCTTTACTATAAGGGCAAACTATTCTCATAGCAAAAAAAATGATGTTAACTAAAAATTTAGATGCATCTAGTTTAATAACGACAATGCACTACTGCACAAGTTATTTTTGTAACGAAAGTAAATAGTTATGTCTAACCTATGAACTGTAAAAATGTTTTTGGTGAATGTGAACGAATTCATAATAAATAAATAAATAACTAAATAAATGAGTGAGTGAACGGAAGAAAAGTTAAACTGAAATTATGTTTTTCTATGAGTACACTATGACTTTAGGCATTGTTTAACATAAAAACATGATCGAAAATTTCATTGTTAAAAGTTTATGATGATTTTTTTTTTATAAAACGATTTATATTAATATAAGTAGTTGTATGTTATACTAATAATTTTTACTATCTTTACTATTGTCGTCTTAGATTATTATTCTGTGTCCAATTTGTAATAGTGAATATATTTTTTTCTATCGTAAATGGCAAATTTTTTTTCTCAAAAGTAACTACAAGTAATCCACTCTGACATTCTCATAGTGGATAAATTTATAACATTCACTTTTAATAAATGCGGCATTTCAAGTGAAAGGAATTTCATTGATTTTATGTACTATTATAAACATAAACATCATCATTGGGCATCTCATCTCATGTTTTAGATACGCGATTATGAATAACACAAAATAACGAATTTTTTTTTTAGTTTTTTTTTTTTTTTTGGTAGTGGGGGGGGGGTTAGTATTTTAAGATTTTTTTTTTAAAAAAAACCCTATTGTGTGGGGGGAGATAGTAAAACTTCACAATATAAGCGAACATTTCATGATTTTTATTTTTATAATATAGCTTAAAGCTAATGCACGAATGATATTTTTCCACGATAAAAATAAAACAGTTTTTACCGAATATGGTTAAACAGATAAATTTTCGGGCCATACAGCTGATTATACCAAATGATAGAAAGAATTAGATCATTTCGATCATTATCCGATTATCCAAAGTTTACTGGGGAAAAAAACTTTTTATGAAACAGAAAATAATCAAAGCTATTATTACATATGCAAATGTTTCTATAAACGACAACATAATAAATAATTTATTGTGAATGGTGTGGATTTTATTATAGTCACTTTAAAATGGATTTACCCTTAAGTCATTGGCTTCATTCTCTTTCAGTTATTATGAAAGACTGATATTTGCATGATGTTAAAACAAATATTTAGAAGCATTTTAAAGGAGTTAATAGTTCAAAAAACTTATTAAAAAAAATTCTGATCGATTGGATAGTAACAGAACTAAGTTCGAGAGCCTCTGGTATGGTGTGTAAGATCTTCCAAAAACTTTATACAAAATAAATTTTATTGCACAAATATAATTTTAATATCTATTTTTTTTCTTCTTATTAAATAGCAACAAAAAATAATCATCCAAAAAAAATTTCCATATCTTTTTGGGCGACGACTTCGAAACACTTGGCCGAACTTCTTATTGGATGGTGAACCGCAACCTAAAATATAAAGAGACTTATGGTATTATGGCCGGATATGTGGTCTTGAAGTGTTATAATTATTTCCCTCCGAAAAAAAAAAATTCAGAACTGAAACCAACCAGAACTGAAAGAGGAACGAAAACAGATATGAAAATTAACAAAAATAAAACAAGTTCAGTTTAGATGCGAGTATATTTTCTTATACGCCCGTATCTTTTTGATTTGGGCGGACAAAAAAGAGGTCTTAACCAAAAAAAAAAAAAATATTCAAAAGATACAAATCAAAATAAACATTTTTTGACTAATAAAATTTCCAATATCATCTGAATGACCTTATTTTCAAAGTGTCCGAATTTTTTTTGCACCGTTGGTATGGGTACTTCTGCACAGTTGACTTAATTTGCAGACATTGAGAATATGTTGATTGGTGATGATCTCAAATCTTTAAGAATAGGTTAAGCTATAAATGGCTAAGATTTTTTTTTATTCAACTTTAAGTCCACAATGCACAATTGTTTATATTATCAATAATTTTTAAACATCATTAAAACTCATTAAAAAAAAATCACCACTGTAAAACAAAGCATAGAACTGAACATATGTATACTGGTTGGTTAAAATTGTTTAAGGAAAAGATCAAAGTTATAAGCAAAAAAAAGACCGAACTTCAGAATTAATGGTTGAATGTGTTTATGGAGTGGCCAGGCCAGAGGAAGCCATGATAGAATATCATAAATCCAGCGGTAAAGGATATACAATTCAATGAGTAATCAAAACGATTAAAACACAAATTTTCATATCCTAAAAAGTTAATTGTGTGTGGTTTTGCTCTTCCTCCTTGAAAGGAGGAAATTTCATGTACTGCCAACACGACCGTTATATCATGACCACCATCATTGTTGTTGCCACCACCAGCACTCTGTTGATGGTATCATTACAATCATCATCATAACATGATCGTTTTGTGGTAGATGTGATCACAACTACTATCTTTTGAGGTCTATATTTTTCAATACATAAATGGATATTGTAGGGCGATTACTCATATACACACATATATAAGTACAAGACCTCATATGAGGTTCAAGTCTTCTTTGCTTTTTTTTCGAAATTCTTCTTTAGTATTTGAGACCTAAAGAAATATGAAAAAAAACAAGCAGGATATGATTTTATTATATATATCTTTTTTTTTGGTGTTGTTGATGATCTTTTCTTTATTTTGGTGATCTTCTTTATATTTTTTCCAACTTGTAGGTGTAGGTACTAAAATTCCCAAGTCTTTATTGAAATTTATTCAATATTTCTTTCAATTTTCCCATGATTAATTTTTATCCATCACTTAAAAAATCTATCATATTAAGACAGATCAATTTTTCTAATAACCAACCCCCTCCTTCCCCCAAAAACGAAAATCCAAAATAGATTAGGGTCTCAGGAGAATATCTGAATAACTAGCATATTAATTGAACACCAGCACTGAATATCTAGCATAATAAGACAGATCAATGCCTAGATCCCCCCTCCCCCCAAAAAAACAACGAAAATATTTAAAAAACAAAACACAGATTAGGGTCTCAAGAGAACACCTGATCCACAAAATAGATTCAATGACATTTTGCATATGTTTTGGTTGGATAAAATATCACAAGCAAAATAGAAATAAAAATCCAAAAATAAAAACCTTGAATAGAATGCAAATTATTTTGTATTTGAGGGTATCATAGTTTGGGGTGGGGGAGGGAGGAGGGGAATGGAGTAGTTTTTTGTGAATGAACACTGCAGCAAGTAAACTGTTCTGTGCGCAAGCGTAAACCACCGATTGAAGCGGATGAATCGCAAAGGGTTCTTGGGGTAGCGTTCGTTTGTTTGGCTGCGTTCATAACATAGTTGTTGGTAAGACTGTATTAGTATTGAAGAGTTCTTTTTATATTATATTGAATTATAATATAGTTCTTTTGCTCTCTTTTCTTTAAAAGAAAATCATTTAAAAAAATAAAATAAAAACTAAAGCATATACGGTCGGTCAGAGTATTTGTGCCAAAACATCTGAAGGAGGACAAAACAGATTCACTTACAACACCGGCTTCCGCTTGGGTTTTGAATGACATGTGCACTGAAAAATGAGAGACAACCAAAGACAACAGAGGTGTTCTACTTATTATTATTATTATTTTTTTTTTTGATTTTGTAGTATATAAAAAAGACGGGATTTTTTTCCAGCTGCTTACAAAAAAAAAACAATCGTTTTTTTATCTCGTTTTCTGTAGAATTGTGAAAAACAAACAAGTGCGTCGTCGTATTTAGAATTATTTACCATAAAAGTAGTGGAAAAAAAATGCAGGAGGCCGTTAATGTAGAAAGGATGTAATCATACCGAGAAAAAAAAACCGAACAATTTCAACAACAAAAAAAATTCTTCTCAAAAAATTATCTGACCATAGAAAAACAACGGAAATTGGAGTAAGGATAGTGCAAAACTATAGGCGGTAATAAAGAAAGGACAAAACTGGGGGTCATATTTTTGATATGACAAATTATGATGCACAAAATTAACACTAAAATCGCATTTAAAAAAAAATTCTGTAACTGTAGAGATATCAACCCTTACAAAATGCGGCCATAATTTTTTATTTATAACAATATCTATTGTTTGATTCTTTTTCTTCTTTTTGTAAACTTTTGATAACCTAGGCAATTTAACTAGTGTGTATAATGATTTCCTATTAGGGTAGAGAGGATAAAAATTCCTTTAGGGTCTGAATAAATGATGTGAAAAATTATGCAAATTTAACGATTCCCCGTAATATAAACTATTTCGTTAGTTTTCTTTCTTCTTTTTTTTTTATCAGATCAGTCATAGATCGTTTAACTTCTCATATACAATCTAAGAGAATACAAGATACTTTATACTGAAGAGTATTGGGTTGAATACGAACAATAATAAAACTTTCTTTGGAAAAATATTTTTTTTTTTTCATTCGAAATATTGTAATAAATGTGATGTAACTACAATATAATAAATAACATTGAAAAACTGCATGGTAGAGTAAGGAAAATATCTATAACAGCTACATTAGATATTATATAAAAATCTATTTTAGGGGAGTTCTTCATATCATATATATGAGAATAATATTTATAAGAATAAATCTGAAAATTAATGATATGAAAAATATTTGCTATATTATTTATTATATTTATAAAATAGTCATACGATCATTAACGATGTATTATATTTTTTTTAAGGATAATAAAAAATCAAAGTGGAAATTTTTTTTAAACAAACTTACCATGTGATCGGGAATTACTTTGATTTGTGTCGTGCCATGCTTCAACAATCAATGTGAATGTACCCTGAAATTAAATAAGAAGAAAAAATATTATATGATATGCTTAGTAAATAAAAAAAAATTGTTAAAAATTAATTAAATAATATATAATGAAAAATTATATTAAAAATTAAAAATAATATTTGGTATTTTCTATTGTCGAATGATTAATATTTGGCGCATATCGAGCGCGACTTAGTTGTAAAGTACTGTTCAAATGTCGAATGATTTTCGAATTGGTATTATAGTTATCGAGCACCAACTTTTAGTAATACCATATTTGATATTTTGTCATGAAAATGTCACATTTTGAATTTTTGGTTTTGTTCAACTATCAATAATTCGATTACTATAATGCTGATTTGAAAAAAATCTCATGAAAAATGATTCACTTGACATCTGTAATAAGACCCCAAAAAATTTAAATTTATATGCTATGTATTGTTCATATAATAAAATGCAATAATTGAATTAATTCATTATATTCGTATTATGATTGACATGCGAATAAATATGATATTAATCAGTAATTGTAAATATATTATTTGATTATGAACGAAAATGTATTATTTTCTTTTTATATTTATTTTTAAGTTGCATGCCATTATGAGATCTATATTGTATTATAAATAATACATAGATATACATATGCTTATGATGAAAATTTTTAAGAAAAAAAGCGCTAACATATCTATCAAAATTAAAAGATTTATAAATTATATAGAGATATGTGCACGAACCTATTGAAAACACCTCCGCAAAAATTTTCAGTTTCGTTTTATTAGATTTAATTTTATTGATTTTAGTTTATTCAAAAGAGTATATATTTTTTTGCATATTATATCTGTGTTTACTCGTATATATGCAGTATAATTTGATTTTCAATATAAATCAATGAATAAATATTTTGTATTAATAAAGGTTCCCCATATACAAGCCTCCACTACATATTTTCCCGAATAGTAGAGTTTATTGGTAAAGTAGTACATGGACTCCACATTATATAGTGTGGGCAAATTTACTTTTATTTTTATTCGTGTAAATTTCTAATCGTCATTTGACAGAGTCAAAAACCTAACTCTCACTTAAGACATCTTTAAATGAAAATTATAAAATTTTTCGTATATTTCTTTTGCTGTTTTAATTTTATTTCTTCAAATTGAAGGTTTTCAATAGACTACCTTACCTTGTCAGCTACCTATTCGGTTTTCTTTCTTTTGAATTGTAGATATTAAAGATAATGGTAAGTGACTATAGTAGAAGAAAATAAATGATTTTTTGGTGATTATGATGAGGAAAGAGTTTTTCAGTTTGCAGGAAAATTCAATAAAAGCCCAAAGTAGAAAAAGAAGAATGGTCAGTTGTCAGTTCATCATCTTGTCATTTTATATCGAAAAACCAAATTCATACAGTGAAACATCAACTTTAGTATAAGTGGTCGATCGAGTTTTGATTTTTTTTATTCCAAAATGAAATCACCTGAACAAATTACTAAATCACTAATTTTGTACAATTGGATTATCAAAAAAAAAAAAACAATAAATGTTGACACATATTCACTTTTACCTACTACTACTGACATTTTCCCAAACAATATCACACCACCAATTACGATAACTCCATATAAAGGTAAATACTCCCCATAACATTGGAAAAAATATTATAATCTATGATTATGGTGATGATCACATACATTTTGGTTTTATTGATGAAAAATAAATAAATATTTAATGAAGAGGTGGCTGTACTAATAGAAGATATATTATGTTTTGTAATCAATTCAACAACAAACTATACAAGCACCAAAAAAAAAAAAAATAGTTTTTTGAAGATTTATACTATGGACAAAAAAAACTCTCTCTCTTTTCTTAAAGAAAAAATTTCTATTTTTTGTTTGAATTTTTTTTTTTACTTTATTTTCAAAAATTAGTGTAGGTGATTTAAATTCAAACTTATACATAACTAACTGAATGATATATATTACTATGATTAGAGTGGTTTTTTTGTCTATTTTATAAAAGAAATTTGAACAAATTTCATATATATTTCAGCATAACATAAATTAAGACTATGGGAAAAAGCGTAGGATGTTACTGATCATTACTGTTATTATTATTACTATTCAGTTATATAATTATTTTAAGCTAAATGTTAAGTGAATGGGAAGATGTCGTAAAATTAATTTAACAAAAAGTAAAATACTGCATTCATAATTAAAAAAATTGTTTGATATACCAAAAATGCAAAAAAAAAAAGTTTCCTTCATATTTGAAACAAAAGTAACTTAAGTACTTAAATTTTAACAAACAAAAAAAATGTAAGTAAAAGGTTTAGTAATTAAAATAAAATATCTTAAAAAATATGTACTGTGTATACCATATATTGAGTAAAAGAGATAGAATACACCAGAAGAAGAACAAAAAGAAAACAAACTCTGACAAGTTGAGTATAAAAGAAATCAATTGTCAATTTGACAGGTAAATTATGTTTGACCATATTTTTATTTTTGAAACTTCATATATTTTTTTTTATTTTTTATATCAGATGGAAATACTTTGGTAAGAGTGGGTGGGTGGTGTGAGGAGCTCGCAGAGGACAAGAAATAACTTATATGAAAATAAAAACAAGTGTGAACTTTGAAGTGGAGTATGTTAACTATGGACATGAGGTCTTACAATATCTTCTTCTTTTTTCGGCTTTTATCTTGTGTCTTGTACATTTATTTTTGGCTGTATTTTTCTTATTTAATTTTTATACATTTAAAATAAATGAACTTGTATAAAAATATAGTCTAATATTAGTTAGTTAATGCAGATACTTTTAAGCACTTGCTCAAATGAGTATATTTGTTGTTAATGGTGTCATTTAGTGATTATTTTTATGAAAGAAGACTTCCATTTCGATAAACTTCTCTCATTTATTTCAAAGAAGGAGTTAGGAAAAAGTCTATACAACAACAACAACAACAACAACAAACAAATATAAACAACATATTACATATGAGAAGAAGAAGAAGAAAATAAAAGCAATCAAATATACAAAAGACTATAACGTTTGAAAAGCTCTTGAAATCAAAGTCAAAAAGTTTAGCACTTGAAATTTTTCGAAGAGTTCCAAATAATGAGAGGTGTTTTTTTCTGTTCGAATTTTTTTTTTTTGCTGTTAAAGAATTGACTGTTGTGCAAGTTCATTTCCTTTAATAGTTTTGTTAATGTTAAGAAGGTCGGTCGTCTTTTTTTCTAATTGATTTTTTTTCCTCTCCATATACTATTGTATATATCATCTAATTCATTTATTTTACCTTTATGGTTATTTGGAAAGTATTCAAAAATATTCTTTTTCTAAAAAAAAAAAACTAAAATTGACTCTGGAAATTCGAAATTTAAAATAAAGGAGTTAAATTTCAAAAAAGAAGTTTAAAGTCTCGATTAAAAAAATATTATATACATTAATTCTAAATTTAACATTAAAGCTATCAATAATTTTGTAATAAATGAAGACAAAATTCAAGAGTATAATATACAAAAAGGATCTACTGAATCGAAGAAAATTAAAATAATAAAAATACTAGTAAATTATTCACAAATATACATACATTTAACATGTAAAAATACAGCAGAGAAATAAATATTTTCTGATATAAATATGGTTACGCCAGAAGTACAAGAGCTCAACAATTTAAAAAAATCGCCCGAGAAAAGCTAAGGATAACAATACCAGAGTTCAAATTAAATTAAAAAGGAGTAAATTACAAAAAACAAGGATTTTCGCTATGTTCGTCGTCAAATAAATAAATGAATGGGCTTTGGTTTAGATTAAATCGATGTTCATTAAAAGGCTCAAAAGCAGACAAGATGATGTCGAAGCGTGATATACTCATTTCCATGGAAGATCGATCGATACCAATCAACAGTCGTACTAACCGAACACCAAAGTCATTTAAGGCTTTGCAGAAAGGTTTCAATATTCCAATATACTAAATCTCAGCATGAGTCTTTTTAAATCGTTCCCACTGCTCCTCCACTTTCCAGTTTGTTGGGGTTTGATTCCCTAGCATCAATTTAAATATTCGCTTTGGGGTGGTACCTCTTATTGCAGTATTCATTTTAAAAGCATTTAAAAAAGAATGAATTTTAGGGTAACAAAAAAAAAGAAGTGTTTTTTAATTAAAATCTTCCGATCTCAGATACGCAAATAAACATTCCACAATGTTAAGAGGCTTTTATGTAAACTAATATCATCAGCATTTAAAAGAAAATGAAAATAAATTAAAGGAAAGAGGTTATAACATGGCATGAAAATGAAAATATGTATGCCTGTAGAGGGCGTACGAATCAGGATGAATCGTAGAAGGAAGGAAGGTATGGTATGGTAAGATGCATGCCAGGCAAAGATGACGATGGTGATTTCTTGAAAAATACCAGGAACAAGAAGAGGAATGCGATTTTTGTCCGAATCGTATGTTTTTGTTCACGGCGTGCGTGCAAAGATGCGACAACGATTTGTGGTTTGCATGCAATGATTAAAGCTTGATGTGAATAAATAAACATTTTCATTGCCAATAACCTGTGCGATCATCATATCACATGGGAGATTTATGATAAAAGTCTGGATCATTTCCTGTCAAACCTATCTATTGTGGACAAACATTACGACTTCGGTGCTAGTCAGATATCCATCGATAGTCGTCAAATTGTCTAAGCAAATACCATGTTTTTTTGAACACTAATGTGTCCTGTGTTTAGTAGACAGTAGTGCATACATAGTTGAAAAAGCTTTTGAGCAATCAGTCAAAGTCAGTGCCAAATAATAATAGTCATCGTTATTAGCAGCGGCATCGAACTAAACTATCAACCGAAGCGCAAATATTTCAATCAGCCGTAAACGGTTCTTCATGGTCAGTCTCATAACCATGACCTGATCTTTAGAAGCTACTATAATAGAATTATTGCAACCAAATGAATGTCATTGGTATCGTCGTCATCATTATCATCACTATCATTATTGATTCAGTGCAATATGAAAGAGTTGTACCCTTTCAACCACAACATTCAAATAAAAGCACATCGAGAATCTGGTCAACCGTACAACAAATTTAGTCAATTCTGCAAATTCCGCTATAACTGCTCGAATTCATCGGTTGCAATCAGAACTCAATGAATCGTTAAATTCGCGTTTTCCACCCAGCAATCCATACCTTAGCCAATGGAACAGTTGTAATTCTTATCCAACGGAAAATTTTTCACGTTTATTCCTATTGTTTTCCACTTGAATCTACACTGGAAGCATTCAGGCTTAAAAAGTCAATATTGACCACGTCCAGAAATTTAACATTATCCAATTAGAGCGTTTCCAAATTGGAATTATTACTTCTACCATACTAAAAATATGTTCGTTTTTTTTTCTCGAAAAAGTAAATATTTTATCAGTTAAAGATATTTTTGAATATAAATTTTAAACAACAAAAAAAAAAACTGAAAATAATTGAAAAAACTAAAAGAAACCATTTTTGCAAATATTTGAAAAGAAAATGTTATTTTATAAAAAAAATGGGGAACTTTTATATTGATTTTCCACTAATTTTAAAAATCGATGTTTTTCGATGTTTTGCGATATTTTGCGATGTTTTGCGATGTTTTGCGATGTTTTATTTAAAATTCAAAGAGATAACAAGAAAACTATATAAATTGATTAAATACTGGTATTATATTATTATAAGTTAAATATCGATTAAAAAATTCGTAATTAAATCACATCAAAATAAATGAGGTCAACTGTTATTGAAAATAATTATATCGATATCATTTTCAAATTGAATACAAGTTTTAATTCCCATGTTATGAAGAATTCATTAAATTTAGTTATCATTCTGTACAAAACTATGTATATCGAATTAAAAAAAAAATCTACTAGATGTAAGCCGGTTTATTTGACTGCAGATAGATTCAATCACAAGTTATTTATGTTCATTTGGAATATTTTTAACTGGAATTTGTTTGCCCCCACATTATCAATGCAATAAACATGATTTTGGCATAAATGTTCATACTGTATTAAAAAATAAATGTTACAAGCAATTGTGACTCAAGTATTATTAGACATAAGATACTAATAAAATAAATTATTTTATTCTAATAAATATAAATAAAATTAAACATATTATTATTATCTCATAGAGTTTGAATAAATATTAACTAAAAATAATACTAACATCATTGATATTTTATGCTCTTTAATTTTTAATGGTTTATTATATTTAAATATTAAATTTAAAAAAATGGTTTAACGCACGTGGTAATAGTGTGTAGTCGAATGCATTTCAGAGGAGCAAGCCAAATGATTTAGTCGTAAATGGAGAAACCAGAAATTAAAAACAGAAAATCGAAAGCAAATTTAGATCAGATGAAGAGAACACGCGTGAATGAGCTATTTATGGAGATTGCGTTGAAAATCCTCCCCAACCTAAAGTTGGCGGCTGACTCCCATTACCACTTTGGCACTTGTTCCAAACATTATTGTTGTTGTTGTATGCATTAACAGAATGAAAAAAAAAAAAAAAACAAAAAAAAAAAACCACAAAAAAGAAGAAAGCCAATATTTTCATGTCTACAAAACGATACACTCATTTTTATTGGTATCCTTGATGATGATTTGAAGGAGCACATGTAGAGTTCTGTGGTTATCGTAGCAAAAGATGATATTAATCTGAATAAAATAAAAAATAAAGATGGAAATTCTTTTGGACCAAAAATAAGTCACTCCATGCCAAAAAGTAAGGCCCACAAATACATCCATTCTGGCACATACATGGGCATGTGTATCAGAGGAGTCAATGTGGATCCAACTTTTACTTAACTTTGAAATTCTATATTACGAGTACAATTGTACAATAATTCTGTTGTACAACGAAAATTGCAAAATTTTATGGAGACTAGAAAAATGCAAATTGAGCGAATTTTTTATGCAAAGATTTTTCACCACAAAAGAAATGCAATCCCCGCAAAATAACATCATATACACTACGTTACTATTTTCTTGTAGATTTTTTTTTTTGTAAATTTTTCCTCTGTAGCAATGCCTATTTTTTTTTTTTTTTTATCGTCTGGTTTTCTACTTTCCAAGTATGTTGATTCCTACCAGTGTATGATGATCGTCAATTTATTTTTATTTTTTTTTCTATTCTAATTACAGAAAAGAGTACTTGAAGAAAAAATTAAAAGAATTACTATGTAAAATGCATAACTGCACAAAAACAGAATAAATTTTAATAGAAAGGGTGGAAAAAGAAGGTAGTATGGAAATTTACAATAGAAGATACTCGATTCTGTTACAAGTAGACAATTTTAATCAAACAACATAGATAGACATTTTTATGCAACAAAAACAGTTTCCTCTAAATGATGCTGTGTTTGGGTGCATTTGCATATTGATTCTTCTTTAACGGGTGTAGTAACATTCTACTGTGTAAGTGTACCAAAACGAACTCATCTAAGGTCCCAAATGGATTGCAGAACATTTTTTTCTCTTAATTTTTTAATGCACATACTAGTTAGGATATAACGCACAATAAGAATGTGCCTATGTGCACATAGATTACTAGCCATAACACACATGCATGCATGTATATAAAAGCGTCTACTTTCAGGTATGTTTGCTATAGTATAAAAGAAATTATTTAAATTTACAAAAAAAAAAAATCAACATAAAAAAAATTTATCATATAAGAAGGATGGATAGAAAACAAGCTGCGACCATATTATTCGTATAATATTGTAGTTTTCTTATTTTGCGTCTTCTTTGTTTGTAATTAAATCTTCGTGCAAATGTAATTAAATCTGTCAGTATACTATCATCATCATCATGATCATCGTGTTATCGTCATCGTTTGTTGTTAAAAATCATAATTTTTTTTTTGTTCGCCATTTTTCTCCTTTAATATTATAATTGTCCAAGTTCAAGTTGGAGTGTGGAATTAAAGTTGGACATTGAAATAAAGCTTTGAATATTATTCGATGTTTAAAGTCGATTTCCATGCTATCTTCATTAATGTTCTTCTCAACTCGATTCAACTTAAACCAACTTCTTCCTCTTTGAATATCAAATCTAACAGTATATTAGTATTAACATTAAAAGAGTTTGATTGCGCCTACAACGCCTATCGAAATAACTGCCTACCGACCCACACTCCTCGAATAGGTATGTTCAAAGTAAATTTAGTGCTGATAAAAAAAACCTTCATAAACACGTGTATATGCGTGATTATTTATTATAAACATACCACCTACATACATACATACATAAATACATATATAGGACTTTATACATAAACGAAAATTTTAGTACAAATTAAAAAAGATGGAAAAAAACATATTGTGGAGGTGTACTAATGCATTTGAATAAATTTTTGGTTTTTTTTTACTTTTTCAAGTGTGAAAATATTAACAATAAAAAATAATTTGAAATATTTATAATTGATCTTTTTTTAAAGATTCCCAACTCATAATCCATTTATTTATCTACAAAACTTCCCCCCTTCCCCTGTTCCCCTTCCTAATATTACAATTAACATTATATGTATTTATTTTCATTTCGCTATTACAAAATTAATTATATATTAATTATAAAAAAAACTACAGTCTCTAATATTTAAATAAGACTTTATTCATATTTCATAGGGAAATATTACATCATACAGTATTGCCAGATTTACATATTAGAGACATCGTAAAGTAGGAATAAAAAAATAAGGAAAATCTTTTTGAATATTTTATTATTCCATAATAAATGTCATGAGGATCATTTTGTTTTCACAGAATAAAATTTTGTAAATTATGTGTGAAAAATCTTCTATCTAACAGATTAATGTCTACTAATTTTCATTCATATCTACCTTAAGGAAAAAACATATAAAAAAGACTATGCTAAATATATAGTAAAAACATAAATTTATTGGTATATGTGGTTGTTTAAAAAAAAACAAATTATACAGAGCAAATGTTTATATATTCGTATAAATATGTCAATATTACAGAAAACATACTTTTTTATGGATACTAACTAAACCCTGTCTTATCCATTATGTATTATATTTTCGAACAAAAAATGATACTATTTTTTTGATAATCTTAATTATTTCTATATTTAACTTGGTTACAAATAGATTATAAAAAATAATAAGACATTATTATTAGTGTAGAAAAGCAAACAAACATTGGCCCATAATATTAAAAATTGTCAACGTTAAATTTAGCATTTTTTTAGACACTTTGGAAATTTATACACTATATTTTTACACTTTTTAATCGAAATGCAAATACATACTTTCGATTAAATTTTTACTGTCTGCCTTGGAAAATCCAGACAAATCCAAGTGAAAAAATAAACCGCCACCTCAAAAGGGAATACTCACCAACAATAGCATAGACATTTTGAAGGCGTTTATAAATCACATTTTTTAGATAGAAAAACTCTTCTTCTTATACTCTACATAAATTTACGACAAAATGTGTAAAGAGTATTTTTGATGAAGCAGGAACAGTAAAAAAAAACGTGTTTTTAATGTCGCGGCTGCAATGAATATTTGCCCTTGTTTTTGAAAAAGTTATTTTCGTCCATGTCTTTATGCTTTAAATTGGTCGATTTTTACTTATGTATGTATATGACACCCCTTCCCCCACCCTCCACCGCCTTACGCTTCCAACAATGTTATTATTATTTTCAATATGCTTCCTTCCATGCTGCCGAAATTTTGTACATATCACGAGGTATAAAAATTGTACTAATTTCGTTTTCCGAAACATAATAAAAAATTAGTACAAATGTACATTAACTATAAAAATTAAGATAAAAAATTTAAAAATATAAAAAAAAATTTTATGAAAAGAAAAAAAAGAGAATTTTTGTTTTTTAAACTCCTTAAATTTTTTTTAAATTTAAAGAATTGTTCAAAATTTGGTTTTGGATACTATATGAAATTTTCATCAATAAGAGAAATATTTTAATAGTAATTTTTAATCGATCAAAATTATTATAGAAAATATTCATATGTAATCTGGCAATACTAAACGATATTGTCTAACTGACAGCAATAATAGAAAAAAATAGGCTCAACTATTGGAAGCAAAACCCCTTTCTAAACGCGCCGGTTCACTTGCTCTTATCAGACCACTGGTATAATAGAAACACTATTTCCAATTTAACAGGGTTATTTTCTCCTGTATATCTGTGTCCTTGGCTTATAATGAAATATACTTTCGGGTCAATACAAAAACCCATAGGAGGAGAATGGAAATGGAAAAATTGAAAAAGATCAAAATAAAAACTATGCAACGTACAACGGAACAAAAATTTTTCCGTTATAAGGGATGTACATACGAGTAGTAGTTCACCCCTAACTGAAATCAATTGTTAAAAATTCCCCTTTCTCTTTATCAACTCGTCTTTGTCGAATTTATGCGCGCACATCTAATTTTTCATGTAGATTTTGACAGCAGAGGAGTATTTCGCGAGGGGATTGATGGCAAACACGTTAAAATCCATTATAACACGTAAATATGAAAAAATATGGTGGCGAAAATGCGCAAACTCATACCAAAAACGGATTAAGGGGAAAAACAAAGAAGGGGAAGCCCCTCAAATGCGATTATGAATAGAAACACGACTATGCTTAAAATTTGATAGCATCAAGGAAAAAATTATAGACTCTGTAGGTGATGGTAACGGACTTGTAACGTTTCCAATTGAACAGGGTTACGTACTAGCACACTCTACGCAATACCAAATATGAGGGTTGCTGGATATTGCTGGAAAGTACGTGCTACTCGATACTAAACTTGTGCATGTAACAGTATTGACCACCAATTAGACAGAGATATCGTGTGCAAATGTACGAAAAAGAACGAGACAGAGACTTTTTATTAAGCACCATTGATTATATTATTGTATATGTGGTGACCATCGCACATGATCGGGGTGAAAAAAAAATTTAATATACGATCACGTGTACTTTATACTAAATAGGAATTCGTTATTTTTTTGGTGTGTATATGTGTGTTATTGTCCGTTATAAAAATATCTTTGAAAATTCTTTATTTTTCAGGCTTCTACCACTGATGAGATAACGACTTTCTGCCATAGTTCAGTAAAGAAATACACAGCACTGAAGCGGTGTCATCTCAACCGAATCCAAAGCCGTCAATTGCAATTTCAACTTGACTGAGTATGCGCATAGCATTTCTTTATAGTTCAGAAGAGAAGTAGCTACAACAGTCCCTCATTCAGGTACCTACCTACCTACTAATCAACGAACCAAAGCGTTCCTCCAACCATTATTTTTATACTGACGATCCAATGTCTTAAGGCTCGTGCTTAGACTCTGTCCCTTCAGTTTCCAACCATAGTCAATACCGTATGCCAAAGTTTGGTCATAAGTCGTGATCTCAATTGTTTGTCTACGCAACATTTCTTACTACTAATAATATTCAAAAAGTTCAAAATTATCAACCGATGAAAGAGCTCCAACTAATGTCATTGCATCTAAGTAACAATGTACCCTATACTTATTTGCAGTTATGTGGGTGTCATTATAAGAGGAAAATTCACATATTCATTTCTATTTAATACTTTTCATAAACTATCATTTTCAGTGGAAGAAAAAAAAACTATAAAATAATAGTTAAAAATTTCCATCTACAAATATTGTAAATAATATAAAAGATGGAGCCAAGAAATAAATTGAATTCGTTACACTCAAGGAATTGAATAATTGATTCTAGAAATATTTTACGAAGCTATCCAATTGTGAGTACTAGAGTTAGTCTTTAACTTATTGATGGGGGGTACCCATTAAGTTACGTAAATAATGGCAAATAAATATATCCTCGTCTGTATGGTGTTAATTTTCTATCTACCACACACCTTAAAATCTTTGAATTTCTTTGGTGTTTGAATTCATTTCTTTTCCAAATCGTTGATTTTAGAAAATTTTTTAATTGGATTTAAATTTGATTTAATTTTATTTTCTTTGTAAATTAATTGCGAAGAGTATTTACTCTTGGCATGCGACTGACCACAGAGAGGCACACTCTATCCTAAAGATAACATCTGATTTTATAAATTATTTTTTATAAAAAAAAAAAAATATCCATTTTTTTTATTATAGTAGCAAATAGTATATAAATATTAAATGAAAGATTTATTTTATGTATGTATTGTTGGAATATTACAGAATGTTTAGTTGAGGTTGCGTGTGAATATCTTATAGATTGTGCTAAATGCTTAATACCAAATGAATGGCAATGACATGAGAGTACCTTATTTTAATAAAAAAAAATTTATTATAGTCTATCTTTCGGAGGAAAATTGTTTATTTTTAATAAATTTTCTAATTAAAAAATTTTTTTTTTGTAATTTTTCTTCTTTTTTTTTAGATTTTGAATTGAGTAGAGCATTTTTTTGGAAAAACTTCTTATTTAATATAAAAATCATGTTTGAAAAAAGTTATTTCGAAAATGATCCAGTTTTCACCTTAATACAGCCCTGAATTTTATATTTAAGTAAACTTTTCTTAGTGTAAGTATTGTTTAAAATAATCTCAATCAAAAAAATTCTATATTTACATAAAGCTTGCACTAATGTGTGTGTTTACTCGTGTTTAGTCGACAGATGTTCCAGTTCACAATGATGATGTGAACACACGATACTTTTATAGGTACTTAAGTCATTCTCTGGTTGAACTTTACATGAGGATGGAATGAAGTGGTGGTAATTCGGTACACTTCTTCTGGTATGAATATTCCCCTAAATTTTATAACATTCAGAAACCATATAAATGCTAGTCAGACAGGACAACTTTTTACCCCACTTTTTTTTTTTTTTTTTTTTGAATAATAAAATATGAGTCAGGCGCATGCCCAACATGCTACTACGTGCACATAAATGTAAACAGTAAAATTTTATATTAAAAAAAAACATATTTTTTGCCCCAATCTTAATATTATTTGGAAATATTGAAAACATAAATTTTAAATAAGAAAATAAAATGAACACTTACCGGCCACGTAAAATCAAACGGAAATCTGATTGGATTTGTAAAACTAGAATTTTGCACTAGAATTTGTCCACCTGTTAAATTAACTGAATTTTCACCTAGGACAGGTGTTACAACATCACCAAATGTACATGATGATACTGTATCAATAGTCGCTTGATAATGTTTCAAACAGACACGAAACCATGTCTTACATGTTCCTATGCATTTTCCAGTTGATGCTTCCCTTTGTCCACTACAGCATTCTCCGACATTATCAATGCCCTTGTCATTATTAAAATATTTTAATCGCAGCTCAAATAAGCCGGAACTTTGGACCTATAAGAAAAATTATA
This sequence comes from Atherix ibis, assembly GCA_958298945.1. Taxonomy (NCBI): domain Eukaryota; kingdom Metazoa; phylum Arthropoda; class Insecta; order Diptera; family Athericidae; genus Atherix; species Atherix ibis. Next base: position 102,356,580 of record OY282605.1, on the reverse strand, counting down.
TAAGAAAAAATCAAATTAATTCAGATTTTTTAATATTTTTAATAGTAATTGAATTTTATATAAAAAGGATCTTTATTACAATTTTCTTTGGTTTAGTAATTGTTATTTGCAAATTTTTCCTATTTTTCTGAGCGTTTTCTTATATTTTTAATTAATATTCAATTAAAATATATTTGCATAAAAAATTATTAATTTTATTTTATTTAAAAAAATTTCAACATGATATGATAAGTAACACTTAAAAATTCGAATTAGATATAGAAATATTATTAGCTCACTCATATAATTAAGAAAAATATAAAAAAGAGAAATATCCTATGAATAATAATTTTACTATAATATAAAAAATTTCCCAAAATAAAAATAAAAAACTACTTGTTTCGTGTGAGAAAAAGTCATACAATATTTTCGTTTTTTTTTCATATCATAATTTTATAAAAATATTTTCTTTTAAAAGTTTTTGATTTTTTTTTTTCATAATTACCCTAAGTACACATAAATTATCTTAGAAAGAAAAAAACATTTTTTCCAAATGATTTAATCATAATGCAAACTTGTAGAGCGAAAAATCATAAAAATAATAACAACTTAATAGTCAGTCAGTAAACTTTTGTTTTAAAGCCAAAACATTTTACTTCATTAGCATAGAAATTTTCATTTGAGGAGCATATTTTATATAAAAGCTCTAATTTTAATTCTAATAAATAGACAGGAAAACAAAGAAAAAAATTTAGAAATATATTAATACAAGAACAGCTTAATAAATGACGAATCTTATTAGATAACTGGGAACGGTTGCTCCCAAGAAAAGCGAAAAAAAATAATTCTAAACTGCTAAGGACACGCTTCAAGTATTATGATTCAGATTTTAATAAATTACTAAATAAGAGTACATTAAAAAAAACCTTAAAACACACCTACAAGTATACATTAATATATATTTTATATTATTTTTTTTATTTTTAATGGATGCCAAAAATTATGCAACAATTGCTTGATAAGTTTGCATAATTTCGCATTATTTTTTTTTTTGGTTTAAATAGCTTCAAAACGAATGGAAATAGACCTTAAATGATGTGAACTTTTAAGAAACTTTTAAGCCAATTTTGTATTAGATTTTGAGCTTTATTTTTTAATCTAAATAACAGCATGTGAGAGCGGGTTTTTTCTTGCAAACTTTTTTTCTAATCTTTCTCATCATTTACAATATAAAAATTGTAAAAAAAAAAACAAAAAAACAAATTTGTTCTGATTATGGAATGACTTACAAAAAAATTTTGAGTAGAAATGACGCAATTTCAGTCAGTCATGCTGTGTTTCCAAAACATTGATTTAAATTTATTTGATTTTATTTTTAAATATTCCTTTTAAATTTTTTTTAATAAAAATTACAAACATAAATTTTTGAGGTGCTTAAGAATTTTTTTTTTAGTTAGTAAATTTTTTAATTAATTAATTGAAAAAATTAATCCAAATTGGGCAGTTTCCAATACTTTCTATTTTAAGGCACAAATTAAAACTTGTTACGGGTTATTTATTTTGTAATTCGGAAAGTACAACGCTGTCATTTAACGGCTATGAAATATATATGTTATCAAAGATGGCACTGACTTAATTTAAGAATTGCCATTTTACATTTAAAATGCATTGAATATTTAAAAAAAGAAGTGGAAATTCTGCCGTAGATACGTTTCAAGATTGTACGATTGACACCGTTGGGCTTTTTCCTATAAAGTTATGCAAAAGATTGAATTTACGAATACAATCCTTAAATTTTAGGGTCTTTAAAAATCAACATACCTTCAAGTAATAGTCAAACTACGGTCCGAAAAATTCATAAAAAATGAACATCTCAATTTTAAGTGTGTTTAATTTATATTTACTTTTTTAATAACAAATTAAAATAATTTTGTAGACCTATCCTAGTTATAAAAACTATCGATTATCCACTGCTTTGCTATTTTTAAAATACATCCAAATTTATTGCGTTATTTTTAAGATATAGACCGGAAAACATAAAGAAAAAGCTTTTTACTGAATATAATTTGCATTCCATTTATTGCATATAAAATACATTTTTGGCAATATGTCTACAATCGAAAGCACAGCTGGGCAATATGTCCTAGTACTCATTCGACATCTGAAATCGATCGAATAAATTCGAATTAAAAAAATTCCCGACCAAAATACCAAAAATATTTTTTCCAAAAAAATTTATTCTCAATGATCTTGTTTAAAAGTGGAAAATTTTTCTAAAACAAAAATCCTTCCTTATACTTGTTGTATTTTTTAGTTTTTTGGTTCATTATTATTGCAAAAAAGATACTTTTTATTTGACATATTAGATTTTTACAAAATTGACTAAAAGTAAATTGAGAAATATCCCCAATAATATTCTTTGTTAATTGCCTTATGGTGAATATTCATCATAACAATGTTAGAGTCGATAAATGTTGGGTCTTGATTTTTCCGACTGATGGATAGATTTATGGAGTAATGATATCCCCCTTAATAAATCAATCAATTACACTAAAATATTTGACTTGAAAATGTTTGTTTTCTTTTAGATTGAAATCGTTTATTTTCAAATCGAAATATTTACTTTAACATGTCAAATGAAATTATTTAGTATTAAAATTATATGAAAATTGCTATTTAGACATGTCAGCACACAAATGTTAAGAGATTTCCGAAAATTCCTACATCTTTTTCTTTATTAAAAGGATATTTTTTTTTCAACATCTGTAAAATCGATTTTGAACATTTGAGAATTATTTTTCTTCTTCTTCTTTTATTGTTGGAAAAATCCTAAATTAACACATTGATTGGGAAAATTTTATGATTCGCTTGATAATTTAATTTTATGAGTACAAATATTTTTGTAGGCGTTTTGCCAATTTTATTATTATTGATCTTAAGCGTTCCGGATTTTAATTAAAGGAAAGGATATTTCCACAGATGTTCACATCAAATTTCCAATCATAACATTTTCATTTTTATTTTATTTACGATTTTAAGTGTAAAATAAAATGTTTTAAGTGAAATTTCCCATTGAAAATGATTTTATATATTTTGGATGGTTTTTCCGAAATTGCCGAAAAAATTTTTATGATCAAAATTCTTTATAAACTAAAAATATTATGGCATAGTTTCTATTTATAAATACTTTTTTATGAATATTATTGAAAATTTCTCTAAATGCTCATAGATATTTAATTACATTTAGACAAATTTTCAAATTCTCATCTATTTTTAAACTGATTCAGCATAGAATTTTCCAATGAAAATCTTGAAATTTTTTATCTAATTGAAGTGAAATAATATTTAATTATTGTCATGAAGTTTTATTATTAATATAATTTTAATTATATGTATTCATTATTAATAGTAGTTTCATTTAATTAAAAAAAAACTGCAACATAAATAATCAAAATTGTTTCATCAATTAGGGTGCACTACTATGCACTGAATAGTAGTTTCACGTACGTTATCATAAAATCAACTAGCATTTGTAGAAAGCATAACGGTTGCAATTCTTTTAATGTACTCGTGCATTATGGATAAGAAAATTATAATTTTCATATAACAAAATCGTTAAGATCTGTAACATTTTCTGCATAATAAAAAAAAATTTCAATATAGGAAAACCCATAGTAGTATGTATAATAAAATCTTAACGTATTTATAAGATTCACCTAATCCACTAGTTATAAATAAATTATTAACAATAATTTCTATAATTTCGAAATGTTTTTTTTTTTTTTTTGTTAAATTTTCAAATATGAAAAGGTAACATTATAACTATTATTAATGGGGAAATGATTTTATTGTAAAATAAAATGAAATTAAAAGTATTGTAGAGTAAACTTACAAGTATGTGACCTGAACAAAAATAATGAGATTTTTCATAGAGAATAACATATGAAAAAAAAATGTTATAAAATCATGTTAAACATAATTGATATTATTGAAAGCTCGAACAGTTACATAGATTCTGTACTATAAGATCTATTGTGAAAATATTGTTATATGGAGATGAAAGATATTGAAATAATTTTCTTCTTCTTCTTCTTCTTTTTTTTTCGTCATTTTCTTTATAAGATATTATTAAAAGAAAAAATTGAAATCAGTCAATAAGATTGTAATAGAATAGACGTTTTTGGATATGTGCATTTGACTCATCAGCGCATTTCAATTTTAATTCGAATCCGATTTCAAGCTGTTTATTTTGTAAAATAATTTTTGGTGAAACTTTTAATAACCAAATAACTGATCATCTTGGTACTATTGTATCTATTGGGTATCTACACATCTAAACTTGGTTTTAATAGGATATAGCATTGCTGACTGATCATCATCAATTTGATGCTCATAGATCCTCCTCAGTCCAATTGATTTTCTCTTTTGCTATTAAAAAAAAAATACCCTCATTGAATGAATGTGCTTCGGTCGGTTCCACCTGTGGGGAGTATGTACATTTGCACCTTCACAAATAATGGCTATAGTTATAATAGTAATCGATAATCATAGAAGAATATAATACCCCCCATGCATAAGCGTGGAAAATTCAATTAGTCAATTAACTATCGACAATTATTAACACCCGATAACAAGAGAAATTCGCCGCTCTCTGTTCACGGAATTCTGTCTGACCGGAATCGGTTTGGCTCCAATGCTTTAGAGAAATGAGTACTCGTACATATCATCAAACGAAATATTCAATACTTAATATACCATACATACAGTATACGGCTATCACTAAAATATGATAAGTAAGTATGTACACGTCACGAAAATATAGTACTACTCCTCGTACAATAAATATCTTTACGCTAATAGTATCTGTCTTATGGATTGAATGTGCGCGCGGATTCGATCACAACTTTGCAGTTCCCAAATCGTCTCTGTACCATGTTTTGAATGTCATGCCCGCCCGTCTACTCATTATTCATCGTACGAGTTATACGAGCATATGTACATATGGAAAACTTGTATTCCTTTTAAGTATGTAGATAATTTTCTGTGTTTGACCCAGTGTCTGTCTCTATAGCATCGTGGGGTGCATATTTAAAAATGAACAAATTCTTCTCAGAAAAATTTATTGAAAATTAAATTCGATTAGCGCGGGAATCGGAAATCAACCATGATTTTCATCCTTTTACTCAGATACGTTGTTGTCCCTGACTGATGATCATCTACCAAAAGCTATCGATCGACAAAGAGGACTGATGACGAAAATATGACAATGACAAAGTCACTATTAAGTGTTGATAAACAGAAAGAGATAGTAACTATTAGGATTTGATCAATTTTAAATAGATAGTGAGAGGGCTTAACAGTATGGTGGTGATATGTTATGTCTAAAAGACGATAGGATAATAATTATGATTATTACTAGTACCGTATATATAGAATGTTCAACCAACAAAATATTACCCAAACAAAGACACCAATATTATCAGCCAAATAATACGACATTTTCAATATATTGGACCATTCGGCCCAAATGAGAACTGTGGACCCAAAAAAAAATTCCTCAAAGAAAAATCATTTCAATTGAAGAATAATGTGTTTTCGTTTCTTTAAATAGGTTCTCTTCCAGCAATTTCTTCGTATTTTTAATATATTTTCATTACAACACTTTCATCATCCAATAGGGAAGAAATTGTCTTTCCTCCTAACTCTTCTTCCATTTTAATTCTCATTCAAATTGTGCTTTTCTTATTTATTTTACACCTCAATGCTTTTTTAATATCTTATTATTATAATTTTTTTATTTTTTATTCAAAGACAACTTTAATTTATTTATCATTTTTTGATTTCTACTATTCCATGATAATTGGTATGCGCATTTTTACAAAAAAAAAAAAATTATCCAACAAATAAGTTTGAACTGTAATAGTGTCAAATCAAATAAAACACAATCCATACAAACTCTTAAATAATAAATGTAAAAAAAAAAAGGAAAAACTGTATAAGACAAAATTTAATATATCCAGAGAAAATAAACCATTTTCTTTTTACTTTTTACTTTTTAAAAGACAATCTCAATGAACGTTCGATGGAAGTAAAGGTAATGACACTACTTCTTATTGAAAATTGTACAATTACTCTGATTGGGAAGCAATGGATATATATGGAAGCTACGTAAACAAAGGCCGATGCTTATAACAGTCAAGTTGGTGTGGTGTACTTTACTTGCCACATCGCCGCCACATCTGGCAACCAAAAACGAGATGAAGATGTCATTGTCGTGACTAAAAATTGTTTCTCCATTGAATTGTTTGGGCGATCATTTAATTTAGATCTGTTCGAAAATTTCCATAACAATTTTTTTTTATTATTATTATTATGACTTCATATCGAAAGGTATCCGTTTGTATCTATATTTAAATCTGACGACGAGAAAAATAACTACCAGATCATAGATGAACGGATACTACCTTCCTTTTAGAAGATCAACAAATGAAAGAAAAAAAAAACATAAAATAAAGAATTTTAGAAAGAGACACAAAACATATATTGATATATTGTTAACCGAATTACCCATTCACTATCTCTTTCTAATCGTATATCTTAACATTTATGTTCTATTATATTTTCTCATAGCATTTTAATGAATACCATTGATAAAATTTAAATAAGCTCAACTCGTTTCTAAGTGACCACTCACTCTGTAGCCATTATAATAAATCGCCTTGAATTTTTTATAAGAATTTATAGAATTTTCTTAAAAAAATTTTCCCAACTGATATTTATAGAAAAGAAAAATAGACGAAATATCTATTCACACTATGGAATGATGAATTAGTAGTTTTCACAAAATACTCTTTATCTACACTCATTCTTTAGATACTACCGTTTCGACTACAAAGATATTATTCTATTTTTATAGCAATTATACACAGAGTATACTCGTATATAAATAAGAAGAATATTTACAAACTATAAGGAACTATATAAATATCTAAAATTAAAACTACTTTATACTGGACTTATGTTTAGTGCAATAAATATATCACTTAAAGATCTGCCATTTTATCAAATAAATTATCGATATTTTGTTTATATTTATTATTAAAAACAAAAAAAATTTTTAAGAATTTCGATTTTTACACAAATAAAATTCGAATACTGTTCCTTTTAGCTTTATGGAAGAATGAATTCCTTTATTCGATTAAGAGAGTTTTTAGCCTTTTATTCAGAAAATTTTTATTTTTATTTTTGACAATTCTCACAGATGTTTAAATGTTACAGCTTTTTTTCTGGACTTTTGGTTTAAAATAAAAATCAAAATATTCAATAAACAAGTGAATTAAATATTGCCAGCGGCTAGACATCCCCCATTTTAAGATGTTCCTATAAGTTTCTACTTATCCTAATAATTTATAAAATCCAATATATTTACTTCAAAGTGAATGCCAATCAATGACACTCGATTAACATTATTTGTTTTGTTTTCCTTTCTAAATCAGACCATTTGAGAAAATAATTTCCTCATTTATAACATGTGTACATTTTATAAAAAGTAAATAAATAGACTCCCCAAAAGACTAAACATCCATACCGAAAACAAATTAAAATTTTATGAAATTCTTTCGTTTTATTTAAAAACACTAATAAATGGAAGAAATTTGACTTAAGAGGTCATTCGTTAATAAATTTCAAAGCTTCCATTTTTTTTTCTTCCTCAAAAATTAAGCATTTTTATTAAAATCTTTCTTAAAATTATCTAAAAATAAAAAAAAAATTCCATGTCTATAATATAAAATAAAATAAATTTTTATATATTATATAAATTTTTCTACATATTTTCTAGATTATTTGAAGTTCTAACCTCAACTTTAAGAATTTTTTGATGAAACAAAGAAGAATTATTCAATATAAAAAAGTTCAGAATCGATGATAATTGTGAATGGGCATAGTGGCGCCTTGTTGGAGAAAATCACTACTTATCTGTACTTATTAGATAGATAGTCGATAATATGAGCATTTTTCTACAGAAGATTTTTTCCTATTAAATCTATTAATGTATGATTAAAAAAAAAGCCTCTATGAATAATCTGACAATTGACGGCGAATGTCAACAGTAAACAGGATTTTCTATCCACTTAATATGTTTGTCGTATAAAAAGTATGGTTCATCTTATAACTAACTAATAGATGAACTGAGAAAGATATAGTCATTGAAAATTGTGGAAAGTTGCATTTAAACACTTTTTACAATAATAATCCGTAGGTTAAAACTTGTTGAGAAGTCACTACAGTGGTGCAATGCTTATATAGATCTAATCGGATACAATCACTTATCGACGATATTGTCTGTCAACATACAATAATATTTTTATTCGATGGCACTTAAATCATAGTATCTGATTTGTTCACACCATAAGAACTTTCGCATGCACAACAGTACGAGCATATCTGGGGTAGTATACTAACTTCAAGATACAGACTCCAAAGTCGGACATTGTAATGATGATCTTTGCAATTACTATACCATCAGCACGATCATAGCGCATAGCATACCAGTCTTACAGCATAAAATCATCAACATTATCATTTCAATGATATTTGCACACTATATACTATAGCTTTTAGAAGATACCTTCAGTTTTAGGTACTTACATATACAAAGTTTAATAATATTCTAGACTTCTACTGAAGAGATGAGAATATGAGCACGTTCGCAAGAAAACTTATTATTTCAGATTTTATTGATCCGTCTCTATTTGTTTAACATTAACTCAGCAGCCTTTACTAATACTTTTTAAAAAATACACTCGCAATCAATATCAGGGAGATCGGTAAGTTTATCTAAACACCGTGCACTTGCAATGCATGACTGACTGATCTTGAAATACAGATGCAGATACAGCTAATAAGGAATATGCTCAAATAAATGATTGCATTTCTCACACTGCACTTGTTATTTCTACTTTTCTTCTTAATAAATCATATTAAATCGAATTTGAATGTATTAAAGGAGCGATTTTTTTTATATATAAAAGAAAATCTGAATTGGATAAGATAGCGTTGCATCACTCGAAAATTTAATGTTCTACTAGTGTAAACTTAACATAATTTTTTAAAACATTAAAAAATCAGGTTAAAATTACAAAAAAAAAAAAATATAGAAAAAAATATAAGAAAATAATCTCTGCGAATTTAAGTGAACTGATTGCTATCTTCAAGGAAGATGCATTGCAAGCGCTTATCTTTAATCGGAGATTTTTAAAAGATTCGATTCTTGTCTTTTCATTGTTTTTCTACTTATTTATTGAGAACACGTTTTAAAGAAAGATTTTCGAAACAAGAAAAAATTACTATCTGGCTATCAATAAGTGCAAGATCAAAATGCAACCACACCAATAACAACACTAACAACATGGGAATAAGAGGTATGAACACCAGGTACTTTTTGAAAGGAATTCTTCTACCTCTTAAGCAATCAATATGGAATGAAAGGAACTTGACGACTTGACTTTGAGAGTAAAATTATCACAAGCGAGGAGGAATCCTCTGCCTAAGAGGAGTAGTCTTGCATTGATGTAGATACTCTTGCTGAAGAATCGCTAAGACAAATACCTTCGTTCGATTTTGCTCTGAAATTGATTATCGAACATTGGATGAAGAGAGGAAGGGAGAATTGTTATTATTTTAAAAACAAGATCAGAATTGAAAAATCGGAAACGATAACCACTTTTTATGCGAAAATCGATTGCAACACAACAGCTCCTGCGGCTGGCAATATTATGAACCTGAGAACTTGCAGAGGGAGTTCAGTTCAGAGCGTGTATTCGGAAACATCTTAGGATAGTACATACTCAAACAGGAGTCCACCAACTCATTATATATTGTTTTAAACCAAATTGAGTATAGTCTATTGTGCTATAGGCATACTCACAATTCAGAAGTACCACACACAAGTACAAACCGAAGATCAAGTTTTCCCTGTACCCGATCAAAAGGGGTTTTTTTTTTGCGCGAACCTAAACATTTTGAAGTTTTCTCTTTCTTTCCTTAGCATCAGCGTTTACGTTTTAATCTGAAGGAAGTCAGATCACAAATTTATAGTCTTCTAGTAACCAAAAGTGAATGCAAACTACCGGTGCAAGGGGAACGTGAGAATTTCAGGCAAGTTGCATCTGCCAAAAGATGACTGCTGTACATTTTGCACAGGTGCGTGAGCCAACTACAAATTACCCCCAATAACGTTTCATCATCATCACCATTGCACAAACCTACACAACTGACTGAATAGAATTAAACAAAGATCATCGACATTGTTGGATAATTTTTTGGTAGAAAATTCAATAAAAAGTTGCAACTTTCGATTGTCATCAATCGAAACACCTAAAAGTATAAAATTGTCATAACATACATTACAGTAAATCCAATTGACCTTTAATTGTGCCAGAAGTGTCATATCAAGGTAAGACAATCAATTCTCTATTAATCCCCATTTGATACTAGATACTATGGGCGGCTATATTAATATATCAGGGCAGAAAAAATTCCCAAGAGAAAAGTTGGTCTCGTAGGCAAAAAAAAAATATTTTATGTGCGCGGGATGACAACAACTCAAAATTCGTGACGAACTTTTTTTTTGTTCGTATATTTTTTATTTCATTAATATTAATATTAATGAATTACATGCATTCAGTTAACGCACATTATTTATAACTATTTCTTCTTTGTCTACACTATATCACTACAATTTTTATTTCTTAGTACCATAGATGCTATTGCTTTCCAACAAGCTTCCAACAAGAAGGTAACTTATCAATATGATCGATCGATAACAAAATTTCTTACTATGAATATTGATATATGGCTGAATGTCGTTCCTTTTGAACATATTTTATTCATATTCTCTTATTGGTTTTATTTCCAAGATTTTTTTGAAAGTTTCTAATCTAATAGAAGTTATTATGACTAATAATAAATTTTATAATACTACCGACAGTGGGATCGGTCTATTACTAATATACATAATATAAGAGAAAAAATACCACACAATAAACGTTAATTTTATGTTATCTATAAACGCGATTGAAATATTTCCTTAACTATTTTCAAATCATGTTCCCCAAAAAAAAAGCAGAATTTCAGGTGAGTTATTCGATTTCATTTAAAAAATAGTTTTCACAACAAGTACAGATTTTAGGCTTAATTCCAGATGTGCTTTTTCTTACATAAATATAACTTTCAATTTCCCTTTTTATTCCATAACACAATTAATCTTAATCAAATTTTCGGCCTAAAAGGGAGAATATTTTTTATTAACTTTTTTCACACTATTAAAAAAATATCAAATTTTTGATGACATTTTCTTTAAGAAAAAGGAAAAAATATAAAGAATTAAAGATAAATATTTTCTGTCAACAAAAATATTTTCACCATTAACTATTCTTGTGATCACATAAATGATCAGATTACCAAAAATAAACAGATTTGTTAAGATTTCTCCTTTCAAAAAAAAAAAAAAATGGTATTTTATAAAAACTAAAAATCCGCCACATTTTATTAAATCAATACAGTTCCTCAATCATTTCAAGGATATTCACTCGAATATCAAAATGGGAAAAAGAAAATATTCACCAATAATTTATTACCTTGACGATGATCATTGTGAGAACCAAAGAACTTGTTCAAGGCTTGGTCAAAAATTGATCGTATTGTACAACAAAACGATGAGAACAAGTTGTGGTCATTTTTAGTTGTCTGTTGCAGTTAATTAATAAATAAACTACAGCCAAAAACAACCAAAAATCTGATTTTTTTTTCTTCTCTGCATCAAAAAATATAAAATAAAATACAAAAAAAAAAAAAAGTAAAAAAAGTAATAATAATAAGAAAACTCAGGTGATTATTATCGTTTTGCTAAATTAAATGATTTTCATGTATAAACATTCCGAACTGTGAATTATTGATTGTCTTTTAAATATGTTGCTGCTGCTGGTGGATGTTGATATTGTAGACGTTGTCAGTGTCGTTGTTGTCATCGTTGTCCTCGTCATTATCATCATCAACATCAGCATTATTATTATTATTATTATTATTTTTATTATTACTATAGTAACTATATAGTTGTCTGTGAAATTCTTTTATTCGATCATTTCATCTTTAAGATATTGTCGCTAATATCGTTGTTACAAAGTATATCCATCTCAACCCCAATAGAGATACATTCATACTATCTATACACTCGTTCAGTGTACTCTGGAGTTATTGTGGCTGTGAATGGACAAATCTTAAAGACCTCGAAAACCGTCAACGATCATTAATTTCGGAAATAGTTTTTTTTATTTTCATTCTTTCGTTTAATATTTCTATATCCAAATTTGTCTTTTCGAGCATCGGAAGAATTTTTTTTTTCTTATACTGACTATTCCCAAGGCAATCTTTTTGTTTTTGCATATTCGTGTGTTACCTGAAGATAGGTTTTTTTTTTGCAAAAAGGCAACAACAAAAAATTTTGTATAACCGCCATTTTGTTTGTTAGACCAATATAGCCGCCAATCTTTGACTATCTTATTTTTTGATTAAAATTAACTTTTTTCTCTTACTCTTCTTCATCACCAAAATTTGCTGATCTTTACCATTTCGAAATCAAAAAAAATCATTAATGAAATTTTAGCCAAAATCGCAGTTTTGTATAATCTGAATCTTTAAGGAAATTTTCAACAATAACAACAACAACAAAAAAATTACCAGAAAAAATGGCACCTTTCCCAAGTCATTAGCATAAGTTTTGATCTGGAACTAACCGACCAATAAAATAGAAAGAGAGTCAATAAAAAATAAAAAAATCCCAATCAAATTGAATAAAATCGAATTGAATCGAATCATATCGTATCGAATTTAAACCCGTCTTGATGATGGTCGAAACGCAGTCATATTAATTAATTGCCTCTCATTTGATTATTTTTTGCCAATGATGAGAACGGAAAGTCACTATTTTTAATGTTTATATTTAGTTTTAATATCATCAATTGATTAATATTCATTGAGAAAATGAGACAAATAATTTATGACATAAGAAGACAACAATTATTAACAAACCAAAATATATTCGAATAGTAGCAATGTTCTACCGTTTATGAACAATAGATAAAAATATTATTAATATATGGCAACACCCGTATTCATGGATAAATATCTTGTTGTATCGTTGACCTCAATTTTATCCCACAAAAGTATAGTTTAATATAAAAAATTAAAAAACTGTAGACATTAAGTCGGTCTTCGGACTAAATGCATTTTGTCCAATGTCCGAAAGTTCTAATTCATACAATGTAGAGGAGAGCTTTAAGAGTATAAAAAATTTTTAACTATACGTACAAAAAACACCAACAGTTAAATAAATAAAATTAAATTTTTTATTTCGTGGAGAAAAAATGATATGAGATTAATTTAAAATTGAATATTAAAAATTAAAAACAAAGTAGTATATAATTAATACATCTGTAACATTTTGTCATAAACTTATATCTAATTGGATATTTGGACATTTTGTTGTTGTTGTTGTTTTTTTTTTATTAATTTTAAGATGACCAAAGAAAATGACAACATTTTGATATAATTTAATGATAAGCCAAGTAGAAAAACCGCAAATCCAAAAAATTATTCATAATCGTTTGGTTGAGCAAATATATTCAGAAAATTATAAATTTTGTATTTGTATATGTGTATGTGGTGAAGATGGGGACATACCAAAATGGTCAAAGAAAATTAGAAGATTCCCCACTAGTAAGTTTGGTTTTAGTTTTTTTTTTTTTTTTTTTTTTGTTATAAAAACACGTGAGAATTTGATATTCTCTCGAGTCTTGTGAAATGTTCATATTCTGAAGGATAAAAATAATGAGTTCTGAGAAAATATTTTATATTTTTTTTTGCCGCGACTAAGGTGAAATATGATGAAAAAGGCTTTCGGATTTGTGCTATTTTATGTACTGTCTGTCATCCATGGAGATGAAGGTGTTTGATGTCTTTTAATTTATTATTATCATTCCTTAGGTTATCATTATTTTTTTATTTTTTTTTTTTGGTCAGTGAAATGGTTGAATAAAAAAAGCTCTGTTTCTCACATTCGACAAAAACATACATTTTATTTAATATTTTTTTAATAAAAATTCTGTCAAAAAAATACAAATTTTTTTTTTCTATAAAAATCTACACATGCATTTGGTTTTTTTTTTTTACAAAAAATGTTAATTTAATATTTAAAAAAGTAAGTTTGTAAGTTAAAGTTTACTTTTACTATTAAAGCTTAAATAGTTTTTCTTCTTTTTACAATTTCTTTGTCTATTATTTTTGATTTTTCCTCTTTTACCTTTTATTATTTTATATATATATATATATATTTTTTTAATTATTCTTAATTTAGTATTTAAACAGTATTTTTAACTTTTCTTAATCTTCTCTTGTCTTACCCATATATGTAAGTTCCTTTTACTGATTTTAAGACCTTAACAATTCTCAAAGATTTTCCACAAAGATTTATAAGCACCAACTAGCAGCAACAAGACTACCTTTACCAATACGTTTTTTTTTTCAATTTTATTTTTTTTGTCTGTACGTCTTTTTCAACCGTTAATTCTTCTTGTTCAGTTTTAACAATTTCCCATGATATCACGTATGCATGCATCGCATTGTGCACAGACTGGCATCGCGATTCATGTACTTTTTCAAAATGCACAAAATACTTGAAGCTGGTCTACTGCACTGAATGCATTGAATTTTTGCGAATATGCCAATACATTATTACTAACCTGAGTAGCGCACAAGTTGAACAGAAATAATAAGAAACAGTGGAAAAAAATTGCTCTCATCTTGACTAAATGAATTCGTACCTCATTTCGTCGTGCGCACCCATACTTTTTCTTAAGACCTCAGATTCTCAACTAATCTAAACTTAAGCCGAAACCAAAGTAAACAAGTGAAAAAGATTCAATCCAATCCAATAGAATTTAATTCAGGTAAGTGTTTTATCCATGCTAGAAGTTGGTTTTCAAGTGTACTTACCACTCTGAATTATACTCACACGTACTATGTAAATGTTAGTACGGACAATATGCAGATGCATCTATACTCATATATAAGTACTTTTATAGTAAAAATATATTTCAATGGCCTATAGTATATATAAAAAGTTGAATATTGGAATTTACCATCACGTCTCACCAATCCGTGTATACTTAGAGAGTTGCTGCTTATTTTAATGATGCATTTACACGAGTATAGAAATTATTGGTGTGGATAAGGTGCATTTTTCTCAACTTGGTCCAACCCTATTCCCAAGGTTGTTTTGCTTCACTTAACAGTTTTCTTAACTTTAATCGTTTTTATGGATGCTTTTCAACTTATAATTTTCATCTAAATAGAAATTGAAGAAAAGTAAGGGAAAAAAAGATAGGCCTGATAATGGTGTATCTATTCGTAGTACCCTTTTCGGAATAATATTCGAAATAAATTAACAAAAAAGACTCTACCGAAAAATTATTATCGGAAACATTCTTTTTTTGGTCCTATTATTCTCTAACACGTATAAGAACATATGCAAAGTGTCATCGCATTCATAGGTAAACTTAAGAATCATCACAATACTTGGAGTCTCTTTCCTTGTAAAAAATTGTAATTTCTTTCAGACTAAGTACCCCTACTCCCCTACCCCCTCTTAATTATAATATGAAAATTTCTTTTCGGAAATTTTTTCCACAGAATATTACCAAAAAAAAGATGACAAAATTTGGAATTTGTCAGTTCAAATTTAAGTGAAAGACAAAAAATAAGAAACTTGCATTGGAGCCCATCGTACTCATAGTGGTGGTGCTTTTATTTATTTATTCATCTTTCTATGTTGGATTTTTTTAAGATTTCCTGTAAGGAAAGAAACAACAATGTTCAGATGTCGTCGTTTACATTTTAAATAATAATTCTCTGCTTAATGCTTTTTCACAAATCTATTAATTTGTTTAGTTTTGTGCCATTATTAAATAGTAAGAGGACCTAAAGAAAAATTCAATTTCTCGCGGACATCTATAGTATTAGTAACAGGTCTCTGTGAATAGTTTCTTCTAAAACGTATTTCAACCTCGATTTTTGTTTTTGT
This sequence comes from Atherix ibis, assembly GCA_958298945.1. Classification (NCBI taxonomy): domain Eukaryota; kingdom Metazoa; phylum Arthropoda; class Insecta; order Diptera; family Athericidae; genus Atherix; species Atherix ibis. The sequence goes on along the minus strand of OY282605.1, from coordinate 102,340,463 downwards.
TTTTCGTTTTACTTCTTTAACTTATTAGCTGTACAGAGAGAATCTTGTCTGAATAGTGCACGTACCCGATTTATTTAATGTTTTCAATATTCATTCGTAAAGAAAATATGCGCTTTTACATATTTTTTTTTAAATAATATTGTATCTATTTAAAAACATCGGATGTACGAGCGCATATTTACATAAAGATTTCATAAAGTAGTATTTTATGGAACTTAACTCAAGATTTGTTATAGGTAATCTTCGCCACTTTCATCGGTAATCGGTAAAGCAACAAAGATCATATCGAAGTTTTTTCTCCTGTTCATCTTAGATCAGACTTTAACAACATGAAATTAATGGTTTATGAGTAAAAAGATGGAAAATAAGATTTTTGTACCCATTGATTATTGAAACAAAAACCGTCAAGGTACTGGAAGTTTTCTATAACAAATTGAATTGATTGTTTTTCTGTTCTAGTCCTAGTTTTAACTTGTACTTTATGAATAATCAATACTCTTTCAGGTACATTTTAGGAGAAGTTTACAAAAAAAACATTGGCTATGCAGTAAATCAATCTATTTATAATAAATCTATTTATTATACAACATAATCTCGGCATTATAATAAATCTATTTATTATCTAAACATAATTGATATACAATCAATTTATACCAAAAACAATGTAATAGCTAAATAATGTTTGTATAACAGTTAAAGAAAATATGTAATAGATCAAATTTCTTCTAATAGTAAATGTTTCCACATTACCTAAATGTAAACCAAATATTCAATTAGTAAAATACAGTTTTATGAAAATCACGCATTCAAGTCATCAAATGAATTCTGGAGAAATCTCAAATTGTTCAGGTATTAATATACTTAAGGTAGTAAATGTCAGCAAAAAACGTGGCAAATACCATTTATTTACATACGAATATGTTTTCTTGATAGCATTCGACAATGGTAAATGTTTGTATGTAAATTAATGTTATAACGTCGCCATAGGCACCTGTAGCAATTCTTCAATTGTTTCCGCAATTGATATTGAATGGCAGCAGCATTAAACTTGAATATATGTTTCTTTTTTGCGAGGCAATTCTTTTGCGTATACGTGTATACTATAAATCGACAATTGCGACAATATTTGAGTATATTTTATTTTTACAGTAAAACTTTTATATTTTTTTACTTTTTAAACTGAGATAATCTTCTTCTTCTGCAACCTACAGCAGCTACTTCTACTATTACTACTGTAACTACTGTAACCAAAAATAACATCATCTCAATTTTATTCTCTATCATGATGCTTTGGAAAAATAATAACAATTGAACAAAAAAAAAAAAACTTTAAGAAAATTATTTTGCATTCACATTTCTTCTTTCTACAGCAATGAATCGAGATTTTCAGACAAGAAAATGCATATTAAATATTTTAAGGAAAGAAATCGAGGAATCACTCTTGTCTGTTTACCTATTGACGCGATTACTGAATTTCATCTGGTTACTTTATACAAACTACTCGTATATACACGGTATATTCGCTCTGTTTAACATAAGATATTTTCCGATATCTTTCTTTCTATTTTTTTATGGTTATGTCCATACTAAATTTCTTAGATAATATTTTTATGCAAAATACAGCCTAATTTTCAAAGAAAAAGAAACATTTCTTTTTAAGAAATCACATTAAAAATCTGTTTATAAATACGTTGAAATAGAAAAACTATAAGTAATTACTATAAATATGAGGAAAAAAAATAGTTTAACTTTCAAATGAGTAGAAAAATGCAACCTTCATCGAGTGAGTAGACAGTACTAAGTACAAAGTACCAAGTACTAAGAGAAGGATTAGTGAAGAATCAATCGGTTCGAAGCTATTTCTTATAAAAGAATATCTTTAGACCTACAACAAGTGGTATAAATACTCGTCTAAATTACATTAAAAGCATAAAAATCAAGTAGACGAACATTTTATTGAACCTCATCCAAGTAACTACAATATATCCATCGTCTACTGAACAAGTACATACAGTGTGTGTTTTTACGATAATGGTCTTTTTGCCATCATCATCAAGTAGTGGTCTTTACTGAAATTTTTTGCTTTCCGTTCGTATTTTTAACCTCATCTATCCATTCTGTGCTTTTAAGATTTGCGAAAAGTTTTTAAAAAATTCAACAAAAAATTTCAAATATTCTTTAAATAAAAATCTGTAGAAGATTAGCAGAGAAAAAAAAATCAAAATGAAATGAATCCAAATCAAAGTTGTTATAGAACCTTTTGAAAAATGGAAAACTGTTTAAGTAAAGAACAAGATAGAATATACAATAATTAAGCAGATATGTTACCTTAAAAGATTATAGAGAAGAAGAAAAAACCATATAGAAAAGATGAATACCTTTCTGGAACTGGATGATGAAACTATCTATTTAGCCGTATAAGATACAAAATTAAAAAAAAAACATTTTCGAATGATAATAATAGTTAGGAAAAAAAAGCACAAGTCTTTAATGATTATTATATATTGTATATACACGTACGTAGAGGGGTATGCTCATGCACACACAAACGGATATTCCATATAAATGGTACAACAGGTAACTAACTTGTTGAAATGAATTGGAAAAATTTATAATGTTGGAAAAACGATTTTAAAACTGGGTGTTCTCTTCTATTTCATTCTGTACTTATACAATTTATGTTTGTTTTTTTCTTCATTTCTCAAACATCATACTCGTAAATTGTCATTAATAGGTGAATAAGTAGATACGTACATACATTACATTTTAACATAATAATGCAATTTACAATAACTAATTCATTTATACTTTTTACCTAATATTGGGATTATTTCCCAATAATATGTTTAATGTGTTATTATTATTTTTGTCAAAAAAAATGAAAAAAAACTTATTTTTAGTCTTGCAAGTAATTAAAATATTTTAGTTCAAATCAATAATAAAAAGATGGCGTTGTTAGCTGGAAAAAATTTTCAGCACAACTTTGCATGTTCAAAGTGGGCCTGACTGGATTAGATAGATGGATACTCTTTTGACCTCACTACTCTGTTCAATTTCCTTTGCCCTCACAACCTTCTTTGCCCGATTCAAAGCTTGTGTGTCCCATTTCAGTAAAGATGTTTGCAGAATTTATCATCTTCGCGGTCATCATAGTCCATTATTTACGATGGACAAAGATGAAGAGGAAGAGAAGAAGAGAAAACCAAATGCAATCATCCTCTTTTGTTTATACAACTATATGTGTGTATGCGCGTTCGACCTTCTTTAATGCGTCAAATTTGCAGTAAAACTTGTGCATTCGAAACTGCATCTTGTGAATCTAACATCTCTTACAACAGCAAACTAGAAATTTAAAATTATCAAACTACTGAACTTATTGTAGTACTAGATTTTCGTGATCATGAATACTTGCTGCCACTCGATAGAAAAGAACACCAATATTTTGGCTCCACATACTCGTATATTCTATATTTACATATATACAAGTGCAGATGAATTGAAAATATGATGATCATCACTTTGCGCAGGCTTGTTCTCTATGTTTATACAATGGACACAATCTATTAGAAGTTTAATATATAAATATTCTCATACCCACATACTGAATCATCTTTCGGACTCTTAGAAAAAAGATAGAAAGCCTAATAGGCCAAGTCTGTCACTATACTCGTGCACACACATCTAAACGGCATGCCTTAACAATTTCTTATATAAAAAAAATTTACAAACCAAACTACCTACATGCTACATGAATACAGAAAATCTCTTGGGCTTCAGAAAATACCGTACACAATTTACAAACATATATACTCCCATACTTATACCGCTTATATATACCGAAAACACTATAGGTGCATGCATACCATAGCCCCATAGTCGTAGCCATAGCCATAACCATAGTCACAACTATAGCAATAGTGAACGTAGCCATTGATTCATATAGGAATGATCATTCAGGTCGCTCACACCCACCCGTGTCCGAATGTGTCCATCTCTTTTGCACGGGCATTCGGTTCGAACCCAAGAAACGAATTGTTTCCCACGGCATGCGATTTGCCGGTCAATGTAGGAATTTTTTTCATCGTCTTCTTATTATTCTTTTCTTTTCATTTGTACGTTCAGTCAGTTCATTTTCGTTTCTTTTTTTTCATTTTTCCTCCTCTCACGTTTCTGCTGTTGCTGTGAACGAAGTACATGTGTATGCTTTCATAGCAAAGCCAACAACCTCGTTCCTCATCTCAAACCCGTCGCAAATAAAACAGCTTGCCATTGTGTATGCGAATGCGTATATGCATACTGTAAATACGACCTCGTCATCACACAGTCCTCATTCTTAATATTCATCTGCTTCGACGATTCTCTCTCTCTCTCTCTCTCTCTAGTTCCCTCCTCTCTTCGCAAACAAAACTCTAAAATCTTTCTAGTTTCCTAGTATCCTAACTCAAAAAACCTACACAAACCCATTCAAACTCTTACGCACACCATCCACCTTAATCGTGAACGCGTCTTTCTTCTTCTTCACGATCTATTCATCCGCCTTAACATGAACTTCTCATTTCGTTTCGATTTATTTCTCACAGCAACTTTTATTGCTCTTTCATAGCATTCTTACCTGTGCTTGACTACCCAATCAAGCTATGCTGATAGGTGTATCAAGGTGTATTCTAATCGTGCACATTCGCACACCTTGCCATTAATAAAACCAACTCGATCCGATCGGATGTGATGTGATACGAAGAACACGTCAATGTGAACATGCCATTATCTTCTACTGGCAATGTGTTTGTACCACTCGCAGCATAGCTGAGCGAAAATATCTGCACATTCTACATCTGGCAGCCCCAATACGATTCGATTGATCAGTAAGTAATGTTTGGGTCAGTTCCCCACAAGTTCCAAGCACATACATTGCTTTGAATAGCGAGCGAGTGCTGATATCAAAATTCTGCAAAGTCTACCTGATTCGAAGAGAGTTTTTATTTTGACATTTTCAACCGCAACAAAATTGAAAGAGAACCCCCAACTTATATACTCTAAAAAAATGAGGGGAAATAATGAGAATTCAATCAACAAATAATTGAAGAGAATTACTCCGAGTGGATAGGAATATCAATGAGGATCGACTGACTCTCTTTCTTATGACAGCTGCGCGAAATTCTGCAAATGCAAAGTTTGCAATAACATAAAAAGGTTGAAATTTCACCAAAAAAAAATTATAATTAATTTAATGTGTCCTTTTATAAAAGACTATTTACGTTTATTACTTATAAATAGATAACTTTAGGATAGTAGTTTTTATTCAAAGTTTTTATATGGAATTATTTTCTATTAAATTTGGACGTTTCGAAGTCGAAATATTTGGTAACTGCTATAATTGAATTATAAATTTGAAGGTTTCGAAGTCAAATGGATTAACTCAATAAAGTGGGGGCAAACATGCGAGTTTTGAGAACTTTTTGAGGATAATTCCAATAATATTTTTGCTGTTGTAATTAATTTTAAGCATTTGAGAACTAATTTAAATATCATATGGAAAATATCTAAAAGAATTATTGACAACAGTGCTATTGTTTTTTTTTAAACTAACATAATAAAGGTAATTCTGAGCATAAAAATAGCAGCATAATTATTCACAAGTATTCCCTCAAATTAAGAAGAAAATAGTTACAATTTAAAGAAACTTTTTCTTTTCACTAGATAAAAAAAAAACCCTAAATCAAATTTGATGCATCGATGAACTGCATGCATTTGGCGCTTCTATAATCGTAAATTATAATAATTTTCGAGATTAACCATAAAATGCAATTTTATAAATAAATAATTGTAAATAAAAATATTTTTTTTTTCTTGTTAAATTTTTTGCTATTTATAATTTTTCCTTGTCGGTGTTATTTTCTATAATCTTTCTAAAGTGATTTTAGAATTAAAAATCTATTACCATTTATTATATACCAATTTCGAAAAACAACAATGTAATAATAAATGACGTAATAATGTACCGGTAATTGTCGATGGGACGCTATTCATTTTTAGCGGTTCTTCCCTATAAATTCAAATAATATCCCCTTTTCCCCTTCTCCCGACACTCTTTATCCACAATCTATTTTATTGGTAATAAGGTAATTAGCATTTTTGCGATCCAGTTAGAATATATTGGAATTAAATTGTTTAAAATATTTGTATATGGTAACTAAATTCAAGGTACACATATGCCCTTAGTTCGACTAATCCGTACTTGTTTTTGTACGGACCATTTAAAACGATCTGTTACCATGAGAATTTTTACAACAGGAGCACATTTCAAAAATGTTTGTTTTTTTTGCAAAATTTTGATATTGACCTTCTGTTTGGACAATTCCGTTAAAAAAAAATATTCCCGTAATAGAGCTCAGTGTCAACACAAACCGATGAGATGGCGTTAGGATCGAGCTTTTACATGAATCAACCACTATCGGTGTTAGGAATTACTATTTTTTGAATATTTTTTAATTCTTTTTCTCGCATGAAGTTACAAAAAATATTATTTTAATTTCTTTAAAAAAAAAAAAAAAACAATCGTTTTAAAAGTAAAATTAAGAAAAAAAAATTTTGGGACCCTAAAAAAAAATATTTTGCTTGCAAACTAAATTTTTAATTTTACAAAAATTAATTTAAATAGATTTTTTTAAATTGTACAAATCTATTACAAATACACATACACATACATACGCTGTAGTAGTTTTTCATCATTAAAACAAATTTCCGATCATGAATTTGATGAGTTTTCTATCTTTTTCCTGACGTTAAAGAGTTTCACAGAATACTTTTTGTTGTTAAATTTATTTATTTTTTTAAATGTGAAAAAGTGAATGTTTTGATGATAGCAGCAAAAGAGAGAAAAAAAAATGGTATTTAGTATTTTCGAAAAATGTTTTTAAAGTAAACATAAAGATCGGCAAAGAATAAAAAATCTTCTACAAACAGGAGGGTAATGGTTATAGGTAGTGTTTAGTTAAAACTATCTTGAAAAAGAAAGAAGAAGAAAAAATCTATTCACCAAAAAACTCTTAAACAATAAATTGAAATTGAAGAAGAGCATTAGGGAAAATATTAAACAAATTCATGCCGATACATAATTGGACATGATTGATTGATCTGTCTTATTATTTCTACTAATGTATCGGCTCAATGGGGGATCATCAATGTTCTACTGGAATTTCAAATAGTGTCCGTTCTATCCTATACCACCTATCCCAGTATGTCCGATTTACCATATACATATATCTATATAGGTCTATATACGAATACAAATATACACATATATCCCCCCATCTATCAATTTAGAGCTATTTGATTATTCGTCTATTTCGATCAGTACGTCCCCATGTCTAGTAGGGAGCATCATAACATGTCGATAATCTTTTTTCAATTTCTTTTGCATTCTTTAAAAAAAAAAAAAATCTCAATACACCAAAAAAAAAAAACCCAGGATTTTAAAATCAAGTCATTTGAAAGCTACCATATAATAATACTAAGGTATTTAGGTAGTATTATTAAGATACTCATTGGTACAAATATTTAAAGTATTAAATTAAAACAATTAATAAACTAAAGTTGAGAGATTGATGGATGGATTGGATGGGTTTTATAAAGAATTTTTCTTTTTCTCAAACAATTTCGATGAAAAATAATAAGATTATTTCTAAGGAAAATTATATAAAAAAAAAAGATATTTCCAAAAACTGAACAAATTTTCTGCCCATCTCGATAGCCATTTTATATACAATAAATTACGTCAGTAATTTACTCTTAGAAAATGTCGCAAGTTCTCCACATAAACTCTGAACTTCTTTCCCACAGATGGTTAAATAATTCCATAGTGTACATACACACATGACTATTCATACATTAAAAACAAAAGCTATATTAAAAAATTATTACTATACACAAACTAGTACACTCAATATTAGTTCACAATAAAATACACTAAAACAAAACAAAACAAAAATCGACAATCTCAAATTTCCAGATGCGTCCCAATTATTTTGAAAAAACACTTTCCTTAAAACGTTTCTTTTTCCAAGTTAAAAAAAAAAAAAAACCCCCACCCGACCCATACTAATATTGTAGATACTACTAGCTAGGCTAGCTTGTAGCCATTTTTCTTTTAATCTTTATAGAGTTTTTGTTAATTTAAGTAATTTCTTTTTAAATTTCATCATTTTCAATAGTGAACTATGACACCTTATTCTCATAATAAGTCACACTTGAGTTAAAGTGTTAATTTTTAAAGCTTTTTAGATAAAATTCATAACAGCGCCGCGAAATAGAGAAAAAAAAACTTTTTGTTGAAAAATAGAAGAAATTTTTATTCCCATGGCATTTAAGTATCGCCCACATGTGTTAGCTAAAAATACTCTTTTACTCGTGTACAAGTAAGGCTCGGAAACAATGTTGATGAAACATGGGCCAGTGTCTCTCTGTTTTCATCTTTTTAAGCGAAATAATCTGACTTTGATTTGAGATGATCGCTTTGAGTAAAGATAAGTTTTAAAGTGAAAATGTTTGTAGTAATTTTTTTATTTCGGTAAACCTAAAAGAATTTTTCTGAAGAAAAAAATCCTAAAAAAAGGGCAATTATGAGCATATCTTTGCACTAAGGATGAACAGTTTAAAAAGGCTATCTATGCAAATCAATTTGTGATAGTCGGAATTTTTTTTATGTTGAAAAGGATATGCAGCTGTTTTCAAATAAGAATTAGATAACTAACCATAAACATTTTTTTTTTTTTTTAAATATGTTCGGAAAGGAGAAGCTGCAGACTATATAGTCTCTTCTGTGTAAACTAAAAAATTTCCAAATGCAAACAGAAGTTTCTCACATGAAAAATGACACCTACAACCAAAGAAATATATTTTTTTTTTACAATTCTCTCCGATAACGAATTTTTTTTTTAAATTTTTAAATTCATTTTATCTAAAATAATAAATTCTACTTATAAGAAAATTTCTACTTTAAAAAATTACTTGCAAATCTATAAGAGAAATTTGCATTTAATAAATAAATTTAAAAAAATCTCCCGAAAATACTCTTTTTTTTTTGCAATTAAATTAAGATTAATCCCTTTAGGATATAATTCTGCCATTAAATGAATAAAAGAAAACCTAAATAATTATTATTATATCTATTTCTAAACAGTCTTAGAATTGCTTATCTGCCGTCAGATAATTGCTGATAAGTCAGAATTTGTCGTGCCAAAAGAAATATTTTGCCTGGCTTGAGTTTTTCTTATGAAAATTCTAGTAGTAGGAAAAGTTTATGATCTTTCTCATTTTCACTGCTAAATTCTCATTTTCTTCTAATAAATAAAAGATAAAATAAAAAAAATACTTTCTACAAACAATATTTTCTTCTACTAATTCGTCTACGAAAATGCTGAATTAGTTCAATAAAAACAAATAAGAATAAATTAATTTTGGTCATTTTGAGTTCGCTGACATCAGCTATAAAAAAAAATGTATTATTTTTCTATATTTTTGTCACCATTTTTTTTATATCAAACACTCTAAGGTCTTTAATAATTTATTAGAATAAATTTCTAAAAATTATTATCATTTTTTGTTTCTCAAGACATATGAACGTTGAAGTTCTTATTTTTATACATAATTTTGGATATAAAATTAAAATATTAATAAAAAAAAAACAATGAAAATTTCCTTCTACTCAGGGTGGAAAAAATCACACGAGACACAAACCGTCATACTCAGCGTAGGTCAATTTGCATGTGATACGATTAGTGGCCCCAGAGTCAGTGCTAGGGCCTATAATATGTAAGTCGCAAAAGTGTTGCAAAAATGTGCGCTAACCCGTTGGCTTTTTAGAGAATTCGTTGGAGGGTCTGATATGACACGATCTTTATATAGTGGTGGTACCATCTCCGACTATAGACACAAGTGAAAATGCTATCAACTGTGACATTGCATCAAAGTTGAAGAGAACAGCACGAACTAAAAAGTACAGTAAAAGCCTGAAGAGGGCCAAGGAACTTTTAAGAGGCACGTCTTCTTATAATACTGCCGTAGGCTTTAGGGCAGATGGTCCCCGATTTAAGAATCTTAAAACCAGATGCACATTAGTAGGAACACACAAACTAAAAATGAGAAATATACACGTAAAAATACTCTTTGATTAAAAGCATATAGAAAATTGAAAAAAAAAAATAAGTGTTAGGGATCCTTAAAAAAGGATATTTTTTTTGATTATTCTAAAATCTTAAAATTGCGAGATCCTATGAAAAAATGTATTTTTAATTGGTGTAGGGGGGGGGGGGGGGATTAATCGCAATTATTGTATTTACAATACATTTTATTGAACTTAAAAATAATATATTTTTATTTTTTTATTTTTGAAATTCTTAATTCGACAATCAGGATTTTTATTGAAAATTTATTGAAAATTTTTCGAATTTTTTACTTTATTATCGATTTTTTTCCCTTAAACAGGATTTTTTTTAAATACAGTGTTTTTCATTTTATATTATTCTCGAGAATATTTTCGTACAGGAACATTGGGGATACTTCTGATCGGAACAATTTCATCTAATCGTATAACTCAAGTAATATAAAATCCTTTTTCTAATTCTTAATAAAAAAAAATAAAAAAAAACCAAGGATTTTTTTTATATAAAAACTTACCTGATTTACAAATATCACTAGTGTTAAAATCCATACAGCCATATAAATATTAATCCCATTCATTTTGCAGGCGTTTTATTAAATATTTCTACTTCCTTAAAATGTATATATTATTTTTTAATAATAATATTTTGTATAAAAGGAGTTGTTTTATACCAAAGATAGTTTTATATAAATTAGTTTATTTGAAGTAAATTTTTATATTCGAAGATGGTAAGAAATTTTTAAGTATTACTAGTTGAATGTTATAAAATATATGAGAGGACACTGAAGAAAACTGATTAATATTCTCAGATATTTTTTTCTTCTAGATTTTAAATAGGTTTTTTTTTTTTAATTAAAGAAAATATTTGATTTTTCTTTCACTAGGAAATCATTTTCCTTGCACACAAACACTCTCAATAAACTAGTAAAAATGCCCCTATACTGGAATTTTTTTTTTGTTATTAGTAAATTTTAATATTAATTAAAATTAATAATATTTTTTTTCACGTAATTCGTTTCCAATTCAATAAGAAGGATTTTTATTAAATATGGACGATTTGTTTTTATTAAAAACTAAGCGTTTTTTCGTAATCCAAGTTTTTTCGTTAATTTGTCGTCGAATCATTTCCGTACAATAAATACTATAACATTTTCCACATTTTTAAGTAAATTCATATCCTTTTTATCTGATTGATTTTTTTTTTTTGAAAACTTTTAAATAGTTTTTACTGACACAATTTTATCCAATCTTTTCGTTGATGATAATCTGCATTTTATTATATAAACAAATGTTTGCTTAATTAATTATTAACATTTTTATTAAAAAACAACGAAAAATATAAAAATCCTAATATTCATACTTGAATAAAAAAAAAAAAAAACAATAATCCTTTTTCAGAATTTTCAAAATTGTTCACACCGAAATTGAAATTTTAATTTTTTAACTTTTGTGCAGCTTTTTTGAGTAATTTATGTAATTTTTGCTTGTTTTAATTAAACCCCGCACACATACACATGCATATACACAATAATTAAATTATTTGGGAAAATTGCGCAAAATTTTGTTATTTTCTTGTAATGAAAAAATTAACGCGCGCGCGATTTATTTACGGCCGAATTACTAGTTTATTTGCAATTTTAAAAGGGAAATATTTATTATTTAGACTATATTTATCTACTAGTAAAAGCTGGTATTCCTTATTATAGTAGAATATGTATCCAATTATCCTGATTATATGTTTATTTAGGTTGAAAGAGTGTAATAAACACTATTAATCCATATTGTATGATTTAAATTTACAGATCAACAGAGCAGTACTACAACCACTTTTCAAGATATTTTCGTCTATTGATCATAATTTTCTTTTAAATGAAAATTATTCTTTATTTCCCTTAACCGTTAGAACAGTTTCTCCCGCAAATTTTTTACACTCAAAACACCATTTAGTAAAAAATTTTAATGTTTATTTACAGTTTTTAATAGTTGATAATAAATTTTCTTCATTTTAACAATTATTTTCTAATACAGATAATAATAATTTATAAATTACACTTTTAATTTTTAATTGTTATTCACTTATTAATTTTTAACGTTTTATATATTATAATAATTATGAAAAAAGTCGATATATTATATTATTGAGAATTAATTTCACGTGCGCGCGGCTAGTCTTGTATAACTTCCCAAACAAAAAACAACTTTACCACTTAACCGAACGTGGTGAACTGGTGATGCTCGCCAAAACGGTGCTCGGCCGAACCGAATGCAACGCTTCTGCTTTTTACTATGATAGTGTGTGTGCGAGTGAAAATAGGATGTCGACTCTAACGTTCGATTATGGCTAAATTAAAGTGTCCGACTACTATGGCTGAAGGTAGCTGGCTACAAACGTAGTTTGTGCTCATGCTAGGATCCCATAGGTGGTGATAATATTCATATTTGGGCAGATGTCCAATGCCGGTTGGTTGTGTTTGCCGGCATCTCGTTCATCTTTGGCGATTACATTTTCTCCAGTTTCGTTTTGTGATTAGTCTCTCTTTTCACACGGTACATTTGCTAAAATTTGGGAGAGGAGAACCGAAAATTTTGACAAGAAACGAAACAGACTCCGTGTAACGAGAGAGGATATGACCATATTACAGAATTTCTGTAAAAGAGTAAAATTCATGAAACATTTTCATTGGCTGAAATGAGAGTTGTCAATTTCTCTTAAAAATTTAGTCTTCTTTAAATAGCAATTTTGTTTGCCATCATCAGATCGGAGCCGCAGTTTTCATTGTTTTTATGGCTAAAATTTTTTTAAATTAATAATTTCTAAATAATTTTGAATAATATGTGAAACTTTTTATACATAAAAATAATAATATTTCTATGAAAATTAAATTAACAAAATTGAGTTTTACTGATTCAATTTTTTTTAAAAAAAATTTTTTAATACTAAGAGTAGTAAAACTTATTACTTTATTTTAATTTTAAAGTTTTTTTTTTTAATCAATGTATTTAAGTCATTAATTTTTTTATTTTAATAAATACATTATTTTTTGAAATTTATTGTAAAAAAAAAACGAAACCGCAGTTAATCAAATCTTAATGATAATCGATCGAGCCTCTCTATTACCGGCGACTGTGCGCTGTAAAGTCGCCTTAATAACGGCAGATGTTTTTCTTCGACGGACGATGAATTTCCCCACTTTGTGCAGCGAGATTCTCTTAATTTCAACATACACCCATGCAAACATTAAATTCAATCGTACAATAAACTAAAGAGAATCTCTCATGGGAAGTTTTTCGATTTGTTGTTTTCTGTATGGTGGGGAGGTAGATTATGTTTTGCCTTCTCTTAGCTCTATTAACAGAATATACTCTTTTTCTCTGTCGAAGTTATTTCTCGGATTGGACACTATCAATCGTGATGGCGCTGATTTATCTTTCCGATGAGACTGTACAACATAGATACAAGTTCCAAAAAAAATGTGAAAATATTCATGATCGTTCAGTCGGTCGTAGGGGGGCACACTTTTTTTTTTTTTTTTAAAAGAAACTTTATTTTCTTAAAAAATGTTTATTTTAAGGAATATTTGAAAACTAGTATTCATTATCTTAAAATCCGATCCAATTATGATATATTCAGGAGCTCATTTTAATTAAATCAAAATATGATGAAAAGTTATAATGAAAATGCAGAAATTCTTTTAATTTTTTTTTCTCTACCAATAAATCTAAAATAGCAGAAAATTTTTAGTAGTTCATACTGTACTTTATCACTTTGGGCGTTCATTTTATATTATCTCCAACCCCCAACACAAATTCGTCCACTCCTAGTTGCTTACCTTCGAGCACTGACCTAGTAGTAGTCAGTATTTTAAGGTGTGTTATTTCCGATATATGGATGTGTCTCTATCATTAATATTTCTCATTTGTTGTCCTTTTGGGGACGGTATTGTATCTTTCCAAGGACGTGCAAGGTCCTTGCCGTGACTAACTGTTAACAGAAAGCTCACGGATATTTAACAATAATGTTGGAAATTCTATGCGTGCGAAGTGTATATCCGGCCCGTTATTGTACCATTCCTCTTCTTGGGGAAATGTTTTTTTGCCATTATTGTTCTGTTCCGAATAGTTAAGCAAATTTATGATATAATTTATTCTAGTTGCCACCATATTTTTCGCAAAACTAAAATGAATACTTTTGATAGCTTTAATGTGAGGATAGAGTCTCATGTGTGACTTTAATAGATTTTTCGCACGATTCCAAAACCAATAGACTATAATAATGAACTATGAAATCATCAAGGATCAACTACTCATCGTTATTGAAGAAAATCTTATCACCCTATTATAAGGGAATTTTCTTCCAAATAATATTCAATAATTTGTTGGATTTAAATGGATATTGTTATTAAATACACTATAATTTTTGGAGTTATTCTTACTATTTTGACATAAATTAGTTTTTGATTAATTTTGAAAAGTCATAATACAATTAACATATGAATTTGTATAGATTAATTTATGTTTTTACAAGTTTTTCATGGAATTATTATCACTTAATCGCTACGATAATTAATCAGGTATCTTTTTTAGCGACCGCTCTAGTTTGACTGTCCACTTTTACTTGTTGGCTCTTGAAACAATTAAAACTTTCTTTTAATTTGATTTTATCTTTTAAAAATTTAAGATATTTTCTTTTCTATAAAATTTGTTCTATATTAACTACAGAGGCAATTTTTCATTTAAAACTAATTTAAGAAGAGGTAATCTTATTAAATAATAATTGTACTAGAACCATCTGTACTTTAGAGTAATATTAACTATAATAGAAATTACAACAACTAACCTCTTTGGACAATAGAGTAGATAGATATTTCTGAAGATTTCGTGAGACTCCTGCAATCTAGACGGTATTTTAACCTTGATCGAAAGAATGCGTGGCCATGGTTATAAAACAAAATTCTTTTTATAACCATTATCGGGGGTTTTTTTTTCATTACGAGCAGTTTATGTTGGGGTTTTTGTTTTTTGTTTTTCCGAAATTTTACCTTCTTCAGATTCATTTTATTTTATGTTGTACTGTTTCGACGTCTGACCTGTGTATACGTACTCTTAACATTCTGCTGCCCGACTCTTTATCAGTTTACCTGGTTACCTACCTATAAGGTATTCGGGAAAATATATAACCAAATACCTGTCTATGGTCATGGATTTATAGCATTTAAAAGTAGAAAATTTATTGATGTATCATGTCGATGGCGATATCTCTCAATTTGTAAGTCGTGATAAACCAAGTCGGGCAGACATGAACAACTTGCTTAGAAACCAAATCTCAACAACTAATATGGAAGAACTGTAAGTATCTACATAAAAATTATGATATTCTGAGGGTTACATACCATAGTAGTTAACCATTGCAATAACCTTCAATTTCATATAGTTTTATTAACTAAATCTCTTAGATTTAGCAAAGATATAAGAAATATTTGCTTATTCTCGAAATTAGGATTGTTGAGAATTTTTAACATTATATTAAGTTTTAATAAATTTTTATGAAATATAATTTGATAAATTACAAAAAAAAATTATCTTTGAAATTAAAATGAATTTAATTAGTAAGATATTATGTATTATAAAAGAATATTGTTTTTTTAATGGTAAGTTGAGTATTATTTTTAATAGGTTAAATTTTTTTTTGGAAGCTTATTTAAATGTTATGGTTAAAAAAAAAACTAGGTATCTGAAACTATAGTTTTGGTATTTTTAAAGAATTGTCAGATTTATTTATTAAGTTTTCGTAAATTCTTTAAATTTCTTTTTAGAATTAATTAATTTCAATTTGAAATTCAAAATGGTTTATCCAATCTGATTTTTAAACAAAAAATCTTCTTAACCTCCTATAAAACCTAGCAATTTTTTTCTTTAGAAAACTTACAAAAATGACTCCGTTCATTTCTAGATATACCGAGTTGTTTTTTGTTTTAGTAAAAAACAAAAAGAACTCGGTATAAGCTTAAATCCGCTGTTTGGTTATAGATGGCGTGAGTGAGCGTATTAAGCTACCATAAGCATGCCATACTTTTTTTATAAGTTTGATATCTGTCAACATTAATCAGTGCACATTGTCAACAATTTCGTACAACAACATACATTTTTCTTTTGGTAACCATGTCTAGTTTTGTGCCAGAAAAAGAGCATCAGCGGGAAGCTCTGCTTTTCTGTTTTAATTTGAAGAAATCGGTTGCCGAATGGCATCGAATGCTTATGGAAGCCTATGGTGACAGTGCTTTATTGGAAACAACATGCCGAGATTGGTTTCGTCGGTTCAAAGAGGGTAATTTTGACTTGTGGGACAAGAAGCATGAAAATCGGCCTAGGAATGTTGAGGACCATCAATTACAGGCTCTTTTGGATGAAGACGATACCCAATCGCAAAAAACGCTCGCGGAGCAATTGGGTGTCACTCAACCAACCATTTCCATGCGTCTGCGTGCCATGAGGAAGATTGAAAAGATCAGAATACGGGTGCCGCATGAATTGAACGATAGGCAGATGGAGCGACGCCAAAACACATTCGAAATCTTGCTCGCCAGACAAAAAAGAAAGTCGTTCCTGCATTGGATTAAGACAGGCGACAAAAAGTGGATAAATTTCGAGAATCCTAAACGCAAGAAATCAAGGGTTGATCCCGGCCAACCATCAACATCTTCCCCAAGACCAAATCGCTTCGGAAGGGAGACGATGCTGTGTGTTTAATGGGATCAGCAGTGTATCGTCTACTATGATATGTTGAAACCTGGTGAAACGGTCAATACCCACCGCTACCACCAAGAATTGATCCAATTGCATTGTGCTCTGCGTGAAAAAAGGACGGATTATCAACAAAGACATAACAAGCTGATTTTCCTCCACGACAACGCACCATCGCACACGTCAAAAATGGTCCGAAACTACTTGGAAACTACTTAACTGGGAGATGCTACCTCACCCCGCTTATTCACGAGACCTGGCCCCTTCCGACTACCACCTGTTTTCGTCGATGGGCTACGCGCTCGCTGAGCAGCACTTCGATTCTTACGAAGACGTCCGAAAATGGCTTGATGAGTGGTTTGCCTCGAAAGAGAAGGAATTTTTTTGGCGTGGTATCCATAAATTGCCCGAGAGATGAGAAAAAATTATGAGGGCAAGTACTTTGAATAAATTTGTTTTTGTTTTCTATTAAGCTTGGAGTCACATAAGGTAGTATGCCTGGCCCCATTTTGTATAATATTTATACCCTTGACATTCCATATCAAGCCTAGTTAACGAGCTGAAGAGTGAATGCGAATGAACAAAAAAAGGCTCACATTACTTTTACTTTTCTGCGAAAGTCACTTACCTCTTTATAACTTAATGGAAACATGATTCAACAATCTAGGTAAGAGATAAGCCTAGAATACACTATATTAGGCTAAAAAGAGTTGAAAATAACAATTGTTATCGATAATTACTTAAACTTCTGTACAACTGTTCAATATTATAAAACCTATTTGGACTTATGGAATTGAACAACCAAATATTGTACGATCTGCTCAAAAAGTATCGCGAATTTTGAATTTTCGCGGCTTACGTATATTCGGTTTTCGATTTTTTTTTGTGGCGTTATGTTGGTACTCATATCTCTGACTTATGCCGACAAGTTCGGCCATTTTGAATCTTCAGCTAATTTTTGACAGCTGCTTTGCTTGCACGTGTTCTGGCTCCACTTCGATTTTTGCTCAATTTTGACCAAAAACAGCATCGCATTAACATTGCTAAGGAGCTGTCGGACGATCCAAATTTGCTCCAGAGGATCATAAGTGGTGACAAATCATGGGTTTAGCGCGTCAAGTTCGGTCGAATGTGAAGGTTTTGCTTATAGTTTTCTTTGATTGCAGGGGCGTGGTGCATCATGAGGTGCATCTGTTTGCCACAGGGTAGAACGGATCTTTGATTGCAGGGAGCGTGGTTCTATGTGGTAGAATGGTCCGTAAGGAATATTACTTGCAAGTTATGCGCAAGTTGTGCGAAGCAAACCGCCAGAAACGCCCGGATTTGTGGGAGAAGAAAAATTGGCTCACGCATACGTTGCTTGTGCGCGAATTTTTGACCAAAAACAACATACTAATAATGCCGCAGCCACCGTATTCCCCAGATCTGGTCTCCTGTGACTTTTTCTTATTCCCGAAACTGAAGAGCCCCATGGGAAGACGACGCTACGTTACGATTGAGGAGATAAAGACGGCATCGAAGGAGGAGCTGAACAAGATCACAAAAAATTATTTTTTGAATTGCTTCGAGGATTGGAAAAAAACGTTGGCGCAAGTGTATAATATCTGGTGAGGATTACTTGAAAGGGGACAAAATAGATAATGAAGAATAAGTAAATAATTTTTGAAAAAACACAAAATTCGCGATACTTTTTGAACAGACCTCGTATTTTAAAAACTTTTGACATGATGATAGTCATCTTAAAAAAAAAAACTTTTGACATATTTTAAAAACTTTTGAACAGACCTCGTATTAGACTAAAAAGAGTCGAAACTTACAAATGTTATCGACAATTACGTAGACTTCTGTACAACTGTTCGATATTATAAAACCCATTTGGACTTATGGAATTGAACTTTGGGATTTAACCAAATATTGTATACCAATTTCTATTGTATCCAGTTGTTGACATCTCTTTTAATGAGTATGCTCGTTATAGTATAATAGATCATAATCTAAATCATTACCAAAAATTTCATTTCCATTAATCTTATCCCTATAATCCACTAGTAAGAGGACTTATGTATTTGCCCCCAGAAAACGCTCATCGGATACTAAGGAAACAGTGGCTGAGAGAATTGTTGACGGTATTTACTCTCACTTAATTTCTTCACGATATTGTAAATTTACTTGTGATGTAAATCTTTTATTAGTATCTATAAAAAGATGCACAACTAAAGATTAAAAAAAATTAAAATTTTAATAGTATCTATATACTAATTATGTTCACTGACTTTAAAACTTCCTTTTTTGGTCATAATCACGCCATTAATGGGAAAAGAAATTTTCATGCAATATTTTCCAATTTATTCGTAAATGTAAATTATAAAAAAAAATTATCTATAATTATCTATAATTTTTTTCTTATATTTTTTATTTCCCATCTATATAACCATTAATAAATACACATAAGTTTAAAGCCAGTGTTATCAATTCATTCATTCATTCAAAACTAATCAATCATTTTTACAATATTGCCTTTAAGCTTTTATCCAAATTTTTGTGATTATTTATGTTTTTAAGGAAAAAATATCTAACAATATCCCACATAAAATCGTTGACAAAATTTTCTGTAGGTATTTTTATAAAGAAATTTCAGAAAATTTAGCATTAAACAATAAACGTAACCAAATAAATAAGTTCATTTCAATTTCATTATTAATATTGGAGGAAAAAAGGCCATTTTTGTGACTACTGAAATTTATAAAAAAAAGTGCAAGTATAAATAAATTTCGATGAAATAATTTATGAGATTTGTTCGTGTTACCTTTTGTAGAATATTTTATGGCAAAAGTTTCACTTTAATTCAAAATCTTCTTAATGTTTATGCAGCCCAAAAAAATTGTGGTCCGAATTAGCGTCGGTAGCAATAAGAAAGGTATTCAAGATGACTGAAAACTTTTAATATGAATATTTTTAGTAGGTTTTTTTTTTTTAAGATATTTGGATATCTAGTCGTATTGGCGACGATTAATAATACTTTTGTCTATGGACAGGTTGAGTTTAAAAAATAAATTATTTACGATGTTGATCACTGCAGTTCAGAAAAATATATTTATGACCCCTTTCGATCATAAATTCATTGAAATGAGCACGTTTGTGGGCCTAACTTATTAGAAAATGAAATTTATCTATTAATGATTGATCGAAAAAGAAAGTTACCTCGAAATTGTAGTCATTTTCATTCAGACATTTTTCATATAGAACCAGTGATCTATTTTCATATTTTGATCTTCCTTTGGAAATTACTATGTAGTTTCATGGGCAAATTATTATTAATATTAGATTTTTCTTCTAAATAATAATTTCACTTGAAAACTAGAAGGTTAGGTTCAATTTACAAAAAAAATCGATTAAGATTTTTCAACACGAAAACTTCAAGGTTAATTAGTATTTTTCATCGTCATATTTCTTTTATTGACTATAGATGCAAATATATTATTAAAATCTGGATACTAATAATAATTTAGGTTATTTTTAATTAAGCTGTTCGTATAATATATTATTTAGAATATAATCTAAAAATAGTTGAAGAATATTTTCTCACGGGCAAATTTTTTTTTTCAATAATAGATTTTTTTATTTGCGATTGTGAGATGAAACAGTAGTTTTCATACTAGTATGAATATGGTTTTATTTCCATATAAAATTAGTAGTTCCTGATTTTATTATTAAGTTCATTGCCATAGAAAAAAAATTATATAAATTATTTATACATTTTTTTTATGACTTCCCTTGCACTAATTCTAAGATGCAAGAGTTATCCAATTTTGGGTTTCAAGAAGTGAAAATAAAAAAGAATAATTCATAATAATCAAATTTTATTGAAATTAATTTTATTAAATTTTTTTATTTCTGCCATTATATATAAAATATAATATCATTCCGATAGCCATCACGAGATTTAAGGCAGGACTCGAACCTTTTGAGGAAGTTTTTAATGATATTTTCGTATATTTCAGGCTGTAATTGCGCCATTACTTGAGGGATGTGAGTTTTTCAATTTTCTAAAGTATGAGAAATGACATAACCAAAATTTCTAAATAACACGTTCTGAGTACTATTCCTGCAATAAAGCCAAAATTTGTCATGCCTTGTGATATCGTTTTATTAAAACCACATACGAGGTCTGTTCAAAAAGTATCGCGAATTTTGAATTTCCGCGGATTACGTATATTTGATTTTAGATTTTTTGTGGCGTTATGTTGGTACTCATGTCTCTCACTTATGCCGATAAGTTCGGCCATTTTGAATGTTCAGTTAGTTTTTGACAGCTGCTTTTCTTGCACGTGTTTTGGCTCGTCTTCGATTTTTGGTGAATTTCGACCAAAATCAGCATCGCATTAACTTTGCTAAGGAGCTGTTGGACTCTGTCCGCGACGATCCAAATTTGCTTGGTTATGACGTAGAAACTAAAGCTCAATCATTCCCAATGGAAGCTGTCGCACGAGCCAAGACCAAAAAAACGCGCCAAGTTCGGTCGAATGTGAAGGTTTTGCTTACGTAGGGGCGTGGTGCATCATGAGTTCTTGCCACAGTGTAGAACGGTCAATAAGGAATATTACCTACAAGTTATGCACAAGTTGTGCGAAGCAAACCGACAGAAACGCCCGGATTTGTGGGAGAACAAAAATTGGCTTTTGCACCATAATAACGCCCCTGCTCACGCAACGTTGCTTGTGCGCGAATTTTTAACCAAAAACAATATACTAATAATGCCGCAGCTACCGTATTCCCCAGATCTGGCTTCCTGTGAGTTTTTCTTATTCCCGAATGCATTTTCTGGAATGGGCAAAAATCGAAGACGAGCCAAAACACGTGAAAGCAAAGCAGCTGTCAAAAACTAACTGAACATTCAAAATGGCCGAACTTATCGGCATAAGTAAGAGACATGAGTACCAACATAACGCCATGTTATGTTGGCATAGAAATGAGAATTAATCTCCTTCTGTATTTTTAAACCACACAGTCAGTTATTTTTAAACCAGGCAATTTTTCAAAGCCCCTTATTTGCTTATTGATGTATATACAGAAATGAACTTTGAAAATATATTTAAATGTGGGTTAGGTACTCAGAGTAAACTTCGTACAACTGAACTAACTTTATGTGAGGTACCTTCCACATAACTGATACGTTAGTTGCTATTAAACCTTAAGTATCACCTATAAAGCGTAATAAGTGAAGTTGTGTTTCGCGAAATCTTCATCAAAGGTGTGCCATTAAATTTTGTATTAAGCTTGGTGAATCCGCGGATTGACTTAAGAAAAAATGCAAGGTGTACAATTTTTTCGGTGGAAGATAAACTTTGCTCAGGGAGACTCGTGGAACGACCACTCGATTAACATTGAACCTGATGTGTAAGTCAGTTATGAGTTCTGAAAAGGGGTCAGATTTGGGTACTCCACCACGACAACGGTCCCTAATATTGGGTTGTTCGGAAAGTAATTTTGTTATTCTGGAAGGCCACTTGAAGCTGATGAAGACACAATAAAGGCATTAATTGATGCAAACCGGCGAATAACAACTCGTGAGATCGCTGAGAGATTAAATTTATAGAATTCGACCGTTCATGATCTTTTGAAACAAAAAAATTATGCCGTCGCATTGACGTTTGTGATTTGCTTTTCAAACGCCAAGAAAATGATCCATTTTTGAAGCGTATTATCACTGGGGATGAAAAATAGGTTGTCTACAACAATGTAAAGGGCAAAAGATCCTGGAGTAAAAAAGATGAACCGGCTCAAAGCACTTCGAAAGTTTCATAGAAAGCAAAAACAAATTTATTCAAAAGACTTGCCCTCGCTACACATTTTTACCATTTCTCGAACAATTTGTGGATACCACGCCAAAAAAATTCCTTCTCTTTCGAGGCAAACCACTCATCAAACCATTTTCGGACGTCTTCGTAAGAATCGAAGTGCTGCTCAGCGAGCGCGTGGCCCATCGACGAAAACAGGTGGTAGTCGGAAGGGGCCAGGTCTGGTCATAGTAGACGATACCCTGCTGATCTCATTAAACACACAACATCGTCTTCCGTCCGAAGCGATTTGGTTTTGGGGAAGATGTTGATGGTTGGGCGGGATTTAGGATTCTCGAAATATATCCACTTTTCATCGTCTACCACAATCCGATGCAGGAACGACTTTTTTTTTTTGTCTGGCGATCAAGATTTCGCATGTGTTTTGACGTCGCTCCATCTGCCTATCGTTCAATTCATGCGGCACCCATGTTCCGATCTTTTCAATCTTTCCCACGGCACGCAAACGCATGTAAATGGCTGGTTGAGTTACACCCAATTGCTCCGCGAGCATTTTCTACGATAGGGTATCATCTTTGTCTAAAAGAGCCTGCAATTGATGGTCCTCAACCTTCCTAGGTCGATTTTCACGCACAAGTCAAAATTACCGTCTTTGAACCGACGAAACCCATCTCAGCACGATGTTTCCGATAAAGCACTATCACCATAGGCTTCCATAAGCATTTGATGCGATTCGGTAGCCGATTACTTCAAATTAAAGCAGAAAAGCACAGCTTCCCGCATATGCTCTTTTTCTGGAACAAAACTGGACATGGTTACCAAAAGAAAAATGTATGTTGTTGTACGAAATTGTTGACAATGTGCACTGATTAATGTTGACAGATATCAAACTTATAAAAAAAAGTATGGCGTGCCCATGGTAGCTTAATACAATCACTCACGCCATCTATAACCAAACAGCGGATTTAAGCTTATACCCCTGGTAAAATGTTTAATTCAAATGAGGAGGTCAAAAATCACTTGGAGCAGTTTTTTGACTGCAAAGAACAAAAGTTTTATAAGCGTGGAATCATACCAACTACCAGAAAGATGACAAAGGATATTGGATCAGACTGGACAATATTTAATTGAATAAAATATTAATTCACTATAACAAACAAAAAAAAACGAAATTACTTTCCGAACAATCTAATACACGGCTATCTTCATAAACAAGTGCCCTATTTGCCCGATCTTTATCCATGCAATTTTTATTTATTTCCAAAGATAAGAAAAACACTTGAAAGGACATTTCCTTGGTACTATCGAGCACATCTAAAGGAGAGTAACCAAGAAGCTGAGATGAAGTCATCCAGTAAACCTCCACCGATGTATATCTATCTAAGGTAACTACCTTAAAGCGGATAGCATTGATTTATAAAAATAATATAAAATTGTTCAGAAAAAAAGCAGCGTTTTTAATTTTCTTTCATATCTCGTATACGATGAAAATGCTTAATAGTTGGTTGGATTAAGGAGGATTTTTAGTAGAAAATTAGTTTTTGATAATATGGGAAGAGTCAATTTATAAATGATATTTATTCTAAAATACCGCAGTATACGCAAATGGAACGAAAGGAAATTTATAAAACTTCTGCAATATAAGTAATCCATACCAAAATATTACCAATATGTTCAATTAACAAATAATAAAAAATATATTTGATATAGTTGCATAAGCCTCCAGAAATATTATTTGAAAATATTAATCGTCTATCAGTTTTGTCCACACAACACAATTTAAATATAAGAAAATTTTATGCACGGGTTTTTCTCAATAAATCAACAAAATTTTAATTCTGATAAATTGGTTTGACAAATGCCAACTTTTACCTGGCTTTAAAAAGTTTATATCAGAACAGAGATATTATTGTAAATATTGATAATAAGCTCGTGCCTTAAAATTGCAGCTGCTCAATTTTTACGTAATAAAAAAAATATTTTTGCTAAAAAAAAAATACCCCAACCAAGTGGAATAATGTAAATTTGCATAAATTTTTGTACAATCCCTTTTTAAAATTTGAAAACTTGTTTTCTCCGAAGATAAGAGAGAGCTTCTTCTTCGTATTTCTTCCAAATATTAAATAAAATTATCCAAAAGTATCCAAGTTTGTTTACTAAAATTTTTGTTGTTGTTGTAATTTATAACCCCCTTATTTTTGCGCCCTCAACACCCAACCTTCCCAATCATTCTAAAAAATTTATTTACATTTGATTAGAATATCTTAGTCTGATTTGAATTATCAACTAAATACGAAAATATGAACAATTTGATTGTTATGACTGAATACTTGCGCGAAAATAGACGTTTCTTTATGTTTGTAAATTTTGTACTATAAAATACTAAGAAATTTATCATAAAATTTTCCAACTTAATAACTTAGAAATTATTATTTATAATGGCCGCTGCTAAGGACGAAAAAAAACCCAATTTTTTTTATTTATTTTATTAACAACTAAATAGATTCTATTAATATTTTTCATATCGTTTTTACGTAATAACTGTTATGAGCTTAGTTGGGGAATAAAAGGTAAGTAATGAGTCTGATTTTAACTGGAATCGCAGTCAGCTCCTCGGTTACACTCCTTTGGATGTTATCGACAGTATCAAGATAAGGTCTTTCAAGGGATTTTTGATTTTTGGGAACAACAAAAAGTCACACAGACTTAGATCAGGTCCTTTTTTTTAAAAATCAAACTCGTTATTGGAGGTTGCTGCATTACAGGACGTGTTTTCATTGAAGAATCAAAGTGTCTGAAACATCTGATGTGATCTCTTCCTCCTTAAGAGGCTCAGAAGAGGGGTTTCTTGCGTCAGATCGACGCTCTGACCTCACAAGAAGTGATTCCCACTCACATTTGATTTATTTTTCAATGTCGAAGGCCTCTTTATGAGCTCTCACTCGGTGCAGATTTTCCTCAGTTTTTGACGTCGAAACCCTTCCTGAGTTACCGAACGAGATTGACATTAGGAGGTACCAAATTTTGTGAAGAGGAAATCCATAGTGTTAACAGATCACTTGCAATGAATATCGCGAATTTTGTGTTTTTTCAAAAATTGTTTATTTATCCATAAATATCTATTTTGTCCCCATCAAAGTAATCCCCACCAGATATTATACACTTGTGCCAACGTTTTTTTTCCAATCCTCGAAGCACTTCAAAAAATCATTTTTTGTAATCTTGTTCAGCTCCTCCTTCGACGCCGTCTTTATCTCCTCAATCGTAGCGTAGCGTCGTCCTTTCATGGGGCTCTTCAGTTTCGGGAATAAGAAAAAGTCACAGGGGGACCAAATCTGGGTAATACGGTGGCTGTTTTTGTCCAAAAATTCGAGCACAAGCAACGATACGTGAGCAGGGGCGTTATCATGGTGCAAAAGCCAATTTTTGTTCTTCCACAAATCCGGGCGTTTCTGGCCGATTGCTTCATGCAACTTGCGCATAACTTGCAGGTAATATTCCTTATTAATGTTTCTACCCTGTGGCAAGAACTCATGATGCCACACGCCCCTGCAATCTAAGAAAACTGTAAGCAAAACCATCACATTCGACCGAACTTGGCACGCTTTTTTCGGTCTTGGCTCATGCGGCAGCTTCTATTGGGATGATTGGCCAATACTATTTTCCTCACTTCATCAATGTTTTCGTCTTTTGTTGGTGTGCTAGGACATCCGGCACGTTTTTTGTCTTTCACATCTTCTCGGCCCTCTGAGAACATTTTTACCACCGATAAACGAGCCAAAACACGTGCAAGCAAAGCAGCTGTCAAAAATTAACTGAACATTCAAAATGGCCGAACTTATCAGCATAAGTGAGAGATATGAGTACCAACATAACGTCATAAAAAAATTGAAAATCGAATATACGTAACCCGCGGAAATTCAAAATTCTTGATACTTCTTGAACTGACCTCGTATATATTGTTTTATATCAAAATTTATTAATATTTTTATTTTTATAAATATTTTAACAATTTTATTTTAATTTAATTTGTTTTACGTAAAATACTATTTATAATAGAAATTTAATTATGTAGTAGTAGCAAACTAGAAAAATATTTATTTTTTAAGAAGGTATTGCTAAAAAAAAAACTAGTATTGATATTCAACTATCAGATATTCTTGTTATATAAGTGAGGTTATATTAAATGACCGGAAGTTTTAGGAATTTTCAAAATTTCTACGTAAATAATTAATGTACACTCTCTATTGAAGAAAATTGTGAAATGTTTTTTTTTTCTTTTTCATCTTGTATTGAATTTTAATTGCTTAGTAATTTTTTTTAATGTGTAAATTCCTTCAGATGTTGTTTACGACTTGGCCACCATTTCGAACATTCCACAATACTAAGAGGGAATGTACAATATTACTTAGCCGATAATCGGGGACAACTTAAACAAGCTTAAGAAAATCTTACTTGGTATTACAAAAGTGAATAAAAAATTTATGTATTGCACTTGTTGATCAAACCAGAATATTTTTAATGCATGTTCACTTTTGAGATGGATAAGAAATTAATTATTACAAATAAAATTAAATCAACGAAATTTTTTTTAGAAGAAATTTGGAACAAAAAATAAACTTGCTGGAAAGGTAGATTACCTGCCAGTATAAACATTCACATATGTCTGAGTATATTTACTGCGGTAGAATAAGGGCAACCAATGATGAAGATAAACTGCTGGTGGTGGTGGGTCTTTCGATTGCGCAATTGTGCAAAAGGGAACCGATTGAAGAATGGTGAATAAAACTGCGTATGGACTATACAAAAGTGGTCTTTATGACCGAAAATTCTTTATAAGAGTTGGCATATACCATTCATTATGCATTCATCTGGAGGTAATGCGGTGCATTGGGGCCAAACGATCAAGGCTTTGCGATTTTGTGCTTCAAAGGCCACGCGACCGGTCTTGACTATGGAATGCTTCTCGATTATGGATAAATCATCCTCTCGATGAAATATTTGCCTTTTTTCTGGAGTCAATTTCGTTTGCTTTTATCTGGTTCCGCGATACCAGGTCGGCGACAACTTTTCGTGAGACTTCCGCGATTATTTTTACTGAATTTGCGATCAACCAATTGATTTTTCTTCTTAAACGTCTTCACAAAAGATTTTTCTTAAGATCAGTTGAGTTTGTTAAACCGAGAATGATGGATGGATAACTGCAATTGACATTTCACAGCTTCGTATTCACACATAAAAGTAAAAATTTTAACTTATTCTCTTTTCCTTTAATACAGAAAATTTCATTATTGACAACTAACTTTATGTACTCGTATGTACATTGCTTTCAAATAATGACTTAAATGCATTTCTTTTATAGAAACAAGACTTCTTTGGAGTCCTTTCGACTTCGAACTGTTTCTATGACACTTGCACTTAACCGTAAGATCAAAAGTACGTGTAAGAGAATCCATTATGGTTTTTCATACACTTCCTGATCCAGATTCAACGTAATAAGTAGCTTTTCAATTGGCATTGCATTAAATAAATAGCTTAGAACAGTTTTTTTAACAGTATTTTAATTTTCTATCTAAAAGTGCTAGAAGATAGTCAGTATAATAAAGAATTAAACAAAGTTCAAAATGAAATAATTTTAGTTATTATCATTAAAAAGCCTATCGTATGATAAGCCTTTGCAATTGTGATTCGATGATTTCTGTTATTATCAAGGAAGCTTTTACTAAGTTCGATAGAAAAGTTCGACATTACATGCGTCATTTTGTATGAAACTTTTTCAAGGGCAGTTAGACGGATCTCAAGGGCAGTTAGACGGATCTCAATGATGACTTATTGTTTTTCACGGAGTTGATGATAAAATCATAATTTATTATGAAATAAAAGAAGAAATCCCATGGAGGATGTTGAGATAAACTACGGTCTCTCTCAACAATTTCAGCGAAGACTGCGATTCTAGTAGACTCTTATTAAATCACGATGTAGGCGCTCAACTTAAATTACTCTAAGCTCGATGAGATCTTCCAGCCAATCCTTGTAGACTTAATACATTCAGAACCTTACACCAGTTGATTTAAAACATACAGCACTGATGGACTTGACGCGTGCAGGACCTACTAGACGTGATCTAATAGAAACTTCTGTGTTGCTTGCTTTGCTGCAAGTCTTATTATTTTCAGTGACATTTTCTCTAATTCACATGCTACTTTATGTTTTCCCTTTAGAGATACAATACTTCAAATAATGGCACCTATTATCTACCCCCCCCCCCCTCCAAAAAGATGCTGGTTCTGGTCGTTCAAAAATGTTGCAAGCTAATAATTTTTGTAATGCATAGCCAGCTTAACCCCACTCAAGGCTACCGTCACATAATCAAAACAATATTAAAAATACTTCCTTTAGAATCCCTTAGCTCATGGTACCGACTAATAATCTCAAGTGAAACTGAGTCATTTGCAATTACTAGCAATAGAATACGTAAGCTTGCCACACCCAATTTTCGGTAGGAATTATCCTCATAAATTTTTAGTAGAAAGTTTCGGTAGGAATTTTCAGTAGATTTTTTCAGTAGGATTTTCAGTAGGAATTTTCAGTAGGAATTTGCAGTAGTAATTTCAGTAGGAATTTTCAGAAGGAATTTTCAGTCGAAATTTTCAGTAGAAATTTGCAATAGAAATTTTCAGTAGAAATTTTCAGTAGAAATTTTCGGTAGAAATTTGCAGTAGGATTTTTCAGAAGGAATTTTCAGTCGAAATTTTCAGTAGAAATTCGCAATAGAAATTTTCAGTAGAAATTTTCAGTAGAAATTTTCAGTAGAAATTTTTAGTAGAAATTTGCAGTAGAAATTTGCAGTAGGAATTTTCAGTAGGAATTTTCAGAAGGAATTTTCAGTCGAAATTTCAGTAGAAATTTGCAATAGAAATTTTCAGTAGAAATTTTCAGTAGAAATTTTCGGTAGAAATTTTCGGTAGAAATTTGCAGTAGGATTTTTCAGAAGGAATTTTCAGTAGAAATTTTCAGTAGAAATTTTCAGTAGAAATATTCAGAAGAAATATTTGGTAGGCATTTTTATTAGAAAGTTTCCTTACACATTTTCAGTAGGATTTTTCAGTAGACATTTTCAGGACGATTTTTCAGTAGGAATTTTTTGTAGGATTTTTCAGTAGAAACTTTTCTTACAAATTTTCAGTAGGAATTTTCAGAAGGAATTTTCAGTCGAAATTTTCAGTAGAAATTCGCAATAGAAATTTTCAGTAGAAATTTTCAGTAGAAATTTTCAGTAGAAATTTTCAGTAGAAATTTTCAGTAGAAATTTTCAGTAGGAATTTTCAGTAGGAATTTTCAGTAGGAACTTTTCTTACAAATTTTCAGTAGCAATTTTAAGTAGAAATTTTTAGTAGAAATTTTAAGTAGAAATTTAAAGTAGAAATTTTAAGTAGAAATTTTAAGTAGAAATTTTAAGTAGAAATTTTAAGTAGAAATTTAAAGTAGAAATTTTAAGTAGAAATTTTAAGTAGAAATTTTCAGTAGGATTTTTCAGTACATATTTTCAGTAAAAATTTTCAGAAGAAATATTCGGTAGGAATTTTTATTAGTAATTTTTTGTTGGAAATTATGGCAATATCGCAGTACCCCTCCTACGTTAATGTTCTCTTCAATGCTATTTTTATAATTAATACAATATACTTGTATATTGTAGCTCCTTGTTATCCCCAAGCTATTATTGGAATGATATGCGGATAAATACCTAAGATACCAATATAGGGGCAAGAATCTTCAATGATAGTCTGATGCCTTGGAGCCACTAGTGGCATATCGAGTGATCCTGTTCTTAAAAATGCTCGAAATAACGTTCTATACAACAGAGGTGTTGACTTGCGTTGGATTCCAGGTTATAGGGGAACTATGGGCAATGAGCGCAGTGTTCATAGTAGTGCATAACTTTTTGCCCTTGCTAACTTAATAACAAATAACTCATTTAGCCATTCGTAAACATATCGACTGGGCAACATAACCACACTTTTGGTATGGAAACTGCTCAGACTTTGGAAAATTTATGGGTGAAGACATAATAACCTTTTCGGGAATTTGTCCATCCTGTGATATTCAATGCACTATCGCTCAGCTTATAATGGATTTTTACTTTACTAAATATTTCATTTTAAGTGAGATACTCTCCATTGATCCCTCAATAC
This sequence comes from Atherix ibis, assembly GCA_958298945.1. Lineage (NCBI taxonomy): Eukaryota > Metazoa > Arthropoda > Insecta > Diptera > Athericidae > Atherix > Atherix ibis. The sequence continues at coordinate 102,309,573 of OY282605.1, read as the reverse complement.
CTTTTTCAAGTCTTGATTTTATTTTCCTTAAAACTAATTCAAATGCTCTTCAAAATCTAATCACCTATTATTAATTTATTCAACAAATTGCCGAATTTTTTCTAATCCATAAACTTATAGGTTCCCAAATGATCACTGTGGATCATGGCATCTGGCTCATCTCCTAGGAACCTTACATATAAAAAAAACATTCACAAAAAAAATTTGATATTAATTAAGTTATTCTAACAAAATTCATCTGAAACTCTTATAAATAAGATGACTAATATTTGGCATGGCCACCTTAACGAAAAAATTTGTTAAAGAGTATAAAAAATTTAAAAATGATGAATACCTAGTATATTTTTGGTTGCAAAAATTTTCTACAAACACTTTTCATGTTTTAAAAAGTTGACATTTTTTTTACATGTTTTGTTTCGAATTATTTGATACTCTAATTTTTAGTTACTATTTTTAAATGGTGTCAAACTTATTTAAGGCTTTAAATTTATTATTTTAATCGTTTCTTTTAATAGAAAGATGTATAAAGGTCTAATAAAGGATCTATAATTTTCTTGACTAAAAATAACTCAAAAATTAAAAAAAAAATTCGTGGAAATATGTATGGTATTTATTATAACAGTTAGTATTAAATCTTAATTTTAAATAAAATAAAAAAATATAAAAAAAGTTTCTTTTGATTTATAAAAAATAGTTTTATAAATGGTTAAACACAATATAAATTTTTACTATTTAAAATTTTACTATTCTTTTTTTTTTTTTCCTTTTCATTATAATTGAAGAAGAACTGAAAAAAAAAAAATATTATAATATTAATAGCTGCGGAAGTTCCTTTCAAAAGGACTAAATTATAGAGAAGAAAATTTTTAAGGAGTTTGTAAGCTGTTGAAAACCTTGTTATCAGCGTGAGTGGTTTTTTGTTGTTGATAAATTAATAAATAAAGAGTAAAATCTTATAGCAACCAATGTCAATTATAATTTCAATACATTATTCAATATGTTGAAATGCTTATTATAGGTTTCAATATAAATATGCGGTTTTAAACTTCCTTTCCTATTTTTAAATGCATCAAAAAGACAATCTGTGATCGTACCTCTTTTTTAATATTATTTTCAAAATTTATCATTGAATCTGTTTTCAAGACTCCTTTAGAAATTATTTAGAAGAAAAAAAATACATATACGAGTATACACAATTTTTATCATACACTCCTGAACATAGGAGAATAAAGTAGGAAAATTTCTAAAAAACCATTTCACAGATGATGCCATATTGTAGATTTGTTGTTTTTTGCTGGAACAATCGGCATCATCTTTTGTCTAGGAGCCTTGAGCAGCGTCTACACATATTAAGGATGAAAGGTTGTACGTATGCAGTGATAAATTTCTTCAGGTCATTTTTTAGGTCTGAAAATGATCTTAACCAAAGATCCTCCCTCAACTACACTAAAATTCGTCCCAGTTTTTCGGATTTTTTTCCTCCATCTTCTAGAGTTCCTTTTATTTGCCTACATTTCTTGTAAGAAAATCCAAGCATTTTTTTGTGATTTAGGTAAAAGGAAAAAAATCTGAAAAGCCAGCTGGTATATTGTGAGGAGTAAAACGTTTGTAGAAGTAATTTATTTTCTTTGAAAAGGACTAAGAGAATAGCAGTTGTAAATGCACCAATCTTATTCCTTGAGATTAAAAAAATTACTAAAACGAAGCGATTTTTTTAAAAATGAAACTGTACTTAATATTGGAAAAAAATTAGGAGCAGTTGTCTTTTCAACTGACTATGGATTTTAACAAAAAGTGAAAAGTACTCAAAACTTCAAGAAAACAGATGCACTTTTTTTAAAAAAATTACAGTTTATTGCAATTCCAATTGAATAAGAGTGCAAATCAGATTACAGGTGAAAATTAAAGGTTTTTCTCTTTATATTTTCCTTTAAAATGATAATTTTTTTTAATATGTGCACTTAAAAATAATTTTTGCATATAATCAAGGCTAAATCGATTTGTTAACGCAATTAAGTTTTATTAAATGTTAATACTTTAAGGAATAAATTAAGAGGTTATCCAATTTGTGCTTCAACAAATTAAATTAATTAAAGCAAACCACTTTTCATTAAAATGGACTATAGACTTACAAGCAAAAGTCTAACAAGTTCAAATCGCTGTAATAATTACGCATTGTGGAAACTTTTTTGTAAAATCCAAAATTTGTCCTGATATGTGGCTTTTGCCGCCTATATGTGGTTTTTTATCTTTAAGTTCAGATTAAAATCTAAATCTTTAAGTTCAGATTAAAATCACACGGCCACAGCCGGGGGGGACAGTATCTCTTTTGTTATTTTAGAAAAAAATATGGTAAAATAAGACTTTCAGACCAAAATCCATACTTTTTTTTTGGATACAATGGCGTTTTAAGAATAACTTATGGGTTTTCTGAGCCCTATGTATTTGAAAATTTACTTAGTAACGTATCCACCGAATGAAGAATTATCGCTGAAGAAAATTTGTTGTAAAAATCAGCATTAAAAGCTTGTTATTCAAATGAAAAACTTTAAGTTAAATAAATTTTATTATAAATAATATATATTTTTAAAAACTATTAAATAATAGGCTTATACTTTCCAAACTATAAAATGGATAACTTGGTATTGTAATGATTTTTCAAAAAGCGTCCTCGCAGAATACCAAAAATTTAAAAATATTATTTTTAAAGAAAATACGATTTTAAAATAGCTTAAAAATTAATTAAATATTTTAGAAAGTACTTTCCACAGGACGTTTTTGGTATCTTTTTTTTTAAAGGCTGTAAAACACTTACGAATTTTATTCTTATATATGTTAAGAAAAAAACTTTTACAAATAGTTTTATTTTTATTTTATTATGAATATTTCTGACAATATTTTTATAAAATAGTCAAAGTTTTGAAATCAGTTGCAGCATTGAATTTATGGAAAAATATCATGAACACATTTTCGTATTTTATCTAAACGGTAATGTAAAAGTTTATTGAATCTATACAGGAAATTAAATTTCTTTCCTTTGACCTACAAAGGAAGCCATGAAGATTGAAATAAGAGCGTGGGATTTAGAATTAGTATACCCTAAACTGAGTATAGTATACTGAAATAAGTATATATGTGTATGTATTCTCAAAGAAGTTTATTATTCTGGTTGTCTGATGCAATGATGAATATTACCAAGGAAACGGGATGTAAAGGCGAGCTGAACTAAAAAGACGACTATTTTATTATGATCAGTTCCAGGAGCAGATAGCTACATCCGGTTTTATGATTAAATTATAATTCAAATTTAAGAAGAAGACCAAGAAATACAACAAGAGAACAAACCGAAAAACAGAGCATTCACAGAAGAAAAATAACAGCAAGCTACCTACACCTTCGCAAAGCAACAAACTTCTAAACGGATGTTATGCAAGGATTTCAATCACCGGCCAATTTATGGTGATTTTTGCTTCCCTTAAAAATGTATCTGAGCAATCAATGAATACTTTATTTTTGCAGAAGACTATTTGCAACAAAATAAACGTCGTAAACAGAAGGTATACAGGATCTGGCAGAATATGGAATGGAAATTTTTATATTATTACAATCGAAAAAGGAAGCAACAAGGAAACGCTTTGATTTTTCGATTCACACGGCCGCGGCTAACATCTGCACTTTGCTAAAATCAACAAGTACTCATACACAGGTACACAAATTTACTGTAGCCGCATCACAGATGAAGCAAGGTGATAAGCCTTATATTATGTGCATATCCTCCATCATCTTTTATTAGTTTGAAGAGGTAGTGGGAAGTTTAGATTATTTGTATTTCGCTTTCGTTGATCTCAATGCATGCACCCTCACTAAAAAAGAGAAGGCTCCCTAAAACTATATTCAGAAGGATTCTTCCGGTTATCATCGCATCTTCAAAAGTGCACATTCAACAAGGGTGCATTTGGTTGATAATCTTGAAAATTTTATAGTGCATCATGGAACCACTCTACTACTCACTAGACGCACTTCCGATATTTTTCCCTATTGAAGCTGTTGCTTCTCCTTTTTGCTCTTTCATAAGAAGAAGTAACGCAGATTTGTCTCATGAGAAATTCAAACATCCACTTCCGTTTGGAAAGCGAAAAAAGGTATACGACTGTTCTGTCTTATTGTATTTTCTTCTTATTCTTGAAAAGTGCATAAGAAACTTGTTAGGGAGTATTACATTTCCGGATATTTTATATGCGAATGTGTACATATAAATGTATTTACGTTTATACTCAAAAGTAATCATAGGAAGTAGTTTTCAAGTTTTTTTTTTCATATTTTTTTAACTATTAACTATTTTTGCAAATAGTTCACTTATACCGAAAAGAGTATTGTAAGTTTTGATAAACGATAATTTTTAATTATTCTCTTTTTGCAAAATGATATAAAATACAGAGAATCAATAAATTTTGGTAATAAATTTAACACTGGGCAAAAACAGACAAAGAAAAAGCTTAAGTATTTGCTAAACATTTGGTAAATACTTTTGCGTCACATATAGAAGACAAATCGCATACTTACAAAATTATCGAAGAACTAATGTTTCCAGTCCCTAAGAGTCATCCTCCAAAAAATTTTAAGCCCTCGGAAATTAAATCTACTATTCTGCGCCTTTCCAATAAAAAAGCTTTTGGTTATGATCTAATAACAGCTCCTATTCTGAAGCAAATTTCCAGAAAAGCTTTAGTTTTAATTACATACATTTTTAATAGTATCCTGCACATAACCTATTTTCCTTTACTCTTGAAATTTACTGTTATTAAAATGATTCTTAAACCAAATAAACCAATTAACTCTCCTTTTTCCTATAGACCTATCAGCCTCTTACCAATTCTTCGTAAGATATTTGAAAAACTCCTATTAAAATGAGTCTACTTAGTTCTAGTTAATGAAAAAATTATTCCAGATCACCAATTTGGCTTCCGATCTGAAGTCATCGCATTGCTGATCACATTGCATCCTCTTTTGAGAGAAAAGAGTATTACCCAGGAGTATTTTTAGATATCTCCCAAGCTTTTGATCATGTGTGGCATCCTGGATGCCTCTGGAAACTCAAGAGCTTTCTTCCTTCAACATACTACCTTATCATAAATTCATATCTCTCCCAACAACATTTCCAAGTTGCAATTTACTCAGAATCCTCGGAAATATATCCTATTCTAGCCGAAGTCCCACAAGGTAGTATCCTTGGTCCCATTTTCTATAATATTTATACCCATGAGTCTTTGTCAAGGAAAACCTACCCTTTTATACCTTATTAGCAACATGATTCCATAATATGATAAAGTACGTTATTTGGGACTTTACCTGGATAAGAGATTAACATAAAACCCACATACTAGACAAACAAAAACTTGAAGCCACTAAACGTTACCAACAACTTCTTAGATTACTGGAGAAACGTTCGAAACTAATAATCAAAAGTAAACTTCTGATCTACAATACAATTATAAAACTTATTTGGATATATGGAATTGAACTTTGGGGTCCAACGAAACGGTCCAATTCATATCTCGTCCAGGCCTTACAATCCAAGATCCTCCGTAAAATTGTTGATGCCCCCATTTATGTTCGTAACAACGTAATACATCGTGGTCTAAATGTTCCCTTTGTTCAGGACCTGTGCATTTCCCGCTTTCAAAAATTTCACTTCCGTTTACCCTATTCTCATAATCCACTGAATTGTCTTGTGAGAGAATTGTCTTGTACTGCTCTCCCCGGAAACACTCATCGAGACTTAAGTGACAATGGCCTACGGATATTCTAGAGGAATCTCTAGAAAATTTAAATTATAGTTTGATATCTAAGTATAGCCCATATTTTTATTTATTCAATTAATTTCATTTTATTAATAATTTTTATTTGTTTGTATTCGAAATTAGAGACATTACGCTCTGCGCTAAGAGTCAGAGGACATTCTGTAGCGCCACGACCACGAAACCATTTAGGTTTCCTTGTGAAGAGTTTCAAATTCCGATGTTTGGCAAATTTAGTATTTCAGTTGGAACAGGGCATTGGAGTGCCTCTCCGCGAGCTAATCCTTGTTTATTGCGTAACCCCAAAAACCAAAGCAATTTGAATTTTTTATTATTTATTCGACTACGTTGAACCGCTTTGAGCACCAGTTCGTTTGGTGATCCACGAATGGCTAAGAAACTGTCGGTAAAAATGGATGCGTTGTTTCCTCTTCCTTGGTCGTCCTGATTGCCCACAGTTCGCTTAGAAAAGGGGAATATCTATCTGGTAGGGATTCCACACTTGATATCACGACGTTTACTGTCAGCAAGTTGGATGGCATGAAAGGATATTGACAACAGCTTCTATGAACAGAAAGTTAAGAGAAAAAAACGGAGGAATCTTCTTCCAACTCAGAGATCATTAAGGAAAAAGGAAAGACGAATTTTCTTTTTGAGAAGATACCTCAAATAATTAATTTATTGTAGAAAAAATTTAAGGCAAATCTACAATAACCTCTGCTTCTCAAAATATCCTCATGAAGAGCCGAGGAAGTTCGCTGTGCTCCACTGGCTACTCGAGGACATTATACTCCACTGGCTACTACAATTTTGATACATTTTTATCTTCTTACAATTTTGGTATGTTTCTGGATTTTGAAAAATTATGGAGATAAACCGAAAGAAAGTGAAATTTTTTATTTTTACTTGTTCTTCAGTAGGCAGTACTTGTTCTTCAGTAAGTAGAGTTAAGTAAAAATCACTTACAATTGAGCTTTCGATAATATTTTTATTTCAGAATATTGCTTGGCCTTAGCATTGTGAATGAAATGTGACATCATTCAAATGGCCACTACCAGACTTCTTGTAAGTCACACAAACCTTTTAAGGTAATTTTTTATTTACTTTTTTTTTTTAAATTTCGGACTGTAATTCGAACTTTACTTAAGATGTGTTGGTTATTAAATGCTTTTTAGTATGAGGATTATTTTCGTTAATACAATTTTTTTTCGTAACCTCACAAAAAAAAATCCAACGCCGTCAAATTGCATAATCTTGGAGGTCCATTGACACCACCAAATTTCGAAATTACGCTTCCTGTTAACTTTTTTGCGCAATAAAGACGTGTTGTCTGGATCGTGGCACCATCTTATTAAAGTTATATATTCTCTAGATTAAAATTTTCACGTTCAGGATAAAAAAAGTTGGTTCTCATGCGCTTCACTTCCAGTGAATTACGTGCCAATGACACCTTCAGCTGAAAATGCGGACCAGATAGGTACTTTTCGCGGATTTAACGGTCTCTCTACATTCACTCGTAGGTTTTCGAGCCTCTGTATGCTGTAATTTTGCTTATACGAGGTCTGTTCAAAAAGTATCACGAATTTTGAATTTTCGCGGGTTACGTACACATATATTCGATTTTCGATTTTTTGTGGCGTTATGTTGGTACTCATGTCTCTCACTTATGCTGACAAATTCAGACATTTTGAATGTTCAGTTATTTTTTTACAGCTGCTTTGCTTGCACGTGTTTTGGCTCGTCTTCGATTTTTGTTCAATTTCGACCAAAAACAGCATCGCATTAACATTGCTCAAGAGCTGTTGGACTGTCCGCGACGACCAAAATTTGCTCCAGAGGGTCATTACTGGTGACAAATCATGGGTTTATGGTTATGACGTAGAAACCATAGCTCAATCATCCCAATGGAATCTTCCGCACGATCCAAGACCGAAAGAAGCGCGCCAAGTTCGGTCGAATGTGAATGTTTTGCTTACAGTTTTCTTCAATTGCAGGGGAGTGTTGCATTATGAGTTCTTGCCACAGGGTAGAAACGTCAATAAGGAATATTACTTGTAAGTGATGCGCAAGTTGCGTGAAGCAATCGGCCAGAAACGCCCGGATTTGTGGAAGAACAAAAATTGTTGTTGTACCATGATAAAGCCCCTGCTCACGTATCGTTGCTTGTGCGCAAATTTTTGGCCAAAAACAACATACTACTCGTAATAATGCTGCAGCCACCGTATTCTCCAGATTTGACCCCCTGTGACTTTTTCTTGTTCTCGAAACTGAAGAGCGATATAGAAAGACGACGCTACGCTACGATTGAGGAGATAAAGACGGCATCGAAGGAGCAAATGATTTTTGAATTGCTTCGAGGATTGGAAGAAACGTTGGCATAAGTGTATATTATTTGGTGGGGATTACTTTGAAGGGGACAAAATAGATATTCATTAATAAATAAATAATTCTTGAAAAAAAACACAAAATCCGCGATACTTTTTGAACAGACCTCGTATTACAACTGTAAAATGATAGAGCGTATATATTTTTCTAAATTATAAAATTGATAACTCGTTATAAACAGTTTGACACGAAAAGAAAGTATTTTAATTGAGAAAAAATAGGATAATTTTAATAAAAAGGCAAATTGTAAAACAGGAAGGAATACTACAAATAACATTGATTTGGTAAATTATTTCTAAACGCTTCTGTTTGTATCAGATGCATTGGAAATGCAATTTATAAGAAAAAGAATGACTGATGAATGATAATCAGTAACAATCTTTTTCACATAATATAAAGAGTTAAGGTTTCTGATAGAAGCGGTTAAGGGGCAGATAAAGAAGCAGGCAATGTGCAAAAGGTAAAAAGCAGATTGTAAATTGGTTGTATCGAAGTTGCAGGTGTTTTACTGTTTTATAAAATCCATTCAGGTGGAAGAACAAGTATAAATAAAAACGTATACCAGCGTATATTGTAGTGCGTGCGTAACAATTTTTCAGCGGCCTAAAATAATATGCCTGCAGCTACCAATCACTTAAGACCTCGTCAAGGGTTTCGGTTTTGGTTAAATGCAATCAGACCTCGAAGTCGCACCAGCTTGCAAGCGTCGCATCAAATGGTACGTACCAGTCGTAATCAGCAATGCGACGAAATGCGACAATGCGTCAATATCTCTAGCAGTACTTTTTGGTTGACTAACTTAATATCACTTCGCGCTCGAGTATAACGATTTCACATTACAAAAAAAAACACAACATCATCAATATAAATTAATTTTTGTTATTACCTGTCCAGCACGTTTATGTGTAGCTTTGCTCAGATATCATATTCATAGTATCAGAAGGTAGCGCATGTTTGCGGGAATATGCATACAACAAAATAAGGGTTCTCATACAACGCCTCGAACGCTGCTCTCATATCTGAAAAGAATGGAATCGCCTATGTATATTCATATAACTATTCAAAGTGCAGGCGGAGCACACAACGAACGGGTCCAAAACAAGTCGCGTGTCAATTTTTACATAATTACCGCAGAAGACACCTGGTTTAGCCATAAACCGACTGACTGATAAGCAAAGAGAAACATTTTAAATTATAGTCACTGTAAATGGAACCCACATGTTTGGTTGGCCTGTTGCGAAAAATAATGTCATTTGCTTATTAAACTTTGATAAGACCTTCAAATCGCTATTGAATTTTTAATGTGCTCCATTAAAGAGTTCTGCTCTCGAACTGAGTTCCAAGTCAATATTCCTCCATTACCTTGAGGCGCTTATATTTACTGACTTATAATTTTAATAAAGATGAGAATAATAAAACAAAGAACTGGTAGTCTCCCATAGCTATACATGCATAAGTACAGATCCATGGAGCAAGGGGTATTTCCCCAAACAATATTTATGCGGGCGATGATGCGCCTTAATATTGTAGTAACGGAGTTTGATCAAGTTCCCTTTTAAATGAATACCTGTGAATATTGAGGAATGTATCTTTCAAACAGAGCCACGCGAACGAATATTGGCGAAAAATATCTTTTTCAATACGATAGAAATTCGGTTACGGGATTCAATACCTTTAGCCTCGAGGGTTTAAATTACCTGAATCTGCCGAATTACTTCTTCACGAATGGACCTCTCTTTTTGGGCTTCCCACTCTAGTTATGCTGTATTTACATATACAGCATACTTGTATCGGTGATGATGCGTCTTCTGCTATTATTCTTTTATATAAGAAATCCAGTTGAGTAGCTGGTTTTACCTTTGAGCAGCGTTGGCGGTCAATACGGTAGATGATGGTGTGTTTTTAAGATAGCAGATGTCCTTTGCAATTTTCGAAAGTAGCAATTTCTTTAGGGCTAGTCAACATACGCTTCTACCTATGTTCCTTTTCTTTAAATTTTTTTTTAAAAATTAATTTTTTTCAGTTTCTATTTTTATCGAAAGATTCTTTCGATTTTACAAATTATGAATATTTTGTTAAGTTATTTTAGAAATAATTTTTCAGTGTTTTAAAATTAAAAACATTTTATGGTACTCGTAGTAGGAATTATTGAGAAAAATTTTGAGCATACGGTAATTAGCAGAAAAGTTATGAGACTGATTATTTTTTTATTACAATTTTATTTAATGTTAATAATCAAATAAATGTTATGTCCTTCAAAATTGTTCTCTTGCACAGCTTTACATCAATGATGCGGTCCTTTATGCATTTTTTTAATGATGTCCTTTTAATTTTTATTTTGGAAAATAAAAAAAGTGTTACGGAGTGAGATTATATAAATAGGGGTTGGGGGACTGCCGGAATCTAACTGTTTGTTTTGGCATCCAACTTTGTGTTTACGAAGAATCCTTTTTCTGAGCCTTTCAAGTGACTATTCATCAGCTTCAATGTCAATAGTCGTTAGCAAACTTATGCAGTAGTCCAGATCACCTTCAGTCATATCGGTCTCATCATTTTTCTACTATACCTTGCACAATTTTAAAAACAGTTTAAAAGAAAAAAGAAACTATCGAAAAATATTGAATTCTCAAAATTCTTTAATATCATAAACTTTATAGTTTTATTTTTCTATTATATTAAAAATTTTATCTAAACGTTAATTTAATTAATTAAATTATATATTATATAATAAGATATTTTTTTATCTAAATTTAGGAAGAAAAGTGCTTATCTATGAGTGTAAAAGATCTTTAATCTAATAATATACTCAGAAGAAGAAAAGTACGAACTATTTACTATAGTTTTTTATTAGTTATTTTTATTTAAAAAATGTATTTTAATACTAAATTTTATATATAAACAATACAATATTTTTAGTTTTCGTATTTGCTCATAGAGACGAATCTAATTTGCCTTTTGGAAAATGAAAATAATAAAAATACACTTAAAATACAGATTTTTATAAAATACAATTTTATAACAAGACTTTTTGTGAGACCCGACCCTTTTGGGGATATTTATTGATGACTTCGTCACACATTTCTGGGTGTTATTTAGCAATTACTTAAAGGATGTTGGTTTTTTCCAGGTGTATAAGGTTAAATCCGCTGTTTTTTAATCAAAAATTTATATTTTTTTCATAGTACTTGCCCCCGCTAGCTACACATTTTTCCCATCTCTCGGGCAATTTGTAGATACCACGCCAAAAAAATTCCTTCTCTTTCGAGGCAACCCACTCATCGAGCCATTTTCGGACGTCTTTGTAAGAATCGAAGTGCTGCTCAGCGAGCGCGTGGCCCATCGACGAAAAGGATCGGAAGGGGCCAGGTCTTGTGAATAAGCGGGGTGGGGTAGCACCTCCCAGTTGGGTGTCTCCAAGTAGTTTCGGACCATTTATGACGTGTGCGATGGTGCGTTGTCGTGGAGGAAAATCAGCTTGTCATGTCTTTGTTGATAATCCGTCCTTTTTTCACGCAGAGCACAGTGCAATTTGATCAGTGTTTGGTAGTAGCGGTGGGCATTAACAGTTTCACCAGGTTTCAACATCTCATAGTAGACGATACCCTGTTGATCCCACCAAACGCACAGCATCGTCTTCCGTCCGAAGCGATTTGGTCTTGGGGAAGACGTTGATGGTTGGCCGGGATCAACCCACGATATCTTGAATTTAGGATTCTCTAAATTTATATCCAGTTTTCATCGCCTGTCACAATCCGATTCAGGAACGACTTTCTTTTTTGTCTGGCAAGCAAGATTTCGCATGTGTTTTGGCGTCGCTCCATCTGCCTATCGTTCAATTCATGCGGCACCCATTTTCCGATCTTTTCAATCTTCTCCATGGCACGCAGATGCATGGAAATGGCTGGTTGAGTAAGACCCAATTGCTCCGCGAGCATTTTTTGAGATTGGGTATCGTCTTCCTCCAAAAGAGCCTGCAATTGATGTTCCTCAACCTTCCTAGGCCGATTTTAACACTTCTTGTCCCACAAGTCAAAATTGCCGTCTTTGAACCGATGAAACCAATCTCGGCACGTTGTTTCCGATAAAGCACTGTCACCATAGGCCGTCATAAGCATTCGATGCGATTTGGTAGCTGATTTCTTCAAATTGAATGTCAAACTCATAAAAAAAAGTATGGCGTGCCCATGGTAGCTTAATACAATCACTCACGCCATCTATGCCAAACAGCGGATTTAAGCTTATAACCCTGGTAAATATTTTAAATTTTAAACAAGAACGTTTTTATATAAATTTATAGAAAATTTTCGATGGCATCAAATCACACGGTTTTATAGAAATTATGCATCCTGTGAACTTTTCTGGAAATATAGCGAACATTTTTGGTATTATGTAGATTGTGGTGCCATTTTGTTAAAACCAAAGATATTTCGGGCCCCATATATGCAATGTTTGCTTATTGACAAATCCACCAATCAAGAAATGAACCTTATAGCTGACGACCATAATTTCCTCTTAAACGCGAAACTTGGCTACGTTCGAATAACCACTTTTTTGGAAAGTTGTTACAATGAAATTTTTAAAATATAAAATAGCAAACTTTAAACTAAATAAAAATTATTATAAATAGCATATATGTTAAATAACTAACACTTGATAGAACTTTACTTTCCATTAATATGAAATGGATAATCCGATATAATTATTATATTTTGATTATTCTACCGAAAATATTCATTAAATATTACTAAAATTTCATTACAGTCATAGTAATTACAGTGCATCTATGCAATATTTTTTTTTTTATATTGTATTAGATTTTTTCCAATTCCAATGATGTGGATGCATAAACGAGTGTATAGTAATTCCTATGACTGATATCGATTAATTTAATGATGAAAATATTTTCATGGAAATTGAAGATTTTATATGCGAAATTCGGATCACATGGATTATAGATCAGCAAATGTTGCGAACCAACCAAAGGAATGAGGATGATAATAGGTACCCGGATTGTGTAAGTGCAATGGTTGCGAATTGAAGTGATTAGTGCTCAGCTTCCGAAGCGATCTGCAGAGGCAGTGTCCAATAGCCCTTGGCGAAATGGACTTTGGGCACATACAATACTGACCCCATCAGCCGTCAGAGGCATCGATCTCTAAAACAGTCCAGCTGTTATTCTTCTGGTGAGTGGAGATTAATGGCTCGAACACGATCCACTTTTTCTTCTCAAAATCTGTTGGTGAAAATTATTTGCATATGTTAGTCTTTCTCTTGGAATCGATTACGAAGACTGCACATAGAAAATTACTGCAAGAGCAACTTCGAATCAGGTTCAAATGAGTTCATCTTCAGAGCCTTTTGCATGGTACTGTAATTTACTTTTGGGTAATCAATATTGATTTTATAATTAGCTCTTTTGTATTTGCTGAAAGATTATCCATAATAGAAAGCATAATTTATTTCTCTATAAATATTGTATTGTGGTTTATATAAAAAAGGAGGCTTATCGAATTTTAATTATATTATTTGTGAGGAGATTTTTCGATATTTGATTTAAAAATTCTTTTATAAAAATAATTACATTAATTAAAAATGATCAAATTTTTTGTTATTTTTGTTATAATGCTTTTAGATTTATCATAAAATATTCAATTGCTTTGAATAAAACAAAAATATAAAATATAAATTCTGAAATCTATCAGAAATAATGTGCAAAACTTCAAATAAAAGTGCCTATGCAAAGCCAAACTTATTTTATCATCAACATTTGGGAGGGCAGTGTAGATCTCCTAAATCGGAAACAATCCAGAAGTCTTGGTTTCGTTGAGGTCTTTTAGCGTCATGGCTCCCAGTTTGCAAAAAATAAATAAACTTTAACAGACTTATGTTCTGTTCGGTAATAGCTTCTTTTTTTGTGGTCAGTATTTTCGAGTGAAATTGTTAAGATTAAAAGGTGTGCCCCACTGAAATAAAATGACGATAACTGGGCAAAAACAGACAAAGAAAAAGCTGAAGTATTTGCTAAACATTTGAAAAAGACTTTTGCTCCACATTAAATCTACTATTCTGCGTCTTCACAATAAAAAAGCTCCTGGTTATGCTCTAATAACAGCTCCTATTCTGAAGCAAATTTCCCAAAAAGCTTTAATTTTAATTACATACATTTTTAATAGTATCCTGCGTACAACCTATTTTCCTTTACTCTGGAAATTTTCTGTTATTAAAACGATTCTTAAACCAAATAAACCCATTAATTCTCCTTTTTCCTATAGACCGATCAGCCTCTTACCAATTCTTGGTAAGATATTTAAAAAAACTCCTATTAAAACGACTCTACCCAGTCCTAGTTAATGAAAAAAATTATTCCTGATCATCAATTTGGGTTCCGATCTGAACGCTCCGCTATCCGACAATGCCATCGCATTGTTGATCTCATTGCATCCTCTTTTGAGAGGAAAGAGTATTGCTCAGGAGTATTTTTAAATATCTCCCAAGCTTTTGATCATATGTGGCATCCTGAACTCCTCTGGAAACTCAAGAGCTTTCTTCCTTCAATACACTACCTTATCATAAATTCATATCTCTCCCAACGACATTTCCAAGTTGCAATTAACTCAGAATCCTCAGATATATATCCTGTTCTAGCCGGAGTTCCACAAGGTAGTATCCTTGGTCCCATTTTATATAATATTTATACCCATGACTCTTTGTCAAGCAAAAACCTACCCTTTTATACCTTAATAGCAACATAATTCCACAATATGATAAAGTGCGTTATTTTGGACTTTACCTGGACAAGAGATTAAGTTGGAACCTACATACTAGACTAAAAATAGTTGAAGTTAACAAACATTACCTACAACTTCTTAGATTACTGGACAAACGCTCGAAACTAACAACCAAAAGTAAACTTCTAATCTACAATACAATTATAAAACCTATTTGAACATATTGAATTAAACTTTGGGGTTCAAGGAAACTTTCCAATTTCTATCGCGTCCAGGCCTTACAATCCAAGAACCTCCTTTTATGTTCGTAACAACGTAATATATCGCAATCTAAATGTTCCCTTTGTTCAGGACCTGTGCATTTCCCGTTATCAAAAATTTCACTCCCGTTTACCCTATCATCTGAATCCACTTGTGAGAGAATTGTGTAGTAGTGTCCTCCCCGGAAATATTCATCAGAGACTTAAGTGACAATGGCGTAGAGATTTTCTAGAGGAATCTAACTCCCGTTAGTTGGATAAACGCCGATAGGTGTTTACTCCCACTTCATGATGCGCAAGATTGTAAATTAAAATGTTATGTGAATCTGGTTGTTACAATAAAATTGTAGTTGCAGATAAAAAAAAGGTGTGCAGATTTTGATCTCCTTGTTTTTATTAGCTAACATTCTTGACGCCACGTGGAAGAGCTCTTTTGAAGCTATAGTCTTTGTTGTTGTCGTCTTGTCACCGAAGCCGACGATTTCGGCATGTTCCTTATTTTGCTATCATTCATTTGTAGCCTAAGATTTTTTATCACCGACTCAATCTTGGTAAAGTCCTGTCGTATAGCTATTTCTAAGCAACATATGATAGTGTTATCACTAAAATGTACTCAAGTCTGGGATGATAGCACAAGGGCGTTTTTTTTGTTGCCCGGAACCATTATGGATTCCCAAAGTGGTTATGCAGTTTTTATTATTCCTCGTATTCTAGTCGTATTCTAGTCGATCTAATTAATTTCTTTGGGGATGCCGAAATCATGTAAGTGTAAGGTCCTTAACATTTTTTTTACCAAGAAAAAATTAAAAAAAAAATTTTATTTGTAAATAAAATATTTCACTTATCAAATTAATAAACTTAGTCCTTGCTAAATTTACAATAAAGCAAAAATAAAATGAAATATCATAAGGATAAGGTGTCACAGTAAGCAAATTAATAGATGAACTCACAATGGATGCATCCCCGACAAACTGTGAGAAAGTATCTAATTATAATGTGAGTTTATGTCAATTGAATAGAAACTACTAAAGTATTTCTAAACTAGTTTTTCTTTTAAATCGTAGAGTTCTAAAATGCTCTGCATTTACGAGTAGACTTAACTCAATGACGAAGACCCAGTGAGGTACAAATTCAATCTGAAAATATTTAAATAAGAGTAGATGTGATTATGCTAATCGTTCCAGTAAGAAAAATCTAAAATAAACATGCAGAGTGAAACGTAAAAGATATTCTTAAGTTTGCACTTGTCCATATGTAATTCAAAATGGTTCCATTTATATATAGCACGTAGCTGGATAGATGGAGATAATCGGTGCCCTTAGAATGGAAATATGTAGATTGCTACAAGGTAATCCAATCATAAAGTTTATCGGAGCCAGGTGACAAATCGCATCAATTGAAAACAAGAAATTGGTGGACAATGCGCAGTAAAAACATGAAAACTGATCACCAGTTAAGGGCTCCTCTGATACCATAAAAGCAACTCTTGATAGCGTTTTCTGTGTCTTTTTCAAGGCGTTCATGAAGATCACGACGAATGACGACGATGGTTGCCCCATTCGCATTGATCACAGCAGTCTGATTTTGATCCTCAATTTAGTCGGCTAGACTACGATGGATAGTGTCAACGATAGTCACTTCGGATGATGAACCTGTCGTCGGTGTTGTCATCATTCTGACTACCGAATACCATAACAGTATCTGAAACTGATCTGAACTTTGCATCCAATTTTGAACATTTCCTCCTCGTATTGCGGACATAAGACCATTTATTCGAATTGAGTCACAATTTTCTACAATTTATTTCATACCATAAAATTTATGCAGTTCTTTTACATAGAAGGATATCGAGCATATCGATCACCGCATAATTGTGATATGTTCACTGCGCACCTAAAAAGATATCCACAGCACGTAATTGATGGAAAACTGTTTGTCAGATTAAATGGCCAACGATATAAAAGATAACAATTTCGACATGGTCTTTTTTCCCTCAACTTTATGCAGTAATCAATTTTTTTTAAAAATAATTTTCACTTATTAAGTTTTCAACAAATGTCGTGATATTTGAAGATTTATTGACAACAAATCTTTATTTATTATGATCAAAAGAATGTTAGATACTTTTAAAAATGTCAATGTTTTTAAATTTATGAGTATAACAAATAAGTGTTAGTTAATTTTTAAATAATTGTGGAATTTTGTCTTCTTTGAAAAATTGATAGAATAAATTTTCATATAAAATTTAAAGTATATTTTAATTTTAAATTTCAGAAGCCTTTTTATATATAGGGTTTTACAAAAGGAGTGATATGATTTCTTTTAAAAAAAATACACTAATTGTTAAGGAAATTTCAAATGTTTTTTATTTAATGTGAAGTACAATCGATACAATTAAGTTCAAAATAAAACGTCATTCAAATGGCCTCCACGACTTCTTTTGCAGGAACGAATTCGATGAACCCAATTTTCGAGCACTTTTTCCACTAAATCAAGTCGTATGTCTGAAGCTTGAAGAGAGTCTGGTTTATTCCTAAAGACCAATGACTTCAAATAACCTCACAAGAAATAGTCTAATGGTGTTAAATCACAACTTCTTGGAGGCCATTCAATGTCACAATTTCTGGAAATAATCGAATCTCAAAACTTTTCTCGCAATAATTCGGTTGTTACACGTGCTGTGTGGCACGTAGCCCCGTATTGTTGGAACCAGATGTTGTCAAGATCAACTTCTTCTAATTTCGGCCATAAAAAGTTGGTTATCATCGATCTATACCGCTCTCCATTGACAGTAACGGTGTTACCAGCTTCATTTCGAAAGAAGTACGGACCGATGACTCTACCAGACCAAAAACCACAACAAACTGTTAATTTAGGTGAATGTAATGGGTGTTCATGAATAATTTGTGGATTTTCTTCGTACCAGAATCGACAGTTTTGTTTATTTACCACACCACTCAGATGAATGTGAGCCTCATCGGAGAAGATGATTTTCTTTAAAAAATCGTTATCGTTTACAAGTTGATCCAAGACAAAATCAGTAAATTCACGACGTTTACGGTGGTCCAATGGCTTCAGTAGTTGAGTGATAACCATTTTATATGGATGGAAGCCCAAATCCTTTCTCAAAATCCGCCAGGTTGTGGTTTGAGACAGTCCCAATTTTTGAGAACGTCTTGGAATCGACAAATCAGTAATATTTTCATGAACGTTTTGGAATCGGCAGCAGTATTTTCATTACTTCGAGCGGTTCTTTGTCTTATTGGCACTTGAACATTATGTTAAGAAAATGTACGCTCGAAATTTTTAACAATTCGACGAATAGCGAGCACAGTTGGACGATTATTACGACCATAAAATGGCAAAAGTGCACGAAAAGTTGTAATTGGAGAACGATTATTTTGATAATAAAATCGAATAATTTGTAAACGTTGTTCTTACGCATATCTCTCTACGATAAAATTGTAAACAATAATGAATACAATGAAAAAAAAAAAGACAAACCATGACATATTACAAATGGCCGAAGCGTCACTTAGAAATCATATCACTCTTATTGGAAAACCCCATACAAAGAAAATTGGAGAAAATTTGAAAAATAGGCAATTAAAAAAATATGTTTGAACTAAAGAAAAAGTATTTTAAAAAAAAAGGATATCTTTTTCTAAAGTATATTTTCCGATATATTTTCTAATTAACAGAGCAGGTCTGGTACATACACATATGTAAATGAAAAAAAATATTTTCAGATTTTTAATAAAACGAACATTGAGTAACTTAGAAAGAAAGTTTGAATTGGTATTATCTGCAAATTTTTTTATTGAATCTTATATAAACTTTTCAATTTTAATCGACTCATAACCTGAAGATATTTTTTATACAAATATTCATAAGAATTAAAGGAAATATTTCCAGAGAGTATTTAGAATTCAAAAAATTAATTGCTAATAAATAATAAACCATACTGAGTTAATATATGTTATATGTAAAATTAGATCTACTTGCCTTGCAAAGTTGTTAGTGATATGTTGTCAACGGAATAAAAATATGTGACTGATCCGAATTTATATAAAAATATGACCATTTTTTCTGTTCAGATTAATTCACAATTATTTTTTTTTTTGTATAACACGAAATCTAATTAATTCTATAATATTTATTGCAATACTTCAATATTATTTCACATGCAATTGGATGTCAGAAAAGTGTGCCCGAATTACATAAATTCATTAAGATCTCAGCAGGAATGTATTCCACATGGTATTATCAATATTATTTCACAGTTTTTTCTTTTTAAATTGCTCTCTGATTTATTACACTGAATGAGTGCACTTTTTGTCATTGGTCAGTATTTGGTATTTTATATTTTATGTAATAATTTTGCAAGTCAATTGATTTTCCATTAGTGCAAATTTCTACTATTGAGTTAGTTACATAATTAAAATCAATTATTTTAATGCTCAAAAAAAAAAATTGCATAAGGAATAATTATTGATTTTGTTTTCTAAAGAAATTGTTGAAAGCTGTCCTAAATGTAAAGTTTTAAAAAGTGACTTAATTCATGGCATTTATTATAAATATTAACTTACACTTATTATGAAAGGAAAATAGATTAGTCTAAGTTAATTCAATATTTTTAGTACATTTTTTTATTTCTTAAAAATGTTCTAAAAATTATTATCTTTTAAAATCTGGAACTATGGCAAAAAAGTAATGAGACAAGCGATAGTTGCTTCTATAAGTACAGTGCAAGTTTGAAGTTTGTCTGAATAAAAGAAGTTATGTTTTTGTAGTACGTTACGATAAATGAAACAGTAAGCCTTTGAGCAAATATGTTAGATCAAATTTTGAGTAAATCTTGGTGCACCAGCGAGTTTAACTTACGAACCGTTCCTACAAATTTGTTGGGTATATGAGGTCTGTTCAAAAAGTATCGCGAATTTTGTGTTTTTTCAAAAATTAGTTATTTATTTATGAATGTCTATTTTGTCCCCTTCAAAGTAATTGCCACCAGTTATTATACACTTGTGCCAGCATTTTTTCCAATCCTCGAAGCTATTCAAAAAATCATTTTTTGTGATCTTGTTCAGCTCCTCCTTCGATGCCGTCTTTATCTCCTCAATCGTAGTGTAGCGTCGTCCTTTCATGGGGCTCTTCAATTTCGGGAACAACAAAATGTCACAGGGGGCCAGATCTGGGGAATACGGTGGCTGTGTGATTATTAGTGTGTTCTTTTTGGCCAAAAATGGTAAAAGCCAATTTTTGTTCTTCCACAAATCCGGGCGTTTCTGGCGGATTGCTTGACGCAACTTGCGCATAACTTGCAGGTAATATTCCTTATTGACCGTACTACTCTGTGGTAAGAACTCATGATGCAGCACGCCCCTGCAATCGAAAAAAACTGTAAGCAAAACCATCACATTCGACCGAACTTGGCGTGCTTTTTTCGGTCTTGGCTCGTGCGGCAGCTTCATAGGGATGATTGAGCTTTGGTTTCCACGTCATAACCATAAACACATAATTTCTCACCAGTTATGACCCTTTGGAGCAAATTTGGGTTGTCGCGGACAGAGTCTAACAGTTCCTTAGCAATGTTAATGCGATGCTGTTTTTGGTCGAAATTGAGGTATAAATCGAAGACGAGCCAAAACACGTGCAAGCAAAGCAGCTGTCAAAAATTAACTGAACATTAAAAATGGTCGAACTTGTTGGTATAAGTGAGAGACATGAGTACCAACATAACGACATAAAAAAAATCGAAAATCGAATATACTTTCCCCGCGGAAATTCAAAATTCACGATACTTGTTGAACAGACCTCGTATTAAATTCCGGTAGAACTCAAACTATTTAAGGTAATTTTTGATGAGTTTTTCGCATATGTGTATTTCGGGTTATAATCCGGATACTACTTGGTGGATGTTGGATATTAAATGCTCTAAGGTTTGATGAATACAATTTTTTTCGTAGTTCTATAAGGAAAAGTTCAATGGCATTAAACCGAACAATCTTGGGGGCTAATTGACATCACTAATCGCAAAATTTTCTGTCCTGGAAATATTTCTTGCCAAATATTCAAAATTTATCATGTCATGTGGTTTGTGCTATCTTTTCATGGAAACCACATATTGCAAATATTAGGACAAACAAAGTCGATTATCATATGACCACACGGTTCTGAAAGCACCCCAGACAGTCATTTTTTGCAAATACAATAGCTTTTTTACAGGTATTTGTAAGTTTTGAAGCTTCACATATAAGATTTTTACTTATCAAAATATCCACGAAGCAATAAATTAAGCACATCGCTGAGGAATTCTTTGTTTGAAAAGGCGCGAAATGTGGCTATGAAAAATTTATCACATTTGTATAAAAATTTGAACAACGTTTTTTTGGTGAATAATAAATCTAAATTAAAAATGGCAAATATTATTATAATATAATATTTTTTAAATTGTATTTGTATGACAAAAGTAGAAAAAAATAGCTATCTACTTTCCAAACCACATAATGGATATTTTGGGGTTTTCAAAATTTATATAATTTAATTACCAAGCAAAGAAACACAAATTATAAAATTTTCAGAACCTCATTTTCTTCACGATACTTTTTGAGCAGACCTCGTATTCCTTATCAAAAACATATAAATAATGTTTCCATGGCATAAAGAATTTTTGAAGGGCCGAAAAGTAGTGGAAAAAAAGGCTTTCAATATCAAAATTTGATGGAAATGCATAACCTTGCTAAAAAGGCTTTCAGTATCAAAATTTGATGAAAATGGATAACAAGTGAGCGTTATTGTAAGGCCTGACAATCCAGCAACAAGTTTTTCTTTTCAACAAAGTATTTGAAAGACTCAGAAAAACGGTGTTTTACACATCAGATTTGATATTGCAAACGAAAAGAATCCCTTATGTCTGCACACAGGCATCTCCGTTGAGAAAAGGGATTTATATGGTTCCCCAGACTGCCATTCCACCTGATCTTAGTTCGTATAGCATTGTTTGTTCCCCTTAAGTTCTTAATTAGATTGGTGCATATTATTTATATTCTAAATGTAAATAAAAATTTTACTTGCATTTAGTATATGAATATTATAACCCCTTTTTTTTAGGATATAAATAATATTGTTTTTATATTTTTTTTTTGTAAGACAAAAATTGATTTAAAGTTCTAAAAAATACTAATTAAATTATAACAAAAAATTTATTTAAACAAAAGGAGTTAAGAAATTATTTTAAAAATATACTCGTAATTAAGGAGTTTTTTAACGAAATCTTTATGCCAGAGGAGACTTCTCATACTTAATTAATGAATATTGGCAGATGGTGGTGACATCAAATTAAAACTGAACATTTTTTTCTAAAAGGAAATTTAAGTAGGACGATTGCATCGCCAACAACAAACTTACCACTACCAGATAGAAGAAGTTTTTTATGGTAAAAGAGAGCATATTTTTTGTATTATTTTCTATACCACGCTACCTTTATATAAGTCCAGGAGTGTATGTAAAAAAAAAAACTTCAATTGAAAATATATGTATCCTGTTGGCACATTTGCATAGGTGCCTGTTATTAAAACAAAGTTTCAAATGGTAGAAAGATTCTCCTCATGACTGAAATGTGCACTCGTACATAAAAGTTTTAATATTGGCTTATGGTGGTGATTATATTTGCACGCTGCTGTTGTTGGCACTTCTTATCCTGCTGACAAAACATCAAACATAAGGTTTTCGTCTTATGAGATGAAGTAAAAGTAACGAGACATCCTCTTTAGGATATGAAAATTAAACTGGACTTCAGGCATCGCATCTCTATCTGTTCTGTTCGTTACCATTTAAATAGTGTATTACCAGAACAGAAGAGAATATACGATTTGGTGTCAGCTAGGCGGACAGCACGTGCCATTTGCAAGATTAAGGACTGAATGCCAGGTGGTTTTGTGATTTTTTATGGTTTCCTATGTATTCTTTAGATCATCGGAATCCCATCTGCATACACATGTGTATTTGCTTCCTTCAATGATTAGACAAAATTTGGCTTGGCCAAATAGGCTAGGTGGACAGACTAGTTCTGGCACCTAGATTATATTTCTTCGAATACGATCACTCATAGACCATATGTACAAGTATAGCCGGAAAATGTAAAGCAGATGATATGAATAGAAAAAAAAATCAAAGCAACAGGCTGTTAGGTCTTTTTATTATTCATTTAAAAATTTCTATACAAACCTGGCCCAATATTTCGGCACAGATGAAATTCATACTTGAGTATTTTCAACCTAACAAAAAACATAAGAGAAAGATTAGATGAAAGCAAAAAAATCATAGAAATGTAAATGTCTTAGAAGTAATACCCAACAGATGACACCCGTTAGAATAAAATATTTTTTTACAAGATGTTCTCATGTCAAAGGAAATTAAATTAGAATAAAGTGTGACTTTCTCGAATGGAATCAGATATCATAGAAGCAGTAGCAGATGACATAAATAAAAATGTCTCAAAAATTTATTTATATGAAAATTACTTCCGTATTAAAAAAAAGCTTTTTTTTTTGACAGTTTAAATTTTTCAGTCCCAATCGATGACCGATAAATAACTCAATTTGATGATAACAATATCGTTAGTGTTCGAAGTGACTGATGATATTGATAACTTTCATCATTCAGATTTTTTTAAATAACTTAGTCTTCGATGGAAAATTTGAATATATTGAAACTGAAAAATATACAATACTATTTTTTGAGTATTTATAATAAAAGGTTTTACAAAATTTAGAGAAAAACATTTTTAAGAATAAATATTTTTGTTAATTTTAGGTTTTATTAGTTTGAAATTTTTTTTTTTAGTAAGCTGATAAAACGGTAAGAAGATTCAAGATATCTTTTTTAATTTATTTGTTAAAAAAATAGTTGCTGGCAAGGTGACAACTGCTTGAGGCCAGTAGATATTGTTAAGCAGATATTATCAAGAAATTTGCCAGATTAATGTACTTAAAATCCAAGATATGATGTAAAAAATTTTGTTGCCAGATAGGCAGAATCCTATTATTTGGTGCGTAATTTTTTTGAGAAAAACAGCGATAACAGAGGGTGAAAAGCGAGCCATTTTAAGGGGACCATCGTGTTGTGCTATAAGCGCAAGATAGATTGCAACAAAAGTTGAAGTGTCGTCGACTGTACGGACTGATACCATCCTCCGTATTCTTAAAGCCTTGTCTATATTGAAACGACTGCGTTTTAGGAAAAAACCCTTTTATAAGAAGATCTCACTGAGAAGCACAACTAGAATTTACGCAATATCAGATCAGTGCAAATAACGATTGGAAAGCGGTCATCTTTTACGAAAAAAGCGTTTCTGTCTGGATGGACAGGACCATTTATTTTCTTATTTTCATGATTGCAGGAAGAACCCAATTGGCACGACACCATAGAAGGTTCGTCTAAGGAACCATTTTTTTCTATGGTGTTTTTAAACCTTGTTGTTATGTCGAAAAAACAAAACTGTCGGAATGTCAAATTAGCACCGATGATAGATTTTTTAACAGGACAACACATGAATACATACTTATAGAATTGTGAAGAACTTGTTCGATGAAAAAAACTTGGACTAGCCGAAATAATCTTCTGACCTCAAATTCATCGAAAATGTCCGGACATACTGATGCAAATTCATTAAGGATGCATGAAGAACAAAGACACAACAGAACTTTTTTTTTGTTTTATTGTACATACTACCATTTTTTTAATAATTGCAATTCTATCAAATATATACAGATTTTTTCTAATGGACCCAAACAGTTGTTATACTGATATCAATAAATTATAGACAAAAAAATAAGTAGGCTTACTTTTTTACCAGGTTTCAAAAACTAGAAAAATTTGGTTTCACACCAATTCAATATTTAATAAGGAAAAAATTTGTAAGCATGTAAGTGGTACCAATCTGTTGTCGGGCAGTGTATGCTGGCATAAAAATTTTGCTAATTAGTATATTTAGTATAAATTCCATATTTAATCATAAGTTCATATTATTTTCTAAATAAGAAACTTTAAAAATTATTCCCCTATTGAATTTGAGGATAATAAAATGGTTTGACGAAAATAAATATTTATCATAATAGCCAAAAGGCTTTAAAATAAATAAAAAATATTTACTGAAAAGATATACATTATTTAAGAATACACATTTTATTCTAAGTAATATTACATGGTAGATTTTAAATTTTGTCATTATTTACTATCTTAATACGCATAAAAGGATACGTAAAGCCCTAAAAATGTCCATTAGGTCTAGCAAAAGGCCTACAAAAAATCCAACATGCCTAGACTACCTATGCTCTTATATCATTTTCATGTACGTCAATGAAGACGGTATATCTCCAGTCACAAGGGGCGATCTACTAACAAAATTGAAATTAGAGAAATCCATTGACGACCCATTTCTTCTACCACACTATTTATTTATTGGAAATGGCCAGAAAAGTAATTCAAAGTATAATATATTATTATCCGGGCATGAATACAGAGGAGCGGAGCGTCCTGATGAAAAGCTATAATAACGGTGGATGCCATCTTTATAGTCGTTTATATGGGCCGTCACAGATTATATTAGAAGAAAATTGCATGTTATACGAGGGTCGTTCAATAAGTCCTTAGAAAATCCAAGAAATTGCGCTTGTAGTGTCGGTAAAAATTTGTTTGTTAGGAGCATTATTGATCCATAACACCTGCCAAAATTTCAGCTCGATCCATAGCATAGGTCAATTTCTATCGTCGATTAAAGTTAACGACATTTATTTGTGCATAACAATGGAAAAAAGCGAGTTTAGGGCTGTCATCAAACATCTCCATTTGAAAGGCTTAAGCCCGAAAGAAATCAAAGCCGAGTTGGATGCAGTTCATGGCACATCTGAACCTGTGTTTGCGATGGTTTGTTCAACAACGCCCAGTTGAGGTGTCTACTCCTGAAATCATCGACAAAATCCACGATCTGATTTTGAACGATCGGCGAATTATAGTGCGCGAATTAGTTGAGGCCACGGGCATATCACAAGGTACAGTCGGTTCAATTTTGCATGAAAAATTGTCTGTGAAAAAAATTTCGGCAAGATGGGTGCCGCGTTTGCTCTCAGAGGAGAATAAGCGCAGTCGTGTAGTGGACTCTGAGGCTATATTGGCACTCTTTCATTGCAATCCTGCCGAATTCCTTCGTCGATATGTCACTGTGGACGGAACCTATATACACTACTACAGTCCAGAAACGAAGAGACAGTCATCACAGTGGATTTTCAAGGGTGAACGGGCTCCGAAGAAGGCAAAAACTGTGCCATCGGCCGGCAAGGTGGTGGCCACGGTCTTTTGGGATTCGCAGGGTATCATTTTTATCGACTACTTGGAAAAAGGAAAAACAATAACAGGAGCGTATTACGCGTCGTTATTGCAACGGTTGAGCGAGGAACTCAAAGAGAAACGCCCCCATCTGAAGAAGAAAAAAAACCTCTTGCATCAGGACAATGCGCGTGTGCACACCTGCGCTGTTTCCATGGCCAAAATTATGGAATTGAGAATGGAATTGTTGCAGCATCCCGCTTATTCACCAGATTTGACCCCGAGTAACTATTTTCATTTCCCCAATCTGAAGAAATGGCTTGGCGGACGACGGTTCACTTCCAACGAGGACGTCATTGCTCAAACGGATGAGTATTTTGCAGAACTTCCGAAATCCTATTTTTTGGACGGGATAAAAATTTTGGAAAAACGGTTGGAAAAGTGTATAGAGCTAAAAGGAGATTATGTTGAAAAATAAAATTTTTTTTGTAAATTTTTTTTTTCTAAGGACTTATAGAGCTAAAAGGAGATTATGTTGAAAAAAATATATAGAGCTAAAAGGAGATTATGTTGAAAAATAAAATTTTTTTTGAAAAAAAACTGTTTTTTTTCTTTTTTTTTTCTAAGGACTTATTGAACGACCCTCGTATTATCGATAGAACACTGATATTCAATACCGAAATAGGAATGAAAACAGGTAACATTAGTGGGAGAGTCTTGGACAGATCGGCTCTCGACCTATTGTTGTGAGAAATGTCATGTATGATCATACTGCTCAAACACCCCAATACCAAAAGTTGTAACTTTTGTTTTTTGTTTTTTTTTTTCTGATGATAGTGCAGAAATTACTGTTAGTAAACTTGTAGAGGAGATTACTCAAACTGCAAAAGATACAGTTCTCATTAAGCGGAATTGGCCCTACCAAAAGGGCGTGGAAATTTCTGATAAAAAATCCGAAATTAGTTGAAAAGTAAAGGACTTTCATTCTCACCATCGGTGCCTGCGATATTATTTTCTGGTAGTTCAGATAGACGTGAGGTTGAAGCTTAGCAATCATCTGAAAATGGCTGATAAAACGGCAAGTCGGGTTTATAAATGTCTTAGCAAGGACGATATCTATTAAAGAAGAGCCCACTCTAGGCATCCCCTATTTGATCAAAAGCTATGACTACCGAATTGTACAAGCGCACTTCGAGTCTTTAAAACATTCCATATTGTCTTATATGAAGGTATCTGTGTTATCGCTAATATCCTGTCAATTGAGCAATTAGTATCGCTTAGCCGCACATCTCGAGCAAACATATAATGTCTTTTTTTACTTACCGAAGTAAGAAATTTTGGTAAATCGTCGATAAATGTATTTCTGTCCCAGGAGATGCTCATTGCAAAAATGACAGCATGGCAGATTTGTATATTGGTGTGGGGTAGATGAAAATGCATCCGAATAATCAAGAAGCTTTATTATGAGGAAAGAGCGAGAAAAGGCTGACTAATTTTTAGTAAGCAAAAATCCAACATACGAGTACTATATGGTTCGGAACAGTTACAGCACCAATTAAAAATATTACCAACCCTCTCATCCCTTGAAAAAATAATAATAATAACAAATTATAATTTTATTATAAAAAATAGAGTATACTAAAAATAATTTTAAAAATTTCCCAAAAATTCTAAACAGGAAAAATATATTTAAAAAATGGTTCATTATTCTTTAAGAGGGATGATCATATATAATCTCTAAACCGAATCAGTTTTTAAGGAATATCGAAGAACGTGTGAATTTTGATATTATTTTATTTTGTAATCGTGGGTGGTAAATTTCCTTCCTCTAACCACTTATAAACTAAATACACATAGATGTTCATGTAAATCAATATCATTTTTAGTTATATCCAAATATGTACATATATTATGCATTATATATCACATCCTTTTTCATGATGATCTGATGATGATCGAGAGTTTGTAAAATGATATTTTATAAGATCACTTGATGGTTCTATTTACGTAAGATGATGGTAAACTAACTGGTTTATCTACATCTATTTTTTTATTTAATTATATTATAATATGGTTTAAAACTTTTTTTAGTAATTATAATCACGTTCTTTTAAAATAAGTTTTAAATATCATTTTATATTAGATTCAGTTGATTTTTTTTAAAAATCTCTATAATTTTTTATGTTTTTTGTGCAATAATATATGGAAAAAATACGTTTAGATTTATTGGTAATAAAATGTTCTTATTAAGATAATTTCTTTATGATTCTATAATCAATAAAAATTTAGTTCGTTTTTTTTTTGGTTACATTTTTATATCAATAACTTATTCTATATTAAATCTAGCTATTCCCATACCATGTCAATTTTGATTGAATATTTTATCATCAACAGAAAATTTACTGGTGACAGAGAATCAAAATGGAACGTTCTAAATTGCATATGTTAAATATTTTTTTAAGGTCAAAAATTTACCATTTTGGATGGATGAGTTCGTCAATATTTATTCGAATGCTAAAAGATAAATGTTTAAAATGAGCAAATTAAATTGTTTGATTGACAGGTTATTTCTATATAAAAATATACAAAATTCTGCATTCGAGGACCAGTCGTTTGTCGAAAATATTGAGTTATTCTTATGCGATCATCTTTTTTATTCTCCATTAATTGAGTTTTTCGAAATTTTTATTATAAAACCCTAAAGGAATTAATCTTTTAGAGATTTTAATTGATTTCCGGTCATCAAAATATTGAAAAATTTATGCAGTCTTTATTTTGAACGTAAAGGATTAAAAATATTCCTTTTAACAGTATGTAAGAACAATGATTCAAAAAATCAGAAACTAAACCAATAACTTATAAAGCGATTTTTTTGGTCTTCTATTTTTTCAAAATGTTATTTCTATGATATTCTAAATAATAATTTAATAAACATTTATTATTTCAGTTAATAAAAAAGTAAATAAAGTGGATTTTTTTTATATCTAAATAAATATTTTTTCCCAGGAAAGTCACATAGACTTTATAAAATGCAAGTAGAATTTTACAAATTCGAAATATTATCTATTTAGTTTGTGTAGTACCTGTCAGGATAATTAAATTATATTAAATAACTTTATTGTACTATATATATATAAACTGAAATTACTATGGGAATAAGATAAATATACGTAGACTGATCACCTTAAATTGGTACTATGCTCTGTACTGCAACGAGTCAATTTCAAGTAATCAATCACATATGCTTGAATACGTTTGACATGATAGATCGAATATCACACTTGACATTTACGTTAATCTTGCATATCCAAGGAGTCAAAAAGGAAGCAAATGATCTTGAAGAAGAATAAGTACATGGATCACATGGGAATATGCTTGCTGATTTTTGTTTGTCTATATAAAAATGTTGGGATTTGTTGCAGGCCGCCACTGCACTTCCTGTTTGCATTTATACCAACTCGAAGGCGGTTGTGCACAGATGCATTGTTGGTGCTAAAAATTTTTATTTTCCTTTAATAATATAAGGATGCTAAAAACCATGACCAACACTCGATAAAAAAAAGGTGAATATTTTTTTTTTAAAAGTGCATATGAAAAATGCAATAACAAACAGGAAGAACTCCTAAATCCACTATACTCACACCTTTAGAACGAGAGTCTATTTGTCCTTATACAATACTTAAGAGAGCATTCGAAAGGAAGTTTGGACATTTGTTGGGTGTAATTTTATTATTACTTCCTTTGTTTGATAGTTTGAGTAGCATTTTGATTTAGAAGGGACGCAATTTGAAGGAAACTCTTATCTGACTTTAGTTTTATAAATTTTTGATATTTCACAAAATTATCACATAAAAGAATACTAGTCAAATGAAATTAAAATTTGTTTTGATAAAAAAAATTATAGTACAGCACATTTAAAAAAAATCTAAATTGCTGCTAAGAAAATATCCTTTAATCTCTAGTTTATATGACTTAAAATTGAAAAATTATTTAATTATATTTGAATTATCACCTAAATATATTATGAGGATACTGTTTTGTTATCGGAATAATTTTATTCAATTTTTATACATTAATGTTACCTTCTTCGATGTTGATTTTCATTCTTAACAGTTCTGGAAGGATCAACTGTAATTGCCTTTAGATCCTCGATTACACATCATTTAGATATAATCGACAATACCAATATAACGTCATGTCAAGGGTTTTTAGACCTTGAGGAAGACAAAAAAAATCACAAGGACTTGGATAAAGTAAAAAAAAAACTAGAAACTCACGATGGAGCATCTAAATATTTTTAATATCCAATCAGGCTCGAAGGTCCATTTTTCTGAGCTTATCAAGGATTTTTTTAATAAAAAACTTGTAAATCGATGGTCTGATGTTACAAAAGCCCTTCGTTGTTCCATATTTTCATCAATTTTGGATTTTGGAAGATCCTTTAAGCGAGGTTCGTCTTCAATAGCTTTTTGACCATCCAAAATGCTTTAAAGCACTAAAAAGTTTGTTTTCTTAATAAGAAATGACCCCTTTTGGGTTGTTTCAACTATTGGGTTGACAACTAAGTGATTGCGGATTTTGTCAAAATCTGTCAACGTGCTCAAAGCACCTAACCTAAATTGTTTTCTTGTTGTTTGGACTTCCGCCTTTAATTTAGTAAAAAATTGTATCGTTTAGCTAAATAGTTTTGTTTTCATCCAAATTTAAAAATGGAAGGACAAGACGTGTATTTAAGATAAATTTTATTATATTATTTCCGAAAAGGCAAGAACGCATCGCAGGTACACAGGAAGTTATATGCCTTATATGAGAATGAAGCCTTGAAAGAAAGGGAGTTTTAAAATTGGTTTGCTAAATTTAGTTCTGGTGATTTTTCACTCCAGTTGAACTTGATGGGATCCATCTCGATTTATGGATTCCTCATCAGCTTAAGGAAAGAAACTCGATTTATGGATTCCTCATCAGCTTAAGGAAATTCATTTGACGCAACGCATTAGCATCTGCGATTCGCTTCTGAAACGCAACGAAACGGATCCATTTCTGAAACGACTGATAACTGGTGACGAAAAGTGGATAGTTCACAACAACGTTAATCGGAAACGATCGTGGGTGATGCGAGATGAACCACTTCAGACGACATCAAAAGCTGAGATGCATTAAAAGAAGATTATGCTGTCAGTTTGGTGGGGTTATAAAGGAATTCTGCACTTTGAACTTTTCAGAGAGGCCTTGAGAAAAAATTCTATATTACAGGCCTCCCTGTTCTAACACAAAGAGCCCTATTTCTGAATAGCTTGAAAAATGGGTTTCTTTCCCAGCCTTATGTTGGTACTCATGTCTCTCACTTATGCCGACAAGTTCGGCCATTTTGAAAGTTTAGTTAATTTTCGACAGCTGCTTTGCTTGTACGTGTTTTGGCTCGTCTTCGATTTTTGCCCATTTTCGACCAAAAACAGCATCGCATTAACATTGCTAAGGAGCTGTTGGACTCTGTCCGCGACGACCTAAATTTGCTCTAGAGGGTCGTAACTCGTGACGAATCATTGGTTTATGGTTATATGACTTGGAAACCAAAGCTCAATCATCCAAATGAAAGCTGTCGCACGAACCAAGTTCGGTCAAATGTGAAGGTTTTGCTTACAGTTTTCTTCGAGTTGCGTCAAGCAATCCGCCAGAAACGCCCGGATTTGTGGAAGAACAAAAATTGGCTTTTGCACCATGATAACGGCCCTGCTCACGCATCGTTGCTTGTGAGCGAATTTTTGGCCAAAAACAATACACTAATAATGCCGCAGCCACCGTATTCCCCAGATCTGCCCCCCTGTGACTTTTTTTTGTTCCGAAAACAGATTCTTTGATCTATTTTTTGGAATGAGCGAAAAGCGAAAACGACCCAAAACACGTGCGAGCAAAGCAGCTGTCAAAAATTAACTGAACATGCAAAATGGCCAAACTTGTCGGCATAAGTGAGAGACACGATTACCAATATAACGCCATAAAAAATCGAAAATCGAATATACAAGTGTCATTCAATAAGTCCTTAGAAAATCCGAGAAATTGCGCTCGTAGTGTCGGTAAAGATTTTTTTTTGTAAGTAGCATTAGCGACAAGAAAGTTGTCAACATTTCCAGTTTCATTACTCTTACTATAAGTTATTCCAGTTTCATTACTGTTACTGCCAAAAAATTGTAAGTTAATGCAAGCTAAAAGTTTACTAAAGTTTTAATGCTATTTAGTTGTTTTTATGTCTATGTATTCCCTCCTTAAATTGATTAAAAAATTCAACTCAAATTATTCTAATAAATAACTGATTTTGAAGAAAATAAATTTATTATTTAATGGACCTAAATACATTTATTTAAATCAGATTCAAGGACGAAACTATTGAAATGAAAAATTATTATTTTTGTGGTTTGAAATTGTTAACTTTAAAATGGTTTAAATATAATTATTATGTCCTTACGAACCTACATTATCTGCTCTAATCTACTAACTATTAAAGTTTATATATTTTTAAAACTTATTTGACTAAATATTAGTAATAAAATTTTAATACTTATATAAATTTGCTAAAATTACAATTACTAAAATTAATTTTTGTTTCAATATTATATGAATAGGAAAATCTAGTTTATACCCCATAGACACATTTACCAAGAAATCTATACCCATAATGTCCTGAAATTTATAACAGAATACCTATTTCAAATAGATGCGATAAATTTATTCATCATACAAATTGCATATGCACATCTGTTTAACTTTTTAACGATATGCGTTATTCTTCCAAAAAGGATTAGTATTTTTTGTTAAGGAATAAATAAAATAGGTTGAACAAGATAAGCCTTTCTTTATTATATCAGACCTATATATATAATAGCTAGCTATGAAATAATCTTTTAACTAAATTGCATAATGGCAAGAAAAAGTTTTCTGAGAATTTTCTTATGCTTCAATACATAACCCTTTTCTTTTGTTGTGAATTTTACAGATAATACCTTTAACGCATACATTACATAAGAATGTATCCTACAAGAACACTTTCAGGTAAACAAAAATTGATTTTGGCATCCTTTTTTTCATTTTAATTTTCTTATCCATATTTAAAAGTACAGGAAAATTTTAATCTCTGTCAGGTGATGTATGTTGAATAGAATTCGATAGAATTGATGATCCCGACTACAAATGGCGTTCCCGCACAAAATATATAATAAAACCTTTCTTATATAAATTAAAAATTTGATGAAATCGTTTCGGTTTTAGTTGTGACATTTTCTTTATCGTATTGCAACCGTAAAAAGATTAAGATTTGCAATATTTCCCACGAACGAATTTTACTCTAAAAAAAATAATTCTATCCTCAATAGGAGAAGAGATAATATCAGGCAAAATAAATATATTTGTGTTACTATAAAAGTTACTAAGATTCTAGTCAGGATGTTTTCTTAGGTCTTGTCATATAATATAAATGAAACATTTCATGTAAAAATATTATAAAGGGAAAATCATTCATACTAAAATTTACTTTATAATTGTATATAAAGAAAATAATAAAAGACCTTTTTAGATATTTGAATATTTTTCCAATACAAAACTAACTAAGATTAGCCAATAATTTTGATGTAATACCTTGCAAATTATAATAAATTTTTCCATGACTTAAACTTATGTAAGTCTAGAATAGGATATGGTAATATTTGTTGGCGGTAAGTGAAAAGGGAGAAATATTAACTTATTGTTTTCCCACACTCGTAAATGTTGACATAAATCATATTTGAAAGAAAACAGATCCAGTTCAGCTCCAGTATATCTACTAACTAGAAATCAACGGAACTACAGTATCTCGTGTTTCACATTGTACTCCACAGAAGATATTAGCAATACGATCAGTTCAACCAATTCATTTTTAGCCATATGCAGAAGGTGGATTTTGAAAATCAACCATTCAATAGTCGATCGCGATACACGACCATAAACAAATATGTGAAGATCGCGAATAGTGCTAAAAGCAACACTTCCTTTTCGGCATTACCACTATCAGAAATCGATCGATCATTATTTAATACACCATAACTCATCCTGTGACAAGATCGAATCGATCGATGGTATTTTCTCCCATTTTCCAGCGATTACAAATATTCAGTCGACACGGATTCGATCTAGTCGAACATGCGGACATACGGTTGCATCCGAATTTACAATACATTTTATGTAGTGTCTGAAATCGGCCTGGACTATTGTACATCGTACCTTTCAATAGTGTAACTTTGGTAGATTATCTGCCATATTTACTAGTTCAATACTATTGTGAACGATTTTCCTATGCAGATCAATAAATTTAAGGATACTTTGGACTTAGCGGTGACCCTCAATGATCGTGAATAAAACATGATCGTGCGTACCGTACATGGCCAAGTACACCATTAAAAAAAAAATACCTTCTTTGATTTGACTGTAGATATCTTAACGAGGGTATTTTTATTGATCAACAATATGGTTGTCATCGAAGATATAAGTCTGCATCCCGAACAATTGATATAAAGTTCATGGTTGCAGATTGCGTAAAAATCTTAAAGATTTCCATTCACTTTGGTCAAAGGTTGTTCGAACGAAAGAAAAAAAAGTCGACTTTATTCTCCCTTGAACTTGAAGAGGGTGAACTCGTTTTAATAGGGACCCTTAGCTGATGTTCGGACCTATCATAGTTTCTGTATGATTTGGTAGCATTTGTTTGGTTTGATCCGAATTTACTGATTGAAACGTAATATAGAAAATCCTCTTGCATACAATGATGCCATCGAACTTATTGATTGATGGATTAAATGATTCCGCAAGAATTCATATCTATTGTAACTGGTGTTTGGTAACCAAAGATGAATACCAAAGAAAACAGTAAATTTAGGTCCCTCCAAATCAAAGACTCTTCTCAAGATTTAACCTCGGATTTGATTTCTTCTCTTATATGTGCACATTATTACACAATTGGAATCATTGCGCATCTTACCGATTTTATTTATGTGTCCTTCTTGCCATCTTTTGAACCACATAATACCATCAAACCAACTGACAGCGGATATTATACGAGGATGATCATTGCGGTTTTAGTGATTTTATTAAGATGCAATTTGGATAATAGAAAAATTTTGCCGTTAGCTAAGAAAGGAATTAAGAAAAAAAGGAGCAAATCATGATTTCATAAAAAATTTGTTCGTTTTATTCGGTTTTACTGCATTGGATGTGATAGGAAAAGATTACTATTTTTTTAGTGAAAGGATTCAAAATTTTTCTTGAAAAATTTAGCTAATAGCCAATTACAAAAAACGTTGAAAGCTTCTGCACAAATATTTTTAGAGAGAAGAGATTAAAACTTATTGGAAATATGGCCAAAAAGGTATAAATTGATTAACAATTTAGAGTCCATAAGTTTTGACTCTAAATTGAGAAGAAATTTATGAACCAAATCAACCGATAACAAAAAAAAATTTTCCACAAAGACAATCACTTCCACCGAATTAGGGTGTTTTTAGATAAGTCTTTGATCGAGCCTAATAATGACAATTTTTCTAAAGAAAAGAGTATTATTTTCTTTAAATATAAATTTAGCAAGTGTAGAATAAAATTCTGGAGAAATGAACTCCATTTCTCCAGAATAATTTAGCAAGTGTAGAATAAAATCGAGCGAACGAAATGACCTCCACCCTGATTCTCTCATATATACTAAAGACATTGAAATACCACAGGACACTGAAGTTTCGTACCTAGGACTAAACTTTGACAACCCCTTAACTTAGAATTCAATCACAAAACCCTTAGCTTATAATACTTCTTCTTCTTTTTAAAACGTTATAAGTTTGCAATACACAGCAAAGTATTTTTATACGATGCACTACTGAAACCAATTTGAACTTACGGAATAGAATTCTACCAATCCTTTTAATTATCGATACTGCCTTTTAAATTCGCAATAATATTATCGAACGTAATCTTAAAATCCCTTATGTTCATAATGTAACCGTATCTAACTCCTGTTATTACAATTACTTACAGGAGTGAAGGGAAAAGTTTCACTCCTGTTTTTACAATTATACCAATTCTCTTCTTAATCTCTATTTTCTTAGATTATTATCTAAGTCTGCTTATTACTATGTTGCAATTGTAGATATCTGTAAAACTGAAAGAAAAATTAAGAGTGCATTTACTTCCCAGATTTCTGCTTTTAGCCTATCTTTTCAAATATAATCAAAATAATAATTTATATTAAACGGTCAGATTCTGTAAAAAATTATGAAGAAGATGTTTTTTGACATAAATCAGAATTTTTGAATTTCTTTTCCCACTGAATAATAATACCGAACTTCCAACAAATTTACTCTATCAAAAGGATTTTTAAGCTATTTCATTATATTTACTCTGCCAGAAGGATTTTTAAAAATTTATTTCATTATATTTTCTACTAATTCATTCTAAAGAAAACATTTAAGTTTAAGATTCTCTTTTTGTTGCAAATAAAATCTAAAATGATGAATTTCGAATGCTTTTTAAAAGAGGTAGTATATAAAATTTAAAAATAAATCTTAAAAACTGTGTATGCCTATTTTCAAGATATTTATGAACATCAGAAAATCAGTTAGTTACGAATGATTTAGTCCAAACAATAATGATTTTTGAAGCATGGACTATTTTTTTTTTGGAAAAGGAATATTATCTTTTTGAGTACAGAAAATAACCATAGCTGCATAAAAGTGGAGTTGACAACTGAATTTCATCGATGAAAATCCAACAAAAGCACCTACGAATGTGGGAACTGGCATCCGAACCAATGGGTTTGAGTCTTTCTAATACAAAGTTGGTAGGTACGTACATATATTCCCAAATCTTAACAATTGTTTAGCACCACAAGATACTGATACCAACTGGCATCAAGAGGCTCCTATTAAAGTTTCATATTATTTGAAAATTTATGACTTATTGTTGGCGATTTTCTAGCACAAGATCCGAAATCACCATAAGCGTATCGTAGTTGTCCTAAGATGATAGTAAAAACTACGATAGTATGAGGAACCGATCATATAAAAATAGGTAAGCGCACGCGTGAATTACTTTTAAATGTGACCATAATAGCATTCCGACTAATATCGTACAATACCAAGGGTAAAGATGTCTTCTATGCAATGTGCTTTTGGACATAAATTTATGATTAAATGTGCATACACCTATTGACAATCGCCTCTTCTAGTCGGGTAATAATAGTAACTGAGATGTTATAACATGAAAAACCAAGTACGATTACTATTCGCATAAATTCCCAGAGAATGTCATTATTTACACCGTTTAATAGAACAGTCACGTAAGTATAGTAAAATTATAGTAAATGTGTGAATAAAGTCTATAATTTTATTACAACAATTCTTATATATATTTTTAATATTATGGGTTGTTAACAATGTTTTATGACATTTATAGAAAAATATGACAATAATTTTAATATCTTAATAAGCGTCGAACTTTTTAAAGCCAACCTTTTTTCATGATCATAAATTGTTTTTGGAAATAAAAATATATGCAAAGGATAAATATCCTCAAATATTCATATAATATTTAGTAGAAAATATGTCAAAGCCATGTATTTTACATACTGCCAAATTTCTTAAGGGGATCTCAAAAAATCTGAGGTTGTGTTTATATGAAAACATGTCACCAAAATAATTTCGGTGCATTTTAGTATTTTGAGGTTGTCTGTTCTGATTTTTGACAAATGTGACGTCTCACTGTTGCAGTTGGTACAACATGGAACGCGATTTTGAAAGAACAAGGCAATTAAATTTGGCATACCTCGTAATATATTTTAAAATGATTTTTTATTCGTTATTATTAAAAAAATAAGATTTATAAGTAGTTTCAAAGTACTTTAGTAAAGCATTCAATAAATTTTCTGACTCTTTTCGCCATTGTTATACAAATAGATTATGAGGTGTGGCTGAAAAAAATGAGACAGCCTACACAGAGCAATCTGGCAGATATAGCTCGTCCATTAATTCCTTCTCGATGAGCAGTATAAGTTTTAATCTCGTCCCGCAACTACGCGAACCCTAAAGATCGTGATAAGTGAAGAATTTTTTTTACGAAAATTCACAATGAGCCTATAAGGGGGTGGAGAGGTTGGTGGGAGCATTCCTTATCCACAACAGAAGCCTTTGGTTGAATAAAGCTTTCGGGAAGCAGTGAAGGGTCGAGAAGCAGTGCAAAATAAATCTCTCAGAGAAGGCTTCAACATCGTAAACTGATCAGAATGTGTAATGAGCTCTTGTTAGGTCAGATTTTTGATCAACATTGAGGCTGACGATAAGTCCTTGAAACGCTTAGAAAAAGAGTTTTACAAGTCAGATCGTACATTATAGACATTTGGTTGTTCCACTCAGCCAGTGGCTCCAGTCATATGGTTATTTTCAGCAACAAGTTTTGGTCGAAAAAGGGATGTCTCAGGTTCCCCAGATCCTGTTTTTTCCTGATCTTTTCCAGAAGCTTTCCAGCACTGCTAATAAATTATTAATTCGTAACCCACTACAATAACACAATTTCGTTTATTTCGCGTAGTTAACATATCGTATGAGATTGGAAGTTGCATCAAACCTCGTAGGTCTCAGATTACTAATAGCACTTACCAGCCATATTTCCGCACATTCTTATCAAGGAATGTAGAATTTCTATTTGGTATCATACAAGGTAGTTTTCTAGGTCCTTTGTTGTTTATCTTTACCATTGCTGATGACATTGTCAAATGAATAAAACACTTCAAAATTTCTAAGTTATGTGGACGGTATAAAAATGTATTCTTGTATTTAGGGTATAAATAAAATAACTCATGTTCAGGAGGATTTGACAACTTTCTATAATTTGTGTTATTCCAAAAGGCTGTTAATAAATTTGGAAAAGTGCAAAAATTAGTTACATTTTCAAGAGGCCACTATCCACTTATTCTGAATATGTCTTTGTAGGAACTAATACGAGGTCTGTTCAAAAAGTATCGCGAATTTTGTGTTTTTTCAAAATTTATATATTTGTTCATGACTATCTATTTTGTCTCCTTTAAAGTAATCCCCACCAATATTATACATTTGTGCCAACGTTTTTTCCAATCCTCGAAGCACTTCAAAAATCATATTTTGTGATCTTGTTCAGCTCCTCCTTCGATGCCGTCTTTATCTCCTCAATCGTAGCGTAGTGTCGTCCTTTAATGGAGAAAAAGTCACAGGGGGGCAGATCTGGGGAATACGGTGGCTGCGGCATTATTAGTGTGTTATTTTTGGCCAAAAATTCGCTCACAAGCAAGGATGCGTGAGCAGGGCGTTATCATAGTGCAAAAGCCAATTTTTGTTCTTCCACAAATCCGGGCGTTTCTGGGGGATTGCTTCACGCATCTTTTGCATAACTTGCAGGTAATATTCCTTATTGACCGTTCTACCCTGTGGCAAGAACTCATGATGCCACACGCCCTTGCAATCGAAGAAAACTGTAAGCACAACGACTGAACTTGGCGCGCTTTTTTCGGTCTTCGCTCGAGCGGTAGCTTTGATTGGGATGATTGAGCTTTGGGTCGTCGCGGACCCAAATTTGCGTCAGAGGGTCTCTGCAATGTTAATGCGATGCTGTTTTTGGTCGAAATTGAGCAATTTTGTAACGAATTTCGCGGCAATCCGTCTCACGCACAAATCATTGGTAAAAATCATCTCTAATGGTGATTCGACGATTGGCCAATACTATTTTTTTCACTTCATCAATGTTTTCGTCTGTTGTTGACGTGCTCGGGCGTCCGGCATGGTTTTCGTCGTTCACATCTTCTCGGCCCTCTAAGAACATTTTGTACCATCGATAAACATTGCTTCGGTCCAAGGTAGCTTCACCAAATACATAGAATGCGTCCGCGTAATTAATTTTGCTTTTCACACAAAATTTGATACAGATTCTTTGATCCATTTTTTGGGATGGGCAAAAATCGAAGACGTGCAAGCAAAGCAGCTGCCAAAAATTAACTGAATATTCAAAATGGTCGAACTTATCGGCATAAGTGAGAGACATAAGTACCAACATAACGGCATAAAAAATCGAAAATCGAATATACGTAACCCGCGGAAATTCAAAATTCGTGATACTTTTTGAACAGACCTCGTATATTAGGCGTATGGAATCGCTGCAACAAAACTTTGTTGGGTTTGTGTTAACAGAGCTTTAATAGAATGATAAGATCGCCTTAAATTTTTGGATTTTTATCTTCTATTTGATTATTTAGTATATTTTTATCATATCTTAACTGAATCCTATTGGTCCGTAAATGTTTCTCAGCATTTGCTAAAGAAGTATGGCATCGCACTGGATTAACGCGACATATCAGCTTACACATTCAAATTCGTAAGTGGTCATTTTATAGAGAAGACATTATTATTTATTTTCTGAAATTTTTTTTGTTAAATGATGCTAATTTAAATTTTTACAAGAATTTTTCCTATCCAGATAAAATGGTAGTTTCCAAAAATATCCTTCAGTGCAAATTTATAACATAATTTCAAGAATAATAACATTTGATTTTATAAAAATATGTATTTCCAATGAATTTTAAGCAATTTTCTTTTCAAATATTTCGAAAATAATGTCCATAATACATTTGCACTTAAGAGACGCCTCAAGAAATGAAATCCATTTTGGTCCTCCTCCAACTTCCGTAAACATGAAAATCTTAACCAGCAGGCCAGGGATTTGAACAAAACATAACAGTTGACCAAATGGTTCTTCAAGATTTGTGTATGTTGGTTGTAAGGAAAACTGCTGTGCAAAATAATGCATTTTGTGCACTCATGTGCTAGCATATGTTTGCTGCAAAATTGAAGAAAAATACCTTTTCTCACCAAGATTTATGTACTCGAAGGATATAGGGAATAAATATAATATACGTCTGTCTGTTTCGAAATTTCTTATCTGTTTTTTTTTTTTTGTTGTTTTGTTACTTTTTAGAAGATTCATTGATGTCCTGCAGTGCATTGTTGTCAGTTGTGCAACATCATTGCTATTAAATTAAGTATTGAACGAGTAGATAATGCAAAAGTTATAAATAAATCTGTTCGGGTAGCTGTACGGTTACTTTTGTTAACTGAAAACTGGACAAAATGATGAAAGATTATATATGAAGAACAAGATGAAATTATTTCGAATTTAAGTTTCCTGTTTACAAAAAAAAAAAAAAATCTGCTGATATCATTTATGGTTTCTATCTGTCGTGTTTCATACAATTTATTCATTGAAGATGAAAAATTGTTGACAAAATTGAAAATAATGATGGAAAAACAAATGCTCTCAACAACTGTGGAGAAACATGGTGATTCGGAAGTATTCTAGATGCTCTGGCTTTGGTCAGTGGGCTTCCCCCATTGATACCAATGACAAAGCAATATTTCGCAATCCGAACATTAATAGAGAAATAATTCATATCAATTTCTATCTTGCATAACTGGTATCCAATTGATAAGTGTGGAGACACTAATAAGGACTTTTCTAAAATCATTGCCTTTAATAATAGTCAGTCTCACTATTTTGTTGCACTGATAATTGACAGACTAAATAGAAAATTAACAATGTCGTTTGTTCAACGCTGAATTTTCTGTCATATAATATTGTAATTATACACGTAGTAATAGAAATAATTTAAATCATAAATATTTAATTTTTATATAGATTAACTTGGAATTAAATTAAAATTTATTCTTACATACTATCAATTATTGATGAACCGTCTCTGATATTTTCACAAAGTTTTATAAATTTTTGGAAATGATAAAAAAATAAACTTTAATGGGTAAATTTCCTATTTTAGATCATTTTTATAAGAACTGATTCTTTGTCTATTTTGAGATAAAAATTTTATAATATTGAAGATTGAAACTTAATGATTGACGAATTGTAAAATATTTGGAAAATTTAAATTATTTTATTCATTAAAAACCTCAAAAAACTCTTTGCCGCGTTCGTGGGTCAGAGTTTTCAAAGAATCTTTAGTTCCGTACATGTGGATTGAGTGGTGAAGCTAGTCTGGCCGCTATAAATATGCTTCGACTATCGAACTGTTGACGATTTAAACGAAGAGTCAATATTTTTGGAGAATCAATAGCTAATAAATTTTTTAGTTATAATTTTATAATGAAACTTTAAGTGGTTATGATATTCGTTCAGTAATCGATGAAGTAAAAATGATAACAGCGGATATTATTAATTAATGCTACTGGAATCGACTGGAATCAAACGTCTTTTTAGGAATTTTTCGATCTTAGGGAAGAAAAAAAAGTTGCGCAGATAGAAAATAGGTCAATATAGGGCAGAGCAATCATCCTTTTTCTAATAAAAATGCATTGATAGAGACCCGGCGGTCTCATGGTGGGGATCAACTGTAGTGTCCGATCTAACGCGAAACAGCTGTTTTCTAAGCCTTCACTTCTTCCATACGTAGGTCATTCAATAAGTACTTAGCCTCACCGCCCGATGGAACTTCTGTCACAAAAAAAATTTACCATCGTGCAGTAAATTCTTTTAGTAGACTACTGTCGAAGTTTCAGTGAATTCCCTTTATTAGTTTTGTTTTGAGAGCCTTTGAAAGCGAGCGTGTCGGTCGGTTGCACAAAAATGGAAAAAGAACAATATCGTTCGGTGATTAGATTCTTGTTTTTGGAAGGGAAAATGCGCAGCGAAATCAAAGATCGCTTGGATGCTGTGTATGGTGACTCTTCTCCTTCGATAGCGACCGTCAAGAATTGGTTCAACGAGTTTGTTCGTGGCCGCACGTCAGTTTTTGATGAGCCACGCCCAGGTGCCCCGAAAACGGCTGCTACGGAGGAAAACGTTAAAAAAGTCCACGATCTCGTGTTGGGAGACCGTCGATTGAAGGTTCACGAGATAGCTGAGACTGTGGGCATCACAGTAGGAATGGTGCATCATATTCTACACGAAGAACTGGGCATGGGAAAGCTGTCGGCGCGATGGGTGCCGCGTTTGCTCACACCGGAAAACAAGCGCAACCGTGAGACCACATCGGCGACGTGTTTGGCGCTGTTTCAGCGCAATCCAGCGGAGTTCTTGCGTCGTTTTGTGACCGTCGACGAAACATGGATTCACTGGTACACACCAGAGACCAAGGAACAGTCGAAACAGTGAACTTCACCCGGCGAACGTGCTCCGAAGAAGGCGAAGACGGTTCTATCGGCCGGAAAGGTGATGGCCACCGTTTTCTTGGATTCACAATTTGTGATCCACATCGATTACCTCGAGAAGGGTACAAAAATCACGGGGCGCTACTAGGCTGACTTATTGGGCCGACTTGACGTCGAATTGAAGAAAAAGCGGCCCCGCTTTGCGAAGAAAAAAGTGCTGTTTCACCACGACAACGCGCCGGCTCACACCTCCGCCGTCGCCATGGCCAAATTGGTCGAATTGCGCTACGAATTGCTGCCCCATCCACCGTACTCTCCAGATTTGACACCCTGTGACTACTTTTTGTTTCCAAACCTGAAAAAATCACTCGCCGGGAATAGATTTGGGTCGAATGAGGAGGTCATCGTCGCCACGGAGGCCTAGTTTGCTTCCCTCGAGAAAATGTATTTTTTGGACGGGTTAAAAAAGTTAGAGCATCGCTGGGCCAAGTGTATCGAGCTTGAAGGAGATTATGTGGAAAAATAAATTGCCACCTTTCCAAAATTTTCGTTTTTCTTTTGTAGGCTAAGTACTTGTTGAATGACCGTCGTATATTCAAAACTGTTCGGTGCTGAAGGATTCTCTCAGTTTTATTCATTTCCTACTGCTTCGCGACCCTCTAAAGTTGGACCCTCTAAAGAAA
This sequence comes from Atherix ibis, assembly GCA_958298945.1. Classification (NCBI taxonomy): domain Eukaryota; kingdom Metazoa; phylum Arthropoda; class Insecta; order Diptera; family Athericidae; genus Atherix; species Atherix ibis. The sequence continues at coordinate 102,265,202 of OY282605.1, read as the reverse complement.
AACCTATGCTCTTGATAACGAATGTTGCCCAGAGACTCATTGAAATTTTTCCTTTTACGTTTAACACAAAATTTGGTGGCACATTTTCACCTCTTGCTGTTCCATTTTTTATAATAATCATCGTCAACCGATAGTCCGGTATACGCCTGCTGAAACAAAGAACTCCAGAAGTCCGGTTTCTCGCTGCGTTCCTCCAATTAGACACTCCCAGCATATTTTAATAAAGTTCTGGGTAACGCGATCATTCCACTGAAGGCTGGACCTACCTCGTCTTCCGGGACCATAATAGAGCCACTGTAGACTTTCCGGGTAAGATCTTCCTTATCCATAGAAAGCTATTTAGGCCCATCAATATGCTGAAAGATATATAAAAATATAAAATTTATAGAAAAAAAGCATTAGCAAATTTTTCCTCGTACACTTTCATTTTTTATTTCACGAATAAAGTCGAATCCGTTGTATTATAGTAGTCGAATGAATAAATTTTTACATGGATTTTTGAATCGGTAGCACAGTTATCGAGGTTTTGGAATTTTTTGTGAATTATTTATTTTGAAATTTTTTGTGAATATCATACTGCCATTACGATAGTCACAAAAAATTTCAAAATAAATATTTTTTGTTGTTGAAAATATCGCACTGCTATTGCGATATTCACTGCCATTTTATATGACTGTGGTCTAAAGATCTTAATGAATTTTAACTCAATTAATTCCTTGAAAGTTGTTAAATCGCAAATTATAAAAAAAAACTCTTGTAATACAATTTTTATCACTTTCAAATTATAATACTAGTCCAAAATTTTATTTACTTTTTAAGTCACACAGCATTTTCACAGTGGTACACTGGTGGGTGTGCAGGCTAAAATAGATTTTTGTTGTTGCAAGTTATGATTACAACTTCCTTATATAATTCCTTCAAACATTTAAATTTTCAGCGCTACGAAAATTCAGGACATTTGGCAATAATTAAAACGTATCCCAGATTTGGCAAAATAGCTACGTACTAGACGCAGATATGATAGTGTCATAAAAGCAGTGCATTAATTCTAAATAGAAAAAACTACGAACTACTCAGTCCCTTTTTTTTGACAACTTTTCGTAATAAATAATCTTAAAATTTTTTATTACAGAATCTTAGCTAAATAAAAGATTTATAATTGTTAATAGTTAAATTATCTAAATATTTTAATTTAAATTCAGTCCTTTTTTTTTATTAAAAATTATAAATTTATTTTTTTATTGACTTTTCTTAAGATTTCTTTTATTATTATTTTTTTATATAATTGACAATATTAAAGAAATCTTATAAATTGTGAAAGTTTTCAACTACGGAGTAGAAGATGTTTTGAGCTCTAAATTCTGATTTCGAATAGATTAAAAATCTTTTAATTTATAATTGAACAAATATAATTTATTAATTATTAAAAAAATTATATAATTTATAATATTATAACCTATTTAAATATGGTATAGTAAAAATTTGGATATTTTTTCTAGATAGTCACTAATTTTCCAACTATTGTAATTTTAATACACATTTTATTTATAAAAAAAAAAAGTTCTTTTTTCAAATTTTTCTTAGTATTTAATAATAGATTATGCAGATGCTAATAGTATATTATTTAAAAATTGAATATAATTCTCAATACTTGGTTCTTAAGAAAATCTGCTTTGTTCCAAAAAAAAAAAGTAATCAAAACTATTTTTTTTTGATGCAACTAAATAATGCTTTAAAAGTTTTTTTTGTCATGATAGACGGAAATTTCCGTTTTGAATTATTTCTATCGCTCTATTGAAGCGAAAAAAGAGTTAAATTTAATCCTGCAATAAGTTTTTTCTTCTATCTTAAGTTTTTCATCAGATTTTTTTCCTAAATCTTTAACTACTTGTATAAGAAAAAATTCTATGTGCTATAAAAGACTATATGAAAAAAAATTCAGATTAAGAAAAAATTGTATAAATCATCGGTGTTTTCCAAAAGAAACCACAAGTCTCCAACGCATGATTGCATTACTAAAACCAAGAAGCACTTCTGTTCTACCACGTAAACGAAAGGTGGAAGCTGATAATAAAGTCTTATGCTCTTCAAAGAAGAATACATATCCTTACAGTACAGACCGTTTTCTATTGATTTAACGAATATAAAGAGACATCCAAGCGCGTGCCTATGCCAAAAGAAAGCATTTTTTTTTTCTGGCCTTAGAGCATTTTTCTTATTGTCATTGTACTATTATGGTGTGCGTTTCGATTAGGATTTAAGCGTAAGTGTATCTACGCCAAATGAGACATCTGCCGATCTGTTCTTCTTCTTATCATTGGTGTTCGAACTAAAGAAGTCTACCAAGATGGCAGCGAGACTACCACCTACGATCTATGATTTTTAGCTAGAGAACTTCAACAGTCTGAATACCTACCTACCTACCTCGAAAACTAGCCGAACTCAATCCATTTTCAAACATTCGATATTCTTTATAGGCACTAACACCAAATAAGAATTTGTCCTGCCTTACGCATTAGTTTTTTTTTGTACTGTGACTGCTTGGATAGATTTGAATGCTAAAAAAGTACCTCAATCCGGACAGAATTTAGCAGATGTTCGTATCTTCTATTCTATATGATGTGGCGTATAAAGATTTGAAGCGTCTAAACTATTTAAACTAAAAAATAGGATATTGCCATCGTGCACAAATTGAGGAAAGTTTCTGATAAGAGGACGAAAGGTGCAACAGGCTAAAATCACTGACAACAACCAGAACTATTTTTATTCATTCTTTAAATATATTTGTTTTTACCTGCCTTAAAGCGAATCTTATAACCGTCCATATTTCAATATATTCATGCGTTGGAGTATTTACAATAAGTTTATTTGTTTAAATATTCTAACATGGTTCTAGTGATTACCAATAGATTCAAAAAGACGCTCTGATATCCAAATCCAACATGTGTGCACTTTTTTGGTGAAGACAAAACGGAATTTGATAACAGAGCACGATTTCACTGCATAAAAGAATTGATTGTTCTCGAAATGCAAAATATTCTTTGGGGTTCCACCTGGACACTCCCGTATCATTTTTATCAGCACCAACGCAACTGGTGGCTTAAATAAAATACTTCAAAATAGAGCTGGTGTTCTATATTCTGACATGGAATATTTTTTTTCTAATTTTCCATTTATTCATAGTATGATAATAGATTTTTTGCAGCAATCATATTGTAAGCAAATTATGTTCAGAAAATTATGTACTACAAAAATGAAAAGAAAGTTTTGTAGAATACGCAGGTGTGAACAATTTATTAGGGAAGATGCCATGTCTACTAATAATTGTTATTTGATATTAGACAATTCAATTTATTTAGTATAGACAAATTATAATTTTATGATTCTTTGAAGGATATAAGAGATGTTCGGATAATTGTACACGTGGAAGATTGAGCTTCTTTGAGAGTTTTCATTTAAAATATAGATAAAATTTGTTTAAACCATCCTTAATTCTTTTTTCTCTTTAAATAAAATATCAAATTTAAAATTTTTTAAATAGTTAAAAAGCAAACTTTAGTTTCAAAATATTTTTAAGATCTTTAATATAACAGTGTTTGTACATACAAAAATAATTTTATTTCTTATTGTCTTATTAAAAAATATGTTAAGACATTTTATTTCTAATCCGTTTTTTAAAATCACGTTTCATTTAAACACTGAACTATTTTTTTTTTTTTGGGAAACAACTTCCGCAGATGAGATTTCGTCAGCATAATTTTCAACAATCGATTTATTCTTATTTGTTAAACTTCGCGTGTCCACTAGTTTAGCTACTATGAAGTCAGTTACTTGGTGTGGTAGAAAATTAATGAGATTGACATCACTGAGAGTAACTGAAAAGTTTATAAGATAACACAGTAAAAATATTTTTTTTTGCAAAATTTATTTTTATTATTCAACATAGTTGCCTTCGAGGGCGATACAGCGATTAGAACGATCTTTCAACTTTTCGATACCATTTTGATAGTACTCTTTCGGTTTTGCCTCAAAATAGGCCTCAGTTTCGGCAATCACTTCATCATCGGTCTTAAATTTCTTGCCAGCGAGCATTCTCTTGAGGTCTGTAAACAGGAAAAAGTCGCTGGGGGCCAGATCTGGAGAATACGGTGGATGGGGAAGCAATTCGTAGCCCAATTCATTGAGTTTGACCATCGTTTTCATCGACTTGTGACACGGTGCATTGTTTTGGTGAAACAACACTTTTTTCTTTTTCAAATGAGGCTGTTTCTTAGCGATTTCTTTCTTCAAACGATCCAATAACGCTATATAATAGTCGCTGTTGATCGTCTGTCCCTTCTGGAGATAGTCAATGAATATTATACCATGCGCATCCCAAAATACAGACGCCATCACCTTGCCAGTCGACTGTTGCGTCTTTCAACGCTTTGGATTCGGTTCGTCGCTCGCTCTCCACTCTGCCGACTGCCGATTGGACTCTGGAGTGTAGTGACGGAGCCATGTTTCATCCATTGTCACATATCGACGCAAAAATTCGGGTTTATTGCGCTTGAATAGCTCCAAACACTGCACAGAATCATCAACACGTTGTTGTTTTTGGTCCACAGTGAGCTAACGCGGCACCCACTTTGCACAGAGCTTTCGCATGCCCAAATATTCATGCACGATATGTCCAACATGCTCTTTCGATATCTTCAGAGTCTCAGCTATCTCGCTCAACTTCACTTTACAGTCATTTAAAATTATTTTGTGGATTTTTTTGATGTTTTCTGCCGTCACCACCTCTTTTGGGCGTCCACTGCGTTCTGCATCAACTGTGCTCGTACGACCAGTTCGAAATTGACGAAACCAATATTCCACAGTTGAAATAGCTGGAGCAGAGTCCAGGTAACGTTTGTCAAACCATGCTTTGGTTTCCACTGTATTTTTTTTCATCAAAAAGCAATGCTTTATCAATACACGAAATTCGTCTTTATCCATTTTTTTTTCAATAACAAAAGTTGCTTCACTCAAAATGCTATATCTCACGAACCAATCGACCGATTGCTGTCAAATTTTGACAGGAATCATTTGAAGGATGGTGCTTTGTGATAATTAAGATTTTTGCAAGAGGCGCCATCTAGACATCAACCTTATAAACTTTTCAGCCGAACTGTTAATGTGCCAGTACTATTAGTCCAACATAGACGTGCAATAGAAGGTTTAACCTAGTCCCGTAATTAGTATAGGCTGTGATAAGTGAAGTTACTTAACCAAATCACAAGTTTTTTCAGACTGCCGATTAAAATTGAAGTTGATGAGTTGTGAAAAGTAATGAAACTCCACACCTTTTTCCAAGAGGAATAACTTTTTCCGATAGAAGCTCTTTAACAGGGATGGCCGTGTGACGTCCATCTGACGTGGAGAATTCTTTTTTTTGAGCCTTTCAATGACTCACTAAACAGATTCAGTGTAAATCGACGGTCTAACCTCGGAGAAGCACTTTATGCGTTTCACGTTTTTATCATTTTGACATTGATATCAATATCTATGTTAGGATCCCTAAGGGAGGTTCATCTTTCACTGTTTCTCGTCCACCAAACACATAATATGTTAGGCCACCAAAACACTTGCGTTTTTGATAAGGAATGTTACCCATAAACTTGTTGCAACTTATCAATGTCCGATATAATACGCAAAATTCTATTTTTTTGAGCATTTCAAGGACTCCAAATTTCGATTTTATATTTTTCTCAAAGCACTAAAAAATTGTAAATTTATTTATTATGCTTTATAGGGTCGAGTAGTTACTAGACGAGATGGTAACTTTTACTGCATATCTAAGAGGAACTGACGTATAAGCTTTATGGAGTCGAAGACCGCTGTGTTGCCAGATTGCTTTTCAGTTATGCTAGTCTCAATATTTTCTGCCACACCTCATCATTTTTTACTGGATAATATGGAACTTTTTTTGCGCGGCCTGGATTTTTAGGGTGTACTATTAAATGACAAATAATTAACACGCATAATCCATCTACAAAATCTCTTATTATTAATTTCCTTTCTACAAGCGTCGTATAGTATTTTTTTTACAATTTTACAATAATCAAGATATAAAAATGAATTAAATTTATAGATATCAATTGACTTTGAGACGAAAAATATCTAGCTTGGGGCTATCAATTGCCCAAATATAATTTTTCGACAAAAATTGGGCAATTTTGTAAAACTAAGTAATATTAGTAATGAAATATTAAGTATAAGCGCTATAACACTAAGTAAAGGTCATATGGTGACTGGATGTTCTTAGATCCATATTCGAACTCGTGTACTATTAGATATACAAAGTTCATTTGTATATTTAAATTTTTTCGAAAAGATCTCCCAAAAATCTACTATCGTAAACAGCATTAGTATAGCTAATTCTCATGTTTTTTTTTGGTAAAATTATTTCACGACTTTGTTTTATCGTGAGCAATCAAAAGAGGAACCTGCTAACTATTCCAATTTAAAGCACTATATTTATAAATATTTAATATGAAATGGAAATAATTATGCACCTGTTTGTCAATTACCTAATAAATACCAATAATTACATATTCTTCTAAGGTGCATAAAAATATGAATTCATATTAACACCATATGGCAATGAAATATTTACTCAAGGATCGCATTATTTGAATGAATTTGGTTTTTTTTTAAACTAAATTGCAGGATTTTTCAACTGCAATTAAGTTAATTCACATCATTTTTTTTTTGATGGAACTTATTTCTTGGATGATTGATTCGCATTTTTGTAGAAGCCCTAATAGCCGTTTTCCGCTTTCAAAAACAAATGTTCGAAAATTTCCAAGAAATTATAAAGAAAGCCTATTCAGATATAATTCCTTAAAAGAATAAGAGGATTTTTTTTAAAAGAAATATTTCGTTTTTTTTCGAATTTAATCAAAAAAAATATTATTTAAATTTAAAGAAAAAAAAAACCGCTTTTTAGGATAAAAATTACTTTTAACTGCCATTATTGTAATTATTCATGTATTCTTGGAAATAATAGAAAAAACGTAATTTAATACTATATTATTTGTTGAGATATATGCTTCCTACTTCCTTAGAAATTCGCGTATGATTATGGCCTTCAGTCTGTTTGATTTCTTGGAAGTTCAAGAATGGATAAAAATACGCAGGACATGTGAACTCTCAAACAAAAATAACAACAATAATTTCAAAACAAAACAAAAAAACACACAAACCAATCAAACGGAACAAAACATATTGCATAACTTCCTTCCTTCCGCTTTAATTCTGCGTATATTTTTAACCTTCGCTAAGTGAAAACAAACCGTACATCCATGAGAACGCGAAATGTAAAAATTTCTTACTATCAATGAATGAATTTTCAACCTGCAAAAATTTAATTCAAAAAAATTTTACTACCTTACTCTTATCGAAGTAAACTACTCCAGTTTAGTTTAGTATAAAATAAGACAATAAAAACCAAGTATCCACTACCACCAGCTTGCTTCCTTCTTATTTTACTACCAAACTATATACCATATGAACTTTGTATTTCTTAGATTCTCAAGGCAAATACATCGTTTTGAACTCACTTGCATCCTGTTTTCGTTTCTGAATTTCAAAAAAAGAAAGAAAAAAAATACAGACCTAAGATAAAAATCCCCGAAACAAACTAAAAAAATGCGTCATAGCTTATCTTCGAAAGAATATAAAAATAAACCACCTTCAACATCTGCGATCATAGCAATTTATTCACTTCCTTCTGGGCAGGACTCCAAAGCAATATTCACATCAAAAGTGCTTTTACGACTACGTATGCAACGAAATCCAAAGTCGAATAATGAAAAACAAAAAAAAAAAGCGATCTTAAAGTGAATCTGCTGATTTTGCGATGACAAAATCCAGGTGAGATCTATCAATTTAAGGTACACTTTGCAATTTTCCCCATTCAACATGCATCTTTTTTTAAACCATTCTCGTGTGTGATCATATTTTCATACTGAAATGTTCGGAAACATCCACCTTTTTGATAAAAAAAAAGGAAACAAACGTATCCTATTAATTGGTAGCATACACCTTGATAAATTCTAATAGTTGGCAAGTGGTTTTAATATAAGCCTTCTTCTACTTGAGGAGGCTACTGGGCTACTAAAAAATACTGAACATGCTTTCTTGGTATAAGCATTTGCATTTAAAAGGTAACCAAAAAAATCTAAAAAAAATAATAACAAATAATAAAAATTATTATTTAATCATTTCGGATGTGTTAAAATTAAAAACTAAAAAGAAAATTTGACGTTGTCAAAAATAATAATGCAAATAAAACTGAAAAGAAAAGTGTACACTCATTTTGGCAAGAGTATTTAAATCCATTCCTCATCTTCAGATGGTAATAACTAATAAACGGGCTATCCAGACGCGACAAGTTACATCTGCTTCTGTTCGTCAAAAGGCTCTAAGGCTAAGAGCTCCAAAACACCTTATAGCTGAGTTTTTTTTAATTTTTTTTTAAACTACTATACCAAAATATAATAATCTTTAAAGATATCTGGTTTGACTTTACTTGGTTTTAGTTTAAGTTGGTTTGTTTCAGTTTCGTTCACGACTAGCTTTATTGTAAATCAGCAAAAACCATTGGAAAAAATACAAACAAACCTGGTTGTAAAGGTGAGGCACGAAAGATGTTTTCATAAAACGTGATTGTAACAGTTAAACTAAAAAAATGTTGAAAACAGTTTCCAAAAAGCAGGTGTTTCGCGCCATTATTCAGATTTTCAATTTAAACGAGAAAAAAATCTTTCCCTTCTACTCGATATTTTTTCTATGCATTAAGAATGCACATTGAAAGTTGAATAGTCATTCTCAGTCTTTCACTTTTTAAAGAAAACAATCTGAATATGCATTTTTAAATAACACATTTATTTTGACAGGAAATTGTTTTGATAGTTAAAAAAAAACTTAAATTTTTCTGTTTTTTTTTTAATTAACAATTTATTGATTTTATAAATTTTGAAAAGTTTATATTTTAGGAGGATTCTTTTAAAATTTTAATTTTCTATTTATTTTTTGTTAGTTATTTTATTTTATTTTTTATATATTAATGTTATTACGTTTAAATTATTTCATTTGGGCAGCTACAAATCGGTGGAGGCAATTTTTCCTACTCTTTGTAGCAGTACTAGAAGGTATCAACTGGAATCGCCTTCAACTCCTCGGTTACACTCCTTTGGGTGCTATTGACAGTACCAAGATGACGTATTTTGAAGTGTTTTTTTTTATCTTGGAAAAAAAACACTTCAAAGTGAAATCAGGTGAAAAGGGAGCTATGAGTTATTCAAGAATTTCTTTATAAAAAAACTTATGAACTAACCGATTGACCTCGTTCTACGAGAACATTTTTATCAGTTTTTGATATTGAACGTCTCCCTGAGCCCATTATAAATATTTACCAGGCGTATAAGCTTAAATCCACTGTTTGGTCATAGATGGCGTGAGTGAGCATATTAAGCTACCATGAGCATGCCATACTTTTTTTTATGAGTTTGACATCTGTCAACATTGTCAGCAATTTCGTACAACAACATACATTTTTTCTTTGGTAATCATGTCTAGTTTTGTGCCAGAAAAAGAGCATATGCGGGTAGCACTGCTTTTCTGCTTCATTTTGAAGAAATTGGCTGCCGAATCGCATCGAATGATTATGGAGGCCTATGGTAAAAGTGCTTTATCGGAAACAACATGCCGAGATTGGTTTCGTCGGTTCAAAGACGGCAATTTTGACTTGTGGGACAAGAAGCGCGGAGATCGGCCTAGGAAGGTTGAGGACCATCAATTGCAGGCTCTTTTGGACGAAGACGATACCCAATCGTAAAAAATGCTCGCGGAGCAATTGGGTGCTACTCAACCAGTAATTTCCATGCGTCTGCGTGCTATGGGGAAGATTTAAAAGATCGGAAAATGGGTGCCGTATGAATTGCACGATAGGCAGATGGAGCAACGTCTAAACACATGCAAAATCTTGCTCGCCAGACAAAAAAGAAAGTCGTTCCTGCATTGAACTGTGATAAGCGATGAAAAGTGGATATATTTCGAGAATACTAAACGAAAGCACCGTGCTCTGCGTGAAAAAACGACCGGTTATCAACAAAGACATGACAAGGTGATTTTGCTCAACGACAACGCACCATCGCACACGTCAAAAATCGTCCAAAACTACTTGGAGATACTCAACTGGGTTGTGCCACCCCACCCCGCTTATTCACCAAATCTGGCTCCTTTCGACTACCACCTGTTTTCGTCGATGGACCACGCGCTTGCTGAGCAGCGTTTCGGTTCTTACGAAGATGTCCGAAAATGCCTTGATGAGTAGTTTGCCTCGAAAGAGAAGGAATTTTTCGGCGTGGTATCCACAAATTGCCCGAGAGATGGGAAAAATGTGTAGCTAGCGAGGGCAAGTTTTTTGAATAAATTTGTTTTTGCTTTCTATGAAAAAAACATGTGTTTTTTGACTAAAAAACAGCAGATTTAAGCTTATAGACCTGGTAGTATCACCGGAAAACTTGTGATTTTCATAAGTCAACTCGCGAATTTACCAAATTTGAAAGCACATCGTTGCATCAAATTTTCAAATTCCATTTTTCTTAATGCACAATAAAAACACCATTTCATAAAGTCCCGTAAGAAGTTAACCGTTTTTATATTGCTCTCAGTAATTTTAGTCTCATTACTTTTCTGATATGACATGTTTTCACGCTCGATATGATAGAATTACGTTAAATATAAATTTTTAAGTTTTTTACAAATCAAACTTAAGGTATAGGAGAATTTTTTAATTATATATGTTTCTCACTATACCATAAATACTCCTTTGATTGTGGCATATAAATAATCTTATAATATAATCATACCAGGTATTTTCAAGTTGCTGTGAATCTTGATAGTTCTCAGGGTAATATCCTAGGCCCTTTTGTACATAATATTTACTGTTCCAGTTTCCTTTTAAAGTACTAACGCTCTAGGTGCAATTTACGCAGATTATACAGTCATACTAACAAAATACGAAAATCCTTTCATTGGCTCCAATATTTTACAAAACTATATTCTCCACTTAGAGTAAAATTATATGTACAAAAAAGTTTTCGGTTAAGTTTCGCTCATCATAATGAACCATGTCCCTAATTCATGGTATACCATAATTCCTGTTATTTAGGAATAAACCTACAAACAAAAAGAGCGTTATTTAGGACTATCTTGACAAACGACCAAACAGCTTCAGGTGAACAAATAACAACTACTTAGACTATAGACAACTACTTAGACTATAGACAAAAACTACTTAGACTGTAGAAAGCAAATTGTTTATTTGTAATATTATACTTAAAGCTAAGTATTTGGACCATCAAAGTAAAACTCTGGAACACTACCAAGTCTTATAACCATAGCCAACCACACCCCCCTCCCCCCACCCCGAGTATCAAATTCTTTGTAAAATTTTTCAATTACATATAATGTTCGAGACAGTGTCAAATACTGTTTATTAAACCAAACACCCCACTACGCAGCAGTATCATTGAGTATTGTGTCGATTAAAGTCAACTCTGATATTTGTTGGTGTTCCTCAGGGTAGCATATTTGGTCCCACCCTCAATAATATTAATTCATACAATATTTCAATCTTAATTTATTACACATACAGGTGATATTGACTGCCTTAACATACATGAAGCAATAATGCCAACATGTCCCCAATATACTTCAAACACAAATCAAAATCTTCCAGAACTGCTCTTCCAAGTGAAGAGTAAAGAACAACGACAGCACAAGTGTCCACGTAACGTTTACTCCCTTCCATCGGTACGAAGGACTGAACTTAGCCAAATGCTTAACTTAGAATACACATACGAGACTTAAAATACTAGAATTAAAGAAATACTTCGACGTATAGATATAAGTTCTATGCTCAAAATAGATATCAAACTAATTTTATGTAATGCGCTACTGGAACCATATTTGACTTACGGATTAGAACTTCTGGAGTCTACTATATAATGTTCGAAACAGTTAACTGTTTCTCGTTATAAAAAGTTTCATGCTCGTTTATCAAATCATCCCAATTATTTTTGAGCACCGTCCTCTTGTTTTGATACACCAATGGGCATGAAACTTATAAAGCTAATCAAAAGATAAATAAGTTAGGTTCCAATAGTGGAAGCAGTAAAATTTGATATTTTTAGAAATATTTTAAAAATTAAGTTTTTTAAAAAATTTTAAGAGTTACATTTATAAACTATTTTAAATATACTATTTAACTATTTGTTTATACTTTTTGGTAAAATGTGAAAGTTTTTATTACAACAAATTAATAACAATTTAATTTAATTTATTTAGTTATTTTTTATTTTAGTGGAAAATTGAAGTAAAATACTATCTAAGCAATATTACTTTTTTCAATATCGCAGTTTGGTACCGCTTGATTGTGAATTATTTCATAATATCCAAAATTTAATATTATACTCTCTGAATAATACTAAATAATATTAAAATATTGCTGTTTTATTTATAAGAAATAATTTAATTAAAAATACAAGCAATAAATTTTTTATTGATCGATTTTATTTCTGTTATCGCCATTCCACAACAAAATCTGAACAACAAAAAATTCCCATTTTGCCATTTAAGTGACTTTTGAATATTTTAGTCAAAGGCTTATGACTAAAATATTCAAAAGTCACTTAAATGACGATACTTCAACTAAAATAAATACTATTTGAAAATAGGTCATCATTTTTTAAGATATTTTCTTCGAATAAAATTTGCACGAAAATATACTTAATAGATGACAAAATATGGAGTACGACATAATTATTACTTTAACGATAACTTTATATGTTATCCAAGAAGCATTTCAGGAAGTTTTTATTTTTGCAACAAAAAAATTCAACTTGAATGAAATAAAATTACATGAATGACGTAACTAATTACGTATTCGTGATGTGTGTGCAAATAAGTCTTAGTTGGGTGACAATTATTGAAGTTGCTGTACCTGAACACAGTGTATAAGAACGGAATTTCCGTGGCCGGTCAGTCTCTTATCTTGAATCTATTTCGTGTGTTAGCTGTGACCAATGCATAAACAATTCAATGGATTGTAGTACTTTTTCTGCAAGATACACAATTTATTGCGAATCACCATTTCCAATTGAAAATAACAAAATGCTCTTTTACCATTCGGATGTACTTTGGGAATTACTAAATAAGAGTCACTATTACCGGTGGCTTGAAGACGGTGATTATTCATTCTTGAAACTGCAAATCGTTATCTCAACATATTAGGGTGAATCCCCTATAAAAAAAGGGATATTTTTCAAAAATACAGAATTTTCAAGTACCTTTAAATATTCAAATTATTTATAGGCTTTTATAATCTTTACTATAATAAACTTTTTAAAAAACTTCTCATAAAAGTGCTATTCGCCAATAGAAAGTCATTTGTGGAATGATTCTGACATTCAACTTTTTTTGTAATTATAAAAAAGACTTTTTATCAAATAAACTTCATAAAAAATTCAAAAATTCATCACAGTTGTTTTTTTTTTAAAGAAAAACGTCAAATAATTTACATGTTTTCTTTAAATCGTGTACACTTAATCCTAAATTGTCACCTTAATTATACTCAAACAACTCCCTAAAAGAACAATTATACAACTTATTCCTGCAAACAATATATTTATTAATCCTTTAGAAGTTTGAAATTATTGATATAATCCCTGCCTACAATGAACCAATAACTGTCTTCCTAGATACCAATTAGGCTTCTTCAAATCCTAAAATACGAGGTCTGTTCAAAAAGGATCACGAATTTTGAATTTTTGTGGGTTACGTATATTCGATTTTCGTTTTTTTTATGGCGTTATATTGGTACTCATATCTCTCACTTGTGTCGACAATGGTTATGACGTAGAAACCAAAGCTCAATCATCCCAATCGATTGCAGGGGCGTGGTGTACCTTGCCAAAGGGTAGAACGGTCAATAAGGAATATTACCTGCAAGTTATGCGCAAGTTGCATGAAGCAATCTGCCAGATACGCCCGAATTTGTGGAAGAACAAAAATTGGCTTTTGTACCATGATAACGCCCCCGCTCACGCATAGTTGCTTGTGTGCGAGTTTTTGGCCAAAACCAATACACTTATAATGCCGCAGCTACCGTATTTTCTTGTTCCCGAAACAGCTTATTTGATCCATTTTTTGGAATGGCCAAAAATCGAAGAAGCCAAAACATGTGCAAGCAAAACAGCTGTCAAAAATTAACTGAACATTCAAAATGGCCGAACTTGTCGGCATAAGTGAGAGACATGAGTACCAACATAACGCCACAAAAATTGAAAATCGAATATACGTAACCCGCGGAAATTCAAAATTCGCGATACTTTTTGAACAGACCTCGTACCCTACTCAAATTCTCAAATATAGTTCCCTACTGTAATCAAGTCTTTGACGGATTCTAAGTGTGATATTTGTTGGTGTTCCGCCGGGTAGCATATTTGGGTCCACCCTCCACACTATTAATTCATACAATATTTCAATCTGTGCTAACACTTCTTTTATAACACATGCAGATGATATTGGATGCCTTACATAAAGCAATATTGCCAACATGCCCCCGATACACTCCAAAACTAAATCAAAATCTTTCAGAACTGCTCTACTAAGTGAAGAGTAAAGAAAAACGAACGCACAAGTGCCCATGTAACTTTTACTCTCTGTAATCGGTACGTAGGACTGAACTTAGCCAAATGCTTAACTTGAAATACACATAAGAGATTTAAAATACTAGAACTAAACAAATACTTCAACTTATAAATATAAGTTCTAAGCTCAAAATAGAAATCAAACTAATTTTATATAATGCGCTACTGGAACCATATTTGACTTACGGAGTAGAACTCTGGGGCTCTACTAAGCATTCTGATTTGCGTTGAGTCCAATTGCTTCAATGAAAAATACTTCGTAAAATTATTCACGCTCTCTTTTTTATTTCTGAATAGTTTTATTTAAGTTCCATTTATTCGTAATTTTTTATGCTAACTTTTAAATTATATTCACTTATGTATACGTGAACAGGAGAATCTTCAAAGGATCTTTACTCTCCATAACCCTTAACATTAATCATTACAGTGATATATAAAAATCTATTAGTTTCTATTTAGTAGTTGTATAAAATTAAAAAATAATATTTAAAAAACCCTTATTCAGAAAAAGAACTATTTAATAATTTCTAATATTTTTTGAGGGACTAAATAGTATCTAATAATTACCTTCCCTTAAAGGTACATCAAATAATTTTTTTTTCAAAATACGTAGTAATAATATATATTTTAAATAAATAATTTTACTAATATGCTACCTAATTCCAATAGTAAAAAAAACAGTCAAAATTTTGCCAAAAAAGACCAACGGAAATTGAAATTCTGTTCAAACCAACAATCTTTTCTGAAAAGAGCAACAATGATTTTGAATAGAAGTCTCCCATCAATTATGCATTAGTATGCAGGATGCAAGAAGGATAACAGCACGATATTTTTATTTACTTAGAATTAATTTAATCCTGCTACTGTAAGGTAGATTCTTAATATCCCATTTCAGTTTCATTTAAAATCGTAGGTAAAATACGAATTGGAAACATTTGAAAAAAGGTAGGCGTACCTTTGTATGGAACTTACCACCACCCAAGGATAAGATAAATAGATGTTCAGTATTTGAGATAAAAATTATTCAAAAAGAAATAAGATATTTCCAAAAAAAGGAAGTGAAATAAATAAAAATTGCAGATCTTCTATTCATAAATTCACAGGCACTACAAATTAAATCAACAGCCATCCGGAAGTAGTACTGACATATGTATACACGAATATTGAGATTCTAAGGTTGTAGATGTATAGTTGCACAGATGAAGATACACATATGGTATGTGGATTACCTGTTTCCTCAGCCTTGGGCCGGTTGTTTGGTTTAAGTCCAATTTCCATTTTTTAAAAGTGCCGTGTCCTATTTCCTTCCTTATCCGGCCTTCCGTATTCAACAGATTTAACAGATTTACAAATCTCCATAGAGATATACATACATTCATAGAACTTTGTACAAATGTTCCAAACAATTCACTATGAATTCCGAATGAAAACAGGTAGTCGATAATCTATAATATGCAGAAGGTGCACATTTCCAAAAACCAATCTTTATATTTTATATTGAATGATAGAACATATGTCAGTCTGGGATACTTGTTGAATTTTGAATTTATCGATTTCGATTGTTAGATCTTCCGCAGCAAATAATTCTCAAATGCTCATCACCGTTTATTTGGGAATGAATCTGCAAAAGTATTGAAATTGGCCTCTTCGAAAATTTTCTATCTTTTTGTAAAAACAGTCCAGATTTTTGAAATATTGAATTATATATTTGTGAATAGTTACAGCTGGTTGAAAATTCATTCTTTTTTTGTACCAAAAATTTTGTTCATTAAATATTTTTTTTACTTTTATTTATTTTTAAATATTATTCACAAAATCAGTATAACAGTTATTTTGTTAAATTTGAAACAAAATTAAATAATTTTTAATAAAATTTCCGGGGTCAACTATTTTCTTAAAGTGATAAAATTACTAAAATTATGTATAATGGAAAAAAATACTATATCAGACAATTAAAAACTATTTATTATATGGTAAATGCTAATATAATATATATTTTAGGCAAAGATTCAAAGATTTTTAACAAGAATTTGGATTTTGGGATGCATACAATTGCATAGCCAATTGTTGCTAGTAAAACGAAGAACATGAGCATTATTACGGATGCAATGCAGTACTCGCTATATGCACCGAAGGCTATAAAAAATTTTCAATATGGCACTACCAATTTTTTAAAAATTGTCCTTCAATATTCGATTATCGTGATTGTCTTCATACAAATTTGTTTAGTTTTTTTTTTTTAAATTTTAAATACAGTCATTTATAGACATTTTATTTTTTTTAATTCATAAAATCTATTTTTATTTTGCAATACAGCCAAAAATTTCAACAAAAAAAAAATATAACAAAGGTCCCATGTAGGCTTTTCGACAATCCCAGCCTAGTATTTCAATTGAAGATAAATGTTATCTTAAAAAATTAGATTCTAAGCAATTGAACACTTAGAAGAAGGACCTCCCACTATAAGATTTCTATACTTGATAATCCTGTAAAATAGAAAACTACCTGCCTTACTTTCATAAAATTGCAAAATAATAAGTCTTTGGAGAGTAATGTTTTGCCAGCATCCTTAGTGTCTATTATTTGCAGTAAAATTCACTTCAATTTAATTGTACTTAGCACCTTTTCGCCTTGAAGATATTTTTCTAAGACCATACAATTTTCGAAAATCTTAAAATTTTCTGGTAACACCAAAAAAAAAAATGTTACATGAGAAATTCTAAGAAAAATAATTCGAACCCGCATTTACCTGGTTTAGTTTTTTATTGTTAAAATCCAAAACCTTCTATTTTTAGTTGAGCTGAAGATTTTGAAAATATTATATCATATATGAAACGTTTAAAAATCTTTAGAAGACAGCAGTTGGTCTAAGACTTTTCTTTTTCTTTTTTATATTCAAAAAGGTCTAAGAATTTTTCAAATATTTTTCAAAACTGCTCTACACTGGAAAAATTAATATATTTATTACTAGTTTCCTATTTAATGTAATTTAAATAGTTATTTTTAATTTTATAATCAAAATACATAAATAATTTTAAAGTAGATAAAAATATTGTGACATAAATACCATGGAAACAAAAAAAATTAAAAATGTATAAGAATAATTTAATTTATTTTAGAAAATTTAAATATTTTCTTATATAAGATGTCAATTTTTTTTAGAAATATAAAACTTATTAAATTTTAAATTCAATTTTTGGATAATATTATAAAATTGTGGATATTATTTTTTTTATATTATATTTCCAACATTAAAAGTATACATTCGGAAGATTAAAAGTCGTAAAAATATTTTTTATTTCAGTATAAATGTTACTAGAAAATGTCCTTGAAAAATATTTAAGGCATACTAGTAAATATTTACAAAAATTATGCTATTTCGAATAAATCAGTGCAAATGTGAGTGGTGAAAAGTAATGAGACTGGCGTAACTGACAGTAATCTGATAATAATTGAGGACTTTTTCTCCACTTAGCTTATACTCGTATGTTAGTCCGTCCTAGATGTGCGGTACAAGTTTAACCTCGTCAAATAACTACGATGTGCCATGCAATTTTTTTATAAGCTTAGTTAATCCTTCAGTTTAACTTCCGAGAGTTGCAACGAACCTATTATCAAGATAACTCTTCTTTCAAGGCCTTTGAGGATGGTCAAGAAGTAGTGGACGACTAGCCATGCTCATAGGAGCCTCCTTCAACTTCAAAAACTAAAGAAAATGTGGAAGGCGTTGATGCCGCTTTTTATAATGTGCAATACTCGTGCAAAAAAACATGGTTGAACAAAAAGGAAATAGTAAGAATGCACACATAGTTCTTTTCAAATACTCCCTTTCTACTTACTCCACGTTTATGTGACATATTTTTACACTCCGAGATTAAAAAAATAATTCAAAAGATGTAATATTGCTACTGTCAAAAACATCCAAGGGAGTGTAACCGAGAAGCTGAAGGCGATTCTAACGCCTTTGCCGATTTATAGCTGCCCAAGGAAACTATTTTAAAAAGAATAGCATAGATGTACAAAAATAAAATTAAATTATTGCAAAAAATCAGTCTCATAATTTCGTATGACTAGACAACTTAGCTTACACGATCTTTTTATATAAATTAAAGAAGAAATATTTTAATTGTTTGAAAAATATTTAACGTAAAAAATTTTATCCTTTGATTAATTTTGTTGAATATTATCTTCCATAATTTAAAAAAAAAAATACTTTAATCTCTTCACATCAAATAAATAAAATAATTTTATGAAATATTGCGCCAACACATTAGCTTGCAGATAACGCGACCAATTTCTATGCAAATTTTTCAAATAAATCTAAAATCAAATTTTTTAAAAATTACATCATATTCGATGGTTAAAAATTCTTTTATAATGAATAAAAAAATTTGTTTGGCGAAATAAATTTTTTTTTATGGTACTTAGCCATATTTAATGTTGAAAATAAACTAATTCGATTTGACTGCATTTTTAAGTGCAGCTTCAGTGATTTTATTAACATAACTATCCAATTTGGGTGGTCATAATTTAAAGTTTATATGCAATTTGGAAATTTTACAAAACAAATTGTTTACAAACAAGATTAAACTTTGAGGTAATATTTTGATTTAATATGATTTTCATTGGTCAAAGACCACTAAAAATATAATATATGCAAATAGTGTAATTTAAGTAAAATTATGCATTAAATATTGCGATAAAATTGAAAGTAAAATGAGCAAAAAATATTGATGTGTTGGCATTGTGAAAAGTACTCCTTTTCGTGGGCGATAAAATTTTCCATTAATGCAACCATTGAAAGAAAAAAAACCCGTCTAAAAGTGTAATTTTCCATGGTGTGATGATTTTATTATCCATCATCTTAATCGCAATCGCAACTTTTACACATTAACAAAGTTATGCTAACAAAAATATTTAATGCAAATTTCTTACTTTATAAATTTTATCCAAAGTGAAACAATGTCGCCGTCTTTTTGATGTCAGCATGGGACTTTTTCGCTAAAATGCCGAACACATAAAATAGCACTTTCCGAGTTGCAGGCTAACATAAACTTATTCCAGACAGGATTATTCTAACAATATAAATAAGAAAAGAGAATGTCATTTTCTTAAAAAGTTTCCACAATTTTCCAACACGTAAATATTTATAGAGATTTAATTTTGAGAAGATTTTCAAAATTTTTATAATTTTCGTAAAATATTATAAAAATTAGCATATTAATTGACTTGCAAAAAATCATAAACGAGCGCTTTTACGCTAATTTATAAAAAAAAATACAAATTCAATCTTATTTATTATTTCTTGTAAGAAATAAATAATTTATTTTGAAGTAATAGATAAGAAGGAAATAACTTTTATTATATAGAGGATTATCCATTTTGTGCTTTGGAAATTTAAGCTAAATAAAATACACATTAAATTCAGATTTTTATTTTATTATTCTGTATAAATTTTGCCATTTTATGTAAAATATAAAACATTATTAATGATTATCACAAAACTTCTTGTAAGCAGATAATTTTGGATGACTTTTTTCGTAGATTTTGGGCTGTAATTCGGTCTTTGCTTAAGGGATATTGGTTTTTAAATGCTTTGTCTTAACAGTTTAGATATTTCCTTTAAACTAAAATGCACATTTGACAGACACTTTTCGTAGATGCAGTTGCTTTTGTACAATTATTTTAAGATTTTTTAGAATTCCATATATAGGAATTTTATAGGGTTTTTCAATAAGAGTGGTATGATTTCTAAGTGACGTTTCGGCCATTTTTAATGTTTCATAATCTGTCATTTTTTTTCATTGTATTTAGTAATGTTTGCAATTTTATCATAAATAGATATACGCAAAAACAATGTTTACAAATTATTCAATTTTCTTATCAAAATAATCGTTCTCCAATTGCAACTTTTCGTGCACTTTTGCCATTTTATGGTCGTAATAATCGCCCAACTGTGCTCGCTATTCGTCGAATTGTAAAAAATTTCGAGCGTACATTATCTTTACATAAAATTCAAGTGCCAATAAGATACAGAACCGCTCGAAGTAATGAAAATATTGCTGCCGATTCCAAAACGTTCATGAAAATATTGCTGATTTGTCGATTCCAAGACGTTCTTAAGAATTGGGACTGTCTCAAACCATAACATGGCGGATTTTGAGAAAGGATTTGGGCTTGCATCCGTATAAAATTGTTATCACTCAAGAACTGAAGCCATTGGACCACCGTAAACGTCGTGAATTTGCTGATTTTGTCTTTGAACGATTTTTTTAAGAAAATCATCTTCTCCGATGAGGCTCACTTTCATCTTAGTGGTGCGGTAAATAAACAAAACTGTCTATTCTGGTACGAAGAAAATCCACAAATTATTCATGAACATCCATTACATTCACCTAAATTGACAGTTTGGTGTGGTTTTTGGTCTGTTGGAATCATCGGTCCGTACTTCTTTCGAAATGAAGCTGTTAACACCGTTACCGTTAATGGAGAGCGGTATAGATCGATCATAACCAACTTTTTATGGCCGAAATTGGAAGAAGTTGATCTTGACAATATCTGGTTCCAACCAGATGGGGCTACGTGCCACACAGCATTATTGCGCGAAAAGTTTGGAGATTCGATTATTTCAAGAAATTGTGACATTGAATGGCCTCCAAGAAGTTGTGATTTAACACCATTAGACTATTTCTTGTATGGTTATTTGAAGTCATTGGTCTTAAGCAATAAACCAGACTCTCTTCAAGCTTTAAAAGTCAATATTGAACGTGCTATTCATGACATAAGACTTGATTTAGTGGACAAACTGCTCGAAAATTGGATTCATCGAATTTGTTCCTGAAAAAGAAGTTGTGGAGGTTATTTGAATGACGTTTTATTCAGAACTTAATTGTATCGATTGTACTTCACATTAAATAAAAAACATTTGAATTTCCTTTACAATTAGTGTATTTTTTATTTTTGAAAAGAAATCATATCACTCTTATTCGAATACCCTTAACTTATTGATGTATCCACCGATCAAGAAATGAGCCTCGTCGCTGAAGAAAATTTTATTCGAAAAATGAGCCTTTTTCTTCAGCAGCAGCATATATTTTGCGCAACTTTTTTATATTACTAGTAGTTAGTTAATATATATTATAAAATGGTAGGTTTTAAACTAAATAATTATTTTATTTACTAAATATAAATATTAAAAAAATGATAAATCATAAGACCACACTTTCAAAATTACAAATTGGATAATTCTTAATATTCATGGAAATACATTTTTTTTCTTATTATCGATTACCTATGCAGTTAAATAGAGACGGTGAAAAAAATTAATAGTTTGCGATCTGATTAAGTGACATTGGTACATCTCCAACTAATACGTGGCAGTCTTAAGTTCGAATCCAGCTATTTGCTAATTGCAATAATAAAAAAACAATGATTACTCACTCACAGAACTTACAATTTCATAGTTCTAATTAAACGTTATCTCGAAATTAATACTTATTTTAAGTATTAAAAATAGTTACGAGTTGAAAAGCTTTTTAAAAATATTTACAAGTTAGTTTATTAAAATAGCACGAACCTTTAAGAGGCATAGTTATTAAATTATCTTTTATAAATAAATTTAAAAAAAAATAATAATGACTTCTACTATTTGTAGATTCTCAAATTCAATGTTATAAAATGATAGTTAATTTTTGAGTATATCACTTTATTAGTTTGGTATTATGGCTGTCGACCGAATAGCTAACAATCGACTGAATATATGTGTATGTGTAAGTAATGGTTGTATTATCAAATATTTAGTCGATTGATTGTTATTCAGCACCTATAATACCAATTATTAAGTAATTTTATATTAACATATTATTCTTCTCTTGAATGTCTAGACATTTGTTATAGGTGCTAAAATATACTTCTATTCGTATGTCTGAAGATAAAATTTTCAAAATGTAAAATAAAATTAGAAATGGGACTCGTTTATTTGAAATATTATATATGATATAGAAATAGTTCAATATTTCCCCCAATAATAGAATAATCGATACATAAAAATTTTCTGATATAACTTAATTTCTATCCTATGATATAAGTATGGTTAGATTGGCCTACATACAAATATATTCATATACGTACAAATATTTAAGTGTATAGTTTTGAAAGGTTCTCGTAGAGTAAAAATTGAAAATAACTCAATGTAAAGGTCTAAGGTCTCACTGTTTAACAGGACAGGTGAAATTATTGTTTTTTTCAGGAATAATAAAACACAATGTATTGACTTTATATTGTGTATGTGAACGAACAACAGGCTTTCTATCAAATTTATACCTGAAGAAAATGAGGTTGATTCCCAGTTTTACGACTTGTATTTGGTATTCGCGTCTGCGTTACTGTTTCTAAATTAAGCCAGAGGCAACGTAAAGAATCAGGTGTACTATCACTGCCATTCAACCATACTTTGACTTTTCGCCCTAAATGAGTATCCGTTGATGAGAATCAAAATTCAAGCCTGTATACGTACAGGTGTCGCCAATAAAACGTGTAGTGACTTGGTAACAAACACATCATGCAAAAGTGTAGGATTTCGGACTAGTTCCTTTGCTCTTCGACTGATGGTACCCAAAGTTTTAAATCTAAGTAACCAGAGTCCAAGGAGACATGATGAATTTGAAAACCCTCAAAAAGAAAACGAAAAATGAAATACAAAGTTAGCATAGCATTGTGCATTACAAGTGCATATGCCCCTGTGGATATTGATTGGGTCAGATTGCAGCAGGACGCAAGATGTTCGAAGTGTTTTTTTTATTTTGCTGTTCTTTCCTTCATCTTCTTACTGAGAGTTTTAATTTTCTATTTTCAAGTCCCTTTTTTGCTATATCACAAGCATACTATTATTGTCAGGTGATTAGATGCAGATTGTTATATTTGATGGTATCCTCTCGTAATAATTTCTTTTCTTAGCACTTTTAAGGAAAATATTTTTTTTTCTGTTCAGTCAATAAGTTTGAATAAATATAAATAAAAAAAGAAGTTTCTACTAAAATTAAATATTTTTCTATCAATGTAAATCCCTTTAAAAAGTGTTAAGTAGTCGTAGTTTATTATTTGAAGATTTTTTGATTTTTATTTCATAAATATATACACGTATTTTCGAATAGATCAAATTAAAAAAACTATAATTTTATAATATTTATAGTATTTTTAAAAATTTATTTAATGTAAAACTATTTGCTATTTTATTCATTTAATATTTTTAATGATTTTTCATCATTTTAAGGTTAATTTCTGTTATTTCTGATATTGTAAAGGTCACAGTTGACAACTAATGAGCACATTGGCACTTTCACTAGCTGGATTCGAACTCAAAACCACTGGGTACTACACGTGCATGACCCAATATCGCTAAATCGGAGCGAATTTGAAGATAGAAAAGTTATGCTATTATCTTTCCTTTAGTTATTATTGATACTCCTTCAAGTCCTTTTTGACCTTGGGAAAGATTTGAGGCTTTCAAGTAATTTTGATACTCAATCCGTGTATGTTTATATTAGGAAACAATATAAACATACACGGATTGAGTAACTTCTCGATGGAGATCTTCTCATGGTGGAGCATAGAAACGTTCGCAAAGTCCGATCTGAGGTAATAATCCTTTTAATAAGCTCACTATTCATCAGCTTTATTGTTAATCGATGATCTGCTCTCATTAAAGCCTTCACTCGTTCTACATTTTCATCAGTCCTCTACTTCTCAGCTCACCAAAAATACTTTACGACAATCATAAAATTATGCTTTTACAACCAGCTCTAAATTTTGGAATACATTTAACAGCTCAAAATTTCGCTGTTCCATTTTCGTAATGCACAACAAAAGCACTGCTTAACTTATTATACTCTATATACTCACATAGAGTACAAGTTTCAACCAGATGAGGTTGACACTTGTACTCTATGTCTAGGAGGGGCTAACGTACAAGCTAAGCGGAATAGTATTGCCACTATACACTCAGAAATGGAAGAAAATATATTTTAAATTTTTATCGAGAAACAAATCAATTGTTTTACTATTTATATTAAAAATGATAATATAGGCAAAAACGAAAACTAATCAATCTACAATAATAATCTAAAAATTATGGAAAATTGATAGAAGCAAATTTGAACTTACCCAACAGAAAATTTTACCGTAAATTCAATTTAAGTGTCCTTTATTTATACATTTCTTTTATTTTGAATGGAAATGCCGATTGAAAAACATACGAGGTCTATTCAAAAAGTATAGCGAATTTTGAGTTTTTTCAAAAATTATTTATTTATTCATGAATATCTATTTTGTTCCCTTCAAAGTAATCGCCACCAGACATTATACACTTGTGCCAAGGTTTTTTGCAATCCTCGAAGCACTTCAAAAAAATCATTTTTTTTTATCTTGTTTAGCTCCTCCTTCGATGCCGTCTTTATCTCCTCAATCGTAGGGTTGCGTCGTTCTTTCATGGGGCTCTTCAGGTCCGGGAATAAGAAAAAGTCACAGGGGGGCAGATCTGGGGAATATGGTGGCTGGGCTATTATTAATATGTTGTTTTTGGGCAAAAACAGCAAAAGCCAATTTTTGTTCTTCCACAAATCAGGCGTTTCTGGCAGATTGCTTGACGCAACTTGCGCATAACTTGCAGGTAACATTCCTTATTGACCGGTCTACCCTGTGGCAATAACTCGTGATGCACTACGCCCCTGCAATCAAAGAAAACTGTAAGCAAAACCTTCACATTCGACCGTACTTGTCGCGCTTTTTTCGGTCTTGGCTCGTACGGCAGCTTCCATTGGGATGATTGAGCTTTGGTTTCCACGTCATAACCATAAACCCATGATTCGTCACCAGTTATGACCCTCTGGATCAAATTTGGATCGTCGCGGACCAACAGCTCCTTAGCAATGTTAATGCGATGCTGTTTTTGGTCGAAATTGAGGTAAAAATCGGAGACGAGCAACAATACGTGCAAGCAAAGAAGCTGTCAAAAATTAACTGAACATTCAAAATGGCCGAACTTGTCGGCATAAGTGAGAGAAATGAGTACCAATATATCGAAAAAATCGAAAATCGAATATACGTAACCCGCGGAAATTCAAAATTCCTTTTTGAACGTAACCGCGATACTTTTTGAACAGACCTCGTTCATGATTTAAAAATAATAATATCTCTTCCTACAAACATACGTAAATAATCAAATTCCCGTGTAGATTAATTAAAAGATGAATTTGCAGAGATGTTTCTAGTCCAATACTTTATATTGTCCAAATAAGCATATTTCAAATATAGGTGATTAATTACTTAACTAGGAAATATGAATTTGAAAATCGAAATGGGGATTTGTCCATTCGTTTCTAATATTCACAACTCAATGATCACTTAAAGTGAAATATAAAAAAAAAATGATCGTGACTAGTTCTACTATAGTTACTGTTCGAGATGATTAGGTGTACGGAAGCTGATCTTCGACAATCAAATGCTGTGAGAATATTTGCCCGTTTGGGTTGACGTGTTAATTGGACTAACTACCTACAACACGACGAGAAGCTATATTGTAGTCATGACAGCCAATAATGACAGTTCAATTACTCGTTAAACCACCTGATTTATTAACTGAAACTCCAGCTAGTGCTGCTAATTGATTGAGTTTGCTCTTATCATAGATATACTCATAGAATGGCTGTCGATTACCTACTACTAGTGGGGTTTAAAATTTGTTGATTACTTTAACTATATTTTTGTACGTAAAAATCATTATGACCTGTCTATTTGATGCAGAAGATATGAACATCGGTGCAGTTGGGAATTTAACTGGTTTCAATATTATTGTTAATTAAACTTTCTTGAGTTTATCTTTGGTCTTGTTTTTGATTTTGTTGTAAATTTTTGGTTTAAATATCATCCAAATGTGAAACATGGGAAAGGTAACATTTCAATCAATTATTTTATGTCTTCTGCCTATGATCTTACAGTAAAGATCTTCAAATTTAAAATTACTTGATGTGTATTCATCTATTATACTGTATTTATATATTAGAGGAAGAATCGTCCATCTCATGAGTATTTACTCCACCTTAGATACGTTTGTACTATGAATTCATGGATGATGGCCTGTGGCCTGGGTGTGTGTACACAATATATTTGGACCCGAATAACCCCGAAACGAGGACAAAAATTAGTTGAACCAATACGTAAACAGTACTTATTCACACCTATATAATTTCTTGGTAAATAAAATTTTCCCTAATTACCTCCTGGTTGGATGATTGCACGGTTAATGTTAGTATCTATAGTATAGTCTCTAATTATATTAGAAGGAATTGTAGACGTTCTTTTTGGTATATATAAAAATAAATGGCACATATATACATAAGTACTCTTCTTACTAAGAGAAAAACCCATCAAAGCTGCTAGGCTATCTGTTCAAACGAAGTGTTCAGGGTCGATTACATCTTATTAACTATCAACATAACTACTACTCTCTATGAATACCAACTGACTTTAGAAATTACTCCAAGTAACTAGGAGGTAAATAGCTGTTAAAATTATCATAGAAGTGTTAATAATTTTATTTATTTACTGTTCATAAAGAATATACCTTTGAGAGGTAAATTTTTATATTTTTATTTGAAGGAATCTTTTTTTATTTTTTTCAGGAATAAGCAGAAAGAATTGTATAGACACGTACAACGTATGCGTATAAATTGACGAATATTTTATAAAAAACGAATTATATTTTTTTTTTACAAAACTTATATTATAATTGAACTGTAGGAAAATTAAGGAATTAAAAAAACTGAAGTATTGTATATCTTCTTTTCTTGATTATTTTCATTATTATAAAAATATCAAAAATTTACTTTTAAAAATGTCAAACTTAAAAATAATTATTAAATATTTTAATTTTTAAACATTTTTAAACTTTGAAAAGAGAACCAAATTTATTTCTATTCACCCCAAAATATGGTTTGATACTGAAAGTTTGCCCAAATACTATTAAAAAATTATATTAAATTCCGCCAGAAATCAATACTTTTAAGATAATTCTTTGGGTTATAATTCGGATACTACTTAATAGATATTGTAAATTAAATGCTCTAAAGTTTGACGATTATTTGCGTAAATACAATTTTTTGCGTAGTTGTACAAGGAAAAGTTCAATGGCATCAAATCGAACAATCTTGGCATCAAATCGAACAAAAAAAAAATTTTCTTGCAATAAATCCATATTTGTGCTGACTTTTAATAGCTAAGATT
This sequence comes from Atherix ibis, assembly GCA_958298945.1. Classification (NCBI taxonomy): domain Eukaryota; kingdom Metazoa; phylum Arthropoda; class Insecta; order Diptera; family Athericidae; genus Atherix; species Atherix ibis. The sequence continues at coordinate 102,237,180 of OY282605.1, read as the reverse complement.
AGGAAAAACAAAGTCGTTTTCATATGACCACACGGTTCTGAAAGCACCCCACCCAGACAGTCATTTTTTGCGAATACAATAGCTTTTTTACAGTTATTTGTGAGTTTTAAAGCTTCACATATAAGATTTTTACTTATCAAAATATTCACGAAGCAATAAATTAAGCACATCGCTGAGGAATTCTTTGTTTGAAAAGGCGCGAAATGTGGCTATGAAAAATTTATCACATTTGTATAAAAATTTGATCAACGTTTTTTACGATAAATAATCAATCTAAATTAAAATATGGCGAAAAATTTCGAATAAGAAAATATTTTTGAAATTGTATTTGTACGAAAAAAATATTAAATAATTTTACTCTGCTTTCCAAACTATATAATGGATATCTCGGGATTTTTTAAATTTATATAATTTTATTACCAAGCATAGTTTTCAATACATAAATTAGAAAATTTTCAGCACTTCATTTTCTTCGTTTCAAGGAAAAAAAGATATTTCATTATTTGTATTCTGTTATACAATAATATTTTTTTTAATTAATATTCCTAAAAATATTAATATTCCTTAGCGAAAAAAATTTTAATATCTTTAAAATAAATTATTCCACTTTGGCCCCAATATTGATATTAGTTAAGAAAAAAACAATTTTTCCAAAAATTAAAATTTAATATTAAATATATTCAATTACCTTATTTAGCCAATTAAGTTATCTAATTAAAATTTTTTATAGCTTTAAATAAAATATGTTATAATAAAAAATAAAACGTATTTTGTTCCCGTATTTTTTTTTTAGAAGAAAATTTGACTTTAAAAATACTCATAATTGTTATAATAAAATTCTAATTTTAATATAATCTTCAATCCTTTAATATGTTATATGTATCTTTAGTATTAATGTCCAGCTGGTAGTCTAACTAGTTTTGTTGATTAGAAGAAGCGCACCTTTCAAAATACCCCCAGAAACATTTCAAAAACTTCGTTTGAGCACAAACGAAGGGTGTGTTACCAAAGTTACCAGGATGCTTTTAACGTATCTAATTTGGAAAGGGTTGAAAACTGGTTTATAAATAGTCCTTATATTCTTCCTTATCTATTTCTAGTGAAGGACTAAAAATACATTTATTGACTTTCTGTTATGTATGTTAAAAGTACTGAACAACTGCTTTTTCTGAAATTATATTTCTTACGTAATAAAATTTATTGATGCACAAAGATTGTAAATAAATAGCCTTGGACGATGGTAATCTTTAAAATACGATTACTATAATCAACGTTTCGGTAGTTAAAATTTTATTGAAAATAGATACGGTCGGGTAGATGTAATGCTTCAAGGACAGTTAATTTTAATTAACAAAAATGAATCCTTGTTATTTGTTAGTAATTAAATATTTATGCAAGTATATATAAATAACGTTTATTGAAATATATTTTTATGAGGGTAGTCAGTAGGAATTTGGATATTAGTAATTCTGTTAAGTAGTTTGATCTATGATCAAAATTTTTCTTAAAAATGAGAATGTTTTTCTAACTTTAAAGTAAATACAGTCAGGAAAAAAAGTATTAGGCATTCTAGTTTTTCTAAACTACGAATAGGTTGTCTTTTCAAAACTTTCTTTTTTACTCTATATTTTTTAAGTTTTTTAGTGTAAAATCCTGTAAAACTTTTAAAAAATACCAAGGGTATAAGCTTAAATCCGCTGTTTGGACATAGATGGCGTGAGTGAGCGTATTTAGCTACCATGGGCAAGCCATACTTTTTTTTATGAGTTTGACATCTGTCAACATTAATCAGTCCACATTGTCAACAATTTCGTACAACAAAATATATTTTTCGTTTGGTAATCATGTCTAGTTTTCTGCTAGAACAAGAACATATACGGGAAGCTATGCTTTTCTGCTTCAATCTAAATAAATCGGCTGCTGAATCGCATCGAAAGCTTATGGAGGCCTATGGTGACAGTGCTTTAAGGGAAACAACGTTCCGAGATTGGTTTTGTCGGTTCAAAGACGGCAATTTTGACTTGTGGGACAAGAAGCGTGAAAATCGGCCTAGGAAGGTTGAGGACCATCAATTGTAGGCTCTTTTGGAGGGACACGATACCCAATTTTAAAAAATGCTCAGGGAGCAATTGGGTGTTACTCAACCAGCAATTTCCATGCGTTTACATGCCATGAGGAAGATTGAAAAGATCGGAAAATGGGTGTCGCATGAATTGAACGATAGGCAGATGGAGCGACTACAAAACACATGCGAAATCTTGCTCGCCAGACAAAAAAAAGTTGTTCCTGAATCGGATTGTGATAGGCGTTGAAAAGTGGATACATTTCGAGAATACTAAACGCAAGAAATCGTGGGCTGATCCCTGCCAACCATCAATATCTTCCCCAAGACCAAATCGCTTCGCACGGAAGACGATGCTGAACGTTTGGTGGGATCAGGATAGTATCGTCTACTATGAGATGTTGAAATCTGGTGAAACTGTCGATGCCCACCGCTCCCACCTACAACTGATAAAATTGTACCATGCTCTGCTTGAAAAAAGGACGGATTGTCAACAAAGACATGAAACTACTTGGAGACACTCAACTGGGAGGTGCTACCCCACCCCGCTTATTCACCAGACCTCACCCCTTTCGACTACCACCTTTTTTCGTTGATGGACCACGCGCTCGCTGAGCAGTACTTCCATTCTTACGAAGACGTCAGAAAATGGCTTGATGAGGGGTTTGCCTCGAAAGAGAAAGAATTTTTTGGCGTGGTATCCACAAATTGCCCGAGAGATGGGAAAAATGTGTAGCTAGCATGGGCAAGTACTTTGAATAAATTTGTTTTTGCTTTCAATGAAAAAAACATGTGTTTTTTAGACAAAAAACAGCGGATTTAAGCTTATATACTTATATGATAGTCCTATCGAATTATAATTAATTAGGTAATTGAAAATATATTAATTTTTATAAAACTTTATAAGAGTTATTAACCGTAATTGTATAAATATCCTTTTATACTATTTTTTCTGATCCTTTATAATTTAAATTTTTTTTAGAATAACAACAAAAAAATTGAGCAAATATTATTTTTCAAAAACCCGGTGAAATCTGTATTTAGTGGCTGTAATAAAAACAATAGTGGTAAATTGAATATTTTAGTTTATTATCTTATACAAAAAATAGTAAAACTACTATTATTTTGTTATTATAATTGTATAATTTTATTTAAATTTAGATAATTTTGTAAAAAAAATTTTTACCAATAAATCAAAGGTGCCTTGTACTGTTTTTGATGACTGTATTATGCACCCAAACTTATATTCGGGCAACATGGCAGAATTTAGTTATCACCCAATAAATTAGTAGACACATGCCATTATTTCGGGATAAATATTTTGCACATAAGTAAAACTATGCGTACCTCTGGGGGTTTTGTATGGCATACGTTAGACACAGTTTTTATTAGAGTTTCATATTCAATTATGGAAGAAAGCATATGTGCACATTTTGGTAAAAATTCCATTTAGACGCCAATAGTTGAAAAAAAATTTAATGAAAATATTACCGAAGAACATTAATTTCAACTTAGGTGGAGATGAAAACGATTGAAAAAAACATTGAAGTCTCGGAAGCCAATGAGTAAATTTTTTTTTGTTATCAGTTGGTGTCTGAAAAGGTTTTTTTTGTTGGAAGATTCCAGTCGTGTCGCAGACGTGACGCAAGCGTATAGGACATTGGATTCATATACGTAGGTATTTTTAAGGAGAAGACATCTGGCAACTTGTATTTTCTTAAAAGAAGTCTCAGCTCTTTGAATTCACCAGAGTAGTACCTTGAAAATGACAACAGATAACCCTGCAGCGGCAGCAAATTGCTGAATCCGTCAGCAATATGACTGTAGAATGTTCGACGCAAGCCAGCAGCCGCCTTTTGTGACGCGTATCCAATTGGTGGTGAAGTTCATTGAAGCTCCTGTGTGATCTTACGGTGCTGACCTTATATCACTTGCTCTTGCCTGAAATCGCTATCGTGAACAACATGGCACAATGCATTAGTCGCTTTGCGTTGACTTTTGTTAATGGAACGCTAAAATGAACGTCGCAACGCAGGCTTTTTTGTCCTCGTTTTCGCCAGGGCATAAGGGACTAGGTACCAAGTACGATACTCTTCGTATCGGTTCCATGGCAGATTTCACATCTGCCACGCGACACTGCTTGCATTTTTTAGGAATAAAATGCAGCCAACAAACTTAGAAGATTTTTAGTTTTGGCTTGTTGTCTGTCCTAATAGAAAAAAACTCATTTTGGATGATATTCACCAAGGGAAGGGGTTACTTAAGAACAGATAACATTTGAACTTACTCAGCATATTATGAGAATTTTTTTGCCTTGAATTTTTGGAAAAACAACAAAAATGTTGTTTATGTAAAAAAGAAATTTCACCGCGGTAGGGATTGGCTACGTCTGTCATTTGAGCAAGTTTTTTTTAGCTAACTCGACCAAGGATAGAATTACTTTAATAATAATGACATGGAAAAAATGAATTGTGCACGAATGAATGGATTATTGAAATAGGGATGTCAATTAGGATAGGTGAGGGATAGTTAAAACAAAACAAAAAAATAATAGAATATACAATAACCGACCAAATGTTGTACTTAATCGGAGATTGAAGTGAAACAAATTTTCGATAACCTATTGATTGATGGACAGTGAAATGAGCCAGAAAGAATTTACAGGAAGAAGATGCTAACAAACCGAAGTTATGTATATGTTATATATGGAAAACCAGGAAGATTGTTTGAAACACCTTTACTTTTTATATAACACTTTTCTTTACAGAAGAAAACGATCCCCTTGTCGTTGAACAAAAATTATTTTGGCATATTCACTGAATGACTGGGGATTTTGTCAATATTTGCTGATCGGTTTTAGAAATCAGTGTGATGGACAACTATCGTCCCAAAATGCATAAATCTTTAAGGCAGTCATTTGTTTTGAGCTTAGCAGGGCGACAACCGTGCTAAAGGGATTTTTCTTTAGCTTCTGTTTCTGATCACCTCAGCTGTTCTCATGTCAATTTTGTGAATAGTTTTCGCTACTGATTCCATATCAGTCTGCTGACTTTAGCCTTGAATAATTTCTTATAGCATCACTACGATTGTGTCAATACAATAAATGAACATACAACGAGTATTTGCTTAATATAACAATGATTTACAAAACGTCTTAGGGTATGTATCACCCTTGTAGGGATGATACCGAATAAAAGGTTTCCTTTAATAATCGACTTCCTTATTTAGAGAATTGTAATACCCATGCTCGTGGTATGGAGGTAGTTTATTTTTACATGGATAGTATGGCGGGAGTTTTATGATATTTGACAAATTTCCTTTTGCAAATATTTCAAAAATCTATGCTTAATAGTATTGACTTATGGAATATTTTATTTTTTTCATACTATTTAAAATAACGGCGCATTAAAATATAATTTATAGTAATCTTTTTATGCAATATAGAAAAATTTATGTATTTTTTAAATATTTTTCAGAGTAATTAAGTTTATACGGTAGAATAGAATTTTTTTAAAGATTTCAGTTTAAATTGAAGCATTCAATCAATAATATTAGGGACAGATAAGAAAAGTAAAAACACTAAGACTTCCAGATAATAGAAGTCTTTAATTGAATCTTTGAGTTCAAAAGTTGATGAATGAAGACCAAATGAACAACTTTGCATTTTTTATTTAGTGTAGGAATTTTAAACAAATTAATCCGATCTGTTTTTAGACGATCCAGCTAATTTCCTTGAACAACGCCTTAAAACATTATAAATTGCGCAGCTTTTAAAAATAATAAATTCAAGTAACTTATCTAGGTTGATCCTTAAGTCGATAACAGATTATATACGTTTCATATAATTAGCCGAAAATTTGTACATAAAAATGCGAAGATTGAGGCCTCTAGAAATTATTATAGCATAACATTTTTCTAGGTTATCTGAAATTCACGTCCGTAAAAGACGTTTAAATATAATATTCATTTTTTTTCAATACTATAAAAATTGTATTGAAAAAAAATGAATATTATATTATATAATAATCTGCATAGATCAGCATTTTAGATTACTTAATTAGCTTTACAATTCCATCAATTGCAAGAATAAAAAGTAAGGGAATAAGATCGTTACCCTGAGGTATACCAGATAGATCTTTAATGCCTCTTCATGTAGACGTATGAAAACAAATGTAGTAAGTACAATCTGTTATAGAATCCAAACCAATCAAGAAGTATTAGAGGAAAGTCTAATTTCTTATTTTAAAAATTTGCTATTGGTGATTAGTTATTTTACTTTTTGATCCTTTTTTAAAAATGGCGATTGAAAAGAACTTTTTCCATTAGTTAGGAATTATACCATTTTGAATTTATTTATTTAAACAAATTCTAAATGAGTGCATAGTGCTGTAGAATATGATTTAATAAAAAATAGAAAAATACCATCTGGACTATTAGAAATGTCAAATTAGAAATCATTTTTCTAATTACTATCCTGAGCAATCTTTACATATCTTTAGTACTTCAAATAATTTCAAATAAATTCATAACAGACACAAATATTTGTATAGAATTTAAAAACATGTTGATTAACGTTAATAGCACAACTATCCAGATTTAGTTGACGTTAAATTATTTTTTTTAATGCAAGCAATTATCGTAAGCTTCTAGGGAAGATAGGCTAAAAATAGTAAAGGCACACTCCAGAGAGGCTTCACAATAAGAAAATTTGCAAAAAATCAAACCTTCAACATGCCGCAGTCTAAAAATTTTTTTTTTGAATATGAAAAACAGCTTTAAAGTTACATAAAATAAAACTTGAAAGAATATGTATCTCAGGAAAATTAATTAGATAGGTAATACCAGGTGTATTAGATTAAATCCCCTGTTTTTTAGTCAAAAAAACACATGTTTTTTCATAGAAAGCAAAAAGAAAAAAGAAACTATCGAAAAATGTTGAATTCTCACAATTCTTTAATATCATAAACTTCATAGTTTATTTTTATTTATTTTTCTATTATATTAAAAATTTTATCTAAACGTTAATTTAATTAATTAAATTGTTTATTATATAAAAGGAATTTAATTAATTGTGTAAAAGATCTTAAATCTAATTATATACTCAGAAGAAGAAAAATACGAATTAATTACTATAGTTTTTCGTAAGATATATTTATTTAAAAAATGTATTTTAATACTAAATTTTATACATAATCAATATATTTTTAGTTTTTGTATCTGCTCAAGATATAAAAAAAACTTTTTGTGAGACCCGACCCTTTTGAGGATATTAATTGATGACTTCTTCACACATTTCGGGGTGTTATTTAGCCATTACTTAAAGGATGTTGGTTTTTACCAGGTGTATAAGCTTAAATCCGCGGTTTTTTAGTCAAAAAAACATGCCTTTTCATAGACAGCAAAAACAAATTTATTCAAAGTATATATTTTTTCAAAGAGAGCCCTCACTAGCTACACATTTTTCCCATCTCTCATTAAGCCATTTTCGGACGCCTTCTTAAGAATCGAAGTGCTGCTCAGCGAGCGCGTGACCCATCGACGAAAACAGGTGGTAGTCGGAAGGGCCCAGGTCTTGGGAATAAGCGGGGTAGGGTAGAACCTCCCAGTTGAGTGTCTTCAAGTAGTTTCGGACCATTTTTGACGTGTGCGATGGTGCGTTGTCGTGGAGGAAAATCACCTTGTCATGTCTTTGTTGATACTCCGTCCTTTTTTCAAGCAAAGTACGGTGCAATTTGATCAGTTGTTGGTGGTAGCGGTGGGCATTGACAATGTCACCAGCTTTCAACATCTCAAAGTAGACGATACCCTCCTGATCCCACCAAACGCACAGCATCGTCTTCCGTGCGAAGCAATATGGTCTTGGGGAAGATGTTGATGGTTGGTCGAGATCAACCCACGATTTCTTGCATTTAGTATTCTCAAAATATATCTACTTTTCATCGCCTGTCATAATCCGATGCAGGAACGGCTTTCTTTTTGGTCTGGCGAGCAAGATTTCGCATGTGTTTTGGTGTCGCTCCATCTGCCTATCGTTCAATTCATGCGGCACCCATTTTCCAATCTTTTCAATCTTCCCTATGGCACGCAGACACATGGAAATGGCTGGTTGAGTAACACCCAATTGCTCTGCGAGCATGTTTTACGACTGGGTATAGTTTTCGTCCAAAAGAGCCTGCAATTGATGGTCCTCAACCTTTCTAGGCCGATTTTCCCGCAAGTCAAAATTACCGTCTTTAAACTGACGAAAGCAATCTCGCCACGTTGTTTCCGATAAAGCACTGTTACCATAGGCCTCCATAAGCATTTGATACGATTCGGCAGCGGATTTCTTCAAATTGAAGCAGAAAAGCAGAGCTTCCCTCATATGCTCTTTTTCTGGCACAAAATTAGACATGATTACCAAGGGAAAAATATATTTTGTTGTACGAAATTGCTGACAATGTGCACTGATTAATGTTGACAGATGTCAAACTCATAAAAAAAAGTATGGCGTCCCATGGTAGCTTAATACGCTCACTCACGCCATCTATGACCAAACAGCTGATTTAAACTTATACGCCTAGTATGTGTTATTCAAAAAGAGGTGTCCGAGAGATACAAGACTATAGCTTCAAAAGAGTTAAATCATTCTTCTATTTGGGGAGAAGAATCACAGATCATAAAAACAAAGAAATAACTCCACAATTTTAGTCAATCTTTATTATTTTTCTCAAAAATTCTGACCACAAAAGCTTTGTTACCCTTATATAGGGAATTTGTTTTACCAATCTTTATGTATTCTTGGAAAACTTGGATCCTCAGTAAAAACTGTTGCGATCTCTTAGTCTCGTTCGAGGGGAGAATACTAGTTCAGTCTGCCTTATGTTGATATCTTGAAGTTCAACTCGGTCGCCCGGATGTTTCTAAAATAACGCTCGACAGGCTGTGGTGGACTGTCCGGAACTGGATCTTTATCCAGTTCTCAGAAGTAGGCCGAGGTGGGCTAGACACTTTATCCATTTGAATAAGGAACATTCTGCCCAGAAAATTTACAGTGGCGTTATTTATGATCCTAGAAAATGGCTCAGGCCCATGGAGCCTACTAGGATTGCCGAACTAGACAACTTCGTTTCGATACTAAGTCGTCTGGTGCTTTTTGACGCATTAGGCCTAGACTGGATTGCCGGTTATCGCACCGTTGACGATGATGATTACCACAACTATTGTGCCAATTATAAGTATCCAATTATTATAATTTTGCTACTTCAAATATTTTCAAATATTGAGTAGTATTTAATTTCAATAGTATATCTATTAGAATAGAAATATTTATTAGTAAGAAAATTAACTATTTCCGTTTGCTAATGAAAACTCACTCGTTATCGTCTTATCAATTTCAATCATTGATATTTCCGCACTACAATAATATCGAAACAGAATTGAATATTTTTTTATATGATAAGAACGTCAACGTATGTGTTCGAAATAGTAGATATTATGGTTAACATACGTAATAATTGTCGTTAATTTAAGTACACACTATAAGTAGACGAATGTTTATATTTAGTGATGTGGGAAAGTATATGATTCTAGGCAACATTTGCATAATTAATCAGAACACGTTGTTCACGTCCACATGTCGCCAACTATAGTTGTTTATAGTGGCATGCGACTGATCATTTCGAATCAAGTCATTCGCACTGTGGTTGAAGCTACTTTTGAAGTAAACTCAAACGATGGGATCGTGGGCTCCAGAAATAGAAAATTTTTGCGAAAACAATTACAAGACGTGGATAAGATCTTCCTATGAATTAATTTAAAAGACTGATGTCTCTGTGAGTACAGGTGTAGAAAGGAAAATGCTGCGCAATTCAAGTGCGTGATACCAAGGAATCAGATTCAGACACTGAAGGGTCTATACTTGTCTAGTGGCGACCAGTCGTCAACGGTCAGCGTACTACTAGTGAATTCCATAAAATGAACTGAAGCATTCAATGGCAATCGCTAAGGATAGATGATGATGCATTTATTTGTTGAGAATTCAGGGCACGCAAAAAGATGGTCAAGTCACTATTTGCTGTTCAGTTATGATCTTACGCGGGCTTGGCACGAGATATGACGGATTGTTTCGTAGAGGAAGTTTGGATATTTTTTCTTCTATTATTTTTTTATCTCTCGCAGTCTGGTTCTTGTAGTCTTGAATTTTTCATTGTGACAAAAGTTCCTACTCGAATGGATATAGAATTTTTATTTTTTAGTTACCACTATAAACGCTATAGTATGTCATGGAGAACTGGCAGGTTCTAGTTACAAGGGGTAGTGATCATTATTTGATAAATTCAACCCCTTTCCGCCAAAAGCCTGTATTTCAAAACTATTTCTATTCAACAACATTCAGGCTACAGAATATTCTGACAAACTCACTTTTGGCGGGAATTATTCTAACACGTGTCTTGTACAAGCGGATTTGTACAATTTCTATTTACTCATGACCAGGTGGTTGGTTGTTCGACCTGTTGATCATATTACTACAAATATTTCATGTTTGTTCAGTTGCTACTCACAAATGGGGGACTTTTAATAATGTATAGTACGTATTTTAATTGTATAATAGTTTACGTTGTTATTTAATCATAGTATTTTTTATAAGATTTAGAAGATTGCATATGTATTTCAAAAAAAATAATTGTTACACTTTCATTTTATGTATTTTGTATTTTTTTTTTAATATGCACAAAATTATGATATTTTTATATAATAATTTTCATAGTAACTAATCTTTTCTTAGAGTTATTTTTTAACGGTATTTAAGTAAAAAAGATAGATTCTCAATGTTGCTGTTAGAATTTATTTAACCAAAAAAAAATCCCTAACAAAAAACATAAAATATATTTATTTATGATTTGGCGACACCCGCCGACTCGTTAGCATGCTGGACTACCATCCAAGGATTCGTGGGTTAGAATACCACTGCGGCCTAATCCTATGCAAATTAATTCTCCGCTGTACTTTCTTTACGACCTTCATTCTCTTATCCCTTATCCTACCCTTCGGACCCTCAAAAAGTTTGCGATAGTGGTGGCCCCTTAGCAACATACACAAGGTCTGTTCAAAAAGTATCGCGAATTTTGAATTTTCGCGGGTTACGTATATTCGATTTTCTATTTTTTGTGGCGTATTATTGGTACTCATATCTCTCACTAATGCCGATAAGTTCGGCCATTTTGAATGTTCAGTCAATTTTTGACAGCTGATTTGCTTGCACGTGTTTTGGCTCGTCTTCAATTTTTCCCCATTTTCGACCAAAAATACATCGCATTAACATTGCTAAGGAGCTGTTGGACTCTGTCCGCGACGACCCAAATTTGATCCAGAGGGTCATAACTGGTGACGAATTATGGGTTTATGGTTAAGACGTGGAAACCAAAGCTCGATCATCCCAATGGAAGCTGCCACACGAGCCAAGACCGAAAAAGGGCGCCAAGTTCGGTCGAATGTGAAAGTTTTGCTTACAGTTTTCTTCGATTCTCAGGGCGTAGTGTATCATGAGTTCTTGCCACAGGGTTAGACCGATCAATAAGGAATATTATCTGCAAGTTGCGTGAAGCAATCTACCAGAAACGCCTGAATTTGTGGAAGAACAAATATTGGCTTTTGCCATTTTTGGCAAAAAATAACACATTAATAATGCCGAAGATACTATATTCCCCAGATCTATCCCCCTGTGACTTTTTCTTGTTCCCGAAACAGATTCTTTGATCCATTTTTTGGAATGGGCAAAAATTGAAGACGAGCCAAAACACGTGCAAGCAAAGCAACTGTCATTCAAAATTAACTGAACATTCGAAATGGATGAACTTGTCGTCATAAGTGCGAGACATGAGTATCAACATAACGCCACAAAAAATCGAAAATCGAATATACGTAACCCGCGAAAATTCAAAATTCGCGATACTTTTTGAACAGATCTCGTACATACATACATTTAGCGGCACCCGAAATCTATGCGTCTAGTATACAGCAGTCCGGAGGTCGAATACTAAAGATATCCAGGATACCTTTTAGCTATCATTAAGTACAAATGTTGTAAAAATGACTTTAAACAAATATTTTTTGACAAAATTATTAATTTTTTTGTTAGAGAAAATGAGCCCACAACTTAAGACTGATCAAAATATCTTATTGTATTAAATAGGCGAAAAAGTTCATGGCATTTTACGACAGATGGAGTTAAATAATCATCATCAGTTAACCGTTTATTACTATTTGCGAAAGGCTCTATTCAAAAATAACGCAATATTTGGGAGCCTAAAAATCTGCGATACGCTGCTAAAGCGCAATTAAATCGTGCTATTCCTGAAGCGATCTATAACTGGCGATAAAAAATGTGTAAAATACGAGAATGTTGTTCGAAAGAGATCATGGAAAAAGAGAGATGAACGATCATAAACAATTTCAAATGCAGAATGGATGGGCAACAAGATTATGGTGTGTGTACAGTGGGGCTGGAAGGGAATCGTTCATTATGAACTTCTACTATTCGTTCAAACTGTTAGGTTGGTACTCTACTGTAAATGAACATAATTGATCAATATGAAGGTTATCGTGTTCCACCACTATAAAACTCGACCACACACATTTTGATGAATCGCAAAAAATTAAATAAGCTGGTCTACAGAAGTTCTATACCGATGGTAATTTAATGAAATTAGACTACAGAAGTTCTATACCGATGAGGTAGATAATAGCTCTTCCCGAAATAAATTGATTTTACGAGTAACACTCCGATTTAAGCGTCTCTATTTTACTTAAAAAAGTCATAAATTTTTTCGACTAACAAATATTAGGTAATATGCTATTGAGGGTTTTATTAGACAGAATGAATATAAACCAAAAGGTACACTTTATTTAGTATAAAATACATATCATCTATAGAAAAGTTGCCTTTTCTTAGAATGAAAAGTTATTGTTTATAAAAATATTATGCCAAATATATGACTTATATTACAATAAATTATATGGTTTAAAAAAAAATTTGATAAAGTTTGAATAACGTAAATATCGTTGTTGTCCAAATTAAAATAATAAATTTTTGATCATTTATAAATTTACTCTTTACCGATATTATAAATTTAAAAGTAAACCATCTAAAATAAATATGAGTCACGATCACAAACTCATCGTTTATTTTTCAGATTACCATGACCATGTAATATTGTCTTTTAGACAAAATAAAAATTTATTTTTGTAAAGTATGCGCAAGGTGCTTTTATTCACAATTGGCTTCGTTATTGTTTGAGGTTAAGAGAAAAAATAAGAAACAAATAATAAAACGCCAAAAGTTCGCAGCAAAGTTCAGTTACTACTTCGTAACATGAAACTACAGAATTCAGACCTGAAGCCTTGCGCAAGACAATAAGCCACAAAAACTCAGGTTACAAATTTTTGTTCTGCTTTCCTTTTTTTGTATGAGTGATCGCGTGTGCTGTAAAATATATTATTAAGAAAAATAAATATAAAAAAAAAACGATTTTTAAGATAATCAAGAATAGTTTAGATTGGATTAATGGAAAAATTATGTACAATATATACCTTAAAAATTAGGGCCCGTCATCTTGAAGGAATATACGAATGGAAGGAGATGTGGAAACCACGTGCACTCTACATAAAACCTTACATTTCCAACATGATATGGTACTACTTCGTTGGTATGTTTACAGCCCAAAGAAAAACAACTAAAAATTTATCCGAAAGGGGTGCGTTACCAAAAAGAAACCACGTTATTCTGAGCAATAACGTGATGGTATTTTATCCGTGACTGCTACCATACCACACATAAGAAGAGGTAATATGCGGAAACAGTGGATTTTGTTTTACTTCCGGACGAGTTTTCCGCTGGTACTTACGCCTTTTTTAGATGCACTTATTACTGCTATATTATCAAAAAGGATTTGTGAATTCAAGTGAAAGCACGTACAGATTTCCACAATATATTTTGTTCTTTTAGATTTTATTTTTAATGCATTCTATCCAATAACTGAAATGAATATTTTTTTTTTGTTAACTTTTACCAATTCTTATATGAGTTGACTATCGAAAAGAGCAAAAAGTTTGATTGATCGTTAAGGGAATTTCTTTTATTTCATATTTGACAATACGCATAAGTCCTTGTATAGGGAGCATTTCCAAACGATAACAATTATTGGATTGGATGACAATCTTTTGTATATTGTCGATGGAACATCCTCTATACGCACATACGTGTATGATGAGCACTTTAGGGATGAATTGTATAAAAAGTAGAATAATCGTTATTCACTTACATCTTTTTTTTTCTGTTTAGATTAATGAGGTACAGGGGGAAACCTTCAAAAGGTACTCGCCTGGAAGTTTTTCCTGCCAGGCGAGTTATGCGGGATTTTTACCTCGCTAAAACCTAACCTGCACCTCTGATCTTGCTCCCGAAACGATGGTTCCCTGGCGGCACTCTTTGTAAATACTACTTCGCCGGGGCGTTCTTGTTTGATGCTACTGCTGTCCCGATGTTATGACGCCTCGCGGCCTATTATTCGTACGTTCTCTGGAGATCCTTGATAATGGGTTCCACGTACTCTGCAATTCTGTTCCAAGCCGATTGGCTCTTCAGCATGCACTCTACTATATTTTCTGGACTGATGGAACGGTCCAGATTTCTCTCCAGCTCACCCGCGTCTCCTCGTAGAGGGGGCACTGGAAGAACACGTGTTCTGCGTCTTCGATCACATCGCGGCAATGATGACAGTTTGGGGAGTCAGTTCTCTTGAATCTGTGCAAGTATGCCCGAAAGCGTCCATGCCCAGTCAAGAGTTGGGTGATGTAATACCCGACTTCCCCGTGCAGGCGAGTGACCCATTTGGTAACATGTGGGATCAGCCGATGAGTCCACCGACCCTTCGTCGAGTTGTCCCATCTCTCTTGCCAGAGGCGAAGACTCTCGGGTCTCTCCTCTTCACAGAGGACCTTTCGCCGCTCTTCCTTCTTCCTACGATGTTGGCGTTCCCGCTCTCCTGCCAGGATGCCGATGCGTGGGCATGATGCCACGATGTTGACCGCATCGTGTGATACCGTTCGGTATGCTGACGCCACTCTGATCGCTGAGAGCCGCTGGACTGATGTCATTGTCTTGCGGTATGTTGTTAGCTCTAGCGATTTCGCCCACACTGGTGCTCCGTATAGCAGGACGGAAGTAACCACAGTTGCCAGTAGTCGCCTTCGGATTTGCCTGGGGCCTCCGATATTGGGCATTATCCGCGAAAGTGCGCCCTGTACTGCTGATGCCTTCCTGCTGACGCTGGAGATGTGCTCCTTGTAGTTTAGTCTGGCATCCAAGACCACTCCTAGATACCGGATGTAGGGTAGCGACCGGATGTCGTGATCGCCTACTCTTATGGTGATGGTCTCCATTTTCTTCCGGCTACTCACAAGGAGTGCCTCGGTCTTATGTTCCGCCAAAGACAGGTCTGCCGATGTCATCCACTGTCTTATGCTCCGGATGGTGGTGGAGAATGCGGCTTCCAGTTCCTCTAGGTGTTTGGCTACCAGGACAACCGCTACGTCGTCCGCGAAAGCCACGAGCGTTGTGTTCGGCGGTAATTGCAGATGGAGTAGGCCGTCGTACATGACGTTCCACAAGAGTGGCCCCAGTACAGAGCCGTGAGGTACCCCTCCCGTGACCCCATACTCTGCTGGTCCATCCTCGGTCTCGTATTGCAGTAGTCGATCACTGAAGTATGATCTGACCATCCTCCGTAGGTAGTAGGGCACGCCCATGTTCTCAAGGGCCTCCAAGATTCGATCCCAGCGAGCCGAGTTAAACGCGTTCTTGTTGTCCAGGGTGACAATGAGGCAATACTTTTTAGAACCGCCTTTCCATCTCTTTCCTGAGATGGCTTCCTTTGCAATGTTCGTGACGATGGTCGATCTCCCCTTCCTGAATCCGAATTGAAATTCGGAAAGTTGAGGATCGATGTATTGCTCCAATCTGTCGGCCACTATCCGCTCCAAGTTCTTCCCGCCCGAATCCAGCATGCAAAGTGGACGATAGGAAGCTGGCTCGTCCAGTGGTTTCTTCCCTTTTGGGATAAGAACCAATCTTTGTTGCTTCCATCGGGTCGGAAATACGCCTTGTCGCAGGCATGCGTCGTACATGCTTATGAACAAGTCTGACCTAGCGGCAATTGCTCTCTTCAGTGCGATGTTGGGTATGCCGCTCGGTCCTGGTGCCTTGCCATTCTGCAATCTAGTGCAGGCCCTCGTGAGCTCTTCCATGGGTATGCCGCTCGGTCCAGGTGCCTTGCCATTCTGCAATCTACTGCAGGCCCTCGTGAGCTCTTCCACTTCCGCGCAGAGTTCCCTCCAACATTCTCGTTTGCTGGAGTTGATGGCGTTTCTGAGAAAACGCCTTTTCTCTTCGTAGATACATCTGAGTTCCTCTGTCGAGGCCCTGTCTTGCCTACGAGCACGCTGGTGTTGCCTTCTTGCCTTCAAGCATGCTCGCCGGTGTAGGGCGATATGTTCACTTACATCTGTGTACGAGTATTTGTACTAGAAGGATCTGAAATTTTTTAATGAAAAATCCCTTTTAACTTTTATGGTTGGGTATCGTTTTTAAGAAATATAACATTGGGAATGTTTGAAATATTTTCTTACTACTTAGATCAACATCTACTTTTAATTTATTCCAAATCAAATATTTTATATGTTTAATAAGTAAATAAAGAAATTTTGTTTCCATACTATTTAAGTATTCAAATGAGTGAAAGTAGAAAAAAAATGTTTTTTTGGACAAAACCTCCATGACTAAAAAGCCTTGTACTAAATTCCAGATCTTCTCGTGATTTTGAAATTTTGAACAATAATCAAGATTTTACTTTAATAGCTCTAAGATTATACTTTTTATCTAATAATCATAAAGAAAAAAATATCCGTTAAAAATTTTTTACAATGTCAAATTTTTTTTTTTTTGCTAAAAGAGTAAAAGTGAATGTTTGAAATATTTTATTACTTATTGTTTTTGCTATAAAATTGTGAAGAAAAATTATAATTTATATTCATTTATTGTTGATTATTTTATTAAGAATTTTGCAAATTTCTTATAACAATAACTAATAAAACAATTTTTATCAAATATGAAATCGTATAAAAGGGAAATTTGTATAAAATTCTAGTTAGTTAATTATGTTATAATATGTTTGAATGTATAATCAAACTTGCACTTTTGCTCTGACGTTATTGAAAAAAAAATACGATATATTATTAGTTCATTTTAATCATTATTATGTAATTACATAACGAAAGTTGAACGATTGTAATAAATCTTGGGGCTACTGTAACTGTAGTCTTCGTGGAGTATTTGTTTCGAAGGGTAATAGGGAAAAGTCCAATTCTGAGTGGATTATAAATATTGCGATAAACAAGCGTGAAATTTTTGGTAACGTGAAAAACACCAGTCGTGAATAAAGAAAACAATAAGATCATGATCTTAGTTTTTTATTCATAAATGGTAAAATCTTTCAATAAAGAATGACGGAATTTTCATACAAAATGTGTGCTTCATTGAAAATTTAAAAAAGTTCTAATTGGTGGAGCCTGTATAAGTAGTTGTCGATAACGTCTGTTAGTTTTGATCCTTTTTAGTCTAGTTATAGATAAATATCTTTAATAGGTCCTAAGTAACATAATTTTTTATATTTCGGAATCATATTGCCAGTAAGGTATAAAGAGTAATTTTCGGCAAAGAGTAAAAGTAATGTAAGTGCTTTTCTGTTCATTTACATTCAATCTCAACCTTCTGAAATAGGCTTGGAGGTCATAAATATGGGATTGTAAATTATTAAAACCTATGTGAGGATTTGTTTGGGTAGTAAGTAGGCTCATATAATTTACTTAAATGTTAGAAGGAGAATTACGGATGTATAATTATAAATATTATATGAAATAGGAACAAGAAATGACGTTAAGAGAGATATGAGTTTTTATAAGATAGTATACTATATAAAAGAAAGAAAGCTCTTAAATAAAGGGTTTTCGAATAAGAGTGATATGATTTATTTTTTTAAAAAAACACACTAATTGTTAAGAAAATTCAAATGTTTTTTATTTAATGTGAAGTACAATCGATACAATTAAGTTCTAATTAAAACGTCATTCAAATGGCTTTCACGACTTCTTTTCAGCACTTTTTCCACTAAATCAAGTCGTATGTCATGAATAGCACGTTTAATATTGACTTCTAAAGCTTGAAGAGAGTCTGGTTTATTGCTAAAGAACAATGACTTCAAATAACCACACAATAAATAGTCTAATGGTGTTAACTCACAACTTCTTGGAGGCCATTCAATGTCACAATTTCTTGAAATTATTGAATCTCCAAACTGTTCTTGCAATAATTCGATTGTTGCACGTGCTGTGTGGCACGCAGCCCCATCTGGTTGGAACCAGATGTTGTCAAGATCAACTTCTACCAATTTCGGCTATAAAAAGTTGGTTATGATCGATCTATATTGCTCTCCATTGACAGTAACGGTCATCTATACCGATGATTCCACCAGACCAAAAACCAAACCAAACTATCAATTTAGGTGAATGTAATGGGTTTTCATGAATAATTTGTGGATTTTCTTCGCACCAGAATCGACAGTTTTTTTTATTTACCGCACCACTCAGATGAAAGTGAGCCTCATCGGAGATGATTTTCTTAAAAAAATCGTTATCGTTTTCAAGTTGTTACAAGACAAAATCAGCAAATTCATGATGTTTACGGTGGTCCAATGGCTTCAGTTCTTGAGAGATAACAATTTTATATGGATGCAAGCCCAAATCCTTTCTCAAAATCCGGCAGGTTGTGGTTTGAGACAGTCCCAATTCTTGAGAACGTCTTGGAATCGACAAATTTCGGTCTTCAGCAACACTTGCCTGAACGGCAGCAATATTTTCATTACTTCGAGCGATTCTTTGTCTTATTGGCACTTGAACATTATGTAAAGAAAATGTACGCTCGAAATTTTTAACAATTCAACGAATAGCGAGCACAGTTTGACGATTATAACGACCATAAAATGGCAAAAGCGCACGAAAAGTTGAAATTAGACAACGAATATTTTGATAATAAAATTGAATAATTTGTAAACGTTGTTCTTGCGTATATCTCTCTACGATAAAATTGTAAGCATAACTGAATACAATAAAAAATAAATGACAGATTATGACATATTAAAAATGGCCGAAACGTCACTTAGAAATCATATCACTCTTATTGAAAAACCCTATATTTAGATCAGGATGACATATACGATTAGAAAGGAAGCTCTTAAGAGGATCTCAGGATGCCATATATGATTAAAAGCATGTTAAATAACTAAGAATGCTCCTGGACAATACTATTTCCTCTTAAGAACGGACGCTATCTAATCAACAATATGACATTTTCATTATCTAAGGATGGAAAAAGTTTTTCAAAGTTTTTCAAAAAATTTACATAGTATTTACTAGGTGTATAAGCTTAAATCCGCTTTTTATTTCATAGAAATAGAAAGCAAAAAAAATTTATTTGCATAGAAAGCAAAAAAAATTTATTCAAAGTACTTGCCCTTGCTAGCTACACATTTTTCCCATCTCTCGAACAATTTGTGGATACAACGCCAAAAAAATTCCTTCTCTTTCGAGGTAAACCACTCATCAAGCCATTTTCGGACGTCTTCGTAAGAATCGAAGTGCTGCTCAGCGAGCGCGTGGCCCCTTCGACGAAAACAGGTGGTAGTCGGCAGGGGTCAGGTCTTGGGAATAAGAGGGGTGGGGTAGCACCTTCCAATTGAGTATCTCCAAGTAGTTTTGGATCATTTTTGACGTGTGCGATACCCTGCTAATCCCACCAAACGCACAGCATCGTCTTCCGTCCGAAGCGATTTGGTCTTGGGGAAGATGTTGATGGTTGACCGGGATCAACCCACGATTTCTTGCGTTTAGGATTCTCGAAATATATCCACTTTTCATCGCCTGTCATAATCCGATGCAGTCTTTTTTGTCTAGCGAGCAAGATTTCGCATGTGTTTTGGCGTCGCTCCATCTGCCTATCGTTCAATTCATGCGGCACCCATTTTCCGATCTTTTCAATCTTACCTATGGCAATCAGACTCATAGAAATGGTTGGTTGAGTAACATCCAATTGCTCCGCGAGCATTTTTTGCAATTGGGTATCGTTTTCGTCCAAAAGAGCCTGCAATTGATTGTCATCAACCTTCCTAGGCCGATTTTGACGCTTCTTGTCCCACAAGTCATAATTGCCGTCTTTGAACAGACGAAACCAATCTCGGCACGTTGTTTACGATAAAGCACTGTCACCATAGGCCTTCATAAGCATTCGATGCGATTCTGCAGCCGATTTCTTCAAATTGAAGCAGAAAAGCAGAGCTTCTCGTATATGCTCTTTTTCTGACACAAAACTAGACATGATTACCAAAGGAAAAATGTATGTTGTTGTACGAAATTGCTGACAATGTGCACTGATTAATATTGACAGATGTAAAACTCATAAAAAAAGTATTTCGCGCCCATGGTAGCTAAATACGCTCACTCACGCCATCTATGACCAAACAGCGGATTTAAGGTTATACACCTGGTATAGGAGGTTAATAGGTTTATAGGAAAGTAAAGTTCATTTGTTTATTTAATTAAAAGATCATTTTAATAACTGATTAAGAGAAAAAAGATTATATGCAAGATACCATAGAAAATGTATTTAAGAAGAACTAAATTATTTGGAAATGCTGTTTTTCTGCAGTTTCCTTTTCAGTAAATGTTCAATAATCATAAGTAATTTTAAAAATCATGTAATAATGGTTAGGACTAATTCAGTTCACAATTTTGCAGTTTACTTTCAGTAATACTACGTTAATAGTCCCAAAAGTACAGCTACATAAATTTAAGGTCTGAATTCTTAAAGTCTTAACTCTTATTCATGGTTAAAATTATTTTTCGGTTGGTTGGAAAGGGCCTAAAATAATTGCATTGGGAATGTTTGAACCGCAAAGTATTTGTTGTATTTTTTTGATTAACATTTAAAGTGAAAAAACTCCAATTGATACAGTTTTTTTTACTTGATCGTAAATTTTATATTTTATTCGATTTTGTAGATGAAGATTACACCAGGAAAATTTATTGCTTTCGTTTCAATTATTAAAAGCAGTTTTGTTCTGTAGAATATTCATTGTAAATGAACAATTTATGATAAGATTGGTGGTGGGTATTTTTTTTTGTACTATTTCCCTTGATCTACCTTATCTCATGTGTGCTTCTAAATTAGAGTCTCTGTGAAAAGTTATTGTTGCATTCAATTCAGGAGTTTAAAGAAAATATACAAAAAAAATTTTGGACCTTCATATGTTCTATTTATATCAGGTTTTTTTTCTAATTCAATTATATGGGTCAACTTATAAATATCATTTAGAAGTACGTATTAAGTTAGTGAACTGAAAAGTTAATAAATTAAATTTGAACTTTTCTACAAAATAATTGATTTATGATTGTAAGAATGAATATTACGGTTCTAATAAAATAATTTTATTACCATAAATTATAAAAATATTAATGAATTTTATTTTTTATAAATTACTTTTACTAAAATTAATGCTTTTTTTCATAAGAATATATTGTATATATTTGTGACTAAAAATACATAAAAACAGTTGGTTTTCATGTCATATTTTTATAATGCTAAGACTAAATTAAGGTATTTTAAAAGAATTTCTAATGTGGTATTTAGGATATAATTTTCTGTCACTTCTTTATTGTTTCAATACTATTTTTTTAAAGTAAATTCTAAATACTTTTGGAATATCAATTCTAAATAGTGTGAAAGAAAATATACGAAGTTTCTATCATTTTGACTTATCAATGTTGTCGCCTTCAAAGGGGATCAAGAAAAAGCTACATGGACTGCGATTAGATGGAAAAGGGGGATGGAGACACGCATAAGTCCGTTTTTCAACAAAAAATCGGTAAATTTGATAGTCATATGATAGGAGGCATTGTCATGGTAGAGAATTCAAGTATCTGCAATAGCCGATCTGTCGCGAAGAACCTTTTTTTTGGAGGGTTCTTGGTGTCAGATAGGATATGGGCATTCTCGGCCCTCCAAACATTCTTTACGCACCAAAAAGTTTCTGCACTTAATAGTGAATGTTTTTACCATAGACAATTTTTCGTAAGTCAAACTCGCATATTTACCAAGCTTAACACAAAATTTAAGGCCACATGGTTGCTCCAAATTTCGATGTTCTATTTTCCGTAATACACTATAAGAATCACGAGGTTGATAATTGTACTCCACTTTTAGTAAGGTCTTGTAGAGGCCGAGTTAGCATTGTTGCCAGATCGCTCTCGTTAGTGCAACTATCATTACTTTTTTGTCACTCAGACAATGAGTGAAAAGTGGAATATCTAATAAAATATAAATGTTGTTAATTTTGAACTGATATATTTATATTTTCTAGTTACACATTTAAAAAAAAATCTTAAGTTGTTTTTTTGTTTGTTTCTAAATGCCAATAATGACACATGGAGTAAAATTTTTTATATCATGATATTAGTCTTAGAATCATTTGAAAATTTTGTATCTTTAAATTCTTGAGTGACACCACATCCATAATATGAATTTTATCTAGTCTATGTTATGAATTTCGGAAAAAATCTGTCCTTGAGGAAAAAAAATCTTTTTTTGAAATCAGCGATGAATATTGAATTATCTACTTTTGCCATTGCTTTATTAAAGTGTCATTAATTTATTAAGATAGCTGCATCGTTTACAATTACCATTTAAGAAGCATTAAATAAAATGTACTATCAAGAGTAAAAAATAGTAAAAGTTGACCAATTTATCAAGTATTTAAGGTGATGAAATATATTTGTACTTTTTCTCCAACCATAAGGATCCACTAATATCTATCTCATTGCAATAATTCTGAATATCAAAACTATCTAATATTTTCTTATATGATTATCCCGACAATAAATGAAAAATTAATCAAAACCAATTTTATTTTCGGAATAAAAAAGTTGCCCACCCAGTCTTTGAATAAGTGTAAATATTTGTACAGTCAATTACTAAAATAGCGCTGTGTTCACCTGGAAAGGGTAATCGGACATTTATTACAATCTGTGACGATGTTCATAAGGATAACTTTACATTTCAGAAGTACACATGTATCAGTTATATATGGCACCACCCATTTAAAAAACGTTTACTTATTATAGTTCTATACACTGAAATCATATTTACTTTCATAGCATATTTTTAATATTGAATCTTAACTTTAATGCACTTGTTCCATAGTAACTCCGGAGCATGGTTTAGATTTAAAACAGGTTAAGGTACCGGCGTCATGTCTTCGAATACATTGTCGAAATACCTTTGTCCGAGTGTTCATACAATAGTTGGAGTGGCACATTATGGAGACTTCCTGTTTCATAGCTGGCGACATTTTTTTCTACCCGTAAATCCATGGCACATTGCACTTCAAAGTACCAGAACCTGGACAAGAACTTAAACCACGTAAATACGTGAAACTGGGAAAATAACTAAAAAAACAACGCTGAAAGTACACTTGCAGGACTTTACTTTGAAAATCAAATCCCCCTTTCTTCACTTTACAATTTTGCCTCCAAAATAAACCAACTGGATCAGCAGTTGTAGTTGATTCGTTTATGTGAACTATACTATCTATATAAGTTAATAATGCGAATCTGAAGTGTTCCAATATTTATTAATAAAAATCACTTTACGTATAGTTGGATTGGTTTTTGTATTAGATATCCCAACTGTTCTTACAAATACTGAATCACATATTTATAATTCTAACCAAGCTAAATCACTTATATACTCGTACAGAAACGTTCAAATGTCAATCTTGAGATGCCAAATCGAATGAGGTCTAAAGATTCAAGAGTGATGCTTGTTGGACATGTTTTTATGCAATCGTAATGAACAAACAATGAATAATTCATCCCACAAGCTTTAACTCTATGTTTACCTGTTCAGCACGTTGTTGATATTGTCTGCACTTATTTTTATAGTATGTGTTTATAAAGATTTCTTAAAGTCACAAATATTAAAATTTTTGAATGAAATCCAAAGAAATATTTACTAAATCAAATGTATATTTTTATTTTTATTATTTATTAGTTTTAAAACAGAAAATGTGAATTTTCTTTTATAAATAAATTATAATTTACTACCATTTATAGAACAATGTTTTTGGAAAATTCAATTTTAGATAAGTACATATAATGGTACTACGAGGGTTGTTCAATAAGTCCTTAGAAAAAGATGGAAAAAAACTGTTTTTTTAAAAAAAAATGTTTAATTTGTCAACATAATCTCCTTTTAGCTCTATACACTTTCCAACCGTTTTTCCAAAATTTTTATCCCGTCCAAAAAATAGGATTTCGGAAGTTCTGCAAAATACTCATTCGTTTGAGCAATGACGTCCTCGTTGGAAGTGAACCGTCGTCCGCCAAGCCATTTCTTCAGATTGGGGAAAAGAAAATAGTCACTCGGGGCCAAATCTGGTGAATTAGCGAGATACTGCAGCAATTCCATTCTCAATTCCACAATTTTGGCCATGGAAACAGCGCAGGTGTGCACACGCGCATTGTCCTGATGCAAGAGGATTTTTTTCTTCTTCAGATGGGGGCGTTTCTCTTTGATTTCCTCGCTCAACCGTTGCAATAACGACGCGTAATACGCTCCTATTATTGTTTTACCTTTTTCCAAGTAGTCGATAAAAATGATGCCCTGCGAATCCCAAAAGACCGTGGCCATCACCTTGCCGGCCGATGGCACAGTTTTTGCCTTCTTCGGAGCCCGTTCACCCTTGAAAATCCACTGTGATGACTTTCTCTTCGTTTCTGGAGTGTAGTAGTGTATCCAGGTTTCGTCCACAGTGACATATCGACAGGAATTCGGCAGGATTGCGATGAAAGAGTGCCAACATAGCCTCAGAGTCCACTACACGATTGCGCTTATTCTCCTCTGAGAGCAAACGCGGCACCCATCTTGCCGAAATTTTTTTCACAGACAATTTTTCATGCAAAATTGAAGCGACTGTACCTTGTGATATGCCCGTGGCCTCAACTAATTCGCCGATCGTTCAAAATCAGATCGTGGATTTTGTTGATGATTTCAGGAGTAGACACCTCAACTGGGCGTCCTAAACGAAACCGTCGCAAACACAGGTGCAGATGTGCCATGAACTGCATCCAACTCGGCTTTGATTTCTTTCGGGCTTAAGCCTTTCAAATGGAGATGTTTGATGACAGCCCTAAACTCGCTTTCTTCCATTGTTATGCACAAATAAATGTCGTTAACTTTAATCGACGATAGAAATTGACCTACGCTATGGATCGAGCTGAAATTTTCGAAGGACTTATTGAACGACCCTCGTAGATTATACAGTGTTGAAGTTAGAAATTATTATAAAAAGTTCATTTTTATCTTAAATCAAAAATTTTTCTCTATTGAAAATTTTAAATTATATTTTATTTATTTATAGGGTATTTCAATCCCATTTAATGAGTAGAAGCCTTTCTGCTTTTTAGTGATTATTAGTATAATTTTGGGAATTATAAAATCTTTAATTTATTCAACATTCGAAGAAGAATTTTATTTTTTTTGTTTTTTTTTTAGTTTAAAAATATTCAATTCCAAACTCAATTAAAAAAATAATTTTCATGTAATATTAATGAAATACTAGATAATTATAGTAATATTAAGTTTATTTATTATTCAATTGCAATGAGATTTTTGAAAAAAAAGGTGTAATTTGGCCAAAAAAATTTTTTTTTAAAACTTTTGGTATTAAAAGAAAATATTTTCTAACTCCCAATGTTTACCTAATAAATAATACATAAAATTATTACGAGGGTTATTCAACAAGTACTTAGCCTCAACGCCCGATAGAACTGCTGTCACAAAAGAATTTACCATCGTATAGTACATTTTTTCAGTAGCCTACTGTCAAAGTTTCAGTTGATTCCCTTCATTAGTTTTGTTTTGAGAGCCTTTGAAGGTGAGCGTGTCGGTCGGTTGCAACAAAAATGGAAAAATAACAATATCGTTCGGTGATTAGATTCTTGTTTTTGGAAGGGAAAACGCCCAGCGAAATCAAAGATCGCTTGGATGCTGTGTATGGTGACTATTCTCCTTCGATGGCGACCGTCAAGAATTGGTTCAACGAGTTTGTTCGTGGCCGCACGTCAGTTTTTGATGAGCCACGCCCAGGTGCCCCGAAAACGACTGCTACGGAGGAAAACGTTAAAAACTCCACGATCTCGTGTTGGCAGACCGTCGATTGAAGGTTCACGAGATAGCTGAGACTGTGGGCATCGCAGTAGGAACGGTGCATCATATTCTACATGAAGAACTGGGCATGAGAAAGCTGTCGGCGCGATGGGTGCCGCGTTTACTCACACCGGAAAACAAGCGCAACCGTTTCAGTGCAATCCAGCGGAGTTCTTGCGTCATTTCGTAACCGTCGATGAAACATGGATTCACTGGTTCACACCAGAGACCAAGGAACAGTCGAAACAGTGGACTTAACCCGGCGAACGTGCTCCGAAGAAGGCGAAGACTGTTCGATCGGCCGGAAAGGTGATGGCCACCGTTTTCTGGGATTCACAAGGTGTGATCCACATCGATTACCTCGAGAAGGGTAAAACAATCACGGGGCGCTACTATGCTGACTTATTGGGCCGATTTGACGTCGAATTGAAGAAAAAGCGGCCCCGATTTGCGAAGAAAAAAGTGCTGTTCCACCACGACAACGCGCCGGCTCACACCTCCGCCGTCGCCATGGCCAAATTGGTCGAATTGCGCTACGAATTGCTGCCCCATCCACCGTACTCTCCAGATTTGGCCCCCTGTGACTACTTTTTGTTTCCAAACCTGAAAAAATCACTCGCCGGGAATAGATTTGGGTCGAATGAGGAGGTTATCGTCGCCACGGAGGCCTATTTTGCTTCCCTCGAGAAAATGTATTTTTTGGACGGGTTAAAAAAGTAAGAGCATCGCTGGGTCAAGTGTACCGAGCTTGAAGGAGATTATGTGAAAAAATAAATTGCCACCTTTCCAAAATTTTCGTTTTTCTTTTGTAGGCTAGGTACTTGTTGAATGATCCTCGTAAGTTTATTTCTTAGCCATAGTACCTTTTAAAAAAAGTTAAATTTCAACTATAAATATTTTTATTTGGGAATACTTTTTTTTTGTTAAAATTTTATGTTACACAATCAAAATTTTTCTATTTCATGATTATTTAAACATAAAATATTATTTTATGTTTTGTATTGATCACGTTTGACAAATTATTGACAACATAACACGATCAGCTTGTATAGAATGTGAATGAGAAAATTGTGAACGAAGATAAATAATCAAAAGATTTAAGCGATGAACTCGAAATAAAGTAAATTGCTTTTGATCAGTTTTGAAGGAAATCGATTGGAAATTTTCCCAATAAATCTTTTACATATACGAGTATAGAAAAGAAGAGTAGTGAATACTACTAATGGTTATTGTTATGATGATTCTAAAGAAAAATTAAAATTGTAAAGATTTCTTCAATATTTTACGGTTTGTATGTAAACATATCGGAGAATGTTGACGGGAGAAATCGAAACTGACTTATTGTCACAAGCATAAGATACACTATACGAGAATATTGTAGCATATCGAAATAATGCCACACCTCCAATTTTCCTAAAGAACTTCTTGCATTTCATATTGTCCGCCGGTTCTTGATGGTACTAATTTTGTGTCATTTTATTGGAATTATTATTGTTATTCTTGATGATCACCTTTTCGAATGCGCAAACTGCCTCTAAGTTGTATGTATTTTAGGGCAGCTAACAAACCAAAATATGAATGGGAAAGCAAATACTAAAGAGTAAAAATAGCTGGTATAGTCAATCCAAACAAGGTAGCCCGAAAACATCACAGTGCTGTACATATTCGATCCAATTACCTTGTGGAGCTGATTAGATGGCCTGTTACTCGTAGGTATCTATTATTTACGAGTATAAGAATATCTCTAAAAAATTTGTACTTCAGTAGATTTTCATAAAATTTTATATTGTAATGGATTTTCTCACACTTAAAGACTGTATTGAATTTATATCTTTAACTCACAAATACGAAAAATTATGTTCTTTGACATCGATAATAATAAATTTAAAATGCCAGTTCTTAGAGTAATAATACAAAAAAAAATTATTCATCACACTTCTTAAAGTAATAATACATTGTTCGTGTCATATCTTGAGATTTCGTGAACACTACCCTACTTACATATTTTGAAGTCCTTTAATGGGCCACGCATATTTTGTCAAATAATATATTACATCACACTTGAAAATGAAATTTATTCTTGTATTGACAACCTTTTAGAGTGTTTCTTGTACTTACCTTTATAAATTTTGAACACTAAATTACTAAATGATTGAGTGACCCCAGGAAATTCTATTGTTCCGTATTGAAGGACATGTCAGCATTTTGTTGAAGAGAAAAAAATTAAATTGATGTCGTTAGATACGCCTCAACAAAAAATAGTTTATTTTCACTAAAATACATAAGATTTTAAGTTTTATTGATATAACATAAAGAGGGTTGGTATGTTTCTAATAAAACCAGGTGTTACTTACTTATACGTGAAAGTAGTTAAAATCATTGAATTCAATTTTTTTTTTCAATTTTCAACTTTTTAAATAATTTTCAGAAAAGTATATTTTCAAAGTTTTTGTAAAGTATAGAAAAATTTACATTTGAATTTTAAATTTAATTATTATTTTGATAGTTATTCAATGAGATAAGAATTAAAATTTAAAAAAAATATTGCCCAAAAATTATCTGTTTGACGGTGGTTGATAGTCACTATAATGCTATGTCGTGTTGCTTATCAACATGAATTTAAAATGGCATGTTTGCATTTTGAAGATATTAAATATATACTTTTACCTGTTAATTTTATTCTAAATGAACATGTAAATTTCTAAAGAGGAGAAGAGTTCAGTGACTTTTTTTTAAATTAAAAATAAAAGTTAAATAATTTTAAAAATTTTGTACTAGCATGGTTTGGAGCTAATTGGAAGAAGGGGTAAACAATTATTTTATTTTTGGTAAATACTCATAAAAGGGCAAAAGCGTAATGAGATTCTTAAATTTCATGCGAATATTTTTTTGAATAATTGGCAGTTGTGTACTCATGAAAATTTCACTGTAATAATTTATATATGGTAACATAGAATATTAGTTGAAAAAGAGCCACCGACTGCGACGAAATGATTATTGGGCAGTAGTATTTTTTTCCAATGTTATACGATTATATACTAGTACGTATATTGAATAAGTAAATTGAAATGATCATGTTATGGAGCACAGATGTACGAGAGAGAACTAACTGGTAGCCATGAATTGCATCCGAAATTTTCAAGAAAAACTCTGAATAAATTTTGATGAGTTTCTTTTGTTGGATCACGTTTCTTAAAAGGTAAAAAAAGTCAGTTTAAACGGACTTTTTAATATTCAGTTTATTCACAAGTAAACCGTTTTAAATTAAATTTTTTAGTTCAATTTACAATCATTTACCGTTTAATGACACTATTTCAATTCATTTTCCTTAATTTACAAAAGTAAATATTTTCATTGCAATTTTATTGAAGAAATTTCGAGAAAAAAAATGTCTCAATCACTGTTAACAATAAAAAATTATATGTTTTTAATGTAATTCTTTTTATAAAAAAAATATATTACCTTAAAATATATTAATATAACCTATCATTAATTAATGACTATAATTGGTAATTAGTCAATCGAAGAACTGTTTGTTATGGACTTTATAAGGGGTGGTAGAAAAAATGTAAGAATGACATCACTGAGATTAATATGGCAACACTGCAGACTTTTTATCTACAAAACTTTTCTTACTAAACGAACAGTACAAGTTTTTATGTCGGACAGTAACTGCGAGACCCTATTTAAGTTTGATAAGTGAAATTGTGTTTTTGTAGTGCGTTACAAAAAAAAAATGGAACAATAAAATTTGTAGCAATAACGTGCCTTAATAATTTTTGTCCCCGAAAAGCTTTAGTTTTATTTATCATATATACATTTTTAATAGTATCTTGCGCACAACCTATTTTCCTTTACTCTTGAAATTTACTGTCATTAAAATAATTCCTAAACCAAATAAACCCATTAATTCTATTGTATTTTCTCCTATAGACCAATCAGCCTCTTACAAATCTTTGGTAAGATTTTTCAAAAATTTCTGTTAAAACGACTCTGCTCAGTTCTAGTTAATAAAAAAAATATTTCTGATCACCAATTTGGCTTCCGATCTGAAGCCATCGCATTGTTGATCACACTGCATCCTCTCTTGAGAGGAAAGGGTATTGTCCAGGAGTATTTTTAGATATCTCCTAAGCTTTTGATCGTGTGTGGCATCCTGGACTCCTCTGGAAACTCAAGAGCTTTCTTTCTTCAACATACTAACTTATCATAAATTCATATCTCTCCCAACGGCATTTCCAAGTTGCAATTAACTCAAAATCCTCGGAAATATATCCTATTTTTCTATAATATTTATACCCATGATATTCTATCTGATCCTAATACTATCATTGCTACTTATACAGATGATACGGCCTATAAAAATCCTGAAATAGCTTCCAACAATTTACAATTCCATATTCATATTCTTTAATCCTGGTTTAAGAAAGTAATATTTATTACCAGGTGTATAAGCTTAAATCCGTTGTTTTTTTTAATAAAAAAAAACATATTTTTTTTCATAGAAAGCAAAAACTAATTTATTCGAAGTACTTGCGCTCGCTAGCTACACATTTTTCCCATCTCTCGGGCAATTTGTGTATACCACGCCAAAAAAATTCCTTCTCTTTCAAGGTAAACCACTCATCAAGCCATTTTCGGACGGCTTCGTAAGCATCGAAGTGCTGCTCAGCAAGTTCAGTATCTCCAAGTAGTTTCGGATCATTTTTGGCGATGGTGCTTTGTCGTGGAGGAAAATAACTTTGTCAAGTCTTTGTTGATAATTCGTCCTTTTTTCACGCAGAGCACGGTGCAATTTGATCAGTTGCTGGTGGTAGCGGTGGGCATTGACAATTTCACCAGGTTTCAACATCTCATAGTAGACGATACCCTGCTGACCCCACCAAACGCATAGCATCTTCTTCCGTCCGAAGCGATTTGGTCTTGGGGAAGATGTTTATGGTTGGCCGGGATCAACCAACGATTTCTTGCGTTTAGGATTCTCGAAATATATCCACTTTTCGTCGCCTGTCACAATCCGATGCAGGAACGACTTTCTTTTTTGTCTAGCGAGCAAGATTTCGCATTTGTTTTGGCGTCGTTCCATCTGCCTATCGTTCAAATCATGCGGCACCCATTTTCCGATCTTTTCAATCTTCCGCATAGCACGCAGACGCATGGAAATGGCTGGTTCAGTAACACCCAATTGCTACGCAAGCATTTTTTGAGATTTGGTATTGTCTTCGTCCAAAAGAGCCTGTAATTGATGGTCCTCAACCTTCCTAGGGCAATTTTCACGCTTCTTGTCCCACAAGTCAAAATTGCCATCTTTGAACCGACAAAACCAATTTCGCCACGTTGTTTCCGATAAAGCACTATCACCATATGCCTCCATAAGCATTCGATGCTAGACATGATTACCAAAGGAAAAATATATTTTGTTGTATGAAATTGCTGATACTGATTAATGTTGACAGATGTCAAACTCATAAAAAAAAGTATGGTGTGCCCATGGTAGTTTAATACGCTCACTCATGCCATCTATGACCAAACAGCGGATTTAAGCTTATATACCTTGTACTTTTACACTTTGTCAAGGAAAACCTACCCCTTTATACCTTAATAGCAACATGATTCTACAAGATGATAAAGTACGTTATTTGTGACTTAGATTAATATGGAACCCTCATACTAGACTAAAAAGGTTGAAGCTAACAGACGTTACCGACAACTTCTTAGACTACTGGACAAACGCTCGAAACTAAGAATTAAAAGTAAACTTATAATCTAAAATACAGTTATAAGACCTATTTGGATTGTGTATGGAATTGAACTTTGGGGTTCAACGAAACGTTCCAATTTCTATTGCGTCCTTTTTACAATCTTTTTATGTTCGTAATAACGTAATAAATCGTGATCTAAACTTCCCTTTGTTCAGGACCTGTCCATTTCCCGCTATCAAAATTTTCACTCCCGTTTATCCTATCATAATAATCCACTTGTGAGTGAATTGTCCTGTACAACCCTCCTCGGAAACACTCATCGGAGACTTAGGAGACAATGGCCTAGAGATTTTCTAGAGGAATCCAACTTCCATTAGTTGGAGAAATGCCGATGGGTGTTTACTCCCACTTCATGATGCACAAGATTGTTAATTAAAATGTTATGTAAATCATCTGCTTATAACAATACAATTATAGTTGTAAATAAAATAAAAAAATTCTTAAGGTTAGTGAATTCTATAAAAAAAATAAAGAGTTTTTAGAGGGCCTAGAAGTAGTGAAGGATAAGTTGATGAAAATACGGAAGGAGTGACTGACGTTAAAGCTGATGAGTAGCTACTAAAAATTTTATAAGTAAGTCCTGGAAAGGTTCGGAAAAGGGGGTTATTTCCATCAGATCACACATGCCAGACATATGACAACGCCCTTTTCGTACGGTGATGTCCATCAATGAGTTTTTGTCGAAAAAAAAAACTTATTATAGTGCGTTTATTATTTTTTTTATTACTCAAGATCTAAAGGATAATGTAGACGATAATTGAAATCAATTTCATTATTTTTCTGCCGTACTCGCATAACAAAATGAATAATATTAAAAAGTATCTAAAATAGTAAATATAAGATATTTCAATAGAAAAATTACTGAGTATGAAACAAAATAATGAGTAAGTCTTCCTAATGAGCTAGAAACTTTTCAAAGAATCGTTTACCTTTCATTTGACAATAAAGAAAATATAAGTATATTTATGTTTTGAAATTAATACAATATAATTGGGAAAAGTAATTAATAAATATTGTTTAAAAAGAAGTGAGACTTTATGCATAATATTATTATAGAAGAACGAAATCCGTTAATACAGTTTAAAAATATTTTACGACCATTCAAACACCTTCAATTAAGTCTTACAACGAGAACTGAAACAAGAAATAATTAATTATAACAACGAACGATTTACTGAATATACAGAATCACTGACAACTAATAAGTCACTCTGGACAGATACCCGACGAATTCTCAAATACAAAACAGCTACACACCCGCTCCGGAATACCGACGGAACCTGGGCAAAAACAGATAAACAGAAAGCCGACATCTTCGGTAAACACTTAGAAAACATCTTTAAACCTCACGAAGATATCCAAGACATTCTGCATGACGAACAAATATTCCGACAAATATCAACTCAGTTGCCCATAAGTCCACCTCCTAAGTTTTTCACTCCTTCCGAAGTTAAATTCACAATAGAACACCTTTCCAATAAAAAAGCCCCAGGATATGACCTAATAACTTCAGAAATCCTGAAACAAATTTCCAAAAAAACCCTCGTCCTTATAACCTATATTTATAATAGTATCCTCTGCACATCATTTTTTCCTTCCCTGTGGAAGTTTTCCATAATTAAGATGATCCCAAAACCCAATAAGCCCAAAAACCTTCCTACCTCATATAGACCTATAAGCCTCCTTCACATGTTATCAAAAATCCTAGAAAAATTAATCCTAAAACGCCTTTATCCCATTTTTGAAACCGAGGATGTCATTCCTCAGCATCAGTTTGGATTTCGACCTGATCATTCCACTATCCAGCAGTGTCATCGCGTAGTCGACTACATAGCGTGTTCGCTAGAGCGAAAGGAATACTGCCCAGGAGTGTTTCTTGACATTTCGCATGCTTTCGACCGTGTATGGCACCCTGGATTGCCTTGGAAGTTGCAGCGAGTCCTACCCTCGAGTTATTTCCACATCCTTAAATCTTATCTCTCAGACCGATATTTTCAGGTAGCTGAAAATATTGAGTACTTTGACATTTATCCAATGTCCGCCAGTGTCCCTCAAGGAAGTATCCTAGGTCCTATCCTATATAACATATATACACATGACATTCCTTGCCACAACAACATTCTAACCGCAACATATGCTGACGATACAGCCATCCTGACACATCACAAAGATCCTTCCACAGGCATTAGTATCCTACAGAACCATATCCACTCCTTAGAAACTTGGTTCAAAAGGTGGAGAGTGAAGGTAAATGATCAAAAATCTGCTCATGTAACTTTCACACTCTGCCGAGAACAAATTCCCGACATAACCCTAAACGGCAGTATTATTCCACAAAAAAATAGCGTACGTTACCTTGGACTTATATTCGACAAATGGTTAACCTGGAACCTTCATACGAAAACTAAAAGACGTGAACTTAACGGACGATACAAACAATTCTTACGTCTCCTAGACAGGAAATCGAAACTTACAACAACAAGTAAACTATTACTGTACAATACGGTTCTGAAACCAATATGGACATATGGTCTAGAACTTTGGGGTTCGACTAAGCATTCCAACTCCCTTCCAATCCAATCCCTACAATCCCGAATCCTTCGTAAAATTGTCAATGCCCCCTTTTATGTGCGAAACACTGTTATCCACCGTGACCTAAATGTTCCATTTGTTCGTGAACTATGCATCTCCCGATATAAAAAATTCCATTCGCACCTATCCTTCCACCCTAATCCTTTAGGAAGGGAACTTTTCACTCCCACCCTTCCAGTATACACCCATCGACGTTTAAAACGGCGATGGCCGAGAGATTCTTTTAAATTATAAAATAAAATTTCCCTGTTCTGAGGGAACATCGATGGGTGTTTTCCTCCACATGTCTTCATGTCCTTGTATATTCCCGTAACAAAATCTGCTTGTTACTAGCATAAGTAGTTGTAGATATCATTTAAAATAAAAAAATTAAAAAAATTAAGTCTTAAGTAAAAAAAAATTAAAAATTCTATATTAACTGAAATTTTGCCAAACGATTTGTATTTTATTTTACTCTTGAATTTTACTCTCATTCTATAAATTAGTTCATAAATGATATTTTCTATTATTAACCAAACAGGTACTTTTATTTTAAATGATCAAACAGCTAAAACAAGTTTTTTTAAAAGTCTTGTAAATAAAATTACGAGCATAAAAGATGTGATACCTTATCGTTATTTTGATTATTATTAGTTCACCTAGTTGAATGGTTTGATTAATAAATAACCATCGTGATAGAAACGCGATCGTAAAGAGTACATAATTGCTGACAAGAGTACCTTTAATATAGAATTAATTGATTGTTTAATGTAAACCTTCCAGCCATTAAATGCAATTACGGCACTTCTGCATATAAATTCGATTTTGCTGCAATTCGAAACTCATGAAAACTTTGTTTTATTGAAGTTTAATGTTGCTTCTCGAATTGAAATTAAGTTTAATTTGTTGATATAAGAATAATTACTTCTAATTTGAAGATTTTGATTATGATGTGTGGATAATAAGCATTTTCATTGCAATAAAATATTTTTTTTCCAATTACCTTGGATTTAATTAATATAATACGAGTATGTCTTTTGACACGCACTTAAAATTTATTTTACAGTTTGGAGTTGAACATTTAAGATGTGAAATTGGAGATTTTAGAACGAATTAAGTGTATACGGTAGTAATGCTATAATGATGAATATTTTATTTTTATTTCTGGTACGTTGTTTGAGTAAAAACAGAATTTATTCTATTTCATATTATTATAAATACAGAATAATTATAATAAAAGTAATATATTTTATTATTACACACCTGAGTGGGGTTCCAAAATTTATGCCGATAAAAGAGTATTAAAATACATACTATTTAAATGAAGCATAAAGTTTGAAATTAAGCCAAATACTCTTTTTAATAGTAGACTTAAGAACTATGTTATGTAGCAATAAAGCTTAATTTTAATTATAGCAGACCAAATTTGGTCACCTACGAAGAAAATTAATGCGACTAAGAGTGATGTGACAAAACTAAGGACTCCTATCCATAAAGTTTCTCCTTTTAGACGTACAATACATGTGTTAATCGTCATCAGTCACTTTGATGAAGTTTAATAGTGAAGTTGTGTTTTTATAGTGCGTTACGAAGAATAAAACAGCGAAATTTGAAGCCACCAAATTCTTTGTTATGCTTAGCGAATCCGCAAGATTGAATTCGAAAACTAATAAAAATGTGGAAGGACTGAGGACTCTTGTCAGTTCAGACCGCCGATTAACATTGAAGCTGATGAGTGAGTCCTTGAAATGCTCAGGAAAGAGGCTCTTCGCGTCAGATTGAATATTATAGTCACTTAAATGCCCTACAATAAAAACGTCTCCAGTCACACCTTTATCTTAATCAACAATATTTTTCAATAAAAGGGACTTCTATGGTTTTCCAGATCCCTATTCACTTGATCTATGCCCAAAGATCGGAAAATACTTGAAAATATGTTTTCAAGATAATGTGGATAAAATCCAAAAAAATGTAACTGAAGACCTGAAGATGATTTCAATTGAAGCGCGCCAACGCTGATACAAAAAGTGGAAACAACGCCTCAGCCATTGTACGAGGTCTGTTCAAAAAGTATCGCGAATTTTGAATTTCCGCGGTTTACGTATATTTGATTTTTGATTTTTTTGTGGTGGTATATTGGTGCTCATGTCTCTCACTTATGCCGACAAGTTCAGCCATTTTGAATGTTCAGTTAATTTTTGATAGCTGCTTTGCTTGCACGTGTTTTGGCTCGTCTTCGATTTTTTCCCATTCCAAAAAAATGGATCAAAGAAACTGTATCAAATTTTGTGTGAAAACAAAATTAATTGCATGGACGCATTCCGAATATTGACTATGGCATATGGTGTAGCTACCTTGGACCGAATCAACGTTTATCGGTGGTACAAAATGTTCTCAGAGGGCCGAGAAGATGTGAACGACGAAAACCATGCCGGACGCCCGAAGACGCCAACAACAGATGAAAACATTGATGAAGTGAAGAAAATAGTATTGGCCAATCGTCGAATCACCGTTAGAGAAGTTGCTGAGGACTTAAACATATCGATTGGCTCCTGCCATTCGATTTTTACCAATGATTTGTGCGTGAGACGGGTCGCCGCGAAATTCGTACCAAAATTGCTCAAGTTCGAGCAAAAACAGCATCGTATTAACATTGCTAAGGAGCTGTTGGACTCTGTCCGCGACGACCTAAATTTGCTGCAGAAGGTCATAACTGGTGACGAATCATGGGTTTATGGTTATGACGTGGAAACAAAAGCTCAATCATCCCAATGGAAGCCGGCGCACGAGCCAAGACCGAAAAAAGCGCGCCAAGTTCGGTCGAATATGAATGTTTTGCTTACAGTTTTCTTCGATTGCAGGTGTGTGGTGCATCATGAGTTCTTGCCACAGGATAGAACGGTCAATAAGGAATATTACCTGCAAGTTATGCGCAAGTTGCGTGAAGCAATCCGCCAGAAACGCCCGGATTTGTAAAAGAACAAAAATTGGCTTTTGCACCATGATATCGCTCCTGCTCACGCATCGATGCTTGTGCACGAATTTTTTGCCCAAAAATACACTAATAATGCCGCAGCCACCGTATTTCCCCGATCTGACCCCCTTGTGACTCTTTCTTGTTCCCGAAACTGAAGAGCCCTATGAAACGATGACGCTACGCTACGATTGATGAGATAAAGACGGCGTCGAAGGAGGAGCTGAACAAAAAAATGATTTTTTGAAGTGCTTCGAGGATTGGAAAAAACGTTGGCACAAGTGTATAATATCTGGTGGGGATTACTTTGAAGGGGTCAAAATAGATATTCATGAATAAATAAATAATTTTTGAAAAAAACACAAAATTCACGATACTTTTTGAACAGAACTCGTATAGTTCCTAAAAAAAAAGAGTAACATTAATCCTTAGTTTAATAGCTTTTATGCCGCACCTTGTATTCAATGTCGTTAAACTATTCTATTAGTTGTTTTTTACTGAGTAAATTTTCAGTTTTTTATTGAAAAATCATTAAATTTTCATTAAGAATCTTACGAGTATATTTATACCATATATAAATATTTGCTAAGCTGCTTAAATTAAATTTGTTTATTGAAAATCTTTTATGAATTAAATATCATTTAGCATTTTATAAGGGGACTTTCCTCTTTTTATACAGCCTAATTCGTATATATTTTATTAAGAAATTTCTTTATTTTTTTATTCATTTTACCATTTTTTTTAACTTTGTGTAGAAATGGTCTATTTAGTAAAAGACGATAAGAATGTAAACATAAAATACGTCAAGGCGCATGCGCAAATCACTAAAGCGTAAATTCAAAAATATCTACCGAGGGACAATATGTATTAAGAAACATTAATAAACACGAACACAATACTATAAAGACCTACAAGATGGCTATTTGTAGTTAAAGAAGGTGGCCATCTATATACGTACTCTTATATATTATGTTCGAGTAGTACAACCAGGAATGTGCTACTGCCTGTACTTCCGGTCATCGGTCAAGTCTTTTCCAACTATGGTCGAAGTATTTCATTCAGGTCCAGTGATTTACCCAAACACGAGGTCTTACTAACATGATTCAATATCTGGTTTTAATACCGACCAAAAAATAAATACGCATTTTTGTATTTCTTTGAAAATTTATGATATTTACATAATCAATAGGAATAATTTTAATTGCATATAAAATATAATTAAAAAAATTATGATCAAAAAAATTGTATTTCATCTTAAAAAACTACTGATTATTACTTGTAATAATCAAGAAAACATAGAGTAATAAAAAGAAATAAATATTATTAAATTAAATAATGGTAACTATGTTAATATAGTTTTCTTTTGATAATTTATAATGAAATAATTTAAATTAATTACTTCATTATTCAGTGCAATTAAGGTAAATATATTTTGAGCAAGTCTTTTATTTTTTGTTATTTTATTATAGGCACGTTAGTGAGAAAAATATTATGTATTACATTTTTTTTCTAAATAGAAAAGTTGATTGAATCCTTTTTGAATATTACTAGCAACTACATAAAAATATGGACAAAATGGTATTCGTATATCAAAGTAGGTTATTTCTATTGTATTTGATAATGTTACAATTTATTTACATTTTTAGGCAGGAAAACTTTAATACTAACCTTAATTACTTTTGTTATTCTTGAATTTAAAAAAAATTCTACCTTACTGAATAGAGCTGTATGAGTGAGTGTAATCTTAATATTAATTATTTGTATCCTGCAATTGGTTTTCAAATAAAAATTTTCAGAGAGGACTTTTATATAATTTTTTTTTAATGTAAATTAATCACTTATTAAAATACGTATAATTATGATTTTGTTTTAGAAATGGTTTTTTAAAATTAAAATTTGTTCACTTTTAAATATAATAAAACTTTATTTTCACTAACATATTTTTCAGCTTATTTTTATTTGGGAGTATTTTAAAATATTAGAGCACATATATTCTTTTCTATTAGCCTCAAATAGTATAAATTATGAAATTGACATTCATACAATATATTAACTAATCGATTTTAAAGTAAATAAATATAATAAACTGTGAAATATTTCTCTGATATATGCGGGTGTTCCCCAATGATGAATAATTGGCCCTATCCTTTATAAAATACGAGTATATGCTTCAAATATTGCTAACTTCCCTAACGTATTCTACGGTACATACACATATGTTAATGATACAAGTACAAATATCAAGCTCAAATCCAAATCCTACAGAACTATTTTACCAATAGGAGAATAAAAACGCAAATGTGCCTACGTAACTTTTATTCTTTGCACCGGAACTAAACGGGCAATATGGACAACTACTTCTATTCAAAAGTACCAATAAATTGCAAAAACTTATATAGAATGCACTTTTCTTCTTCTTTTTTATTTTAAACGTGCGTAAAATAAATACTTATAGAGTTGCTGTAGAGGTATTGAATCTCATAGTATGTGTGATTTGTATCAAACAAACCCCACCTTTCTATTCTTAAAATATGTGTGCCCATGGAACCACTTATTTACTGCGACCAGACTGGGTTTAAGCGTACTATCATAGCTAGTAGAAGTTCAACCCGCTTCACACAACGTTATATTTGCGTGTTTGTTTCTTGAGTTGCTGGATGCGGTGATAGAAATTACATCACTGCTTGCTCCGCAACTACTTTTCAAGCTAGATTTCATAAATATAAGCGATTATATTTTTCCTGATTTTTTTGCTTCTACGAGGGTTATTCAACAAGTACTTAGCCTACAAAAGAAAAATGAAAATTTTGGAAAAGTGGCAATTTATTTTTCCACATAATCTCCTTCAAGCTCGGTACACTTGACCCAGCGATGCTCTAACTTTTTGAACCAGTCCAAAAAATACATTTTCTCGAGGGAAGCAAAATAGGCCTCCGTGGCGACGATAACCTCCTCATTCGACCCAAATCTATTCTCGGCGAGTGATTTTTTCAGGTTTGGAAACAAAAAGTAGTCACAAGGGGCCAAATCTGCAGAGTACGGTGGATGGGGCAGCAATTCGACCAATTTGGCCATGGCGACGGCGGAGGTGTGAGCCGGCGTGTTGTCGTGGTGGAACAGCACTTTTTTCTTCGCAAAGCGGGCCCGCTTTTTCTTCAAGTCGACGTCATATCGGCCCAATAAGTCAGCATAGTAGCTCCCCGTGATTGTTTTGCCCTTTTCGATGTAATCGATATGGATCACACCTTGTGAATTCCAGAAAACGGTGGCCATCACCTTTCCGGTCGATCGAACATTTTTCGCCTTCTTCGGAGCACGTTCGCCGGGTGAAGTCCACTGTTTCGACTGTTCCTTGGTCTCTGGTGTGTACCAGTGAATCCATGTTTCGTCGACGGTCACAAAACGATGCAAGAACTCCGCTGTATTGCGCTGAAACAGCGCCAAACACGTCGCCGATGTCATCTCACGGTTGCGCTTGTTTTCCGGTGTGAGTAAACGCGGCACCCATCGCGCCGACAGCTTTCTCATGCCCAGTTCTTCGTGTAGAATATGATGCACCGTTCCTACTGCGATGCCCACAGTCTCAGCTATCTCGTGAACCTTCAATCGACGGTCTGCCAACACGAGATCGTGGACTTTTTTACCGTTTTCCTCCGTAGCAGCCGTTTCGGGGCGATCTTTGATTTTGCTGCACGTTTTCTCTTCCAAAAACAAGAATCTAATCACCGAACGATATTGTTCTTTTTCCATTTTTGTGCAACCGACCAACACGCTCACTTTCAAAGGCTCTCAAAACAAAACTAATGAAGGAAATCAAATGAAGTAGGCTACTAAAAGAACGTACTGCACGATGGTAAGTTTCTTTTGTGACAGCAGTTCCATCGGGCGGTGAGGCTAAGTACTTGTTGAATAACCTTCGTACTATTAACAGGTACCAATGTGAAAACATTTCTTTACGTAGAAATACGAGTATGTAAGTATATAAATATGTGTATGTGTATGTGTCATTTGTTCATGAAAATTAGATATAAATCCAACTTTTAATAAATCATCGTATGAACCCAACACGCATTGAAAACATCACAAAATCGTTCTTGCTTCGGCAGAACATATACTAAAATTGGAACGATACAGTGAAGATTAGCATGGCTCCTGCGCAAGGGTGGCACGAAAAATCGTAACACGTTCCATATTTTTGCATTATTATTTTTAGCGACAGCCTTACCACCCTCAAAGCCATTTGTGGCCCATAGAGTGACCCAGTACTTAGCGCAATTCGTCATAGCCTACTTAGCAATAGGAGTGTCGAGTTGCAATGGCTGCCGGGGCATGTGGGAATTGTGGGTAATGAAATACTCCGTCGACCAATGATCGTAGTCATTCCCAATCTGCCTTGCTTACTAACAGAATGGCAACTAACACCAATAGCCATCTGCTAATATTCCATACTACTAACCACAGACCAGTCTCTCTCAAATGATTTCCCACACGTACTACGAAGTCGCCAAATGGCCTCAGGGTCGTGGCGCTATGAAGTGGCCCCTGGGACAAATAAATAAAAAATCTAGCGCCAGAGCTAACTTGAAAATAAGTAGCGAATCTAGCAAGAACGCAAGTAGCAGACTGCTTTCCATATTCAGCTACCACACTCCAATATGCCTGTGATGCTACCATTTTTGCAATAATGCTCTTCTACTAAAACCAATATGGACTTAAGGCGTCCAATTCCAATAGAATCCAATCCCATTTACAATATAAAAATTTGTTTCACAAAATTGTCATGATTTTAAGTCCCATATATACACAAATCCTCTTTTTCAAGAGCAATTATCAGCTTCCGTTCTTATAAACACCCTTCGACAAGCAAAGTGTTACTTCAACCATGATATACTTAAATATCAAGTTTCTAAGTTTATGACACACATGTAGGATAACTGCTACTATTACTCCTTTGTGCTTAAAATAAAAGTTTAAAAAAATATATAAAGAAATTGTGCCAAATATTTTGATATTATATTAAAAAAATTAAATTCATAAAGTGCCTAAAAAACATAAAGAGTTGAAAATATTAAAAAAAAGGTCGGTTGATTTATAATAGCTTTTCTATATAATATAAATTTATTTACATAATTTTAATAATTCTTAAAATCTTTAAAAAAACGTAGTCGAATATTAAGAAATAATAAGAAAAATATTTCACATGATTTTAGAGAAATAAATTCGGTTCGTCCAGTAAATCTTCGAAACGTAAAGTTGCACAAGAAATTTGTGGCGAACGTCCAAGCTATGGACACGAGAAATTCATTCATTCATCCGGCAAAGACGTAGACATCATACGGCGATCCACAACAATCCGTAGCCATCCATGGAGATCTACAGCGATCCATGGCAATCGTTTCTGGCTCTTTGGCGGCTTGTTACACTTTAATACGGTAATGAGGTGCGGTTCATTGTTGATTCAATTAAATTCAATTTTTGGCTATTGTTACCGACAAGATGTTCAATTCTGAGCTGCGGGAAAATTTCGGTGGATTTTTCTTACTGGTCGCCATCGAAATCATTTAGATACCTTGAAATGAGGTGGAAAATTGATTCATTGCCGGACAGTCTTCATTGGATTCAATTTGGTCATGAACTTCGGATATGAGAGATTTTAATCACTGCGGGTGACGGTATATCAATAATAATAACACGACGGTGTTGATCGCTCAACGGTACGATGGTGTAGATCGATCAATAGCTTAAGGTATGTATTTTTTTTTTTTTCAAGAATTTTTATTTCCTTATTGTTCGTATTAACAACGGTTAGAGAAGAGTTAGATTCGAGCTCCTTAAGAATATAATCTGAAAAAGATGAAGCCCGAAAAAAAAGCTCCTGTTGAAAAGCACATGTCATTGAGAGGTGATTAAAAATTGAAACTCAAGCTATTCCTTAAGTTATGTGGGAATATGTAAAGAATACCCCAAGAGCGTCGCGAATCCAGTAAGTAGAAAAATATCCATTAAACTTCTTAGAAGTAGAAAAAATTCTGATCTTTTCTTATTGATACCTTTAAGAAATGGTTCTTGATGATACTTTACTGTTTAGATATTTACACTTTGTTACAATTGATTTCTTTTCCATTTTGAGAATATAAAGAAATTTAATTGAGAATAATCTAAAGGGTCATTATTATTACTTGGGCATGCTTGGATAAAGTCCGGAAGTTAAGAAAATTTTATTAGTTGAATTAGTTCCATTCCTTGTTATACTAATTAATATTTAACATGACAAAACTATGTAAATTTTCATAAAAATAATTTTAAAAAAACTGTAAGTAAATAATACAATA
Source organism: Atherix ibis (assembly GCA_958298945.1). Taxonomy (NCBI): domain Eukaryota; kingdom Metazoa; phylum Arthropoda; class Insecta; order Diptera; family Athericidae; genus Atherix; species Atherix ibis. The sequence goes on along the minus strand of OY282605.1, from coordinate 102,193,127 downwards.
TAATTCAACAGAGGAAATTAGTTAAGAAATGGTGCAAAACTTGTTAAAAATTAATATTAAAACTTTTTTGCAGCAAACAAAAAAATACGACGTGTATTAGAAAAATAATGAGACATTAGATTCTGTAACAATTATATATAATTAATTATATATCAATGTTATCCCTTTAAAGTAGGTAGGTTGGTTAATCAGCTATGAATTAACGAAGGCGTTATTACTACTCTTCGTTGAAGGCTTCAACTGGAATCGCCTGTAGCTCCTCGGCCACAGTTTCTGGCTTGTTGTTAATAACAGTACCTAGATGACTTCTTTTGAAGTCTATTTTGATCTTTGGGAATGCAAATAACTCACATGAACTTGAACAGAGAAAATGGAGGGGGGGGGGAAGTGCAGACTCATATTCTTCTGATTGTCTTCTTGTTCAATTGTAATGTTTTTTTATACCATCTTGGTGCACACCATCAAAATGTCTGCAATGTCCGTTCTGATGCAAAGAACTTTCATTCTAAACTTTTGAAGGATCTACTATTATTTCAACGGTCTTACCTCATAAGAGCAACCGGATCTCCACAAATGCGTTATGCCTACGAAAAATGTGTGCTCTTAATAAGGAATGTTCCTGAGAGAGCATTGGAAGTTTTTGTAAGTCAAACTCGTGGATTCATCACGCTTAACACAAAATTTGGTGGCACGTCGTTGCGTCAAATTTCATTGTTCTGTACGAGGCTGGAACTTGTACTGTACGAGGGTCATTCAACAAGCACTTAGCCTACAAAAGAAAAACGGAAATTTGGAAAGGTGGCAATTTATTTTTCCACATAATCTCTTTCAAGCTCGATACACTTGGCCCAGCGATGCTCTAACTTTTTTAACCCATCCAAAAAATACATTTTCTCGAGGGAAGCAAAATAGGCCTCCGTGTCGACGATGACCTCCTCATTCGACCCAAATCTATTCCCGGCGAGTGATTTTTTCAGGTTTGGAAACAAAAAGTAGTCACAGGGGGCCAAATCAGGAGAGTACGGTGGATGGGGCAGCAATTCGTAGCGCAATTCGACCAATTTGGCCATGGCGACGACGGAGGTGTGAGCCGGCGCGTTGTCGTGGTGGAACAGCACTTTTTTCTTAGCAAAGCGGGGCCGCTTTTTCTTAAATTCGACGTCAAATCGGCCCAATAAGTCAGCATAGTAGCGACCCGTGATTGTTTTACCCTTCTAGAGGTAATCGATGTGGATCACAACTTCTGAATCCCAGAAAACGGTGGCCATCACCTTACCGGCCGATCGAACAGTCTTCGCCTTCTTCGGAGCACGTTTGCCGGGTGAAGTCCACTATTTCGACTGTTCCTTGGTCTCTGGTGTATACCAGTGAATCCATGTTTCGTCGACGGTCACGAAACGACGCAAGAACTCCGCTGGATTGCGCTGAATTAGCGCCAAACACGTCGCCGATGTGGTCTCACGGTTGCGCTTGTTTTCCGGTGTGAGTAAACGCGGCACCCATCTCGCCGACAGCTTTCTCATGCCCAGTTCTTCGTGTAGAATATGATGCACCGTTCCTACTGCGATGCCCACAGTCTCAGCTATTTCGTGAACCTTCAATCGACGGTCTGCCAACACGAGATCGTGGACTTTTTTAACGTTTTCCTCCGTAGCAGCCGTTTCGGGGCATCTGGGCGTGGCTCATCAAAAACCGACGTGCAGCCACGAACAAACTCGTTGAACCAATTATTGACGGTCGCTATCGAAGGAGAAGAGTCACCATACACAGCATCCAAGCGATCTTTGATTACGCTGAGCGTTTTCCCTTCCAAAAACAAGAATCTAATCACCGAACGATATTGTTCTTTTTCCATTTTTGTGCAACCGACCGACACGCTCGCTTTCAAAGGCTCTCAAAACAAAACTAATGAAGGGAATCGACTAAAACTTTGACAGTAGGCTACCTACGACTGAATGTACTGCACGATGGTAAATTTCTTTTGTGACAGCAGTTCCATCGGGCGGTGAGGCTAAGTACTTAATGAATGACCCTCGTACGTCTAGAAGGGGCTTATTTAGATGCTATATAAAGAAAGGGTCAGGGCGGCTAAGTTCACAGTTTCTCTAGATAGGTCTCTTGGATGCGAGTAATTACTTTTCTGATACACCGCGTAAGAGTAGTTGTAAGTCCCTTTTCATGGTCGACACATAACCTTAGCTATTGTGGTATGCTCAAAACTTTACTTTTCAATACAAATATTAGAAATATTAAGGCAAATAGTATGTAATAATAATTAAATAACAAAACTTCAATAACACGTCATTCCGCATTAAAATATGCAAATTCATGTGCAGTAATTGTTAATGCAGATTTGTCTCTCTCAAAATAATTCCGAGTGAACATAATAACCAAAGAAAACAGTCTTTATCATTTAAATTTTTAAGTGATTTTCCAGTGTTTTTATTTTTGTTTTGGCTCATTCAGTAAATGCCATTCCAAAGCTTGTTCGCTGGTTTGCTTATCAAACTCATAAACTTACGTTTTATCATTCGTTTTTATACATTTCAGTACAAATTGTCTCTAGCAGCAGGTCTGCGGTATTCTTTTTGCAGAAAATTTTGCTCCTTCAGAACAACTAATTTTGTGACACGTTTTATACCGAAAAAGTCAACTAAAATGGAGCCAGCAAATTCTTGAGATACATCCAGATCCTCGACTATCTTTTATAAGCTATAATGAGGATTTTGCATCATATTTTTCGGCACTCTAAGGAGTTAAAGTTCGGCCGGAACGAAGCAATACATCAACCACTTTTCGACCATCTTTAAGTGATTTCTAACAATTGAATGCTTGTATTTATGATAAAGTAGACTCACTATAAGCCTTCTTTAATATGAGTTATGATTTATGCACAAAAAATTTTGATGGCAATAGAAAATTTCAGGAAAAATTATTTGTTAAATTTTTTTTTCCAATATTAAAAAAATGACTTGCCATGAAGTAACCAAACTAATAATCTTTGATTTAAAGATTTTTTAAATGTAAAAAACCCTTTGTGCATTAGTTATAAAATTTATATAATTTTTTTAATATGTTACAGATTTTATTTTAGGCATTAAATTAATTATAATTACTTATATTAATTAGAAAAAAAATCACTTTGGTTGGAAACAAATAATTCAGTTTTTTATAATCAAGTATTTTCAAGCTCTATTTTTTTTCATAAAACAAGAACTCTTCTTGCTCATTGATATGATATTATTATATACTCAAAAAGAAAATCTTATTTCAGCATAGAAGAAACCATTGTGAATCACTTTATAATAGTTGAGAATACTATATTTTTGTGTGAATACAGGTAAATAAAATAGGTTCATTCGACTGCATTTTTAATGATGGTAATAACCAAATAAAAATGAAAAATTCACATTCATTTTAACTATTAACACTATCATAATATTAGAGTATATTTAAAATTTATTACCATTTCTTTAACTAACCAAAAATCTAGTCCTCATACAAGGTCATTAGCCCCATTAGTATTTTGGGAATGAAAAAAAATAATAATTTGAATTACCTGCCATTGAGTTATGAGTTCTCTGAAAAATCTCAATAAAATTTGAATTGATGTTTGTAGATTGCAGAATTCTTTTCACTATGAAATAAATTATATCTGCGAAATTTACCAATTAAAATTAGAAAAAAATTTCATATTCTAAGTTATTATAGTATATCTGAAAATAAGAAATTTTCATATACAGTTTGAAGGTAAAGAAAAAAAACTCGCAAGTTTCGACTTTTGTAAGAAAATATACGGATTTCGTACTGCAAATTTCAATTTTTTCTATTAAATATTTTGAAAATTCAGTTTTATGAAACTTCTATTTTATATTTTATTTCAAATAAGAATGCATTTATTTTATAATCTTTTTACTTCTTCTCTACAAGCAGTAGCTAGTATATGCCTGTGATGTCTTTTAATATGAGTTCAAACAAACGAATTTAAAAGGTATTCTTATATACAAATATTCAAATAAGTATAACTGTACGAAACTAACAACACTTATTAGTACAATGAAATATCATAGAAAATACCTTTTTATAATAAACTATAAAGACTGTAATAATTTGAAAAAAAATTTTCTTTAGACTTTCAGAGAAAATAAAAATTATACCTGAAGTTAATTGCCTTTTGTAGTTTTCTAATTCTCATAGAAATTATTTATGTTTTCATTCATATTCGACTGATTATACAAATCTAATAAATAAAATTATGTATAAAAATAATGTGTTTTTGTTTTTTAGGCTATTTTATTTTATTGTAACTTTAAATCGTTTCCATATTTTTTATTAACATGTAATTTAAGAAATAATGATTTTTTTTTATCTTTTTTAATAATTAAATATACTTAATGCTAGATAAGAAGGAACTATGAACAGTATTTTGATAGTAATTTTCACTTCTTGATTGCATTATAGTATATATTTCACATTAATTAAATATTTGAAATTGTTGAATGGAAAAATTTATTGGCAATCTTATGATGTAGGATGCAAATGGATTTTATTTGAAAATTAATGTAACAATTTTTTTAAATGTATAAGTGACTGTATTTTGTTATTATTAAAAGAGCAATTTTTTTAAAAAAAACTAACGGAAATATTCACAGAAATTAGAAAGGTAACATAAAAATTTGACATTAATAATGGGCTTAAACAAGGAAATATATTTGCGCCTGTGCTTTTCAATGTTGATCTGAGGTCGGTTGTTCAGAAAAAAATTCAACTTGAAAATCGTAAATAAATTAAGAAATTTTATTTATTATATTTTGATTATGAATAATAAAACTAATTTTAATAACCTTTTTTTTTAATAGACAGTAAAAACATTCATTTAATGCCAACTAAAAAAACGTTAAGTGAAACTCTAATAGGACCAGTCCTCTGATTTAGATTTACAACTTCATTATCTCTAAAATTATTTTTATTCTATTAAAAAAATATATCGATAGCCTTAACAGATTAGTTTTTTTCCTTAATAATTGATCATTTCATTTGGACTCTCAAAATAAGGATATTACGTTCCTCAAAAATATACTTACTCTTCTTAATGCTTACTACTCTTAGTAATTTTTTACTGCAATAAATTCAGCGTCTAAATATTTTCAAAGAAACTATTTATTAACTAAATATCCTGTCAACCAATTATACCTTTTATTATATTATATGGGTATTATTGCAAGCTTTCATGAGTGAAGTCACCTTCACTTTTTGAACTTCTTTCAGTCCTCTTTGTAAATTTAGTAACCTTCAATTTTACTGTAGTTTTTTTTCAGTTCAAAAATTTTAAATCCACAGTTCCCTTTAGTTCTTCTTGTCTCAGAGTTGATTTAATTGACTAGCGCTACCATTCTTTCTAATAATTATTTAAAATCCTTTATAGCAATATCCACAAAACCATTCCCTTTGATCAAATAAGCCACTTCTAATATATCACCAATTTTATTTTCTGACGGTTCTGACACGTCTTCTATATTAATTGCCGCTGGCCATAATTTTTTTTTCAGCCATTTAAGGAATAAGGATACGATTCCAAAGTAGTGCTTGATCAAACTATTCCTAATATTCATTAAAATAACATTTTAAAAAAGTAAATCAATAATGAAGTTTTAGGGGGTAGAAGCACTATTATTGATTTTTTTATAGCGGTTATGGTTAGATATGGATGGAGGCATCGTTTCTACTCTTTATAGCAGCGTTGGAAAGCTTCAACTGGAATCGCCTTCACCTCCTCGTTTATACTCTTTTGAATATTATTGACAGTATCAAAACAACATCCTTTCAAAAAAATTTTGTATTATATAATTTTCCGAATATTTTAATTATCATTTGAGTTATAATATTGTAGAAATACCGTGGCTATACGAGAATTTCCATTATAATAGCATAATATATAAAAGGCTTGTACAAAACTTCAGGAAAAGTACGCTTGTTAACAGATATTTAAAACCAAATTTAATGAAAAATAATTCCCTGAAAGTATTGACTAAATAGAGTTAATTTATATTTCTGGAAAATTCTGTAAAAGTTACCTTTCATATAAATAATTTTAATGATGCCCAAGCTCTGTTCAGTTTTCAATATTGTTTATTTACTATGTAATTTGAAATCATTAAAAATAATATTTCCAATTGAACAGATTGTACCCAATTAGAGAGGATTTTGTGAGTACTCTATAAATCGATTTTACTTTGAAATAAATAATCTTCTTAGCAAGTGAACATAAATGATAATTTGCGACTACATTATGAAACCTAATTAAAAAGGACTTATTTCTGTTAATTCATATTTCTTAGAAAATAAATATTTGAAAAGTTTATTCATTTATTATAAAATATTTTCTAAATAACTAATTAAATATTTAGAAGAGTTTAATTAATATTTTTTTTACAACTAATTATCAAGATTATAGGCCAACTAATAAAGTTAGTTTTATATTCATAGCAAGAATTAAAAAAAATTCCATAGTTTTCTGTCGTATTTTTTTTATAATAGTTTATTAATAAATAAAAATTCACACAAAAAAATTTTGTTTGGGCCTTATTTGATATTTTAGAATACACGCTTTGATATTATAGAACGTAAGCTTTTTAGAAATCTTAAATTATGTCGTTCGTGCAATGCACGATTTTTGCCTGTAGAGAGTTCGCTGTCAAATTGTTCAATTCTATAAACAGCTCGCCGTTCGTGCAATTTTTTCTCATGACAAGCATGAAGAAAGGGAAATTGTGCGAACCTATTCCTGATGCAAATTAAAAAAAGTGTATTGTAGTTGACAGATGTTATTGCAAGTAAAACGTGAAAAATAAAATAAAACTAAACATGAAAAATAAAATAAAAATTAAATAATGTGAATTTTAAATATGAAATTTTAATGTTGAAATTAATATTGAATCAACTGTTAAAATAAAATATAAAATATTTACTAAAATAAATAAACGAATTGAAATAATCAAAATAAATAAATCAATATGTCCACGTCACTCATAATCCATAGTTAATAAAATTATATGAAAAATGCATGATCTGTTTGCACGATCAAAAATATATTTGAACATGTTGAAATTCCTTTTTGCTTGCATAAATTGCTTGTGCATTGTGACTAATTATTCGTTCAGATTTTCATTTGAGCGAGCGCACTGTGATTAGACTGCTCGTACAATGAACGAATTTTGTATGCGGCAAACCAAATCAAACTGAGCACGAGCAAAATTAGTAACTGGCTCGCGCATATATTACACTGTCAGATAAGAAAGAAAGGAAGTATTTCCACTTTAAATCGTGTATCGCACGAAAAGCGTAATTTAAACTTAAGTGTGTATAAATTTTAGACACGACTGGTGATCTTTAACTTTATAATATTTAATTTATAAATAATATGCTTTAACAAAACTATTAAAAAATATATTTAAAACTTAGTAAATATTTTATTTTTAGTCAAATATTTTTAATACAAAATTGTTTCAAGGACTTACTACCTAAAAAAGGATAGATTATTGTTGAAATCTGTGAATAATATTAGATATAATTTAATATTTATTTTATTAAAAATAATACAAAAATATTAGTTTTTTATTTGACTGCATGTGGAAAGAAGTAATATTTAAGTCTAAGGTGCGTCGAAACAGCTGTAAATCACTGTAGTCGGCAGATAGTAAATTACACCAAGTTTCTAAAGAACTCTATCCTTATAAACATGAGTCAAAAGCTCTCATACATTACCTTTACAGGTCCCAGATTAATTTTATTTACCTGTGCTTCTCCAGTTATCTTCCACACATTTTATCTAAAATAATTAAAATTCTCCTTTTAAATCAATTTACATCGACCACTGAATCAATAAGTAAATTATTTTCCATTTCTCTATTAATACGAGGGTCGTTCAATAAGTCCTTAGAAAATCCGAGAAATTGCGCTCGTAGTGTCGGTAAGTAGCATTATCGACAGGAAAGCTGTCAAATTTTCAGCTCGATCCATAGCGTAGGTCAATTTCTATCGTCGATTAAAGTTAACGACATTTATTTGTGCATTACAATGGAAAAAACCGAGTTTAGGGCTGTCATCAAACATCTCCATTTGAAAGGCTTAAGCCCGAAAGAAATCAAAGCCGAGTTGGATGCAGTTCATGGCACATCTGCACCTGTGCTTGCGACGGTTTATAATTGGGTGAATGAATTTAAGCGTGGCCGTTCATCAACAAAAGATGAACATCGTTCAGGACGCCCAGTTGAGGTGTCTGCTCCTGAAATCATCGACAAAATCCACGATCTGATTTTGAACGATCGGCGAATTAAAGTGCGCGAATTAGTTGAGGCCACGGGCATATCACAAGGTACAGTCGCTTCAATTTTGCATGAAAAATTGTCTGTGAAAAAAATTTCGGCAAGATGGGTGCCGCGTTTGCTCTCAGAGGAGAATAAGCGCAATCGTGTAGTAGACTCTGAGGCTATGTTGGCACTCTTTCATCGCAATCATGCCGAATTCCTTCGTCGATATGTCACTGTGGACGAAACTGGGATACACTACTACACTCCAGAAACGAAGAGACAGTCATCACAGTGGATTTTCAAGGGTGAACGGGCTCCGAAGAAGGTAAAAACTGTGCCATCGGCCGGCAAGGTGATGGCCACGGTCTTTTGGGATTCGCAGGGCATCGTTTTTATCGAGTACTTGGAAAAAGGAAAAACAATAACAGGAGCGTATTACGCGTCGTTATTGCAACGGTTGAGCGAGGAAATCAAAGAGAAACGCCCCCATCTGAAGAAGATCCTGTTATTGTTTTTCCTTTTTCCAAGCATCAGGACAATACGCGTGTGCACACCTGCGCTGTTTCCATGGCCAAAATTGTGGAATTGAGAATGGAATTGTTGCAGCATCCCGCTTATTCACCAGATTTGGCCCCAAGTGACTATTTTCTATTCTCCAATCTGAAGAAATGGCTTGCCGGACGACGGTTCACTTCCAACGAGGACGTCATTGCTCAAACGGATGAGTATTTTGCAGAACTTCCGAAATTCTATTTTTTGGACGGGATAAAAATTTTGGAAAAAAAGTTGAAAAAGATTATGTTGAAAAAAAAATTTTTTTTTTTTAAAATAGTTTTTTTCCATCTTTTTCTAAGGACTTATTGAACGACCCTCGTATCTAAATTAGAAGGGGATCCCTTTACTTAATATTAAAACCTAAATTATGGTAGGGTGACTTAACTCACTTATGTAGCTGGCACAGAAAAGCAAATCTATTCATCTTGCAATAGGATTGTTGGATGGACTGGTTAATTAACCATACTCGTACAGTAGAATTCTTCTATTTAAAAGCAGTCTTTTTTATGGTGAGCTACGGACTATTAAAGTGGTAGTCTGTCAGCCTATTAAACTTTTCGTGGATCATGTTGAAATCCTATGTAATGAATGGTCTAAGAGATTGGCGGGCGAGGGTCTCCATCGTCCTGTGGTTACTGAAATCCTGAACATACCCCGCATTCCCACACAATGACACTCACTATTATTAGCATAGCGGAGTCAAACAGACTGGATCAACGGTGGAATATTTCTATCTACACATTGACCAAACCTTAAAAATTTTATTTATTCAAAAATGATTCCAAAATGCTGGGTAAAAAAACTTCTCAGAATTCGGATTGCTCATATCTCACTTACTCATGATTGCTTATTTAGTAATCTATCTCGTCATACATCCTATTTCTATAGCGTTTAACTCACTAATCCAGAATTTTATTTGAATAGGACTACTTCCATTTTCAAATTCCGAAGATCCAACCTTTTCGAAGCCCTGTTTTTAACCTTTTTAAATCTTTGAAAATGCTCTATAATATTTAAAAATCTGTTACTTTTTCCTCCAACTTATTATTGATCACTTTTATTAAGGAAGCTGGAAACGCAAATACACAAAAGACGAGGAGTTACCAAATTGCCTTATGGGCACGGCCTCTAGCTTTTCTCTCAGAGACCTTACATACAAACAAACAGAAATTTCTTACATGGTAAAGTATCATATAAAATTTATTTAATCATTATTCAATCTTCATTAGATTTATTGTGTTATAGCAATTACAGGAATGTAAAACAATTGCTTATAATAAATTATTTCCTCTAAAACAAATCCATTTAATGATCTTTGATACTTCAATTAAACTAAATGTCTTATAGAAACTTACTTTCATACATTAGAAAGGGTCTATTTCATGGTCAAGGAAGAATAAAGTGAGAAAATGTTGCAATGTCTTCAATATTTTCGCATATATTCTAATATTTTTAAGTATAGCTTTTAGTATAACCTCGGAAATATATACGAAGGTATAGTGTGACCAAAGGAGAAGTATCGCACCAATGAGCATGAGATTTTAAATTGTTTAAAAGTGAAAATTGTTGCAATTCCTCATTCACTTTTGTTGCAATTCGAAACAATAGGAGGAAATGTTTGAGTTTTTGATTTTTATTTGGGCCCTATTTCAACGTAATTTACTTAATTCCATTTCAGTTTTATTATAAAAGAATTTTCCTCAACGTTCTCAATTGAAATCTTTTCTAAAACGATTTATGTTGCTTTTTTCTCTTATCTTTCTCTTTTTTTCTCCAACAAACATCAACTTAATAGTTCCATTTATTTATCTATACAATCTTTTGATATAACAACTACAATTATAACATGAAATGTAAACTACTAGTTTTCAACAGTTCAATAGAGGAATCTGAGTATAAAACTTAAAACTGCAACTGCAAAGAGCAGCGCACAGTTAGGGCTTGATGCACAATAATGGAAAAACGCATCCAGCCTCGAACAAATAGGAAAGCTTCACAGTCTATTACCCGACATGCAATTTGCATTTGCATATAAATTTTTAGCACCCAATGGCCGTCAATTTGCCATTCCGATGGACAATTCCTCTTTTCGAAAATCTACTGAATGGCAATAGATTGGCGCGCTATATGCATGTGAGACCAGCTCCAAATTCCACATGGAATTTTATGAATGGAACAAATTTTTAGACTAACGACTATTATGTTCGATGATTACAAATAGTATAGTTTTAGTAAAAATTCACTTCCATCATATATAATCGTAGGAAAATCACCTGAAAATTATTAATACCTCCACTGGTACAATATCTAAGATTACATAAATAAAATGAATGTTTTTGTATGGTGAATTGTTGGCGCTCCAAAGGCAGGATGTGGCAGATTACGTTGTCATAATGTGTTCGTATTGTTTGGAGAACAAAGCAGACTGTCGACTTACCAATCATCTGTAGACTATCTCGCTAACAGTCTTTCTACATTAGTACATATTCTCGTATAATGGCAAACCTCAATAAAAACAGAAGCTCAAGATTAGAGATCAACAAGGTCGCACACCACCAGTGGATTCTGTGGTTCTTCACTACTGTTTGCTGATATTTACGAAAAGTTATCAAATGCCGAGCGCGAAGTAATGTCATTCACAGGTGAGTGATATAATCGGAATCACCTGCAGCGAAACTGAAATTGAAACTGTTTTCCCAAGTTTTGCATATCCGGTAGTCATACATAGACACAGCAGCGATTGTGGTGACGATGATTACGGATGCTAATCCCAATCTCTACTGCAGATCGTGCTTTAATCACATCCTATCATCCCATACGAGTTGAATCCTAGGTGAATATCTAAATAGTTATCATTACCATAATACCTATAACATGGAAAAATAAAATACCATAATTACTTTAATACCTGTGTCACATGCCAGCAATTAGTAATTTTACTTTCTCAACTTAGCTCGTATCAATGGCTAATAGGTGTTGATTATATTTGAGAATACAAATAGTTATTACATACCCAACTGGTGTTAACCATCTTTTTATCGAAATATTTACTCATTTTTTATTTCAAACAAAATTTCCTCATACATTAAGAATGAATGTACTTATATGATTTTAATTATGAGCCAATTTGAATTTATATTAATTATTTAATCATATTTCGAAATATTATTTTACTATAATAAAATATGTCATAAGTAGTGTCAGATACATTTTTTTTTCAAAAATAAAGCCATATAAAAGCATTATAGGAAACGAATAAGCCTAAATAGTCTCCTATAAATTTTTTATTTAACTATCATTTCTAATATAGGGTTTACTGTCATTCAGCCAGCTGATATTTGACAGTTATAGAGAAATAATGCGGCAACGTTATTATGGAGCGTCATAACCTTAAATAATGTATAATTATTGTAAAGACTTTCGACGAAATTAGTTTAGTAATTATTAGTAACGTGCCTTCAAAATGCACTATTTATTAAAACTTGGCCTTGATTAAAACTTGGGCTTGACAAGAGAATACAATTTTTATGCGTAAAATAATTTTATTTTTCAACATGTCTGTTTTAAGCTTGTTACACTTAGTCCGACGTTTTTCTATCCTTTGTATCCCATATAAAAAATTTAACATATCTCCAATCTTTCTAAATAAACCAAATCTTCTTTCGGCAAGCTATTTTTTCATTTATAGGAAACAGTTAATAATCCCTAGAGACTAAATCTGGCAATTATGGTAGATGCAGAGTAATTCTAACTCATGGAATTTTGCCGTGGCGATGACACAAATGCGGCATATTTTCTCTGAATTTCATTATTCAACTGGTCTAATAATACCATATAATACTATTTTATATCATCTGTATCCTAGAAAACAATAGCCATAACCTTTCCTGCGAATAGCACAGAAGTCCATTATTTCAGTAAACTTTGATTTTTGATGGTCAGCAGTTATGAGTTAAATCAAAAAGTCATTTGTAATACATATTAATAAAAACTGCAAACTCTATATCATTTCAATGACTATCAAATCTATATTAATTAAAAGATATTAATTAAATTTTATACAGCGTCTGTCTAAAAAATTTAAATGATAAAATAAAAATCGTTATGCTAATATCAGATAAATCTTTGCAATAGCCAATGACTTATCATATTGCCCTCATCTTTTGCATAAATATACGTGTATGCATTTATATCCGTACAAAATTTAGACAAATTACAATAGGATCATATGCACCGCAGAGACTGGAGTGAAAACATTTTAGAGCTCTAAAGACAGGGCCGTGAAAATCCAGGGATGATTCACGAATGACCTTTACATCCCCTCGAGGTCTCTGCGGTGCAATTTTTAAGCGCGGAGTCCTTATTGGTCCGTATTTCTTTTAAGGCGCTACTGATAATGCTGTGACGGGTTAGTGATGCGATCCATTCGCGCCCCAGATTTAATAATTACTAATTTTTTCTGGGACGATTTTCAAATAGGAATCTTTAAAAGTAACCTGGAATAATTGAACAATTCGATAATATCATTGAAATTATCCCAGAAATCTATAAGAGTATGTTGGAAAATGTCCTCAAAATTAGCTGCAAGGACAAAATCGGCCATATAGCTGACATTACTTTTTACACATCACTGATTTTTTTTTATTTTAATCTAAATTGAATTGAAAGATGTTGTGAACTTATTTTGAGATACTATGAATTACTTAAATTGTAAATTTTTTACTCCGGAACTAATATTTCTTATAAAACTTTAATTATATCTTATCAACGTATTTAGTAATAGTTTTAAAAATAATTATAATATATCTTTTTGAAAAAATCAATATAGTAAATAGGTTTTTATTAAAAATATATTATATCTTTAGATACAAGTGAAATACTAAGTTGTGGTTTAAAAAGTTGAAGTTAAATTACCCATCGAACAGATGCTAATGGCGATCAAAAAATTACAGAAACAATCATGCAATAAGGATAAAAAAAATCAAAAAACAAAAAAAGATAAAATATCACTGACTGCCTAAAGATAATAAATCAGTTAGTAGAAAAAAACCAGGTGTATCGTGAATTCTCCAGGTTTAGTGGTTTTCTGTTCGATTTTTTCGACAAATGAGAAAACAATCTTTTAAAAAAAAAACAGAAGCAGACGAAGGATTGAATTTGTAAATTTATTTCGACTAAATAATAAAAATGAACAAAAAAAATATTGTGTGGATGCACATTGCGAGGAAAATCATTAGCGCCCTAAGGGAACATATGCTGTTTTTGATTTTCACCCCTTTACATCTATTTGAAATGCACCGTGCATAAAATACCTTCACTGCCATACAATTTTAGGTAGTAAAATGTTATTTTTTTCGTGAATATTTTAAACACTGATAAAAAATATTAAAGCCGAGATATATACATACCTGCAACTGTGCAACAGTTTGATCCTTTTTTTTAAATTTTTTCTGTGGTATTCGTAAATAGTCGACTGCTCAAATCATTGGTAGATGAATGAAGAAAAACCACGGATCGACAAATATCAAAAAAAGGACTACGTACGAATACAAATACCAGAAAGCGGAAACTGAAAATTGATATGCACCTTTCGTCCTGTTTTCTTTCTAATTTTATTACTGAAAATAACTAAGTTTGTACAGATGTATATAGGTGACCGTTGAGCCAAGTTGCAGATAAATATGATCAAAGGTGTATTTTTCTCATCGATCCTCTTTGGTGTCCTACATCACATGAAAGAAGAAAAAAGGAAATTTCGTATACTGCCGGTGGATGTGCAACAGTTTGCCATTACTTGTACATACTATACAGTCTCTACAAAAACATCTGATGCTGTCGTGTCAGTAAGATTGAAGGTGGATAATATCCTTCAGGTGCTATTCAGTATATTGTCTTTTCATGTATTATGGTCAGAAGGGAAAAAAGGATTGAAAATTACCTATTTGCTCTGTTTTTTTTAAAATATTCCAAGTGAAAGGGTTTATGCACGTAAAAATCCTCTCTAAGATACTATTGTAAAAATTTCTATCTTTATATCCGAAATGACATATTTTTGCCTATTCTTTTATAGTTTTTGTATATACCATATTATAATCGTAGTAACAGTTAAGCAAGAATATCAGTGAGAAGGATTAGTTATTCTTCGGCACATGCCAATATAACTTTTCATACCTGTTGTTGAAGAAAGAAACATCTACTATATGAATTATAAAAGAATTTTTTATTTAAAATTTGCATAGAAAAACGAAAAATCAATCTTTTTTTTCTTTATTGCTTTTTTTATACTTAGAGAAATTTTCTTTTTTTTCAAATCTAAAAGTTGATGCATCATTTGAAAAATTTTCACCTGGAATTTCCGGCAATGCTAAGGATCATAGTTCACCGCTTAGAACTCTATTCATATGATGTTAGCGACCGTGAGCAATCATCACGGTTTCCGGATAAAAATTTTCTATCGCAAATTTCTCGAATAGGTCGATTTGCCTAGCGTTGAATCGAAGTAGATTAATGAACAGCAAACAGATGGAATAATGATGCTTCTATCACGATTTCATTCTTAATCATTTATTTGTTTGGATACGAGTACACTCATTCAGATGATCAGAAATTTTTTCTAAAAATAACATATTAAATGAAAAATATACGCTGAGAGATCTGCAATGAATTAAGAGTCTCTGTTATTTGTAAATTACCCATTAAAATGTCTTGAATTCAAATGAAAATAAAATAGAAAAATAGCGTAAAATTTTGATTTTCAGTTGCCAAAGAACTGTCGTAAGTAAATTAATTCACAAAAGTTCCGGAAGACTTTGGCTAAGGAAATGTAGACATTCACTTACCACTAAGAGTACATTATTCGGAAAACCAAGTCACTAGGGTAATTAGTACATTAACTCTGCGCACATTACTGCTTATTCAAATATTTAACATTTTAATTAATTGATATTGTCTTCTCTTCATACTTGAATTAACTATTCTACGATGGAAATACTGCAAAAGACTAAAAAATAATAGTGAGAATATTATTTACATAATATTAAAATAACTGGAAAATTTTAATGATTTTAAGTTTTTGCTTAATTCAATGATTTCAAAAAAATAAACATTTTCCGAACGTTCGGAATTAATTAGCAAATTTTTTAGCAAAATAATACATTTAATCAAGCTTTTTCTTTATATTGTATATCGAAATTATGGTGCTGTGAAAATTTTTTAATTAATCCATCATTAATTTTATGGGATTTATTTTTGAAAAGATAAAGTTCATTAGCTTCACAAGGGAAATTATGCATTTTGTTAAGATAATTATATTTTTTAACTTAACAGTTTTGGGAAAGGAAATTTTTTTTTAGTACACACTCTCTATGAATATATTGTAATTTAAATTATATTAAAAATTGAATGCTTTCTGAATTATTTTATTATAGATTTAAGCTTCCCAAATGTTCAGAAGGAAATAGAATCAGAATAATCAGTTAAAACGGAATAACTTTTATTTTAAATTTAATTAAAAATTATTTATTTTCTGAAATATACTAAAACTGAGGTCATTAAAATTAACGATAATTGCCATGAGATTACCTTACATCAAACAGAATAATTCAATAAATAAATGGTTTATCTTTTATGATTTGCTAGAAATTGATTATGAATTAAAATTTTGATTAACTTATTTTAGAAAATATTTAATTTTACTACTAATTCAATTAGGGACTAAAAAATGGACTATTATTGATCGTTTATATTTTTTTTAAATTTCGATATACTTAGTTTAAAAATAATAAATAATTTTAATTATTAGGAGCCAATAAATCTGGGCATTTCAATTTTTCTCAGAATCATTAAGTGTTATAAATTATGAAATCGAAAATAATATACAATGTGTATAAGCTTAAATTCGCTGTTTGGTCATACTATAGATGGCGTGAGTGTGCGTATTAAGCTACCATGGGCACGCCATATTTTTCTTTATTCGTTTGACATCTGTCAACATTAATCAATCCACATTGTCAGCAATTTCGTACAACAACATACATTTTTCCTTTGCTAATCATGTCTAGTTTTGTGCCAGAAAAAGAGCATTTGCGGGATGCTCTGCTTTTCGGCTTCAATTTGAAGAAATCGGTTGCCGAATCGCATCGAATGCTTATGGAGGCCTATGGTGACAGTGTTTTATCGGAAACAACGTGCCGAGATTGGTTTCATCGGTTCAAAGATGGCAATTTTGACTTGTGGGACAAGAAGCGTGAAAATCGGCCTAGGAAGGTTGAGGACCATCAATTACAGGCTCTTTTGGACGAAGATGATATCCTATAGCAAAAAATGCTCACAGATCTATTGGGTGTTACTCAACTAGCTCTTTCCATGCATCTGCGTGCCATGGGGAAGATTGAAAAGATCGGAAAATGGGTGCCGGATGGAGCGACGTCAAAACACATGGGAAATCTTGCTCGCCAGACAAAAAAGAAAGTCTTTTCGGCATCGGATTGTGACAGACGATGAAAAGTGTATATATTTCGAGAATCCTAAATGCAAGAAATCGTGGATTGATCTAGGCCAACCATCAACATCTTCCCCAAGACCAAATCGCCAACCATCAACATCTTCCCCAAGACGATGCTGTGCGTTTGGTGGGATCAGAAAGGTATCGTCTACTATGAGATGTTGAAACCTGGTGAAACTGTCAATGTCCACCGCTACCACCAATAACTGATCAAATTGCACTGTGCTCTGCGTGAGAAAAGGACCGATTATCAACAAACCAATAACAAGCTGATTTTCCTCCACGACAACGCACCATCGCACACGTCAAAAATGGTCCAAAACTACTTGGAGATACTTAACTGGGAGGTGCTTCCCCATTCCGCTTATTCCCCAGACCTGGCCCCTTCCGACTACCACCTGGTTTCGTCGATGGGCCACGCGATTACTGAGCAGCACTTCGATTCTTACGAAGACGTCCGAAAATGGCTTGATGAGTGGTTTGCCTCGAAAGAGAAGGAATTTTTTGGCGTGGTATCCACAACTTGCCCGAGAGATGGGGAAAATATGTACCTAGCGAGGGTAAGTACTTTGAATAAATTTGTTTTTGCTTTCTATTAAAAAAAAGGGGTCTTTGCTTAACTAAAAAACAGCGGATTTAAACTTATACACCTGGTATTAACTTATTGATTTTCAAGTGAATGAATGTGATGAAATCTCGAATAAATCGCTTCTATTTGATGCCATATTGGGCCCAAAAAAAGTATGTTTGACCCCATCTTCTACAATATATATAATTCTTTACATCAAGCAACGTGCTTTTAAAAAATTTCAAACCCATATCCACATGCTCCAGAACTGTTTTACCAAAAAGAGAAATAAAGTGAACGATAGCAAATGTGTTCACGTAACTTTTACTCTCCGCCGTATAGAAACTTATGTCACCGAGAGTGATAAAATTTTATGTTAAAGCTTGGTGAATGCGTGAGTTTTCGGTAGCTTAAACCGTAAGCAGTGGAAGTCAAAACTCGGTCAGGGAGTCCTTTAACGAAATTGAAGCTAATATGTTGATCTTAAAGGGTTAAGGAAAAAAGTTCTTTGCATAACTTCAGAAATTGCAGTCACTTGGATACTCCATCATGACAATGCGTCTATCACACGACCATCTCCATCAACGAATTTGTATTAGAAAAAGAATTTTCTTCATTTTCCAGTATCCCTATTCACCTGATCAAAGTTCATGTAACTTTTAAGGTCACTAATGTCCAAAAAAGTGTAACCGAGGAAGCCTTAAATTATTGGTACGAAAAGTAGAAACAACACCTTCGCCAATTTATATTAAATTAAACCTGTTCTGTCAGACCTCGTATGCCATGTGACGTTTTGTGATTTGCTTTAGAGTTTAGTGGCACGATTTTCAAAAAGTTAAGCATTTTTTATTATAAATTCCTATTCCAGTTTCATAGCGCAAATTTTGAAATTATTATTATTCTAACTTATTGATGCGTTTTAAGATCCACTCAGCAACTTCTGTTCATGTCGATATCCATTAAAAAGTGCAACCCTTAACAAAAATGTGGTAAGCTCATTAACGTTGAAAAGCATTAATTCAACAATTTACTTGACATTTGCAGTGAGCAATTTGTTACAAACTTTTAACCAAATGATATGCGATATCCGTTGTTCCAGTAACACGTTGCAATATTATGCGATTCACATTTTGATGACACGAACTCCATCAAATAATGATGAATGCATTCAGCCTTTAATCTCCATATTTCTCGATTTTAACCCTTTTTCGTGGGTATCATATGATTGACAGCGAACACCTTTCTATATTTCCTCTTCTCAATTGTATCTTTCTTTACATCCAGAAGTCCATCATTTTCATAACAAATGTTTATGATACCATTCCATGAAAAGATACAATATATTTAAAATTGCAACATTGTTGTGCATGAAATTTTTACAAAAGTAAGCCGGTTTCAAAATGTGCATATTTTTATCTTCAAAGTATAATAATTTTTATACATCTTACCTGCCATACAATTTGTTTCCAACAACTTTTTTTGCCCAATTTTAATATATGAATGCATCACCTTGTTAGTAAGTTGCAAATAATTTGCATATCTGGTTTGAAAGTGAAAATGCAAATTCGATTAGAATTATTGGAAAAATATCCAAGCTATTCTAGTTAAATTAAAATTAATTTTTTTCTCCAAAAAAAAAAAATCACATACTTACCATAAAAGTATCATAAAATCTAAAAAAAGATCTACTTATGTTACTTGTGCCCTCCTGGAAAATGGCGAAAAAGTCTAATATTTAAGATCTAAATTTTACATAATTTGATTAATAGTATTATTAGTCTCTAAGACCTGATAACGCAAGCCGAATTACTTTTTTGTTAAGTTATTTAAGTTATATTTTATTTTTTAATATATTGTGGGACGATACCATCAACAGTTCAATACTAGTTAAGATGTAAAGAATATAAGGATCACGTTATAAAAAATATACACCAAATGCAGAGTCAAACAATATAGTTTAAAGTAAAAAATAAAAAGTATACGATAATTTTTAGGTGCATAAAAAGAAATATTATTTGAAATAAAATAGTAAATAAATTATCAGAAAAAAATCATTCCGACTTAAAAAACAAATGTCCTGAAGGAATTGGCACAAGCCTACATATCACACAAAAATAAAGTAATAGACCCTTAGCATTAATAAAGGTTAGACCATTAATAAACCTACTTGTTAATATAGACCATTTCGATTATTGCAAATTTATATTCGACTCAAAAATTAATTCGGTGACATTCGAGTAATACAAAAATAGTGAACAAAGTGTTTGAATTGGTATTACGATTGTCGAGTGATTAATCGGCATAATGTTTTTGAGGTGTGGCAGAAGAATAATTAAATCCAATTTTGTTTTTAATTATATACCTCAGTATTATCACCTTCAAAGTAGCAGTGCTGGAAGCGTTCAACTGCAATTATCTTCATATCGTTTAGGAGTAAAAAATCACGTGGGATTAAATAAGGTATACGAGGTCTGTTCAAAATGTATCGCGAATTTTGTGTTTTTTCAAAAATTATTTATTTATTCATGAATATCTATTTTGTCCCCTTCAAAGTAATCCGCACCAGATATTATACATTTCTGCCAAAGTTTTTTCCAATCCTCGAAGCACTTCAAAAAAATCATTTTTTTTTATCGTGTTCAGCTCCTCCTTCGATGCCTTCTTTATCTCCTCAATCGTAGAGTAGCGTCATCCTTTCATGGGGATCTTTAGTTTCGGAAACAAGAAAAAGTCACAGGGAGTTAGATCTGGGGAATACGGTGGCTGCGGCATTATTGGTATGTTGTCTTTGGCCAAAAATTCGCGCACAAGCAACGATGCGTGAGCAGGGGCGTTATCATGGTACAAAAGCCAATTTTTGTTCTTCCACAAATCCTGGCGTTTCTGCCGGATTGCTTGGCGCTACTTGCGGTTAACTTCCAGGTAATATTCGATCTACCATGTGGCAAGAACTTATGATGCACCACACCCCTGTAATCGAAGAAAACTGTAAGCAAAACCTTCACATTCGACCGAACTTGGCGCGCTTTTTTCGGTCTTGGCTCGTGCGGTAGCTTCCATCGATAAACATTGCTTCGGTCCAAGGTAGCTTCACTATATGCCACAGTCAACATTCGTAATTCGTTCGCGCAATTAATTTTGTTTTTCACAAAAAATTTGATATAGATTCTTTGATCCATTTTTTGGAATGGGCAAAAATCGAAGACGAGCCAAAACATGTGCAAGTAAAGCAGCTGTCAAAAATTAACTGAATATTAAAAATGGCCGAACTTATCGGCATAAGTGAGAGACATGAGAACCAACATAACGCCATAGAAAAATCGAAAATCGAATATACGTAACCCGTGGATACTTTTTGAACAGACCTCGTATAGAAAGGTTGGGAAAGGACCCCATTTTTCAAGCTCTTCAGAAAAAGGGCTCTTTGTGTTAGAACAGGGAGACCTGTAATAAAGAATTTTTTCTCAAGGCCTCTCTGAGCAATATTCGTCTTTCACTATTTCTCAGCAGCCCAAAAATACTTTTTACTACAGAAAATTTGCGCTCTTGATAAGGAATATTCCTCAAAGGCTCATTAAAACTTTTCGTACCTCAAACTTGCGGATTCACCACGCTTAACATAATATTTGATGGCATAGTGTTACTTAACATTTCTGTATTCTCTTTTTCGTAAAGTACTACAAAAAATAACTTCCCTTGTCATACCCTTTAGGGACTTACTAATATCCAAGCTATGAGAGGAAATTCATAGTGTAGCTAGACTCGTTACCTATCTGCCACCTACCTTTTATTGCTATCAAAATTCTATCTTCCACTTTTTCTAGTTCAACAATTTCAGTATATTTTTAGCGTCCTGGGAAACACAATCACCCTATCAAAAGTAAAGCTTATTTTGTTTACTAAGCGTATGAATGGCGCCACTGTAGAATTTTCGGGCAGGGGTATTTCTCATATATATAGATTAAATGTCTAGCCTATCATAATCTAACGATATTAATTTATTATTGCTATTCAATTTTGTTAAAAATACTATTCTTACAAATAAAAATAATAATATATAAGCAATATTCAAGTTAAAAAAAAATCAAAAATATACTTTTTTAAATTGGCTTCTATAAGACATTCCACAATAACAAAAAAAACTGTAAAAAAAACTCCAAAAATCTGTCATCGCACCCCTTCTATAGAGTTAATTATTACTTTAATCTATTGTAAGATTTTTCAAATATAGTCTGAAGAAGTGTTCCATTTTTCATCAACCCGTTTTTCTATAATTTAAATTTAGAAATCCGATCACAAATGAATGGAAAAAATCGTTTGGTATTTAGTCTGACTCGTTGTTCACGGTACCTTCAGTTGTCAGAAGATTTCTCTAAAGAGTTTGAATTTTTTTTAAATATACTATTTTTAGACCTTACATAATCTAATAGGATCAATTATACGAATATAACAATGTAATTCGACTAAACTATGCCACCATGTTAAAATTTTTCTTCTATGTTTAGTTATGACAATATTTATCGATTCCGTTGCTATTTCCGGAAGGGAGTGTTAAAAGACTTAAGAACGAAATTAAATATGAAAAAAACGTAAAGAAAATATTAATATTTAAGGGCTTGCGTTTTAGTATCACTTCCATTTTTATATATAACAAGGGTAAGAGAAACTTAATGTAAATTAATGTTATGTGGATGGAATGATTATTTTGGGTAGTTTTTAGTATCATTTATTATAAGAACATATTTTATTACCAATAATACAAGGAAATTATTGACAGACGCTGAGATTTTAAATTATGAGCTTAGGATTTCTTTAAAAGCCGAAAAGGGGAGATATTTATATGGAAACATTTTCAATTCTTCGAAATTAATTTAGGGTATATTATACATATAGTAGAAAATACTTTAAATTTATATGATATATAGTTGATTTTGAATAAAATTGGGATCTACTCTTAAAATTCAAAGTATTCTGAATCTTTCATTGAGAAAATAAACTTTTAAGTGCGTCATTAATAAATTATGTAAATATCGTTGATAAAAAGATACAAAGAGGTTTGTTCGAAAAAAAAAATTTGAATTTCCGCGGGTTACGTATATTCGATTTTCGATTTTTTGTGGTGTTATGTTGATACTCATGTCTCTCACTTATGCCGACAAGTTCGGCCATTTTGAATGTTCAGTTAATTTTTGACAGTTGATTTGCTTGCACGTGTTTTGGCACTTCGATTTTTTTCCATTTTCGACCAAAAACAGCATCGCATTAACATTGCTAAGGAGCTGTTGGACTCTGTCCGCGATGACCTAAATTTGCTCCAGAGGGTCAAAACTGGTGACGAATCATGGGTTTATGGTTATGACGTGGAAACCAAAGCTCAATCATCCCAATGGAATCTGTCGCACGAGCCAAGACCGAAAAAAGCGCGCCAAGTTTGGTCGAATGTGAAGGTTTTGCTTAGTGTTCTTCGATTGCAGGGGCGTGGTGCATCATGATTTCTTTCCACAGGGTAGAACGGCCAATAAGGAATACTACCTGCAAGTTATGCGCAAGTTGCGCCAAGCAATCTGCCAGTAATGCCAGGATTTGTGGAAGAACAAAAATTGGGTTTTGCACCATGATACCGCCCCTCCTCACGCATCGTTGCTTGTGCGCGAATTTTTGGCCAAAAACAACACACTAATAATGCCACAGCCACCATATTCCCCAGATCTGCCCTCCTGTGACTTTTTCTTGTTCCCGAAACGGAAGAGTCCCACGAAAGGACGACGCTACGCTACAAACAAGATCACAAAAAATAATTTTTTGAAGTGCATGGTGGATTGGAAAAAATGTTGGTATAAGTTTATAATATCTAGTGGGGATTACTTTGAAGCGGACAAAATAGATATTCATGAATAAATAAATAATTTTTGAAAAAAAAACACAAAATTCGCGATACTTTTTGAACAGACCTTTTATTAATAATAAAGATATTGATTGCATCAAACATATCGAACCAGACCACCTCTCCTGGATAGCTTTTTGTCACTTAACCACTAGTCAGCATTTATTAATGTCAGAAATTCTATCCTAATATCTCTTTGACCTTAATTGTCTATGTTCAAATGGTAATTATTCATTTGAAAGTTAACTGGGAAATCTCCTGAATATCCATCCATGGGTGTCCGGTTATTATTTTTTTTCTGTTGGCAAGTACTGATATTATCTTTCTGAGGTAGTACCTAAACTATCTTCACAAGAGCGTTCTCATAATCTTATGATAATCGTTGGAAGTCTTCCACATCCCAAATTGTCCGAACCGTCTTTGGCGTTTATCAACTAGGTTTTTTTCAAGGTGACATTGGATTCTAAGATTTTCCAGAGAATCTGCCATTTTATTTATCATGATTTCTACATGTGCTTTTATGCACACTAAAATCTCCTCATTTTGGGTCCCACATGCCTTGAGTTTATAATTTAATTTAAACTAGTATGTTTAATACGCTAAATTTTCGTTTTATTGACCAATGTTGGGTGATCTAACACAATTAAAAAAAGACATTATTTCAGCTAGAACTATTGATATCAAAATTCACACAAAAATGTCCATTTTCACAACCTCCAATAATATTTCTCCATTGACTTTACCATATTTTTTCTATCCATATATGAAAATTGTAATATACCTAAACTTCCTATTTGGAAAAGATCCATCTACAATTAGTATTGATTAGAACATTTACTTTTTGTTCAATTTCAAACAGAAATTTGCAGTTAAATAAATGCATATTCAGATCTAAAAAATTGATACTTGTATCATGAAACATAAAAGGTTGAAATATATTATTGTCCCTTAAGTGAAATTACTAAGGACATACCAAATCATGTATGATTTTGTATACAGATTAATAAATATTATTTGCCTAGTTATATTATTTCTAACTACTCATACAGAAAAATTAGGCTCCCTTTTAATAAAAGTTTATTCCAAACTAAATCTAAGAGATTATTTAATATATACTTGGAAAATACATATACACGTACATTTAGTGAATCGTTATTACACCGCAAAATTAAAAACGATATCAATAACAAGGTTCAATTAAACGATAAACTAAACCATCGTTTTCTAGTTATTATAACATGTAATTTACGTAACCGCAAACAGCCTATTCGAATATCCCTTATTATGTTGCGTAGGGTTGCAATGTTACAGACTGTAAGGGTAAATAATGAAAATCTGACAATATTTTGCACATGTTGAACAATAAATATTAACACGATGATTTTGTTTGGTGTTAATTCGCAACAATTCATATAGCCACTCAGAATATTCACCCTCAGATACTCGTGTATTCAAATGCTGCCCTTAACAATATCAAAAAAAACTGAAAGGGTTGTTAGTGCAAATATGCAAACCCGCCTTCATATTCATAGTTGTATTAAAATTACTCAGTCCACTTAAAATGACTTACCTTCACCACAGTTAATCCTATCGAATGTGTTGTTAGGTTGAAATGCCATGTGCACATTGGTGCGGGTGCTATATTCGTATCTGTAACTTTTTGCAATGTTTGGCAACTGAATTGAGACATCCAATCGACAAAGTCGTATTAATAATAATTGCCCAGGTGCGCAATAATATCGTTTGTTATTCTATACTAGGCTTGGCATTATCTCTTCACTCACTTTCAGATTCTAATTTTCAGTTTTGAAGGATTGCTTATTTACTGTCTATGCAGATGGAAACTCTGCTCATAAATATGTAAGATTACATACACCCGAAAGGATTACCAAGAATAGTTGCCATAGCATCTGCCAATTAGAGTCTGTTCGGTTCAATTCCTATTCTATTTTACCAATAATAAAATATTTGTGATTCTAATTTAGTTTTTTTTTATTAAAGTCATTTCTAGTAACGTTTTTACTGAAATTGTTATTTTTTAGTGCCACGACAGCTTAGGCCATTTGGCAACAAGAAAAGGGTACCCGAAGCATATTATTAGCTGGATTTGAACTCAAGATTGCTGCGTTTGTACTTATAGCTAGGTTTAAGCTCAAGACCAGACTATGGGACTACACACAGGCATTTGAAGTTACACTAAATTTGGACACTTTCAATTTTGTTTTAATTATAACATGCTCAAAGCTTGAAAAGAAAGTTACCTAGTTCAGTTATCTTACCAAATTGTGGCCTAAAATCCATAAATGGTTTATATTTTTTTGGGCTAATTATAACTTTTTTGGCTTATTATAAAAGGAAAAAAAATTTAAATTTTAATTATAATGATTTTTATGATAAAAATAATAATAACTGCATATATTTATCATTATTAATATGATAACCTTTCGATTTTATAGTGTACCTTTTTTGTTCGCTTGAAGAAAAAACGGCCCAATAACATACGATTTACCTTAAATTTTTGAGTCAAGATACTCGTACTATATTTAATTAATAACTACAATACATAACTTATATAAATAATTCATTTGTAGCTTAAGAATAATTTTTTTTCTAATTATTTTCACATAATTATTGCTTATATCACTTCATGCAATAGAACACCCAGATCGGTTTTCACCCTATGAAGGGTTGCATCACCAAAGCCTTCCATAGCGCTTTTTCAACGCACAGCTTTCAGCTAGTCAGTTTCATCTTTCATCTTTCACTTCTACTAATGAAACTCTTTCGGTTCCTTCTATGGTAAATGACCTTACCTGACTGCTCTTTCATTCTAACTGAAATAAGATCCACGCATGAAGCAATCGAATAATTCATGGTAAGTTTTCTCAAAAAGTAGATCGCTCACATCGCTTTCAACTCACACTTTCTGTGTTTTCATTTGGTTCCGCCACTGAACCAGCCCCAACCAATACAGTCGTTGCTAATAATCAGTAACCAGTTACAAACTAGTTACTATAACTATTGGTAGTAAGGTCTACCGCAACCTATACTATCATCTGCAGTGATAACACCCGCGATAAATGGTATCTCTCAACACCAGACCTAACAGTCACCATGTTTCATTCAGAGTCACCTCGTCTAATGATCAGGCACACTATGTTTTAAAACCGTAGGGCACCTGATCTCCATAGGAGCACTTTTTGTTTCAAGACTTCGTGGTTTGTACTCCCACTCAAAGAGCTACAGTAAGTAGGTAAACTCCAAGCATTGTTGGGCAAACTCAGAACCACGGGTTCGCCAAGACTAGTAAGCACTTCTGGTGAAGATTATTATTCCATCGTACTCCCAGAAGAAACGCCCCTTGCGGGAGGCGCCATAGGTAAGCCAGTTAGACCCTGTTGGTGACCCTAGTGGGGTCAATGTTGCTATATGCTGGGCCAATTTGGGCTAATGGATTGATTAGAGCAATCTACATACGTGAGGTTGTCTCAGCCTATCGTAGGTTGTATCAGCCACCTACTGAAGGTGGCCTGCGGATTGCAAATGTTGTCATATGAAGCCATTTGCGTTGTGGCCGAAATACTGGTAGATAAGCGATAGTAACGCAATAAATTGCAGATGGACTCATCGAGTCATCCCAACGGTATATCCGTGGTTAGATTGGCGACACGGTGATGTTGCTTACTACCTATCCCAATATTTGAATGGACACGGATGTTTTTGAGGTTACCAGTACCGCTTTAAATTAGATTGTAGCCCAATACGCCTTTCTTGTGAACTGCACCTTATTAAAAGCAGGAAGAGAATAGGCATATGAGTGCATTTGCAGGTCCTAACTCCTGTGAATAGCATGACCCTAATGTTGGACTCGAGGACGGCTTGGAAGGCTATGGATTTTTTTGTGACAACAGTCCTATAAAGACTCCATCTAGATGACAGAAAAGAAAACAGTTGTAATAATTCATCAGAGTATGCCTCTCAAAGTAATGCCTGACGGCGGCTCCGTAGGGACATATAGAAATATACAGAAGTAAGGTGGTTTTGGTGGGTTAAAGTCTATAAACCAAAAAAAAGCTTCGAAATGTTTTCCAATTTGGAGTCAATGAGAGCCGATAGCAACAAAGAGGAAAAAAGGTGGGCATAGTTGACGGTAGCTAATAGAGCCTACTTTTAAGCTGAATAGGCTGCGATAGAATGGATACATAATTCGTGTGGATAAAAAATATCCTGTATGGAAAACACACAGTGATGAGATTTATGAGACATAACCTGTTTTCGTAATAGCGATGGTGTTAACAAGGACGCTAACAACATGTTGAAATTATCGAAATGCAATACCGCTGCACGAATTCGGGACATCTAAAGCTGCTCATTTCATAATTATCAATTCCTAAAACTGAACATATTTTTTTAGTCAATTAAAAAAAGGAAAATATTTTACTTAAAACTTTTTTATTTAATAAAATAAACTCTTCCAAAAAAACAATTTTTTTTATTAAAATATTATAAAAATATTAAATACGAGGTCTGTTCAAAAAGTAACGCGAATTTTGTGTTTTTTCAAAAAATTATTTATTTATTCATGAATATCTATTTTGTCCCCTTCAAAGTAATCCCCACCATATATTATACACTTATGCCAATCATTTTTTGCGATCTTGTTCAGCTCCTCCTTCGATGCCGTCTTTTCCTCCTCAATCGTAGATCTTCAGTTTCGGGAACAAGAAAAAGTCACAGGGGGCCAGATCGGGGGAATACAATGGCTGCGGCATTATTAGTGTGTGTTGTTTTTGCCCAAAAATTCGCGCGCAAGCAACGATACGTGAGCAGGGGCGTTATCATGACGCAAAAGCCAATTTTTATTCCTCCACAAATCCGGGCGTTCTTCCACAAATCCCGGGTAAGAGTCCATATTGACCGTTCTACCCTGTGGCAAGAACCCATGATGCACCACGTCTCTGCAATCGAAGAAAACTGTAAGCAAAACCTTTACATTCGACCGAACTTGGCGCGCTTTTTTCGGTCTTGGCTCGTGCGGTAGCTTCCATCGATAAACATTGCTTCGGTCCAAGGTAGCTTCACTATATGCCATAGTCAACATTCGGAATGCGTCCGCGCAATTAATTTTGTTTTTCACACAAAATTTGATAGGTACAGAATCTTTGTTCCATTTTTTGGAATGGGCAAAAATCGAAGACGAGCCAAAACTCGTGCAAGCAAAGAAGCTGTCAAAAATTAACTGAACATTCAAAATGGCCGGACTTGTTGACATAAGTGAGAAACATGAGTACCAACATAACGCCACAAAAAATCGAAAATCGAATATACGTAACCCGCGGAAATTCAAAATTCGCGAACAGACCTCGTATATGTAAATAACATAATAGTATATTTATTTAAATAATTTTTTTCTCATTATGAGCCCCACTACAAAATAAAGATATTTATTTCCGAATTTCTTTTTAAAATTAGTTAATTTAATAGGTAGTTAATTAGTTGCATAAATACGCCTACGAATGCTACTTGTCTCGAAAAAAAATAATTTTTTTTTGGGAAATTTCATAGGCGTTTTCCTTAAACCCTAATGGCACATTTTAGTAATGCCAATCCAATGTTTTTTTTTATACCTTTTACAGTTTCTCTCAATAATAGGGAAAATGTTTGATTGCGATAAGGGTATTATAGTTACAGAATAGATGCATACTTCGGAAGGCGTATTTGTTATCATTGTTCCCTATTGAAGGGACAGTTCCATTTGTCAAGATTATCAAAAGGTGCAGGTTTTAATGATTGCCATATCAATTCGTCAATTCGCATTTATAAACTAATCTTAAATAAATGCTTTTCTTAAGAAATTTGTTACGGTCTTATTCCGTAATTTCACATTACAAAAAAAAAACACATTCAATGCCCTTAACCATCAGCCTACGTCTATTTTGTTTGAATGCATTTCATTTAAACTGAATTTAATTCGAATTTGCCTATCAAAAAGTTTTCTTTCAAAAAATATCAAAGTATGTATTTTTACAGTAATCATATAAAATAGCTAAATAGATTTGTTAAGTATTATTGTGATTCTGAATTAAGTTTCGAAAGCTTTTAAGAAAAGAAAGAATATTGTTCCGATTTTTTTTTTCAAAAGGGAAAACAATCGTATCGAGTAGGTTAAATTAGAAAATAACACGAGCCACAAGTTAATTACAAATGGCACACGACTGATTATTTACTTTTAGTTTTTATATAAAAAGTTTCTTCATTCTCTATTCTATTGTAAATTTATAAAAATTTCCCTTTAGATACTTAAATATCTCTTGAATATGCATAATACCTTTTTGGAAAGTTTCCAAAAGAAATTTTCAAATATGGTAGTTATCAATAGTACTTAAGCTGAACAATTTCAGATAATTCCATAAATTGATAAAGTTTGGACCAATATTAAAGATATTTTTCATATAATAAATTATAAATATTTATGTTAAATAACTGTAACATAAAATTTTGTAAAAGATATAATTTAAAAAGATACAAAAAGAAAAGTACATGCTATTTTGAGTGTAGGTTTCCAATTCGAGGACTTCAATTGTTCATACTAAAAGTAGATTATATCAACTGACCATACCCTTAAAATACACTTTCTTCTCTCATTTAATAATATTTAATAATAAATTTCCTATTTAATGATATGTAAGATTTAAGTATATATCTTCTATAAATGTACATATTCAAGTTTAACAGATATCTTAAAATGAATTTAATAAAAACTATTTGAATGAATGAGAAAAAAATTCATTCATAAAAGTCGTACTCTCTGAAACTCAGATCTATTTTTTAGATAGTTTCTTACATGATTTTTTCATATAAATACGCAGATTGGTTTTTCAGTTTTGTCTGTTTCCAAAAATATGACAAATGTTGACAGCCATTCAGTCAATTGAATTCCAGTTTTAACAATAATAGTTACTGCATCTTTTAGGAAAGCTATAAAAATAATTTAAACTCTATTGGACCAGTTTTTACAATTTATTAGAAGCACTTCTATCTACATACGAGTATATAGATAATAAAGAAAGAAAAAAATATCTTATTAAACATTGACGATTTTGATACCATTTTTGAAAAGAAAGTTCAAACCGACTTTTGAGAAATGATGCTACTCTTATTCTTTCTTTGCTACAAAAAAAAATATTCCCTCAAACCTGAATGAATTTGTAGATTATTAAGTGTAATTTAAAAAAATTCTCAATAGGGTATTAAATTTGTATCTAAGATCCGGCTTAATGATCTTTCTTAAACATCTTAGCGATCTGTATTGCTATATACATTCATAATTGAGTCTAAGGCATATAAATTCAATGCATTCATATGAGCATTTAAAGTTTATATTTGAAGATCTTTATTATTTAAAAGAAGGAATAATCAAAAATTTTTTTTATTAGTAACCTTATTTAAAAAAGAGCATAATAACTCTTTTTAGAACTAAACCCGCATTAGAATTAGTAAAGGAGTATTAATATTATATAGAATACCCTCAAAATTTGAATAAAGGGGTTGCTTTTAAGTCATTTGATATGTAAGGTTTTTAGGAAAAATTTTTTTTTAGTGTAAACTGCTGTTCATATTTGACGAAACGAGTATTACGTAAATATAATTGTTAGGGGTGGAATACAACTAGCTAATTCATTAAAAGACTGTTTATAAAAAATACAATACAATAAGAAAAGATAGGAGAGGTTACGGTGGTCTTATAATGACTTTTTTGCCACCTATTAACTTTATCGCCTGATTTTGTATCATATCTAAGGATATGCTCATATATGGGAATTATATATTCGCCCACCTTCGGGCGAATATCTACCCTGTAGATTGTGCTTGGATCAGATAAAGTAAACTTTTTCTTGCCTCGCTTAATGAAACCTAAAAATTTTGTTGCTTTTTTGGTAATATTAAATATGTGGATTAGATTAGAAGTGCCAGATAAGAGATCAAAATACGAAGAAAAGTTCGATATAGAAAGGCACCCTGCGAAACACCATAATTTATTTAATGAACTAAAAACTTGACGCCATCCAAAATAATTTATTTTGAATAGTTCGAAAGGTAGTTTCTAATCCAGATTTGCAAAGTAGCTATAGTGGTAGATCTCTGTCAAATGCGTTTGAAATATAAATTCCAGAAGGAAAATATGAAAAAGTTTACGACTATAGAGGATATACCATCTAAACTAGCGAATTTGTGTATATCAAGATTCCTGAGGTACGAGGGCGAGAATGAGTTTGCTACGTAAAAAATTTAATGAGCTCTAATAACAGGCGGACACAACCTAAGACTGTACCCGCGATGTAGGTATTAACAATATGTATAGTGACCATATCTATTGGAGTAACAACTAGAGTTTCATAAATGAATTGGAGATAGAAAAGAACCCTGCGGAATACCACCATTTACTTGATAGACGAAAGACTTGACGCAATTCAAAACAAATTGTATCGAACAGTTCGAAAGGTTGCTTCTAGTCTAGGTTTGAAGGTAGCTATAATGGTAGCGATACCATATGCACTCCATGACCTTGAAAGAAGAGACGTTATTGTGATGGGTCAGTAATTGGAGGGGGTAGAGAGCTCATTTTTTTGGGGGACTAGTTGAATGAATGCTATTTCCTTTATATTTAGAAAAATTCCAAAAGGAAAATGTGAAAAAGCTTACGACTATAGAGGATATATTGTACCATCTAAACCAGCAGATTTGTGGATATCAAGATTTGTGAGGACTCTTCCTACTGTACGAGGGCGAGAATAAATCTACGAGGGTCGTTCAATAAGTCCTTAGAAAATCTAAGAAATTGCGCTAAAGATTGTCGGTAAAGATTTTTTTGTAGTGTCGGTAAAGAAGTAGCATTATCGACAGGAAAGCTGTCAAAATTTCAGCTCGATCCATAGCGTAGGGCAATTTCTATCGTCGATTAAAGTTAACGACATTTATTTGTGCATAACAATGGAAAAAAGTCAGTTTCGGGCTGTCATCAAACATCTCCATTTGAAAGGCTTAAGCCCGAAAGAAATCAGAGCCGAGTTGGATGCAGTTCATGGCACATCTGCACCTGTGTTTGCGACGGTTTACAATTGGGTGAATGAATTTAAACGTGGCCGTTCATCCACAAAATATGAACATCGTTCAGAACGCCCGTTTGAGGTGTCTACTCCTGAAATCATCGACAAAATCCACGATCTGATTTTGAACGACCGGCGAATTAAAGTGCGCGAATTAGTTGAGGCCAACTAATTCGCGCACTTTAAAAAAAATTTCGGCAAGATGGGTGCCGCGTTTGCAATCGTGTAGTGGACTCTGAGGCTATGTTGGCACTCTTTCATCGCAATCCTGCCGAATTCCTTCGTCGATATGTTACTGTGGACGGAACCTGGATACACTACTACACTCCAGAAACGAAGAGACAGTCATCACAGTGGATTTTCGAGGGTGAACGGGCTCCGAAGAAGGCAAAAACTGTGCCATCGGCCGGCAAGGTATTGGCCACGGTCTTTTGGGATTCGCAGGGCATCATTTTTATCGACTACTTGGAAAAAGGAAAAACAATAACAGGAGCGTATTACGCGTCAATAACAACGGTTGAGCGAGGAAATCAAAGAAAAACACCCCCATCTGAAGAAGAAAAAAATCCTCTTGCATCAGGACAATGCGCGTGTGCACACCTGCGCTGTTTCCATGGCCAAAATTGTGGAATTGAGAATGGAATTGTTGCAGCATCCAGCTTATTCACCAGATTTGGCCCCGAGTGACTATTTTCTTTTCCCCAATCTGAAGAAATGGCTTGGCGGACAACGGTTCACTTCCAACGAGGACGTTATTGCTCAAATGGATGAGTATTTTGCAGAACTTCCGAAATCCGAAAAACGGTTGGAAAAGTGTATAGAGCTAAAAGGAGGTTATGTTGAAAAATTAAACATTTTTTTTTAAAAAAACAGTTTTTTTCCATCTTTTTCTAAGGACTTATTGAACGACCCTCGTACTTCGTAGAAAATTTAATGAGCTATAATATAAGTACACATAACATACAATCTAAAAGGGAGGAAGATGCAAAGAAGGATGTGCTAAAAAATTAGCCTTGTCTATTGAGGTGACAACTAGAGTTTTATGAAATACGCTACTCATAAAGGAGTTGGAGATAAAACTGAGCCCTGTGGAGTACCACCATATATTTGATGGACGAAAGACTTGACGCAATTCAAAATAAATTATATTGAACAGTTCGAAGAACTGGATAAATACTTTAAATCCACTTTTAATTAAAAACCACATCAATTTTGACAAAGTTTTTGAAAAATAATAATTTAAAAAAAATAATACAAAGAAAATTGAAAATGTCGTTAGGATGGGATCTTGAAAGAATTACGATTTCGAGCAGAAGCGTTCAGCCTCAAACGTTGGGGAAATACTTAAAAAAAAACCTCATTTGAGTAATATACAAATTCTTAAAAAAAGCAATGTTTTTTGGTTTTCGACTACAACTTGAAATTAAAATTTCGTATTGGAAGAATGTCGATTTTATGCGAAAATTAACCATTTTTCTTGCCGGTGCGATATAGAAACACTTACTTTTCAGTTTTAATCAAAAACTACTTCAATTTTTATTGAAAGAAAACAACAATTCTTAAAAAACGCAAAAAATCTTAATTACAATCTTACGAAAAAGTTGAATATATTTTTAATAAATCATATTAAGAAATAAGGATTCGTCACTATTGAAGTGCAATCTGACTTACTGGATCAATATTTAGCAATTCGGCAATTTAAACAGCATTTTAGCCCCCATGTTATACTTGGATCTGCTATCATATTCATAACTACAGCATACTTTTCAGGATCAGCACAGATCCTTATCCCATACGAATTTTAGGATTTTACTTTTTTTTTTTTGCTGAAATAAAAAGAAAAGGAAATATCAAAACGCCCAACTATTGATCTCATCCGAAAAAAAATTTAAAAAAAAATTCTAGCGTAAATCCTAAAATTAGAAAACCAAATGACGAACTTGTAAAGAAACGAAGCTCCTCATCCGATAAAATTTCATTGGGGGCAACAATGAATTTTCAACCTATTAAATTTCCAAATTTGTCACACTTACATTCCTTTATAATCTACTAACAAACTGGAAAATTAAATGTCTCATTGAGGGAATAATTTTTTTTATTGAAACATCAATTCAACTGTCGACCTACGCAAGATTTTCCAAAAAAAAGTTTACATAGAAAATGTCGTATGTCGCGTGCGTCAACAAGATCATTTTACCAAAAAATAAATTCTGTGATTCATTAGTTGGTTTTGATGAAAATAACTGAAACTACATTCAATTGCTTCTCTTTTATGGTCTAAAATATATTTCCGGTGGACTAATGTGAATAAATATTTGGCTCACCTGAACATTGTAATCGATCTGTATCTTGTACGATAAAAGTAAAATGATGAAAAGAATTTTGACAGAAGAAAAACTGAACCACTGAGCATCAATATGGATTTTATTTCCACTAATTAGGGAATACCGATGATAGAATATTCAAATTTCTCAGAAAACTAACCATAGATTATCAAGATTTCTCTTTAGTCAAAAATCTTGAACATCCCATTGAGAACAAATTAGTTTCGAGGATCTGTGAACGCCTGCAATGATAATTTAGTTCGGTGGACGATTATCATAGTTTCCACGGTAAGCGTATTATCTAATTTTGATATCTTAGCCGACAATTTTTCTCAAAAACCTATACACGTAATTTTTTTTTATTATTGATTTTATTAATTTAAACTGTAATAATAATCAAAGCGGAAGCACATATACATACACATAAAAAATATTTTATTGAAAAGTGTTGGTTCGTACTTTCAATAGAATTTTAGATTCACGAGACTCACTCACCACTATCTTGAGAATGACTATTGACGGTTTATTTTTGTTGTATTAAAATCACATTTTAGTAATTTTTATGTATTTCCAATGAAAACAACCAGAAATAAATAATGTCCGAAAATCTCCAGATGGGGATAGAACTTGTTTTGGCTTCAACGATTCGATAGATTCTCAGCTGACTTCTTAATATTCGGCGGCTATGTTCTCGCCGTATAATCTTTGGATCACTTTCAACTCAATAAGTTTATTGGTCTGACAGGTAGAATATGGTTTATAAATCATTGATTTTTTTTTTTTAGATTTTTTTAATAGTTTAAGATTAAAAAAAATAAATTTGTTTTCAAATGAATGGAAAAGAGAAAAAGTGTCAATGAATAGTTGAAATTTTAACAATATTTTTCTTTGTTTACCATCAACAGTGTTGAAAGAAAATAATTCTATCAATGCCAATGTTGTCTTACCAATAAAAAGACATTTTTTTTTTATTATTATTTTGAAATTATTGATTTTGAATGAATATTATAGAAATCAAAAAATATTTTATAAAAATATTGTACCTAAAATTTATTTGTAATGTTTTATTCAAGAAATTTTTATTACCATATATTTCCTAGTTTATTTTAAAAATTATTTTATTCCAATGATGAAAAGCTACAACAATCAAACATTTTAGAAAATACTTAAAGACGAGTATAATATCGAAGAGATACATTTCAGTGCTCATTTCCAATATTACAAATACAATTTAAAACAGATATCTTTACAAAAAAAAATTTCAAAAATGTTCATGATTTTATTTTTAGGTACTTTACATATACGAAGAAGTGTTCATATTCTAAGACTTTTCAAACGATCTATTCTTATTTTAAATTTTCTTGAGAATTTTTCTTTATGTTAAATTATTTTTGATTAGTATTTGAACTTGGAATTTTTAGTGAATTGCTAGCAAATGACTAATAACTGAGATAATTTCGTATACAAATGAATGGGAGCACCCAAATTTATTTGGCACGTTTCACTCATAAAAATAAATTCTAAATTACAATCATTGTCCATAAATTCTAAATTACGAAAAAAATTGTCCACTAATATTTTAGTATGAAAATTCTATAGTTCTAATGACCACTAATATTTTAGTATGAAAATTCTATAGATTACTTGTGACTCGACAACCATAATACCAGTCTAGAGCACAGACAATATGATTCCTTACGTGGCTCACACGGCAATCCTAGTAAGGTTTTGAAGCGATCAATTGAGGGAATAAACAAGTCCTTATTTCGCTCCTTTAGTAAATGACTTTTATTATAATTTTTCACTAATTCTTGGCTAGATTTTTGTATATTTACTAAAATTTATCTACCAAAAAATGGCCCCTCTAGTACTGTAATATGAACAGATAATGCCTATTTCGTTCATAGTAATCCCGCAAGAGGGTAACTTCTACAAGAAAAACGTAGATTTATTCCGGTTATATTTCCAGATTCAGCGAACCCAAGCTACTGAGCTCGTCAAGCGCTGCTGTCTAATAACATGGAAGTTTTCATACCATAACTAAATGTACAAAGTATAAACTAAAGAACTTTTTAAAACAATATTGATGCCGCGAGTATCAGGTGCCCAATGGTGGTTGATCATATTATGCCCGATCATGGTGAGATGGATTTGGTTAAATCCACATCAAGAATACGATCTTCGAAATCTGATGGTATGATATACCAATTTTTATCAAGGATACTGCTACCACCTAAGAATTAACAAGGTTCTTTACTATAGCTCAACGAGCGGAAAATTTGCTAAAACAGGGCTCGACATGGTTAAAACCATTAAAGTAAAATCGTGAGCAAGCTGGAGTACTATCCAAGAGGTTGTAGGTTCGAATTCCACTGCGATCCTAAGCTAAGTACCAAAAACCACTTTAATTTCGAGTCTACTTTAATTGCCTTATTCTCACATAAAAAAGTGTTAAGAAATTACCCGCAAAGCCATCAGTACCAAAATGGCAATCTTTCAAATGGTTTTTGATCTTGGAAAACAAAAAATATTCAATCGGACTTAGATCAGGAGTGTTGGGAATTCGTAAGAATCCCATTTTTAAACAAAAAGTTATTGATGGGCATGACCGTGTAATAGGGGGTGTTGTCATGTCTGCTTAAAGAATTCTTTTTTTGAGCCTGTTACTCATAAGCTTCAATTTTGATGGACGACTTTCCATCACATGAGCCCCATTAGTTTTCGATGTTGAAGGCTTCCCTGATGGACATACATCGTCCACAGTTTCTCGGTACCCTAAATATGCTTTATGTTACCGAAGAACTTGTGCTCATGTTAAGAGATTTTTTCCATATGGTTTTTCCAAGTCAATCTTGCGAATCTATCGCGCTTAATATAAAAGTTTAAGGGCACATTGTTACTCCATTTTCGGTAACCCACTCAAAAAATACAACTTCACTTATCATGCTCTTTAGGATCGCATAGTTATTGGATGACGTTGAAATTATAGTATCCATCCAGTGTTGCCAGATTGCTCTCAGTGATGCCAGTCTCATTGTTTTTCTGGTAACATCTCGCATCAAGGCTTCGTTGCCAGCAGTTGGACGAACTCTTAACTAGGTAGTGATTGCTAGTACAGAGCCTATAATTGATAGAAATATTTGGGTCAGCTAGCGAGTCTAGACAGATGCATTAAAGTAAAACTTGAAAAAACTTTATGGTAGCAGCGGCTGAAGGTGGATTTCCATACCAAAAGAATTAACAGATGGAAAATGGTAGCATTGGCTTTGCTACTAAGCTTAACGATGTAATTGAAAGAAGAAGTGGAGTAATCGATTAATCATCAGAAAGAAGCAGAATGATAAGTTCAAGGTGTGACTCTGTAGATTTTATTGTCTAAACTGTGAAAATCCTAAGCTAACAGAACTGATGTGCTGATTAAGGGTATCAAAATCCCAATGGTTCTAAACAATTCGTGGTAGTTTTTTTTAACAGAAAAACTACCAAATTTATAGAATTAAAATGTGCATAAATTTATATAACTTTATATTTTGAGTTCTATGTTTTCAACTGTTATTTTGGAAAAAGAAAATATATGTCCTTATAAAGCTTGAAAATATTGAAACTAGATTAAAATTATTAACTTAGGTGAAAGGATATATGTATCGCAAAAATAATAACCAAATTATTAGTAGGGCAACTACTTCGGAAATAACCATTTTTGATATTAAATGATAAATTCTTATGAGTTTATTAATTTTTCTATTAATTCGATCTTAAATCCATCTTACGAGTATAATCGAGGAAAAAAAACACTAATTAAATTTAATTTAGCTAATCCACTCTTATGTTAAATTCGTAAACCAAAACTTTCCATTAATATGAATAAAATTTAAAAGGGGTATATTAGTTATTTAATTTGTAGATATCCGATAATATTTATAAGTTATTTTTTCCTTCTATTTAAATTTAATACTTCAAAAATTCGTTTTATCTCAATAAGATCAGAAATTTTTTATCTAATCTCTACTAATCTTTGAATATCTAATTAACATTACCAATTTCAATACAATATACACATGAATTGTTCTAATGAATATTCATGATTAAATTATTTTTCCCATAACATTTTTTATCTAGATTTTTTTAATAATATGCAAATGAATTTCTTTGGTAATTCTATCGATTATTAATTGAATATTCAGTAAATTTTAATTGAATTTAAAATTAATAATAAAAAAAAAGAAAGTTTCAAATATTTACTTCTAAAAGTTTGATGGAATAATTTTCATAATTAAATGAACACACCTCCAATTATATTTAAGGTGCTAATTATGGATTTTTAATGGGAAAATATTGATTTTTGAATCTAATATTTTATATATTTTATTATTCTTTATAGAAAATTATATTTTCATTTAAATATTTTATGTGGTTTGATGGAAGATAAACAATAAATGAAGAAATTTTACATTTTTTTTCAATATAACGACTTTGTATACAAAATTAGTTTTCCTTTCCATTATAATTTGCCTAGTTTGTTTATTTATAAAGAAAATCTTTTTTGAAGTATAAAAAAAAAGATTTATAAAAAGATTTGTTTGGATTAAAAAAAAATGAAAATTGAAGGATGTCCACTCAAGAAAAGTTTCCACTCAGAATATATTTTTGATGGGTCAATGGAATAGATTCATTTTAAGATACTAACAATTGCTATTAGGATGCAATCGTTTTAACTTAGTAAAGGAGGAATAGTCTAAAGACGCCACAGGGGAGGCAGATTTAATGAAATGCGTTACCGAGAACGAAATTATGGATAAGGGCACTATGGCTAATTAGAATTCTGATTAGATTCCTTACACAGAACTGCGAGCAGATCTGCTAATCTTTTACAGGTGGCAAAAGCTGAGGAGATTACTTTTACTTTTGGTCCAGTCTATTTATCTATGTTTTTTGGCCAAAGATTTCAAATATTATTTTGTTAACTGGTGAAGCAAACTGAAAATTTCGGTAAGTTTACTTATTTTCACTGAAGAATTGAGTCTTTAATTATATAAATTTGCTGATATTAAAGAAGTTTGCTATCATTTATAGAGTCTGGTAGTCTAAATTTTAATAAGATATTTATATATTAAATTTGGGAAGCAGATCAATGATACATAATCAATATGACCTAAAGCCCAACACAACGCAAAATAAAAAATATTTTATATTTAATTTAAATTAAAATCTATAAATATATTTATTGAAGCAAAAATAATACATACTGAATTTTTTCCTTTTCTAACTCAAGAGAATACTAAGTTTTAAGACATATTTTTTAAATTATAGATTTTATAAAAAAATTGCCCCCAGTTTTCCTTTGTCTAAAAAAAGAAAAACTGGGGGCAATTTTTTTATAAAATTCTATAATTATATAATTGATAAGTCAGGTAATTTTATCAGCATTTCTTCAGAGCTCTTGCTAAATAACGTTGTTCAAATCATATTCCTTGCAGAATGCAGCTAAGAATTCGCGATAATTCCTTTTAAGAACCAAAAATTCGGACTTCACTTTTACATGACTGATAAAACAATTATCTTATAAAATAGTAGTTCAAATTTTATGGTATGAATTTTACAAACGAATAATTTACAATAACTTTCAGGTTTCTGAAGTATATATAAACAGCTTTTAAGTATTTAAAAATTTTATAGACTATTTCATATTGAGATGATTTCATATAACGATTTTGGAAAGACTCTAAAAAATGTCAGGTATCATGTCTACACCTTATAATATTTTTAATAATTTTTTAAGTAAAAATTTACCTTGACACAGAATTGAACCACAGATTTTCGCGATTTGTACTAAAATGTCTAAACTACTAGATCCGTGGTTCAATTCAGGGTCGGTAAAGGTCGTGAAATAATTTTTCCAGCTTCTTACGAATAATTTTATTTAATTGATGATGGATAATTCTGAGAATAATTATTACACGGATAAATCGTGGATAAAAGGAATATTTAAGTTGCGGTAGATTACGTTATTACAGACATAAGGTAGAGGGTTGTCTATTTCACGAAGAATTTTCGGCCTTAAAGATTGAGTTCGACGAGTGTGGTTGCACCCAAGAATTCGAATCTGTAAGTCCATAAGGGTTTAAATAGAATGCCGTAGCAATAAAGTTTATACTTGTTTGTATTGTTAATTGAGTACTGATCTTTTCAGTCGTATGTGTGGAATCCAGGTTAATTGTTATCACACTTTATATATCTCTAATATTATACTGCCATTTAGGAATAATGAGACAGGCGGTTTACGATGTCCTATTCTTTTTTTCGCTTATTTTACTTTATTATCGTCCTCGTAAATCCATATTGGGATTTGAATTTATGTTTCTGAATAATTTTGGATGCAAAATTAAGGAATGTTAGAATACCTATTTCTAAATAATTTTGGATACAAAGTTAAGGAATATTAGAATATCAATTTTAGGTAATGAGAGTATCGGAAGCATAAATACCATTAAAAAATAGGATCAAGCATACTACCCTAATGGATGTCAGTGTTAATCAAGTTAACATCAGAATATTTTTAATATTATCCTCATAAATTTGGAAATAAATAATTATTGTATAATACAAAATGTCATCTTAAAAAAAAACATTTAAACAAAATATATATTTTAAAAAAAGGGAAAAAATTAGTTGTGTAAAATAATTTAAAAAGGTCCATTTCAACTATTTTAAATTTTTTTAAAACTCTTCAATCTATTAAATTTAGAGGCAGACTTTTAATTTAGGAACACTTGAGTTCGACTTCAGCTAGTTAAATAGTTAAAAGTCCCATTAGTTAAAAGTCCCAAAATAAAACTGTCAAATTAATTATAAAACAAAATATTACTTTTTTGATTAATAAAAATGAATATTTCGTCAATTGTGTATTGTCCATGTGCTTTGTGGTTAAAAATTAAAAAAAAATTGTTTAATTCACTTTTAATTAAATTTTTTTTATTGTTCATAAAGTTAAGTATTATCTTCTGTTTTAGCGTTAAGTAGAATCTTTGAAGATTGGTCCTATAACTATTAGATATTTTACAATTCCAGATCAATACTAGTATCATTTAAAGGAGAAAATTCCTAAGAACCAATTCATCCTCAAGTTAATCGAAGTCACGTCTTTAAGCGTTCATCAGCATAAAAATGAAAAAAAAAATCAATTCTGAATCTCCATCGCATCTCATTTAATTTCATGGTTTAATGACCAAATAATTGTGGAAGAACGAACTCGACGTACAACTGTCCGCCACCGTAAAAAAATACTAGCTTCTTAAGAATTTTTCACAGATTGTTTTTTGTTTTGCTACTTTAACTTAACTTCTTAGCCATACTCGTATGTGGTGATTTATTGTTTACTAATGAAATTTACAAAATATTCTAAATTTAACTATTTTAGTATAATAATTTATGTATTCTATTTTTAATGAGTAAGTATGTAGTACAAGTGCAGTAACAAAATTAATGATAAATACTTATTTTTTTTTCTGAATATACAATTCAATTTAATACAAAATATAATTTCTATACAAGCTTGAATATTGAACATTTTTTCACGATAAACCTAAAATGCTGCATTTATTTGGAGGCAGGAATTTTTTATTCTTATGCATACAAATACACTCGTACACTCATACGATTATGCTATCACATATTAGTCAGACATTGTGAAATATGCAAACGTTAATTTCACACTTAATATGGTAATCAATTGCATGCCCTTCTGATATAAATGATAGCCGACAGGCATTCTCCCTTAAAGGAAGCAAATATGTCATTTCCAGATGTCCTCTCTTTTGCGAAAAACCAAAACCAAATCAATGACAGGAATCCGGGAGGAAATTCTCTATTTGTTTATGGCTAGACGAGTATGGTATATAGAGGGGCCTGGCCCCTTGATTTCCAAATAGTGTAGCTTCAAAAAAATTTTAACAAAAATTGGGGAGAGAATTCATTCTGAAAAAAAAATAACAACGAAAAATATATATTTTTATGTCGGCATATTTTGTCACATTGAAATTTGCCATTCTTTATCTAAAGTGTCAATGAATCCAACTGACTGAAATGGCTTCCAGCCGATTTGTGAACAATTTATTTATAGATATTTTTATTTATAAGCAGCGATGATATGGAGGAATTTATATTAATATCTAGATAATATTATACAAACTATAAACACTCTTTAAAAAATGTTCTTCTGTAAAAAAAAAATGCTACAATATTATAAAAATTAGGGGACCAGAAAGATTTTCTATTTTCATTAGCAAGTTCGAAAAAATTTTAAATGTTGTATTTTTGAAAATATTCCTAAAAAAAAATGTGGAATTTGATTAATTCTTAAGAAAATAAACTGTCGATAAGTTCTACAAAATGATCTGCTTTGAAAATTCTTAGATAAATATTTTCTAAAGTTGTAACTATTTTTGTAATTTCCAAAAATTTTAAAAAACCAATTATAGAAAATAAAAAACTATTAATGGAATATATTACTTCTAATAGGAAGATATTTTTCAAAAGTATTAAATTTAACTTTTATTAAGTATTGAAATTTACAAAAAAATAATAAACAGAAATAAAATAATTACCAAATAATGCACATAAACTCTTT
Organism: Atherix ibis; assembly: GCA_958298945.1. Taxonomy (NCBI): domain Eukaryota; kingdom Metazoa; phylum Arthropoda; class Insecta; order Diptera; family Athericidae; genus Atherix; species Atherix ibis. Next base: position 102,149,251 of record OY282605.1, on the reverse strand, counting down.
TTATATTCTGAAGTCAATTATAATTGAATTAATTTATTTTATTTCTATCATAATGTGATGAGAGCTATTTAAAACTTTTTAGTGTAAAGTATTTAGTAGTAAGTCTTAATGACGAATATTATTTTTTATGATGGAAATAATATAAAAACATTTATTCTCTTGGCTGTCTTCGAAAACCTTTGCAAATGACTGAATATATTCTGAGGTTCACATTTGTCCCAAGACCAACAACACCAAGCAGCTAGTAACAAGTGAAGCTATAAATTTTCAGTAATCCTATTAAGTGGCATAAATCATAACTCAATTATGGAATTAACATCTTATTCTTGTGGTATTAATTCAGTTCACCTGTTTTGGTATTCATTTGAGAAATTCTTTTCGCTTTTTTAAAAATTATTTTTATTACTAAACGAAAATAAAAAAAATTAACCTTCTTTGTTGACAAGTGGTGTATTAGCCATCGGAAGCTCTTAGAATCATTTTTGAAGGATCCAAATGAATATCAGATAAAATAAATTTTATCACAACAAAAGCAGAAAACGATTAATCATCCTTTTTGTCAGACGACATGATTTCTGGTTTTTAGTTGTATCGGAATATTAAAGTTGGGTGATTTGTGTATTGAAAAAATTACGTTTTTAAAAAGTTTCTGTCACATTATCTGAGCATAAATATTTTTAACTTTGTCTTTTAAATGAACTTGCTTACTAACACATTTGGGTAATACGGTATTAATTTGCTGAATTGACTGATTTTAAGTAGGTATTTGTCATATTGAACCATTGTGCAATAATTTGTAGGGAGGCTTAGAGTATTAGCTTTTTTTACAATAGATTCCACACTATCCAATTGGACTGTGCACTCACACAGTATTATTCTGTTTAAGCGATGTAGAATCCAATACAGATTATGTGGCTCCGTCGAAAGTTTTAAAAAATAATCTTAGTTGATAATTGACTAATCTAGTTTTTTAAGTAATAAATGATTATTAAATTTTTAATATTATTGTACATTTTTTTTAGGAACGGACCATATTTTTATGAGATACTTTCTTTTAATATTTAAACTTATTTTTAGCTATATTTCTATAGAAATTTTAATTCTTAGCTCAGGCCATTTGGCGACAACTAAAAAATAAAAATGTCACAAGCTAAATTCGAACTCAAGACCACTACGTCATTAGGCACAGAAGTTCTCAGTGTCGCGTAATTAGGGCACTTCCACTTTAGTTTTCTTTTTTAAGTTTCGGCGGCCGTTGTAGATGCTCCTTACGTTTAAAAAAAATTAACTGACTAAATTAAATATAGCAAATTGAATTATTACAACTTTTCGATCATAAATAGTATCATTCTTATTCACTTGATAAAATAAATCACCAAAAATTATACAATTTTACCTTTTTTACAATTATAAGTACTATTCTTAATTGAATTTTGAATGAAATAAAGATAAAGTAACTTTTTCGTAGATTAACTTTAAAAAATTTTAAATAGATAAAAAAATTGCTAGCAAATATTTTTTTCATAGTTTTTTATAGTTAATTAATGCAAAAATATAGAATATTTTTCTAAACACTCATGTTAAAAATCATTAAAATAATTCAATAATTAAAGTTTTTAATGACAAGAAAAAGTATAAATTACTACAAATAGTAAATGATTTATTTTTTTTTAATTACCAACTTAACTTTAAAAATTAATTTTTCAATTAGTACCAATCATTCAAACTGAAAATGTATTTTCCATATTATTGGTACGAATTTATTAAAAAATTATTTGTAAAGTTTGAAAGAGTTTTTCAAAATAATATACCTGGTGTGTAAGCCTAAATCCGCTGTTTGGTTATAAATGGCGTAAATGAGCGTATTAAGCTACCATGGGCACGCCATACTTTTTTTTGTTGATGTGTTTGACATCTGTCAACAATAATCAGTGCGTACTGTCAACAATTTCGTACAACAACATACATTTTTACTTTGGTAATCATGTCTAGTTTTGTGCCAGAAAAAGAGCATATGCGGGAAGCTCTGCTTTTCTGCTTTAATTTAAAGAAATCGGCTGCCGAATCGCATCAAATGCTTATGGAGGCCTATGGTGATAGCTCTTTATCAGAAACAGCGTGCCGAGATTGGTTTCCTCGGTTCAAAGATTGCAATTTTGACTTGCGGGACAAGAAGCGTGAAAATCGGCCTACGAAGGTTGAGGACCATCAATTGCAGGCTCTTTTGGACGACGATCGCAAAAAATGCTCGCGGAGCAATTGGGTGTTACTCAACCAGCCATTTCCATGTGTCAGCGTACTATGGGGAAAATTTAAAAGATCGGAAAATGGGTGCCGACGGAGCGACACCAAAACAAATGCGAAATCTTGCTCGCTAGACAAAAAGGAAAGTCGTTCCTGCATCGGATTGTGACAGGTGATGAAAAGTGGATATATTTCGAGAATCCTAAACGCAAGAAATCGTGGGTTGATCCCGGCCAACCATCAACATCTTCCCCAAGACCAAATTGCTTCGGACGGAAGAAGATGCTTTGCGTTTGGTGGGATCAGCAGGGTATCGTCTACTATGAGGTGTTGAAACCTGGTGAAATTGTCAATGCCCACCGCTACCACCAAAAACTGATGAAATTGCACCGTGCTCTGCGTGAAAAAAGGACGGATTATCAACAAAGACATGACAAGCTAATTTTCCTCCACGTCAAAAATGGTCCGAAACTACTTGGAGACACTCAACTGGGAGGTGCTACCCCACCCCGCTTATTCAATAGACCTGGCCCCTTCCGACTACCACCTGTTTTCGTTAATGGGCCACGCGCTCGCTGAGCAGCAATTCGATTCTTACGAAGACGTCAGAAAATGACGATGAGTGGTTTGCCTCGAAAGAGAAGGAATTTTTTCGGCGTGGTATCCACAAATTGCCCGAAAGATGGGAAAAATGTGTAGCTAGCGATGGCAAGTACTTTGAATAAATTTGCTCTTGCTTTCTATGAAAAAAACATGTGTTTTTTCGACAAAAAACAGCGGATTTAAGCTTATACTCCTGGTATACTTATTTTTTTAAAAGATGCAATTGAAGGTCAAAATAATTGAATAAAATTTATAATTCTGACATAGTAAGGCGTGTCATACTATATTAAAATTTAATAAAAGTAGATTATTTAATTATAAAATTTTTATACATTATGTAATTCCCTCAAAAGTCACATTTAACTATACTTTTTTTTTCGATGAGTTTTTTTAATTTGAAATTGGTCAAGGAAGCATAAGAAAAAATGGCAAAATATTTTAAAATCTTGAAAAGTCCTAATGAAAAAAATTATGGAACTTAAAATTTTTCAAAAAAAACAACAATATATTGTTTTGATTTAAAAATTAAGAAAATCCATCAAAATATAAAAAAAAATTAAAACCATATTAATTATATTAAGAATAACAATTAATACTGATAATACTACTTATAATAATTTTATAAAGTATTCCTTTATTGTCAACTACTATCGTTTCCACCATGAATAACAGTGCCACAACTACTTCACTTTTTTTGCTATTATAAGATATTTAAACGATATATTAACTGTCCTAGTAATAATATTAATAATCAATTTAGAAATACTTCTCTAAGTAATATATAATATTTCTACGAATTCAAAATCAACATACTAGAATCTTTCGCAATCAGATTCTATTGATAAAAATCCTATAAGCTATGTGAAAGGAATTTTATTGGTATACTAGTGCTTCAGGAATATATGAAATAATTCACAAGAAAATCGGAAACGGAAATTAAATATTCGAAATATGCTAACAATGATGCGCAGTCTCGGTGTGATTAATGCAGTGTTGATATTTTAGTGATGAGAAATGTCGAATTTTAAGAATATAAGAAATAGCAATGACTCATTATGCTACCATGGAAGAGAAATAATGTAGCAAAAATTTTTGTACACTCTTAAAATAAATTCTCTTCTTGTAAATTAATAAAAATGCTTCAGTTATTGTTTATTTAACACTAAAGGTAAAAAATACTGAAGAATTTTGTTGAGTTAAAATTGTTACCTAAAAATGCTCTGGTTGAACAGAACATCGATTACGCATAGTACGGATTTTTTATACTGTGTGGGAAAAAATTTGGCAATGTTTCTACAATGACGGTTTTAGTAATAGTTTGGAAGAACATTTTTCGAAATACTCAAGATCGTTAAAAAAAAAATCCATGCCCTGTGGTGGAAATGTTACCGATATCCATTCTTCGGGTAAGAGAATTAATTCGTGAGGTATTTGTCAGTGCTCACTGGAATATTTATTGCTGTAATTTTACCATTCCCCATCCAATATTCTAACCTTCCAAATGCAATAATTATCTTGCATTTAATTATCTAAGTATTATGTATCATCAATGTCGCATCTAAAAATATGTCTTCACCATCTCATAAAAATCTTCTGGTCAGAATGGACAAATCTTCGAAATTCTTAAACTCAAAAATTTCTCATACACGTAGAAAGGAAAATTTTTCCAGAATCCCAGAATTGGAATATTTTAATTTCCGTTTGAGTGGCGTTAAATGACCCTCAACCTTATCGACTAACGATGACTGGTTTGTTTGTCCTCCAGACATGTTCAAGGAAAAACCGCGACCATATAAGTTAGATAAAATCATTATTTACAAACTTTCAAAGGTTGTCGCTCAAGAGTACTGTGTTGTTTTCTCACGTCTACACTTCAGAACCTAACCACAAATATTAAAAATCTGAACAAGTCCCACACAAAAATCCATGTCAGTAGTTATAAAACATATTCCGGAAGTACTCAAATTTCATAAATAATGAGTTTGAACAAATTTACCATTTCGGAAAATAGTGTAAAACTTAAATATATCATAACTTTCCAGTATTGACTATTTTTTTTTAACTGCTAAGCCTAGCCAGGTGATATGTACCAAAAATATTCTCAGGAATAAATGAAATATAAAAAGTCCTGCTTTTAAATTACAATAACTTTTGAAGAGTCTTGTCTGTATAAGGATATGAAAGGCTTATACAATGTATCCTTTTTTTAATTAAATTCTTCTTTTATATATTATCAGTACTCTTATTATATCTTTAACAATTTTTCCATTCATAGTTAATCCTTTTTCTTTTATTCCATTGGATCCTTTAGATTTTTTAAGTGCTGTTTATATCAATCGAGGTCACGTATAAGTTGATCGAATGTTCGTATGAACGCAACGACTCAAGATGCAATGTGTGGGAAACATGTTGTTCTTGTGCATCTTTGCATGATAGTCTTCATCTTTTGTTGCGTCATGTAGCCTGACCCTTATCTTTACTAGTATAAGAAACTCATTTTTTAAGGATCTTACAGAGTAACGATTTTAAATGAAAATCTATTTTAAAAGTGAATTTCTTAACGATTCCCAGGGTAGCAGAGCAGATGTCCATTACTATTTCTTTTGACTTCATAAAAAAGTGGAAAGGATCTTGATGGAAAAAAAATTAACAGTACCTCAGATGTAGGTGGGAATATATAATATAAAAACATGGATTTTACTTAACCATTTCTATTTTAGGGATTTATTATACAATATTTTTAATGGAAAATCATTAAAAAAAGTAGTACTGAGTACTACTTTTTTTTTATTTAATGTAATATGGCAGTCATTGCTAAAAATAATTTTAATTTATTGTTCATATAGTGTGTATCCTAATTTATTATACAATAGATATATGCATACAAAACTATATATTAAAGTTCATAGATGTTTCTTAATTTTAAAAAAATTACTTGATTATTTAATCAAAAGTTTACATAACAAAATTATGATTATTGTGCATTTAACGAGTGCTTCTATGCAAAATGATAAAAACATTTTATTTTTTTAAGGATCTGACAGTTTTTAATGTCCTGATTTAAGACAATACTTTTTTGAGATTATTTAGTTATCTCCATCAATATGTGTACTAAAATGTTGAGTGTTAGACGCCATGACCTTCATAACGAATATCTTTCGTATGTGGCAGCGAAAGATGGCATTTATGCGAGGTCTGTTCAAAGAGTATCGATTTTTTGTAGCGTTATATTGGTACTCATATCTCTCACTTATAGCGACAAGTTCGGGCATTTTAAAAGTTCAGTTAATTTTTGACAGTTGCTTTGCTTGCACGTGTTTTGGCTCGTCTTCGATTTTTGCTCATTTCAAAAAATGGATGAAAGAATCTGTTTCGGGAACAAGAAAAAATCACAGGGGGCCAGATCTGGGGAATATGGTGGCTGCGGCATTATTAGTGTGTTGTTTTGGCCAAAAATTCGCGCACAAGCAACGATGCGTGAGTAGGGGCGTTATCATGGTGCAAAAGCCAATTTTTGTTCTTCTACAAATCCGGGCGTTTCTGGCGGATTGCTTCGCGCAACTTGTGCATAACTTGCAGGTAATATTCCTTATTGACCATTCTACTCTGTGGCCAAACTTGGCGCGCTTTTGTGAAACCTTCACATTCGACCGAACTTGGCTCGTTCGGCAGTTTCCATTGGAATGATTGAGGTTTGGTTTCCATGTCATAACCATAAGCCCATGATTCGTCACCAGTTATGACCCTCTGGAGCAAATTTGGATCAACGCGGACAGAGTCCTTAGCAATGTTAATGCGATGCTATTTTTGGTCGAAATGGAAAAAATCCAAAACACGTGCAAGCAAAGAAGCTGTCAAAAATTAACTGAATATTCAAAATGGCCGAACTTGTCGGCATAAGTGAGAAACATAAGTACCAACATAACGCCACAAAAAAATCGAAAATCAAATATACGTAATCCGCGGAAATTCAAAATTCGTGATACTTTTTGAACAAACCTCGTATCTTGAATATTTAGCTAATTCTTTATAGAAAGATGGCCTTTATATCTTAAATATTTAACTAGTTTAATTTGGATCAAAGACTTCTACGTCTAGAATATACCTTTCTTGTCTTTTGAGCTAGCTTATTTCTAACCTAGAAATGACAGAAGAAAGGTACTGTCTTTATTTTTGCCATTTCTAGATTGGAATTAAGCTAGTTCAAAAGTATAGATGCTCTTTAGTATAAGTAATTGTAGCGGGTTCACGAAATCCGCTTTCAATTATTTTTCTCTTTTGCAGAATCATTTGAGAGATACCTTAAATAAAGGCATCTATTTTTAAGTAAAAGAATTTATTTTTTAAAATTCTTCTTTTATACAAAATGATGCAGTTTGAAACCTTTTCATTTATTTTTCTATCCTTACCTAAAAGTTTTTCAATAAAACATTTAATTTGAATGAAAAAAAATATTAAAAATATTTTTTATAATACATTTAAATTAATTAAATTATTTCAAATAAGAAATGTTCAAAAAAATTACAATCAACTCTCATATGCATTCTTTTTAAGAGGAATATGAGTAGATTTTCCCTTAAAAAACATAAATAATAATTTATAGGTTTGAAAATATGTATTCCAAATGTGAAGTTTGAAACTAATTCCCTTTATTAATATCCGGTAGAATATACTTTTTTCTTCTCCAAAAATCTTTCCCCATTTTACTTTTAAATATTAATAGTACTCATAGATCGTGTTAAATCCTAGAAATATCTAATATCTTGACTAGAGCGTGTGGTTAAAATGGTTCCAATGTAGCATTTTGCAAGACAACAGTCGTTCTCCTATTTCTTTTTTGGTGATTAACCACAAATAAGAATAGACATGACGTTACCAATTAAAAGAAGGATATATCCGACCGTGTGTAAAGGGTGCAGGATGTTGTCTGAAATGGATTAGGGACGAAAAAAATTCTAATACACAATCCATTAAGAAAAAAATTGAACTTCTTATTCGGAAGAAAGAGTTGAGAAATTACTTGCATCTGTCCTGGAATACATTTTTTACGAATAGTTACTTTTTAGACACATGCATTTTACGTTTGACATATTATCAAAGGATTTCCAGGTCTTAACCTACTTACATGAATTTTTTTTCAACAATTTTACTTGTACTAAATCTAGAGTATAGAAAAAATTCCTTGAGCAGTTGTTGGGTCATCTACTTCTTGAAAGAACGTGCTTTTAAAGAAGTCATGCTAAGATATTTTGAAGTTAGTCAAAAAAACATCTGTCTAGAATTTTTTTAGAAAATGTTTTTTTTTTTAATTTCTTTCTTTCTATTTGAAATAAAAAAACAAAAATTTTCTAATTTTTTCTAAACAGCATTTCTAAAAAACTATGACTAGCTTACATCAGTTTTTACTTAAAGACAAATATTTTTTTATAAAAAAAAAAATAGAAAAAGAGTTAAAAAAAATTAAAAATGATACCAAATATTTTCTAAAAGGATTCACAAGAAATGAACAACCATATGTCATATGAGTAGGTGTGTCTGGATTGAAAAAATTTCATACAAGTATCTTCATCCCTTTAAGTCCTAACATCGTTTATCATTTTCAGATCAATTTGTCAAAACATATTTTAATTTGAAGTGGACAGAATGACTGACAGTGTCGAAAGATGTTACCAAAAAAGGATGCTCATATTTTTTGTAAGTAATTTGTCCAACAGACATTAATTAGGCTTTTTCTCGGTTTTTTTTTTAGAAATTATCTTATTAAAATATACTTTCTCTCGATTTCTATGTGTAAGTAATTTTTATTATCTTTTTTTTAGAAATATTTTTTGCTATTTATTGATAATCTGAATATTTTAAAAAAAACCACTTTTGACCAATTTTGAATACTGCAAATGATTAAGTTATGGCATAATAGCTTTAGGGTAGTCCATGGTAGACGTGCAGTAAAATTTTACAATTTCGTCCGATAACTTACGCGATCTTTTAGATCGTGATGAGTGAAGTTGTAAAAAATGGAACAGCGAAAATTGAGCAACGATGTGCTATAAATTTTATATTAAACTTTGGCGAATCCACGAGTTTAATTGACGAAAAGTATCAACGAGCTTACGGCTGATATTACTGATCAATAGCACATATTTTTTAGTATTGTAAAGCACTTTTCGAAAGCTGAAAATCATGTAAGATGAACCTCACTCAGGGAAGACCTCCCTGAGCGAGGTCCATCTTCACTTAGGGAGGTCTTCCCTGAGTGAGGTTCATCTTACAAAAATCGAAAACCTATGCAAATGTGGCTTGTGCACGGACTCTTATGAGGTCGGACCGTCCATTACATAATTTAAGTTGATGAGTGAGTCCTTAAAATGCTCAGAGAAAAGGTTAATCGCGTTAGATCGGTCATTTCAGACACGCGGATTTTCCACCTTAACAATACCCCCCTGTGACAAGACCATCTCTATCCACGAGCTCTTAACAGAAAAAAAGGATTTCTGAGGTTATCAAGTGTGTGTGACTTTTCTTTAATCCCCATGATCCAAAAACAATTGAACTATCGATAATATCCAGAGAAATATAACTGAGGGCTATTGGCAATTCCAGTCGTAGCCTACCGCCTGTGACGATGCATAGCTGCTCGGGAAACAACGCTGTATAATAATCAAATGAAATTATTGCGAAAAACAATCAGTCCCCCCCAATACACTTTTTTTTTACACATTTTGTATGTATTTTTATTTTTAGAATATCATAATTTTATTTAAAACGATTTTAAATTTAAAAAAAAACAAATATTGTTAGGAAAAAAATGGAAACTTTTAGGAACTTCCATAAATTATTTTCATCAATTTCTTTTAGATTCCAAGAAATTATCCAAATTATCTTCCCACTTTTTTAGAGTACCTCAAATATTTATTACTTAGCAATATGAGCTTTTTTAATAAATTCTCCTAAAATTGAAAGTAATAAAAAGCTACAAAAATCCTGTATGCTCTTCAATTGCAATATTTAAGTGCCTTTGTTTAGCTATGAAATGTTTCTAATCGTGTCACTGCATAATCTGAATAGTACTAAATTTTTTTTCTTTTTTTGAAAACTATTTATGCTCCTAACAACAACATAATTTTATATATTAATAATATTCCAAGTCATTTTGAAATAGTTTGTGTGAATCACCATTGGCTAACGAGTACGTACGCATAACAGACAATAAACTACCAGTAAATAAAAACAATCTAAGCCGGTCTGTTAGCCAGAAATCATCATCACCTTGATCTTAGATAATATTAAGAAAACCAATGAAATATAAGCAAATAAACCTGAACCTATGCCCAGACTATTGGCTGTCGTCTACTTTTTGGATGTAGGAAACAAGATTTCGCATATGACCCCGCTTCTACTTTCAGGTGAGTCAGAAGAAGGAAGTATCTTTCAGCAATAAGATGCGCCAGGTAAGTAAGTATCACGCGAAAAAATATAAAGAAAATAAAAAACCAAAAAAAAATAAATAAAAGTTATCAAGAACGCACAGTGAAAGAATACCTGAAGTATGTGTACCCATAGAGTGGAGTGAAATTTGAGCTAAAAGCAAAATTGCCCAACGACAAATCGATCCATTAAGTTGACGTCAGTTTCGGTGTTCAACAAGAGATCCGCTCAGCTTTTAATCCAAGAACCAAGGAGGTTCCCACAGTATTGGCTTGCGTCGTACCGCACTATTTGACGCGATGGACGAACTTGTTTAAACGTGTCGCTAAAGAGGCTAACACAGTGACACGGTCTCATGGCCATGTTGGAATTATTGTGCAAAAAACAGAAAATTTGTCAATTGGAGGGGGGGAGATACGATTCGAGTATATGGGATGTCTGAATTCTTGACGCGGTAGTTCGAGTAGAATATTTGCAAAATATCAAAAACAAATGGTAACCAAAATGCCTCCGTAAAAACAAGAATTATAAATAATTCGGAGACAAATGGCAGATATCACTGCCCCAAAACTGATACAGCATTCATAAAGCTGATTGGAAAATTTATAAAAACTCCTGGATTTGCCCGAGCAATTTCAACTATCAGGCGAAAATTTGCCCATTTTTTTTTTATAATAGTAAATATAGAAGAGGAAAATGGCCACAAATATTTTCAAATATTTTGAAGTTTAATACAAAGTGCTTTTGGCAAAATGGGCGGTTCGGTCAAATCACTTTCTTTGAATTTCGATACAAATCAGTAACACTTTCTGTAAGGTTCAATAAATTCGATTTATGGTCGAATTGGATTTGATTTGGGTTTAAGCTGTCCGTGGCTTAAGCTTACCCAGTGTCTAAGAAAAAAAAACTGATCGTTTTTTTCTGTAAGAAGAGTCCGGTAGAATTCTGGCGCACTTAAGCTTAACTGTGGTGAATGACTTGCAAGATCTTTTTGGGATCGGCATATCTTGGAGTAGTTGTAAAAGCTATCGCCTCGGGTTAAGGGCTAAACGTTCACCTAACAGAGACGCAGTCATCAGTCCAGAAGAGGTGCTACTAAAAATCATCCAAAAATCTTCTCTTTAACCTCTTCAGGTCGGATGGGGAGCGTGTGATGTACTTTATCTGGGCACATTGGCAATAAGCATTCCCATTTAAATAGCAAAACGACGAATGCTGACGGAAGAGCCAGCCGCCACTTCAGTATGTGGTCTGTTTTTGTACGTTTATATTTAGTGTTTCTTGTAAATACAACATTTAGAGTTAATAGCATAAAACTATTGAAAATGGTGTGCAGATATTTTACAGATCTTCTTTGAATATGATTATATGTATCTGCAGACAGATGAACAGTGAATTTAAAGTTCAGAACATCAGCCGTGCTTAGGGAAAACGATTTCTTTAATAGTGCGACGTTTCAGTTTTTATTCATTTTTCACCATTTTACATCTAATTTTTTTGTTGTTGCAGATTTTTACTTGATTAATGAATCTGCCAGCCAACATTTAGAATTAGCTTCCATCTTGTTTTCGTGTTTTTGATATCAGCATGTGGCCAGATGGAAATAGTTTTTTTTTCTTTAGATATTTTACTTGTGCCTAGAATCGGTGGCATTGAATCTGGTCCATACGTCGGAAGATCTGGTCGTTCTCGCGTCGGAAGATGAAGATTTGTCGGTGGTTCTTGATGGCTTGCTAGACTTTTGAAGACTTAGTGACTGCAACGGCAACATGTGGCATATGTGGCCATGTCGACAGGCCATCTTCAGATACTTTCCTGATACGAGTAGCTGTGCGCATATGAATTTCGCAATGTACTGGATAATTGCAGTTAAACGTCAGACACTTGGATCTTAAATTTTATCTTTTAGTTTTGTTTTTTCTCAACTTCGATCCGTGTATGTTTTTATTTTTTAGAGCTCCCATTTTTTTTGGTTTGCTTTTAATTTATTTGCAATCTTTTGCTTGTGAATTTTTGACGTAATAGGAAATTTTAGCATGAAGATAAGCCAATGACTGTAGATAAATGATTTTCATGCATATGGATGTACATTTATTTGGAGCAATCACCAATTTTAAAAATTTCATCCCACTTTAAATGTGAATTAGACTCTCAAATGTAGTCATGGAAATATATTTACCAATTTACTTCAACAGACCAATTATTTTATGGAATAATTATCGGGTACGGATAAAATATTGTTCAATAATTATGCTGAAATACAGAATCATATTTTGTGTGTTCATTCATTTCGAAACAACTAAGAAAGTTGTTGATCATTTTTGAAAGCTTCTTTTTCCGATTACTAATCGCTCAAAAAAATATCTTAATTACATAGAGCCTTTTTTTTTGGTGTTTAATATTTATATTTTTTTTATTATGGTAAGTTCTGTTATTTAATTTAATTATATAGAATTAAAGTTACTATAAAAAAATTTCCAATAATTTCTACCTTTTTATTTATGAAAATGAATAATAAACTTTTGGTTTTTATTTAAAAACAGTAAAATTTATTCCATCTAATATGCTACTAATGGAATTGTATATTTCGTACCTCAATCAAATAAATTATGACAAATAAAAAAAGTTATTTTTATTGTAAATTGTAAGAAAATATATAGCATATTATGAGAATTTTTATATGTTAAATTTTATGATAAAAATTGACTTATTTTGATGAAAATCAATAAATATTATTAACAGTTTCTCCTGATATTTTTTCTGTTTAATAAAAATCAATGAAATTTATTAATGGTATTAATTATATTTCCCAAAAAAAAATTAAAACACAAATGTAGAAGAATTTTAACGACAGAAAATCTTCAAAATTACTCACACTTGCAGTACGAATATGTTTCAAAAGGTCATTTGCCTAAAATAAAACTGACTCAAATAACTAAAGCAATTACTTAGCCATTAAATTTATTTAAAAAAAATGAAAGAAAATAATTAAAAAATACCGCATAGGAAATAATAAAGGAGAAAAATTATATATTCGAATTTGTGACTCTCATAATACGAAAAGGTCTTTTTAGTTACAACGACATATATTTTCTTACTACTGTCAGAATAATTTTAATCGAGATAGTCAATATTTTATTGAATAATTAAAAATCCAAGTTGCAATGATATTTTTAATATGAGAGTAAAAAGAAAGACTATTATAATTTTTTATTTTTAAATTGTTAAAAAAACTATTATTTTTAATTGAACAATTTCTAACTCAGCTGTTTTTTTTATAAATAGCAAATTGTAAATTAATTTCTTCTACGATAATAAACAGCAAAGAATTGGGTGGCTTATAGTTTATATTGCTATGCTTAAATACCAAAGAATTGGGTGATTTATAGTTTGATTTAAAAATATCACGTGAAAAATAACTTATTTCTTTGGCAGAAAATGATGCTTATAGAAAACACGTGTAGTGACTATATTTTTTATAACACAAATCTTGTTTTTGTAGATGTGGCAGCAAAATGACAGGTAACTTTCTCCCGGCACTTTGGACCATCTTTCAGCATACGAGGGTCATTCAACAAGTACTTAGCCTCACCGCCTGATGGAACTGCTGTCACAAAAGAAGTTTACCATCGTGCAGTACATTCTTTTAGTAGCATACTGTAAAAGTTTCAGTCGATTCCCTTGATTAGTTTTGTTTTGAGAGCCTTTGAAAGCGAGCGTGTCGGTCGGTTGCACAAAAATGGAAAAAGAGCAATATCGTTCGGTGATAAGATTCTTGTTTTTGGAAGGAAAAACGCGCAGCGAAATCAAAGATCGCTTGGATGCTGTGTATGGTGACTCTTCTCCTTCGATGGCGACCGTCGAGAATTGGTTCAACGAGTTTGTTCGTGGCCGCAAGTCGGTTTTTGATGAGCCACGCCCAGGTGCCCCGAAAACGGCTGCTACGGAGGATAACGTTAAAAAAGTCCACGATCTCGTGTTAGCAGACCGTCGATTGAAGGTTCACGAGATAGCTGAGACTGTGGGCATCGCAGTAGGAACGTTGCATCATATTCTACACGAAGAACTGGGCATGAGAAAGCTGTCGGCGCGATGAATGCCGCGTTTGCTCACACCGGAAAACAAGCGCAACCGTGAGACCACATCGGGGACGTGTTTGGCGCTGTTTCAGCGCAATCCAGCGGAATTCTTGCGTCGTTTCGTGACCGTCGACGAAACATGGATTCACTGGTACACACCAGAGACCAAGGAACAGTCGAAACAGTGGACTTCACCCGGCAAACGTGCTCCGAAGAAGGCGAAGACTGTTCGATCGGCCGGAAAGGTGATGGCCACCGTTTTCTGGGATTCACAAGGTGTGATCCACATCGATTACCTCTAGAAGGGTAAAACAATCACGGGACGCTACTATGCTGACTTATTGGGCCGATTTGACGTCGAATTGAAGAAAAAGCGGCCCCGCTTTGCTAAGAAAAAAGTGCTGTTCCACCACGACAACGCGCCGGCTCACACCTCCGCCGTCGCCATGGCCAAATTGGTCGAATTGCTGCCCCATCCACCGTACTCTCCAGATTTGGCCTCCTGTGACTACTTTTTGTTTCCAAACCTGAAAAAATCACTCGCCGGGAATAGATTTGGGTCGAATGAGGAGGTCATCGTAGCCACGGAGGCCTATTTTGCTTCCCTCGAGAAAATGTATTTTTTGGACGGGTTAAAAAAGTTAGAGCATCGTTGGGCCAAGTGTATCGAGCTTGAAGGAGATTATGTGGAAAAATAAATTGCCACCTTTCCAAAATTTTCGTTTTTGTTTTGTAGGCTAAGTACTTGTTGAATGACCCTCGTAGCTTGGACGTTAGTCTCCTTTAAACGTACACGATTTTCGCTGGCACAGACCTCCTCTAGAAGGCAAAGAAAAGGTGGAAGTCTAACCTCGCTTGAGGAAGTACTTAACATCATAAACTGATGAAAATGTGAAGTACCTTCGATTCACATTGGAACTGATAAGTAGTCACATGCATCAGGTGATGGCGGTATATCGTCGAAGTGGACGTTGAGTCTCGAGAGAATTTCGTACTAACTCGTATGAGGCTTTATGTATTATCGCTAAAATCACCTCACCTTTAGCAAAGAGGAAAGAAATCCTACGTGGCAACATGACGGCGATACTAGAGTTTGTCGACTAACGATAGATGGACACATCATCTCAATCCCATGTGGAACGAAGAGGCCATTCAGATAATAAGACCCAATTTCTGATGGGACATACACAGTGTGTCCCAAAAAAAAAACTTTTTGGATATAGAATAAAATATACATTATATAATCTTTGAAAGGTATTATTTATTCAAAATAGGTTCCATTCGACTCAATACAACGTTTGGAACGATCAGCCAGCGCATGCATAGATTTTTTAATGTCATTTATAGGAATGTTCTTCAGCACCTCGGTTACGGCTGCTTGAATGGTTGGGATATCATCATAAAATGCTCCTTTCATATTGGTTTTCAGTTTTGGAAATAGAAAATAGTCACATGATGATAGATCAGGTGAATACGGAGGTTAGTTGATGAGAGGAATCCGTTTTTTCATCAAAAATTCGTTCACTTTTTTGGTCTTGTGAGGTGGTGCATTATCGTGCAATAAAAACAGCTGTTTCTTGCTGGATATTCAGGTCTAACACGACCAATTCTTTCCCACAAACGATCTAAAACGCCAAAATAGTATTCTCCATTAACAGGTCGACCTTCTGGAACAAACTCCTTGTGGGCAATACCCTTCGAATCATAAAAAGTAATCAACATTGTCTTGATTCGAGACTTCTGAAAACACAATTTTTTTGGTTTTGGCTCACCTTTGGACTTCCATTCAGCAGATTGACTCTTAGTTTCAGGGTCATATTTAAAGCAGCATGACTCATCACCAGTTATTATCGAATCAAGAAAGTATGGATCGTTCTGAACAGTTTCAACAATGTCTTTGCAATGCTCTACACGAGCGTTTTTTTGGTCTTCATTTAATTCATGTGGAACAACACGCGCACAGACCATTCTTTTACCCAAATCTTCAGTTAAAATTCTCCAAATAGTGTTTTTACTCGGATTTAATTCCTCAGCAAACATTCTCGTAGTAAAATTTGCATCGATACTGATGATTTCACGGACTTTTTCGACAAATTCAGCACGATTACTAGCTTCTGGACGACCTGGCCTTAGGTCGTCATTTAAATCCTCAAGTCCATTTTTAAATCGTGTAAACCACGTATAATCATCACCATAAACTTTTTCCATCAATTCGTATGTTTCAGCGAATTTTTTTTCAAGTTTAACACAAAATTTTATATTTGCTCTTTGTTCCATTTTTGTTTTGTAACATTAGCATTGCGTTTGAAAGAGAATGAATGTATCTTTTTAATGCTGCAAATTTTCAATAGATGGCGCTGTATGTTGTATGATTTAAATATAAAGTTCGGTTATCAGTGAACAGCTGCTATGAAGTACTCAAATGACAACATTGCTGGAATATTGGTGGGCGGAAAGTGAGTACGCTTCTTGGGTAATATAGAAGCTCCACAAGAAATAATAAGAAAAGGGACCCTGTAGCCTTAATAAAATAATAAAATTGATATCAGTCTACTCCCCATGAAGAAATATCCACCATGATGGTGGTCTCATCAGATATTACTTTATGAGGAGTAGAATGACTCTACAGCGTCTTTAGAAGATTTCCCCCCATTCATGTAAGTATAATGAAAAAAAAACACTTTATGCTCATACACGATCGTCTCCGCTAACGACTTTTTGTCACCAGACAATATTTTTTTCTTCTTGAGTTGGCCTCCTGATCAAAGGTGTAATATTTTTTTTTTGTTCTCTGCGATCAAAAAACACTTGTAACCATCAATTACACTCAAAGCAGTGTAAGCAAGGAGCTGAGTTAAACCATCCAGCACTGTTACAAAGAGTGGAAATAACACCTCCGTCAACAAATATCTGAACAAGGTAAGGATAAAATATTAATATTTTAGAATCAAATTAAATTTTTCTAAAAAAAAGTCAGTTTTATTACTTTTCAGTCACACTTCTTGTTAAAATAACTCTGCACCACCGAACTATCAATAATCTTAATGAATTTGAAAAACATATATTCTTTCCGATTAAATTATTTTTAATAAATAAAATATAAAAAATTAAAAACAAATAGAAATTGGTTATTTTTCTTTAAATCTAAATTTAATTTAGTATAATTAAAATGATTCTTAAAATCCCAACGAAATAAAAAAAAAAACAATTTAAAGGAAGTAGAAGAAGAATTATTTTTTCGAATGATTAAAGTATGAAAAACTAGTTTCTTCAAGTACGAATTATTTTATAAAAAAAAAAAAACTATCCAATTTGAATGCATTTAATACAAGTACTAATTAGAAGTTAATGAGCTTAATTCAAAAAATATTATTTGTATTTTAATGAATACGAATAACTATAAAGTAGTTAATCTTCCACTGAATTATCAAAAATCTCTATTCAAAAATTTTATAAAAACAAATAGAAAACTGGAATCAAAAATCATGAAAACGAAATTAATGTTTCTAACCGAAAATACATACTTACTTCTCATATGCTATGAGATCTGAAAAGCTTTTGGTCACAAAGTAACCAGATTTCGAATTAACTATACTCATAGTTGGAATATGCCTAGTATTAAATTGCAAATGTGAAAAGATGGTAGAAGCTACTGATTTAAGTGAGACTACATTTATGTGTGCACGAGTAGATGATCTTATTATGAAACTGTCATCGAAATTCTTCCACTCTAATCGATCATGATACTAACTCTTTGTGATGAGTTTAACACTTACGTAAATAGCTCCAATGTAAACGATACGGTTTAGTTTCGATACTACAATAAAAGAAGAAGAAGAAAAAATGATTTCGGTTTTATGAGATCGAAAGTGAATAAGAAGATTACTTGTAGATCTTTTTGATGATACTTCTTGAGCCCATTTATATATGAAATTTCGCTAAGAAGATTAGTGGATTCCACCGATTCAATCGCATGAAATCGAGATGATAAAACAAAAGATTTCTACGAATTTTAAAAGGTCCATTAAATGTTCCATGTTTGAAATGATCCATTAACCTGAATCAGCATTAGTAGCGACAAGATTCTTTGATGTTTTTAAATAGCGAATTTTAGCTTGAAGGGATTTCAGCTATTTTGGGCTCTCTATTTTAATAATAAAGTCATATGGTATTTTCAACATAATGCAAAATTTCATTTCGAAAAAATTTTTTTTATTATTGTTCATATTAATTGGTATACTATTAAAAAACTGTGAATAAATTCGATGTCACTTATAGTACATAAGTCTAAGTCAATGCTACTTAAAAAAGAGATAATATTCAATTGAGTTAAAATCATTTTAAAATTTTTATGGTTACTGCAGTGACAAAATGTTATTGTTCATTTTTTGGTTGATTTAAATGAAGGCCAAAAGAATACGACCACGTTCGTTTTAAGTGGAAAATTATATAAAGCTCGGAAATTAAAATGAACAAGCTGAAAAAGAATTTATATTCTTCAAACTATATTAAAATATGTTAAAACTTCCTTTGCGTTTAATAACAGGCTTGCACAATTCTGAGTATTCCGTCGATTACAAGCGGCAAGCTGTACCAAAGAGCACCAGACATCCCGGCTGTGCGCCGTGTTCTTCTATTGGGTTGTCCGGAAGGTAATTTCGTTGTTTCCCAATAGAGGACTTAATTGTATTTTTTCACAACCAACTTCACACTTAAGCCGCTTAATCATATATATTTTGACAGCAGACATAGCAAGGCTTGCTTGTGAAAAAATTCGATTGATTCTGCATAGTAGTTTTTGGTTGATACACTTTTAAATATGGAAAATGAAAAACAGTATTTTTGGTATATTTTACTTTTTTACTATAGAAAAGATAAAAATGGTGTTCAAGCAAGAAAAAAATTATTCGATGTGTATAGAGAAGATGTGTTAAGTGAGCGCCAGTACCAAAACTGGTTTGCAAAATTTCGAGCCGGCAATTTTGATCTCGAAGACGCACCATGTTCTGGAAGCTGATGAAGACACAATGAAAGTATTAATGGACGCAAACCAGCGAATAACAATGATCATTTGAAACGGTTAGATTTAATCTCAAAGATTGAGGAATGGGTTCCTCATCTTTTTACGGGAAAAAATTGGTAACGTCGCATTGGCGTTTGTGATTTGCTTCTCAAACGACAAGAAAATGATCCGTCACTGGGGACGAGAAATGGGTTGTCTACAATAATGTTAAGCGCAAAAGATCCTGGAGAGTTCAAAGCACTTTGAAGAAGTGGAAGCCAATATTACTCAAAAAAAGTTTATGCTATCTGTTTGGTGGGATTTCAAAGGAATCGTTTATTTTGGGATTCTACCGAGCAACACAACGATCAATTCTGAAGTGTACTGTCATCAGTTGGATAAATTGAATGATTCACTTAAAGAAAAAAGGCCAGAATTGGTCAAAAGGAAAGGTATAGTATTCGAACAGGATAAAGCCAAACCACATACAAGTTTGAACACTCGGCAAAAGTTTTTAAAGCTCTCCAGAGCTTCCAATTATAATTTGTTCCGGTCTCTACAACAATTTTTTAAGACGGTAAAACGTTTATTTCAAATGAGGAGCTCAAAAATCACTTGGATCAGTTTTGTGCCAGCAGAGAACAAAAATTTTATGAGCGTGGAATCATGCTATTGCCAAAAAGATGATAAAGGATATCGGATTAGACTGGACAATATTTAATTGAATAAAATATTAATTCACTATAAGAAAATCGTCTTTCATTTTTATAAAAAAAAAACGAAATTACTTCCCGAACAACCCAATAGTTCGACACTCCTGGCACGGTTTTGGCGTCCTGCCTAACATCATCGCTCCAGGGAAGAAAGGGACTACCCTATCTTCTGGAGCTACTGTAGATTTTCCGAATAGGATCTTCCCCATCCATACGAATTGAGTGTCTAGCCAACCCACAGTCTTCGAAGGATCAAAATTCTTCCAAGAATACTCCTCGCCAGTAAGGACAAGGGTTCGCAATTGTTTTTACTAATAATCCAAGCTTTTGAATAATACATCATGAGGACTGGTAAGTCCTTGTTAAGTTGTTGCTTCAATGTTCCAGCTAGAATTTTCGAGCGAAAATAATATTAACTGATTGAAATATAGTCGATTTTTTATCCATGTTGTTATCGGACATATAGCAAAATTATAGGTTTTGTCTTCATTAATGTGTAGCTCAAATTTTTTACCGGCGGCTTAATCTTGATGAAGGTGTCTCGTACAGCTATTTCTGATCGACACATAATGTAGATGTCATCGGCGTATGCTCAAAGCAGGGCAAACTCAATGAAGGCATTAACCCTCATTCTTACTTCTGAGTCACGAATCACTTTTTAGTACTTTTTCTAGGCCTAGTACTTTTTCAGCCGTACCAATAATAGTGCCTTTTAGGTCTTTCCAGGCTATTTAAATATTTACTTCATCTGCAAGGCATGGGTCTTTGTTTTTGTTTCTCTATTAATGAAACAAAACACCTCTATTAATCGGCGAAGATGCTATTTAGGCCCCAAATGTTCTAATATTTTCTGGTATTGAGAGATGCCGGCGGTCAACAACACGTGGTCAATTTTGTTGGAAGTGGTTTCGTTTGCAGGTATCCAGATCGGTCTTATAGATATATTATCGCGCAAACTAGGTGCTTGCAACGACCATTTTATATGCCGCTGCTAACTGAATGGTTCGTAAGCTTTGGGTTCCAATATATCGGCTGAATACGGGCTTTCTCTCTTTCTTGCTGTTAAAGTCCCCAAAGATAATTTTTGTGTCATACTTGGGCATGTACTTTGCTATCTTTTGAAAGTTTACAACATGTGTCTTGAAGTCGAAATAGTTGTCGATATCATCTTTAAGTTCTTTGGTACCTTGTGGTATGGCACTACACACATTTGCGTTCGTTCTGGAATATTTAGATTTGGATTTGGAAAATTTCGGAAGTATGTTTGCAATTTTTGCTAGATTATCTGAATATGAAGCAAAAAAGATATAAGGATAGATTGAAATATTATATTTTTAAAAAATTGTAAAGATGGAGCCACTGTTGAATATCAGCGAGATACTCAAACGTTCCATTTGCTTGAAAATAATGATAGACAAAAGTATTTTCTTGATTTACCAGAGTAGAGGACTGCGAAATATGTTTTTCAGCGGACGAAGCTATATAATGTAGCAAGTAAGACAATTGCACTTTTCGGGAGTTTTTTTTAACACATTGGAAGTTATCATATCAAAGATAGAAGGTTTGTTATAGGGAAGGAACTTGATCATAAAATACAAATTCATGATATGAACAAACATATTAAAAAGTAACAAAAATTTTTTCAGTAAAGAACTAAATTACTTTGAATATGAATTATTTTTTTTAATGTTCCCGTTGTTCAGGATTTGTGCAGGAACAGGTCCAGAACAAAGGGAACATTAAGATCACGATATATTACGTTGTTACGAAATTAAAAGGAAGCGTCAATAATTTTACGGAGGATCTTGTATTGTAAGGCCTGGATGCGGCAGGAAGTGGAATATGTCGTTGAACCTGGACGTTTTATTTTTTATTGGTATAAAGGGCTAGTTTTTTTATTATAAAGAGTGAAATTTTATTCATTTACTCTGACACTCCATCTCTTAAACCACGATTGAAGATTGTGAACATGAACTTAAGAACTATAATTGGCCTAAGACTTTTAAGGTAAATGGGAAATCTACTGATATAATTTCAGCAAATCTTTCAAAAATAGCTACACATCCTTATTGGTGTATAATGGTAATAATATTTATATAATTTGCTATATGTTTAAAATAAAAAATTAATTAAATTTATATCAGTTTTTTTAAGGTAAGTTTCACTTACATAATAATTGTTTTTACTATTTCCCATCGAATTTAACTAGCACTAAAATTTGGTGAAATAATCTAGCTTACAAATAAGATTTTATTCAATGCACGTTTGGAAATAGCTTTGATTTTTAAAATCTCTTATGTCATATGTATTATTTTTATTATAATAAAATAGAATATAAAACAATCATAAAAATGACTTTTTAGTTAAATTTCCAAATTTTACAAATTTAAAGGTGAATTTTAGTCACTCATCTAAACTGCGAAATTAAAGAGTTTTTTTTTGTCATTTTTCTAGTGATGTCTTAAATATTGTTTATACAGAAACGTGATTCACATTTAATTTCAATTATATCTCAATATCAACAAAAAAATTGAATTGGTTTTAGTTATCATTCCACGATCAAATTAGGAGTCAATTTGATAAAAAAAATGTTAAATTTATAATGAAAATCGTGTACTGAATATTGTGAATAAATTCCATATTATAGAAAATTGAAAAGAAATCGAAAACAGGAGCAAAAAATTAACTACAAATATGATGATTTTATAAGATAAAATTTGTTAAATGGTAAAAAATCACAAAAATGAAAGTTCAATTACATAAACTCTTTATTCAAACTAATTTTCAATTCTAAATGCATCCATCCTGCCAACATAGAATTCAGTTTAATGTAAATGCCTTAAATTTCCATAAACTCCGAAATTTTTATATTGTTCCATACATCAAATAGTCGATCACAGGTAAAATTCGCTTTAAAAACTACCAAATTGTATACGATCCTTTATTTTGTGATAGAATTTTGATATGTTCTTAAATCGATTTTTCGACAAATAAGTTCAAATTTTTTGCTTTTTTTGATAGTCGATGTAGTAGCTTCGTGTTTTTCTGTTGTTGCCTGGAATTTATGGGTTCTCTTTCGGAAACGTATTTTTCGTGAACATTTGGAGAATCAAAACGTGACAAATGATTCAACCTGATCACTCAATTGTATTTTATCGGCTTGAAGGTGTCACCTAATAAATGATAGTGATAAGTTTTAAGCGAAACGGAGGGAGTCGAATTATAATAACTTTACGATGTGATTTGGCTTCCCACACTCACGACAAAATCTTCAACCAAAACCTTTTTTCTCCCGATATTTGGGTTCGTTTAATTTGATTTCGTCTACCTGATATTGGGATATTAAAGGTGACCATCTATTTATATGGGAAGGAAAAAAACCTCCAATCTAGACTTAATACCAACTAAAGTTGCAGTCACATATTTAAGTATGTCAATACGATTAGAGTGAAATGTTTAAAGAAGGTATCGTCCATTGTGTTAGTTTTTCTTAAGTCTCTTTTCAACATGAACGTGATCAGCCTATTTGTCGGTGGTTTATCTATCGATAATAGACTATTCGAATTCGAAGTTCATCATTGGATTCGAAGTAAATGATTTCTCTTGAAAAATTATTTATATCTTTTATTGTAAAAGTGGAGATATTAAAAAAAAGAAAGAAAGTGAATATTAGTATTTACATGACAATTCCAGAAAAGTTCCAGCATTTCATATCCAATTTTCCATATTGGATATGAGTGGTAGCGCTAAGTTTTAAAATTTCTTGTATAATTTTTGATTAATTAGTTTTTAATAATTTAGTATTAATATTTTTTTTGTTTCCGAAAAATCCTATTAAATTTTTATTGTATTCCACCTGTTAAGAAATTCTAAAATCTCTTTTTCTTCATAATAATAGATAGACTAATTCAAAAATTTATCCATTTTTTTCTTTAGTTTTGTTATGGAAATTATACTTTTATAATTTTATTATTTATAATTATTAATATGAATAATAGTAGCAGCTGTTAATTAGGAATAATTATTCAATATATTTAAGAATAACAGTTTTAAATAATTAAGTTCTTAAGAAATGGTACAGTCCAATTTAAAAAAATGGCTATAATTATTACTGTTTTATGAATTCAAGGTGAAATAATAGAACTTTTTTTTTTAAATTTATAGGCTTGTATTAGAGTTTTATAAATTTTATTCTTTAAAATATTAGCATATAAACTATACAAAAACCTAATTATCAATTTCATAACTAGTAAATTACAATAGATTTTTATTATTTTGAAAATCTATAACTTCAGATTTTGTAAGCGCCTGAAACCGAATGCCTACTTTTTTTTAAACCAATTTAAAGTTTATGTTTTTATTCTCAAATAAAATTTAAAATTAGCAAAAATATTTTCAGTATAATGAATGTATGAAAAAACGAACTTTTTAATTATATGAGATTAAAAAAACTGTTTTCCCAAATATATTTATTTTAAAATTTTATATAACATATATTTTAAACAGTAGTAATTGGTTTATTAATTCAAATAAAATTTTAGTATTTGTTAGAATATTGTAATAGTATGCACTATTTTTATCCTTTTTAGTATAAAATTTAACCATGACACAAGTTCTTTTAATCATGACACAAGTTCTCCGTCCAGCTTAAATCTCATGAATTTCCAATCCACTATAAATTATGAACTCCTAAATCATCAAGGAGTTAATTAATCTTTTCAAATATGAAAGGATTTTTTCTAAATTGCTTGATAATACATCAGACTTAATAGTGATAGTGTTACTTTTTGCGCTATGACACAGCGAAGAGTTATCCGGGAATATTACTTCCATTGTATATGAGTAGGGGTCTTATATTTAAGGTACCAAGTTTCGCATATAACTTCGAAATATTTTTTTCAGTCATTCAAAAGATAGGAAAATATATCTAGACCATGTGTTCGGCGGGATGCGCTACTTTTTTTATTTATAAAGGGTTACTTTTACCGGTTTATTGCCCGATATGGGGCTAACTATTCAATTAAAACAAATTAAATTGGCTCTTAAAATTCCATTTTGTACAATCCTCGGTGTTTTGTTAATAGTGGCTTACTACCAGTTTTCCTGCCAATTACGTCTCTCTTACTTTCCCAAACAAAAGCTTTTTACTATCTAAACAGAATTTCTAAAAACATTTTCTACAGATAAGTTTACTATGTAAAATACTTTGGACTTAAATAGGTTATCTCATATTATAAATATTTTTATATCTGACATTTCCTAACCTACTTTATTTATATCCACGGAATTCTGTAATTTTTCTATTCAAATCAAGATTTTTTAATAATTAATTTATCATTTAAATAGTAATACAGATTTTAATAACTAATTTGATAAATATTTCAATATGATTGCAATAACGTTTTACGTTGATCAGTATATAATATTTAAAATGCGACTAACAAATTTTGATACAACATAGACTATTGAATTTTTGCAAAATAATAAAACAGAAAGTGAAATAGCCATTCAAGAATCTTATTTGAATATATTTGCATATAAAATAGATTATTTAGATGATTTTTTTGAATTAGCATAGAAATAGTTAAATTTGTAAAATTAAATTGATACAAGAAAGTCTGAATTCACATGAAACTGAAAATTTAGGAGAATTTTTTACTGATGCAGTTGATTTATTTAATGGATTTATATTAATTTGTTAATAGTGTAGGTTAAATTGTTAATTTATTGATTTGTAGTTTTTTTTTTGAAGACCAAGCTGCAATTTTTTTTATGAATAGTAGATAGTTAATTAATTAAGATGTTTAAACAAAATATCTGTTAGTATAAACATGATAATATGTGCAATATGAATAAAATAAATAATATTTTAAAAGAAAATGATAAAAAATAAAGTTACTATAAACAAATTTCTGTATTTTACTGTGTTCAACTATAAAACATTTTTTGAATTTGAAAAGAATTTTGAATGTGAATTTAAAAAAAAAATAAGTTAACGACAAATGCAATACAAACATAACATTTTAAATGTGTCCAATTCTAGACTACAATGTATCAGTGCACAAAAAATAGACTTTTCAAAGTGATGCTGCCATTTTGACGAGAGACAAATCCTTTTTGGTAGTGACTAAGAAAATTCGATCTTATATGGGCTAAGCCAGACAGTGGCAGAACAGACATTTTTGTAGAATAATAGGTCTGTTCAAAAAGTATCGCGAATTTTGAATTTTCGGGAGTTACGTATATTCGATTTTCGATTTTTTGTGGCGTTATGTTGGTACTCATATTTTTCAATTATACTGACAAGTTCGGCCATTTTGAATGTTAAGTTAATTTTTGACAGCTTCTTTGCTTGCACGTGTTTTAGCGCGCCTTCGATTTTTGCCCATTCCAAAAAATGGATCAAAGAATCTGTTTCGGGAACAAGAAAAAGTCGCAGGGGGCCAGATCTGGTGAATACGTTGGCTGCGGTATTATTAGTGTATTTGTTTTGGCCAAAAGTTCGTGCACAAGCAACGATGCGTGAGAAGAGACGTTATCATGGTGCAAAAGCCAGTTTTTGCTCTTCCACAAATCCGGGCGTTTCTGGCGGATTGCTTCCCGCAACTTGCGCATAACTTACAGGTAATATTCCTTATTGACCGTTCTATCCTATGGCAAGAACTCATATTGCACCACTCCCCTGCAATCGAAGAAAACTGGAAGCAAAACCTTCACATTCGACCGAACTTGGCACGCTTTTTTTGGTCTTGGCTCGTGCGGCGGCTTCCATTGGGATGATTGAGCTTTGGTTCCCACGTCATAACCATAAATCTATGATTCGTCACCAGTTATGATCTTTTCATTCAATAGAAAGTGGTACCTATGTGTAGGTTTGCTTCGAAACACAAAAGCTTATACCATTAAATTTTTATTTGACCATTTATTTATCTGCTCGATTCTTTCCGATAAAATAAGGCACACAATATTCTAGAGATCCACAATTTATCGTTACAAGAATCGGTTCACGGAATGGAGAGTGAATTTAAATTACACTTAATCATAAATTGTCTTTTTATATTCCTTAATAACAACACTATTCCGTAAGACAGTTAAATGCGATATTTCTTCGGCTATACATGGACAAAAGACTAATGTGGAACCCACATACTAAACTAAAAAACAAGAAGTTAAGAGTTGATATCGATAATTACTAAGACTTGTAATCAAAATTGACAACAGACCAATATGGACATACCGACTCGAAATGTATGATTCGGCAAAGCAGTACAATTCTCTTCTAATCCAGTTATTGTAATCCGAAATTCATCGTAAAGTTTTCAATGCTGCTTTCTATATGCGTAATTCTACAATCCTTCAAACTGTATGCTTATGTAAATGACCTTGTAGTGTCTCGTTATAAAAAAATCGGATATAATACAATACCTTTGAAAGTAGTTTCCTTGGGTAGCTATACTTCGGCTTGAGCGTTGTTTGCCCTTTTTGTAACAGTACTATTGGGGTTTAAACTGGAATCGCCTTCAGCTCCTTGGTGTTATCGACAATATCAAGATGACGTCCTTTTAAGTATCTTTCTATTTTCGGCAATAAAAAAAAAATATACGAACAAAGATCATATGAATATGGGGTTTGGGATACGACGAAAACTCATTGATAGAGATGGCTGTCTAACCATGGGAGCCAAACAAGTGTGCCTGTCAATTGACTTCTCTTCAGCTTTATTGTTAATCGACTGTTTGACCTTACAACAAATATCACTCGTTTCACGGTTGCATAAACTTTGGAATTTGAAGGCCTTTTTCAGCAAGGTTCATCTTCAACTGCTTCCCGGCCCTACAAAATGCTTTTTACCACCAAACGTCGAGCTATGTGGATGGGAAATCCACAGAAAAGTTTCAAAATTCCATAAAATTTTGTCATCATCTAGACTTGATTTATAATAGCACTTCAGACGTTCTGTTTTCCTTCCGCGATCGACACTCCCAGCATATTTTTTAGCGTCTAGGCTAACACCGAAGCTGGTCCGAATGCAAATCCCATCATGCCTTCTGGAACCATATATAGAGCCTCCGTAAATTTTCCAAGTGGGTTCTCCCTCATCTATACGGATTAAGAGTCTATTTCACCGCAGCCTATTTAGCTTAATCATGTAGTGTGCCAAGATTTCTTCGAAGGACCAACCTCTCAACCGGGGACAAGTTTAAAATTTAGACTAACTGAGGTAGACTATGTTGACTGCCAGAGGTCGTGCACGGATTTCTACATTTATGTTGTTATAGGCTCCGATCTTTAACCAAAATAGGAAATTTATTTAATATTATAAAAATGTCTGAATATACAGTAGAATCAAAAAAGTGCAAACCATTAAAATATTATAAGGGAAACTACAAAATTGAAATAAACTAAATAGTTTAAAATGCCAAATAATTACACTTTTTCAGCAGCTTAAATACTATTCATAATATGATGTTTAAAAAGATTATGATTTTATTCAATTTTTAGGTAAATATGTTTTTAAAATAAATTAAATTAAATTTATAAAAATTCAGTAACCTTATAAAAAATATAGAAAAAACCTTTGGGGGGGAGTTTCTTTTCCGCAAGAAAATAATTTTATAGTATTTGTAATCTGAATTGTACTATGGAAAAATATTACTTCATATATAAGCAGGATTGAGAACAATTTAGAAACACACTAAAAAAAAATTTCTAAGAAGTCATAGAAAGCTACTTAAAAATACGTAAAGCTATTAGATTTAGAATAGCATAATATGGGAACTTTCCCGTTTTGAGAGGATATTTTTGCTTACATATAAAAGACGCCGAATGTCATATTTCTGATTTAGGTCTCTACATTTATAAAAAAAAAAACTATTTTCTTACTTATCAAATACTAAATAATAAACCGTTTGAATAATATCAGTTTTATATTCAATATTTAAGCTATAAGTTTATCTTAACGGGCACAAAATTTAGTAAGCGTTTTGTTTCTTACACTATTCGATAATACAAAAACGGCCACAAAACTCTGTGGTATTTTTCTAAGATAAAATCCATATTGTTTTTGTGTTCACGATACCATTCGATTATCTAATATACAATTTAAAAATCAATTTACCCGCACTAAACATTTACTAACTTGTACACATGTACAAAACTATCTATCAACACTCTTGGTATTCTAGAATAAAATCTTAATTTGGCCACACACCAAGGCAATATCAGTTTGTTAAAATGTTTATTTTCCATTTTAAAATAAAATTACGTTAATTTAATTCAACTAAAATGCTTGTTATGACAATTTATTATTATTCAAATAGTAAGAAGCAACCAATTTTGACAGAAAGAAAATACAAAATCTCGACTGTTAATAGTTCATAATTTATCTGACATCTTGTGTGGTTTTTTTGTCTTTGGATGAACTTATGCATTAGAGAATGTGCCTTGTTAGAGTACATTTGTTGAATCGACTAAACGGATAGTCTTTGTTTTGTTTATTCTAATAAAGTTCGCTTTTCTACACTTTAAGAGTTGATGAATGATTTGGAAATTTCCAAAAACCATATGGAATGTATACATTTGGAAGTTTCTAAATGCATGTGGGCGATAATCGGGGATTAACCGAATTGCATTGGATTTTCTTAGATTTTTCAAAAAATTAAATTTATTTAACAAAAAAAGATATATTTTTAGTTTTGAATTTTGTATAAATAAAAATAATTGCTCGTATTTCAGTGTTAATTTTAGAAACCGAATAAAAATTCTTTGTTCGTTTGAATACAAGGTCCCTACGATATGAGCTAGAATCCACTTAGCGCTATAACAGTCATTTAGCCATTTGGGGGATCAAAAATGTCCAAATAACACTACATCGGCGCCTTATTATTTAAATAGATAAGTAAAAGGTTATTAGATTTCGTAAGTTATAATATATAGTTTAGGTATGTTATAAAGAGGACTTGTACAAGCAATTGAAGATTAACCAGACTCCAAAGCTAAGTGGGAGAAAGCTGACCAGAAAACTAACTGTCAATAGAATTAGAATATAATACAGAACAAATTACTTTACAAAAATGTAATTTTTCCGTCAACAGTCTTATTAATATGTTATTAAATATAAAATTTGTAAAACGTGATGTTTAAATTTTATTCCGACCACTTTAATATGAATTTTTTTAAGGATATTATTCAAATGTGTAGTTTTGAACAATTAAAAAAACTTTTTAAAGTTTTAAATTTTTAGCAGTAAAAATCTTTAAGAAATTTTAATTTCTAAATGCCAACGAAAATTTTATAAAATGTCTAATTTTGAATAAAATCTCAAATGAAAAAGTATTAAATCTCTATAAAAGTTCAAATTTTAAGCTGTAAAATATTTTGAAAATTTTTAGTTTTAGTGAAAAAAAATTAGAGAAATTTGAAAACTTGTATAAAATTTCAAATATAAAAAAAAGTCAAAAACTAATTACATAAATCTACAGTAATCTAGTATTTTCAAATTTTAAGCATTAACAATTATTATCTCAAATTTTTAACAACGAAAATTTCATAAAATGTGTAATTTTGAATAATATAATAAATTTTGAATATAATCTCAAATAAAAAAGAATTAAAACTGTAGCAAATTTCAAATTTTAAGCTGTATAAAAAACTGAATAAAAATTTTGAGAAATGTGAAAACTTATTGGGTGTATAACTTAAAAATGCGGGATTTTTGGCAAACTTTGAGTGTTTATTTTGAAAAATTGTTACAATATATTTTATTCAAAGTATTGTCCACCGGAAGCCACTACTTTTTCCCATCCTTCTGGTAACATATGGATTCCGCGCCAAAAAAACTGCTCCGGTTTTGAGGCCAAGAATGAATCGAGCCAATTTTTGATGCCCTGTTCTGAAGTGAAGCGTATTCCGGTGAGGGCGTTTTGCATGGATCTAAACAAATGGTAGTCGGACGGGGCAAAGTCTGGGCTATAAGGCGGATGAGGCAAAACTTTCCAGCCACTGTTTTCTAAATAATTTTTAACCGGTCTTGCAACATGAGGCCGAGCGTTGTCATGATGGAAAATTATGGCTTCGTGTCTGGTCGCATATTCCGGGCGTTTTTCGGCCAATGCTCGCTTCAAACGGATTAATTGTGTTCGGTAGAGGTCGTCTGTGATCGTCTGGCCCGATTTCAATAGCTCATAATAGATCACACCCTTCTGATCCCACCAAATACAGAGCATTACCTTGGCGCCATGGATATTTGGCTTTGGCGTTGATTTGGCTGGTTGGCCGGGCTTCACATACGATTTTTTGCGCTTTTGGTTGTCGTAATGAATCCATTTTTCGTCGCCAGTAATAATTCGATTCAAAAACGACTTCTTTTTCTGCCGTTCAAGCAGCATTTCGAAAATGCAAAATCGCCTTTCATCGTCTCTCGGCTTCAATTCATATGGGACCCAATTTCCTTGCTTTTGGATGAATCCTGCTGCTTTCAAACGTTTTGAAATGGCTGCTTGAGTGATTCCCAATGATTTTGCAATTTCTTTTTGAGTTCGACAACAGTCTTCGTCGAGTAATGCCTCCAAATCTTCATCTTCAAACTTTTTTGGCTGACCTGGTCGTTCTTTGTCTTCCGTGTCAAAATCACCACTTCTGAACTGCACAAACCATCTCTCGCACGTTGAAATCGATGGAACATATTCAGGATAAGCTTCGGTGAGCAATCGATGTGCTTCAGCTGCACTTTTTTTCAAATTGAAGAAGTAAATCAACACTTCCCGCAAATGGGACTTTTTTGGTACGAAATTCGACATTTTTGAAGCAAAAAAAAAACTTTGTTGTTTACACTATTTCGCTCAATGACTAATCGAGAATGAATGACAGATGTTTAACCTCCAAAATGCCATATGAGTTATTATTAACACAAAATATGTGTAAAAGTTATGTCATCTGTTGTCAATCCCGCGTTTTTAAGTTATTATTTCGACAATTTTTTATATATTTCATGGAATTATTATTATTAAAAAAAAACAATACCACTTTTTTTGTTTCAACTACTTTTAAAATAAAACTTTTTATCATTCAAATAAGTAGCTAATTATATAGCTCTTCAATAGTTACTTTTTATTTTTTTGATAGTCGATTACTTCAACATTTTATTTAAATGACAATGCTATAATTTTTATACATTCGTATTTTGCTATAACTACCAATTTAATCACAAAGATTTGGTGAAAAAAAATCATCTTCCAAATGCATTTTTGGCTGAATCGCTACATAAGCAATCGAAATGGTTAAATCTGGAACAAAAAGCAACCACAAAAGATCCAGCAGCTTGCTTTTCATCTAGGAAAATTTACGTTTTATTGTGGATTTTGGTTGAGCGGCATCAGGGAACCGTACTGCTTTCGAAATGAGCCTTGCGCAACGATAAAAGAGATTTTAACAGATTTTTTTCGTCAATTGGACGATTAAACTTGCCACACAGAAGAATCTGCTTTCATCAGGACGATTAAACTTGCCACACAGTAGTTAAATTAAGGGAGCTATTGCAGGCGAAGTATCCACAGATTGTGGAGACTATTTAAATGATGCTATTTTTAAATAAAAATGGTATTAAATCTTCATTAGAAATATCCGCCATATTTCACCAGCAACGCTTTTTATCTAATTTTAAAAATTTACTGACTTTAGCCCTTAATTAATTATAATTTTCTTACTTTAAATTGAACAGATAACCTAGAAATGTAATATTAAAATTGCTAGTTTATTTTTGTGTGTTAAAAAAAGGACTTTCAAAATAAACGGCTCATTTATCAACTAATTCAGAAGACAAAAATCGATGAAATTTAGATACAATTGTCTATCTTGACAGAGTTGTCTATATAGAAAGTCATTAGATTTTCATGATTTTCAATTAAAAGGACTACAGTATAAAAGAAAGTCAGTTATAAAAATAAATTGATTTAAATAAAAAGCAACTAATATTATAGGTTTAGATTAACTAATATTAGTAGGATTGAATCTTTCCTAGAAATAAATTTACTTCACTAATAGTAAAGCGTAGATATAAGAATTTTCAGCAATCCTACAAAGTCCTTAAGCTATCGAAAAATTCTACCTTGAAATAGTTTTTGATATTTTCTTATTTTTCTGTGGTGAATAATTTAGCTATATAAAACTAGAACAATATTTATCCTTTATCGAAATTCAAAAAATTATATTTTTATTAATTTTCCTAAAAAGCAGTTTCAAATTTTCAAAGTTATGCCATCTGTTGTCAATCTCGCATTTTTAAGTTATACACACATATAAAATATCATATAATAAAATAGTAATTATATAAATCTATGGCAATCTAGAATTTTCATATCAAATTTTAACATTCACAATTTTTAAATTCATAAATTTTGGGCAGTAAATTTTTTTAAAAATCTCAAATGTTTATCAAAAAATTTTTATTGTGGTTTGAGACAGTTCCAATTCTTGAGAACGTCTTGGAATCGACAAATTGCGGTCTTCAGCAACACTTGCCTCTTCAGCAACACATTTTTAAAATATCAAATTTTACAATCACAATTGACAAATTGCGGTCTTCGGCAACACATTTTTAAAATATCAAATTTTAACATTCACAATTTTTAAATTCATAAATTTTGAGCAGTAAAATTTTTTAAAAATGTCAAATTTTTACCAAAAAATTTTTACAAACTGTGTAATTTTGAACAATAAAAATTGAATAAAATATTAAATAAAAACATTGAAAATTCTATTTTAAGCTTTGGTTTTAATATTGTAAATTTAAAAAAAATTTAAGTAATCAGAAATTAAAAAAAAAAATCTTTAAAAATTATAACTCTCATAGAATCACAAATTTTGATTAGGGAAAAGAATTAAAAAAAACATAAAATATATAAATTAAAAAAAATATTTTTAAAATGTCAAATTATAAACTTTAAAAATTTAGAGCTAGCTGATATTGTTTAAAAATAATTTAGTTTAAACTAAAAAATTTTGATTAAAAATTTATAAAATTATTGTTTTAGATGGATTTAAATTTTTTTTAAAGAGATCTTTTAATCATAAACAATAAAACTGCATAACCTTAAATTTAGAGCAACTTTAGAATAAATTTGTTGAATAACAAATATTTTATAAAAAATTTCAAATTTTTTTTATTGAGTTTTCAAAATTTAAAGATATTATATGAAATTTTAAAATCTAAATTCTTATAGTTTCTGAATATTCCAAATAATTTTTTTTTTAAATTTTTGCCAAGATACTACGAATGGTGTTTACTAGAAAACAAAACAATTCTGGGCACTTGGAATATTTTTGAAAACGTAATTTTTTAAAAATAAAAGTTAATATTAAGTTCACTCATTAATATCAATATTTATAATTATTAAGCTTATGAAATTCCTTATTTTTTCCAAGACGATTAACTTTAAGAAAATTTAAATAAAAATTATTTCATAAATTAAACTCTTCAAAAACCTTTACATAAAAAATTCATCTTTAATAAAATGTTAATTAATAAAATGTTCTCACCTTTTACGTGTACATTAGCTTTAATCCAAACTAAATGAACCATCTATCGGTAAAATATTAGTAAATAATATTGAAACTTTGTGAATAGAATGTGTCAAAATGCTTTAAAATATTTCAAATTCCTCGACTGGAATAAATAATATTCTTAATTGAAGGGTAAACTAATGTAAATACTTTCGAAATCTTCTTAGTTGGTGTTTCTAAGTAGCCGCTTCGATAAAATGAACATTTTATAGATAAAAATTATTAAAATCTCATCTCCGACGCATTTGTTCAACCATATCTTATTATGATTACGGTGTTTATCATTTTTTGGACAATAGTGTATTATCACTAAAAAGTAGAAAATTCCTGAGAGTGAAGATTGGTTAAAAGACAAATCTGGTTGTCCTTAATACAAGGCAAACAGAAGAGTCAATACTTTAAATATGATAAAAATCTGACCATCTGTTTTCTAATGTTTTGACCAAAACTTTCACCATCACCTTATGCTAACAGCATAACAGTATCTTCAATGCAATTTAATTGCTATTAAATACATATAAGCACATATAAATAAATATACGCAATTATAGAGAAGGAGTAATATTGAAATTTTGTTGACCGTATCGAAAATCCTATTAATTATTTAAAGCATTGGCGATAGTAAGATCTGAAAAGTGGTTTTTACAAAAGACTTCATAATCCGCTCATTTATTCAATTTTATTTTCCCGCTTTTTATGGAAAACATACTTTTTACTGTATACAATTTGTAAATTGGATAGCAGAAGAGTCCAAAGAGTTTCTGGACAAGTGTTACTCTATGTTTATAATAGTAGACTTTGTGACGATACGAGTTGGGTATCTTTGCGTAGGCAGACGATAGAGCATTTACAAATAACAAACTTTGAAAACTTTTGGAAGTGGGCCAAAGTGTCCATCTGTGTCCTCTACCATCAACTGGTTCTCATTTCTAAACATCAAAGTACTCATCTACTCGTGGTATCTGAACTGACCAAAACTCAACGAATATTTAGTCTTTCAAGTTTTAGTTTTTATGTCGTCGACTTCAGCTTAAAGCAATTATTTATGAGAGAATTTTCTTCTGTTTCCTCTGCCACCTTAGGTATCTTCATAGGTGAATTAAAGTTAACGTATACATGTACAATACATTGCGCTCGGAACAGTTAAAGATTGAAAATTTGGCCCAATCTTCGACTGTTCACCTTCAAAAGCTAATCATTCCAAATAAGCAAAACTTGTCTTTGTTGACAATCGCCAGCGTCACCGAAGTCATCTGTGGTCATCTCGAACATCTTCTTGACTATAAATGCGTATGCATCTATTCGTTATTCATGGCCAGAAAATGCGTTTCTAATCAAAAGGTAAATCTCGTTCTTGGGTCGAATCAGGTGGGTGCAGTTTTTGTTGGTTTGGTCCATTTAAAAATTTCATTCATAATTTTTTTTCTTTGTGACTTTTAGACTCACTACTTGGATAAAGTAGCTTTTATACAACGTTTGGGCTGCCATGTGCTATAGCCTCTGATCGCGTGTTCCTCGTGAGTATATCTAAGAAAAATGAAGATGATAAACCTAACAACAAGGTCGGATGTTTGAGTATGTTTTCTTGTCGTCTTGATTTCAAAACACCCACCGTTGATTTCACTTTGACTTCTGCGATAATCAAATCACACGTGCTCGAATCACTTCTCTCCATTTTTTATTGGATCTGCCTCCCGTAAGTTTTCCATTCAATCTTCCCCTCTTTTCTCAACAAATCACCTTAACTTCCGATTTATCAATAAAATTTGTTGCACAATGACCGTGAGAGTTTTTTTTCGTTTTTAAGAAGACTTGAGAACATACTAACTAGCTTTGTCACTAAAAATTCAAATTGATAAGGTACGTGATTATATACCTACTGGCCTTTTAACTTACTAGATGATAGTAAGCATTTAACTGGAAGTGGGTGCACCTGATGCGTCTCTACACATTGGGTAATATTTCTCCTTCCAAAAACTTTTCGTTAATTTACACAAACTATATTATTTATACTTTTTGTGCTGGTAACATTTTGTCTTTGTAATTGTTCTGGTGTTATTTGTAGGGACAATCATATTTTATAACTCGTTTAAAAAAAATTTATAGCACATCATAGATTTTTATAGGAAACATTTTTTATAATGAACACAAAATTGATGATAACAGATGTTATAGAATTTGGTTGATATTTTAAATAAAAATATATGAACACATTTTTTTTATGTACAAACTATTTTTTTTCGAGATAATATTGAATATAATTTTAATAAATTTCAATTTTGTCTAATCGACATTCGATTGTATTATTGAGTAGAAATTATTTATAATTAAATGCTATTCACATAGTTGTATATAATTATTATAGACACTATTAATAAATTCCAAATAATTCTGATAACTTCTTATAGAAGCCGAGAAAGTATCTCACATCATTTTCTATTTTCATCTTGAGCCACTTATAATATCCTTCAAGTTAATTATCATATTATAACTGCCGAGTGTAGACCATGCAAAAATTACCTTGTTATGTCAATGTAAAGGGTTTTCGAATAAGAGTGATATTAGTTCTTTTTTAGAAAAAACACACTAATTGTTAAGGAAATTCAAATGTTTTTTATTTAATGTGAAGTACAATCGATACAATTAAGTTCAAAATAAAACGTCATTCAAACGGCCTCCATGACTTCTTTTGCAGGAACGAATTCGATGAACCCAATTTTCGAGCACTTTTTCCACTAAATCAAGTCGTATGTCTAAAGCTTGAAGAGAGTCTGGTTTATTCCTAAAGACCAATGACTTCAAATAACCCCACAAGAAATAGTCTAATGGTGTTAAATCACAACTTCTTGGAAGCCATTCAATGTTACAATTTCTTGAAATAAGCGTATCTCCAAACTTTTCTCGCAATAACTCGGTTGTTGCACGTGCTGTGTGGCACGTAGCCCCGTCTTGTTGGAACCAGATTTTGTCAAGATCAATTTCTTCCAATTTCGGCCATAAAAAGTTGGTTATCCTCGATCTATACCGCTCTCCATTGATAGTAACGGTGTTACCAGCTTCATTTCAAAAGAAGTACGGACCGATGATTCCAACAGACCAAAAACAAAACACTGGATGATTCCAGTGTTTATGAATAAATTGTGGATTTTCTTCGCACCAGAATCGACAGTTTTGTTTATTTACCGCACCACTCAGATGAATGTGAGCCTCATTGGAGATAATTTTCTTAAAAAAATCGTTATGGTGGTCCAATGGCTTCAGTTCTTGAGTGATAACAATTTAATATGGATGCAAGCTCAAATCTTTTCTCAAAATCCGGCAGGTTGTGGTTTGAGACAGTCCCAATTCTTGAGAACGTCTTGGAATCGACAAATTGCGGTCTTCAGCAACACTTGCCTGAACGGCAGCAATATTTTCATTACTTCGAGCGGTTTTTTATCTTATTAGCACTTGAACCTTATGTAAAGAAAATGTACGCTCGAAATTTTGAAGAATTCGACGAATAGCGAGCACAGTTGGACGATTATTACGACCATAAAATGGCAAAAGCGCACGAAAAGTTGCAATTGGAGAATGATTATTTTGATAATAAAATTGAATAATTTATAAACGTTGTTCTTGCGTACATCTCTCCATGATGAAATTGTTAACATTACTGAATATCATGGCCGAATTTCACTTAGAAATCAATCAAATGACAAATGGCCGAAACGTCACTTAGAAATCATATCACTCTTATTGGAAAACCCTATATTTACTAATATTCTCAACTATTTGTATCTTTGTCTGGTATCATACAATGTATATGATACCAAACAAAGTAACAAATATTCGAGAATATTAGAATATATATTTTTGAAACTTTTTTACCAATATCTACAATTATAAAATAGTACTACGCACATTTATATAATAGCTGTCATCCATTGAGAAAATTTTGCTACTCACAAGTCCTTGTGAGTAGATGCCCAATGGAACGCAGAATTTACTGACAGAAGTAAAATATAACCTCAAAAGAGTCAACAACAATACTGAGTTTATTCAGCTTGTCAACGTGAAGTGGAGTGGATGTGTTTCATACAATCTTTAAATTTGATAAATATTACGAGTACATAATGACTAAAAATTGGACCTAGAACGAGGGTAAAGCATTAATAAATGTTTGTGCCAACCGAAAAGGAGGCATTTAGTCACAATTGAGAGTGTTATAATAAATATGAAGTTACACAAATACATCATTTAAGTTTAAATTAATTTAACAATTCATTTTTATCAAAAAATATGACACTTCAACATAACCAACAATCCATTATTTGGGAACTAAAATCCCCCTACCGTAAATTGTATGCGTAACTTCTCATGCGAAGTACTCATTTATATGAGGTAGAGTAGCTGCAAGTAGCTAGAAGTACTTGTGAGTAGCAAAATTTTCCCAATGGATGACAGCTAATGTAACAATTAACATAAATCGTTCTGGGTAGTAAACATCTATCGAAGCTTCTCCTGCTAGCATGTACTTATGTTAAGACTTAGCATTTTAGTAAATAACGCGACTATTAATGCTTAAGTCTTCGATGGGTGTTTCTAGAAAATGAAGTGAAGGACAGTTATTGAAGAAGGGGATTAGTATGATTGGATACGCAGAAATGCATTTTTTTATAACGAGGCATAGCCACATCAAAAACAAATGGGACTTCAAGATCATGATTAAAAACAGTATTAAGAATATTAAAGGGAGCATCGACAATTGTGAGGAGTATTTTTGATTGAAGGGATTGGATTCGACCGGAATTGGAAGGTTTCGTAAACAGGTCTAGGTACCGAACTACGGTGTATGGCGCTGCCGTTAAGGCATATGGGAAGGACACGGTTCATGGCAGGGAGTAAATATTGGAATATAAATTTATTCATACAACTACCACGAGACTTCTTAGATGATTTGACGAATTTTTCACACATTTCGGCCTGTAATTCGGCCTTTACTTGACGGATGTAAATTTTAATTATTCTAAAATATAAGAACTATCTACGTAAATAGAATACATTTTTCGAATAGCATTACCAAACGGCGTCAAACCGGATGATCTTGGAGACGGCGTTAAACAGCACAATCTTAGAGAGTATATGACATCACCAAATCTCTAAATTAAGTGTTCTTGAAACTCTCCGTGCAATGAAACCAAAATATGTTAGGTTGTATGGCTTGTGGCATTAATTTGTTGAAACCATACCAGGTGTATAAGCTTAAATCCGCGGTTTTTTAGTCAAAAAAACACGTTTTTTTTCATAAAAAGCAAAATCAATGTTATTCAGAGTACTTGCCCTCGCTAGCTACACATTTTTTCCATCTCTGGGGCAATATGTGGATACCACGCCAAAAAAATTCCTTCTCTTTCGAGGCAAACCACTCATCAAGCCATTTTCGGACGTCTTCATAAGAATCGAAGTGCTGCTCAGCGAGCGCGTGGCCGATCGACGGAAATAGGTGGTATTCGGAAAGGGCCACGTCTGGTGAATAAGCGGGGTAGGGTAGCACCTCACAGCTGAGTGTCTCCAAGTATTTTCGGACCATTTATTACGCGTGCGATGGTGCGTGGTCATGGAGCAAAATCACCTTGTCATGTCTTTGTTGATAATTCGGCCTTTTTTCACTCAGAGCGCGGTGAAATTTAATCAGTTGTTGGTGGTAGCAGTGGGCATTGACAGTTTCACCAGGTTTCAACATCACATAGTAGACGATACCCTCCTGATGTCACCAAACGCACAGCATCGTCTTCCATCCGAAGCGATTTGGTCTTGGGGAAGATGTTGATGGTTGGCCGGGATCACTCCACGATTTCTTGCATTTCGGATTCTCGAAATATATCCACTTTTCATCACCTGTCACAATCCGATGCAAGAACGGCTTTCTTTTTTGTCTGGGGAGCAAGATTTCGCATGTGTTTTGGCGTTGTTCTATCTGCCTATCGTTCAATTCATGCGGTACCCATTTTCCGATCTTTTCAATCTTCCCCATGGCACGCAGAGGCATGGAAATGGCTGGTTGAGTAACACTCAATTGCTCCGCGATTATTTTTTGCGATTGGGTATCGTCTTCGTCTAAAAGAGCCTGCAATTGATGGTCCTCAACCTTCCTAGGCCGATTATCAGGATTCTTGTCCAACAAGTCAAAATTGCTGTCTTTGAACTGACGATACCAATCTCGGTACATTGTTCCCGATAAAGCACTATCACCATAGGCCTCCATAAGCATTCAATGCGATTTGGCAGCCGATTTCTTCAAATTGAAGCAGATATTCCCGCAAATACTCTTTTTCTGGCACAAAACTAGACATGATTACCAAAGGAAAAATGTATGTTGTTGTACGAAATTGCTCACAATGTGCACTGATTAATGTTGACAGATGTCAAACTTATAAAAAAAAAAGTATGGCGTGCCCATAGTTGCTTAATACGCTAATTCACGCCATCTATGACCAAACCGCGGAGTTAAGCTTATACACTTAGTATATAATCCAAATTAAAATTTTGAAGTTTAGAGCAGAATTGATGGTATCAATCTCTTCTTCTTCATTTTCAAAGAAATGACACCTATTTACTAAAATACAATACATACCAGAAAATTACTTTCTGTGGATACAAGGGCTCCTCCATATTCACTTCTGAGTTTACAAATTCCCATATATAGC
Source organism: Atherix ibis (assembly GCA_958298945.1). Lineage (NCBI taxonomy): Eukaryota > Metazoa > Arthropoda > Insecta > Diptera > Athericidae > Atherix > Atherix ibis. The sequence goes on along the minus strand of OY282605.1, from coordinate 102,107,937 downwards.
AATTTTGCTTATTTACGTACCCACCAAGTTAAAAAATTAGCCTCATCGCTGATAAATAATCTCCTCTTACGTGTAGGATGCAAATTGTAGTTACTGCAGAATCCAAACTTTTTTAGACAGCTTTCATAACATTATTATTGAATGATTTATATTGTAATGACAAAAAAATAATGCCCTAATTGGTATATATTGTTGACATCTATTAAATAAAAGGGATTTACTTTCTAAAATGCAAATATCCCTTTACTATCTTTATAGACTTCATCACTATACTCTTATATGGTATGTTAAGATTTCTTAAATCATGTAAAAATGCAATTTTGCATTAAAAAATATCTTTTTTATCAGACCTACATTATTTAGAAAAAAATTATAATTTTTACCTACATATTATAACTCAATAGCATTAAATATCCTTTTTACTTATACGTAAAATTCATAGAGTCACGGTTATTAATTTTATATATATTTCCAACAAGAAAATACTTTTTTAATAGTTAGAAAGGTAAATATTATATTAGAGTAAAAATGTTATTATTTTACATGTTATCTCTCTTTTAAAAGTAATATTTTTCCTAGTAATTCTTATATAAATAATTTTATAGATGAAGTTAGAAAAAAAAACTACAAAATAATCCAAATTTTTTTTTGTTACAAACAATCCAAACGTTAAATCTTTTATTTTAGTACAATATTTAGAAAAAAATACTTTTTTTTTTTAACCATATGAACAAATGCAAATTTTATTTAAATATTTATAATTTTTAAGTTGATTTATATCCCAATTAACGTTACTAATTAGTGATTTGTGCCAAAGTTGATTTATATATTAATTAATGTTAACAAAATTCTTATAATGAAAATAGAAACAAAACCAATGCAGGAATTTCTTTAACTCAAAAACACATCCCATGTACAAAGAATTTCAATTATTTACAATCCTATACGTTACAAAGAGTTGTCGAAGAAGTTTTGAAAATTAGCTAAAAGTCAATAAATTTGTATTGATCAATAAGAAATTTTTATAGTTTCATAAAAAATACTCTTGACAGAAACTGAGAGAAACAAACAATAAAGATGAGAACGACAAAAAAATCTACAATTTTAAGATAACTTTTAATATTATCAGAATATCCACTTAAAATTTGTTAGATTTCGTTAAGAATTTTATGAGCGACAACATGCAGATTTTATGAGACTTTTTGCTTGTACATAATTTTCTTATAACAAGAAGGAAAATTTTGAATGACATGCAAATCGTAAATAAATCATAGTATTTTCTCATGAACATTACAGGAAGAGAACATAATCAAGGACCGAGACTGACTACTAACCGACTAACTAACAAACTTATCCGTATGCACATGTACTAATTTGCATATTTATCGGCTACTTGGTGGTATACGAACTGCAAAAAGTAGTACGCCTTCGGGGGAAATCGGACAGGAGCACGATTAGTGTGCTTTTATTACCTCGACGGGATTTATTTCTTTGTGCAATTTGTCAGACACTCTCTGCCCAAGAATCCATAAAGTTTATATTTTCTGCTTAAGACGTCTGGGCAATTATTGTTTTTTTTTTTAATTTATAGATGCTCACACATAGTTCAAGGCTTTATGGATCAACACTAGCCAACACTTCACATCATTTATACAAAAAACTAATATTCTGAACTTGGTAAATGCTGGTAAAAGGTGAAAAGATTCATTTCGTGAATATGAATTAATGTATCCACTTGTATATTGTTGAGATTTACACGTGCTCTATTAGATCACCTGTTTATTAATATATTCAAGAATATTCTGTATGGTCAGTGCTGCTGAAGAAGTGATTGTGCGAGCTCGAAACACCTGCTAGTGGAAGACGGATATGGCATTATTTCCATGAATACTTGAGCAGATCTGTCACAAGCCTAGCAGTTATTTTAGCACCTTAAAGGTCAAACAATATGTACATCTGAAAATATGATGCGGAAAGAGAGTTAAGCGAATTGGAGGTTCAAGATTATCTCCATTTTAGACCATGTAATGGCGATAACTTCTTGCCAAATTATGAGCGCTTTCCAACCTTTCTTGTATTGTCTTTTCCAGAAATTCAGTGCATTTTTTTTAATTCACGTTCAGTACATTTAATTTTTATTGTATCCAAATTTTATGTTGTCTCGTTTGTATAAACATAACTTTAAAGGCAAAATATTCATATTTAAGATGATATTTCCATAGTTTTTAAAAACTGCGAAATGAATGTTCAGATGTCATATAATATTTAACTTTTCCTTCCATCCCATCATCTTGACATGGTCCAGTTCTTATGCTCGCTTTAAATTTTATTTTTCATTAAATTGGTAATTTTATATTTTGGCTTATATTAACCTTGCAGGTACAGGTGAATATATTAAGTTTATTACTTTTGTACTCGACCTTTGAGGTCATGGTAAAATGGCAGTTATATTGAATATGTTACTTGTTGTTATTTTAAGACTTTTTTGATAAGCAAGAGTATATTATATTTGGTTAACTTTTAATTAATAAAAATAGTTTTTATTCATTCTTTTAAAATGTAAATTTTTTAAAAATTGTTTTTAATTTCTTAAATTTACTTTCTAAATATCGAAATACCTATCAGTAATTAAAATTCCATATCAAAAATTTTCAAAACTGGTTTACGAAATGGAAATGAAGGTAAATGCGGAGAAAAGTATTCCTGTTACCTTTACCCACTAGCAAAATAACTTATCATCATTTGCATTTACGACAATATCATTGCACTAAGCAATAATGTACGACTTCTAGAACATAAACTCAACAAAGAATTTATGTTGAATCGTCACATGGGATTCTAAGGACTTGAATTATACAGATGTTCTTTATAACTAATTCGATTACTGGATCATAGATCAAAACTGAAATTAAAGACCAAACTTTTAATCTACAATAAAATTTGAAACCGATCTGAACTGTGGAGTCATATTAAGCGTTCCAATTCCTTCCGAATACTTTCCATCGAATGCAAAATTCTTCGTAAATTCATCGTGATTTAAAGCTCTCCTTTATTCGTGGTTTATGCGTTGCTCGTAATAAAAAGTCTCATTCACAATTATCCTTCCAGTATATCCTGGAAAATTCTCTTCTGAGTGTATCCTCCTACATCATTGTTTTTCTCCAGTTACTATAGTATCTTTGTGTGTCATAATATGTCCATAGTTGTAGATAACTAATTGAATTTTTAAGAAAACCAAAAGTTTGTTCTATTAGCATTGATAGCATATTTGGAAATATTCGGAGATATAAATGAGTATATCACATCAACTTAATAAATACCAGGGTTATAAGCTTAAATTCGCTGTTTGGTCATAGATGGAGTGAGTGAGCGTATTAAGCTAGCATGGGCACGCCATACTTCATTAATCAGTGCACATTGTCAGCAATTTCGTACAACAACATACATTTTTCCGTTGGTAATCATGTCTATGTGTAGTTTTGTGCCAGAAAAAGATCATATGCGGGAAGCACTGCTTTTCTGCTTCAACTTGAAGAAATCGACAGCCGAATCGTATCGAATGGTTATGGAGGCCTATGGTGGTAGTGCTTTATCGGAAACAATGTGCCGAGATTGGTTTCGTCGGTTTAAAGATCGCAATTTTGACTTGTGGGACAAGAAGCGTGCAAATCGGCCTAGGAAGGTTGAGGACCATCAATTGCAGGCTCTTTTGGACGAAGACGATACCCAATTGCAAAAAATGCTCGCGGAGCAATTGGGTGTAACTCAACCAGCCATTTCCATGCGTCTGGGGAAGATTGAAAAGATCGGAAAATGGGTGCCGCATGAATTGAACGAAAGGCAAATGGAGCGACGTCAGAACACATGCGAAATCTTACTCGCCAGACAAAAAAGAAAGTCGTTCCTGCATTGGATTGTGACAGGCGATGAAAAGTGGATATATTTCGAGAATTCTAAACGCAAGAAATCGTGAGTTGACCACGGCCAACCATCAACATCTTCCCCAAGACCAAATCGCTTCGGACGGAAGACGATGCTGTGCGTTTGGAGGGATCAGGAGGATATCGTCTACTATGAGATGTTGAAACCTGGTGAAACTGTCAATGCCCATCGCTACCAACAACAACTTATCAAATTGCACCGTGGTCTGCGTGAAAAAAGGACGGATTATCAACAAACACATGACAAGCCGATTTTCCTCTACGACAACGCACAATCGCACACGTCAAAAATGGTTCGAAACAACTTGGAGACACTCAATTGGGAGGTGCTACCTCAACCCGCTTATTCACTAGATCTAGCCCCTTTCAACTACAACCTGTTTTCGTCGATGGTGGGCCACGCGCTCGCTGAGCAGCACTTCGATTCTTACGACGTTCTTAAATGGCTTGATGAGTGGTTTGCCTCAAAAGAGAAGGAATTTTTTGACGTGGTATCCAAAAATTTCCCGAGAGATTGGAAAAATGTGTAGTTGGTGAGGGCAAGTACTGTGCATAAATTTGTTTTTGCTTTCTATGAAAAAAACATGTGTTTTTTTGACTAAACAACAGAGGATTTAAGGTTATACACCTGGTAATGGTCGATAAATAAAAAACATATTGGATAGTATATAATACGTAATTAAACTAATTTAAAGCTCTGTGTACACTATAGAGAAAAAGTGGTCGAGCTCTACATCTTCTCTACCAAACCCGTTTATACTGCGTACGTATCTAGAATAAAATTTATCTACACACGTGTAGAGTGGTTATAGATAAATTTTCAGTAGATCTCTACCAACTGCTCTACACCAATTTTTCTCTAACTTGGTGTAGAGCAGTTGGTATAGCTCTACTGGAAATTTATCTATAACCACTACCAATTTTTTTCTAACTTTACAATTTTTTTTATATGACATTACCTACGAGCTGTGGCAGAAAAAAAATGAGGATGGCATCACTGGAAGAGTTCTGGCAAAACTGTTAATTTTTTTCTCCTATGATAGTTTAATGTCTTGCGTTAAATAAGAAAAATGGAATAGAAACTTTGGAGTAATGATGTGCCATCAGTTTTGGTGTTAAGCTTGATGAATGCACGAGTTCGATTTCCGAAAAGAGTCTTCAAAATCGAAAACTGATGCAAATTTTGAAAGACGTTTTTATAAAGAAGTTCTTAAACGACACAGAAAAAAAAGGTTTTTATAAAAAAAAGTCCATTACAGACACTTCGAATAAAAAAAAAATTATTTTCTGCCATACCGCGCAAAACCTTACGCTGGAAAGTTACTCGACAATCGTAATACCAATTCTATTGCCACTGAATTCTTAATGTTCGAATAATCTTAATGGGAAATATAAAAAAAATTTGCTATTAGTACAACCTGTACTAATGTCAAAGTTCTACTATTTTGTTTCTAGGTGATATGTGCTCATAAAAATTTGATCAGCAATTGCTAACAGTTCGGCTGAAAAGTTTAGAACGTAACACAGTAGAAATATTTTTTTTTGCAAAATTCATTTTTATTATTTAACATAGCTGCCTTCGAGGGCGATACAGCGATTATAGCGATCTTCCAACTTTTCGATACCATTTTTATAGTACTCTTTCGGTTTTGCCTCAAAATAGGCCTCAGTTTCGGCAATCACTTCATCATCGGTCTTAAATTTCTTGCCAGCGAGCATTCTCTTGAGGTCTGCAAACAGGAAAAATTCGCTTGGGGCCAGATCTGGAGAATACGGTGGATGGGGAAGCCATTCGTAGCCCAATTCATTGAGTTTGACCATCGTTTTCATCGAGTTGTGACACGGTGCACTGCCTTGGTGAAACAACACTTTTTTCTTCTTCAAATGAGGCCGTTTCTTAGCGATTTCTTTCTTCAAACGATTCAATAACGCTATATATTAGTCGCTGTTGATCGTCTGTCCCTTCTGGAGATTGTCAATGAATATTATACCATGCGCATCCCAAAATACAGACGCCATCACCTTGCCAGTCGACTGTTGCGTCTTTCCACGCTTTGGATTCGGTTCGTCGCTCGCTCTCCACTCTGCCGACTGGCGATTGGAGTCTGGAGTGTAGTGACGGAGCCATGTTTCATCCATTGTCACATATCGACGCAAAAATTCGGGTTTATTGCGCTTGAACAGCTCCAAACACTGCTCAGAATCATCAACACGTTGTTGTTTTTGGTCCACAGTGAGCTCACGCGGCACCCACTTTGCACACAGCTTTCGCATGCCCAAATATTCATGCACGATATGTCCAACACGTTCTTTTGATATCTTCAGAGTCTCAGCTATCTCGCTCAATTTCACTTTACGGTCATTTAAAATTATTTTGTGGATTTTTTTGATGTTTTCTGCCGTAACCACCTCATTTGGGCGTCCACTGCGTTCTGCATCAACTGTTCTCGTACGACCAGTTCGAAATTGACGAAACCAATATTTCACAGTTGAAACAGTTGGAGCAGAGTCCGGATAACGTTTGTCAAACCATGCTTTGGTTTCCACTGTATTTTTTTTCATCAAAAAGCAATGCTTACTTGCAAATTCTTAAAGAATTTCTTAGAGATTCTAAAGAGATGATTTAATTTAAATAAGATTTTTGCAATAAATTTTTCTTAATAATTAAATACGAATATAAACCCCTTCTATACATGTATTATTATTTAAAAAAATTTAAGATTATTTGATGGCACTTTTTCTCGATCCCAAATATAACAATTTGAATGATCATTTATACCTTCATAAAAAGAAAATTATTTTTACACTTTCTCTACTAAAATTTCTTTTATGCGAAAAATATATTGTACTTATTTTCTTCCATTAACAAATAAAACTGAATATATTTATCTTATTTAACACAAATAACCATAAATGTACTACTGACATTCATTTTTTTAAACTAGGAACGAAAGAAAATATCTAACAACGTATTTTGAAGATTTTCTTTCCAAAACGAAAGTAAACACGATTTGTCTTTAAATATTGTTGTCCGTTTATCAAAAAAAATAGTCAAAGATGCATTCGTTTTCGTTTCTTTGAATTTATTACCAACCTAAATCGCATAATACATATTGTGAAACTTTAAAAATATATTTACTATATAAAAAAAAATTTCCGTGTAGGCATACAACGACACCCACATTGATTTGAAAACGTTTGGATCGTGTGAATCGTCTCAATTTTGAGTGATTTCTGAATTAAATTGACCACTCAATCGAGATTTCGTCAACTAAATTTTGACCTTTCTCGGTGTGGCTCATAGTTTCCATTTTTTCTATGATAACCACAAAAAGGCACAAAACTTTTACCATTTTAATTATTACAAAAAGGGGTGCTATGCGTATGTTTATGAAAATTTCATTTTCCAAAACAATCAACTCTTAATTAATCCTTATGGTATCGATTTATTCAACTGTGAAATAATATGCGCCATATTTAATAATGTGGGTTGTGTATAGGCGACAGGTGACACACGACAACCGTAAACTGGTGATGACATGAATGTAAATAGTTATAGTTGACAACAACAAAAAATTTGATTTATTCATAAAAGCAAAGTTAATGGAATTTTCAAAATTATTAATTTATTTAATTTGTAAATGGTTTTGTCACATAACATATAATTTGTTATATTGAAAAGTTTTATAAATCAAAAATTTTGGTTATTTTAGCAATAAACAATTTTTGGACACCATCAATGAGCTTATATTTTATCAGCATAAAATAGTAGAATTTATAAAATTCATTAGTTTTTGTCATAAATTATTTGAAATTGATAGATGGTTTTTTTAGCACAAATGTAAATAGGCCATTAATCGAAAATAGTTCATGTTTAAAGTTTTGTCTAATACAAAAAATTCTCCATAATATACATAAATAATTTTTTTTTGTTAAATTGGCATATCGTTTAAATATGTCTGACTTATTAACAAAACAATATTCCAATTATTTTGAACGAGAATCTACTTTATAGTAAGAATTTTCAAAGTACTTTTTACTATTGGAATTATTGACAAATTCAAAATTCTACTGTAATTGTTGCTGTATAATTTTTTTTAGTTGAATGACATAAAAGTACTGAATTTGGCATCACTGACAGCAATCTGGTAATATTGCGGATTTGTTCCCTTCCCATAGCTTAAATATTAGTCCTTTCTAGACAAATTTCAACCTCGTCTGGTAATTAAGCATAATAAGCATGTTTTCATAGTGCTTTTCCGAAAAATGGCACAGAGAATTTTGGAACAGCGATGTGACATCGAATTTTGGTGAATGTGCGATTTTGACTAACAAAAAGCTCAACAAACTTATGGGAAACATTGCTTATTAAAAGAACAAGGTTTTTGGTAGCTTAAATCATATTTGGAGGGCCAAGAAGCAGTAGAAGACAGACTTTGTTAAGGAACATATAAGCGTACAATTTTTTATTTTGGCAATTACTTTATTAAAGTCTAGATCACGGTCTTATATTTTTATAAGATCGCAGAAATTTTTTCTGTAGAAATCTTCGAATATTCTTGATGTGCATCTGTATAAGCGCATTCCTAAAGTTAAATGAATTTGATCTATCGAATTTCCATTTGAGATATGCTAGAAAAACTCGCGGAAAATGATAAAATGCTTATTAAATATGACAAAGGAATAATCAACACAATCAACATTAAAAGCCAAACTTCACTTAATAAGTTTCTACTTTTTGTATAGTGTGAGTTCATTTTTTTTTAGTTTATTGCTAGCAATTATTTAGAATCAAACATAAATTTAGGTGTTAACTTATTCCAGGATAAGATTTTCGCCATATTACGAGAAAATTGGATCTCGGCTGGGCAGCTTTGTCAAAACCAGAACTTAGTACTAGAAACTACCACTTATTTTGATTGCCGCTAAGATCCTTGATCTTAAAAAATAATAATAATAATTTCTAAAAATGAGCTTTCAAAACCAAATGCACAGAAGGTAACACGAAACTACCGTAAAATAAAAAAGATAATAAATGAATATAAGGATAACTACAGATATACATAAGTAAGAAAATTAAAAATATTATTGTAAATAAATGCAATAATCTCTAAATACCGGAAAATTTTCTGATCAAGCCAATACTGGAAAATATTTATGAACCAATTTTCTATCAATTATTTTAATGTCAGTATTATTTTTTATATATTTTTTCCTATAACTAAAAAAAAGTTTACATATCAATTTGAGAAACAATACGATAGAATACAAAATGTAAAATTTTACAGCAATTATAGTGATAAAAAGTAATTCAAAATAAATTTGACTTTACCTAAAAATTCGCGAAGATTTCTTTTCTTCTGATTTTAATAGGGAGAATAATTATAACCCATTTATTACATATTTGAGATATGGAAATAATCTTCTAACGAAGATGAATTGGAAAGCTTTCGGGATAACAGCTAAAGCAAATTAAATTTTATTTTTCAATGTAATCCTTAATACACTCTATCTAACGAAATTTTTCATCACCTCCTGGAAGTGGCTTCTTTCTAAATCCTCAAAAAACCTGTTTAGTGTCCTATGGAATGTTTTCAGTTTCGGGAACAGTTAGAAATCAAATGGAACCAAATCTGGCGAAAATGACCATTTGGAACTTTAATTCTGCGAATTTTTACCGAGCTTGAGTGAGCAGGCGCATTGTTATAATGGAACAACCGCTTTTCCTTGATGCCAGCAATTTAACTTTTCATACTATTAACTAGTGATCGTGTCTTCTTTTTTGAATAATCAATTAGTATTCCATAAATACTACTTTCCAGGGAATAAGAATGTACCAGATGTATAAGCTTAAATCCGCTGTTTTTTAGTCAAAAAAACACAAGTTTTTTTCCATAGAAAACAAAAACAAATTTATTCAAAGTACTTGCCCTCGCTAGTTACACATTTTTCCCATCTCTCGGGCAATTTGTGGATACCACGCCAAAAAAATTCCTTCTCTTTTGAGGCAAACCACTCATCACGCCATTTTCGAACGTCTTCGTAATAATCGAAGTGCTGCTCAGCGAGCGCGTGGCCCATCGACGAAAACAGGTAGTAGTTGGAAGTGGCCAGGTCTGGTTAATAAGCGGGTTGAGGTAGCACCTCCCAGTTGAGTGTCTCCAAGTATTTTCGGACCATTTTGGACGTCTGCGATTGTGCGTTGTCGTGGAAGAAAATTAGCTTGTCATGTCTTTGTTGATAATCCGTCCTTTTTCTACGCAGAGCATGGTGCAATTTGATTAGTTCTTGTTGGTAGCGGTGGGCATTGACAGTTTTCTCCAGGTTTCAACATCTCATAGTAGAGGATACCCTCCAGATCCCACCAAACGTACAGAATCGTCTTCCATCCGAAGTGATTTGGGGAAGATGTTGATGTTTGTCCGGGATCAACCCACGATTTCTTGCGTTTAGGATTCTCGAAATATATCCACTTTTCATCGCCTGTCATAATCCGATTCAGGAACGACTTTCTTTTTTGTCTGGCGAGCAAGATTTCGCATGTGTTTTAGCGTCGCTCCATCTGCCATTCGTTCAATTCATGCGGTACCCATTTTCCGCGGTTTCAATTTTCCCTATGGCAAGTAGACGCATGGAAATAGCTGGTTTAGTAATATCCAATTGCTCCGTGAGGTATCGTCTTCGTCCAAAAGAGCCGATTTGTTCTCAACGTTCCTAGGCCGATTTTCACGCTTCTTGTCCCACAAGCCAAAATTGCCCTCTTTGAACCGACGAAACCAATCTCGGCACGTTGTTTCCAATAAAGCACTGTCACCATAGGTCTCCATAACCATTCGATGCGATTCGGCAGCTGATATCTTCAAATTGAAGCAGAAAAGCCCAGCTACTCGCATATGCTCTTTTTCTGGCACAAAACTAGACATGATTACCATGTATGTTGTTGTACGAAATTGCTCACAATGTACATTGATTAATGTTGACAGCTGTCAAACTTATAAAAAAAAGCATGGTAGCTTAATACGCTCATTAACGCCATCTATGACCAAACAGCGAATTTAAGCTTATACCCCTGGTATATTTCAGAAATACTAATTTACAAACCAACCTTTTAATTGCATTTTCATTTTTATGGTATATTGGTGAAACTATCTTTTATACATGACAATGACACGTTCTTTAAAATCCTTTGGTACAACTCAAAAGCGTTTTTGTTCTGCATTAAGTAAATGCAGAACAAAAACGCTTTCAAGTTGTACTCATCTTGCGCAAAACCTTTTCAAACCCAACACAATCTTATCAAGGACTTTATCCACAAATTCATCAGTTGTGTGTGTTCTCGTATGCTTATATTCGGAAATCCCAAAACTAACGGTAAAAATGATTTTGATGAATGTTCGTGTAAACTATCTAATTTGAATTTTGCATAAAATATTGGGTGTATAACTTAAAAATGAGGGATTGACAACAGATGGTATAACTTTTACACATGGTTTGTGTTAATAATAACTCATATGGCATTTTGGAGGTTAAACATCTGTCATTCATTCTCGATTAGTCATTGAACGAAATAGTGTAAACAACAAAGTTTTTTTTTTGCTTCAAAAATGTCGAATTTCGTACCAAAAAAGTCCCATTTGCGGGAAGTGTTGATTTACTTCTTCAATTTGAAAAAAAGTGCAGCTGAAGCACATCGATTGCTCACTGACGCTTATCCTGAATATGTTCTATCGATTTCAACGTGCGAGAGATGGTTTGTGCGGTTCAGAAGTAGTGATTTTGACACGGAAGACAAAGAACGACCAGGTCAGCCAAAAAGTTTGAAGATGAAGATTTGGAGGCATTACTCGACGAAGACTGTTGTCGAACTCAAGAAGAAATTGCAAAATCATTGGGAGTCACTCAAGCAGCCATTTGAAAACGTTTGAAAGCAGCAGCATTCATCCAAAAGCAAGGAAATTGGGTCCCATATGAATTGAAGCCGAGGGACGTTGAAAGGCGATTTTGCATTTTCAAAATGCTGCTTGAACGGCAGAAAAAGAAGTCGTTTTTGAATCGAATCATTACTGGCGACGAAAAATGGATTCATTACGACACCCCAAAGTGCAAAAAATCGTATGTGAAGCACGGCCAACCAGCCAAATCAACGCCAAAGCCAAATATCCATGGCGCCAAGGTAATGCTCTGTATTTGGTGGGATCAGAAGGGTGTGATCTATTATGAGCTATTGAAATCGGGCCAGACGATCACAGGCGACCTCTACCGAACACAATTAATCCGTTTGAAGCGAGCATTGGCCAAAAAAACGCCCGGAATATGCGACCAGACACGAAGCCATAATTTTCCATCATGACAACGCTCGGCCTCATGTTGCAAGACCGGTTAAAAATTATTTAGAAAACAGTGGCTGGAAAGTTTTGCCTCATCCGCCTTATAGCCCAGACCTTGCCCCGTCCGACTACCATTTGTTTAGATCCATGCAAAACGCCCTCACCGGAATACGCTTCACTTCAGAACAGGGCATCAAAAATTGGCTTTTTTGGCGCGGAATCCATATGTTGCCAGAAAGATGGGAAAAAGTAGTTTGCCAAAAATCCCGCATTTTTAAGTTATACACCCAATAAAAAAAAATTAATGACTGAACTAATATTAATTTCTTCCACTTTTAAAATTTCGACTAATGTCAATTAATGTCAAAAAAAAATATCCCACGGCTGATCAATTTGAGATTTATAAGTATAGATAGTAAAAGTGGTGACAACATAATAACATAAAAATATCTACCTTTGTAACATATGTTAAAAAAATTGGGACTTAGTGGTTTATTCGAGAATAACTTAAGTTTGTGTAGGTAATTTTATTAATTAATGCCGGTCTGGTATACTATTTTTGCAGGAAGAGGCGCCATCTTGTCTTGGAAACCATTCAGGAAAATGTTCGATAATTTTATACTTAATAGAACATTCCTTCAAATACCATTCTTATAAAAGCACCTTATTGAGAGTAGCATGCAAACTCCAAAAATTCTCTTAAATCAGGTTGTAATTAACAAAAGGCAAAATATAATTTATTTATTAAATAAGAAGTAATTACCAAAAGATAACAAACTTTCACTTAATTAATTTTATTAAATCGTAGGAAAATATTATAAAATTAATTAAAATTATACGAGAATTTTAACTTTAGTATGAGTTTGTTTTATCAACTACCAAAAAAAAATTACATACAAATATAAAAACCTACATAAATAGGTATTAAAAAACCTGTAATGAATTATACAAAAGAAAATTACACTTCTAAATATACACAAATATTCCGATCCTAAAGACTAATCTTGTTATAAGATAATCAAAATAATAATTATATTAGCATCAGGAGGAGGTGCATATTTCGAAAGGGTAATAATATTAATCAATGTAATTATGTAAATCGGTTTAAATGGTATTATTTCTCTAAAAATGTCATATTAACAATAAATTAATGAAATAATCATGTTGAACCAATTCTCATTTCATAAAGTGGGTAGCGTAGCATACTTATATCCCAGTGGGGCACATTTTATACAATCTTACTTTACGTTCACGTATAGTGAAAATATTTAAAAATTACTTTTGGTTTATCATATCTAATTTGTATACTATAATAATTTTTGAAAAAAATAATTAGATTTTCTAGAATTATATTATAATTTTTTAAATTACTTTTGATTAGATATGACAATAAATTGTAGAATCAAAAAACTATTAAATAAATTTGTCACTTTTCAAAATTATTGCATATTTCTTGGTGTGATGATAGTAGGGTAGAGGCCCAATGCAATTAGAATTTTTTAATCAATACCTACGCATTAAGGTAATGGTACTGTTACTATGTGTACATACAAATTTTTTAGGAACAAATGTTTAATTTGGGTTATAATAAAACTTTTAAAAAAAAGTTAAGCTTTCAAATTTAAATCATGTGAAAAGGATTATTTTGCTTTTTACGTTTGCGGTCTTATATGGGGTTGTTCTCAAGGAATTCTTTAAAATAATGCTGTCTAACAGAAAGTTTATAAAATAAGGGAGTGAAGACTGAACTTCAATTTATAGGTATTGCAAACTTTTAATAATGTTTGCGTCACATTTAGAAATACTGCCCAAAATTAGCGGTTTTTTAATTACTAAGCGTACTACTACTAAATTAATTACTATAAAAATATTAGAAGAGTTCAATGCCTATTTTTTAGAGTATTCAAGAGAATTATAAAAGAAGAAAATAAAAGCAAAAATACTGCCTTTTAGAGACCATTTATTTGAAAATTAGTATTTGAACACAGATATGGTCTCAAAAAATTAAGCTTCTTTTTCTGGCCATGACAGTCTATGTTTTATAAGAAAGTATTAATGAACAGTGATTAGTTTTTATCTACTATGAAATAGATAAAAAAAATTAATTTACAACAAAAAAACATTTGAGATAAGAAATATCTTTTAAGATACTTAAATGATTTTAATAAAAACAAATTATCTTAAAAAAAAAAACACTTTTTGACATACTCCTTTGGGAGTGTTTTACAAATACTAAAAGAGTACTGATATCAGACAAAAATATTTTTTTTTTGTCACTAGCAGATTTTGATAAAGTAGAGGAACATTTGAGAGAAAACACCAATTTGCGTTTCTCTGTCTGACAAGTCATTCTCTAACAATTTAACTGGTCTTTTAGCCAGTGTGTTTGTAGAGCTAGTAACAGAGGAGAGTTTTTTAACTAAAGGATTATAGTGGAAGGATGATCGGGAATGAAACTTTTTATAACGAGTAACGCATAGATTATGAACAAAGGGAACATTTAGGTCACGATGAATGACTTTGTTACGCATATAAAATGGAGCATCAACAATTTTTTGGAGCGACTGGTTTTGGGATGAATTGGAACGCTCTGAAGACTCCCAGAGTTCAAATGCATACGTCTAAATTGGCCAGTAGGCCTAAGTTTGTTCTTAATGTCAGTTTTGATTTTGACAAGTCTTTTTAATGTCAAGTCAGTTGTCCAGGAAAGCCGTTTATTTTGGGTTCGTCTCAGGTTACTTTGTCTTTTGGTGAATGATAGTGTCATTAAGATATATAGGAATGGATGACTTTTTGCATAGCCTAAAAGTGAATATTTGGTTTATGGGATTGCAAATAACTGGAAGCTGTTTGGATATTTGAATAGAAAGCGACAGTAGCAGTTTTGGGATTAGTTGGAATATCGTACGCATAATACCGCCTTGAGGAATACCAGCTTTACTAATTCTTATTAAAATTCAAGTAGAAAATATTGCATATATTTTTTCTTAAACCAGTCAGTTTTCTTACAATACATATTCAACTTTATTATAATTTCCAACATGTAACGAAAAAACAATATGAAATCATAATAGCACATTTGAAAATGATCCTTTCTAGATGATCAGATATATAAAATATCGAACATTGATCGTGAGAAGAACAATATATTCTCTAATAAATTGTGCAGATTCTCCCTCCTATTTTAAATTTTTAAAACTACAATTTTAATTTTTTTTTAAATAATTGATAATTAAGAGAAGAATCTTCAAAATTCTTACGGGGGTTCGTATTTATAGGGAAAAGGAGGTTTTACCAGTCTATGAAGGAATAACAAATTTAAATCTTAAATATGGGGCTTGTCTAGGCTTTGACTATGGGGCTAGTCTAGGCATTATACTAATAGTACTAAACGAATCCAAAAAATTCGTTTAGTACATTAGTATACTGATGTACTTAAACATTTTATTTATACTTTTTTTTTTAATTTTCATTACAATTTGTAAAAAACATATTTTTTTAGGGAATATAAAATTCAATGTGTTCTTAAAAACGGGATTATTTATTTTATAACTCCTCGTGGCCATCACCATAAAAAATATCATGAACTAGTTTTCGAAGGATTTATGTGTAGGATTATAAGGCTTGGATTCAATGAGAATTGTAATGCTTAGTCGCGAAAACCAAAGTTCTAGTTCATACGTCCACATTGGTTTTAGTACCGTGTTGTATAGTAATAATACTGTTTATTATTACTTTTGACCACCTGTCTAGTATCGTAGTAATTTCTTGTGTAGTCCGTTAAGTTCATCTCTTTTTATTTTCGTGACGTTTTTTTGTTAACCGTTCGTCGATTACAATATTCTTACGTATACAATGTATCATTTGCCAGTTCTCGGCAAAGTGTAAAAGTAACATGAGCACATATTTGCTGATTCATTGCTACTCTCCACCTTTTAAACAAGGCACCTAAGTATGGAAAGATTTTTATGTTGTGTAAGGATAATTGTATGATTGGCTTATGTTCCGCAATATTATGTGTATAAATGTTATAAAGTATTGTAGCTAGGATGCCATCTTGACGGACATCGGCAGTGATAGGCTGACTATCACAATATTTTTTTATTTTCAAATAATTGAATATATCAGTCTAAAACGTTCCAAAGTAATCCAGGGTGTCATACATAATCTTATTTGTACTTAAATTTGAAAATCTTTAAACAACAAACCATATAAATTGTAAAATTTTTTATTAAGTCATATTTCATAAAAATGCAATAATATAAAATTCTCATTAAAATTGTTTCGATCATTTTACATGAATTGTAATTAAAGTTTTTGTAATAAATTATAAGGTAAAAAATTAAAAAAAAAACAAAAAAAAACAAAATAAAAATTAATATGCGTGCATAAAATATAGGATTGACATTTGTCCATTTGTTGTATGTCGCAAAATGATTTTTATGTTCTTCGTAAACTAAGACGTCACGATTAAACTGCAGGAGGTCATCATACAACTCACCTTCTCGGACTTTGGAATCTTTTCGCTCATAAAGAAAATTTCACCAAAAGAACGCACCGCATCAAAAGCAATTTGGAGCTTAGCAGTTAAGGCATATCATTTTTCTGAGATGCTATACAGACACTAAAAAATTATACAATTTCAAATATAATTCGACAATTTGCCGCCTGCCACTTTGGAATTATTCTCCACAATTCCATTCGAATACACAAACTTGTATGCAAATATGTGCAAATTGTTTGAAATCAGTTCCACCTGTAGACATACTGGCTATATGGATTCTCCGACCAAGTTTTCATTTCTGTGCGACTTTGGAACTTTACTCGTATGCTTATTATAGAAATAAACTCCAATACGGCACATCAGGATGAAGATTCCTCGGCATTGGCTATAATTTGTCGTAAGTATGTACGAATGTGTATAAACGAGTAGAGAATACCCGCGAAAGGTCTATAAATAAGAAGGAACTCAACGCTTAGGCAAATGTAACTATCGTCCGGTATGTTTGGCCACAAGAAAATGAGCTAAAAAGTATCTGCGTACAAGCAATATAAAATCTCCTTTTCGGTCCATAATAATAATGGCTAAATAAATTCTGAAAGTAACTGATTGGACAAGTTTTACGAGAAGTCACTTTGCCGATGAAATGCTTAAATAACAACGGAATCGAGCGGAACTTATTGGAACTGAAAGAATGAATCTGCGTTCAGATTTTCCTCGCATAGCATTATTGAAAAGGTAACTTTACAGGCATCCTATAAAAAAAGAAGAAGCACCTATTAACCGACACAGATTCTCATCGAATTGGAATCATACAATTTTTCATACCAATAACGACCATAATTTTGCTTATTTTCTGAAAATATTTCGACATTCTACATTTTGAGTTGAGTATTAATTTATTACAAATTGAATACCGATGAATGTAAAATTTCTTAATTAGCTTAAAGAAAATGCAAACAATTTCAATACGATTGATTGCGGAAAATGTTTTCATGGTCTACCAAAATGTAAGAATTTAATTCATATTCACAGATACAATGGATAAAAACTATTCCAGATTTTACGTTCGATCCAATAAAATTGCATTCGTGTAATACAGCATGTAACTTTTGATAAAATAGCTGACTTTTCATAATTTGACTGTCTTTCCAAAGATGTTCGATTGCATTCAAAACACTCTTCTAGCTACAGGAGTCTAATTTTTTTTCGAAACGAAGATCTATCGTTGGACGGGGATGAACTATTCTATACGTTAATGCACTTTTGATTAAATAGGCATTCCTTGCTGTTGTAATGCGCTAAGGTTTGCTCATACTCATAGTATAGTTCGAGTAGCGCAGGAAGGCTGACACGTAATCATCGAATAGGATTCGCATGCAAATATTTTAGGCATTCGTTTTGCATAATACAGCGATGAGTCCAAAGCCTGTTATATTTGTGAAGACGTTTCTAAGCTCTCAGTATGAATGTTTATGCATGAAAAGACGAGCAGATCGGATGGATTGGTAAACACGTTTATGGAACTATTCTAAACACCTGAATACCATACTTACTAGTATACTTTGGCATCCAAGAGTTTTAGTTTCGTGCTTACCATTCGATTTAGTCGGAATTTTTCCATGAAAATCACTGTTTATATGCACAGTTCGGCATTTCTGTAGTGCCACTAGGATTGTGAGCACGTTGGACAGGTAGTGGTTCGCATGACTGGCTTTATTCGGTCGAAATACACACTTTTATCTGACCGAAACGATATTATGGCATGTAAATCTTTGGAAATAATTTTTAATGAATCCGACAACTTGCAATATAGTACTTTTTTCACCTTTTACTGATATTCAATTTGATTGGAAATCAAAAATATTTTTTTTTATTTTACGTTTTTTTTTTTGGTTATGTTTGCTTGCTTCTGTTTATTTTTATTCACATAGAAGTGAAAAGGCATTTTTATTAAGACAAAGCGGGTGGAGATATTTATTCAATTTTCTATTAATTAAGTATTTTTTTTAGGAGTATTCAATTGTTTTTATTCTTAGTAATAAATAAAAATACTAACTGCGGAAATTTTTTATTACAATAAAATAAATTTTCTAATTATTATTACGGGAGGATCCTATTCGGTCTTATACAGATTGAAATATCTACGAACTTACTCTGATAAGTTAGTGATAAATGCAAGAAATGTAGCTGATATCAGTAAAACAATATTTTTTTATTATCTGGAATTTTTGAAAAGACGGCATGAAATTTTTTATAAAAAACCATTGAAAACAGATAAGTTTTGCGTTTTTTTTAAAAAATTAATATGGAAAAATGTGATTTTTGTATTGTTGGTAAATAAAATAATATTTTTTGAGGAGAAAAATCATTTCTGAAATCAAAACCAAGTTTGACAAGCATTATGAAGGCTCCTCACTATCGTATGAAATGATTCAGAAGTGGTTAACTGAATTTCGTTGTGGTCGTACGAGCACAAGTGACGTTGAGTGCCCAGGACCTCTCATTTAGGGATGCACATGGTATAATTTTTATTGACTATCTTAGTATGGCATTATTATATAGCATTATTAGACCAAGTAAATAGTGAAATCAATACAGATTGAACTCCCTGAGACTTTTTTTCAATTCCAAATGTTCGCCAGTTGTTGAAAAGAAATTTCCGTCCAATTATGAAGTTATAACTGAAACTGGGGTATTTTCTTCTAAAGTTTTACAAATTGTACTACTTGGATGGTATACAAAAGTCGTAATAGTGTTGGACGATATATATTGAGCTAATAAAAGGCTATGCTGAAAAAGAAATCAATATTCGTTGAATAAATTAATTCTAAGTTTCATTTATCACCGACTTATCAAACTACCTTCGTACATATATGAAAATGACCTATAATCTCGTTGGAAATTTATATACAATATAAATTCAATTTCAATCAAGTTTTGTATATAATTAACTATAACTTTTTATCATTGTAGAAAAGTGTATTTATTTAACTAGAAAATAAGTTGAAAAGTCGTATTTTTTCATTATTCCAACCGATCGAATTTGGAAAACAATAAAATACGGGAAAACTAATCATAAAAACATTCTTTCGGATTGTTTTATTTCAATTGAATGATATTGCACGATAGGACCGATATGGGAACTATGGAATCTCATAGAAGTCCATAAATCTTTGGAAATTGACAATGCAAAGGGTCAATTAAAACACGATGCGCTACTCTGAAGCAATTTCCCTCACACAGCGTCATTGTGGAAAAAAGTTTATAGAAGTGGATCTGTTTGAACGGTTAGCCAAGCTTCTTTTCTCAACTTGGCTAACTGAGAATAATCCCGACAGAAGACTATTCATGTCTTCGATGGAAATAGTGCGAGATTTGAGAAATTGATAGGACAGAAACAATATTTATGAAATGTGAAACACAACTAGTGGCTAACGATATCAATGTACTCAGAATAACGCAAATGGTAAGTACGGGTACAAGTCCGAGTGCAGCGGTGGCAGTAGTTCCTCGTTTCGGAATATGACCAGGAAAAGATTCACATTTGTTGGAACTTTGGCAGACGTTATCAGAGTTGTAAGCATTATTACAGGAACTTATGTTCAAATGTTATTATACGAATATGAACACGGTTTTCTATTATTCACAAACGGGTGTACTTTTATGTATTCAAAATGCATCATGGCGCTCCTCACGAGGAAATAGAATATGAAAATTTATTCGAAAAATAAATGCATGAAAACTGTCAGAGATTATGTAATTGTGCAGTCTAGAACTGCAAAAATTCTGACAGCAACATCATTAAAAATTATAATAAACTGCAACAAAAATAAATTATTGTTTAACATTATTATAGTCGAAAAGATGTACCCACAATATTATAATAGAAATTGTATTTCGTAAAACATATTCGTCAATGTTCACCAAAATTAGAGTCAAGCAAAATACTGAAAAGCGTATTGTTGAAAAAAAGTTATTCATTTAGACAAGCAAACTGTATATGAACTGTGTTTTTGTAATTGCAGTAACATATTATGTCATTAAATAGAAAATTAGATAAAAATACCGCTATTAATAAATGTAGGATAAGAGCTTAATTTTGGATTGGGAAGCACTAAAACTTAATATTTTTTGAAAGCTGTTCAATGTGTAAATGCCGAGGACGCATTGTTTCCTTTGGGATGTTATCGACAGTACCAAAGTAATGTCCTTACAAACGATTTTTGATCGTGGGCATCAACAAAACGTTACATGAACTATACTAAAGGAATCAGTTGCATAGGAGGTTGTTGTGAAACTAAAGAAATTCTTTTTTTAAAAGAACTAAATGACAATTGCAGCGTTATCATGGTGGAACGAACGAGGCCTCCCGGTGGTCACAATGTCCGATTTTTTGACGATCTGATCTCACAAAAGTAATTCGTTCGTTTCACAGTAATGTACGAGGTCTGTTCAAAAAGTACGTATATTCTATTTTCGATTTTTTTTGTAGCGTTATGTTGGTACTCATATCTCACAGTTATGCCCACAAGTTCGGCCATTTTGAATGTTCAGTTAATTTTTGACAGCTGCTTTGCTTGCACGTGTTTTGGCTCGTCTTCGATTTTTGCCCATTCCAAAAAATGGGTCAAGAATCTGTTTCGGGGAAAAGAAAAAGTCACAGGGGGCCAGATCTGGGGAATATGGTGGCTGCGGAATTATTAGTGTGTTGTTTTTGGCCAAAAATTCGGGCACAAGCAACGATGCGTGAACTGGCACGTTATCATGGTGCAAAAGACAATTTTTGTTCTTCCACAAATTCTGGCGTTTCTGAATGATTGCTTCGCGTAACTTGCGTATCACTTGCAGATAATATTCCTTATTGACCGTTCTACCCTGTGGCAAGAACTCATGATGCACCGGGCCCCTGCAATCGAAGAAAACTGTCAGCAAAACCTTTACATTCGACCGAACTTGGCGCGGTTTTTTCAGTCTTGGCTCGTGCGACAGCTTCCATTGCGATGATTGAGCTTTGGTTTCCACGTCATAACCATAAACCCATGATTCGTCACCAGTTATGACCCTCTGGAGTAAATTTTGGTCGTCGCGGACAGACTCCAATAGCTCCTTAGCAATGTTTATGCGATGCTGTTTTTGGTCGAAAATGGGGGAAAAATTGAAGACGAGCCAAAACACACGCAAGCAAAGCAGCTGTTAAAAATTAACTGAACATTCAAAATGGCCGAACTTATCGTCATAAGTGAGAGACATGAGTGTCAACATAACGCCACAAAATAATCGAAAATCAAATATACGTAACCCGCGGAAATTCAAAATTCGTGATACTTTTTGAAAGACCTCGTACATTGCCCAATACTTGATTACGCCACTTAATAATTCTGTTTGTATTTTTGAGTTAAGGATAAAAACCGAACCTTTTCAATGCGTTGTATGTGTATCTGATATAGGCTGCTACATTATATTATTATAAGAAATCCCAGACAATAACGTTTTAAAATTTATAGGAACAAATTTCGTTATCTTAGCTCATGTAGCTGTTACACATTATTACCGTCATCATTTGTGCTTGAATATTGCAATCGGACTATTGAACTTATTTAAATATTTTGATTTTATTTTAATTAAAATAGTGTTTTTTTTATTGAAAAAAAATAGCTTGTAGTAAAGCTTAACCAAAAGTAGAAAAAATAAAAAAATTTTGCGTTAACAGACATTGAAAAACGGTGAGTAACTTTCTTAAAAATATAGAAAATTATTTAATACGTGTATAAAAAAATTTTATATTAACTAGTTTTCTATAAAAAAAATCCTTTAAAATTTTATATTAACTAGTTTTTTAACCATAAAAAAAATCCTTTAAAATATATCCTCCAAAGGCAGGAGTTTGATAAAAAAATTCATAAAGCATCTAACAAAAACGAACAAATTTTGTCTGGAGCAAGCCACTTGGGCAAAGCAATCATTTGTCAAATTCAATCAAGCAACGCTTAGCGATTGTCCTTGGGCTTTGTCAAAGTAAATATGTGCGGTGCCATTCCAAATATCTTCAATAAATTTATAAACTCTTGGATAATTGACAGCTTGATCCGTATTTGTACCTGTGTGAACAGATTTGTATTTCGTTGGCTATCCAGGAAATTTCAACAGAATCCGATCGTTTATTTTGTTGATGTCATCATTCTTCGGAGGTTGATTGCCCGTCCACAAAGCCAAGCGTTATGTTTGAAGTTTCTCGTAATATTTGAGAAAACCATACTATAACCTAAATTATATCTAAATAAATTTACCATTTGATAAGAGAATATTTTTTTTACTCAAACATCGTAAAAACATAACAAGTTGAGACAAAAGCAAAAAAAAACGGGAAGCAAATGTTTAAAACCCAAATAAAATAAATGTTTTTGATTAAAAAATGCAAAGAAACGAAAAATGCGATAGAAACGGCGAGAAACTAAAAAAAATATTTATATTAATTAGTTACAGTATATCTTGGCGGTCAGTAAGAGCCAAATGGGTAGCGCAGAAACACTCTTCGTACCCAAAAACTCTTGTATACAAATTTTCATTGTGATTAGTTGAGCGGTTTAAGGACTCTAGGGAACATGTAAACAAACAAACATTCGCTTTTATATAAAAAGATAATCGGAAAAACCGTCAAGGATGTACAAAAATGGCAACAATAGGGGCATCGTTATGACTTGTTTCAGCAAGTTTGGCAAATGTTCAATGGGTTACAACGTTAAGAAAAAACATATTTGCAACAAGAAAATAGAGAAGCCGAAATGCAAGATCTAAGCTTTCCTGTCCTGGAAAGATGAATGGTACCGAGTGATTTTTTCTGCTCAGAAAAAGTTCAATTCGGATTGATATCGATCGTTACTGGCACTGTTTTTTGTTTGTTTGCTATTATTTCAAGTAATATATTTAAGTACCGAAATGTAAGTTCTAAGCATTATGACAATAAAGGATATCTGGCGAATAAATGTCCTAGTCGGGAACTTAATAGATGTTGCAATAACATAGGACAGAATACCGCCATTGTGTGTTTGCATGTAAGGTCGTTGAGGCAAGAGTCAGAGGTCATTCTGAAGCGCCACGACCACGAGGCCATTTAACGACTTCATGGTACGTCTGAGTTGGAATTTACACCTTCCCTCATGAAACTGGTCAATAGTTAGTTGACGGAAACAACTAAAAATAGTTAAAATTGATGAAGCATATTCGATTTTTTTAGAAAATAAAAAAAGAGGACTTGGGAAAATAGTTGTTTGGTCAAGGATGGAACGAGTTCTTTTCAAATAAAAATTATGGATTAAGTGATATGCATTTAAAATATATGAAAGAATAAGTTGAACACCACAGGAATGGCATATAGAACGTGATTGGTTACTGAAGACGAAATAATGGGTAAGTCAGTATGCCCAAATCGGAGTCTGAGAAGAAATTCTTTGCTCAGAATTTCGGAATGGCTGTTGAGGAGAATAGTGTGCTGAGGTTCAGTGGATACCGCCATTATTTCCATGATTTGAATAAGGAAGAGTTGTATTTGAATCGATGGCAATTTGGGGTTGGACCTGTAACGGTATGGGTTGCGATTTCATCGAGAAAGTGCACGGCCGTATTTATCACGTCTTCAACACCAAAAGCCACTGATGCGAAAATAATCTTGAGATTTTGGTATAACCAGTCGTATTTCCAGTCTTTAATATTATTGTCAATTTTGGAGAATGACTTTTCTCGAAATTTCTATAATCAACAACTTTAATTTTTGAGAATGACTTTAACTGAACTTAAAACGCAAAACATGAAAAAAATACCTTAAAAATTAATTATCAGATTGCCTGACTCTTTGGAAAATCGAATTTTGGAAACTGTATTAATACCAGTGGACATATGCATTATTATTAAATAAATAAATTATTATGGCGGTTATCATGCAAATGCAGTTGAGCAATCAAAACTGGGTTAATTAATTCCGTAAAAAAACCATTCAGATGTCTGGTATTGTTTTAAATACATTTATCAGCAATTTGATAAAGAAAGATTTTCTAACATTAAAATAAAATAATTTTTAAGTGCCGATAATCAAGTATATACTATATTACAACTTTCCAACATTTTTTACAATCTATTTTATTATATAGGGTTTTCCAATAAGAGTGATATGATTTCTAAGTGACGTTTCGGCCATTTGTAATATGTCATGAACTGTCATTTTTTTCTCCATTCTATTCAGTAATGTTTACAATTTCATCATGGAGAGATATACACAAGAACACCGTTTATAAATTATTCAACTTTATTATCAAAATAATCGTTCTCCAATTGCAACTTTTCGAGCGCTCACTTTCATCTGAGTGGTGCGGTAAATAAACAAAACTGTCGATTCTGGTGCGAAGAAAATCCACAAATTATTCATAAACACCCATTACATTGACCTAAATTGACAGTTTGGTGTGGTTTTTGGTCTGGTGGAATCATCGGTGTAGATGACAGTAACGGTGACAGTAATGGCCTCCAAGAAGTTGTGATTTAACACCATTAGACTATTTCTTGTGGGGTTATTTGAAGTCATTGGTCTTTAGCAATAAACCAGACTCTCTTCAAGCTTTAGAAGTCAATATTGAACGTGCTATTCATGACATACGACTTGATTTAGTGGAAAAAGGGCTCGGAAATTGGGTTCATCGAATTCGTTCCTGCAAAAGAAGTCGTGGAGGCCATTTGAATGACGTTTTATTCAGAACTTAATTGTATCGATTGTACTTCACATTAAATAAAAAACCTTTGAATTTCCTTAACAATTAGTGTGTTTTTTTTTTACAGAAATCATATCACTCTTTTTGAAAAACCCTGTATAGTACGAGGGTCGCTTAATAAGTTCTTAGAAAATCCGAGAAATTGCGCTCTTAGTGTCGGTAAAGATTTTTTGTTGTAAGTAGCATTATCGACAGGAAAACTGTCAAAATTTCAGCTCAATCCATAGCGTAAGTCAATTGCTATCGTCAATTAAAGTTAACGACATTTATTTGTGCATAACAATGGAAAAAAGCGAGTTTAGGGCTGTCATCAAACATCTCCATTTGAGAGGCTTAAGCCCGAAAGAAATCAAAGCCGAGTTGGATGCAGTTCATGGCACATCTGCACCTGTGTTTGCGACGGTTTCGTTTAGGACGCCCAGTTGAGGTGTCTACTCCTGAAATCATCAACAAAATCCACGATCTGATTTTGAACGATCGGCGAATTAAAGTGCGCGAATTAGTTGAGGCCACGGGCATATCACAAGGTACAGTCGCTTCAATTTTGCATGGGAAATTGTCTGTGAAAAAAATTTCGGCAAGATGGGTGCCGCGTTTGCTCTCAGAGGAGATTAAGCGCAATCGTGTAGTGGACTCTGAGGCTATGGTGGCACTCTTTCATCGCAATCATGCCGAATTCCTTCGTCGATATGTCACTGTGGACGAAACCTGGATACACTACTACACTCCAGAAACGAAGAGACAGTCATCACAGTGAATTTTCAACGGTGAACGGGCTCCGAAGAAGGCAAAAACTGTGCCATCGGCCGGCAAGGTGATGGCCACGGTCTTTTGGGATTCGCAGGGCATCATTTTTATCGACTACTTGGAAAAAGGAAAAACAATAACAGGAGCGTATTACGCGTCGTTATTGCAATGGTTGAGCGAGAAAATCAAAGAGAAACGCCCCCATCTAAAGAAGAAAAAAATCCTCTTGCATCAGGACAATGCGCGTGTGCAAACCTGCGCTGTTTCCATGGCCAAAATTGTGGAATTGAGAATGGAATTGTTGCAGCATCCCGCTTATTCACCAGATTTGACCCCGAGTGACTATTTTCTTTTCCCCAATCTGAAGAAATGGCTTGGCGGACGACGGTTCGCTTCCAACGAGGACGTCATTGCTCAAACGGATGATTATTGTGCAGAACTTCCGAAATCCTATTTTTTGGACGGGATAAAAATTTTGAAAAAACGGTTGAAAAAGTGTTTAGAGCTAAAAGGAGATTATGTTAAAAAATAAAAAAATTTATTTTTAAAAAACAGTTTTTTTCCATCTTTTTCTAAGGACTTATTGAACGACCCTCGTAAAAGCTATATCGAAAGCCAGCTTTTATCTGTATTTAAAGATCTGCTCTCAAGAAAAAAAACCTACACAGAAGAAATACACCCTTTTTTTAAAAAAATAATAGAAATTTTTAATTACTAACAAGTGTTGAAATTCATTCATTTAGGACTGGCACGTGCATTCATCTATTCGGACAATAGCACAGTTCATCGTTGGCCTTGCTTAAGATTACAATAAAAATTCAAAATGTACTTTAGGTCTATTTGGTTATTTGAATAATTTTATAAAATTCATAGTTCCATCGGCCGGAGTAATGCACTCTTTATGTTTTTATTATTCGTTTTCTTGCACAGTTGACTGCTCAAGAATAATCGCACCACGTTAGTGTGTTCCCCAATTACAGGTAACATGCAAACCTAATTATTAACACTCGTACAGAAAAAACAGTTGATAGCAGACAGTTTGGTCCAAAATTAAGGTAAACCGTTTACCTATCTACCAACCTAAAGGGTATAAACTGATGATATGATGATGGGGTCACCTTGAATTTCGGCCTTAAAATTGGAGCCTCTGTTTTTAATAAACAGTTTTGACGATAAACGATTTGAGTTAAAAGTTTCCAACGGAAAATAAAATTAATTCAATGAGTTGTTTGTTCGTTAGTAGTTTGTTTAAATTATGACACATTGGCACCAATAGAAATTTAATGTGGGTCTTTGGCTACTTTTCTACCCTGAATGATTATATTTTGGTACAGTCCAAAATCTTATTCCTAACAGAAAATAGTTCTGCTTCAAAAATGACATATAGGCTATCATAATTTCAATACTTTCGAAATTGATGGTGGGGTGGTGGTTAAGTTTTTTTTCAAACTGAATTATAGTAGCAGCATTGGTAGGACAGTCAAGAGTCGTGTTCCATGGGAACAATGCAAGCATTTGCATAGAACATGGTACCGAAAAATTAAAGTCCCATGTTAATGGGAGATTAGGATCAAAAATAATGACTCGACTCATGAATTCATAACTACCAACTAGCCACAGCTCAGCTAACTAGCCTTTTAGTAGTAATAGGAACCGTGCCACAAAGCCAAATTTAGCGTGCGACCTTTTCGAAAGGCACCTGTAGAGTTTTGATGAGTGCACAACCACTCAGCAGGTTAGCTAAAATTTTCACAACCGCACATCCCAAAATATCATGAATACGATGATGATTGCTTCTTACAGAAGTTAAAATTTGCAATTTGCACATATTTTGCACATATTTTATTAATTTAGCGCCAAATGAAAGTAACATGCAAACAATACGCATTTCGATTATTATCTATGATATTGTCTGTAATCGTTACACAAGGTCTATCGGCTGACGATTTGGTGCGTCCGGTTTAATGGAAATTTTCCAAAAAAAAAAATTTTCCTTACTTTAGTAAATTGATTTTACTGCTTCATACACGTTATATGAAAAAAATTTAGAATGTAAATTTATTTGGAAACAATGCAACGGAAGGAAATTATGTTAAATAAATAATGATGTTTTAGTTTTGACAACGAATTAAATTTTGTCTAAAGGGTTCTCCTCATACTTTGCGTTTGGTGGATCAGTTACATATTCTTGGATTATTTTAAGACTATTTAAGTTATTGAGATTAAAAAACTTGGTAATTCACTATATGTTTTATTGAATATTTTGTGAAAGCTTTGCCAGTAAATAAATTTTTGTAGAAATAGTTTAAATTTGTTTTGCTAATGGAACAATTTAGAATTACATAAGGCGAATCATCTAGGATATCTTGTATAGCCATCTTGGCTTTTGTTATTGAAAATCTTCAGATCCGCCGAATTTTCATCCGGTTCGATTTTCCCTCTAACTGCCTAAAATGTTATCTTTCAAGCTGTAAGTTGTTACTGGTTTGCCAGCATAGACTAACCACTCCACATATTCCCTTTAGCAATATTCAAGCTGTAACAAATAGCGCTACTTTGGATGCCAATCGACAGGTCCATTCGATAAAATTACGAGGTCTGTTCAAAAAGTATTGCGAATTTTGGGTTTTTCTTCAAAAATTATTTATTTTTTTATGAATATCTATTTTGTTCCCTTCAAAGTAATCCTGACCAGATATTATACACTTGTGCCAACGTTTTTTCCAATCCTCGAAGCACTTCAAAAAATCATTTTTTGTGATCTTTTTCAGCTCCTCCTTCGATGCCGTCATTATCTCCTCAACCGTAGCGTAGCGTCGTCCTTTCATGGGGCTCTTCAGTTTCGGGAACAAGAAAAAGTCACAGGGGGCCAGATCTTAGTGTGTTGTTTTTGGCCAAAAGCGCCCAAGCAACGATGCGTGAGCAGGACCGTTATCATGATGCAAAAGCCAATTTTTGTTCTTCCATAAATCCGGGCGTTTCTGACGGATTGCTTCGCGCAACTTGCGCATAACTTGCAGGTAATATTCCTTATTCACCGTCATACCCTGTGGCAAGAACTCATGATGCACCACGCCCCTGCAATCGAAGAAAACTGTAAGCAAAACCTTCACATTCGACCGAACTTGGCGCGCTTTTTTCGGTGTTGGTTCGTGCGGCAGCTTCCATTGGGATGATTGAGCTTTGGTTTCCACTTCATAACCATAAACCCATGATTCGTCACCAGTTATGACCCTCTGGAGCAAATATGGGTCTCACAGCTCCTTAGCAATGTTAATGCGATGCTATTTTTGGTCGAAATTGAGCAATTTTGGTACGAATTTCGCGGTGACCCGTCTCACGAGCAAATCATTGGTAAAAATCGAATGGTACGAGCCAATCGATATGTTTAAGTCCTCAGCAACTTCTCTAACGGTGATTCGACGATTGTCCAATACTATTTTCTTCACTACATCAATGTTTTCGTCTGTTGTTGACGTGCCGGGCGTCGCACCCTTTTCGTCGTTCACATCTTCTCGGCCCTCTGAGAACATTTTGTACCACCAATAACCTTTGCTTTGGTCTAAGGTAGCTTCACCATATGCTACAGTCAACATTCGGAATGCGTCCGCGCAATTAATTTTGTTTTTCACACAAAATTTGATACAGATTCTTTGATCCATTTTTGGAATGGACAAAAATTGATGACAAGCCAAAACACGTGCAAGCAAAGCAGCTGTCAAAAATTATCGAATATACGTAACCAGCGAAAATTCAAAATTCACGATACTTTTTGAACAGTAAATCGAAGGTTTCGTGGGATGCATGGGTAGTGGTAACATCCTGCTGGAACCTATGTCTGCAAAGAATTCACTATGGATAATGTCCTGGTAACGTTCATTGATCGTAAGTGGTGGAAATAGGGACCAACAATGCCGCCATTGTACAATCCATGTCAAAAAGTGAATTTTTGTATATGTAAGGATGTGTCCAATATCTCTTGTAGATTTGTCGGTCTAGTAAGCGAAAAATATAAATGTACCTCATCACTCAATACAATCTTGCGTTAAGCGAATTTACGGCTCAATTTTGAAGTAAGTTTGTATAATTTAAAAACTATTTTAATGTGCGGTTTTGAAATAATTTTTGATACTTTTTGATGATGAAATAGCAAACAACACCAAGTAAAAATTATAGACAAACTTTGACACATGTCAACTTGTTTGACAGCTATTTCTATCGGAAGTTCTATAACACCGATGCCCGACATCTGAGGATTTCTACCGCCCCTGTATTATTTTTCTAGTGAAACTATTTTTTTTTTCATAATAGAGCATTTACATCTTTTTATTCATTTCTTTAACCAAGTCAACTTTTTTAGTTTCATAACTGCAGCGCTACAACCTTACTCTTGAAATAATTTTTAAGAAATCCAATAACAAAATTTGACACGACTATGTAAATGCAATTATTTTACCTTGTAAAACCGGTTAAGTATTTAATTAAAAATTGGAACGTTCTAAAAATACTCTTACTAAGAATATCTTTAGTTTTTTATTCTAAAATCGAATTAAGAACCCAATTTTCAAGAAATTAAGACTAAACCTTTTTAAAAAATTATTTCAAAAATAAAATCAAATAAAAAAATCTATTTAAGCAGCGAAATGTCAAATAAGTTCAGTGCAATATATAATATGCGTCAGAGTCTTTCTCTCAATAGCTAATTTTCCATAAAAAAATTACTCGAACACTAGGAAATTTGTTTAGAAGAAAATAACTATTCAAGGATGCTATCTATAGAAAATACATCTACAAAAATTATTTTTTTTTAAATTCAACCTCCAATAAGCAGGTAGTAAAAAATAGTATGACATGGGGGAGGAGGATGAGAGTTTCTAGTAAGCGGACTTTTGTCAAATTATCGATATTTCAGATGTAAACTGCAGAAAATTCTCATAAAAAAATAAAAGTTTTCCCATAGTTTGAATATATACAATATAATAAACCATAAAAAATGAATATTTGTACTTACTTGTTTATAAGCATATTCAATAATATTATGGAAACAAAAATAAAAGTTTTCCCATAGTTTTAATACGAGTATATATGACAAAGCATAAAAATGAATATTTGTACTTACTTGTTTATAAGCTTCTGAAAGACGCCCAAGAAAGCTCTTGTTTATCAAACATTTTAACTGAAATAAATTTTTTCAATTTATGGTAAGAAAAAAATAAAATTTTAATTTTTAAATATTTAAATAATATTTATTTTTTCTGCAAAATTTTTTTATTTTTTACACTTAATTTTAGTATTATATTTTCTTTTACTTACACATAATATTTAAGAATGAATTATCTACGAAATTTGTAATTTGGATTATTTTCAAATT
This sequence comes from Atherix ibis, assembly GCA_958298945.1. Lineage (NCBI taxonomy): Eukaryota > Metazoa > Arthropoda > Insecta > Diptera > Athericidae > Atherix > Atherix ibis. Next base: position 102,076,288 of record OY282605.1, on the reverse strand, counting down.
ATCTAAGTGACGGAGAATCTTATAAATATTTGAGTAAATACGAATTACATACACGATAAATACAACCACGAACAAAAAATAAGGTAATGTTATTTTTTACTTAGTGAACAATTTTCTATTATCAATTTTAACAAATGCAATCTATTCTACGTTGAAGGTAATTTTCAATCATCTTCTGCCGGTTGATAGAATCCTAAGCCACGTTCTGGTGCCGGACTTGGCGCTGGACTCATAGCTGGACTCCTGTTGAGCGGTGTTGGAGCTGGACTTTGACCAAGTGGCACCACAAGTGGTCCAATTGGTTTTCGGGTACGTGGTGCTCCACGATAACCCAGATTTGGTGGACCATTTGGCTTGAGCCGTGGTCGACCTGGTCCTCGTTTAATTGGCGGAACTGCGGCAGTAAATGTTCCTTCGCCTGTATTTGTTAGCTGTTCACCTAAAATTATTTAAAGAATTGTTTTCATGTTTTTATGATTTCATCTTTTCCATTCTCGTAAAAATATCAGACGGATTTAGTTTGTATACAATATTTTTTTAATGATTCAAATTTTACAAAATAATTACAAAAAATGTTTGTATTCGATATGCTAAGCTATTTAACTTTTGTAACTTAATTTTTGTGTGCCAGATATGAAAGGATAATAATGTCTGACTATTAAAAAAGCTGGAATGCAATATCCACAACTAAACGAATTAATTTGTATATTTTTTGAAAAGTATATGAAGTCTTGATAACATTAATTTGATTTTGATGTTTAATTTTGTGTTGCCAAATTTTTTAGCTAAACTTAATAAACTACGATGATTCCCAAAATAAAAATTATTATTTATTAGTTAAATATACATGAACAGGATTTTCCAATAAGAGTAATATGTTGATAGTTTTCTAATAAAAAAAAAAAGAAATAACTAAATTTATTTTAAAATATAATTGATGCAAATTTTGATCTGAAAAAAAAAATCATTCAAATGGTCGTCTCTGCTCCATTTACAGAACCGAATATGTTGGTTCCAATTTTCAAATACCTTTTTGCAATAAATCTGCCCTTATCTCATGTATTTGGTGTTCAACATTCAATTTTCATCCAATAATAGTTGCTGGTTAATGACTTCAAATAATCCAACAAGAAGAAGCCCTAAATCATAACTTCTTGGAAGCTAATTTACATCTGCATTTCTTGAAATTATCAAGTCGCTAAACTTTTTCCGTAATAAATCGATTGTGGTATGTAGCGCCATCTTGTTGAAACCACATATTCGTTAAATCAATATCTTGAATTCGATAAATTTGGATCTTCATCAACACTAGGCTGAACGGCAGCACTATTCTCGGCACTTCGACCGGATCTTTGTCTTACTGGCACGCGAACAGCGTTGCAAAAAAAAAGTAACCGAACCTATTATGGCGATCATAAATTAGAGGACGTCCACGATAAGTTGCAAAAAAAAGGCCGATTATTGTGGCGTGTATGGTTCCATGAATAAATTGCAAACCTTACTGAATACAACTGACCGGAAATTTTGACATTTCAAATATGACCACACTTTCCATTTGTAAACATATCAACCCTATTGAAAAATCCCTTAGTTTTAATTCCATTTTTTGTGTTGACTCAAACACTTTTTTTAAAAATTTCTGATTAATTTGGCTAAATCAGAAAGCAACTCAAACACTATTTTCCCCTCTAAATCGATTTATAATGGTCATTACTGGATTGATACCCTTTCTAATGGTGCTTACAATTTCAGATAAGGATAATGCAAATTTAAAAAATATAGAAAATTATCAAACAATAAAATACTTATTTCAGAAAAATTAATGGATTTCCCAAAATATGCTAAGAAAATATAATTTTACTTATACAACAATCTCAAAAAGGAAATTTCACCTAAATGGCGTTTTTCGCTTTCATTTAATTTATTTTGTATAAAAAAATTGTTAAATTGAAGTTTTCTTGAATTGAAAAGATTTCAATTGATTAATTTAGCACATCATGGCAATTAGTTAATGACGAGTCATCCTAATCCAGCTATTCAGTGTTGGATCACGAACAAATCGGAATGTAATAATTGGTATTGATTCGCGTGCAGAAATTGTGAACTTTTTTCCGGAAATAATTTAAGCAAAGGCACGCATTCAACGTATTGGGTAAATAGTCACAAATTATTACTATTTATAAAATCTTCCATACAAAATTAATGCATTTCTATTCTATGAAAAGGACTTATAACTTCATGTAATCCGATCTCAAGTTATTGAGATCTATTGTACAATATTTATCCGTGATTGTAGTGAATGAATTAATATTTTTCTTTTAATATTGGTTATAAATATATAAAAAAAAATATTTTTACGAATTCATTAATCATATTCTTTGGATTAAGCAGTGCAGTTATACAATGCACTAATATTGGTTTTGGTCCAAATGGCAGTTGAGTTTTATATACTAATTAATAATTGGGTTTGATTTTTAGAATCAGCTTCCTAGATGTCGGTGGAAAGCTGAAAATCGTACTTAAGGTACATATTTAGGGTATATTCACCAGCTTGCCATTAAGTACGAATATATTCAATTTAACATTTTAAAATCAAGATGAATCACGTTCAGATGAAAATATTTTGCATAACTCAATATTGAATATGATTTTCTATAGTTTATAAGAATAACAAAATTGAATGATATTCAAGAGTCTCAGAGCTGCTATTTTAAGAATTGAGCATAATTTCCCAAGAATAATACGAAACAGATGAAAATATCATCATCACCATCGTCATCATTATCCTCATCATCATTATTGTCATAGTTGTATCGTCACAACAATTCCATTAGCACGTGCTGGCTGTCATCGTTTACATATCATCGGCGATTATATCGGTTTTTATTTTTTGGGGGATACAAAATAAAGCCACTCAACCATCGTATAAATGTTCTGAGGAAGTTCGATTAATTCATGCATCGCCCTAAACAGGATGATACCATTGTGTCGTATGGAAACATGTCATCATTTTCGTTTGAAGTGTGCCAGGATTTTGAGATAGTCTCTTTGTGACAAAATATAGAAAAAAGGGGAAACTCTTACTTAAAAGACGTGCGACATCAAACAGAACGTGAGAGAAATTCAATGAGGATATTAGATTTCAACTGTAGACTCTCCAAGACTATTGTTTCTAGTCATTGACAATCTCTTTGAATGCAGCGATTATATTAAATTTGATGAAACCATATTGTATACGATAGAAATGTTTTTAAACAAATACATTCTGATAATATCAAAAACATGATGCCATTTGTATGCAATTCTGCCGCTTATAAAAATAGTAGGGATGATAAAAAACAATTTAAAAAAAATTATTACCCGAACTTGGTGTAGTTGGTTGTTGTTGAGGAGGCGCATCCGATCTACCCAAAGATCCTGTTCCGCCACCACGGCGTGAGCCTCGAGGTCGTCCCCGCTTAGTTCCTCGTGGATGATGACGTCGTCTTGGACGTCCCATACTACCATATGGGGAGAATGAAACTGTAAGAAAATCACAAGAAAAATTCATTAGCACAAACCAATTTCGAGTTTTTTTCATAAAAAAAATCAACTATAAATTTTTTATCATATTGTTATTATTCCTCTTTTTAGTTAGAAAATGTCGTAAAAATTTGTTACTGAAATCAAAAAAATGGCAGGACAATAAAAGCCAAGTAAATAAATTATCCTTAATTGCTATAGCACGAGTCATACTATTTCATTTCCAGATGACTTTGTTACATACATAAATTCCCTAAGAAAAAACTAATTAAAAAGCAAAATCCGTTGTGTGTTTTTTTTTTAAATAACGACCTTTCAATTTTCTTACAAGGAAACGGCATCGGATGATGAAACCACTTCTCATATTATGACGAATGACAGGAAATTGGGATATTTTTAGATTCTTCCACACATTTTTCCAATACTTTTTTAAATAGTTTTCCGAAAATGTTTTTCTTTCCCTATGAAAATACAAGTTTGGACCGTTTTTTAAATAAAAAAATAAGTGAACTAAAAATTTTTAAGGACTTCTGCTAAGTAATTTTCAATTTAAAAAATAAAAAGTAAATGCAAAAGGCACGTGCCTATTTTCAGTATGTTGACATTTTTTTTTCAAAATAATTACTTTAAAAACCGTTAAAAGCAAATTTCGGTATATGTAAATTTTAATGAAAATTCCTTAAAATGAGCAGATGAACGGTGGTCAGATTTCATTAATGATACCGGAAAAGATACGATAGAAAACCGTTACAAGCGGATATTAACTGAAGAAAATGGTCCTAAGTAATGCCATTTAGTTTTCGAATAATATTCAGTAGTTTTTCTTTCATAGGTTTTCTAAAATACATTAGTGGTTTTAGTAGTATTTTTTAGAAATAATGTTAAAGTCAATTAATATTTTAATATGAAAAATACACGTTTGGTAGAATTGGAACCTTAAAAAACCATAGTTGAACTATAGATACTTTATAGTTTCATTTTCCCGTAAACGTACGAGGGCAAAATTAATAAAAAAATGTTGCTATTTTCAACAAAAAAATACTATATCTTTTTCCCTTCGCTTTAAAAATTAGAACTAGAAAGATCTGTTTAATTATTTTTTTATATTACTTCTGTTTAATTATTTTTGTAGAGCCAACTAAATCTATTGCAATAAATTAAAGTTATTATTTACACAGTTTCAACTTTTAGCTTTGGGTTATGATCTTTTTTTAATATGGCATTATATGTAGCAATATCTTAGTTTAATTAAATAATTGTGCTTTCAGCAAAAAATGATACAGTATTTGTATTATTCACAATATCATATAAATTAATTTCACATATATTACATTGATTTATGTATAAAAGCATTTATATGACATAATAAAATAAAATTTGATAATTGTCAAAAGTAATTATTTCAAAATTTTTTAGTTAAATAATATTTAATATAAAAGTAAAAAGTAGTAAATATACGTGTATGTCTACAAATATACCGATAATTGATAAAACAACTGAAAAAAAAAAATTACTGATAATGTTAATGAAGGAGATTGGTCAGTTAAAAACGCTCAACCCAAATAATAAACAAGAAATTATTCGTACAAAATGGAATGGGAAAAATAAAATGAGCGAAGAAGATTGGTTTCGATTTCAAAATTGGTTAAAAGTCAATAGTGTTCCGAAAAAAATTAAAATTCAAGAGGTTGAACAGTTACGAAAGAAAATTCCAATACGTAGATTAAGAGCAGGAATCGATAAATTATCGACTCCGAAAAAAGTAATCAAGAAAAAAATTATAATTCATATAAAAATAAAAAGATCGGCTTTAAAAGCTAAAGCGACTCCGCGTATAGCAGATTTAGCGACACCAAAACAAGTTCGACCGAAAGGAAAACTGCCCCCTCAAGTAATATCACAGAGTGTATCGAAAAAAGCACTTATGTATAAAGCTACACCTGCCATACATAAGCTTGCAACCCCGACAGCACGAAGACATGTAAATTTAGTGTGGAAAAACTCCACAAAAACTCAAGATCAGATTGTCCGAATAAAAATGTCAAATAAACAGTGGGTTAAGCATAAGAATAATTTAAACAAGTTGGCTGCTCCGAAAAAGATGATGTTAAAGAAATTTAAAAGACTTAAAAGGAAACCAACCGCTAACTATCAAAAGCTGAGTATACTAGCAATACCTAAAAAATCAAAGACAGCTCCACCCAGAGTCCTTCCGATTCCTGTAAAACGCAGAGCACTTAAAGCAATTGCATCCCCTCGAACTGTCAGTTTAGCTAAGCCCAGCCATGCACGAAAGAAAGGTGCATTTTATGTTATTACGTTTAGTGTGAAGAAAAGTGCACTGATTGCAATTGCGAGCGAAAGAATTAATGTTTTGGCACAACCCAAAAAGGATCATAATTTATCAAAGAAGTCTAAGCCAAAGAGAAGATTTATTCAACGTTATCAACCTAAATTAGAGGCTATGTTTTGTTATTTATAATATAATACAACAATTTATAGTATAATGTATTTGATTGAATTATGAATTATTTTTTCTGATATTTTTTGTATATATTATGGTATGTAAGGAAAAAAATCTGCAATAGTTAAATAAAAAGGATGAACACGAAGTTTAAGACTTTTATTAAGTAAAAAGGCACTTTTGTAGTGCGTTATGAAAAATAAAAATGTGAAATTTGTAACAACGATGTGCCATAATATTTTATACGGGAAACATTAATTATCTAGAGCACAAGTTTTTCGATGGCATAAAGCATTTTGGAGGGCCGATAAACAGTGGAAAATGAACATCGCTCAGGGAAGTCATCAACATGGAAAACTAATGAAAATGTAGAACGAGTGAGAGCTCTTATAAAGTCAGACCGTCGATTAAAAATAGTCCGAAAAGGCTCGATAAAAGGACACTGCAGACACATTTACAACGCCTTTCATGATGATCAGACAGAAATATGATGAAATTATTTTGAGCTAAATGCGGAGGAACCAAAAGCTAGTGCACACTTGATGCCTGGTGATGGATCCCAACGTTAACCTGGATAAAACGGTCTTAGTTCCATTATACTAATTTGAAAACGTTGAACCTCACCAAGGTCAATATTAATGGAACTAAACTTTTTAAATATCTAACAGTCATTTTGGGCCAAAAATTTACTTGAAACTGATGGAGCAAACAAAATTGGACTAAAAATTTAATTTTCCATTTCCAGAGTTACTGATCTAGGCTTGTCATAGGCTCTTCCGTAAAACCTAGGGTCTACAACCAAAAATGATACCATATGCTCTTTCGTATAACCTAGGGGTCTACAACAAAAAAAGTGGTCATATCTGGTAATAGTGAGAACATGCCCCACGACGAGTCTTAAGGCTCTTTTAGACCTGCTGCCTTTGCATTTGCACATTAAAAAGAAAGCGACTATAAGGGTTCTTAGTTAATGAAATTCCAAAACCTCCAAACAAGGCGACCAGGTTGGGCATATTAAGGTCGCATCAAACCTAACTTAAATCATTACTTAAAAGTGGCTGTAACGGAGCGCCGAACTTGGAAGGATGGAGGGAGGCCCGTCACTCGAGGAAGGGGCTTTCGTCCGGGATTAGTTGGACCATATTACCGTCTATATAATACCCTTGGGAAAACCCCATCTATTTTTTAGCCAGAATTATATAGCATATGCTATATTAGAAGGAATCTACGTAACGCAAAGATCTACAGTATATCTGCATTGAAGGCTCTTGTCTCGTCTGATGTTCGATCCAAGCTATTTTGGGATATCCTCATTTTCCTATTTCAGTTGGCTAGATACAACAATATACCGTTGTTGTGGGTGTCAGGTCATGAGGGTATTGAAGGTAACGAACTAGCAGAGAAACTAGCCAAAAGGGGAGCAAATACTCCGTTTATTGAACCAGAACCCTTCTGTGGCTATCCAAAAACTCAGCAGAGGTCCATTATTGAGGCCTGCGAACGCGAGGTTAAAAGTTCACACTGGGACAATTCCCGGGCAAGAATAACTTTAAAAATGCATCGCATTTTCTAAAAATAGTGCGTTAGTGGTCCAGAAACTGAACAAGCCAGAGCTAAGGCTACTCACCGGCCTACTTACTGGGCACTATCTCTTAAGATATCATCTCAATAAAATGGGCAAATCTGACACATTTAATCAGTCGTTTTTCACGCCTGCAACCAATATGATATTAAGGTTCGTTAAAAACCTCAATATTACTATTACTTATGTTAGGGTTACTTACCACAAAAGACCTCATTGGTCAAGGTGGTTTGAGACTATGGGCCTCTTGCTACCCTCTACATATGTTATTATTATAATTATTAACAACACTCCTATCACACTGACATCTTCCGATAAGTTTTTATCGGAAAATCAAAATCCTGTGGTCCCCAAAGCCCCCAAATCAACTGATCTTAGTGCGTGGAACATTTTCTTTATTCCCCATGATCAAAAACTACTTCAGAGCACATCATCTTGGTGCTATTCATAACATCCAAAGGAGCGTAATCAAGAAACTGATTGTGATCGCGGTTGACACCTTCCAGCACTGCTAAGAAGAATGAAAATAAAGTCAGCGCTGATACAGAGCTGCCTAAGGAAACTATATTGAAGAGAGTAATATTTACGTATAATAAAATGCCAAAAAAATAACTAGTATCATTACTTTTCTACCACACTTCGTAGAATTATAATTTCTTCATCGTCACATTGGCTATATTATATATCAATTCGTAATACTTAATCGGATTTCAGAAATAAATCCCTTTAGTGTTCGTTTACTTTACCAATTTCGTTTATCGCAAAAATCCTTTTAAATATAAGCTCATCATTTATGGCATCGGACTTTTCAAAGTAGATATATACAATAATTCATCTCTATTCATAGAAATATGCATCAAAGAACAGAAGTTTTGCAAATTTCTATAGTAAAAGACTAAGACGGCAAGAATACTATTCGATTGGAACGAAGACTATAATTGGACTTCACTGAGATATACTCGTAGGAAATAATAAAATTTATACTAAGTTAAAGGCACCATTGCTCTGGCAATAGGATAAAAGTCCTTCTATTCAATTTTACCCTGGACACCGGCACACAAGATGCGCTCTGCTCTTTAATCCGATTACGTGAATATCATACAAAAGTCAAACGTTAATGCCATAATAATAATAATGGTTTAGGTTATAGAATAGCAAAGGTCTAATATAGCTAAACTATGGAAAGTGTAGAAATATCACTTCTGCACAGTCAGTTTTAATATTACATATTTGCTTTTGTTATATTTCACAGATGATATCTTAATATCGAAGCAGCTGCAAAACGAAACGCAATAACATTAAAAATAATTTAAAAAAAAAGTCTATAAGAAAATAAATCGATTCGAATATATGCGTACATTTAGTTTTTCTTGAAGGATTTCAACTTTTTTTTTTATTATTATACGAAATTTGTTCCTTAATCTTCCACATTTAGACATAATAGCGAATTACCTTAATAGATAATATTAAGACTTACATTAGTTTAAAAATTTCTAAAAAATGAATGATAATATTTTATATGTTTATACTGAGGAAAAGTCAAGCGTAACTAATGATTTTTGGACATTTATTATCTTCAGCGCACACCTTTTGGGTTGTTTTTTTTTTATTATTAATCTATACAAAAAATGATAAAATTCTAATCTACAAATTCGAGTAATCATCCTTTTCTTCTACGCATACAATTTACCTTTTGACACATGGACAAACTGAATTTCTAATATAATATGGATCAGAATGATTATATGAATTCATCCCATAAAAAATAGAGATAAAACACACACCCGGACGAATTTAATATGCTATTTAAACATATAATTATTGATATCCAGCACGTTTTGACCATCATTCGAATTAGTGCTGAAGTTAACCAATAGAGTCTAGCCGCTTGATTTTCCCACACACCTAACCCTAACAGCAGAAGAAATTTTGAGCTCTATGGTATAATATTCCTTGAAGAACACAGTACATTATAGAAAAAATAGGACCAATGAACTACGTAAATGGAAAATTAATTACAACAATAGAGGATTTAATACAATTTATGGGTAGGCAAACAGAACATAGTTGATTTATGACACCATCATGTGTTGAAATTTAACGCCACTTTTCATCCCTTAATTTTATTTGAATTTCGGTTTTTTAAAATAGAAATCACCCTCCTTCATTTAGTGGTCAAATTTTTTTCTGCATCGAATCTACGAAATTTTAATGCTGATTAAAGTATAATAACAAAAAGCTATCATGATTAATCATTCTGGTCCGTCTGTCTTAATTGTCTGGACTGTTTGTCTGGTCAGTATATGTCTATAACCTCTTGATATGTACCATATGATATATGAGCCATTTATCATTAGAACGAAAACATTCAGTTCGACAGAATTTGAATGTAAGTGTCCTTATGGTACGTGATATTGACCAGACCAGATGTCCTTGTGGATGTTTTATTTCGTAGCCATATTTCATGCCTAATCTTGACTAAGAAACTGAATAATTACATAAATAAAATTGAAAGCTATTCATTAAAAGGTAATATGATTTCTTTTTAAAAAAATTTTTTTATCTTTATTAGGAATATTTTTTTGTCTGTATTTTTAAAAAATGGCGAGTAAACATTTAAACTTTAAGTCATGATTTTTTTACGTGAAAGCAATTAGAAGATTCTTCTCTCTCGGACAAGGGGATCTGTATGTTTGGAAAAACGTGAATGAAACTTTTTATAACGAGATTGATAAGACTACTGCAAACATAAATGGGAGCATCGACATAAGGAACTGGTTTCGACAGATAATTGGAAAGCTTAGTAGAGGCCCAGAGTTCTGTCTGTAAGTCCAAATAGGTTTCAATAAAATGTTGTATAAAAGTCTATAATAAGTTTTGAACCTTAGGGCCTTTTGGTATATCTATATATCTTATTATGCCACGTTAATTTTTACTCTCTAACCTGAGTCATAATAAATTTTTGGAAGGCATAACCTTAGATTTGCAAAACTTTAGAATCCTGATGAGCCTATTGACTGGATGCGGGGCAGAGAAAATTGTCTAATATACGAGGCCTGCTAAAAAAGTATCGCGAATTTTGAATTTCCGCGGGTTACGTATATTCGATTTTCGATTTTTTGTGGCGTTATATTGGTACTCATGTCTCTCACTTATGTCGACAAGCTCGGCCATTTTGAATGTTCAGTTAATTTTTAACAGCTGCTTTGCTTGCACGTGTTTTAGCTCGTCTTCGATTTTTGCCCATACCAAAAAATGGATCAAAGAATCTGAATCAAATTTTGTGAGAAAAACAAAATTAATTATGCGGACGCATTCCAAATGTTGACTGTGGCATATGTGTATGGTGAAGCTACCTTGGCCCGAAGCAACGTTTATCGGTGGTACAAAATGTTCTCAGAGGACCGAAGAGATGTGAACGACGAAAAGCGTGCCGGACGCCCGAGCACGTCAACAACAGACGAAAACTTTGATGAAGTGGAGAAAATAGTATTGGCCAATCGTCCAATCACCATTAGAGAAGTTGCTGAGGACTTAAACATATCGATTGGCTCGTGCCATTCGATTAATACCAATTATTCGCCGCGAATTTCGACCGGTTACGTATATTCGATTTTCGATGGCGTTATGTTGGTACTCATGTCACTCACTTATGCCGACAAGTTGGGCCATTTTGAATGTTCAGTTAATTTTTGACAGCTGCTTTGCTTGCACGGGTTTTGGCTCGTCTTCGATTTTTGCTCAATTTCGACCAAAAACAGCATCGCAGTAACATTGCTCAGTCCGCGACTACCCAAATTTCCTCCAGAGGGTCATAACTGATGACGAATCATGGGTTTATGGTTATGACATGGAAACCAACGCTCAATTATCCCAATGGAAACTGCCGCACGAGCCAAGACCGAAAAAAGCGCGCCCAGTTTGGTCAAATGTGAAGGTTTTGCTTACAGTTTTTTTCGATTGCAGGGGCGTGGTGCATCATGAGTTCTTGCCACAGAGTAGAACGGTCAATAAGGAATATTACCTGCAAGTTATGCGCAAGTTGCGCGAAGCAATCCGCCAGAAACGCCCGGATTTGTGGAAGAACAAAAATTTGCTTTTGCACCATGATAAAGCCTCTGCTCACGCATCGTTGCTTGTGCTTGAATTTTTGCCCACAAAACAATACACTAATAATGCCACAGCCACCGTATTCCCTAGATCTTGCGCCCTGTGGCTTCTCCTTTTTTTTCAAAACTGAAGAGTCCCATGAGAGGACGACTCTCCGCTACGATTGAGGAGATAACGACGGCATCGAAGGAGGAGCTGAACAAGATCACAAAAAATGAGTTTTTTAAGTGATTCCAGGATTGGAAAAAACGTTGGCACAAGTGTATAATATCTGGTGGGGATTACTTTGAAGGGGACAAAATAGATATTCATGAATAAATAAATAATTTTTGAAAAAGCACAAAATTCGCGATACTTTTTGAACAGACCTCGTATGGAGAAGAATGCATTAGGGTGGATATAAATATCCGATCTACTTGTATAGAGGTGGTAGAGGATCGGACCAAGTATACTTCCTTGTGGAGTATCGGTAAAAATTAGATATATTCGCAGGTTCGTTAGGTCGAAATAACGGTTCGTAAGGAATATCTTAAGTATAAGGGTATTCTGTGAAAGGATGGAGTTTTCAGAGTGTCAAACAAAGTTTAAAACTTAACTTATATCTAAGAATGCATAGTGGTAATATTAATTTCTTTCTGAAGATGATCGTAATGAAATTAACGAGTCGATTGCACTACTAGGTATTGAAGTGCTCAGAGCGGAAGTCGAATTGATGATTACGAATTAAATTTGAAAACTGGCGGCGGAGGAATATTTTTAAAAATATTTTTGATATGGAACTTATTGGTAGGAAATCAATCAGTTTATTGTTTTTTTTGGGCTTAGAGATCATTTTAGTTACTGCACAATTTATTGATTTCTTGGGCTAAGAGATCATTTTAGTATTATTCGAAGGATTGAGTTGTATAATAACGCAATGAAAACTATCACCTTTTTGAGTAATTGGTTGAGTACATTGGAGATGATCATATCATAACTGGAAACTTTGTTGTATTGTAAAGGCAATATTCAGTTCCATTTCGTTTGTACTACATGTGAACTAAGGTAAAATTGAGTACATTGTGGGCCTACTCACTAATTTTACTCAAAATTTTTCAGCATAAACTCGAAACTATAACTCATCATACATTATTTCAGAGTATTACACCCTGAAGGATATAAAAATTAGTTAAATATCACTCTTCGGCTGAATTTTGATATCCTGCCTGAACAAGATCATGCAGCGACGACCAGATTTTTGATAAAATTAAATAATCTATATGGATGACAGATAATATCCTGCATAGAAAGATGATAGAAGAGAACGAGAACGTAGTGTGGAACTTAGGTATTATGCAAAATGGCAGATGAATGTTCTGATTGATATACGGGATGACCTCGCTAGGAAATAGAAAACACCTTTGATAATAATCAAAATTTTTATTATTTTCATTTCAATAGATCCTTTGTAAAATCAATTCACATAAAACAAAATATAGTATAATTATCAAGTCTTAGTCTCTTCTCGAATATTTAGAAAACATTTATAATAAGTCAGAACTTTCACATAAACGTAACAATTTTAATTTAAAATCAATCAAATTAAGGTAAAAATAAATTTTCAAAAATGAACGTACTCACTCCACTTGCTATAAAAACACATTAAAATTGTGTAGATTAGTGGAATCATTATGAAAAATATCAATAGCCACCCGTTCTCTAGTAAAGGTCAGTCTAGTTGTTAAAAAATTAATTTCTTCGCGGTAAACTGAAGTCTAGATCTACAGAAATCAATTGTAAACTTAGACAGATAAGACGAGGGCGGAAACCTGAACATCTTAAAATCTATTCAGGCAGATGGTCTATTATAATCCAGATGGTCTATTTGGTCTATTGGATTTGGCTGGTCTACTCGTAGCTGGCCCGACAAGTATTCACGTTTTCCGGCTCACGATTTTCGCATCGGCATCGCGCAACTAAATCCGCGTGCAAATTGTTTTTCACGAATCCGATCTGATAGCCAAACGTTCAGGTAAGGGTAAGATGCATTTTTCCATGTCTCACAAATATCACGTGATCGATTTTGAATAATTTTTCTTCCGAAATTCTGTCGTTGAAATTCTCCTAATATTCCCAGAAACTGAACTTACTCCTAGAGTAGCGTCTATTTACAATTTTAGTCTGGGTGACGGGAAATGTGAAAATTTTCAAATTCCACAAGGCACTATATATGTGTATATATAGTAAAAATATCATCAACTCTAGTAAATACAATATTTCTCGGTTCTTGGTATCACGCTAGGCAGTCAGCCAGGTTTATAAAACTATATAATAAGAAAACAGGAACATTTTAAGACCATAAACGTACAGTAAACTTATTTTCTATCATTTCTGTGATAAAGAAGAAGATATATTAAAATACGAAATGGAATTTGGGGAATGAACATTTTTACATTCGTTCGATAGTTGTTGATTCGATTGCAAGTGTAAATGGGAATTGTTAAATTGCATTGTAATAGGGCCAGAAAATTTGACCCGTTCGCACTCACTTTGCATACAACAGTGTCATCTCGTGCTGATGACAATGATACCGCAACTATTTTCGAACCGATCACGTGTTAGAATATTTTTAACGTTATTATTTATTGCATTTCTTAAAATGTGCTTACTTTCAAACAATATCGATAACATAACAAGAAAATCCTTCTTATTTTTTTTTTTTAATATTTTCCATCCATTAAAGAAAACTTTGACTTGTACTATAATTTTGAAATTGTTTACATTTGCAAACTTTTGCCGTTGATATAATCGATTTGATGTGACCCGTTGCATTATTGAGTCATAGTAATGGAAATTTTACCCTCGTCTTCAATCTGAACAAAAGATGATGAATATTTTCAATGACTTTGTTGACTTGACTGGGGCCTAAACTAAAACGGCAATTGCATTTAAACACGAAACGCTTGATAAAATATCGAATAAACTTTAAATCGAATAGTATCAACAAATAAACAAAATTCAACGTTATACACTATCATACATCTTATCATAAAAGGTATATAGGAGGAGGTAGGTTAGGTACAACTTAGTACTTTAGCGCATGTGCAGTAAACATAATTGGTTTTTTTAAAAAAAAAACCACATTATTGATATTAGATATGAAAATGATATCATATACATACTCATACTTGTACTTTGCATATTTTCTATGCATCTGCTCTATATCCACTATGTACACACTCGTATATTCGCTTGATACCAAAATTACCACATAAGTTCTTAAACTTTTATCTACATATGCTCATCTAGATCGAAACACAAAATAGTAACCGTATTAATTCCACTTACGCCTAGATTCTTATGAGGAACCTCTATTCTGGTCACAACAATATTTCTTCTGTTTATTTTTATCCTGAACTCTCTCTCGTTCATTTGACATAATCCAATCGAATTTTTATTTATCGAGTAGAAATTTTTTTTTTCATAATTCTCCAATTTTATTTATTATTGTGACTATTACGATTACTTGTAATAAATTTTTCCCCAAACACATAGCACTATTTTATCGTTATTTATTTATATTGAAATTTGAAAATTTTTATTTTGATCAATACCTGTATTTTTTTGTAGGGAAACAGTTAAAGAATCATGTACAATTAGTGTTTCAACGATCAATGTCAATATTATTGAAAGAAGAAGGGTCTTTTTATAGAACAGATTTTATCAATTATCGAAAGGGTTTGGTTATATTAAAAGGATCGGGGAGAAGAGAGCTTTACTGAAAAAAAAATCAAAAAGGGAACAAATTTATTAAACGGAATTTACTTAATCTGATTTTCGATCATTCTTTACTTTTGCTCTTTAGATCTATTTCTGACATGATAATACTATTGATTTTTTCCATTAAATGTAAATAATTTTTTAACTGTATACTCTCTACGTGCGACTTAAAATTGAAGACCTAATATAATTGCAGCTTTATTAGATATACAAAACTATATGATATAATATTTCCATATTTTCATGTTTCATGAAATCTTAATTTTTTTAGCAAAAATCTATTAAAAATAATATTGTAATAAATTTTTGTAAAACAACATTAAAAATGTATGAGAGAGCAATAAAAATATTTTATGAATACCAGATATAGTCGTGCAAAAACTATTTAATAATGAAGAGACAATTTTACCTAAAAATGATTTTTAATAAAATAGTTTTTTTGCAATTCAAAATTTTGCTAAAATTTTTAACTGTTTTAAATACACCATTCCACCAACAACTTTGGCGAATTTTTTTCGCCTACTAATCTTTTTACTTTTTTTCCACTATTAGAAAGTATTAATATTATTATTTTAACAGAAACTGATAAAACTTATATGAGAGAATTCGTAAAAAGTTTTTGACTAACTCTTCTTTTTAGTATGATGGGCTTAAATAAGAATTTCTGTACTTTTCTCAAAAAAATTTTCTGTACAATAAAAATCACCTAAATATTCAGAATTTATTTATATATTAGTTGCAAAAATAAAAATATGAACTATCATTAAATAAATATATTATTAAATAAAAATAAGAATAATTCGACAAGTGAAATGTTGCATATTTTTAACAAATACCATACATACGAATTTTACTATTTTTATTGGGTTTATTAAAATACAAATCAAAAACTTACATGTAAAACAAATACCAAAAGTGGTAGTAATTTTTCTTAATATGGTATTACAAAAAATCTTTCCGTAGATAATTTTTTTTGATAGGCTAATGGGTGGATCTTCGAAAGGAGCTATTTTTTATAGGGCTCATTGCACTATCTAAGCCACATTGAAATGTATTTTCATTTTCAAATACAACTCTTTGCAACTTGTTGTAGAAAAATTGTTTTTATTTTGTTGGTGGATTTAAGATTTTTTTCACTACAAACAAATCGAATAATTATCAATTTAAAAAAAAGTTTTTCGTATATCATACTTTACGTAGTCATTATTATCTTAAATACTTTCTGCAATTTTAATTATTTATTCAGATTTTCTTTTTCTCATCCTGATTTCAATAGTCTTTTTTTGGCTCTACATCCGAGGTGTGTTCAAAAGTATCGCGAATTTTGTGTTTTTTTCAAAAAAAAAATTATTTATTCATGAATATCTATTTTGTCCCCTTCAAAGTAATCTCCACTAGATATTATACAACGTTTTTTCCAATCCCCGAAGCACTTCAAAAAAGTGTTTTTTTGGTGATCTGGTTCAGCTCCTCCTTTGATGCCGTCTTTATCTCCTCAATCGTAGCGTAGCGTCGTCCTTTCATGGGGCTTTTCAGTTTCGGGAACAAGAAAAAGTCGCAGGGGGGCAGATCTGGGGAATACGGTGGCTGCGATATTATTAGTGTGTTGTTTTTGGCAAAAAATTTGCGCATAAGCAACGAGGCGTGAGCAGGGGTGTTATCATGGTCCAAAAGCCAATTTTTGTTCTTCCACAAATCCGGGCTCACAGCTCCTGAGCAATGATAATGCGATGCTGTTTTTGGTCGAAATTGAGCAAAAATCGAAGACGAGCCAAAACACGTGCAAGCAAAGCAGCTGTCAAAAATTAACTGAACATTCAAAATGGCCGAACTTGTCGGCATAAGTGAGTGACATGAGTACCAACATAACGCCATCGAAAATCGAATATACGTAACCGGTCAAAATTGAGCAATTTTGGTATGAATTTTGTGGCAAATAATTGGTAAAAATCGAATGGCACGAGCCAATTGATATGTTTTAGTCCTCAGCAACTTCTCTAACGGTGATTCGACGATTGGCCAATACTATTTTCTTCACTTCATCAATGTTTTCGTTTGTTGTTGACGTGCTCGGGCGTCCGGTACGCTTCACATCTTCTCGGCTCTCTGAGAACATTTTGTACCAACGATAAACGTTGCTTCGGTCCAAGGTAGCTTCACCATATGCCACACTCAACATTCGGAATGCGTCCGCGCAATTAATTTTGTTTTTCACAAAAAATTTGATACAGATTCTGTGATCTATTTTTTGGAATGGCCAAAAATTGAAGACGAGCCAAAACACGTGCAAGCAAAACAGCTGTCAAAAATTAACTGAACATTCAAAATGGCCGAACTTGTCGGCATAAGTGAGAGACATGAGTACCAACATAACGCCACAAAAAAATCGAAAATCGAATATACTTTTTGAACAGACCTCGTACACTCGATATCAATCTTACTATTGTATAATTTTATCTTCCCATACATACATTTAAAAATTCCCATTACGTGGAAAATTACGTTGTCCATATCATAAGTTTAATTCTTTAAGTTCTGAAGATTATCTTTGTTTTATCCTGATAGGACCACCTATATAAATTTTCTTGGAAACCTAATTTTTAACGGTTTTTAAAAATTTTTCCCAGTTTTTAACCCCCATAGCTTAGTCTACTTTTAATATGGAATCTTGGCTTCATCAAACAAACGATTTTTTATCTTTCTAAATTTATTCGAAAAATATTCCATTATATTTTTGCAACTACGAGTATATTGTAAGTTCAATCCCTATTTTGTATCATTTTTAATTTTGCGAAAAATCAAGGAATTACAAAATTTGCCTCATCACTTTGCCAAAAATGAGTGATTCCTTCGGTGGACCAATGTTTATTTATATTATTTTTTTAATCGTCCCTATTAAAATTATTTTACCCTACAAATTGTTTTTCTTCCATTATATTTATGGCCATTTTATCGATTGTATTCATTATTTTCCATAGTTAATAATTATTGCCTTTTAACAAATTTACTACTTTTGAAATATCCTTAAAATAACTTGGAACTATTTTAACACCTTTATCTCCTAAAAATAAATTCAGGGTTACATTATTATCATTTCGAAACTAATAAGTTCTGGAATCGATCCTATCAGATTCTCGAACAAGCAGCGATGTTTTCTGTTTTTTTCTTCTTCTATCAGTTGCGAATTAATTCTACTTATTTTCAATGTCAGATTATATATCCATACCATATTTCGCTATTTTAGTATTCAAAATTATCCTCTTCCATTGAAAAGTGGAATGTTCAAATAAAAAACGACAGCTAGTTTAAAAAAAGACGCACCAATACGATGAATGACAGCAAAGTACAAATATTGACTTCATACTTTATAGGAAAATCTTACTACAATATTTTCAATTAAATTTTTTTGAATATATTTAAAGTCATTCATTTTAAATATTTAATATCTCAAAGTTTTTCTAAATTAAAAAAGTGTTCATCGAACTAATTAAAACTTAAGTGGAAATTTTTAAATCAAACTTGCTTCTATCAGTTGAAAACTAAGTATTGATTTTACTATTTATGATGATATTAAAATGTTATCAATAAAATAAATACATATTAGGAATATTTTAACAAAATTTATAACAAAAAACCCTATACTTTTTCTAATTATCATCCAACTATGTGGTTTTCCTAATCGTACTTTTGTAACAGATAATTTTGTACTTTCGTGAGCATCTTCACCTTCTTACCTTTTTATAGTATTTTATATGTTGTTTTATAGGTGATATATGTTTATGTACATGCTTTGGAATATAGACATAAGAACCAGCAGTTGATGAATGTACTTTTATACGTAAAGAAAAATTCATTGTCAGTATTTTTATATTGTAATATGTTTCTATCCATACCAACTAAATATCCATACATATTCATATTCATAAAGTTGTAATTAAAATAATTTAAAAATGCAAAAACTTTTATATCTTTACTTCAAATTACACGAAGATTTCGTCGGGAAGAATTGAAAATATTGCGTGCTGAAATCACATAAACTGAGCCCAAGTCTGAAGTTGAACCGAGGCTGTCTAAAGGAGGAACCAGTCGAGAGGTTCGAGAAAAGATTACATTGAAGTAAATTTAAAATAAAAAAAGGGAATATTACGTGTATAAACTTCACCTTCCATGTTTGCTTTAGACAGGAGCATAAATATGCTTACATTATATATAATTTTCTTTATTCTTTTTTTGGATTACTATAGAGCATCTACTTAGAAAATTAAAAAGAAACAAATCGATAATAAAATTCAAAGAAATTTCCGTGCTTTTCGTAAATTCTTTAATCTGGAACGTTTTTAGGAAATTCGATTAAAATGATAATAGAGGAAATGAGGAAAATTTTCCTTCGTGTATGTAATCACCCCCGGAACTTCTCACCATAAATTCGAAGATACTGCTCTGGGTAATAGGAATACTGTTCCTTCTGGCAAATGGGACCATAACAGCATCAAATCGAGATGTTTGTTATGAAAGCTGAATCTTGAAGTTAAAACCTCATCGTTGATAATAACTGATAATAAGTTTATTATACTACGTGTAGTTGGTATATACGAGGTCTGTTCAAAAAGTATCGCAAATTTTGCATTTGCACGGGTTACGTATATTTGATTTTCCATTTTTTTGTGGCGTTATATTGGTACTCATGTCTCTCACTTGTGTCGACAAGTTCGGCCATGTTGAATGTTCAGTTAACTTTTGACAGCTGATTTGCTTCCACGTGTTTTGGTTTGTCTTCGATTTTTGCCCATTCCAAAAAATGTATCAAAGAATCTGTATCAAATTTTGTGTGAAAAACAAAATTAATTGCGCGGACGCATTCCGAATGTTGACTGTGGCATATGGTGAAGCTACCTTACACCAAAGCATAGGTTATTGGTGGTACAATATGTTCTCAGAGAGCCGAGAAGATGTGAACGACGAAAAGGGTGCCGGACGCCCGAGCACGTCAACAACAGACGAAAACTTTGATGAAGTGAAGAAAATAGTATTGGCCAATCGTCGAATCACCGTTAGAGAAGTTGCTGAGGACTTAAACATATCGATTGGCTCGTGCCATTCGATTTTTACCAATGATTTGGTCGTGAGACGGGTCGCCGCGAAATTCGTACCAAAATTGCTCAATTTCGACCAAAAACAGCATCGCATTAACATTGCTAAGGAGCTATTGGACTCTGTCCGCGACGACCCAAATTTGCTCCAGAGGCTCATAACTGATGACGAATCATGGGTTTATGGTTGTGACGTGGAAACCAAAGCTCAATCATCCCAATGGAAGTTGCCGCACGAGCCAAGACCGAAAAAAACCCGCCAAGTTCGATCGAATGTGAAGGTTTTGCTTACAGTTTTCTTCGATTGCAGGGGCGTGGTGCATCATGAGTACTTGCCACAGGGTAGCAATAAGGAATTTTACCTGCAAGTTATTCTTGTTCCCGAAACTGACGAGCCCCATGAAAGGACGACGCTACGGTACGATTGAGGAGATAAAGACGGCATCGAAGGAGGAGCTGAACAAGATCACAAAAAATGACTTTTTGAAGTGCTTCGAGGATTGGAAAAAACGTTGGCACAATGGTATAATATCTGGTGGGGATTATTTTGAATGGGAGAAAATAGATATCTATCTATTATATAAAAAAGTTTTTCATTTTGTAAGATTTTATTATGATGTATGTATGAGTTTTTGTTGTTTCAATATGTGTGTTTTTTGAAGTCATGAAAGAGCGTAAGCGCATTTGAGTGAAGAGAAGATGAAAGAGTGTAAGCGTATTCAAAAGAATACTGCGATGATGTTAGGATTGTCATTCAACAAGTACTTAGCCTCACCGCCCGATGGAACTGCTGTCACAAAAGAAATTTACCATCGTGCAGTACATTCTGTTAGTAGCCTACTGTCAGAGTTTCAGTAGATTCCCTTCATTAGTTTTGTTTTGAGAGCCTTGGAAAGCGAGCGTGTCGGTCGGTTGCACAAAAATGGAAAAAGAACAATATCGTTCGGTGATTAGATTCTTGTTTTTGGAAGGGAAAACGGGCAGCGAAATCAAAGATCGCTTGGATGCTGTGTATGGTGACTCTTCTCCTTCGATGGCGACCGTCAATAATTGGTTCAACGAGTTTGTTCGTGGCCGCACGTCGGTTTTTGATGAGCCACGCCCAGGTGCCCAGAAAACGGCTGCTACGGAGGAAAACGTTAAAAAAGTTCACGATCTCGTGTTGGCAGACCGTCGATTGAAGGTTCACGAGATAGC
Source organism: Atherix ibis (assembly GCA_958298945.1). NCBI lineage: Eukaryota > Metazoa > Arthropoda > Insecta > Diptera > Athericidae > Atherix > Atherix ibis. The sequence continues at coordinate 102,054,564 of OY282605.1, read as the reverse complement.
TGAGACTGTGGGCATCGCAGTAGGAACGGTGCATCATATTCTACACGAAGAACTGGGCATGAGAAAGCTGTCGGCGCGATGGGTACCGCGTTTGCTCACACCGGAAAACAAGCGCAACTGTGAGACCACATTGGCGACATGTTTGGCGCTGTTTCAGCGCAATCCAGCGGAGTTCTTGCGTCGTTTCGTGACCGTCGAGGAAATATGGATTCACTGGTACTCACCAGAGACCAAGGAACAGTCGAAACAGTGGCGCCAAGTTCGGTCAAATGTGAAGGTTTTGCTTAGTTTTCTTAGATTGCAGGGGCGTGGTGCATCATGAGTTCTTGCCACAGGGTAGAACGGTCAATAAGGAATATTACCTGCAAGTTATGCGCAAGTGGCGCAAGGCAATCTGCCAGAAACGCCCGGATTTATGGAAGAAACAAAAAACAACACACTAATAATTCCGCAGTCACCGTATTTCCCAGATCTGGCCCCCTGTGACTTTTTCTTGTTCTCGATTGAGGAGATAAAGACGGCATCGAAGGAGGAGCTGAACAAGATCACAAAAAATGATTTTTTTTAAGTGCTTCGAGGCTTGGAAAAAACGTTGGCACAAGTGTATAATATCTGGTGGGGATTACTTTCAAGGGGACAAAATAGATATTCATGAATAAATAAATAATTTTGGAAAAAACACAAAATTCGCGATACTTTTTGAACAGATATTTTCAACTAAAGCTTTTGAAAAACTGTGATTAAAAAGTCTTTATAGCATTATTGAATTTTCCAATATTATTTTGAGTTTGATTTTCACACTCAACCTTAAACCATCCAGTAATGTCATCATATTGGCAATTACATTACTTCCTCTCTTGATAACAAGAATGTTTTTCTGACATATTCCTCGACATATCAAAGGACTTTGATTGTGTCCGACATGATGAACTGTTTTGTAAACTCCGAAGAATACTTTCCCCTACCTATTATCTTATAATTAAATCCTATATATAATGAGAACCAAAAATATTTTAAAATTACTTCGATTAATAAAGATATCTCTCTCAAGGCAGCATTCTTGGTATCATTCTTTCTAGTATTTATATTTCCGATAGTACTACCCCTAATAATATCCTCCTCGCTACATATGTTCATGATACAGCAGTTTTAAGAGCTGATAACGACTCTAACCTTGAATCAAAAATTCTTCAACAACAAATAATACAGCCAAGGCTGACTTTCAAAATAGATAATAAAGTTAAATGAATAAAAAAGTGGACATGTTACTTTTACTCGCTGCCATGAACAAACTATCCCACTATTCCTTAACGGCAGCATAATACTTGGAAAAACCTACAGTCTAAAAACCTAAAGGAGACAAATGATTAACCTAGAATCCAAACACACAACTGCAAAGACTTGAACTGAATCGACGATACAATCAATTAATAACATTATTAAATGGACAATCTAAACTATCAATAAATAGTAAACATCTAATTTATAACACAATTTCTAAGCCCATATGGACTTACGGACTAGAACTTTTGGGTTTTTTACTCGAATCGAATTGAATATTTACAATCAATAATCCTTCGCAAAATTGCCAAAGCTTATTTCTACAATATTCCTGACAATATGATCCTAATAATTGTAGATTTCATATCATCTCACTAATAAAATTAAACAATTTCAAAAAAGTTCAAATTTTAAAGAAATAGTCGCATTTTTCTTCCACTTTTAGTATAATTTCAAGTAAATCTACAATATTCTTTGATCTCATGTTAAATTATTCATGTCCTACAATTCACAATATCTTAAGCCAAGTAGTTTACTGACCAAATAAATTTCTTAATAACAAATCTAGAGTTGATTTTATGTTGAAGCTTGATTTCATGAATTTCGCACGCACAAAATTACCAATCCGACTGGATTTATCTCGTCAATTTATGCAAGTCAATTCTGATTTATTTATTCGTACAAAACCTCGATCAGTAACGTCTGATAAATTTAATTTACCAGCTACGATGTATTATAACAACTTGTTTACAGCAGCTACATGGCAAAATAATAACAAAAAAAAAAAATACAAAAATATTAGCCATACATTTATATAAATATCAATTCCCTCTTAAGGATTATAAAGAAGCCTACAAATAACACCAAAAGATTGAATCGAATGCAGAAAACTCAACTCACGCAATTAATACAGATCAATGGCATTTTTCAGAGCTTTCAGTTAATGAGCATACAGATTGACTTCTTCTAGATTATTTCTTTTTACAGTGGAGAACTGGTATTTAAGCAAGTGTTCCTTTGCAGATAAGCGAATAGTATGTGCAAAAAATTGACATCATACATAATAGATACTAAACTATGTTATAGCCACATTAACGCAGTAAATTCAGTTGGTATTAAAACCTTCTGCAAAGATAGGATGCTCACTTTAAACTGATTGGCAGATGCTGATACGGTTGGTCCTTGCTGTCTACATTCTTCATTACTTTTTAGATGTAACGTGAATTTATAGTGACGGTCCTTATTGATATGATAAGCTACACGATTTGAATTTGAAATTTACTTTTCAAGTGTCTTCAATGAGATTAGACGAATTGGTTGCAATCATCCGCACTTAATAAGGTTACTAAATTGTGCGTTTCAATACTTTATTCAAAAATATTTCTTACTAAAGAACTATTTATGTTAAATATGAGAGAAAGATTAACAAAATTTTTAATTACGAATAAAATCTATATTTTCGATTATTTTTAGTATAAATAAAATAGTGAAATATTTGATTTTGTATATAAAATATTCTTGACAAAAATACACTGTCAAATAATATAGTTTAATTCAATAAAGAAAAATTTTATATTTACTCTCATATTCCTTAATATGAAAATAATCCGTTAAATAATAATACACAGTTACGAGTACATATGACCTATTTTGAAATGAATTCCAACAAAATGTTCAACTACGGAAAATATTATTAACTTTTTCATAAAATATTGTTAAACAGAAGTCATCGTTCGATAATTGCCTTTTAACACGTATTTAAGCAACACCTTTTCTATGTTATAAAATATTCTCTTCAGAATTAAACATTGAAATATTATTAAAGAAACGGAAAAACTTCTAAGTGATACTCTACCAGTCATAATATTGCAAAGTCATTCAATCTTATGCTTTATTATTTCTTAAAGAACATTTCCCTTATGATAGTATCTAGAATTGCGAGTATCTATATTTATAATAGTTACAAATTTAGATGGTATATTTAAATCTAATTCTGCAATTGCATATCATTTGCTATATTCTAGAATAATTCAAAAAAGTATTTTTTTTATATTTTTGATTATGTGGAAAATAAATGTAGGACTTTTTAATTTTAAATTGTTAAAAAACTGAATATATAGCTAATTTTGTATGATTATCCTTAAGAATTTGAATTTTGTTTTCTTCTTTGAGATATACAACTATACATATAAGAAGGAGAAATGTAGACAATATTACTTTAACTGTAAAAACAAAATAAGTACAAGTAATCACCTATGGATGACTCTCTAGTAAAAGTTGATTCACGTAGCCATATTTTTTTGCCACATTACTGAGTATCGATAGAGAGGGAGCTTGTAGATAAGTCCTCAATAAGAGAATTCTAGAGAGATCCTAGAAGGGAATGGTATTTTTCGTTACTGCTCAGAAATATTAAAATCATGATAGATTGTAGGATTTTTCTTGTCTTTTGTTGTATTACGAAATGATGTTGCTATTAAGGAAAGACGTGCAATAGAAGGAATACTACACTCCATTCGATTAACCATCCTTGAAAGGATAAGGATATTTGTTTGTTTGTATGGTCCCTTAGACATGTGGCAGGGGCCACTTCATAGCGCCACGACCGTGAGGCCATTTGGCGACTTCGTAGTACGTGTGGGAAATCATCTGAGAGAGACTGGTCTGTGGTTAGTAGTATAGAATATTAAGAATCTTGTTATATTTTGTGGAGTATGTTGTGGTAGTTTAAATAGGGGACTAGGGAATGGAGTTGTTGGGTCGAGGAGCTCCATAATGGGAGGAATCCCGCTCGCAAAGTAGTTATTGGTAATGTGGCATTCCTGAAGAATATGGATGATAGTGAAATGTGTGCCACAGGATTGGCATAAGGGACGATTGGTGTTGCCAAAAAGGAAGTTATGAGTAAGAGCAGTATGTCCAATCCGGGTTCTGAGGAGCTTCCGCGCCCAGAATTTCGGTGGATGTTGAATACACTGGTTTATTAGTGGTTATCCAATGAGTCGACCAAAATGTGTCGCTATTGGTCCAGTCATCGTGTCTGCGGATGGCTAATGGTGTTAGTTGCCATTCTGTTGGGAATGACTGTGATCACTGGTCGATAGAGTGTTTCTCCAGCCAACTTGTCAGCACTTTCATGACGCACAATTCCCACATGTCTTGGCACCCATTGTAACTCGACACTCTGGGTCACTCGTACTGGGTCGCTAAGTACTGGGTCACTCGATGGGCCATAAATGGCTTTAAGGGCGGAAAGACTGTCGCTAAAAATAATAACGCTTTGTTGACAGGGAATATTGATCGCAATTTCAATTGCCGTTTTTATGGCCCACAATGCCCCGTAATATGGAGCTGCCCTATAAGGGAAGATTCGACAACATAGTGCGCGGGTGCTGCAGCCAAAAAGTTCGATGATCGAAAAAGATGCAGTAACGGTTTTAGCGGTGGCATCAGTGAACAACAGTCGATGATCTGTTAATCCGTCCAACTGTTCAAGGCAAAATTTCCTACATGTGGACGGATCAGTGCAAGCCTTCTTAAACCTGTCAAAAAAAGTAGTCACTTTCAACTTTGCTCCCAACCACGGTTTACAATCTGGGTGTGGAAGGGAATTTTGGAAAACGAGGGGGACGATGGATGAATTGCTTACAAGGTGGGATATTAATGAGGATAACGACGATGAATTCCTTTTTGAACTGGGAGAGATGATAATGTTTTTTATTAAAGTGTGGAGGGGATAATTTGGAAGGCATAGATTTTTGTAAACTAAACTTAGGCGGGCTTTGTGAGGATAGAAAAAAATAGGTTTTCGAACAGTTTCTATCAGTATGGATTCTTCCGAAGATGTCCGATGTGCTCCACTGGCTAGTCTAATGCAACGGCTTACCGCTGCCTCGACTAGTTTTTTCCCTGCTATTGGCACACTGATACATATAGTGATGAAATAGAGTAAGGTCCTGTCCAAAAGGGCGTTGGTTACTCTAATTGCCTCACTTTGTCATACCTTACCTGTGCTGCTGACTAAAATTTTAACCATTCGGAGAATGGTGTTTATTTTGTCAACAGCGTTTTTAATCTGAAGATTCCATTTTCCTCCACAGACAATTGAGATACCCAGGATTTTCGTGGAATCTTTTGGGTGGGGAGGGAAGGGGCTCAGTGACGAATCATATGCACTACAATTTTGTTTTCTGCAAACATGAAGGCAAGATGGGTTTGATGTGCATATTACCACACCGTTTAGGCTACTCCATGTGTTGATATTGGGGATGGCGTTATTTGTTTAATATTGAAGATCAGCATCAGATACACGTAGAAAAATGTAGTGGTTAAAGGATGATAGTTGGTGGGAAAGGGAGTGAATATATATATTGAATAGGATCGTTGATAAAGGGTATCCTTGTGGGATGCAGTCTTTCATTTCGCGTTTTGACGAGAAATGACCGTTGGCGCGTACCGTGAAGGTTCTACCAGTTAGGTAGGAACGTAGTAGTACCAATATTGCAGAGTCTACTCACCACTCTGCTAGCTGTAAGAGTATCCTAATAAGGATCTTTGTATAATCTACATAGATAAGAAAAAGCATTCCACCTTAAAAGGGAAAGTTAGACTATGTCAGATTATGTTGGTATCATGTGTGCAAATATTATACAGGAAAGGATCCAATATACTACACCCCCGGAACTTCAGCGCGTCAATACGACTAATATAACTTAAGCTAACATAATAGATGTGTAAAAGAATTTTTAAAATTCAATAGTATTGACCCATTTAGAAATTTTTCAAGGACATTATATAATATTAAATAAATATTTCAGTAACTTAACCGAATAAGTTTAAAAATTAAAGTTAAATAAATAATGAATGCGATTTTCAAAACTTCTTAAAAGTAAGTCATTTTGAGCCCCCATTTTTATATTTTCTTCCATCTTACATTATTCTTTTTATGAGTAGATTATTAAAAACTATGAAAAAATAGCATAATAATTCTAAATCTCTTTTATTTCAGAACTAAAAATAATAAGTTTGCTTATGGTTAAAAATACTTAAACATCAAAATACCAAAAATTATAGAACATGAAACAAAAATTAAAATTTATTTTGATTTAAAATTTCAAAAATTAATAAAATATTTAACCATTAATAATATATTGAGAATACGGACAAAACCTAATTTTTAATTAATTTTTAGATAAAGAATTAAATTTTATTTAAGTCTACAGGACATTTAAAATAAATGCAAACAGCATTAGAGTGTATAAATTGCTCAACTTACTTCTGTAAATTATTTTTTTTTATTTTCAATACCAGTTTTTCTCATTAAACAAAACAATAAAAATTGAAAAAAAGAAATAATGAAAAAGTAAAAGGTGAGATGAAAGTAAAATATCCACAGTGTTGAAAAAGAAATAGTTTAAAAGTCTCGCTACAATAGAAACTAAAAGACACTACACTCTAGTTTTTATGACTTCATTACAGTAGACAGGAGTGCACTAGAGTACGGACAAAAGCAGTCATCAATGTCTTTCCCATGAGGATTCATCTCGTCTCTACGAAAGAGCTTATGTCCTAATCGGAATGATCTAAGCACGCATTTAGTGCAGTACATGTACCGACCCAAGTGCAGTAGAAATTCAGCAAGACAACATCTCCTCCTACGTTCGAATCGATTCCAATTGAGAGCTAAGCGAGCGACATCATTGAAATCCAAACATCGACAATTGCCTTAGAGGATGCAGGTATATGGTATGTATGTAGGTTTTTGTATACAAGCACCCTTCAATTAAAGATGTTATATGACATGTAGGATAGTACGTCCACGATACACTTATTTTAGTTACTTCTTTGCAGATTTACGAACAAACGATATTTCAGGTTCTTCAAATAGAAATGACAACAATGTTGATGAGAGGATTGCTTATCGAAGACCTGCCCTTGTCCATGGATACAGTTAGACGGAAAAGTTTTCAATTTGGTTGTATTTCATTACGACTATTTCTATAAAATGGACCTTTCTTTCTTATTTAAAATTTTACGTCTTTGATAATCTATGACAAGAATCCAATTATTGTGTAGGAAGGTAGGCAGGCGGTTAGACAACCAAATTCCACCAACCTGGCCAAGAGTGTATAAATATTGGATTGAATTCTCAAACGTGTGTCATCAGTACGTGCAGTATGCCTTTAAGAAAGCTGAATGCTGAACTTAAACAAGTTTGAGAAATATCGATAAACGTATCCATTGGGAAACATTATGCAGATTGCTAGTCATTTTGTTAAACGACCTGTCAAAAGATGATCATTTTCGGTGACAATCTTAGTCCTGCTGTGAAATTATAAGCGATTAACTTCAGATTTATTGATTGAAATATCATAATTCAAATATATAAGTACGTACGACATTGGAGAGTAACGCTTAAAATCAGGGTCATTCCCAGATTATAACCAGAAGTGCAGCTTATTCCATATTGTTATTCAGCGAAAAGCATGGTTAACTTGAAAATTGCGGTTATACAAATTATAGAATGTGGCACAAGCATTCATTCAATTTATTTTGAAAGTTTTCTTCACTATTGTCCAATTGGAAGATGTTGTGATATTCTAAAAGAATATTACAATTTGACAGAGATAGTGTGGGCAGTATTACATGATATAAAAATAATTCTTTATTATATTAACAGTTCATACAAATATCTCCGAATAATACTAACGAGTTTGAAAATCATCTTGTTGACTTACTGACACACCTTCCCACTGTTCATCTGTAATAAGGTGTCGAACAGGTGGATTTTAATAATGTGCTTATTGGTTATGATCTTTATTTACGAAGAATTTATTTTTCAATTATAATATTTTTCAAATAATAAATTTATATTTGGATAAATTTTCAATATTTTCGTACAATTTACGCTAAAATTCCTTTTTTTTTACTAACATTATTTTCCAATAAAAAATTTATTCAAAATTGGTCATCTTATTTTTTACTGACAATATTTATTATTATTAAGGTTTTGATAGTAAGGTCAGCATGTACCAAAAATATGCATATGTAAATACGAGGTCTGTTCAAAAAGTATCGCGAATTTTGAATTTCCGCGGGTTACGTAAACTCGATTGTCGATTTTTTGTGGCGTTATGTTGGTACTCATGTTCGGCCATTTTGAATTTTCAATTAATTTTTGACAGCTGCATTGCTTGCACGTGTTTTGGCTCGTCTTAAATTTTTGCCCATTCCAAAAAATGGATCAAAGAATCTGTTTGAAATTTTGTGTGAAAAACAAAATTAATTACGAGGACGCAGTCCGAATGTTGACAGTGGCATATGGTGAAGCTACCTTGGACAGAAGTAACGTTTATCGGTGGTACAAAATGTTCTTAGAGGGCCGAGAAGATGTGAACGACGAAAAGCATGCCTAACGCCCGAGCACCTCCAACTCTTCCTAAAAATCTACCGGATACTGAAGCAGATCCAAGGAGAAGATGTGAACGACGAAAAGCGTGCCGGACGCCCGAGTACGTCAACAACAGACGAAAACATTGATGAAGTGAAGAACATAGTATTGGCCAATCGTCGAATTACCGTTAGAGAAGTTGCTGAGGACTTAAACATATCGATTGGCTCGTGCCATTCGATTTTTACCAATGATTTGGTCGTGAAATTCGTACCAAAATTGCTCAATTTCGACCAAAAACAGCATCGCATTAACATTGCTAAGGAGCTGTTGGACTCTGTCCGCGATAACCCAAATTTGCTCCAGAGGGTCATAACTGGTGACGAATCATGGGTTTATGGTTATGACGTGTAAAAACCAAAGCTCAATCATCCCAATGGAAGCTGCCGCACGAGCCAAGATCGAAAAAAACCCGCCAAGTTCGATCGAATGTGAAGGTTTTGCTTACAGTTTTCTTCGATTGCAGGGGTGCGGTGCATCATGAGTTCTTGCCACAGGGTAGTAATAAGGAATTTTACCTGCAAGTTATTCTTGTACCCGAAACTGACGAGCCCCATGAAAGGACGACGCTACGCTACGATTGAGGAGATAAAGACGGCAGCGAAGGAGGAGCTGAACAAGATCACAAAAAATGATTTTTTTTAAGTGCTTCGAGGATTGGAAAAAACGTTGGCACAATGGTATAATATCTGGTGGGGATTATTTTAAAGGGGAGAAAATAGATATCTATCTATTATAAAAAAAAGTTTTTCATTTTGTAAGATTTTATTATGATGTATGTATGAGTTTTTGTTGTTTCAATATGTGTGTTTTTTTGAAGTCATGAAAGAGCGTAAGCGTATTTGAGTGAAGAGAAGATGAAAGAGCGTAAGAGTATTCAAAAAGAATACTGCGCTGATGTTAGGATTGTACGTGTACGAGTAATGTTATTGATGTTAGGATTGTATGGAGAGAGAAAAAAAGTACAATATTTGGACTTAGGGGGCCATGAAAAAAGAATGAGAACATTGTCACGCTCTTACTTTCGAGAATTAAATAAATTTTTTTTAATTTTACATAAAAATAAAATTATGTAAAATTTAAAAAAATAACAATAATGATGTGTTCCCTTTATTAAGTAGAATATTTGACATAGGGTTGGGGGTTGGTGAGCGAAGCCAGCAGGGGGCAAAGCCCTCTAGTTCATGAAAAAATTAATAATTTTTGAAAAAACACAAAATTTGCGATACTTTTTGAACAGACTTCGTATTGTCATAGCACCAATCTTTTTGGAATCTTTTTTTATAGGGCAGCTACATATTATAGGGAGCCATGAGCTGTTAAAACGACAATAAAGATTGTGATCAATATATTCGTAAATAACGAAATGCTATTACTTTAGCGATAGCCTTATCGTCCTCGAAGCTAGTCGCGCCCAATCGAGTGACACAGTATTTAGTGCAATTCGACATAACCTTTTTAGTATTAGGGGTCTTGAGCTTTGTTTTTATGCAGGAGCATATGGAAATTTTGAGCAATGAAAGTGCTGAAAAACCTCTTGAAGACATTTCCCACTGTTCAGTAGTCACAGTTATCACCAATCTGCTCTGCCAGTGCTCACACTCATGGCTCTGAGTTCACCATCCCTCACATATTGTATGCATACCATCTGAACGAGAACTTGTCCGCGTACTAGATTCCTCTCATTGTGGAGCTCCTGGATCCAACAACTCCATTCCTATTTGATTAATATCTTTTTATAAACCATTTTAATAAGACTAATTTTATCCAGTAATTATTACATAAAATATGATAAAAACTATTATTCCTTATAATTAAGAGCATTTTTAATTTCATATACATTATTTTACTTTTAAAACTTTTAAAAAATGCATGCAATATAAGAAAATAAAGAACAAAACCTTCAAAATTCCATTTTACAATCAAATTAAATTTAATTAATTGCATTTCATAAAAAAAAATATTTTTTAATAGAATATTGATCTATCTAAGTAATGGCCATATCATCTTATTCCTAGCTAAGCCAAAATACTCCAATAATTTATTATTGATACCATAAAATGGACAGAAAACATCTTAACTTTATGACAAAAAGTTTCCAAATATTATTTCAACTAAAATCTTCAAACAAAAAAAATCAAACGGCTACTCTTTTTTTAAGTTCTCCATAATATCTAATACTGTTAATAAGAAAGTATACTCGTACAGTTCAATGCATTTGAAAGTATGAAAATTAAATTAAATTAGATGATAAAATTTATTGGTTTCAGAATTATTAATTTAAATGCATCCTAACATATGTTAATATTGTACAAAAAACGAACATATCTTAATATGATAATAGAACAAATCAGATGTAATCTTATCTTATTATCGTTTAAAAATTCCAACAAAAAAAAAGTGTTTCCATAAATTTAAAATTATTTAAAAAAAATTTATGCTCTTTCACACGTTGCCTTCGTTCAAATGCACTATCGCTAATAACAATAAATATGCATTTTCTCATTAAAATTATCATTTAATGAATATTAATGAAATTTTGATTTAACGAAATCAATAAAACCAAAATACGGTCTAATAATTTTTTGTTTATATAATTTATACTCTCTAATAAATATCTTTTAAAAAATTCAATACTTTTATTTCTATTTTTTTGTGTGTATATAATTAAATAAATTTTTTGTTTCACGAAATAAAAATCTTTATGATATTATAATTTTATTACAATTATATTCATATTTCTATAAATATATAAATATTTCCATAAATATGAATTATAAATATACTTTAAGTTATTCATAAGAAAAAATTGTATTATATTTCAAAAATACATTATTATTTATTACCTTTAGTAAATGAGCCTTCTTCACATATTTTCAAAAACAGATACGAAAGTTTTTCCAATATTTAGAAAAGTGGCGTACTATTACAACATTTTTATTTTTATTATTATCATAAAAAAAAGCACTATCGTTTTTCATACTAATTGTAAATCTTCCTCCTACCATGTTATAATTTATGCACAATTTTTCATAAAATTGCAATATAAAAAATCTCTAGTATTTAATAAAGACAAATAATTTAATTTCAAATAAATAAATTTAAGAAATTAAATTATATTTGACAATTCCTGTCCAATAGAAATGTCATTCATTCATAATATGTTCAGAACAAATATCAACACCTAAAATAACTTTTAAATTATTCTTCCATAATCCCATAAATTTTAAAAATTGTTTTTATTCTTTGAAAATTATGCAAAAATCTTTTGAAGATAAATAAAAATGTAAAAATAATATAATGGAAACTCACCTGGTGTGCTTGTACCACTCGGGCTATCGTAGTCAACAACCAACGCTTCATTACTAGAATCGTCACCACCTCCAACTCCTCCTAAAAAGCTACCTGATACTGAAGCAGATCCAAGGAGGTCCGTATTTGCACCTGAAAGCACTTGGCTACTGCTGTGAGACAAGTCACTCTGAGCAGGACTGGCTGCACCTGATCCCAGCATGCCACTATCTTCTTCCGCTAGACCACCATCCGTTTTCAGCTTCTTTGAGGGATCATTTGGCGGCTACAAATTCAAAGAAAACATCCCATAATTAAAATTCTCATATATAAAGTTAAGACATTTTAAACGGTAATTATTTTAATTTATTTCCATGGATATAATAACTTAAAAATTCCATAAAAAATTCATTTATACAGTCAATGTAAATATGCCAATCGGTGGAAACGGAGAATTGATATTGAAAATTAGCGATACTTTTCTACTTATTTGCAGAGAGAACATTAATAATTCTCTAAGAGAAGCAATTAAAAAAATAATTAATACTATTTATGAAGATATCATTTATAATAATATTAATTATTGTCAATATTTCTTAAAAATATTTTTGGAAATAAATACAATTTGTAACCAAATATTGGTTAAATTTGCTTTTGAAAAAAGGTCGGAGACTTTAGAATTAAGCAAATCCGTTTGAACATAAAATGAAATCGCAAGCGCAAATTTTATCTTTGATTAAGTGGCAAATTGATGAACAAATTTCAGATTATAATTCCTAATGACTCTTTGATTTTAATTTGCATTATGTTTTTTTCTTGAAATTAAATTAAAATTTCTTAATGCCAAAAATTATAATATTACATTTTCAAATTTACTTGTCGTTAATTGGTTTGTTATAAAGTCTTGCTTTAGAAAAAAAATGTTACGAAATTTAGAAAAAAAAATACTTTCTAAAATAAATCAAAATTAGTGTTGTAACTAATTTGACTAATAAAAGAGGTAGGACTAAAAAAATTTGTACAAAAAAAATATTTTAACAAAAACAGAAGCTAACTAACTGCAAAACTAAAAAAAAAGTAGGTGGTAGCCACAGAAAACCAAAATTATATTGTATTTAAAAAAGCAATAAAATTTCATCGAATAGAAGAATTTAATGGAAAATATTTAAATGGAATTGCTTTTTTCAAGAATTCAATTTCCAACAAAATAGGAGTTTTTTTTACGAAAATCTTATAAGGGTCTAATAATCAGTAAAACCCCTTATTTTCGATGTTATTTTACAAAGATGTGATTGTCGTCTTACAAACTTTGTATTTCTAAAATGGCAAAAGTATGAAGCTGACTGCTTATATGACTTCCGAACTGAGGTCTCAATTATATGTACGACTGCACCGGAAATAACATATTTTGTACTAATCAAAAAATGTTTTTTTTCGAAAATGTTATAAGGGTCTAATTTTCAGTTTTAAAAAATTAAGTTAAACAAATTTAACTCAGGATAATATTCGTCATTTGATTTAGATTAGAAAGTACCACGTGCACAATTGTTTTTTTTATCAAGTTTTAGATTTTCTTTTAACTAATTTTCCAAATATTTAATTATTATTTTAAATAAGATTTTTTTAGAACTAATCACGTGGAGCGTTAAAAAAAATTATTTGAAACATAATTTCTGGTCTTTAATATTAGGAAATTGTTTTGGGCACATGGCCACCTCGACTACTCTTAAGAAAGCTTATCGGTGTGTCCAAAGTTTTGAGTGCTATTTCCTATATCAGCACACAGCAAAGACTCCACACATTCCCAGAAGAAATAATCAAGCGTTGTCAAATACTACCATCTTGGATGCCAATTTTTAAATCCTGCTGAAACCACATGCCGACCAGGCTTATGTGATCCATGTTTCGAAAGAAATAATTGATGATCAAGACGCGGTTACGCTGTAACACGCGCTCCAGCCTCATTTCAGAAAAAATAAAGACTGACAGTACCGCTGTCGTGCAAGCTTCACCACACAGTGCATTGTTTATTTGTTTGTAAAGTGCTTCAGACATATGCCATTGCCCATAAAAAAACGCCACTACATTGACGCCCTTTGGCGGCTGCATATAACGTATGGGGAAACATAGCCATGTGTCTAAGAAAAACTGGGTAAAAGTTTAATAAGGAGTATTGACATTTTGTTTTATTTTGCAAATTTGTTAGTTTGAGAAAATCCAATAAAGGACATTGAAGTAGATTTGTTGGATCAAGGAGCTCCACAATAGAAGAAATCCTGTTTGTGAAGTAATCCTCGGTTAGTTGGTATTAGCTTAGTCTATAAGAAATTGTAACCTGAATGCCAAGGGGTTGACAAGATAAGACAAGGGTGGTTTCCAAATAGGAAAAAGTGGGTTGGGAGCAGCTTTGCGCCCAAAATTTAGGTTATAATGTTGAGTATACTAGTTTATTGGTAATAGGTCAATGAGTTCATAAAGAATTATTGCTCATTGCCCAGTCCATTTGTTTATGGGCGGCCAAACATGTTTAATACCATTTGACTAGCAGGCAATGTAAATTATAGATTATTGCCGGCACTGGACATAGGAGGGTTTCCGATGCAACCTTATCCGCGATTTCATTAACTAAAATACCCACAATTAATATTCCAAGTAGCAGATATAGTAATTTTCAATGATAATTAACCAAAATTATTGTAATCCTTTTTTAAACTACTTTTTAACCAAAATTATCACTGAAAATATTCCCAGTATCTGCTACTGGGAATATTACTCGTAATTAACATTCCTACTACTGTCCTGATAGTCCATAATTCACCGCGATTTTTAAAAAATCGCCCCTAACAAAATCTTTTTTTTCTTATTTGTTTATATTATAAATATGCTTCAAAATTTATCTGACAAAGTATACAAATATCCAAAATACTCGTAAGTTCTTATTTTTGGGACAAACAAAGGCATAATTTCCAACATAAAATGCAAATCACCAGAACCACCAGGTATATACCATTGCAAATTGTGATTTTAGGCAATAATTAAGATTTAAATTGCAATTAATATTTCTCCTCTAAAATAAATAAAACAAATCTCTCAAAAATAGGGGGTTTCTTAATTATCAAAACTATACACGTTAAATCGATTTTCTTACAGTTCACATAAAAAATTGATTTGGTTTGTTACCGACACCGACTTTGATCTTAACGTATACACATACACATACATACATACTTGGAAAATATTATTGGCTTGGTTAATTTGCACCTGCTGATAGGCAGTGTTACTTATAATAATATTAGTAGAAAAAAATATGGCTACAATATATAGAAAAGAATTTTTTTGATGGACCGATCAGCACTAATGGAAACTGAGACCTGTGACAGTGAAAGAATTTGACGGTAAATTAAGGATCATAAAGCAAAGACTTATTATCCAATCTCAAGCGAAATCCGCGTTAAATTGGGGTCACGCATGATTATTCGCTCGAGAACTCCGCCAATCCTGTACTATGCAGCAGCAGTTTTTAAACCATTCTGTCCTATCCAGTGCAGTGTTTTTCTTAACCCCTTAAAGAATTGAAACCATGCAAGTCTACAAAATTGTTTATGTTTTATTTAAAGTTAAAATTAACCACCGACTTAAATCGAATGAATCGACCATATAGGCTTATATAACATAATGCGAGTACAGCAGCTGAAAGAAGAGAATCTCACGATTTTTCAATAGTCGGACAAGACATAGGAGGTCCCTTGTTTGTCTTTAACTTCTTCGGCACATAATAATATTGGCCGGGTTGATTGCCAACTTCCAGTCGGTATTGTTAACCTTATGAATTTTTTGAAGCGTAAGTTATTATTCTTCCGAAACCAAGCCAACACTTAAATATATTTCAGCAGATATTTTATATTGTGGTAGTGTACATCCATATTACTAACTTAAGATGGTAGTATTGTTCTTTTTTAATAATTTTTCCTACTAAATTTAAATTTGTATTGTTTTCCTTATTGTATACAGATACATCGACTGGTAAAGACGTACTTTATTTATTTTATGTTTCGCTTAAAAATACATACTAGTCCAGCTTTCTTCATGTCTTATCATCAATTTCGGTTTCGGTAAGTGATTTTGTTCTTTCAACGGAACGTTGATTATAAAATTTACTTTACTTAAACTCTAAATGAGCTAATGTCCAACTATTATAAGTGAAGGAGGGTATGGAATGGATTTGAAGAAAACAACTCTTTAAATTCATTTTCTTCTATAATATGTAATATTGTAAATGGTATAGTATTGCACACGTAAGATTGATAACCTTCATCCATAAGTCTCTCTATCACCTGCTGGTTATTATTATTTTTTTTAAATTATTGCCAAACATTTTAAAATTGTTTTTTTTTAAATTATCAAATAGCAAAATTGAATAGATTCAATTGAATATTTATACAAATGCATATACTTTTTACCAAATACAATATATTGTATTAAGGAAATTCTATTTGTTTTGTAATTATCTCCAAATAATTGATTTAAAAATGTGGCTTTTGGTCTACATTTAAAAGAAATATAAAATAGATCTTAGGTTAGGCAATGGAATAATAACATACTCTTAGAATTACTTTAAATTCACAAATAATGCATAAAATTATAAAAAATACGTCGTTTTTTTTTTTAGATAATTGATTTAAGATACTCAGTTTCTGAAAAACTCGCTTTGACAGTACCACTTATCGATAAGGTATAGTGAATCTAAGCTAAAATATAAAAATAAATTTCAAATTTAAGGTACAATCCGACCAAAATTTTAAATGTAAATTCTTTAATTTTCAAATGAGCTACCTTCAGAATTTTTTCTAGTTCAAACACTTAGGGTACGAACATACCTCAGTGGGTATCGAACCCATGACCCCTTGGATGATAGTCCAGTACGCTATCGAATGTGCTACCAGGCCCGACTACCCCCGTTGATTGATATTATGGTTGTCGAGTGCATAGATTGTAAAAAATACTGAAGACACATTGCAATAAAAGTACTAAACCAACCACAGTAACATCTTGATGGGGGCTTTTTGATAATCGGTAATATCCAAAATTAGATTAAGAGAAAATATTTTAATGCTTATCCTTGTTATCTCATTATTTTGAATTGATTTTATGAAATTAATAAAAAACTTCTATAATCTCAGTTTTATACCTTCAATTTACTTGCTTAAAAACACATATACGAGGTCTGTTCAAAAAGTATCGCGAATTTAGAATTTCCGCGGGTTACGTATGTAGGAATTTCGATTTTTTGTGGCGTTATGTTGGTACTCATGTCCAGTAAATTTTTGACAGCTGCTTTACTTGCACGTCTTTTGGCTCGTCTTCGATTTTTGCCCATTTTCGACTAAAAACAGCATCGCATGAACATTGCTAAGGAGCTGTTGGAATCTGTCCCCGACGACCCAAATTTGCTCCAGAGGGTCATAACTGATGACGAATCATGGATTTATGGTTATAACCAAAGCTCAATCATCCCAATGGAAACTGCCGCACGAGCCAAGACTGAACAAAGCGCGCCAAGTTCGGTCGAATGTGAAGGCTTTGCTTACAGTTTTCTTCGATTGCAGGGGCGTGGTGCATCATGAGTTCTTGCCACAGGTTAGAACTGTCAATAAGGAATATTACCTGCAAGTTATGCGCAAGTTGCGTGAAGCAATCCGCCAGAAACGCCCGGATTTGTGGAAGAACAAAAATTTGCTTTTGCACCATGATAACGCCTCTGCTCACGCATCGTTGCTTGTGCGCAAATTTTTGGCCAAAAACAACACACTAACAATGCCGCAGCCACCGTATTCCCCAGATTTGGCCCCTGTGACTTTTTCTTGTTCCCGAAACAGATTCTTTGATCGATTTTTTGGAATGGGCAAAACTCGAATACGAGCAAAAACACGTGCTAGCAAAGCAGCTGTCAAAAATTAACTGAACTTTCAAAATGGCAGAACTTATATAACTTTCAAAATGGCAGAAAAATGACTATAGTGGCAAATCGATGTCTATATGTACAAGATACAGCCACTCCATAGTACTCTTTAGTCGAACGGATGTCATTTGAAGTTCAGTACTACCATCGTACAATATTTGGTCTTTTGTTAATCATTGTTTATCGTTACAAAATATGTAATTCGACTTGTTTTAGTAGAACTTCTTTCTACATTTTGCTCAAAAAAATATTTGGCGTTATATTATCCATCTACTGCTATCAATATTTTATTTGCATATTAATAATATACAACATGTTCACTGTTTCACGTGACTATATTCCAATGCGACAATATATAATTTCTGACTATGCCCTAAATTTTCTTTTCAATTAGCAAATCCTTGTGCACTGCAATGCCAATTAAAAGAGTTACGTGATAAACGGCCCATTACCTAAATATTTTCGTTAAATCAACACACACCTACGATTGTGGTATATAATTTAGTTGTATACGTATCTATATTTTCTTACTTAAAAGCTTAATCATCAAAAATATGCAAACTTTTAAAAAGCTTAAATATTACTTTCAAATAAATTGGCAATAAATACTATCAGCAACGAAGAAATGTAATTTAACAAAGTATATGAAATTGCTATTCGTACGAACGTGTGTGTACTTTTACTTTCGAAATAAGAGCAAACTTTATAAAATGTGTTGAAGAAAATTTCAAGATTGAAATTTGATTAGAATAGGCGAGCGGGTGAATATTTAACATTGGTGGTGGCCTAATCTATTTCTTATAATGATATGAACGTAATGAATACATAAATATGCTCATTAGTTTAATTAATTTAGTGATTGATAAAGTTTTTAACATTGATAAGATCAGAAGAACGTGCAATCGAAATGGGATCGATCAATCTATGTTGGGGAGAACCGAATTCATTGCTTGAATTGACAAAGGCTGAGATATTGTCCCATCATTGAAAACTGTTTATTGCACCATTCTTTTGCCAATCGTCATTGCGTTTTCCTTTAGTGCCACTAATTGGATGCCTATTCTACCATTTCAGAATAGTAGATTCGTATATAATTTGACGACTTTTATTTCGACCATTTGTCCAATGTTTTCTTGCATCTATTGGAGTCCAATTGCAAGCTCTACTAAAGATATATGATAAGATAGAAAGGAATAAACCAACATTAAATAACTTTAAACTTTTGTTACAATCCCTATTAATAAAGTTGTTGTAGAAGATTTGAAAGAGAAATCTTTACACGTTTGATATTTTCAAAAATAATGAAAATCTGACGTCATTATTCATAGAAAATTTATACCTGTAGACATATATTTTTTAGATAACAGACTTTTTAATTGATATTTGATACACTGAACATCACACCGTAAAAATTTATAATATATTAATTGGTGTTAAAAAATATCTATGATTGTTTAAATACCAAAAATTTATAAGGCTATGCATAAAGAAAAATTTTTCTACATTTGATGATGTATCTTATGGAATTTACCCATTTCCTGGGATTTGTTCAAGGATACAATTATGGTATGGGAAGAAATAATTGGTTGATATTTATATTCAGAACCTTAATTTAACAAGTGACCATTCTAATATTGTGAATAATTGTAATATTTTTTTTAGAATTACGGAATCATTTGTATAATAATTAAAAATTCAATTCTTAAATATAAATCAAATGAATAAGTCCCAAGTGGTATAAAGGTTGGCACTATTGTTGTTAAATGTTTGTCTGGATTTTTTTCTAGGGTCTCCCGATCAGATTTTGTCATTTATATTGTACATTTAAAAGTTATTCAATATTTGAATGTCAGTACCAAACACTTTTTTGAACTGATTTCTAAGAATTTATATGTCAAAACAATAAATTTGCACTGAAATGTAAATTTCAGACAACTCAAGACTTTTGGTTATAAGTGTTTGAGCTCAAGATCGGTGCATCTTAGACGAAGACGTTCCCAATGTTACTAAATCAGAAAAACTTGACTACGTCTTTTTTTTAATTAAAAATAATCGCTCATTTTACTTGCAAATAAGTTTTGAAAATTTTTGAAAAAATTATAATAGTTAAAATATTTTCTTTAAAAAAAATTCATATATTCAACTTTCAATATATTAATTTGAATTATTGAAAAGATTATCAACTACTTACTTGGAAACCTATAAAATTATTTCATAGAAACTATAAAAAAATATACAATAAATTATAAACAACACAATCTATGGCAAAACAGAAATGGTTAAAAAAATAATGATTATAATAAAAATAATATAAAATCAAATAGAATATTTTTATTGTATATACAATTGAATTGAGACCATAAATTATCGAAAAAATTTTATGGAAATTTTAAACTCAACCAAATAATTTTCAAATGTCAATAAATACTAAGCACGTGTTCAATTATTTTAAAAATAATTGTTTAAAAGAATGACCCAATCGGTATAAAAGCTCTTTAATAATTTTCCAACTAAATAAGGTCTTATAAGCTTTTAATCGAAAAAAAATAATTTAACAATAAGTTGTTTTGTAAACGTATGCTATTATTTTATTATTCTCTAATAGAAAAGAATCTTTGCAAAATAAAAAAAAATTTGATCAGTAATAGATAAAAAAATTCAAGGTCTTTTCAAAGACTGAAAAATTATTAGGAAATATTTTATTTTGTTAAGAAATTACGTCAATTTATCAATAATTTCATAAAGTTCGATAGCCTTATAATAAGGTCTATCGCGATGAGTATTTTCATTACCAAGTACATCCTCTTCTATTATAATCTAATAGCATAAATAATATTAGTCTATTATTAATAATTTTTTGCTAATCAAATTAGCAACAACAAAAAAATTTGTGATTCATGGTAACAAAAAAAATTCAGGAAATAGCAAATTTTTCTCATATACAAGAAGTAATTTTTGTTAATTTAATTAGAATCTATTTCCGTTTAGATTTTATTATAAAATAATGCAAGTTCTTTTTTTTCTTTCTATAACTTTTTTAAGTAAAAATAAAGAAAAATTGATTCAATCTAATAAATTTATATTAAAACATTCCGTTAATATACAATTGATCTATTCGATGATGAATAAGCTCAGTTCACTGTGCTCTATCTAAACATGGATAAATATACTACCTGTAAAAAGATTGTCTATTCTTGTGGAATTATAAAAATTAAAAAAAAAAAGAAATAAATAAATAAAAAAAAATTATTGTATTATAAAAGATATCGACACATTTTTTGTGCAAGATCATTCAAAATTAAGTTCTCTTGTTAGAACTTTTTGGCCGTGAACACATAAAATCGATTAAATTTACGATTGACAAGTAATTTGTGTCCATCTTTATATGAATTTTATTCATTGGAATTTGTTTCTATCTTTTCTGTTAAATGGTGGAAAACTCAATAAGATTGACTCAATGAATGGATTGAGGCTTGAGAAGCTTTTTGATCAAACATTAACTCTAACTGAATTGTAATTGTGGTTGTTCCCAAAGAATTATAGTAGTAGAAAAAAAAAATCCCAACTAATACTTTTGAATTTTATCCTACAGCTGGTCACTATTAAAATAGAGAAGCTTGCATGTATTTCAGGTGGTTTGATCAGAAATTCTCAATAACCAAATTTGATAAAAATCGCAGAATGAATCTTTGTCGCTGATGTTATGAGAAACCGGGCAACTATTATACACACGTAGTTTCTACATGAGAAGACGAAGCCAGTAAAGAATAATCGGGAATGTCATCTGATACCAAATGTGACCGTATTATCGGGTTAATGGCCTCTAATCTTAGCTGAATTTTTATCATTCCGTGTCCATACTTGCCAAGGTAAATTACATAAATATAGATAGATTATCTGCTCCAATGATGATAATAAGAAAGTAATCTTTCAATATCTTTCATTTACTTCAACATATCTTACATGCACATTAAATGAATGAACATTTTATGTCTATTATCAACTTAAAAGAGAAAAAAAAATTATTTCTTAATTACTTTCAAGCAGAATAATAAAAATACCGTCAAATAACTGATAGTCTCTTAAATTATTGAATTGAATTAATTGTCAATCTTCTAAGCGATAACTAGTGACAAAATAATCTTGTATTTTTATGTATTTCATACGTGTTATAAAAAGAATTCTATAAGAAAACTTTCATATTTTACCGGTAAAGTAGCTATAAAAATTAGTGTCCATTTTATAGTTTTTATATATCAGTTAAAATTAATTTAATTGCTCCAAAATATTTACTTTTATTTTAATTAATTTCTTTTTAGTTACTTTCTGATTTGATTTAAATTAATGCATTTTAAACCAAAAAAAAAAATTGCCTTTTCAAAAGCATAATAAAAATTAAATGACTTCTGGTCATTTAGAAGTTGGGCACGTTTGGAAAAAGTTATTCTCTTTGTCAAATTTAAATAAAATACAGAATTTGACCTAAAATTTATAAAAGATATTTTTTTCATTTATAATTAAAAGGTGACTTAAAAATAAAATCCAAAAAATGTTCGAATATAAGTTAAATGCCTATAAATGTATGCTATTTTAAAATCGGAACCGGAGTAACTAAATAGTTATCCAATTTGTGGATCGGAAAGTAAAGTGAAATAAAATACAATTAAAATTTAGATTTTGATAAAAATTTTAATACATTATATTGCTCAGACTTTGCATTATGCATGCAGTATAATATCTTTCAAATGGCCAACACTGAACTTCTTCCAGTACTTATTTTTTTGAGGTAATTTTTAAAGTATTTTTGCATATTTGGGGGTGTATGTCGGTCATTTCTTAACGGATGTGGATTTTTAAATGCTCTATCTGCGTTAATACAATTTGTGGGTTTTTAAACGGATGTGGGTTTTTAAATGTTAATCTGCGTTAATACGATTTTTTATGTAAATTTACAAGAAAAAGTCTAACGACTTCAAATCGGACGGTCTTGTAGGCATATTGACATCACCAAATCACGAAAATACGAGTCCTGGAAACTATTCGCTTAATAAAATGAAAATTTGTTATGTTGTTTCGGTTGTGGTGCCGTCTTTTTTGAAATAAATAAGGTCCAGATTAAAATCTTCAAGTTCAGGCCAAAAAAAATTGGTTATCCTATGGCCATAGCGCTCAGAATTGAAGGTAACCGTCTTTCCTTTTTTATGCAGAGTCTGCAGTCACTTTTCTTTTCTCCACAGTTACTTGTGGGTTTTCAGAGCCCCATGTGCGGCAATTTTGCGCACAAAAAAATATATCAACTGAGCTAGAAATGAGCCTCATAGCTGAAGAAAAGTTTTTTCGAAACGTGACTCTGGCAGAATCATCAATTTTGTAGAATTTTCTTTACAATTTTAGCGCGTTGTGCGGTACTTAGACAATTTATAATATAAAATGGCAAATGTTTGATAACTACAAGATAACACGGCTATACTTTCCAAACCACGAAATGGATAGCCTTTTAGTTAGAAAAAATTATTATATAGTGTTAAAAAATGAATAAAAATTATAGCATAAAAGCGGAAGAACTTGTTTCCGAGTACTCATATAAAGAAAATGACAACTCATCAGTCTATAAAATATTTTTCCAAAAATCTGACGACTACTAAGTCCAGTGTTCTAAAGCAAATTTTAGCCTTTCACTTTTAATTTTCGCTATATTTTTTTCTTTAAACTTTCACACCACTAATGTTCGGCTTACTTCAATGTTAAATTTATCTCATTAATAATATTTTTGGTTGTTATTTATGGATTTATTTGTAACCTTCTTTAAATTGTAACCTTTTTTGCTTTTCTCCACGATCCTTTACTGTTTTCTAGCTGCGGAACTTAATTATGTAATTTCTGGCATTTTTAAACTAACAACTGTACTGCTCGAGACAAAAATATACGAACTGAAATTATTCCTACTTTCCTAAAAAACAAATTGACAAAAGTACCATCAAGTAGCAATGAATAGGTACTAAAAAAAACCTTTTTATTTTTAGGTTCAATTTGAATTTCTTTACATATCTGTATGTATACTTATGGACTAAAAATTTTCTGAATTATTAATTTTACCTTTTTTAAAGGAAAAATATATAATTACTATTTTGTAGTATTTAGAAATTATTTATTTACATTGTTACATTTTTTGCAGATTTTTTAATCTTCAGGAATACATCCTCAAACACAGTTTTAGTTGGAACATATCTACCGTGTAGACATACCATATAATATGATTAAGAAAAAATTTTCGACTATAGTATAAATAGATCTACTTTTTCTAACAACTTTTAATAGGAAAGGTAAAAAATCAACATAATAATTTACAAAACGTTTCATTAAAATTTTTTTTAATATCATATACGAAAATGATTCTTTTAAAAAATCGATAACATTTTACTTTATATATTTTAAAATTATGTCTGCTATTATCAAATTAGTTATTCAAATGAAAATCAATAACACATCAAATATCAAATTAACAAAATCGATTTAAAGTGTTAAACAATCGACAATGAAAAAAAAACCAAACAATTTTACCACCTTATATGACTATAACAACATACGTATGCGTAGGTTGATTACTAAAAGATAAATATTCTAAATAGTTTTATATCAATGGTCATTTATCATATAAAATTGAAAACAAATACTTTTACATAATTTGGTTGTATTTTAAGTTTAGACTTATTAAAAAATATAATATTTTCATACACAAAAAAGAATAATCCTAATATAGTATACGACAACAACTTTCCACAAGGTTTTATCAAAAAAGTGTGCCCCATAAAATTAATTTAAATAAATTGATTAAAACAGAGGATATCATATTTCTCATCTATAACCATATATAAATATTTGTAAGAAAAGGCAACTTTACGAAAATATTTTTAAAGTTTTCAATTTTAATTTATTCTAATATATTAGAAATTGTTAAATTTGGATTTAGAAAATAAGCAAAAATATTATTACAATAAATATAAATGGAATGTTTTTATATTTATGTTTTTGTTATAGTTGCGGACAAAATAATAGCAGTGTTCACAATAAAATGCAAAATTTTATTTTATTTCAAATATACTAGAAAAATTATTGAAATAAATTTGTACATACAGATTAAGTGCATAATTTATAATTATTTTTTTATGTTTAAAAAGGAGTATTATACGTTATTACATTTAATTAAATAGAGAAAGGCAATTAAAGCAGTTGGACAGAAAAATAGAAATTTAGAAATTAAAAAAGTTTTAAAAGCATACTTCATATTCAGTACGTGGTGACCTTCTTATGTACTGTCGACGTGCTTTAAAGTCGGAACAATTTGAAATCCAGCAGTCCACAAAAATAATTTTACCATTTTTTCAAGTACCAGTTAACATGATTGTCCGCGAAATTTATTTTTTCGCGGAGAACCATGTTAATTTTATTAATGAAAATCCAGATTCCACTAATCGCCTCCTGATTGATCTTTCACTTATTCCTAAGTTAATTCAATTTTTATAATTATTACCGTGTATTAAAGGTAATTTTTTAAACTAAATTTGTCCCGGTGGTTATACTTATTACCGGGTATTATATTCCACCTTGTGAGTATATTTTAAGTTAGGCATTTTTAATCATTTTCAATAACACCCAAAAACTGTCCGCTCTTCTTTGTAGGTTTTTCCTCGATCAGTTAATTTTTTTATAAAATTTCGTTGATTTTCGGTAAAGTATTTATAAATTTATCCGACTTATGTTTGGAAACTAAAGTTAAATATATCAAACTTAGAATTCAGTTTTCGTTCCTAATTGTTTTTTCAAGATTATACTATAGACCTTGGTATTATTCGTGACATATGACTAAATTTTTTGACTAAAAAACAGCGGATTTAAGGTTGTACCTTGAATCCACTGTTTTTTAGTCAAAAAAACACTTTTTTTTCATCAAAAAGCAAAAACAATTTTATTCAAAGTACTTACCCTCGCTTGCTACACATTTTTCCCATCTCTCGGGCAATTTGTGAATACCACGCCAAAAAAATTCTGTCTCTTTCGAGGCAAACCACTTATCAAGCCATTTTCGGACGTCTTCGTAAGAATCGAAGTGCTGCTCAGCGAGCGCGTGGTCTATCAACGAAAACAGGTGGTAGTTGGAAGGGGCCAACGGGTCTGGTGAATAAACGGGGTAGGGTAGCACCTCCCAGTTGAGTGTCTCCAAGTAGTTTCGGACCATTTTCGACGTGTGCGATGGTGCGTTGTCGTGGAACAAAATGTCTTGTTATGTCTTTGTTGATAATCCGTCCTTTTTTCACGCGGAGGACAGTGCAATTTGATCAGTTGTTGGTGGTAGCAGTAGGCATTGACAGTTGCATCAGGTTTCAATATCTCATAGTAGACGATTCCCTGCTGTTCCCACCACAGCATTGTCTTCCGTCCGCAGCGATTTGGTGTTGGGGAAGATGTGGATGGTTGGCCGGGATCAACCCACGATTTCTTGCGTTTAGGATTCTCGAAATATGTCCACTGTTCATCACCTGTCACAATCCGATGCAGGAACGACTTTCTTTTTTGTCTGGCGAGCAAGATTTCGCATGTGCTCTGGCATCGCTCCATTTTCCGATCTTTACAATCTTCCCCATGGCACGCAGACACATAGAAATGGCTGGTTGAGTAACACCCAATTGCTCCGCGAGCATTTTTTGCGATTGGGTATCGTCTTCGTCCAAAAGAGCCTGCAATTGATGGTCCTCAACATTCCTAGGCTGATTTTCACGCTTCTTGTCTCACAAGTAAAAATTTCCGTCTTTGAACCGACGAAACCAATAACGGCACGTTATTTCCGATAAAGCACTGTCACCATAGGCCTCCATAAGCATTTGATGCGATTCGGCAGCCGATTTCTTCAAATTGAAGCAGAAAAGCATAGCTTCACGCATATGCTCTTTTTCTGGCACAAAACTAGACATGATTATCAAAGGAAAAATGTATGTTGTTTTACGAAATTGCTGACAATGTGCACTGATTAATGTTGACAGATGTCAAACTCATAAAAAAAAAGTATGGCGTGTCCATGGTAACATAATACGCTCACTCACGCCATCTATATATCACTGAACAGCGGATTAAAGCTTATACACCTGGTTAATTCATTCAAATGACTGCTACGGGACTTCTTGTTGGAAGCAATGCTTTCGAGCTAATTTTTGATGACTTTTTCGCACATTTAGGACTGTAATTCGGTTATGATTTGATTGCGGACGTAAACACGATCTTTGAAGAAGTCTCAGAAGAAAAAGTCCAACGGGAACTAAGGCGTCCTGAAACTTTTCGCGCAATAAAGATAAAAATTCGTCGTATTGTATGGCTTGCTGAAATAGCATATGATCCAGACTAAAATTTTCAAGTTCAGT
Organism: Atherix ibis; assembly: GCA_958298945.1. Taxonomy (NCBI): domain Eukaryota; kingdom Metazoa; phylum Arthropoda; class Insecta; order Diptera; family Athericidae; genus Atherix; species Atherix ibis. Next base: position 102,027,170 of record OY282605.1, on the reverse strand, counting down.
CCAAAAGAAGAAATACGAGCCAATTAAACCAAAATTCACATCATATAGTCACTTTTCTAGGATACAGCGGCTTTTTTATATAGTCACTAGTGGGTTTTTAGATCCTCATAAAAGGCGATGCATCTAATTACTGCAGAAAATATATTTGCAAAATTACCATCCAAATTTTGTCAAATTAGAGATTATGCGTATCTTCTTCGCATCTATGGTCGGTGAAATTATGTAGTAGTTTAATAATAGAAAATAGCAGAACTTAGCCTACGCAAATACTACCTAAGATAACATGTACATTTGACAGCTGTCAGATGGCAAGGCTGTACTTTCCGAAGCACGAAATGGATAACCCATTATAAATCATAACTATTATATTGAATATTAACAGATTATTAGAATAACTTTTGGAGAAGAAAACATCAAATATAGCACTTTATATCATTTTAACTAATTATAGTTTTAGTTGAGACGCTACCTCTTTTAGCAATAGACTATCAAATTGCAGTTTTTTTTTAAATTTAAGCTGTGATTTACAAAATATCATTTACTAAAAGAAGACTGTCTTGCCTCTATAAATGAATCGAGATATCAACAAAAAAATACTTATAAAATGCAATGGCAGTAATGTATTTTTTTCCAATCTTTATATAAACATTATTGAAAATATTGAACAATAATATCACACTAGGTTTATTCAAATATTAAATATTTCAAAGAATATTAAATAATATCAAAATCAGATAAATTATAAACCGGATATAAACTTCTTTTTTAAATTCGGAAGTATCTAAATATGTATGTAAAGATATTAAGGAATTTAATGGGTCATTAAAATAAAGAATAATAGTAAATAAGTAATAAAATTTGATTATTTTTATTTCAAAAAAGAGAAAATATGAAAATAACTACTTAAAGAAGGATATAAAATTTACAGCTGAATAAACTGATGACATTGATATATTAGATTTATAGAATGCTCAGTAAGGTACCAAAAAAACGTATTTTATATAAAGAAAAATATTAACGATAAATAATCATCATCCATTATTGTCAATATTTCTTTGTCAAACAGAACAATTACTAAATCGATTCTTAAAAGTTCTCTTAAGTATAAAATATACGAAAAGATGTTATATCAAATTTTTAATTCTAGTTTGATTTCCGATACCAATTCATAAAGATGGCATATGAATATAAATGTATTTGGATATGGTTATATAAAAGTCGATGTTCGTTGGACATAAATGTACATAAGTAGAAGTCAGATTTTTCGTTACGTTACCAAATCAATAGACCACTAAGAATAATATATTTTTTGTTTTGGCCTTTATAAATATTCAAATTATTTAGATTACTTTCTTGTTCCAAGTCTATTTACAGATTTGGGGCTATTTACAGATTTAAACACGATCTGCGATAATTTCTTAGTTCAATGGCCATTTTTAATGAATGAAACACACACCGGATAAGTTACGTCAGATGCATGACGATTTCATTCACAAAAATTTTTTTAAATAGTCATAATTTATTGACTATTTACTCTATTTCTTGGAAGTAATGAAAATTCGTGGCTTTTCCGTTTTATATATACACACATGTATTTACATAGATTATAATTGAACAAAAGTTCTTTTCCTTAATAAATCTAAATGCTCATTGTCAAACAACAAAATCTTTGTAAGGTGATATTTGTAATTAAAATAAATAATACACAATTTTTCGAAATTTTTAATTGGTTTCAATATGAAATCAGACAATCATCCATAATCAAATGTACAAAATAACCTTAATTATTGTGTAGATGATACATATCTACGCAAAATTATACTACATTATTAGTTAACATCTAACTAAGAAGGAGTATTTTTACCTTGACAACATATCGAATTTCAATTATTCTTAAAGTTGGGAGATTTTCTTTTGAAAAAAATTGAAATTATAAAATTGGAATAGCCTTTTATATGGAGTATCTTCATGAATGGTACAATAAATACGAGTATATAAAAATTAATGATTAACTAAAAGTGAGGAGTTTCTTAATTATAGTTCATTCTTAACAAAATGGATTATTGGAATATAAAAAAGTTTTTTAATGAATCAAGAAAAATTGTAGTTTCGAGTTTCTTTATATTCCTAAGTCATTATTTGTCTACTTTTAATTAAATTTAGTTTTCCATTTTTTTTTCATTTATTTAGTATAATAGATTTCTGGGTAATTAAGTTTTGTTAATTAAGTAAAAAAAATATTTTTTCGTATTGTTTATTAACAATTATTTGATAAAAAAGATCATTTTTATAATTTAGTATGATGTAATGGCAGTCATAATCCTACAACAATTTATGGGATTGGTGGCAATTTTCTTAATTAATTGAATCATATTTGTTTGGATCAGAGTCTTTTTTGATTCATTTAATAGTATTTTTAAGAATTTATGATATAGAGTCTTAATAGTTTTACCGTAGATAAAACATGATTTTAATAAGTTATGGTAGAATTATTGTCCTTTTCTACTTGAATTTTTTTTTAATCTACGTTAGCAAAATATCTTAAGTAAGTACTTATTTGTATAAGATAGGATTTTTCAATAGAAGTGATATATTTTTAAATGGCCCGTGTGGCCATATTTGAAATGACAAAACCTTCAATCAGTTGTATTCAGTTAGGTTTGCAATTTATTCATGAAAAGATATACGCCTCAATAATCGTTTTTTTTTTGCAACTTATCGTGCACTTTTTCCAATTTATGATCGTAATAATCGGCCGAGTGTGCTCACTATTCGTCGGACTGTGGAAAGTTTGGAACGTAATTTTTCTTTATAAAATGTTCGCGTGCCAGTAAGATAAAAATCCGATCGAAGTGTCGAGAATATTGTTGCCGTTCAGGCAAGTGTTGATGAGGACCCAAATTTATCGAATTCAATGTATTCTGAACATTTAGGACTTTCTTCCACAACATAACGAATTTTACGGTTGGAATAGAAGTCGTTGGACCATAGCAAATGCCATTTTACTCTGAAACAACTTGAAATTATGCTTATTTTTGCAAGAAAATCATTTTCTCAGATAAGGCGCATTTTCACCTATTTAGATCAGTGAATAAACAAAATCGGCGTTACAGGGCTGAAGCCAATCCACAAATTATTCACGAGTAACCTTTACATACTGAAAAAGTGACCGTTTGTTGTGGTTTATTATCAGTCCTTAATTTTTTCAAAATGAGGAAAGGGGTTTTCGTTACTGTCAATAGTGAGCAGTACAGATCGATGATAACGAATTTTTTGTGGCTTGCAACAATACGGCGCTACGTGCCACACAGCCCAAAACCAAAATCGATTTATTATGGGAAAAGTTTACCGACTCGACAATTGCAAGAAATGCAGTTGGGAAATAACCTCCAAGAAGTTGTGATTTTGGGCTTCTTCCTGTGGGGTTATTTCAAGTCATTGGTCTATTTCAATAATCCAGTAACCATTATTGGATTTAAATTAAATATTGAACGCCAAATACGTGAAATAAAGTCGAATTTATTGCAAAAAAGGTGGTCGGAAATTTGTAACCAACGTATTCGGTTCTGTAAATGGAGCAGAGGCGGCCATTTGATTGATGTTATTGGATTGTTCGGAAGGTAATTTCGTTTTTTCCCAACAGAGGAGTTAATTGTATTTTTTCACAACCAACTTCACACTTAAGCCGCATAATCATATGTATTTTGACAGCTGACATAACAAGGCTTGCTTGTGAAAAAATACGATTGATTCTCCATAGCAGTTTTTGGTTGATACCCTTTTAAATATGGAAAGTGAAAAACAGCATTTTCGGCATATTTTATTTTTTTACTATAGAAAAGATAAAAATGCTGTTCAATCAAGAAAAAAATTATCCGATGTGTATGGAGAAGATGTGTTAAAACTGGTTTACAAAATTTCGATCCGGCAATTTTGATCTCGAAGATGCACCACATTCTGGTATTCCATCTCGCGATATCGCTGAGAGTTTAAATTAATCGAATTTGACCGTTCATGATCATTTGAAACGGCTAGGTTCGACATATGGGTTCCTCATCTTCTTACGGAAAAAAAGTTGTGCCGTCGCATTGACGTTTGTGATTTGCTTCTCAAACACCAAGAAAATACAAACCGGCTCAAAGCACTTCGAAAGTCAATATTCTTCAAAAAAAGGTTATGCTATCTGTTTGGTGGGATTTGAAAGGAATCGTTTATTTCGAGCTTCTACCGAGCAACACAAATTGAATGATTCACTTAAAGAAAAAACGCCAGAATTGGTCAACAGGAAAGGTAACATATAGTCTTCCAACAGGATAATGCGAAACCACACACAAGCTTGACCACTCGGCAAAAGATTTTGGAGCTTGGATGGTAGATACTGCCACATCTAGTATACGTTCCAGACCTAGCACTCTTGGATTATCATTTGTTCCGGTCTCTACAAAAATTTTTAGACGGTAAAACGTTTAATTCAAATTACGAAGTCAAAAATCACTTGGATCAGCTTTTTGCCAGCAAAGCTCAAAAATTTTTGTGTCTGAAAATCGTTTTTGCGGGGAGTGTTACTCCATTACTTCAACATGAATAAAAGTGCCGCGGAAAGTCATCGTATTTTAGTGGATGTCTACGGCGAACATGCTCTTGCTGAGCAAACTTGCAGAAAGTGGTTTGCGCGGTTTAAAAATGGAAATTTTGATTTGGAAGACATGGAACGTCCCGGACAGCCGAAAAAGTTCGAAGATGAAGATTTGGTGACGTTACTCGATGAAGACCCGTGCCAAACACTCCGGGAGTTGTCCACATTACTTGGAGTCGACTTTCCGACGGTCGGGAAACGCCTGAAAGCCATAGCAATGGTACAAAAACAGGGAACGTGGGTTCCACATGAGTTGAAGCCAAGGGCCGTCGAACGGCGTTTAGTCACCTGTGAGATTCTTCTCGAACGGCAGGCAAGGAAGGGATTTCTGCGTCGAATCGTCACTGGTGACGAGAAGTGGGTACTCTACGACAATCCCAAACGCAGAAAATCGTGGGGCTTGCCCGGTCATGAATCGACATCGTCCCCCAGGTCGAATATTCATGGAAAGAAGATCTTACTGTGTATTTGGTGGGATCAGCTGGGTTTTATTTATTATGAGCTCCTCCAACCAGGTGAAACCATCACTGGGGACGTATATAGACGACAATTGATGCGTTTGAACAGAGCATTACAAGAAAAGCTGCCGCAATATAAAGATCGACACGACAAAGTAATTTTGCTCCACGACAATGCAAGACCCTATGTTGCGAAAGTCGTCAAAACTTATTTAAATACGCTGAAATGGGAAGTTCTGCCTCACCCGCCATATTCACCAGACATTGCCCCATCTGATTATCATTTGTTTCGATCCATGGCGCATGGCTTGTCAGAGCAGCACTTCGATAACTACGAAATGACCAAAAATTGGAATTCTTTCATCGAATCTAAAGATGGCAAAAAGTAGTGGATAACGAAGGACAATACTTTGAATAACGCTTCTGTAATGATACTGTCATAATAAACCACGAAACTTTGCAAAAAAACGCTACGAATTAATTACAACACCTGATAACTATTATGTTCACTAGATTATAGTTTTCTGGAGGAAGAATAAATATTTATTTAATTTGTGCACTATTCGAAATAGTTTTAATAATGAGATATAAAATCCTTTCGTGACAAATAACAAATTGACCTTTTTCATTACGTAAATGTAGAATTATTCAAAGAAGAATTTCGAAAGAAAAAATATTTAATACGCGTAATTGCACATCGTATGTTTAAGTTATATTAACGATCTTCATAGAACATCATTTGAAATGAATTGAGTTATCAATTCAAAGAATTTATCTAATCAATGACGGCTTACAGGATTTATTTTTCAATAGAACATAATGAATAGTTTGTAATAGGATTGACCAGATTGCGCTAAGGACTAATACTCTCATTACGATATCTGCCGACTTTGTAAATGATTAAATTAGTAGTAATCATATTCATGTATCAAAAAGAGTAATACGACATCATAAATACTAAAATCTTCTTTTTGCATAAGTCATCTTTTCAAAAATATCCTTTATTTATATACTTTAGTATGACAATTATTAATAGGTGGTTGTAAGTTCTCCAAGAAATGTAAACCTGTTCAATTACACTTTATTATAAGATTACATTTGCACTAGTGCATATTTTTTTCGATATTGCAAAGAATTACATATATTCAATATCCAGAAATGGTACATTTCTACTACATCAATTGCTTGAAATTATGTATAATATTTTTTTTAAATCTTGGAATAGCTTCTTCGAATTATACTCGTACTTTATGTTAAGTCTGTATAAATCTTATTTCAGGTACATTTTATTTAAACATAAAAGAGGAAATAAATTTTACTTACCCTGCCAAGCATCTTTCGTTTCCGTTCCCGATTCTCTTTATCGATTTTGTAAGAGCCTTCTTGATTTCTTCGCTCTTCAGTTTTCTGACGATCTAATTAGAAAAAATAGTCAAGAATAGGATTATCTATATTAGCCGAAGTATCTATAAGCCTTAACTATAAAAAAATAACTTGTTGAGATTTTCAAGCATTTCACTTACATTTAAGTTCAATTTCTTCATCGTCTAGAAGTAGTGATACGACTTCCTTTGGCTTTAGTGTGTCTGGTTTAAAATTACCACCACTTATGACCATACGTTGAATCTATATTGGCGTCGATCATAAATAAATTGATTGCATTACATTAAAAAAAGATACATAATTGATTATTTGTTCAATTCTTATTTTAATTTTTAATTTAGTCAATTTAAATGGCGCCATGGTTTTTTTTTAAAATAAAAATAAACAAAACAAGAGACAATGAAAAATTGCCGAATATTAAAAACATATCAAATCCTTTATTCTGAGATTGTTTTTTTTTTTTATTCTATAAGATAGGTTCTGTTTAAACGAATTTTAATGGTGGGTGTTCATATCTCAAAAATTAAATACTAAATATCCGGTCATAAAACAAAATTTCCAAATCAAAAGTATGTAATGAGAAGCGTGTCGTCTTTTAAGTCAAGTCTAATAAGACGAAAAATCATTTTCTTGGTAGTGATTTCTATGGGATCTTATTAAAGTTGGATAAATAAAATAAATTAAAAAAATTTAACAGTGGACAACATTGAATACTAAATACAATAGATACTGAAAGCATGATCATAGTAGGGTCGGTCATGGAATGAACTTACCTCGCTCTTTTCTCTAGCCCTTTGGAGTATCCTTTCTTCAATTGTACCTTTACAAATCAGACGGTAAACTGTCACTTGTTTTGTCTGGCCCAAACGATGCGCTCGATCCATAGCTTGTTGATCAACTGTAGGATTCCAGTCAGAATCGTAAAATATGACCTGAATATTAATAAGTTTATTATTGTGCTAGTATACTTAAGAAATGTTTACTGTATTTAAAAAATCGTTCATTCATTATTATTTACACACAGTTTTAAAACTGACCTAAGATAAAATAATTTTGCATTATTTTTGGATTTCTTATAGTGTAACAGATTTTTGAAAAGTTCCTTTAAACTATCATATTTGTTAAAGTTTTCAATAATTTTTATAATTGAATTTTCTGAATTATATTCAAAAATATTTTTATAAAAAATTACAATGTCATTTATTCCAGGTAATGACATATTGTTTGAATATAAAAAAGTATTCGCTATTGAGTTTCTGTTTATCTTCCGCTAAGAAAATGTTTTTTAAGATACCAAAAACTAAACAAAATTTCGATTGAATTAAGTTCTTTAATTGCTGATCATTCCCAAAATGAGACAATAATTATCCCTCATTGATGATTGTTGTTCTTATTTCAATTGAAGTGAAGTTATAAATTAAAACACGTGTTGGGTCCTGGAGGACCACCACATTTTTTAAATAAATTATCAGCCGAAGAATAATTAGACGTTATGGATTGGCCACCGCAGTTTTCTTCCCAGAATCCAATTGAGTTCCTTTGAGAGTAACTTTATAGAAATGTAAGGAAATATTTTGAACTATTATTGCTCAGCAATTATTAAAATCAAGAGTGGACATGAAGACGAATCAAAAATTTTAACATAGTAATGAAAATAAATCAAATGTAATGACTTAAAATGTGACTAAGATAAACTGGAAAACGTAATACTGAAAAGTCCTTATTTTGATCCAAAAATATAAAAAAATATTAAATTATTTGGATGGGCAAATACCTACAACTAGTAGTGTGTATCATTAAAATATTTGTTTATCCTGTATGATTTTTTTATAATCTGATTTTCGCAAGTTAGAAGTAAAATAATAAGAAAATAACGATAAAATTTTAATGTATAATAATTACTCCAATCGGAATCATGGTAATAATCCTAAAGATAAGGTCTGTCCTCATGAATTTTTCATAAAGAATTCAACATAAATGTGCTCGGGAAGTTAGTCTTTTTTTTTTAAATTAATATCTCCCTCTAAGAAATTATATTTTTTGTATGTTTTAAGGAGAAGAAAAATTCTATTTTATCGGTATGGTAAGAAAAAATATTTGAATAATTTTCGTTGATTTTTGTGAATTTTTCTATAGCAAATATCCAAAGAATTATTCAATTTAAAATGGTAATCAATTACAAAACTCATTCTGAAAGAATTTTTGTAGCAGAACTCGAAATTATTTTCTTAAAACAAATAAATAAACTACAAAATGTAACTAAGAGACAAAGTTAAAATGCATATACTAAAGGTTGGTAGAGTATAAGAAAACTCAAAGAACAACGTCAAAAGCAGTTCATTTCCAACTGCAAATAAGAAAATTAAATGCGAATATAAGAAATAAAAAGAAATAGATTTTTTTCGCAGATAAAATCATCTGATGAGATGGTACCGACAGGCGTTTGCTAAACGAAAAAATCTGCAAAAAGATCGGTGATCTTTGGTGGAGAAACCAATTCGTGAAGAATTTAACACGGTATCAGGCGAAAAATGATTGCATAAAATAGGAACTTGAAACCACCAAAAATACATTAGAAGACTTTGTAGACACATACAAATACGGAAAGCTCCAAATAAAGTTAATACTTGCATTTAGATTTCAAGATATTCGCAGATATTTTTTCAAATTTTTTTTTATTTTATTTTATATAAAATATTGGGAAATAAACAAAATACCAACAAGTGAATGTGCAAATAGCTCTGAACAAAAATTCAATTCCATGTTAAATGGTTTCCTTCGTATTCGTACATGAAGATACTATTGTATGATATGCGGTAGCAGAGCTCCAAAGCGAAAATCATCAAAGAGTGTCGGAATCGGAAAAAGGAACTGAGACCCACAGCCAGCTAAAAATCTACCAATGGACAAAATTACACTGCACGGACACACAAGTGACAATGATAAATTATCACCGAGAAGTATTTAAATAAATCTTCAGTTAGGGATTCTAGCCCAGTCCAAGACATGGGTGTAAATAGCTACCATTGGGAGTGAGAGACTTCTGATATTTACTAAAAAAAATGTATTTCTTCTCTACCTTATTTCTATATACTCTTATGGTTTTTGAGCTTTTTCTTCATCCAAAAAGAAAAAATTAACAAAAAATTGAGAATTTCTAAAATTTATCCAAAATAGAGAGACTTTTCGTTTGGTGGGAAGAATTCCGATATTCTGCAATTTCAAAATGCATATATTAATATCATCTCTATCAGATAATTAAACGCGTTTCTTAGATGATCATGACTAACTATTTTATTGGATTTTATTCGAATTTCAATTTTATAATTGGTATTTATTTTGAAAATACTTGTAAAATTTAATAAAAAGAAGCAATTTTGTAAAGTACAATATATTTCAAATAGTAATAGTAAAATCAACTTCCTTTTTTTCTTAAAAAATATTTATTCACCAGTATCAGTATTAATCCCCATTCTAACTCTAAATAATAGTTCACTTAAATGGCGAATTAAATCATTTCATTTACAATATAATTATTTTAAATTAGGTATTTTTTTTGTGGATAAAAGACCACGTATATCACGTAGTAATTTAATCCACATAAACCGGATACAGTCCTGATCCCCATAAACCGGACGTAGTCCTTGTTGCAGTTTAGTTTTCATTATTTATTGTACAGAATAAACGGCTCGTAATCAAATCTTTCCATATTATAAATATGTATAGTTCGATAGACACGAATCACTATTTCTGATCAATACATTTCAAAAACATACACAATTCGTTTTCTTTGAACTTCGTTCCGCGCATACTCAAATGTGAATCTTGAAAGATATTAATAGACTTTCTTTTCTTCGGATATAGAAGCATGTCTGGTTTGAAGTAGAACTTTTTGTGAGATTTAAAACTAGGCGACCCTAGGTCTAAGCTGAAGAAGAATCAATTTGTTCATCTTTTTTTTTTAAATGCTAAACCGAATCCCTTTTACTTAATTTGAATTCACACCCTCATCATCCTTTCGTAGTTATCGTAATCGTGCATAGCAATCATCAAAGTCGAATCCGATTAGGCATCCTGCCCATACAGTTGCGACCCTTGATGCATTTAAATCAGCCGGAGTAGTTGCAAACAATCGACACCAAAACGGGACTGAAAATTAACCCTCATCATTCGAAACTGCCTACGATAAAGTAATTCGGCTATTGAAAGGAAGGAAACTACACCACAGGATACTTGTACATACACCCTCTATGGTGATTTAAGGGGAGTTAAATACTATCAAGAACGTGCCACATTATTTAATTCAATTGTATCGTGCCGCTTTAGAAACTTACATAAAGTCCGGTAAATATTGACGAAGTGATAAAATCACGAAATTAGCAAATTTATGTAAATCTGGATAGAATAACTTCATATTGAAAGGGAGTAAGACATTTACAAGTTGATATAGGAGATTAAGTTATGTACTTATTTTGGACACGTTGTGTAGTCTTTTTAGTATTTCAATTCTATTCAGAGTTATTTTTCCGTTTTTTTTTTCAAATACAATGACACCATTAAATTTAATTAATCTGAATTTAAATTAATCATCATTAGTTTAATTCGAGTACAACCAATTCATTTACTTTCTGAAAGAATGTATTTTAGAGTAATTCGATTAAAGGTTCTTTGGGAATACTCGGAAAAAAATATCAAACTAATAGAAACATGCAGCAAAATTGGGGATGTCAAAAACCCCAGGATTGTATTGATTACGGAATGCAACCTTTAAAATTGGATTATGAGAACACGCTTAGACGACTTTTAAAGAAAAGTTTTTGTGTGAAGGAAGTTTTCCACATAAGAGGAAGGAACAACTGCTTCTTCATCTGTCAAAGAGGAAGAAGTCGCAAATATGCTTGAAATAATAATGAACAGTCCCCTGGAGATAAACACCGATAGGCTCCGGATCTCTCAAGAAACCAATATGGAATTAGAAAGGTTAAATCAACGGTGGATCTCAAGGAAAACGATAGAAGCTTACTGATGGAGCAGCGTTCTAGATGCGCTTCGTCGTCTAAAAGTCCAAAGTGATATTAGACGGAAAATCGTAGACTACGAGGTCTGTTCAAAAAGTATCGTGAATTTTGAAATTCCGCGGGTTACGTATATTTGATTTTCGATTTTTTATGGCATTATGTTGGTACTCATGTCCGGTTAATTTTTGACAGCTGCTTTACTTGCACGTCTTTTGGCTCGTCTTCGATTTTTGCCCATTTTCGACCAAAAACAGCATCGCATTAACATTGCTAAGGAGCTGTTGGAATCTGTCCACGACGACGCAAATTTGCTCCAGAGGGTCATAACTGATGACGAATCATGTGTTTATGGTTATGACGTGGAAACCAAAGCCCAATCATCCCAAAGGAAACTGCCGCACGAGCCAAGACTGAACAAAGCGCGCCAAGTTCGGTCGAAAGTGAAGGTTTTGTTTATAGTTTTCTTCGATTGCAGGGACGTGGTGCATCATGAGTTCTTGCCACAGGGTAGAACGGTCAATAAGGAATATTACCTGCAAGTTATGCGCAAGTTGCGTGCAGCAATCCGTCAGAAACGCCCGGATTTGTGGAAGAACAAAAATTGGATTTTGCACCATGATAACGCTCCTGCTCACGCATCGTTGCTTGTACGAGAATCCTTGGCCAAAACCAACACACTAATAATGCCGTAGCCACCGTATTCCCCAGATCTAGCCCCCTGTGACTTTTTCTTGTTCCCGAAACATATTCTTTGATCCATTTTTTGGAATGGGCATAAATCGAAGACGAGCCAAAACACGTGCAAGCAAAGCAGCTGTCAAAAATTAACTGAACATTCAAAATGGCCGAACTTGTCGGCATAAGTGAGAGACATAAGTACCAACATAAAGCCACAAAAAAAAATCGAAAATCGAATATACGTAACCCGCGGAAATTCAAAATTCGCGAAACTTTTTGAACAGACCTCGTATCTTACCGTATCAATAGTAATGCAAACAAGCAACATTAGTGGGAGAGTCTCGCAGGGCTCGGTTCTCAACCTATTGTTGTGGAATATTATGTATGACGCACCGCTTAAACTTTAGTTGTTCTCCGGATGATGGTGCGGCAATTACTGTTGGTAAATTCTTAGAGCAGATTACTCAAACCACAAATGATGCAGTCCACATTATACGGCATTCAATCTCACCAAGGAGGCCTGCAACTTGCTGACTAAAAAACCGATGCAGTATTGGTGATTAGTAGGAAATTAAAGGACTATCACTCCTTACCATCGGTAACTACAATATTATTTAACAGCCATTGCTTTGATGCCTAGGAGTTCAGATAGACGCCAGGTTGAACTTTGGTGAACATCTTAAAATCGCAGTTAAAAAGGCAATTCACATTTGTAAATGCCTTAGAAAGGATTACGTTTACTTTATGCAGTCCTTTTTAGGTCAGAAGCTATAATGAGTTTCGAGAACATTCTGTACTGAATCGTATGTAAAGAAATAAGACAGTGAAGAGATGGCAACGACATTGAAATGTATGAAGAAAAGGGCGCATCACCTCATTCTTGACATAGCCACGTGGAACAGGAAAGGTCATGGAAAAATTAGGATACTATAATCTAATTTCTGACTAGATATGGATGCTTGATATTATTAACTAAATAATATTAAGCATGCATTGGGTTCATATCCGGTAAAAAAAACTTGCAACTTTTTTGGTAAATTATATTCTAAAGCCTATAAGAAATTTATGAATAAATCAGAACTAAACAGTTTATATATTTGCAATTTACATTTAAGTGACTCAAATACTAAAGCTATTTATAAATTATAAAAAAAATTTTGTGGATTTTAAAAAGTACAACAAATTCTTCCATTAAACAGAATTCCTAGAATAAATACTGAATTTTTCAGAGAATCGCAGCCAATATTGATGCAATCTATGTGTACTGTGAGAAAATTATAGTAATTCAAAAAATATGTCTTCATTATGCAAATATGTACATGTACCCCTTCCCCTGTACCCCTTAGTGCCTTTCACAATAATGACAGTTTATTTCAATATTGTTATGATGCACATTCACTTAGGTAAATAGTAAACAAAATGTTCATAAATAATACAGAAGTATTTTGTGCTTTACCATAGTAGATAAATCCCTTTAAAACTCATTTTTTTTAAATATTATCTTTGTACTAATAAATGAATATATTGAAATCTAGTACTTAAGTAAACTTTCTTATGTTCGTTCGATATACTCTTTTCTAAAATATCATTTACGGATGCAATTGCTATTGCTTTGATGAATAATAATGAACTTGAATATATTAAAAAGAATGTTTAAAAATGGCTGGATGTAGGCACTGAATTGCTTTTGTAATTACATATTTAATTGAAAAATATCACCAGAAGAACTCTAGTTCAATAAACAATTCCAAATGATAAAAACGTTAAATGACCATAGAAAATTTCCAACTAAAGTGGGATTATTTTTGGTAGTGATTTTGGAAAAACTACTCCGTAGAATTTTAAATATCCTCGCAAATGTGGCACATACCCTAAACTATCATATAATACGGTATCTTTGGGGTTTATAGTCAAATTTTATTTTTCAGAAGTATATCGTATAGATTTTTAATTTTTTTTAAGGTATTTTGATGGTTAAATTACCATTTGTATTATCAACAATGAAGTTATGTGCGAGTGTTTTTACAAGTCAGTGTTTGAACCAAGACGGTACTTATGATGGTGATGATTCAGTTCTTGCTGACAGTGTGCTATGTTTGCAGTACAAAAATCTTTCTATACAATGTTCCAAAGTCAGGCAAATCGAGACTGGAATTTAAATGTTTCCGTGATTATTGGGGGTTTTACAAGCGACCGTTTAGGTTCAGCTATTCGATCAGTTCTGCAGAATATACTACCAGAAATATGTATAAATATCTTTCTTATATATGTGTATGAGTATATATTTGTCTTATATGGACGTATTTAAATAAAGTAGCACATATTTAAGATGAATACCAAAGTGATTTTAAAGGAATTTTTTCTAAATTAAAGTTACTCTTTTATATTTTAAAGTGAATCGGAAGATAATTTTCTATGGGAAAATACAAACTAGTTCTCATAATTTTTTATATTTTTACTTAATTGTTTTTAGAACTATTTGCATTCATACAAGTAAGGAAAAAAGATAAATAAGTTTTAAAAATTCGTAACATTTTTTTAAATTTTTCAGCTTGGAAAGAATTTTTTGAAGATATTTGTAAGTAGTCAAAGTTTTTGCAAGTTGTTGATTCGGGCACTCTACATATAAATCGCAACATTTTTGCAGAAGCACCTACGATTAATACGAATTTTACTTTATAAACGATTTTAAAATAGTTTCCACTCTATTTCTGCAGTTACACTCCTTTGGATGTTATCGACAGAACCAAAATGACGTCCTTTCGAACGTTTTTTGATCTTGAAGAGAAAAAAAAATATCACAAGCATTAAGATCAGATGAATTGAAGAATTCGAAAACCAAAGGAAGCCATTTTTTTCGACAAAAGCTCGTTTATAGATATGGTCATAAAACAAAGGACACATATAACATACAAGCTTTGTTGAATTTTTTAAAACCAATAATCTCAACATTACTATATAAGTACCTTCCGAAGTGAACCGTTTATAAAAAAGATTTTAGAAAATATTAAATATAAAAAATTTTAAGAAATTGTATTACATAAAATGGGATTCCCTTAGGGTTCTATTCAATATAATACAATAGAGTAAGAAAATAATTTTAAAAAAATGTTGCCAGACTTTCCGGTTTCGCAAACAGGTCCATCCTCTTCAATAATGTCTGCATATCTTTGGTATTCTAGCATCAAAGTTCGAGTTTGCTTTGTCTTCGGCTTTTTTTATAAAGACTGGTTACTTCAAAATTATCTATAGCAGTAGCTGTGATTTTATGTTGAGAATTTGTATTATATTGACTTAAATATTCGTACTTTGTCTAAATATTATAAAATCATCTACATACATCAAGAAATCTCCAAATTCCAATAATATTGCTAGTAAAATATTACCTAACTTAACTATGTCTATTGCGCAAAATAATAGTAAAGGTAAGACGATAAAAACAAAAAGATATAAGAACCTAAATATAAAATAGATAATTTAACATTTGAAAGACATAAACAAGGAAACATTTTTCATAATCAGGATGTATACTTCGTTTAATGATTATAATAGATCAATGTTCTTTTCAAGTAATATTAGTACTGAAAAGTCAATTTGAAGCGCAAAAAAATACGACAATAAAGGACAGAGATGTTCTAAGCCATATTCGAGCTCAAATACTCGATTATCAGCGGACAAAGGTATATTTTCAATAAATTATATATTATATATTTTAAAAAATTTTCAATAAGGATAATAGCAAATTTTAAATTTTATTGATTTTTAATACGAAGTATATTAGTAAAATCAAAAATTCTTCTAAAATTAAAGTTATATCTGAAAAATAATTTTTTTTTAATGTTATTATTTCAAATTCCAAATATACAATATATCATAGATATCTAACAAAATAATGTATACATTGAAATCAACTAAAAGAATTCAATTTATGAACACACCTGCAATCTTGTACATAATTCTTCATCAAACGTTAACAAACAAACAAAATTACAAATAGTAGCACGAAATTATCTAAAACTACAATACAAATATTGTGGAGGATGAGCTACTGTAAACGTTATTCAAATCTTTATAACAAATCTTGGCCTTAGATAATAAAAATATGTTGAGCATTTAGGGTATACAACGGCACCATTCTACAGTATCGACATATGACTTTTCTTGAGAATACAAATCTTATCTTAGCAAAGAAATCTCGACTAGATCACAATCGTGAAATCAGCTTTTATATTCTCATTGATCGTGATTTGTTTAACTTGTTCCTTGCCACGGGATCAAAAAATTTTCATGCAATATTTCCATTTGATTTTATTTTTCTAATTCATTTGCTTACTTTATTTATAGTTATTCTTTAACTTAAATTTCAACTCAGTCACAGTCAACACAATATTTGAATTAGGAATTTTGCAATGATAATTCGTGATTTGAACTTGACATGACCTCAAAGACGCGACATACAAGCAGTTCACAAGTTTCTTCATTTTTCATCAAGAACCGAAAAAAAACATATAAAAAAAAAATAATTGAATGCATTACAAAATACAAAAATTTCAAATACACATTTATTTATCAAATATAATACTCCAGGTGATTATGTGAAGATATGCTGAAAAATTCCTCAATTTGGGAAGTTTATCCCCAATAATGTTACTTGTCCTGATATTTCTTATACAATTTAAAAAAGCTCAACACCATCTAAAAGAAGAATTCTTTTAAGTAGATTCTTAAAAATTAATACTGCGAATTTTCTTTTATTATATTACGTAACTGAATCTAAAACAATAATTTCAAAGAAATTTTTTTAAACATTTTGATTATTTGTCAACAAGTAAAATTACCGTATATGGGGCTCAGAAAATCCACAAATAACTGTGGAGAGACTATTTCTTCCGGGAAAACTGACTTTCTGTTGTGCATTTTCGTCTGAAGGAATAATTGGAAATAAAAAATTCTGAGCGCTATGACCATAATAGAACTAACTATTTTTGCCCTGTATTTAGGCCAATATTAATGTGGAACAAGATGGCGCCACAAGCCACACAGTACCACAAATTTGGCTTTCATCGAAAAATCAAAAGAACAGCAACTAGAATGCATTTTAAAGAGCACCAATATTACCAAAACTATTCATCATCATTATTGTTATATAATCAAACAGTTCTGACAATTATACGAGGGTCGTTCAATAAGTCCTTAGAAAATCCGAGAAATTGCGCTTGTAGTGTCGGTAAAGACCTGCTACTTTTTTTGTAAGTAGCAATATCGACAGGAAAGCTGTCAAAATTTCAGCTCGATCCATAGCGTAGGTCAATTTCTATCGTCGATTAAAGTTAACGACATTTATTTGTGCATAACAATAGAAAAAAGCGAGTTTAGGGCTGTCATCAAACATCTCCTTAATGTCATCAAACATCTCCTTGAAAGGCTTAAGCCCGAAAGAAATCAAAACTGAGTTGGATGCAGTTCATGGCACATCTGCACCTGTATTTGCGACGGTTTACAATTGGGTGAATGAATTTAAACGTGGCCGTTCATCCACAAAAGATGAACATCGTTCAGGACGCCCAGTTGAGGTGTCTACTCCTGAAATCATCGACAAATTCCACGATCTGATTTTGAACGATCGGCGAATTAAAGTGCGCGAATTAGTTGAGGCCACGGGCATGTCACAAGGTACAGTCGCTTCAATTTTGCATGAAAAATTGTCTGTGAAAAAAATTTCGGCAAGATGGGTGCCGCGTTTGCTCTCAGAGGAGAATAAGCGCAATCGTGTAGTGGACTCTGAGGCTATGTTGGCACTCTTTCATCGCAATCCTGCCGAATTCCTTCGTCGATATGTCACTGTGGACGAAACCTGGATACGCTACTACACTCCAGAAACGAAGAGACAGTCATCACATTGGATTTTCAAGGGTGAACGGGCTCCGAAGAAGGCAAAAACTGTGCCATCGGCCGGCAAGGTGATGGCCACGGTCTTTTGGGATTCGCAGAGCGACTACTTGGAAAAAGGGAAAACAATAACAGGAGCGCATTACGCGTCGTTATTGCAACGGTTGAGCGAGGCAATCAAAGAGAAACGCCCCCATCTGAAGAAGAAAAAAATCCTCTTGCATCAGGACAATGCGCGTGTGCACACCTGCGCTGTTTCCATTGCGAAAATTGTGGAATTGAGAATGGACTTGTTGCAGCATCCCGCTTATTCACCAGATTTGGCCCCAAGTGACTATTTTCTTTTCCCCAATCTGAAGAAATGGCTTGGCGGACGACGGTTCACTTCCAACGAGGACGTCATTGCTCAAATGGATGAGTATTTTGCAGAACTTCCGAAATCCTTTTTTTTTGGAAGGGGTAAAAAGTTTGGAAAAACGGTTGGAAAAGTGTATCGAGCTAAAAGGAGATTATGTTGAAAAATAAATTTTTTTTTTTAAAAAACAGTTTTTTTCCATCTTTTTTTAAGGATTTATTGAACGAACCTCGTACTAAAATTAAATATATCTTATTGAACCATTTTTATTAATGGAATTAATAACCATTTGAGCAAAGTATCTTATTTATTTAGAAGATTTTATTGAAAACGTTAATTTCAACTGATATATCTCGGTTCCAATACCTATCAATTCCGGTTTAATACAATACATAAAAAAATTGTTTAAATTCTTACTAATAGAAAATATCTATTAATAAATTACGCAATTATTAAAACTGAACCACTAATAAATGCAAGCGTTTTGTCACTTAATTACAAGTGCGCTAATTGATAGATAAATTTTATTATATTTACCACACATTTATTAGATTAGAAGTAACTAAAAAAAAAAAATTTACCATTCGTACTTGTACAACTATATAAAATCGACTACAATAATAAATATTTCTAGATTTCTTCCAACAAAAAATAATTTGTTACTGCATTTACTTTTGTTAATTCGTGTACAACATGCAGCATGACTTGTTCTCTAAACAAGACCTTAGGGATTTACAATATCAACTTGTTCATTTAATAATAAGTTTATTTGTACGATTTTATTTCTTGATACCACATCATATATGATATTAACTTTAGGAGCGGTACGATAGATGATGCAAAGCCAAGATTTTGTATTGTTAATATAATGAATATAAGCAAAGTTAGAGATGTCAACAATAACAGCAAGATTACAGGTAGGTAGCATTCATTAAATTGCAATCATTCTTCACCTACCACTGCGTTATTAGTTAACCGAAACACTATTGACTTTGGGCTAAGCAAGGCTGAATTGTAAAAGTGGCGGCGGGCTTTTTTTTATAAGGTAAGAAGTTGAAGAACAAACTCCTAAGAAACTACACATGTCTGGGCGTCCACAATTAGAACGTGAACAGATTTCGCGAATAGAATTTTTCACTAAAATAATGAGCCACATCCGATACTACTGTCGCAGCGCAGTAGTTAATGTTCCCAGTATTCATCCAGAAGCAAACCAGTATCACGTCGAATCCAAAATGTAACGTGTTCGCTTACGCGATTTGAACGGATAAATGTGATGAACACTAGGTAAGTAGTAACAGGTAGCAAAGTAGCAGTCAAACACGTAAATCTTAACGTATACTTATTAGTTATTAGTACGAAGTTAGTTGCTTTTTTTATTTACCTTATATCTAAAATCTACATTAATAATCATAGTCGATGTCAATTGACATCATGTCTCATTGCGGCGAAATAATTAATTAAAGATTTCATAATTTATTAAATGATCGTTATTTTTATTTACTTATGAAGGTGAACTGAAAATGGAAAATATCAAACTATGGATTTGTCATAATTAAATTAATAATGTGTACGTAGATTCAGAACTCCCATTATTTCTACTTATTAATAAAAGTTGTTCGTAATTAATAATTATTCCAAAATACACTGAAATAATATTCACTGGATAATCTTTTAGATTTTTCAATTTTTAAACTCTTTAAGATTGAACCATTGGAAAATCATTACTGCAAAAAATTAATATATTTTATTAAAATTAGAAATTTTAATAATATTAAAAAATTTCTATTTTTTAAGTATTTTTGTTACTAAGAAAGACTATATAAAAAAATATTGTAGTAGTGTTTTTTATAATTTTATATATTTTATGAGCCAATTTACATTTTTCATCTACTACCCTTGCAAGGTTTAATCTATTGTAGATTTAAGGTAAAAATAGAGGGCACATTTTAGTACCATGGCCAGAAAAATTATTTAGAGCTTCGGCACATACACATATATACGAGGTCTGTTCAAAAAGAATTTTGAATTTCCGCGTGTTACGTATATTCGATTTTAGATTTTTTGTGGCGTTATGTTGGTACTCATGTCTCTCACTTATGCCGACAAGTTCGGCCATTTTGAATGTTCAGTTAATTTTTGACAGCTGCTTTGCTTGCAAGTGTTTTGGCTCGTCTTCGATTTTTGCTCAATTTCGACCAAAATCAGCATCGCATTAACATTGCTAAGGAGCTGTTGGACTCTGTCCGCGACAACCCAAATTTGCTCCAGAGAGTCATAACTGGTGACGAATCATGGGTTTATGGTTATGACGTGGAAACCAAAGCTCAATCATCCCAATGGAAGCTACCGCACGAGCCAAGACCGAAAAAAGCGCCAAGTTCAGTCGAATGTGAAGATTTTGCTTACAGTTTTCTTCGATTTCAGGGTCGTGGTGCATCATGAGTTCTTGCCATAGGGTAGAACGGTCAATAAGGAATATTACCTGCAAGTTATGCGCAAGTTGCGTGAATCAATCCGCCAGAAACGCCCGGATTTAAAGAACAAAAATTTGCTTTTACCATTTTTGGCCAAAAACAACATACTAATAATGCCGCAACCACCGTATTCCCCAGACCTGACCACCTGTGACTTTCTCTTGTTCCAGAAACTGAAGGACGACGCTACGCTAAGATTGAGGAGATAAAGACGGCATCGAAGGAGAAGCTGAACAAGATCAGAAAAAATGATTTTTTGAAGTGCTTCAAGGAATTGGAAAAAACGTTGGCATAAGTGTATAATATCTGATGGGGATTACTTTGAAGGGAACAAAATAGATATGCATGGATAAATAAATAATTTTTTTAAAAAACACAAAATTCGCGATACTTTTTGAACAGACCTCGTTGTGCCACTTTGATTAGCTATCAATCTCCCAGTGGATATTAGAGATTATCATTGAGAAAAGATGTGGCAAAATTACGTTGTTGTTATTTGGTAGCATTTCAAATAACAATAGTACGGCTATTTGGCAACAATGGCTATGGATACCGGAATAAGGACATTAAATAAGAATGGAAAGGAAAGTAATTTTTGGGAATTATCGTACGACAACGCCTTAGTGGGATTCGAAGCCACGACTCCTTGGATCGATTGTGCTACCGTGTCGGCTAAGTGAGAAAACGATTATGAAGCATTATAATCTTCAACAATATGTAATTGTTGTGAAAACATTTTACGAAAGTAATTTATTTATTACTACGGCGCTCAGAAAATTGCGTCGAAAATTTGGTCAGAATAGCGTGCCTTCAAATTGCACTAAATAAGACCAAAGCCGAGCCGTCTTTAAACGAAAAGCTCAGCAGAGAATATTATTGCGAATCCTTGCAAGTGTAGCTAAGAGTTTAGGATCAAGAATTGTATCTTTCTTAAACCGTTGTCTAGAGTATTTTTCATTAGAGTTTGCATCTATGCCCGTAAAAAATTCAGGTGATACATGCCTTTCAGCTCAAGGACTATATGCTACAAGCTCGGAGGCACCCATTTAGCTGATACTACCAGGTGTATTAGCTTAAATCTGCTTTTTGGTCATAGATGGCGTGAGTGAGCGTATTAAGCTACCACGGACACGCCATACTTTTTTTTATGAGTTTGACATCTGTCAACATTAATCAGTGCACATTGTCAGCAACTTCGTACAAGAACACACATTTTTTCTTTGGTAATCATGTCTAGTTTTGTGCCAGAAAAAGAGCATATGCGGGAAGCTCTGCTTTTCTGCTTCAATTTGAAGAAAGCGACTTCCGAATCGCATCGAATGTTTATGGAGGCCTATGGTGACAGTGCTTTATCGGAAACAACGTGCCCAGATTGGTTTCGTCGGTTCAAAGACGGCAAATTTGACTTGTGGGACAAGAAGCGTGAAAATTGGCCTAGGAAGGTTGAGGAGCATTAATTGCAGGCTCTTTTGGACGAAGACGATACCCAATCGCAAAAAATACTCACGGAGCAATTGGATGCATCGGATTGTGATAGGCGATGAAAAGTGAATGTATTTCGAGAATCCTAAACGCAAGAAATCGTGGGTTGATCCCGGCCATCTATTCCCCAAGACCAAATCGCTTCGGGCGGAAGACGATGTTGTGGGTTTGGAGGGATCAGCAGGGTATCGTCTACTATGAGATGTTGAAACCTGGTGAAACTGTCAATGCACACCGCTACCACCAACAACTGATCAAATTGCACCGTACTTTGCTTGAAAAATGGACGGATTATCAACAAAGACTTGACAAGCTGATTTTCCTCCACGACAACGCACCATCGCACACGTCAAAAATTGTCCGAAACTACTTGGAGACACTCAACTGGGAAGTGCTACCCCACCCCGCTTATTCACCAGACCTGGCACCTTCCGACTACCACTTGTTTTCGTCGATGGGTCACGCGCTCGCTGAGCAGCACTTCAATTCTTACGAAAACGTCCGAAAATGGCTTGATAAGTGGTTTGCCTCGAAAGAGAAGGAATTTTTTTGGCGTGGTATCCACAAATTGCCCGAAAGATGGGAAAAATGTGTAGCTAGCGAGGGCATGTACTTTAAATAAATTTGTTTTTGCTTTCTATAAAAAAACATGTGTTTTTGTTTGTTTACATAAACTTCAGAACTGCGAGTATGTATGAAAAATACCAGGTATATAAGCGGATTTAAGCTTATATACCTGGTATTTTTCATACATACTCGCAGTTCTGAAGTTTATGTAAACAATTTTTATATTTATGTAGTTTATGTAAACACAAAAAAATATTTTTGTCAAGCATTTAAGGTTACAAAAAAAATAAAAGATTAAATAATTATATCTTAAGAAATCGTAATAAAAATTTGCAATAATTTCATTTTAATAGAAAATCAAGTAAATCAAAATATATAGAGTTCAGATTACATGACTGTTTGACCGCACTTCCGAAAATTCAATGAAACAAAAGGCTTTATTTACCTATAAATTAAAATTATACCTTCAAAAATAAATTCTATATTTACTAATGAATATCCTTATTAAAAGAGTCTAAATATATTAATGCATTTGGTCAAAATTTACCAGAATTTCCTCATAACTATTACAATTACTTTGTATAAGCACATATTAGTAATTATAGTGTCATAAAAAGATTAATTAATCACTTGTAATTGCATGAGTATAATGAACTTTTTATTTATATTGAATAGTTTAGCAACCTTCTACATGTTTGTATAGTGGGTTTTTAGGTACTATTTTACATATTTGTTGAACTCAACTGTGCATAACACAACATAATGTCTTTCTAATAAGGTTAGTTCTTACAACTACTTTGTAAAAAAAGTATTTTGAGAAATTTCAGTGAGAAAAATGTTGGTTTTGGTTAAACAATTTTTAGTTTAATAGAAGAATTTTTGTGATAAGTAAAAGAGTTGTTAGTGACTGATATTAATTTATTAATGGGGTAATATTTAAAAATTATTAAACAATTTTAGTATAAACATAAGTAAATTCACAAAAGAAAAAGTTATTTGAAAAAGTAAACATGATATGTTTCTTGTTCCACCAAATTAATTGTTTAATTTGGTGGAACAAGAAAGAGTGCTATTCAAAAAGGTATTCTGGATTATATGGGATTCGTTTAGGATATGAAATGTAGTAACTAAAACGCCACAGCAATAGCGTAACTTTATACAAGTGTCCCAGAACTTAATACAACTTAACCTTTAGGTTATTCAGAAACCAATGAAGAATGCAGTCGAGAACCGGGTCATCTGGGTAGAGTCAAGAATGGATTTCGGTAACTTTCCGAGATTGTAGCTAAAAATTCGCGTACTGTAACATAAGTTTTGGGGAGATTGATTGCAGTCTCAGCTCCCTTCCTAATTGTTCTCTATGGCAAAGAGTTGTGTTAAGTTCGGTCACTAAACTAGTGAATCCGCGAGTTTAACTTACGAGTAATTGCAACAAGTCTATGGGGAACATTACTTATAAAGAGTACAAGTTTTTCGGTGAACAAAGCATTTTTGGAGGGACGATAAGCAGTTGAAGACGAAGCTCGCTCAAAGTGGTCTTCATCATTGAAAACTGCTCAAAATGGAAAAAAGACCAATCTCCAGAACAAACTGTCAACCAAGTTTTTTTTATAAAGAAGTCCTGCATTAGCTCAGAAAAGGATTCCTCGTTTTAGGTCGGATATTGTAAAACTTGGATTTTAAAAAAATACCTGTTAAATCAAAAAAAATAATCAGTTTTATTACCTTTTGGCCACACCTTGTATAACTCAGCTTTATCAAGTTATTGTTAAAAAAAGTTTTAATAAAATAATTTTTTTATTAAAAAGTAAAATTAGTGAGTTCAATATTTAAAAATAAAAAAAAATAAAAACACCCAAATACTAGTGTTTTTTAACAAATTAATAATAAATTATTAATTTTAATCGGTTATATTTATACTGTAAATTAAATTGATTGATTTATGTAAGATAATTATGATGATATACTTCGTAATAGGCAAGATAATCACAATAAATGACTAATAGATACTCGTAATTTCAAAAAAAATTAACTTTATAGACTCTTAATTATAATTATGAATAAAAGCTTATTAGTTGATTTTTTTATTATCAAATTTCCGGTTATTCCCATCATAATTCATTTTCAATTAAACTAAAAACAAAAAATTAATACATAAATATAATATTAATTATTAAATTAACTTAATTTATAATTGTATACTTGACACCATATTTTTCGATAGATTACTTTACTTTAATTAACAATAGACAACATTGAACTAATATATACAATAATAATTTTATCAGAAAATTTACCTTAAAAAAAAAGCCTAAAAAAAAAATTCATGCTGAGCTATAGACGATAGCCCGGATCCTATTAACCTTATAAAACTAATACACGAAATCTTATCGGATTAAAAAGGTAGTATCAAAAAGTTACTTCTGAAAATCCAAGTACATCAGGTGTCTTAAGTAGTTACTAATACAGAAGTACTTATGCGTAATAAATTAACGTGTGTTCAGAAATTTTTTTGTTGATAAGATTACTTTTTTTGTTTTTGTTACAAATTGATAAATTTTTGAGTATTGTGTTCGAACATATAAATAAGACTTGCAATACTGTACAGTAGTTGATGATAATTCGTGAATCCATCAGGATTTGTAGAATATTATTACCATGGAATTCGGTCGAGCTAGTTTCTTTGGCGTACTTTTGTACTGTTTAATATTCGTGCAAGTAGAATCTTCGTCGATATTTCAACAAAATTTCGAAGCTTTACACAAAGAACCCGATTTTGGCAAAACATCGAATAGAAATGTTAAAATATCGACAGAGTGGATTGAACAGAAATTGGACAACTTTAATGCTTCTGATAATAGAAAATGGAAAATGGTAATTAATATATTACATCCTTTAGATTCGAAATATTTTATAAAAATATTCTCGCTATACTTGCCAATATGTAGAGATACATGGTAAATGATCAATACTTCTCCGATGGTGGACCAATACTAATATTTGTTGGCGGTGAATGGACAATATCTCCAGGATCGATTGTGGATAGTCACCTTGCAGATATTGGTAAAAATACAAATGGAATGCTATACTACACGGAACATCGATTTTATGGTGAAAGTCATCCTACAAAGTAAGTTATGATTTATAGAAATATTTTCCGGGATCTAAATTAAACTCTTCTTTTCGATTTATTTTTTAAGTTAAGTCAATATGAAATATACATTTTGAGTGATATACAAATTCAGATTGATTGATTCAAAATTTTACCTGTGAATTCAATAAGTTACAAAACTTTTCGATAATCCAATATTTTTCAATAAGAAAATATAGGGATTTCCATGTTATCTTTACTCTATGAAATTTACTTTACGAAATTTCTATATAATTTTTTTTAACAGGGATATGAGCGTTGAAAATTTAAAGTATCTTAGTGTTGATCAAGCTTTAGCAGATTTGGCATATTTCATTCGAGAAATGAAACGACTAACTCCAGGATTGAAAAACTCCCGTGTATGATATTTTCTTTTTTATAACTTTTATTAAATATAAAAGCAAAAAATCTTTCCTTTAGGTTTTACTCGTTGGTGGATCATATTCTGCCACAATGGTTACATGGTTCCGCAAAGTTTATCCTGAACTTTGTAATGGAGCATGGTCATCAAGTGCACCAGTTTTAGCAAAAGTTGACTTTTTAGGTAAAATATATATTTTTTATGCTAGTAAAACATTTTTCAATATTATTTTGACAAAAAAAAATGTTATACAGAATATAAAGAAGTTGTTGGACGATCAATTAAAGATACAAGTGGACAAAAATGTTATGATCGTATCGAAAATGGATTTAAGGAATTGGAACAAATGCTGTCTAAAAATCCGAAAAAATTGAAAGAATTCTTCAATCTTTGCGATAATTTTAATGTATCTAATATTTTTGATGTTTATACGTTATTTGGTGAGCTTTCCGATTTATTTTCTGGATTAGTACAGACACATAGGTGAGAATTTATATTTTTTTTAAATTTATCAATTAATATTAGCATATATTCCAATTTATTATATTCTAAAATAGTTTTGGCAATATTGAACAAGCATGTAACGTAATTTTAAATGGAAAAACTGATGTTGATGGTGTTGTATCATGGATAAGAACAAAAATGGATTTATCTAAATGTACAAATCTAGATTATAAGTCACTTATTGCTGAGATGTCAAAAACAAAATGGAATGGTGGTGCAAGTAAGTCAGAAAAATTATTATAAATTCAATATTAAAAAAAAAAAATATTTTTTTTTTAATAGTGCGTCAATGGTTATATCAAACATGTTCTGAATTTGGTTGGTATCAAACATCAAAATCCTGCGATCAACCTTTTGGTACGAAATTCCCCGTTGAATATTATGTAAAATTCTGCAGTGATGTTTATGGAAAAAAGTATTAAAATTTTTAACAATTAAAAAAAAAAATTGTCACAAATTAATGATTTTGCTTTTAAAGATTCTCTAATGTCACCATATATAAAAATATAGAAAGAATTAATTCAATTTATGGTGGTATGAATCCAGATGTTACTAACGTTTACTTTACACATGGTAGCTTGGATCCTTGGCATGCAATGGGAATCCGAAAAGATCTTAATGCACATTCACCAGCTGTTGTGAATAAAGGTAACTTTTTTAAAAAAATTGTTATTTATTCCTTGGACTTTTATTATAAAAAAAAAAATATTTTTGTTAATTTTAAAAAGGTTATGCTCACTGCAAGGATTTATCCTCTATTAGTTCAAGCGATACACAAGAGATGAAAAATTCTAAAAACAAAATTAGTCAACTTGCAATGCAATGGCTAGGTTTTAATAAAAGGACTAATAAATTGATATTCATGTAAACTATGGAATGTGAACTTAGTTTTTTATATATATATATATATACGTTTTTATATTTTATTCTACATTGTAAGCTTATGAGTGTGAGTCATTGTAAAGTTATGAGAATACGTATTTAGATAGCCGCCAATTTTCTGAACTCATAACAAATAAATGTAATTCGTAAATCTATAAATTTCGATTTTTATTATAACAAAATACTAAGCTTATAAAATTTATTTGATTTTTGCCAAAATTTTGGAATACTTATGAATATTTTTGAAACAATTTGTATTCTATATTCGTAGTAAATATTTCATAGAAATTCTATGAAAACAAACATTGGAAAATTTATTTCATTGAAATAAAATGCGAAATGCGGCATTTCATTATAATGAATTTCGTTTTGAATAATAATACAGCTCTACGGATACTTTGGATATATGATTAGGTTGTGAATTGAAATCAATTTGATGTGTGCGACTACCAAGTTGGAAAGATGGTTGGTGTGAATCAATTGGGTTCCCACCGAATTCAAGCAGCTACCACAATTACACAGGTGAACTGGCAGGCAGACAAATAGACACAATGCCATAAATTAGAATTTTTTAGCCAAAACCAGAGCTAGAGCTAAAGGCAAAACCATACCAATATCTTGAAGGCGTACTCAATCATTAGCAATGTTATACCTATGAATTATGCACTTGACTACGAGATTTATAACCTTTTTCGATCTGATAGATACGGTCAGGGAGAATTTTGCGATTGGTTCAGTTCATTTAGACCATTATCCGTTGTACTCTGTGGATTCATACTTCATAGCATTATACAAATTTAGCTAACAAAACGACAACAAGACAAGCATTGTTCATGATTTTCCTCAATGGATCTAAACAAGCAGATATCACCTGAATTTTATTTTATTTTATTGTATTTTTTTTTTAATCAATTCTGTAACATTTCCGTCTTGGAACGACAGTCCTTGAGCATACGATTCTGTAGATGGCTACCCAGTTATATACGTATCAATTGTAGTTAGACTTTTGCAAGGAATAATAATTAGCCCAGCAAATTAGAGTCGCACGATTTCATTTTTAACGCTCATGACTCAACGTGGTTTTTTGGTGTTTAGAATGTCAAATCGAGAATCGAAGAACGTTTACCTATCCTAGGAGCCAACTAGCTCAGTTGTTTATGTTATTTATTAAGTCGATAAATTCAGTTATGGTGGCCTGATACCAAACTCCCATATAAAATACTATCACGTTAGTTTTGAATGGATTACCGGCAGTGATATTAGCTTTTCTCACCTGCTCCTTGGACAACAATTTTTCAGGTCTTGTGTCGAATTGTGTTGATAAACGACGATAGACTAGACGACATATTGTTTTGTAGTGCAGACATGCTAAACAACACAATTATTATGAATGATCTGGCAATGCACATTGTACACGAATATCTGGCACAGAAAGGCGTTAAATGAATTCAAATTTATTAGACGTGACCATGTTCGACACCACAATCAATGCGTCGGAGCACTTGTCCGTGCGGTAGGCATAGTCAACTTGCCATTGGCAAACACAAGATTTCTACCATCGTCTTGTCTTACTATGCATCTTTTAGAAATTTCAAATCCTCCTAACGACGTGCCCATTTTGTATGAAATAAACTGTTTCGGAATTGAGATGTTTGAAAATCGTGTTCTATGTTTACTTTAGCATAACTATTGACTTGTCAACGCTTTTCAAAAACTTTGTAACTTTTGATGCATTAACTTTCCCTTAAAGTCGCCATTCGATAAAAAATCATGTGCAGAATGCAAATTATTTATGAATAATATGAGGAAATATATTGAAAGAAACGGCAAAAACCAGTAACAATATATAATTGAATAGTGTGAAGAATAATTTTCAACTGTACACTTATTTATAGAAAATAAAATTTTTCCCTATTAGCTTTGAATACATTTCAAATATATGTAAAAATTTATCAATTCCCATTTGCTTACATTTTATTTAACTACGAGTATGTACAACATGAGTTTTAAGTATTGTAAATGTTGTAATTACTCGTCTCGTATAACAAGCGACCATTTTGTAAATTGCCCGATTAAATGTAAAATGGCGTAGATCTGCCAAAATAAAAAAATTCCATCTTGCATAAAATTAGAAATGTACAAATTTGCAAGGAAAGCAATTTTTTAAAGCATTATTTTTAATAACTAATTATAAGATAAATTGTTTCAAATAAAGTTGGTACCGAAAATCTTTTGAAAACTCTCATTCAATATATTTAGTTTACTATGTTAAGTAAAAAATTGTATTGTCTTTTTAAGGACTTGAGCTAAGCTTATCTAACGTTAATCCAAATAGTGGTCGTGTAACTCGGAAATCGAATGAAAGTTAAATATCGAAAGACATGTGGTCTTTCGATATTTAACTTTCATTCGATATAAGTTTATTATACAATCAATTATATAATTTCCATCCGTTCTTATAACCTCCTCCCATCTTTCTATCAACTTATTAATACCATTAGTGTAAAATTCCTTGGATTTTGATGCGAAATATGTAGAAAGGGATGTTTTTACCTGCTCTATTGTATCAAATTGTTTATCATTTAAAAAATTTTGCAGTGATTGGAATAAATGGAAATCGGAAGGAGCAAGATCTGGAGAATACGGTGGATGCTTGATAACGTCCCAATTCAGCTTGTATTGGGTCATTACAGCCACATGTGGTCGCGCGTTGTCGTGATGAAACACTACCCCTTTTCTGTTTACCAATTCTGCTCTATCCTTTTGAAGGGCGATGTTCAATTTGGATAATTGCTGACAATATCGTTCTGCTGTAATTGTCTGATTGCGTTCCAAGAGTTCAAAATACACAATACCCTTGCAATCCCACCAAACACAAAGCATAACTTTTTTTTGATGGATTTCGGCTTTCGAAGTTGTTAATGGGGCTTGTCCAAGTATAACCCAATGTCTTTTTCTTGTCACGTTGTTGTACACAACCCATTTCTCATGTCCCGTTACCAAACGATGCAAAAAAGGTTCATGTTTTTCTCTCGCACTCAAAGCAACGCACGTTGAAACACGATCCAATAAATTGGCAGCCGACAATTGATGAGGTATCCAAACGTCGTACCGCGAAACCATCCCCATACGCTTCAAATGCCTTAATACGATTGTATGGTTGACTCCCATCATCGACGCGATCTCCCTGGTGGTAAGACGTGGATTGGTGTCAATTATGACTTTTAACTTGCCCTCATCAGACTTCAATGGCCGCCCGGTACGTGGTTTATCAATTAGTGAAAAATCCCCAGATCGGAATTTTGTAAACCATCTTTGTGCCTACCGAACTTTGATGACATCTGTTCCATACACTTCGTAAATGTTTTTGGTTGCCACACTCGCGGTATTGTCTTTACGGAATTCATAAAGTAAACAATGACGTAAATGCACTTTATCGACCGACATTTTGAAACAATACAAGAGCTCTTCACTGTATTCTGACCAGGCCAAAACTGAATAGAAAGTTGAGGGAAAGCATCTTTTATATAATGCAATCATTTAAAAGAAGATACTATTCATCATTTCTGAAGAAAAAATTCTTTTACCTGGGATCATAAAAAACGGTCATAACTTTTGCACCAACCCAATATATAGTTGCAAGTTTTCCTCTATTAGAACAAGGTTTCATTTTGAAGCATCTCCAAACCATAGCTTTACCTCCATAATGCCAAACACAGACCAGTCCAACGTATTCTTATGAAGCGCACCCGTTAGGACTCATTATTTCAAAGGATCATTTCAAATTTGGTCTTATCTCCCCATAGCACTTATTTGAATTGTTGCAGAAACTATTGTTAATGATCTTCTGCCCATTTGAAATTTTGCTTATTTTTACTAAACAAAGTACTACTTTTTGCATTGACCGGTTGCAATAGCGGTTGGAGGTTTTTTTTAAAGTACCTATCAATAGGACCTACCTCCATCAACCGGATTTTTAATGTAGTTAACCTTACTGAATTTGATCGCATTTTATTGAATTTATGCACAATTTCTGGAGCTGTTACCATTTTACTCCTTCTTCTTATAAGTGCAATAAAGAAATGTAGATTTTCTCGTTGATGCCAGTCTTTATTATTCATAATAGGAACTGATTAAATAATAAAAAAATAACTAAACTATAGCAGTCTTCATGACGAGTTGGTAGGCGGTATAACTAACAAAATATCCTGTATTTGACGGAATACATAATCTAGCAACGTTGGGCATTTTTAAATTTACTGACAGTACTTTCTACTTTGAAACTAATAAATAGACTCAATATTTTGAAAAATAATTTTTCTTATTTAAAAAACAAGTATAAAAATATGGGTAATTATTTAATTTTAATAAAATATGCAAACGTCATCAACTGAATATTGATCCTTTGCAAATAAAATAAAACGCCTAAAAGTAATTGAACTTTTCGAAAATAGAATGCATTCAAAATTTTCTCCTTATGAATAAGGAATTAATGGTAAAAGAAATTTATGAAAATATTATTAAAATAAACTATAAAACTATGAGCATATAATCACAAAAAATCCCAAATACTCATTATGATAGAAACTATATATATGTATCGTTAAAAAAAGATACACAATCAACCAGAACCTTAAAAAAAAATCTAGTTTAAATTTATTTATCAGAGATGGCGCTATTCTTAACTAGATTATTTTTAAATGAATTCACTTTTACGATAAATTTAATCATAATATTGAAATGGTTAAGGGTATTTTTCAGGATGAAATTATTATTTAATTACTGATGATACCTGACTAGCTCATAATGATTATTTTAAAACAAAATGATAATAATTACAAAAATATTTATTATTAAACTTATGCAATTTGCTTAAATTTTCAATCAAAAAACAATTAGCAAAATCATTAATTTATTTAATAATTCTTGGCACTAAACACTTTTATAAATAAAAAATAATTTTATATTCATTAAAATGCTTCTATTTTCTAGCATTTTTACAAGTTTTTAATTAAAAATTATTTTTAAAAAAACTCTTCATAATCAATAATTACAGTAAAAAAATATTAAATAACTTTAAATATTTGAATTGGAAAAAAAATTTCCATCTAGGATCAACTTTCTAACGCTTGACTTCTGCAAAGATTATAAATTTTTAATTTTCAGGACCATTACAAATTTTCATATATATTCCAAATATAACCTATTAAATGCAATGAAGTCTATATTCAAATACCCTTTAATAAACATACAAAATATTGTGAAAGACTAAAAGCTATTTTAAGTATCTAATATACAATAGTATGATATATTTTCATTCAATTTTGGTTGAGTCTTAATTAAAAATAAAGTAGAAATTGTGGTTTCAATTTATGTGATTGCAACTAATAGAATGCATTCGCATAAACCTTTAAACATACAATCCTTTATTGAAGGATAATAACACTGAGTGGTGTTAATTGCTTGAATTTGACTATTGTACACATAAATAAACTATTTTATATAATGGAAATGCAAATAAATCATTCAATAGTATTGGCTTTATTATATTAATAAATTTTTAAAATTTGAAAGGACGTTTTCTTGGTACTGTTGATAACATTCAAAAGAATGTAACGGAAGTACTGAAGATGATTCCAGTTGAAACCATCCAAAACTGCCCAAAATATAATTTTAACGTTTAAAAATAAAATAAAATTTTCGCAAAAAAAACAGTCTCAATACTTTTCTTTCACACCTCGTATGTATTAGTAAATAATTTATAATTTATTGGAAAAATAGATTATTATAGAAACACAAGAAATTAGTCAACCGGAGTAGAAATGATCAAAATTCCTACATTTATTTAAATTGTTTCGAATTTTACAAATTATGCAATCTATTACATAACGTATTTTTGGGAATATATTACATTATATAATTTTCTTCTTAAATGAATCATTAAATTGGATTTAGTCTATAGTTATCTCTCCAAAAAAAAAAATTCCTATAAAAAGCAGATGAACATTTCCTTTATTTTATTTTATTTTCCGTATTTTTTTTTAAATATAAGCGGGAAACGTCTTTTAATTAAAAAGGGTTAGTCCTTTATAAAGTAATAATAATAAAAATTGTGAAAAAAATGATATCTAACTTATAAAAAACCTAAGATGTTTCGGTTATCCTTGAAACGTTGCATAACTAACGCTTGTCCTTTGTTCATACCTGAAAATAGGAATCAGCTGCTATTTTGAACGTGAGAAAGTAAATTTTCTCAAAGGAACAGGTGATTTTTAAAAATAAAAAGTGATGATCACTTTTGGTTATTTATGAAACACGTAGACTGTTCTAAATCTATTATTGGCTATCAGAAGAGAAGTAATTTTTGTTTCCTAAATTTAGATAAGAAAATCAGTCCTTAAGCGCAGGTAGAAAAGTTGTTTATTATTTTTTTTCTTCAAAATCGAAAATTTTATTTTCATAGTATTTATATGCATTTTTTACCATAAAAAAAATATTCTTAATTATTTAGTGTATTTGCAGATCTATTGTGCTTATGCAAAATTGACTGAATTAGCAAAATCACAAAGTTATCAGATACTCTGAACACAATGCAATTAATTTAACCTATTCAAGTTCATTCCCAGGCACCAATGAATATCTGGGTGAACTGAGCAGACCAAATGTTCTTAAAATATTAAGTAATCTAGTTTGAGATGTGAGTTTAAATGTGATGCCAGAGAGACATATCGAAACCTGGGGCTAGTCACAATCGAAAACTGTGTCACTTGGTGCGGAAAATGTTTTCATTTTCGATACCTGAACAAAGCACCTACACCCTGCAGACTACATCATACTACCTGGTGGATGGTATTTAACTTACAGACCGTTTGTAATCTTCTAACAGATCTTATTGTCTTCAGCACTAACAACAGTGGCAGTGGCAGTTGCAGCAGCTGCATTACCACCATTAATGCTAGTACTATTAGAACTAATACAAATCTTTTCGAAATTTGTATTATTGTGAATGCAGTGTTAACATCTCTTGGCATAGAAGATGAAAACATCGAATAGAAATTGCATGAATTACACAAGAATTGTATCACGAATTGAATACTCCAGTTTACTCCAAATTAATGTCCGCCATCTGGTAAATGCCCTTCTATAAGTTTAACTTTAATATCTTGACAATTGGAAAAAGTAGATTTTATGAATCTCGTTATACTAGAGCACGATTAATAGTATTTATTGTACTTTATTTTTATATTCACACGTCATAGGAATAATTTTAATTAAAAATTTTTAAATAATTTTTAAAATAAATTAATTAGTATTTTTTTTTAAAAAAAAAACTAAAATCTTTCTGTGAACAAAAGTTTAACTAAAGATTCCAAAAATATTTTTTAGTTCAAAAAAACTTGAATAAAAAACGTGTTTTAAATTCTATGGGTTTGTAGTAAATTTTTATACCAATATTTGAGTAAATTAATAAAACAGCAAAATTATAAAAGCTAAAATTTCTATTTTTCTAACTTAAAGTTTTTTAAGATTAAATTTTGTAGTTTAACATTTATTTTAGCATTTAAAGTCTAAGTATATAATTCGTAATTGTTGTAAGGGTTTTTCCCTTAATTTCACACTTGCCAAAAGTCTATTATAGCCCTTTTGAAATAAACACTTACCTTCAAGACCTTTAAAAGAAATGCAGTAAAATAGGCCAATTCACAATATATTCGCATATGACTGACTGAAATGAGATTCTTTTACACAAAATATAATTGGTAAGCTGACTGACTGTACTAGACAAGAAAGCTGATAAAGTATTTAGCCTTCAATATGGATCCATAAAAATGTAATTTTGTTCTGAATTTATAGCCAATATGGATGTTTGGAAGGCAGTACGGAACGTTTTACTATAAAGTACCAAACCGCGTTTCCGTACCAAATTGGTTTATTAAAAATACACAAAATGCACATATCACGAATTCTCTTGCATTTATGAACACACATATGGTAGTAGTTAAGCAGTGTACGTGTGTAAAAAAGGAAGAACAAGGACGGATACTAAGTCATTTCGGATGTATCTTACCACACACTACCAACTGATTCTACTGTAATCAGACTTTCTGTTCTTTTCGGATACCAACTGTACGAGTACAACGTACAACAATTAAAGACAAAATTATAAGGTAATCGTAACGAAAAAGGCATAAAGTGCTTTCAACCATTAAACGCCGAGATTATGAGTTTTTATTTTTATTTACTATAAATGTGTGCACAATGTTTACTATCCTACTATCGTAACCAAAATACATCGTCCTAAAGTGTGTATCTTCAACATGATATTATGAGTTACCCATGTGTCGTCCATGATTTACTCCATCTGCATTGTCCATCGTTTGATTTTGTACCATAATGTATTATTCTTCAAGATTATTGGGGAGCAAACAATTTCAAAACATGTGCAAACAATTGTTGGGGATATTTATTCGACAAAGGTGTGGAAAATTTCTTGAAAACCAAATTAATCACTATTATAAAATAAATTGGCCTTTTAAAACTTTTACATTTTTTATTTAATAATTAGTATTTATTTTTTAAAAATTCTCTAGCAAATAATACGTGCAGATCTTTTTCAAACTGAAGATTTTAATGTATAAACAATACGATTATTACGTCTGCCAGATGACTCTATATTTACACAAGCTAAAAACACTTGAATTTTGGTAGTTTCGTAGGATTTTTTTTTGCCACTCTAACTTAAAAATAATAACTTAACATTTTCATTTTTCTATGGTAATAATCATTGACGACATATGACAAAACATCCACACAAAGATCTAAACGCTCAAAAGCTTTAATAACGAAGGTATCTGGTTAAGAAATAGGTCACTCTAGACATTTTTTAAATATTTTAGTTTTACATATTATTTTCCGAGCAATTATTATTAATTTTAATTTCAAGTTAGAACATTTTAAATGGGATTTTTTTTTATAATAATCTAAAAATTTGTTAAATTTGATAATATTATAAATATGTTTTAACCTTCATGCCATTAAAAATGTTTGCTAAAATTTTAATGGGGTATTTTACTTACATACCACGTATAGTATTTTGATTAGTAAAGTTTTAAGATAACAACAAAAGTTATTATCTTTTAAGCTCTATTTTCAAAATTTAAATTTTTTTTTATGAGTATGACATCTGTCAACATTAATCAGTGCACATTGTCAGCAATTTCATACAACAACATACATTTTTCCTTTGGTAATCATGTCTTTGTGTAGTTTTGTGCCAGAAAAAGAGCATATGCGGGAAGCTTAGCTTTTCTGTTTCAATTTAAAGACATCGGCTGCCGAATCGTATCGAATGCTTATGGAGGCCTATGGTGACAGTGCTTTATCGGAAAGAACGTTCCGAGATTGGTTTCGTCTGCTTAAAGTCAGCAATTTTGACTTGCGGGACAAGAAGCGTGAAAATCGGCCTAGGAAGGTTGAGGACCATCAATTGCAGACTCTTTTTGACGAAGCCGATACCCAATCTCAAAAAATGATTTGAGCAATTGGGTGTTACTCAACCAGCCATTTCCATGCGTCTGCGTGCCATGGGGAAGATTGGAAAGATCGGAAAATGGGTGCCGCATGAATTGAATGATAGGCAGATGGATCGACGCCAAAACACATACAAAATCTTACTCGCCAGACAAAAAGAAAGTCGTTCCGGCATCGGATTGTGACAGGCGATGAAAAGTGGATATATTTCGAGAATCCTAAACGCAAGAAATCGTGGGTTGATCCCGGCCAACCATCAACATCTTCCCGAAGACCAAATCGCATCGGAAGACGATGCTGTGCGTTTGTTGGGATCAGTAAAGTATCGTCTACTATGAGATGTTGAAACATGGTGAAACTGTCAATGCCCACCGCTACCACCAACAACGATCAAATTGCACTGTGCTCTGCGTGAAAAAAGGACGGATTATCAACAAAGACATGACAAGCTGATTTTCCTCCACGACAACGCACCATCGCACACGTCAAAAATGGTCCGAAACTACTTGGAGACACTCAACTGGGAGGTGCTACCCCACCCCGCTTATTCATCGGACCTAGCCCCTACCGACTATCACCTGTTTTCGTCGATTAGCCACGCGCTCGCTAAGCAGCACTTCGATTCTTACGAAGACGTCCGAAAATGGCTTGATGAGGGGTTCGCTTCGAAAGAGAATGAATTTTTTTGGCGTGGTATTCACAAATTGCCCGAGAGATGGGAAAAATGTGTAGCTAGCGAGGGCAAGTACTTTGAATAAATTTGTTTTTGCTTTCTATGAAAAAAATATGTGTTTTTTTGACTAAAAAACAGCGGATTTAAAATTATACACCTGGTATAATTCTTAAAAATAAAAATTTAATATTGAATTGTATTAAATAAATTTTTATTAAGGAATGATAATTTTATTTACTCTTACCTTTAACTTTTTTTTTTAATTAACAGAAAAAAAGAAGCAACCGAAATTTCTAAGGCTGTACAGGTCCTTCATATGCGTACATACTCGTACAATGTATGTTTGTTTATTCATAAAAAATGTTTTAAAGTCAAAATTAATAATTATTTTTTTAATATGTTAAATTATTTTTCTCATATTTATGTTCTCAATATTTATGTTAATTAAAAAAATTCTTGTTTATTTTTATGATAAAATTTTGTGAAAAAAAATATGCCCAACACTATAAAGTTTTCCTTATAAATTCATTTACTTATGCATCTCTTCTGTATTAATTAATTACGCCTGAATTAGTTTAACATGTGAAGTATAAATAAAAAATAATAATAAAAATTGACGGAATTTTTTACTAACATTGAAGATAAGGGAGCTCTAGAATGCCCTAATTTGAAGTTTCTTACACGAAATATGGTATATCTCATTTATCATCGCTGAAACTAATTATCAACTCTTTTTTTTATATACCACCATAAAGGTAATATCCAAATTGGTAACCCTTTTTAACTTTTTTTTTATGATAGAATATTTCTTATGAATTTACGAAAATATGCTAAGACAGAATAAGAAAATAACATTTCTTAATATTACACAATTGGATGCAATATGTCAAAAGATAATAATCGGTATGCCGTCGTTTATGCAATATCAATTAGAAGGAGTAGACGAGCCAACAGCAGGAATAGGTTCTAATATTTGAGAGGAATCGTTTCGGTTGAAAGGAACCCTTTACACTCCATAATAAATGTAGTAAATTCTTATAATTGGTACCATAGTCTTGATATTATATTTTCTCAAACCAAGATCAAAATTTTAAATTTAAAAAATATGTGTTTAAAAAAATTCTTAAAATAAAAAAAGGAAAATTTTCAATTTTAAAAAAAAGGGGTAAGTTGTTATCTGGTTTACAAGTAAAATATTTTAATAAAAAAATAAATAATATTTAGGTAAAAGGGTACTTACCGTATCAGCTGCTGTTAAATTAATTCCCAAACCACCAGCTCGTGTTGATAGAAGAAAAACGAATATATCGGCGCGATTCTGAAAGTCAGCTACCATATCACGTCGGGCAGATATTTTACTGGAGCCGTCTAACCGCATGTATCTATGCTTCCGATGCCACATGTACTCCTGTTTAAGTAAACATTTTTTTTTTGTTAATTTAAAAACTGTTTATTTATTTTTTTTAAATTTAAAACTAAATATAGTTTGCATAAAATTTCTAAACATTGCAATTTATTCGCTAATTTTTTCTAATTTGTATGTTTTGTTTTAATAAATAAGTAACATATAATGAGTACTGATTTGATAGAAGTTATTTCATATCAATAGGGAAATTGCATATTTTGGTTCATATATCTTGATAGTTTCATATGTGCATAAGGAAATACGCTCACGTGAAACTATCGAGATAAACCATAGATATGGGCCAAAATATGGAAAATTCATTTTTTTCTACAAGTTTATTATTGTTACGACGTAACATATGGATTCGGTATAAATACAAATGACTATTATTCAAATAAACACTTGCAACTAGTCATTCAAAATGTAACTCAATTTGAAATAACCAAAATATGTAACAAAGCAAGCTGAAAGCAATCTACTTATATATAGGCTTTTATTGTAGAAAGAAAGAACACCAATCTTGGAGGTAAGCAATGTATTGTTATTGAAGTTCTGATGATATTTGGCATACATAAGAATATAGGAATATTATAAATAATAGAACAAAGTATGCTACCCTAAACTGTGCAAACGCCAATAGGGTATTTAAAATTATGTCATTTCTAATAGATTACTTCATATAATGTTTATCAAATATTGTAAATAAAAAATATTTTATTATTATTAAAATAATAACTTTAAAAATTATAATATATTGTTCTTAAGAATATCACTATTTTTTCTTCCACCATTTATCATGCGCATAGTACTTGTTTATAAAATGTTAGTTTTGAATTTTTTCTATTCTTTTGAGAATATTTGAAAAAAAGAAATTGTCAATAAAAAGCTAATCATTTTATAAATTTTGAAATGGAAATACCTCCAAAAGGTCAATCATTTTTGTCATTTGAGAGTAAATTAGCACACGATGACCCTGAGATTTAAGTCGTGTAAGCAGACTATCCAGAACAGAGAGCTTTCCGGCATCCGAAACAAGAGTTTGTTTATCTGGAATGG
Organism: Atherix ibis; assembly: GCA_958298945.1. Lineage (NCBI taxonomy): Eukaryota > Metazoa > Arthropoda > Insecta > Diptera > Athericidae > Atherix > Atherix ibis. Next base: position 101,986,664 of record OY282605.1, on the reverse strand, counting down.
CAATTTTTGACCACCCTGAACGTGGTCTACACTTCTCTAATCCTTCAAAGACTATCTGTCGTCCGTTAATATTTTCGCATTGTTCATGTCTTATCCATTTCCATTGTGCTCCTCGATGTTCACAACTTATATAATGTAATACAAAAAAAAGGTAACACAAATTGAAAAATTTATAATAAATAAACTACTCATTACGAAACAAGTTAATATTTCTTCGTTACTTTTCTATTTTACTTACTATAATTTTCTACCAGTTGAGTGAACTTTGGGTACAATACAGCATACGAATCGTGGCATATCAAGTGGTTCACATGCGAATGTCCTAGATGCTGTGGGAATATGTGGAATTTGTGGTAGTAAAGTAGTAGGTGGAGTCTTTTCAATGTTCGACTTTGTGGATGGTGGACGACCTCTTGGCTGTAGGAAATAAATTAATGAAAACATTTTTCAAAATGAGCAAAAAAACAATTGTAAAATATAAATAATTACCACTATCTCATCACCAGAATCCTCATCTTTGATTTCTTCCTTAATCGTATCAACCATAGGAGCTACTTCCACTTCCCGACGTTTTCTACTCCGAATTATTCGATGCTCTATCGTTTCTTGCATTTTGTGCACATGATATTCTCCAAATTTATACACGCAACTATGTGATGCAATCTGATAATTTCATAATTCCAAAAATCGTATTTTAAATAATTTAAAAAAAAAATACATTTTCTTTATGGTTATTCATTTAAATAAAAAAATTTGTGGCTATCAATTCAAAATTTAAAATCTAAACGATAAAAATATTTGCTGAACTTACTAAACGTGTGAAAAGGAATGCCCTAAAGATGCTATGTTTCGACAAAAAGTGCCGATTTAGTTTAACTTCAATTGTTGGCTCAAACAGCATGTAATTCGTTGTTGAGTTATGTTCTCTCCACCATGTTCGTCGAAAATTAAGTAACTTAAAGTGTTTCTGCAGGGTAATGCAACTTTGTATACTGCAATAAGAAAAGGGATAGAATACAAAAAAAATTAGCTAGCGAAAACGAGTTTTAATTGGAAAACTATTGAACATACAAGCATATAAGCCCGTTGAGACAGATATTTTCCATCTCGTATGGACTTAAATTCATGAAGCGTGTAAACGAAAATCTACTGCTGATATTTAAATCCACGTAGCTCGGGTAATCCATGCACGAATCACCTTTAATAAATGGAAATATGCTACGCTGAACATTTTCTGCTTTATAAATACTGAATCTGTCGACAAATAATAAAATAGTTTATCAATAAAATCTATAAAAATATTTGAAACTATTAACTGTCTTACCGATTATAGAGTAAATGCTTTTTACTAGGAAGTAACGTGCTTAAGATTCCCCTATCGAAGATGAGGCGAGGCAATACGTATTCTAGGCATTTAAGAGAAAACGGACTTTTGGCATCACGTCGCTCAAACAGTTCTGGATGATTGCATACTTTACGAAATTGCATTACAAGGTTCATGAGGTTTGACGTGAAATTTTTATCAACGCAATGACCATCACCACCTATGGTATAGTGTAACAGGTCTTCAATGCGAATTTTCTTCTTAAGTGCTATGTACAGGAGCTTTTGCCGTGTAGTTAATGGACAGTACACCATAATTTCGATTTTATCCGAGAGCTCATTTTCTACATCTTTTTTAATTCGACGTAACATAAATGGCTTTAGAATCATATGTAGTCGAGAGATTTGCCTCTCATCGATGCCAGTTTTATTTTCGGCATGGCTCTCAATATCCTTTGAGAACCATTCATTGAATTCGTCGTGCGAATCGAATAATGTTGGCATGATAAAGTGTAAAAGTGCCCACAATTCGGCCATACTGTTCTGAATAGGTGTACCACTCAACAGTAACCGATTACGGCAATTGAAACCTAATAGCAGTTTCCAACGTACCGATGAGCTACTTTTAATTGCTTGCGCTTCATCTAATACCATATACTGCCATTTTATTCGGTTGAAATACTTATAATCGGATACCACAAGCTGATAGCTTGTTATAACGACGTGAAAGCTAGCATCCTTCGTATGCAAACCTTTTTGGTCCCAGAATTGCCGGAGTATCTTTCGATCGTAGGGCGAGCCCCAGTACGGAACAACATTGAAATCGGGGACAAATCGCTGCATTTCTTGCTGCCAATTATGCAATGTAGATGCCGGTGATATGATCAGAAATGGTCCCCAAACACCGTATCGCTCTGCTATATGACACAAGAAAGCGATTGATTGCACTGTTTTTCCCAGACCCATCTCGTCGGCTAAAATGCCGCTTATACCCTGATCGTAAAGATTTGCCAACCAGGTCATACCCTTTATCTGGTAGCCTTTAAGAACACCCTTAAAAATATCAGGCTGCGGTAATTCCGGCATACCGTCTCCATCACTTTTTGTCACAATAGATAACGACTGTGCAATCGCATCGAATTCTTGGGTTCGAGCACGCTCTGTATTAAAAGCATCTGCGGCATTCTTCTGCGCTTTTTGTTTCATCAACTCACTGCCAAAACAAAGGTTCATATCAGTTCATGTTTAATTTGCACTTACAAGAATCGTTTACCTATTATAGTCGTCAATAGCTGCCAATCGGGGATTCAACTCTTCGTCGAGTTGATTTAAAATTCGTAGTTGTTCCTCCTCAGTACCATGTCCCAACTTTTTCGACATAAAATGAGCGTACAGCTCGGTTTGTGTAATTAAAAAATTGAGCTTACGTTGCTGTCGTTTTGCTTCGATTATTTCAACGTCGATCTTACGCTGCTCTTCAGCCTCTTTTTCCATACGACGTCGTGTCTCGCGCTCAACACGATCGTACCGTTTCCAGTATCCTTGCATCTCTCTCGTTAACCTTTTAGCTCTCCACACCGTTTCTTTCATGTTCTTTTGAGATTGCATAGCTCTTTGCCGAATTATCTGTAAAAATTAACAACAAATACAAAAGTACAAAATTATAAAGAAAATATATACAAAAAAAACACATGCTGCCAATGAGTCTGTAATGCGCAGGGAAGCACACATAAGCAATGCACGTGTTAAGTTCAATTTACTTAACACATTCATTTTCAAATATACAGAAAAAAGTGAACGTGTACCTATTAACTTGTATCTTTTATAATGTTTTGTTTGTAATGTGAACGCTAATGAAATTGACACTCTTGGACGCACATTTATATACTTTAGAATAAATTCAAAATCATTTTTATTTTATGTAACTTACCTTCATGCACATCGATGCAACTCGCTTGCAACTCTGAAGCATTTCTTTATGATTATTTGCTTTGGCACGCTGCACTTTTCCAAGTTCTTTCTTTGCCATTATTTGCCATACTTTTCTCCGTCGCGCTGCCATTACTTCAGGTGTTTTAGCCAGACTAGATTTCTTTTTAGATTTACGGCCAGGAATACAACTTGCTGGACTTTGAGACTTCGAATCGAACTCATTCTCAGCATCATCCTTGACATTTAATAATGAGTCATCCCAATCCAATTGACCTAAATCTGCGTACAGATCAGACGCATCCAATCTTGGACGCCCAGGACCAGGTCTTTTTGGTTTGAGCGGTTTTTGTTTGTCATTCTTCTTTTCACGCTCTTTTCGACGACGCTTCACACCCACGACTGAACGTTGATGTTCTGGAAACATGTCATCAACGGATAATAACCCACTTCCATAGTATGCGTATTGAGAATTCTATCAACAAAATTAACAATAAAGTTCATAAAATTCTAATTAAAAACCTCTAAAGATTTTATTAGTAATTAGAATACGAAATAACCCAGAATTTAAATTAGGAATAGATAAAACTACTTACACTTGCATTGCGATAGTACATTTCTCGATATTTCTGTTGTCGAACATGTTCTTTTAGCATTTGTTTAATGTACTCCTCTGTATCAGATATTTCAGACTCAGACTCTGTATCACTTAGAAGTACATCCTGTAACCATTTGCGATCTTGACCCACATTTGTAAAATTGTAAATTTGCATTTTATCTTGACAACGTTCTGTAAAAGTAAAAAAAAAAATAAAGAAAATAAACAAGTGTAAATGTTATTGGTTTCTTAATCAAAAAGCATTTATTTCGAGTCACATTGGACGAAATTTCCAAAAATTACGATTTCTCACCTTCTTTAGTAGTTGTTATGCCGTTTATTCTCCTTTCGCCCTTATGTAGTGTCTCCACATCAATATCAATGTCGGATTCATCTGATTCGCTGCTACCAGAACTCTCTGGAAGAAGATTGTAAGCATACTCCATAAATGGTCCCATGTCTAAAGCAGCTTCCAGACGCTGTAGATGCAATGGTTTGGCCAATTTCGTCGACGCCATTTGTGCCGGTGACTTGGTTTCAGCCATACTTTATATTGCTATTCAAAAAAAAAATACTTTCTTTAGTGAGCTAACCATTCGATTTTTACATTAAACGATAAAAAAGTTTAATGTTTTGGTGTTATAAAAAAATATTTGCAAAAATTTCATAATCAACCATTTTTTAATCCATTTTTTTAGATTAAAACATTTTTACCAATAAACAAATTTGACTTAATAAGAACTGATTCTATTCTTGTGACTTTTTTGACGCATCCTTGTTGTTTTTCATTATTTTATATGTGAGAATGCCAATAGCAGAGAAAAAGCGGGGCAAAAAACCGTTGCATCCGGATAGCTAGTAGAGCACATCGGACATAACTGGAGGAATCGATACTATTAAAAACTGGTTGAAAACCTACCTACAGCTATCTTGAAAAAACCGTCTAAACCTTATTCACAAGAACATAAACTTTCAAAATTACCTCCTCCACGCTCCAATCAAAAACATTTTCATCTCCACCAGTTCAAAAAGGAGTTAACCTAGATCATCCCTATCCTTATTGGGCTATTAACCGATACAACCACACATAGGACATTTTTTTCTTGAATAACTGATTATCTAACAACATTGTGGAATCTTCCCTGATTGGGACAGCACCATATTATGGGTACCTGTGGGCTTTTAATAAAGCATTTAAAATTGCGATAAATATATCTAAACAACTAAATAATATTATATTTAGCGATAGTGTTGGCATTCTCAAAGCCATGCATGGCCTATCGAGTGACCCCAGCACTTAGCGTAATTCAACAAAGACCACATAGCAATGGAAGTGCTGACAACATGGCTGAAGAAATTCTACATCACTTATTGCAGTTATCCCCACTCTTTCTCGCCTACTGACATCATTGGTCATACGCAGGGACGCAGACTGGATTAATAGCGATACCTTTTCAACTCACTAGAAAATATCATTGCAAAAATTTTGGGCACCTCAGCTTCTCAAAATTCGGATTGAACAAACGGTTATTTTTCTTTTCGGCAACATCACCCGTCCTTAATCACAATTCTGTGACACTCAGAACAAGAATTTCTTGGCGGACAAAATTCCTATTATTATAAAGCTCCTAGATCCAACTACTCCATTTCCAAGTCCCCTCTTCAATCGGTTACAAAAAACTAATCTACTCCACAAAATTGAACAAAATTGTTACTATTGTAGCCCTCTAAACATAGACCAGCCACGTTCAGTGAAAATCGCCAAATGGCATAACAGTCATGATAAATTGTTTAATATTACTAGACAACGATTTTATAGAAGTAATTGTAGATTCTCAAAATAGAACTTTTTTTTAGAAAGGTTACGAAAAGACTTAAGCTCACGAAATCAACATTTCAACAATTCTTAAATAAAATTATGAAATTGAAATTTAAAAAAAAATACGTACACAAATTATTGAAATAATTAAAAGGATTTTTAAAAGTTTATTATAGCAAGCTTCAAGCATTAATACGCTCAGTATTAATGCTGGAAGCTTGCTATAATAAACTTTTTAATATAAAAGTTTATTATAGTAAGCTTCAAGCATTAATACGCTCAGACACTTAGGCTTTTGATTTATATAAGCTTTATTATCATTTAATGTTGATACTCTTATTTGGATAAAATAAATTTTGAATAAAATACGGGTTTTTTTTAAATATTATCCAAGTGACATCAGATATTTTCGAGGCGTGCTAAAGTTAACAATTGCATATTTTCCAGTTTCGGAAATATCGTCTACACATTTTATCCCTAACACAAGTTTTATAAAACCGCGAGTGCAAAATTTTCGTTTCAAGTCAATGTCAGCAAAATTTACCAATTTTCAATAAAGCAAATTTTATTTTAAGAATAAAATTTCATATTGTAAGTTGCAAAAAGATTAAGGTGATGAACTCTCATTTGTTTGGGAAATAAAAATGTCTTGAATACACAAGCTTGAACGTTCGAAGAGTGATTAACATGAGCTCGATCAAAATTTAATCCGATCGCGCTCAAGCCACAGTTTTTTTCTTTATCAATTTGACATTTGAATCGTTTTCAAATGTCGTTAATACAATTAAAATGTGGACGGCAAATTTTGATCGAGCTCATAGTAATCACTCCTCGAACATTGTTCGTGATTAACATGAGCTCGATCAAAATTTAATGCTGTCGAAAATTTGCTCGAGCTGCAGTTTTTTTCTTTATCCATTTGATATTTGTATCGTTTTCATCATTTTCAATTTTGCGTTTTTTTGCGTTTATAAAAATGGTAAAAAAAATATCCGAACAACATAAAAGAAAATAATAAATACAATTAAAATATGGACGGTATGGAAATTCAAGAGAATAAACTAACGAAAGCAAAGTGTAACGATGTGGGTATGATACGACAGAAACGAAAGCAAATGGGACTTTACCTCGTCAAAACTAATTAATAGCATTGTCGGCGTACGCCCAAATGGCAGTAATCTTAGGACAGCTTTCTTTTTTTCCTCGGCTGAGAGATCTCTATTCGTGACCGGTTTCGACTACTGTTTCTTTGACGAAATCGAACCCAATGTTTTCTAGAATGGGCAATTCACGTTACTACCATTATCGTCCAAAAAATATTTCTACATTTTTTTCACATTAAAATGAGCGGTAAACAGCATATATTTAAAAGCAAAACGAACATTTATTTTATATACACACGTTTTGCTTCATACAAAACACAATCCAGAATATCGAAAATTCGAATTGTTTGCGCTCAATAGATCTGTATGAGAGCTCGTTGCCCAAAACTATCGAGCGATTATGCCATTCGAGCAAATATCCAAATTATATCCTTCTCGAACATACTCGATCGAGGAAGTGATCGTCCAATATGTATCGAGCATAAATATACAACTCGATGTATTTTTTCGAGCATTTCTCAAATCGTAGCTTTGGTCTTATGAGCGCTAACTATTTTGCGACTCCAGATTTAACTTCTTTAGACAATTTCAAATACCGCCAGAATAAAAAATATTGTACAATTCATAAGAGTAAGTTGAGAAACAGTGATTATTATGTATATACAATTACTAAAGATATGTTTATAGTGAAAAAATTGGTCTATTTCGGAAAATACACTACTTTTTATTAATGAGTCTCTTAAAAAACAAATAACAAAAGAACTACTAACGAGCTGAAATAAGTAAGAAATTCAACTTTTTATGGCTGAAATTGGAAGAAGTTGATCTTGACAACATCTGGTTCCAACAAGACGGGGCTACGTGCCACACAGCACGTGCAACAATCGAATTATTGGGAGAAAAGTTCGAATCATATCCCTTTTATTGGAAAACCCTAACGATTATTTTAATAATAAAATTGAATAATTTGTAAACGTTGTTCTTGCGTATATCTCTCCATGATGAAATTGTAAACATTACTGAATACAATGGAAAAAAAGACAGATCATGACACATTACAAATGGCCTAAACGTCTCTTAGAAATCATATCACTCTTATTGGAAAACCCTTTATTATTAACTTTAAATATATAGTAGTGATATTATTACAAAGATATAAAAATCTTTTTCAGAGTTTCCAGTGTCTTTCAAATAAGAAAAATAGCTTAGAAGATATCGCCTTAACATTGTTAAAGATAAAAAGTTTGATCCACAGAGATTCCGAAGTAGAACCTTTTTTTGCTTAGTTTGTAAAAAAAGTATGACTTTAGAATATTTTTAATTTATCTGAATTAGAATATTTTTCGCATATAAACTGTTACAACTGCAAAGTGGAGATAGTATTGACCACTTTTAATTCGGAGAAAATTTTACACAAACAGTTTGTTTTTTTTTCCTAATTTTACTTCAAATGAAATCTTGGACATTCAAAATTTTATTTATGGCCAAAAAATTACAATTTTTTTAATGTGTGATATTTTAAATTTCATGGTCGTTAGTGATATTTTCCTTTTATGAGTAGGGGGAATTTAGTCTTATTATCATTACTATTCCTTTAGTAATTTTCCAATTACAAAAGTTTGACTTCCATTGGCTTAACAAGAGCACTTTGATCGATAGAGTAAAATAACGTTTGCAAAAAAGTATATAAATTTATAATTAGTAAATTATCAGTACACCTAAGCGAATACAGAACTACTTTGACTTAAGATATATTAGTATGCAGAGGTTACAGTCTAAATTATAAATTTTAATACAGGATTTATAATGAATTGGAGCCATTTATCCGGAATGTATTTTTGTGTAAAAGAGCAAATTTCGTATTCATTTTCCATTTTTAAATGACTAATTTATGAAAATGGCAAAATTTATTTGTTTCTTCTAAATTCTATAGATTAGTGGAGAGATCTACTTTCTAGCGCCACAACCATTAGACAGTTTTCTAAATTCATGTTCCTTCCGAGTAAGGCATGGCAGATTTCTAAACAAAACTCTTTAATACTTAGAACGCTAGAATAGTTTAAATTTTATGTTGAAAATTTTTTTTCTTCATAGAAACGGAATTTCCGGTTACCATAATTGAGTACATCGTTCATTTTAAAAATAACGGTACCTGAACGGAAAATAAATACTACATCAAATGCTACTTTAAGCGGATATATTCCAGCATCGTTTCTGAGGTAATAAATATTTCAAAGCTTCCTCCTTTTTTTGTACTACAGACAAATTAAATATGATATCAATCCATGCCAAAACGCACACAGGGGAATCTACGAGGGTCGTTCAATAAGTCCTCAGAAAAAGATGGAAAAAAACTGTTTTTTTTAAAAAAAGTTTTTTAATTTTTAAACATAATCTCCTTTAGCTCTATACACTTTTCCAACAGTTTTTCCAAAATTTTTATCCTGTCCGAAAAATAGGATTTCGGAAGTTCTGCAAAATACTCATCCGTTTGAGCAATGACGTCCTCGTTGGAAGTGAACCGTCGTTCGCCAAGCCATTTCTTCAGATTGGGAAAAAGAAAATAGTCACTCGGGGCCAAATCTGGTGAATAAGCGGGATGCTGCAACAATTCCATTCTCAATTCCACAATTTTGGCAATGGAAACAGCGCAGGTGTGCACACGCGCATTGTCCTGATGCAAGAGGATTTTTTACTTCTTCAGATGGGGGCGTTTCTCTTTGATTTCCTCGCTCAACCGTTGCAATAACGACGCGTAATACGCTCCTGTTATTGTTTTTCCTTTTTTCAAGTAGTCGATAAAAATGATGCCCTGCGAATCCCAAAAGACCGTGGCCATCACCTTGCCGGCCGATGGCACAGTTTTTGCCTTCTTCGGAGCCCGTTCACCCTTGAAAATCCACTGTGATGACTGTCTCTTCGTTTCTGGAGTGTAGTAGTGTATCCAGGTTTCGTCCACAGTGACATATCGACAGGAATTCGGCAGGATTGCGATGAAAGAGTGCCAACATAGCCTCAGAGTCCACTACACGATTGCGCTTATTCTCTTCTGAGAGCAAACGCGGCACCCATCTTGCCGAAATTTTTTTCACAGACAATTTTTCATGCAAAATTGAAGCGACTGTACCTTGTGATATGCCCGTGGCCTCAACTAATTCGCGCACTTTAATTCGCCGATCGTTCAAAATCAGATCGTGGATTTTGTCGATGATTTCAGGAGTAGACACCTCAACTGGGCGTACTGAACGATGTTCATCTTTTATGGATGAACGGCCACGTTTAAATTCATTCAGCCAATTGTAAACCGTCGCAAACACAGGTGCAGATGTGCCATGAACTGCATCCAACTCGGCTTTGATTTCTTTCGGGCTTAAGCCTTTCAAATGGAGATGTTTGATGACAGCCCTAAACTCGCTTTTTCCATTGTTATGCACAAATAAATGTAGTTAACTTTAATCGACGATAGAAATTGACCTACGCTATGGATCGAGCTGAAATTTTGACAGCATTCCTGTTGATAATGCTACTTACAAAAAAAAATCTTTACAGACACTATGAGTGCCTGTAAAGACTTCAGAAAATTTCTCGGATTTTCTAAGGACTTATTGAACGACTCTCGTACATAGTGCCTGTAAAGACTTCAGTTTAGATTGGAATATTTCAACTGTTCTTAGCAACAAAAAGTATTAAATACTAGAAATAAAAAATTAAAAAAAAAAAACAATAAATAATTCATATTCTATCGAAAACGGTTCTTAACATATTGAAAAAAGGATTATTTTTGTATATGGTATTAGTATACACATATTAAATTCAAATTGTGCTTTTCCTTCGGAAAAGACGTCGTAGGTCAAATCAGCACCATCTTTTTTTATAAATAAATTAGTACGACTGTTCCTCTAAAGAGATTGCTTCCAAAATTGAAATTTTTAATACATATTCTCAGTTTGAATTTTAATTAAAATATATCCATTACATTTCGGATTCTCCAAATCCACGTGAAATTATATAATGTAGAATAAATTTGCCATTTTCGGTATGAGTACAAGCAATGCATTTGTGAGGTTTATCTCATCAAAGAATTCATACTTTTTGTCAACAAATCCGAATAAACCTAATCAGTAATTCGTAAACACCAATATTAGAATAAAGCTGACGTAACATAACGAGCCAAAAAATATCCCAGAAACTTCACTCATTTATGTCATCAAATTATCACAAGATATCAAAGCAATTGTCAATTCTATTGCATTAATTAATTGGCTCGGCTTGTAAGCAGTTAATCTCACATTCATATGACGCAAAACATTTTCTAATTTTAATAATCGCAAATTTTTCAATGTGATTAATCGAAATCCATTTAAATGTACAAATTCCATTAATCGAAGGATGTATTAAGGATTTAGCATCTTATTTGGAGTATTCACCAATTCTGTCAAAAGTGAGGTTATTGTTTATGAATATAATTTGAAATTGTAAATAAACGAAGATGTTTCAGTTACGAACATTGAAAAGATAGAAAAGACTACGCATTAGAACACAACCTAATAGAAAATAACATATTAATTCATGTTAATTGAATCATTTTATCATTTGTTTGGTTCAATTTTAAACACATCGTTAAACCTCTTTTTTCGTTAATTCCTTGGACAGTTTTTCTTCCACCGGCTTCCAACTTCCGCCCAATTCACTTGCCAAAAATCCAGAATAGTAATTTCATAAAACTACACTCTAAAATTTTACTATTACTCAGAACGGTATTTCGCACAAAAAACATACGGAGCGTGTGACAACCACAAACAACTCCGAATTGATTGCACAAAAGGCAAGCGAATCGGTAGACGAAAAACCAGCCGAAGAAAGAGTTAGCAGCCATATTTGAATTTATACAGCACTAAGCCAAATTGTAATATTCCTCTCTCATTCACGCGCACATTTCAAAGCGATACATCATTTCCGAAATGTCAATGTACTACGACTAACTTCATATGAGTTTGGAATTTTGACAGTTCAACAATTCTTCTAAATTATTATCAAATAATAAATAAAAGTATTGGTTTCTATTAATTTAAGCATTAATTGATAGAATTTGATTAATTTCAATTATTTTATTATGAAATCAATGTATATGTTAGTAAATAACACGTTGACTATTGCTGCAGATATTTTGACATCTAATTGTTTGGGTTTGCCATAAATGACTTTCGAAAAATTTCGCAGTCCAACCAATTTGGATGCATACTTTCTTGAAATTCCAGAGGAGAAAATCTTACGGAATTACGGATAGATGGAAGTAGTTTCTTCTATTTTCACTTAAATTTCTCCGAGATTTTTTTTTATTTTTCATTTTCTATTAAAAATATCTAATTTATTTTAATATACGTGTAGATAAAAATATTTCTATATATACTTTAGGAGAATTTCAATTTAAATAGTACTGTGTCAATATGGACATTATATATATGTTATTTTTATTACAATAACATTCTGAATATTTCGAAAATGAAATAGCTATTTTATTAATACCATTAATTGTATTTTTAAGCAAAATTATTGTAATTTTTTTCTCATTTTTATTCTAAAAACTTCACATTTAGATAAAAACTCATAAAGAAAATAAGTATCATGTTCGGTTCTTTGTACTTTTTTTTAGATACGAGAAATACGTGTATATTGGTTTTTCATTTCAAATTCAATCGCAGTAATCTTCTTTTTGAACATAATTTTTGTCGTTTCAACAAATTTTTTCACATAATATTTGCCTATAGAAAAAATTAACTCTAATTTGGTTGCTCGTCATAGTAGAGGATACCGAAGAGGAATATATATTGTGGTAAAACGAGTTTAGATTAAAAAAAAACAGATACTAATAAAATGGCAATTGAAGTCAAATAGCGGGAATTAATAAAAATACCGCCTTCTCTATAATAAATCGCTACAGAAAGATAAATGTGCTATTATTAAAAGAAATCAAGGTGGTCGAAGAAGAGTAAAATTGTCTTGTGATATTTTATATGAGATTGAAAAAATTATAGAACAAATCAAGTTGAAAATTTTTGAATACAAAAATGTCAACCTACGAGATAACTCACACATTAATTTTTCTCCGATGTTGAATCCAATTGACGAGGTTTTTTAAAATATAAAATTTTCTACTAGAGTTCGGTAGAAAATTTTATCCACAAACTGATTTAAATGTAGTAGTAAGTGTAATTTAAACATCCCCGCGGCCACTGACAATCTCTGCATGCCTATAAAATTGCCATTGGCTACGTTGCCTATGCAGATGACCGTTTAAATCTTGAGATGACGGGCTCAGAATGTATGAACTATGTACGAGGTCTATTCAAAAAATATTGCAAATTTTATGTTTTTTTCAAAAATTATTTATTTATTCATGAATATCTATTTTGTCCCCTTCAAAAATCCCCACCAGATCTTATACACTGATGCCAACGTTTTTCCAATCCTCGACGCACTTCAAAAAATCATTTTTTGATGATCATGAGTGTGATCTTGTTCCGTCTTTATCTCCTCAATCATAGCATAGCGTCGTCCTTTCATGGGGCTTTTCAGTTTCCGGAACAAGAATAAGTCACAGGGGGTCAGATCTTGGGAATACGGTGACTGCGGCATTATAAGTGTGTTGTTTTTGGCCAAAAATTCGCGCACAAGCAACGATGCGTGAGCAGGGTCGTTATCATGGTGCAAAAGATAATTTTTGTTCTTCCAAAAATCCGGGCGTTTATGGCGGATTGCTTCGCGCAACCATTACTTGCAGGTAATATTCCTTATTGACCGTTCTACTCTGTGGCAAGAACTCATGATGCACCACGCCCCTGCAATCGAAGAAAACTGTAAGCAAAACCTTCACATTCGACCGAACTTGGCGCGCTTTTTTCGGTCTTGGCTCGTGCGGCAGCTTCCATTGGTTTTCACGCCATAACTATAAACCCATAATTCGTCACCAATTATGACCCTCTGGGGCAAATTTGGGTCGTCGCGGACCGAGTTCAACAGCTCCTTAGCAATGTTAATGCGATGCTGTTTTTGGTCGAAACTGAGCAATTTTGGTACGAATTTTGCGCCGACCCGTCTCACGCTCAAATCATTGGTAAAAATCGAATGGCACGAGCTAATTGGACGAACATTAAAATATGTTTAAGTCCTCAGCAACTCCTCTAACGGTGATTGGACGATTGGCCAATACTATTTTCTTCACTTCATCAAAGTTTTTGTCTGTTGTTGACGTGCCCGGGCGACCGGCACGCTTTTCGTCGTTCACAACTTCTCGGCCCTCTGAGAACATTTTGTACCATCGATAAACGTTGCTTCAGTTCAAGATAGCTTCGCCATATGCCACAGGCAACATTTGGAATGCGTCCGTGCAATTAATTTTGTTTTTCACACAAATAATAATTCAGATACTTTGATCCATTTTTTTAGAAGACGAGCCAAAACCCGTGCAAGCAAAGCAGCTGTCAAAAATTAACTGAACATTCAAAATGGCCGAACTTGTCGACATAAGTGAGAGACATGAGTACCAACATAACGCCACAAAACAGAAAATAGAATAAACGTAACCCGCGGAAATGCAAAATTCGAGATACTTTTTGAACAGACCTCGTATATGAATGGGATGAGCGCGTGGGTGTGGGTGTCTCTGAGAGTAAGAGCGAATGCATGTTATTGAAGGGCTTACTGAGGCCAAGTAGGGTACCGAATGTGAGAATGAGGAATTCGGCACTGCGATATTCACCAATGTTGCGATATCTCGGTGTCCGAGTGAGTGAGCGCCTGAGTTTGAGACCCCATTTGGACCACCTCAGAAAGAAAGTGGTTAGTACCACTGGATGTCTGAGGAGGATGTTAAAGAAGGAATGGGGTATTCGGGGGAAGGCAATGAGAATGCTATATAAGAGCTTGTTTGTTGCGTGTATGGCGTAAGGAGCTTGTGTTTGGGGAGATGTTAAGCGATTTAAGTATGCTAGAGACAGAATCAACAGTATTCAGCGGTTGATTCTGTATGTATATCTGAATGTTTGTAGGACAGTATCTACTGATACAATGCACGTCTTATTGGGAGAAATCCCATGGGATCTAGAGGTGCTCCGTAGAAGTATTCTTTATTGAATGCGGCGTGGCATTGCATTGGCGGATGCCTGCCCTGTTCTGAATAAGGAAATTCAGGAGCTTGTAGACAGCCAAAGGTGGGCTTTAGTCCTGGAAAAAATGTACGACATTTGGCAACAGCATTGGGATGAGAGTGAAAATGGGTGATGGACTCAGAGGTTCATCTCATGTGTCAGGTTTGCTTCGGCAAACAAGTTCGAATGTGGCCTGTTCCTAATATGAATAAGTTCCTCTATAAGAGAGGATTGAGTGAAAGAGAAGGGTGTATGTGCGGAAAGTGCCTATCACCTCCTCAGTGTGATTTATATGGAGATATTCGGGATTTGGATTCTTGTGGCATTAGTGTGAATGAAAGTCGACTGAATTTGGGTAATGCACTTAGTACACCTGAGAGGAGGGAATGTTTGGCGGAATTTGCCATAACACTATTTGAGAGAAGGATACAATTTATTAATGGGTGGTGAATGTGTATGCGAGTGAAACGCAAGGTAGCCACAACCGGCTGAAAGACCAAGGTCGATTCCGGTTGTGCATTCGGGTCTTGGCAAACCCGCGTACCTGAGCTGGCTTAGCGGTGCCTAGGGATTTACAAGATTCCTTACCGCAGCTCAATAAGCGGAGTACAAAGCGAAGTACTTTTAAAACAAAAATTGGTACAACGGAAATCGGGGTGTCCCATGGTGTTAAAACACATTGAGCCCGACAATGGTTAGGCGCCTTAGGTAGCAACGTAGTGGCTGTGGTTAAAACTCATATCGCGGGTACGGTCTACGGATCGCTGGTGGCAGATTCTGGTAATTATCTCGGGCGCTGTCACTGCTTATGACAGTAGAGGTTTAGATAGGCCTCGACAGTAGAGGTTTTAGATAGTAACTGATTACTGACTGTTAACTGCCATTTATGTTAGTACGCTGATTGGGCGCATCTAAATCCTTATGGTCGTTGCGACTCGTGTTATTATGTCTAACGATCGGTATAGTACGTTAAATAAACATAATATTCTGCCATTGGATACAGTTGAACAACCATTTCATCAAATGTTGTTTATTCTAAGTTTTTTTTCTTCAATAGTATAAGAAATATAATCCTACCAAAATTGAATTTGAAATGGAAAACCTATAATAGATATCCATTCATTTCTAATTAATCTACTTACGAAATTTCACAGCAGGATACCCAATAATAAAATACAGTATTATGTAATCAATGTCCAACTGAGAAAGGGAGAAATGGAAATGCCTTAATTTTAGTAAATAATTCTTTCGAAGATCTTCTAATTATTACAGAAATTCAATTATTGTATTGGAATTTTCTTACTCTTGAATAAAATTTAACTAAAAATTTTTGGCATATTCTATCAACTTTAATGAAGAATTCATTTAAACCACAAATTTCTGATAATTTATTAACCGTTTTTGCATATTTTTAGAAGATAAATACGAGTTGAATTGATTATTGTTTTATGTAGAATTTCCCAAAGATAATATTTTTAGTAATGACAATAAATATATTCTACTAATTTCTTAATTAAAAGAATTTTTCAAGATTTTTTCGATGAAATTAGGTATGAAGTTTGTTGAGAATTAAACTAGCTATTAACTGATTATATATAAATGCAAGGAAATTAAAGGGTAAGCGCCATTTTTAATAAATTAATTGTTCTTAACTGTAGAACCTGACTTTTATAATATTCAGAATTTTTCTTGATATATAAAATGAATATTTGTAAGATATTCTTCATGTATGATTTTTTTTACTGTTTGATTTTTTAATGTGTTTATTTTTGACAGATCATGCGTGACACATGACGTGTGTCAAAGTTAAAAGTGCTCCATTCCATTTCATCATGAAAAGACTTATAACCGAAAAACGCTTACAAATTATTGAATTTTAATTAATTTGATGGTCGTTTATAATCGACCTACTGTGTAAGCAATTCAAGCCATAGTGGTAAAATTTTCAAGCAAGTTTACGCTATTGGACATCAAACCACTAACCCGTGTGCGTTCAGAGGAAAATATTGAAGACCGCAATTTGTTCATCAGTCACCGTTTACAGCAATTCAGATTGTGTTTCGTTGACTACGTGGAAGATTTTACATAATAATCTTGATCTGAAAGCGTATAAAATACAGGTTGTGCATGAACTGAAGCCGAACAACCTGCCAAAGCGTCGAATTATTGGTGAGGTTAGAACAACTTGAGAAAAATCCGTTGTTTTTACGAAAAAATTGCGTTTAGCGACGACGAACCTTGTTTCCGGTTGAATGGGTATGTGAACAAGCAAAACTGTTGCAGTTGGTCTGCACCCAGAAAAATGCACTGTTTTTTTGTGGGTTTAAAATGCAAATTTTAAATATGTCCATACGGTCTATTTGAAAATATATCGCGCCTATAAAAATACTCTATACCTAAGGTTATATGGGATTTCTATGTCATTAGCTAATGCAATTCTAGGAGAAAGTTTGGTTTTTTCTTCAGAATTGGCATAAATTATCATTAATCTTGACTACCTGATTTCTAGCGGTTTTTTTTTTAAAAGAGAGCTTTCAAAAGAGGATCTTTAGAGGATCTAACTACCAAAATCGTTCATCTAAAATTAACTAAAGTTTTGATTATTTAAAAAAAAATGTTTATCATTATTTTTAAAAATTGCTTATTTTTTTTATGGACATAAGTTCTGTCCTCCTCGACATGAACTTCCTGTTTTTGTTTTAAAAATCTACTTAAGAGTAATTGAATTATTGGGTGTAAGGGAAAGTTCTGTCGTTTTTATTTTCTAAAGAAAAAATTAAATTTTTTTTTCACTTTTTATTTAAAAAATTAATCCAAAATATAATTTCCTTTACTAGTTACAACTGTCTGCCAGCGTTCTGGCAGCTTATCCAACTCTCTGTAAAAGAAGTCTTTCGTTTTTGGACGCAAAGTATTCTTCCACTGCCATTTGGACAACCTCATAATTTAACATATATACTCATTTCCATCAAAAAGTTTTACAGCGACCTGAACAGATAATAGTCAGATGGTGCAAAAAACGAAGGTTATTCAACAAGTACTTAGCCTCACCGCCCGATGGAACTGCTGTCACAAAAGAAATTTACCATCGTGCAGTACATTCTTTAAGTAGCCTACGATTCCCTTCATTAGTTTTGTTTCAAGAGCCTTTGAAAGCGAGCGTGTCGGTCGGTTGCACAAAAATGGAAAAAGAACAATATCGTTCGGTAATTAGATTCTTGTTTTTGGAAGGGAAAACACGCAGCGAAATCAAAGATCGCTTGGATGCTGTGTATGGTGACTCTTCTCCTTCGATGGCGACCATTAAAAATTGGTTCAACGAGTTTGTTCGTGGTCGAACGTCGGTTTTTGATGAGCCACGCCCAGGTGCCCCAAAAACGGCTGCTACGGAGGAAAACGTTAAAAAAGTCCACGATCTCGTATTGGCAGACCGTCGATTGATGGTTCACGAGATAGCTGAGACTGTGGGCATCGCAGTAGGAACGGTGCATCATATTCTACACGAAGAACTGGGCATGAGAAAGCAGTCGGCGCGATGGGTGCCGCGTTTGCTCACACCGGAAAACAAGCGCAACCGTGAGACCACATCGGCGACGTGTTTGGCGCTGTTTCAGCGCAATCCAGCGGAGTTCTTGCGTCGTTTCGTGATCGTCGACGAAACATGGATTCACTGGTACACACCAAAGACCAAGGAACAGTCGAAACAGTGGACTTCACCCGGCGAACGTGCTCCGAAGAAGGCGAAGACTGTTCGATCGGCCGGAAAGGTGATGGCCACCGTTTTCTGGGATTCACAAGGTGTGATCCACATTGATTACCTCAAAAAGGGTAAAACAAGCACGGGGCGCTACTATGCTGACTTATTGGGCCGATTTGACATCGAATTGAAGAAAAAGCGGCCCCGCTTTGCGAAGAAAAAAGTGCTGTTCCACCACGATAACGCGCCGGCTCACACCTCCGCCGTCGCCATGGCCAAATTGGTCGAATTGCGCTACGAATTGCTGCCCCATCCACCGTACTCTCCAGATTTGGCCCCCTGTGAATACTTTTTGTTTCCAAACCTGAAAAAATCACTCGCCGGGAATAGATTTGGGTCGAATGAGGAGGTCATCGTCGCCACGGAGGCCTATTTTGCTTCCCTTGAGAAAATGTATTTTTTGGACGGGTTAAAAAAGTTAGAGCATCGCTGGGCCAAGTGTATCGAGCTTGAAGAAGATTATGTGGAAAAATAAATTGCCACCTTTCCAAAATTTTCGTTTTTCTTTTGTAGGCTAAGTACTTGTTGAATGACCCTCGTATCTGGAGAATATGCTGCCTAAAGTAGAGTTTCCCAACCCAACTCTACAATTTTTTGCACGGTTTTTTTTCCACGTGCGGTCTAGAGTTGTCATGGTGAAGAATTACACCCTTTCTGTTGGCCAAATATGGACGTTTACGTTGAAATTCTTTATACAAAACATCAAGTTGCGAATAGTAACGATCAGCATCGACCGTATAATTTTCTTTCAACAACTCATAGTGGACAATACCCCTCCGATCCCACCAACAACACAACATAACATAACTTTCTTTTGATGCACCCCAGCTTTGGATGTGGTCGGTGGTGTCTCCCCATTGGAAACAACTCATAGTGGTTTTTTTTCTAACCACATATTTATAAACTATCCACATTTCTTCACCAGTCACCAAGCGGTCCAAAAACGGTTCCCTTTTCTGAACCATTAAATTTTTTCGCTTAATTCGTGTGTCACCCAAACAGAGAGTTTGGACACAAAACCAAGCCTTTTAATGTGCTCTAAAGCAGTAATCTGATGAATTCCAAGCTTGAAAGCCACTTCTGCGGAATTTAACATGGGATTTGTCCTGATCATTGACATCTGATGGCCTTCCCGATCTGGGTTCATCTTTGAAAGAAAAATCCGCCGAACGAAATTTCGCAAACATCTCTGGTTGGTTTTTACCTCCATTGAGTTGTTCCCTTTTTGGAACTCATATATACAACATACAATGTCTTAAGTGCACTTTTTCTTTTTACACATGTTGACTGTTTTACAAGTTTAAAAAAACTGACAAAAATACGAAAAAATATGTATTAACCATAATCTAACAGTTTAAATCGATAAAGTAATCTAACAGTTTAAATCGATTTCAGTCGAATCAGCAAGTGTTCAAAAACGATAGAACTTTCCCTTATACCCAATAGTAATTTTCAAAAAAGAATTTCGCTAAAAATGTGTGGCGCTCCCATCGTTCCGATTTGAGTTCTGTTTTTTTTTGTTAAGTTGGTACATCTGTTGTTGATATTCCCTATAAATCTTAGCTTGACATTTGCGAAAGTTACGTAGCCAAGAGTACATCTATCTCTGTGTGTGTTGGCGATTTTTTACAATTTTAGAAATGGATTTAAATTTGCAACAACGAACTTGTATTAAATTTTGCTGTAAAAAACGAATTTAATGGTGCGCGAACGTTGGAAATATTGGAAAAGTGTTTCGGCAACGATTCTCTAAAGAAAACGGTCGTTTACCAGTGGCACGAGCGGTTCAAAAGTGGTCGTGAATCAATCGAAGATTATGAACGCAGCAGCAGACCATCGACATCGAAAACCGATGAAAACATTGATAAAGTAAAAGAAATGTTGGTCAATAACCGCAAATTAACTATCAGAGAGATAGCGGAGGACTTGAATATTGCCTATGGATCCGTCCAAGACATTTTCGTTAATGATTTGGGTTTCCGTCGTGTAGCAGCAAAATTGGTGCGAAAAGACCTCAATTTCATGCAAAAAAGAGACAGTGTTGACGTCGCAAAAGACATGATTTGAGAGGCTGAATCCGATCCCACATTCATTAAAAGGATCATTACTGGAGACGAGACGTGGGTTTATGAGTACGATACGTAATCCGGACATCAGACAAGTGAATGGCGTTCACCAAATGAGCCGAGCCCAAAAAAACCACGGCGTTTTTAGTCAAAAAAGAAGGCAATGCTCACGGTTTTTATGGATTACAACAGTGTAGTGCATCATGAATTTTTACCAGAAGGCCGGACAGTAAACAACCGTCATTATTCGTAATTTTTTGACGAAAAATGCAACAAATACCATCCAAAAACCATCGAATTCACCTGACTTGGCTCCCTGTGACTTCTTTCTGTTCAATCGAGTTAAAAAACCATTACGAGGAACGCGTTTCAACAGCCGAGAGGAAGTAATGGAAAAATCGCAGGAAGCACTGATGGACATACCGAAAACCGAGTATAAAAAATGTTTCGAGGATTGGATCAAGCGCTGGCATAAGTGTGTTAAAGTCGATGGGGATCACTTTGAATGGGGACAATATAGATTTAGATGAATAAACTTGTATTTTTAATTTTCTGAATAAATTCCGGTAACTTTTTGATCAAGGTGGTAGTCTATCGTGCGAAAATTATAGGGTTTTCACGAAAATTACTTAGTCGGTTTTTCTTTTTTTAATAATTTCCAAACCTCTTTTATTTATTATAAAACCAAATTTTTGTTTTTAGTAAATAGTCAATAAATAACATATATTCGAAAAATGTTTAAAATTTATTCAAATTAATTTAAAAATTTATTCAATTTTAAATTTGCCTCATTTAATTTGTTTTTATAATCAATAGGCAGTCAATTAATTTGCTAGTTGAATAAAAAGGACGAAAAAAATAAATTAGAATAACCAAAAATCAATAGCAAAGAAATCAAAATCTCAAAAGTAAAGGTAAATTGTGATTGCCTGAGTTATGAAAATCATTTTCCGGTAAATTAATTTTGATTATTTCACATATTTTGCCATCGATAACGAAATATCCTCCTTAATTCTATATAAACACGCATATATTTATGTATACCATATATATATAAAATATTTCTTAAAGTTAATCGATTGATAATATTAGGAAATTACTTAATATAACTAATATATATGTGTACATACACATATATACATGTTTGCGTCTACAAATCTTTATATACCCTAAAGTTGGCATATGTTGTTAAACAGTTTAATATTCTCAATATATGTCAAGAAATAGTCATCCTTCTTTTGTACCATACAATATACATTTACATGTACATACGAACATATAAATTTATTCAAATATGGAACAGGATTTCGGATATTTTCTTGGTTAGCGTAGAGAAATTAAGTAAATGTACGAATGCAAATCCCTTTCCGAGTATTTATTTATGCTCGAGTAAATACTAAAAATAAATTGTTTTTTTTTAAAGATATTTATTAATATTTTATTTTTAGAACACGTCATATATTACAGTTGTTACTCCAACACACTGATCACATTTCATAAAAGATAAGTTTATCGTTGTATACATACCCTAGGGAGGATATTCGAAAAATCCATATGAGTATATCTAAAAACAATATAACGTAATTGGACGCAATTCTATCATATCGCGGAAGTTAAGTAACCAAAGACATGCAAGTTTTCATGTAATTTTTTTTGTTTTGTTTATACATAAATGCCAAATAATTCAACTATAATTAATCATAATAAATAGAGTTATTTTGTTGTTTTTTTCATATACAAATTTTTTAAACTTAAAAAGCTAAATAGTGGAAATTTTTCTAATAGTTCGTACGTTTAATTACTTTATTTTTATGTAATGAAAATTTCATAACATAAACAATTAATCATTTTTAATAGGCTTCATATAGGAATTAATGTTTAGTAGAAAATATTTTAATACAATAATGAAATGCTATTATAATTTGTAGGTAATATTGAAAAGTTTATATTTTAATTTAGTTTTTGGAAAATTATTAAATTTTCTTGTATATAATTTTCAGATTTTTTGATATTTCTAAATGTAAATGAGTTAACATTTAAATTATATTATTACTGTTAGTAGTAGTAATTATTTGGAGGATTATATACAATAAAATAAAAGTTATTTAAAATATTTGTCAAAAATAATTAATAACTTTCTATTTAATTTTGGATTTTTTTTTTCATCAATTTTTAATATATTTAAATAATTGAAAATATACCAGGTGTATAAGTTTAAATCCGCTGTATTTTCGGAAAAATTCCAAAAATATGTTCCGCAGTTTATTTTTGCAAAACTCCCATCGCATTTTTTTACTTATATTTCTTTTATCGGTATTATAGTTATCTAATAGAATACCAGGAGTATGAGCTTAAATTTGCTGTTTTTTATTCGAAAAAAAACACATGTTTTTTTCATAGAAAGCAAAAACAAATTTATTCAAAGTAATCGCCCTCGCTAGCTACACATTTTTCCCATCTCTCGGGCAATTTGTGGTACCACGCCAAAAAAATTCCTTCTCTTTCGAGGCAAACCACTCATCAAGCCATTTTCGGACGTCTTCGTAAGAATCGAAGTGCTGCTCAGCGAGCGCGTGGCCCATCGACGAAAACAGGTGGTAGTCGGAAGAAGCTAGGTCTGGTGAATAAGCGGGGTAGGGTAGCACCTCCCAGTTCAGTGTCTCCAAGTAGTTTCGGACCATTTTTGACGTGTGCGATGGTGCGTTGTCGTAGAGGAAAATCAGCTTGTCATGTCTTTGTTGATAATCCGTCCATTCACATTCGACCGAACTTGGCGCTTTTTTTAGTCTTGGCTTGTGCGGCAGTTTCCATTACGATGATTGAGCTTTGGTTTTCACGCCATAACTATAAACCCATGATTCGTCACCAGTTATGACCCTATGGGGCAAATTTGGGTCGTCGCGGACAGAGTTCAACAGCTCCTTAGCAATGTTAATGCGATGTTGTTTTTGGTCGAAATTGAGCAATTTTGGTACGAATTTCGCGGCGACCCGTCTCACGCTCTAATTATTGGTAAAAATCGAATGTCACGAGCCAATCGATATGTTTTAGTCCTCAGCAACTCCTCTAACGGTAATTCGACGATTGGCCAACACTATTTTCTTCCCTTCATCAAAGTTTTCGTCTGTTGTTGACGTATTCGGACGCATTCCGAATGTTGACTGATGCCACAGTCCACATTCGGAATGCGTCCGCGCAATTAATTTTGTTTTTCACAGAAAATTTGACACAGATTCTTTGATGTATTTTTTGGAATGGGCAAAAATCGAAGACGAGCCAAAACAAGTGCAAGCAATGCAGCTGTCAAAAATTTACTGAACATTCAAAATGGCCGAACTTGTAACCCGCCGAAATTCAAAATTCGCGATACTTTTTGATCAGATATCGTATGTTATCAAATGTTCAAATTGTAAAAACTTTGCACAAAAGTCATGTTTCGAATAAAATTTTCATTAGAAATTAGGCTCAGTGATCAATCGGTGGATGAATCAATAAGCGAAATTGCCGTGTATGGGGCTCTGAAAACCCACTAGTGACTGTGAAGTAGTCATTGTATCCGCATTAAGTGACTGTATGGTATTGAAGGTGTTATTGTCACTGTATTTATTTGAAAATTATCAAGTAGAGATAGTTACAGTTAATTCTGAGCGTTACAGCCATAAAATATTGGGTTGTCAAGAAAGTAGTTTCGTTTTTTTAAATAAAAATGAAAGACGATTTTCTTATAGTGAATCAATATTTTATTCAATTAAATGTTATCCAGGCTGATCCAATATCCTTTACCATCTTTCTGGTAGTAGCATGATTCCACGCTCATAAAATGTTTGTTCTTTGCTGGCAAAAACCTGATCCAAGTGATTTTTGACCTCCTCATTTGAATTAAAAGTTTTACCGTCTAAAAATTTTTGTAGAGAAAGGAACTCTATGATAATCGGAAGGTGCTTGTTCTGGAGAGTATGGTGAGTATGGCAGTATATCCTTTTCAAGCTCTAAAAGCTTTTGCCAAGTGGTCAAACTTGTATGTGATCTTGCATTATCCTGTTGGAACACTATACCTTTCCTATTGATCAATTGTGGCCTTTTTTTTTAAGTGAATCATTCAATTTGTCTAACTGATGATAGTACACTTCAGAATTGGTAGAAGCTCGAAATAAACGATTCCTATCAAATCCCACCAAACAGATAGCATAGCCTTTTTTTGATGAATATTAGCTTTCGATATGCTTTGAGCCGATTCATCTTTTCTACTCCAGGATCTTTTGCGCTTAATATTCTTGTAGACAACCCATTTCTTGTCCCCAGTGATGATACGCTTCAAAAATGAATCATTTTCTTGGCGTTTGGGAAGCAAATCATAAACGTGAAAGCGACGGCACAAATTTTTTTCCGTAAGAAGATGAGGAACCCATTTTTCAAGCTTTGAGATTAAGCCTAGCCGTTTCAAATTCAATAAATTTAATCTCTCAGCGATCTAACGAGTTGTTATTCGCCGGTTTGCATCAATTAATGCCTTTATTGTGTCTTAATCAGCAAACGAAATTACTTTCCGAACAACCCAATAATTAACTTTTTTTTTCCGCCAGAACTTGAAGATTTTAATTTAGACTACATGTGCTCTACATTGCTTAGAGCATTTAAAAACCATTATCCGTTAAGTAATTTCCGAATTATAGCCCAAAATGTATAAAAATTGCCTTAAAAAGAACGAGTCGTACAAGAACTCTCGTAGCGGCCATTTGAATTACCATATATTTAAATAATATCCAAGGAATATAATCAAATAAAAATTTCATCAAAATCTGTATTTTAAGTGTGCTTTAATTAAATTTTCTTTTCTGTAGCACATTTTAGATAATCCTTTACCTGGCTAGGCACCTTTGTCAAGCAGATTTTGATATTTCAGATGTTTGTTAATTTTAGTGCCTTTCAATAATAAAAAAAAGCCTGAACTTGAATTATAAGAATCTACCCGGTTTACTATAAAAAGTGTCATATTTTAAAAATATAATTTTGAATGAGCTAATAAGTATGATAAGTTGGTGTTTGACGTAATTTCAAAATTAATTGGAAATAAATTTAAAAATTCCCCTTATACTTTTTCAACGCAAAAAATTTCAATAATTATATTTAACAGAGTGAAAGTCTTCAATCATAACAATATCCTTGAGTAAAATTCCTACATAAAAAGCTTGATTATATTAAATAATCTTTCAATCTTTTTATTTATGAAATGTATTCTATAAAAGAAAAATTGATTTTTTTAAGCTTTAGGCAATTGAAAAATCTAAAATATATAAATTTCACTTTTGGAAAAAATATTTAGGATTATTTATTCTCCAAAAAAAGTTTCTATACAGAAAAAATATTGAATTTTTCAAATTGTACAAAATTTAAACAATTTTTATCCAAATTTATTTTTGATAAATAAATTTAAGATAATAAAAACCAAAATAATATCTTAATAATATTGCTGTTAAAGGAAGAGATATTTTTGTCATATTATTATTAATGCTCAATTTAATAATTTCATTCAGAAATTGTTTCCGCTTAAAATACCATTAAATATGTTATTATTTTTTATCAATGTACATATTTAAAAAGGTTATATATGTAAAAAACAAATAAAGAAAAGTTTCTAGCAATAAATAAATCCATTATAAATAATTTTAATATTGATTTTTCTGTTAAAGAATATTTTCAACACTCCAAAAAAATAAAATTTATTTGAATTACCAAAAAAATTATTATTTTAACATATTTCTTTGATATATAAGTAAATATTTCTATATACATTTTAGAAAGATTGTATTATTGTAGTAAATAATCTAAAATAATATTTATTTAATGAAAATGTATAATCCAAAATAGCATAAATTAAGATGGATTACCTTTACTAGCATATATTATCATACTTTCTGTTTATGACAAAGGACAAGAGTAATGACAAATTACATATTTATTCATATTTTCATAAATTATAAATACATTTGGGTTATTGAAATTATTTTTTCTTTGTTTTAAATAATTTCTATATTATTTCTAAAAGATTTTATATACATTAATATATTAAAAATATGAAAAAGAAAATTAAAATAAACAAAATCAACTTGATATTGCAAATTACTCTGAAATTGATATAATTGGACAAAAATTTCACTTTTATAAAAAAAAAACTTGTTATTTCATGTATTAAATTTTTAATAAAATTAATTATTTATTTAATTGGAGTATTTTATAAAAACATTTCATGATTTTTGATATATAAATTAAATTTTACTGACTACAAAACTCTGACAATATTTTATTCATACAGCTTAGTATGAAAATGCTATAATAAAAAATAAAAAATTGCACTATCCGCTGTTATTTTTAATCAAATTATGATTTTATCCGAGAGATGGCGCTGTGTGGTAAGATAAAATCGAAGTGTTGCCAAAGCAAAACCAATTGTTATTTTGTACATTTTTGTGAAATAATATTAAATAATCATAGTATAACCAAACAGAGCATTTTTTTTAAAGCCTAGAAATTATGCTGTAATAAGATTCCTTTTTATTTGAAATAACTTTAACCTACTGGTTGATTGCATAATATAATTAGCTATTTTTTTTTTTTGAAGAAGGCACAAGTTTAATATATATTTGTATAAAAATTCATAATAAAGCTAAATAAAATCTATCTATAATATTTTACGTTATGTTAACCAAAAATATTGTTTATTCAATAAAAGATATGAAATAGGAATTTAATTGATGGAAATAAAACTATTTCTGTATTAATAAGAACATTATCATAGAATTGAATTTGCCATTTTGAAATTCACATAAGAAATATTGTTTTTTATTAGAAAAATGGTAGTAAAAATATTGATTTTATAAAACTCGCTTTATCGGAAATATAAATTTAAAAAAAAAACAATTTTTCTATAAAGTGAGTTATGGTTTTTTTTTTTAAATACTACAAAAGTTTTAAATTAAGTTTCTTATATAATCATAAGATTAGAAAAATACTGTAACATGTGCTTATTATTTTCTAAATATTTATTTCTAAATTGGCATAATTTACGTTTGAAAAATATTTCAAGTAAATTTAAAAACCAATTCGATCGTAAAGTTTTGAAAAGAAAAAATATAGTATTTACAATAAAAAATTTTTTATAGAAAATTAGTTTTTTATTTTTATTTTCTATCTATTTTTACTGTGAATATAAAATTGTTTTTATTTATTTATTAATATTTTTAAAACAGAATTATTTTAAAATTTATAATTTATACTCGTAATTTTTAAAAGGTTTTTTTAATAAAAATAATTTTTAAAAATGTTTATCGATTTAATTATTTATAAATATTAAAAAATTCCTCACACAATTATTAAGTGATAATAAAAAATTTATAAAAATCTTTCATTAATAAAACGTTTTTTTGAAATATACGAGGTCTGCTCAAAAAGTATCGCGAATTTTGAATTTCCGCGGGTTACGTATATTCGATTTTTGTGGCGTTACGTTGGTACTCATATCTCTCACTTATGCCGACAAGTTCGGCCATTTTGAATGTTCAGTTAACGAATTTTTGGCCAAAAACAACACACTAATAATGCCACAGCCACCGTATTCTCCAGATCTGGCCCCCTGTGACTTTTTCTTGTTCACGAAACAGATTCTTTTATCCATTTTTTGGAATTTTTTATCCATTTTTTGGAATGAGCCAAAACACGTGCAAGCAAAGCAGCTGTCAAACATTAACTGAACATTCAAAATGGCTGAACTTGTCGGCATAAGTGAGAGACATGAGTACCAACATTCGAATCGAAAATCGAATATACGTAACCCGCGGAAATTCAAAATTCGCGATACTTTTTGAATAGACCTCGTAGTTAAAAAAATATACACAAAACTGTAATAATAAATTATTTTAATAAAAAAGAATTTACTTTTGAAGTAACATTAAAAATGCATACAAATTAAAAACCATTTTTTCATAGTTTTTACAGCAAAAAAAAAATTTTTTTATACTAAGAAAAGAAATAATTTTATTTCCGCTTTATTAAAATTTTGTTACAATATCAAATTCTTACTTTATGGTAAAAAAAATGTTATATAAGTTTTTAAGAAGTTATTCGTAAAATGATAGTTGTGCAACTGAAATGAAAACTTTGACTATAATATTTTAGCATAAAGTAACAATATTTCAAGATTTTTTTCTTGTTATTTAGTAGATTTCAAATATTTATGAACGTTAAGTTTTTTATAAGTTGTAAAGTACTCGAAATCTGGTTAGTTGCATTATGAGCTTATAACTATGTAGATTTCACCTGGAATTAGGTTGGATTTTATTCAAATATCGAAAAGAAATTGATAAGAAACTGTTCTGGTAAAAATTAAGCTACGTAAAATTTGTTACAGTTTGACACAAACTCTGACTTTTATACTGTTTACCTTTGAACTTTTCTGGAAATACTATAGGTTAGCTATAATTTAACCAACAATATCTACCCACATTTATATTATTGTATATATAAATACTGGCGTACATATACATGTATGAATTTAGTAAGTGGTTTTTATTGATGTTATTGGTTATTATGTTTTTACTGGAATGTGATAGAATAGGTGAAAAAAAAAACAATTTTAATACAAAAAAAACAACAGGAAAGTTTTTTTTTTTTTAGAAAATTTACAATATTGATGTATACTGGAGCCAGTTGACGGTCGAATGCAAGTTAGTGCCGTTGGGAATTTTCCCGATACACCCACCACCTACACACTACAATTTCCATCGCATTCAACAGTTCTAGTTTTGGACCGTTCTGTCGTTCAGCGGCATACCCAAAGCTTACCATGACGTCATACAACCTGTTCGTCAAGAAAGCATAACGAGTGCAAAGAGAGCCTAAGCTTTTACAATTTGGGAGTGGTTACAGTATATGTTTGTCTCTCAATTGATGAGCAATAGAAAACCACACATACCCGCAATATTACAGCTTACTTATGTCCTTTACCTGTATTTATGACAGACGCTATGGGTGGATGGGTGGTAACAAATACACTATTCAAATTTAAAAGGCTGCAGGACT
The DNA here is from genome assembly GCA_958298945.1 of Atherix ibis. NCBI lineage: Eukaryota > Metazoa > Arthropoda > Insecta > Diptera > Athericidae > Atherix > Atherix ibis. The sequence goes on along the minus strand of OY282605.1, from coordinate 101,956,847 downwards.
CTCACCAATTTCACATTTTCATTTTCGTATATATGAACTTGATGAAAGCTCAACAGAAAACAGTCGAGTCTTGAACTTGCTCTTGTTCAGTTCCAGGTAATATTTAATCAGCCACTTTCCGTCAGGAAATTCTCATTGAAAGAACAACATAATTCACTAGTAATTAACAACTTATAATAAATAATTGTTTAGTAAAAAAATATAAATACAAATACAAGAAAAATTTGTACAAAAACAAAAATTATAACAATAGTAATTACGTTTAATTATACAAAATAAAAAAAGAGAAGACATTGTTATTCGTTCGTTTATAATAAAAAGTCCATTATATCGTTTGCTACAGTTCCCGGAAGTATTATAAAAAATTTACTTTCCAAATTATATAAAATATATTTCAAAAACAAATAAAAATTACAAAAAAAAAAAAATAAAAAATTATAAAAATTAAAAAAAAATATTTTTAAAGCAAAAGAATTTATGAGTATTTTTAAAAAAAAGTTGTGATCCATTTTTTCAAATAATTTTATACAAAAGTTTGATAAATTCATTTAGCAAAAGTGATTTCTGGGAATTGTTGCATATTATAAAATGGTATTAGTTGATTTACTTTTTTTTAATTTAATTTTTAAGTACTTCCATAATATTTATTAATTTTTTTTAAGCCGGCAAATATAATATCATAACATATTGTGGTGAAGAATATTATTAAAAATTTAAGTGATATGCAAATTTAAAGAAAGGAAATATTTTAAAACATAAAGCAAAATCAATACAAGTTTCTATGTATGGTAATTTATTAATAAATTATTTATAACATTTTTTTTAGTAACCAATAAATACAAAAAAAAATATATAAGGGCTAAAGAAATTATTGGTAAATTTGGTGTCTTGTTTTTATTGGACTGACTAATCTAGACTATATTTTGGAATATCAGGTATTAATTAGTTGGCAGAGAAAAGTGTTAAATTATAGAAAATAAAACAAAGAAAACACATTTTAGTAAAGAAAAAAGAGCACATTTATTAAACGTATTTTTACTAGAGTCATAGCAAAAGAGGTCGATAAAGTAAAAGCTTTGTAATAATAATAAAAAAGAAAACCAACACCCTACACTAAGAAAAAACTATGTCCAAAGTGATGTGGTTCACGATTATTTGTTTTCTGTTTATTACACTACCGTTTTCAGCGGTTGGAATCGATTTAAGTCGATTATATGGACACCAAGGATCATCTATACAAAAACGCAGCGGTAAGTTCACCACCTTTAATTATATACAAATAAACTCTTTTATAAAATTTGAAGTATTTTTTTTTTAAAAAAAACATTGTACACATCTAAATTAAAAATATATTATAAATAAAAAAATAGAATTTTTTTTCAAATAAAATAAAGGTAATTAATTAAAAATAAACAATACTATTTAAAAAAAAAAAATTTTAATAAGAAAATCTTTAAAAAAAACTCATATCTTCAAAAAATTTGCTAGAAAAAATGTAAATTATAGTATTGTAAATAGAGAAGCCTGCCTTCTACGTTAATTTGCCAACAGGTATTTTGCGTTTTTATATCTTCATTGTATAAAAAAAAGGACAAACGTTATCAGAAAGTAAGAATACCGATTTTTAGACGCATGGGATTAGCTAACAGTATTATGTGTATAGAAAGAAGCTTTTGTTAATGTGAATAGAATGGAAATAATTAAAGTTGACGTTGTTAAATCCGGGAGTGAATTGAAATTTTGTTTCAGCCCCTCTTCTATTATAGAAAATTTAATTTATACTAACCTTTAAGTTGTTAAGTAGATAAAAAGAAAATATTTTAAATTCTTAATGTAATAGATATCATGGCATATTATTATAATAATTCCAAAATAACATAAAATGGCAAACATTAAAATTTTCTATTTCATAAAATATTTTTTTTTAAATATATTTAAAAATATAGTTTTTTTCTTCAAAATCAAATATTATAGATATTTTTCTAGAATTTGCTTAAAAAACTGTTTCAGCTTTTGACATTTTAAGATTTACTTAAAAATTAACAAGATCTTAAGCAGAGCATTATTTTTTGAATCTTAAATTATAGAACAATGTTGATTGCGAGGGCTTCATAGATTTATAATTTTTTAATATTTAAAAATAACCTTATAACTTTTATGCTGACATATTTTTTATATTAGTTATTATATAAAATACTCTTAAATGTTAAGTCATAAATTCTTAACAGTCCATATAAAAATACTTAAAAATTTATTAATATTTAACTAGTTTTATATATTATAAAAAAAAATTATTTTAATAATTTTATTTTTTATTAATGGAGTCTACTTAAAATATTTATTTCCTAAAGTTAAAATAAAATATTCTTTTTCTATTGTAGAAAAACTTCTTTATATCCAAAGTAGGTGAAATTTAAAAAAAAAAAAATTTATTGTAGAAATACTTTACGTAAAAATTGAATTTCATGCAGCAATCAAATATTCACTTTATTTGCACCTTTTTAGGGCATAAGTGAAATATTGTAAGCAGTTTTTAAAATATCGAAAAAAGTATTGTATATAAAATTTATATTTATTTGATGGGGAAATTTTTTCATAATACCTTTCAGAATAAACTTCCTCATACATATTTTATTAGGAATACTTTCTTCTTTTCTCTCAGTTGTATAGATTTGAAGATAATTGATTTACATTTAAACAACAAAAAAATATTATATTTATATACGTATATTTATGCGGTACATTTTATATATAAAGTTTTATATAAATCAAAATTCCAAATGTCTATAAAAAACGTTTTCTCTTAAAATAAATAATATTTTATTAAAGATTTTCTTAAAATAAACTTATTCAAAATTCTAAATAAAAAATAAAAATTTTTATTATTATTGAATAGAAAACTTCAAATTTTTTAATATAAATAATTTTGTTATAATAAGTATATTAATTTAACAAAATTTATAATTTTAAATCGGAATAGACACCTACATAAACATAATTGATTTAAAAAGGACATTTTTTAACAAACTAATAGAAAATATTAATAGTTGTGTAAAATTTTTAAATTTTTTATTTTTTTTTAATAATTATTTCTTAATTATTTATTATCTTTTTTTTTTAAAAAAAAAAGAAATCTTAAAATAGAAATAGTTGTTTTCTTACATTTTATTTTTATAATTGCTAACATTTGTGAAATTTCTGTTTAAATTAAAAGAATTAATTAAGAAATAAAATTAAGATTTTGAATTTAAGTACAGACTTAAATTTTTAATTTTATAATTGTAGAGAAATTCTATTTTTATAATCTTTCATAAAAATATGCCCTTAATTGCAGTAACTTTAAACGTATAACTATAAATTTGCTCAAAGTATAGTTTTTATTATATTTAAAAAAAAAATTAAAATTTAGATGTAGTTTTTATGTCACTTTTGCGACAATATTTTAAAAATTTTATAAAAATTTAGAAGGAGTTTTTATTTTACTCTTATTTTACTCTTAACGTAAAGTTCCAAAATAACAATAAATACTGAAATATGATATAGAACTTCCGCAATCATATCGAATAAATATTATAACATTTCAAATTAACTAAAGTAAGTCTCAGCATTACGTTCGTAGTTTCTTATTACTTATATTTTTTATTATACTCGTATCTAAATTCAGTTTTATTGCAGATTTCTTTTTTGTTAGGAAAATTGTTCAGTTTTCAAACATATAATATAATATTTTTGTGTGCATATGACTTACAAAGATATATGTTGCTCGTTTAATGCACTGAAAGATTGAGCAGGAAGTAGGACATCACGTTCGAGGAGAACTATAAAAGTTCAATAGATTTTCTCAAGAAAACGTGACAAAATATTATAGTCTATGCACTTTCATTCAAATATATGCCATCTGAAGAAACTGAATCAGATACATGTGGTTTTTAGATAATCATCGATGCATAGGATTTTTAAAAATAGAAGCAAATTCTCACTCAAATATTTTAACATGAAATATCAGAAAATTCAACTGGTGCAATATGAAAAATTTCATTAAAAATTAATGAACGGAAGAACTAACAACACCAACATTATTTATTCGTCGCTAAAAATCGTGTTAACATGCTTCAAATCTGTACGATTTTTTTATTTATCCTTTTTTTTTTAATTTTCACGAAAAGTTAATTTTGTATCCTTTCTTTTCCTTAAACAAAGAACATTTTTGCTATCACGATGATAATATATAAAAGTTTCTATATAAATTGTTACCGAGTACATATCATATACACATACACATCCATACATAGTAATATAATACGTGTATAAGTAAACGTTGTTGTAATACCTATTCTGCAGGGTATCGACAAAGCTACATATATGGATAGTCTTTGTAAGAACAGTAAAAGGTCCTGGATATGAAAAAGGAACAATAATTAAATTAAAAGGTCAGGAAAGTTATTTTTCGACATTTTCTGTGCTAAGCTTTCTCGATTACGCCCTTGGGCCTATCAAATTAGTTTTTTTTTTTTAATTAAAAATTGACTGACTTCAGTTAAAGCTGTTCTATCATTTCTTTACATAATCGTATCTAAAATTGGAACTTTCAGACAACCTTATCATCACTTTTAGTTTACTATTATCAATAGATTTATATACATACATAGATATTGTATATAATAAAGTATAGTATGGTATTTATCCTTTTACAATGAAACTTAATTTAATAACCTTGGATAAATTTTAGTTAGTAGAAACTAAATTTTAAAATAACATAAATTTTTGTAAGAGTATTTTGTTTATTTGATTAAAACTAATTCTGTTGACTGACATTTTTGCTAAATATGACATTGTGCATATGAAAAACTTTACTATTCTGTATACGAACAAGAAGAATATTAATTGTAGGGATAAAAGTTGTTTGAGTAATTTTCAAGGGAAATTTTCAAATAATCATAAAATAAAAGTTTTAAAAATATAAATTAATATAACTTTTCGGAATAGTTATATCATTTTCATCATGTTTTCTGTAATATACAAAACTAATTTACTTATTAATATTTATAAGTGCATTTGCAAATAATAAAAAAGTTCTATGCTGGACTACTAACTAAATAAAATATTCATTAAAAATTTGGGCACATGGTTTTATTGTAGTTTTTTTCTATAAAAATATAAAAAAAAAAGATTGATCTGCCTTAAAAGAATGAATTATTATTTTTTACAATTTTATGTTTTTAAATTTGATTATCTTTGTAATTGTTATAATGGTATTTTTTTAAAACAGAAATTGTAAAAATATTGAAAGTACTTAAACAATATTAATTCTGATTGTTGTTGATGATACCAAATTTATGGGAATCAGCAAGGTAAGACAACATCTATCCAATTATAAAATGAAGTTGTATTCCTGCTTCAAATGGTTTAAAAATAATTACTTTTATTATTTAAAAATAAAAAATATTCCATTCTTTTAGAACGAAAATAAAAAATATTCCATTCTAATTTCTAATATACTGTATATACGAGTACCACTAAAATTTACCTACTCGATTTAAATTCTGCTTTACTTTATAAATCATTTTTAAGCCTAACTAATGAGCAAAATTGGACATAATTGCGTTAAGAAAATCAAATTAATTCAAAATTTTTTGACTAAGAATTAAATACTTTTATTTTTATGTCTTAAAGTGCACTGTTGCAGAAATTCTATACTTTGGCTGGGTCTTGAAGAAATAATTGTATTACACAAAGGGTAAAAAATACTTAAATATTTTATATACTTTATAGATTTTAATATTCTACAATAAAAACTCCCTACTCGTATAATAAACATAAAATATAAATGCAAAATTTATAGTAGAAGAAGTTTTGAAAATAAAAATCAATAAAAATACACAACTTGGTTTGAAGTTATAACTTTATAACTGCTTAATTAATACTTTTCCAGTTAATTATAATTTTGAAAAAATAATTTTTAAAAGGCATTGAATTTATGGCTATGCTTGATTATGTTTTCATGTAATTAATATTGTATGAAAATTACTTTTGAATGGGAGAAATTCTATAGAAACAAGTTCCTTTAGAAAAGTACAATATCTCCAAAAACAAAACTGCGTATAATATTTATTTATTATATTAAAGAAAGTGCGTGTATTTTTATAGAGAATATTTAATAGTTTTATTATAAAAGCATTAATTAATTTTTTTTAATAAATATTTTATTATTTAAACCTTGCCATTATGCATGAAATATAACAATATTGAAATAGCTGCTATGAGATTTTTTGCAGGAATCGATCCTTTTGAGGTCAATTTTTATGAATTTTACACACTTTTTGGGGGTGTAATTCGGCTATTAATTGACGAATATTGATTTGTAAATGCTCTAAAGTTTAAAGATTGTCTGTCTAAATTTTAAAATTACGCGTCCTGGGAATTTTTCTCATACCAAAGATCATACACATAGAGTTTAGATTAAAATCTTTGAATAAGGGTAAAAAATATTTGGTCATCATATTGAAAATAGGGCTGAAAATTGATATTAATGGTATTTTTATTTTTAAAAAAATACAGAGTAATGACACCATCGGATGAAAATTCACTCAGATACAATAGTTTCTCCACTGTCACTTATAGGGTCTGTTCAAAAAGTATCGCGAATTTTGTGTTTGTTTTTTCAAAAATTATTTATTTATTCATGAATATCTATTTTGTCCCCTTCAAAGTAATCCGCACCAGATATTATACTAGTACACTTGTGACAACATTTTTTTCAATCCTCGAAGCACTTCAAAAAATCATTTTTTGTGATCTTGTTCAGTTCCTCCTTCGATAGTTCCCCAGATCTGGGGAATACGGTGACTGCGGCATTATTAGTGTGTTGTTTTTGGCCAAAAATTCACGCACAAGCAACGATGCGTGAGCAGGGGCGTTACCATGGTGCAAAAACCAATTTTTATTCTTCCACAAAACCGGGCGTTTCTGGCGGATTGCTTTGCGGGACTTGCGCATAACTTGCAGGTAATATTCCTTATGGACCGTTCTACCCTGTGGCAAGAACTCATGATGCACCACGTTCCTGTAATCTAAGAAAACTGTAAGCAAAACCTTAATATTCGACCGAACTTGGCACGCTTTTTTCGGTCTTGGCTCGTGCGGCAACTTCCATTGGAATGATTGAGCTTTGGTTTCCACGTCATAACCATAAACCTATGATTCAACACCAGTTATGACCCTTTGGAGCAAATTTGGGTCATCGCAGACAGAGTACAACAGCTCCTTAGCAATGTTAATGCGATGCTGTTTTTGGTCGAAAATGGCCAAAAATCGAAGACACGTGCAAGCAAAGCAGCTGTCAAAAATTGACAGAGCATGATGCTCCACGCCCCTGCAATCGAAGAAAACTGTACGCAAAACCTTCACATTCAACTTCCATTGGGATGATTGAGCTTTGGTTTCCACGTTATAACCATAAACCCATGATTCATCACCAGTTATGACCCTTTGTAGCAAATTTGGGTCGTCGTGGACAGAGTTCAACATCTCCTTAGCAATATTAATGCGATGCTGTTTTTGGTCGAAACTGAGCAATTTTGGTACGAATTTTGCGGCGACCCGTCTCACGACAAACCATTGGTAAAAATCGAATGTCACGAGCCAATCGATATGTTTAAGTTCTCAGCAACTTCTCTAACGGTGATTCGACGATTGGCCAATACTATTTTCTTCATTTCATCAATGTTTTCGTCTGTTGTTGACGTACTCGGGCGACTGGCACGCTTTTCGTCTTTCACATCTTCTCGGCCCTCTGAGAACATTTTATACCACCGATTAACGTTGCTTCGGTCCAAAGTAGTGTCACCATATGCCACAGTTAATATTTGGAATGCGTCCGCACAATTAATTTTGTTTTTCACACAAAATTTGATACCGATTCTTTGATCCATTTTTTGGAATGGGCAAAAATTGGAGACGAGCCAAAACACAGGCAAGCAAAGCAGCTGTCAAAAATGAACTGAACATTCAAAATGGCCGAACTTGTCGGCATAAGTGAGAGACATGAGTACCAACATAACGCCACAAAAAATCGAAAATCGAATATACGTAACCCGCGAAAATTCAAAATTCGCGATACTTTTTGAACAGACCTCGTATACCGTTATGAGGCTCTACTCTATTGTCACTTATGGGTTTTTAAGACCACATATATGGCCATTATACTTATTGACGTATCTACTGAGCAAAAAATCAGCACCATAGCTGAAGAAAATCTTCCGTTTAACTATCAAACAATGCGTTGAAATTATAAAATCTTGAACTTTTGCAGAAAGAATTTTATAATTAAAACAAATTGTTCGGTAATTTTAAAATTCAAAATCAAAAATTGCAAAAATTGGTCTAAATATTAAATTATATATAATATTATTTACCATATAGTAAATAACTATTATATAATAGTACTTTTCTTTTGAAACTATAAAATAGATAATGTGAACAACTTTGTTTTTTAATATAAATTTTTTTTTTTTTAATGTAGATTTTTGAAACTTTTATCAGTATAAATACTTAAAAATAGAGTATTTTTTTCAATATTTGCTATTGTTTTATAAGACCTTCGATAAATTTTGTTATCTTTCATAAAACCTTAGATAAGTTTCGTTGTCTTTTATTAATAAACATCAATTTTTTGATGGAGTAAACATATTTTTTTTAAAAAGAATTTATATAATATATAAAAAAATATATTAATAAAAAGAATGAATATTTACCAAATTTACTTTTCTGAATCCATTTATTTTAATAATTAAAAGCCCTAAAATGCATGTCGAAAAATACGAGAATCGAATAATGCTAATATTTTAACAGACTTTTAAATTGACATTATTATTATCGAGTTACTCACTAGCAATAGACTGTCAATTTTCTATTTTATTTATTATAGTTTGACTATTTAATGAATATTTTTTTTTTAATTTTGCTTATTATTAAGTTTGCTTATTTAACCTAATTAGATAGAAGTTTTAAATATATTCTAATATTTTACAAGTAGAAAATAATAATTTTTTAATGTGTAAACTTCTTCAAAATATTATTCTATATGTAGTCCTATTTTTCGTCTATTCATTCTCTGTTCATCGATAGCCAATAATTCAATGATTATACATTATTCAAATATTTATCACCTAAACACTTCTTTACTTTACTATATCAACACATACCAAATATATTTAATTGAAATATCAATTATTTAAAAAAAAATTAATTAAAATTACAATTTTATATTGAAACGATATTAGTTACAATATTTTTTCTGGTCGTCTGTCTTTAAAAAAAATATGTAATCGAAAAATTTAGCAAAAGATATATCTCTAATGAGAAATACTAAATAATTGTTCTTTATCTGAGTCAACGTTATTTACAGGTGAACACTTAATTTTTTCTAATTAACCCATAGTGATTTCAAGTTTTCCTGGTTCTTATTTCTACATCGTCATGGGTAGTCCCTTAGAACATCTTTTATATTCCAGTCACGTATGGTACCAGGAGATTTTCTTCAATTTATAATTCTGCCTGAAATAAGATGTTAGCATTAAATTTTAGGTCCTTAAGAATAAAATTAATTCATTCTATCACTTTCATACATAAAATTGCAGATATTTTGAAAAAAAAATGAATTTTGATTGTATCTTGTTTGGGTATTTATGAATAATATTAAATATTCTAATTGAGTTTTCAGAATCAATATTATCTCATTAAAATAACTTCATGGCATTTCTGCTTCAAGAGAATTCATATATCTGATTTTTAATAGAAAATAATTTTACCTGTATAAATTATAATGCACATAATTTCATATTTTAGCCTAAAACTATCAAAAAATATTAATATCAGATGAATTTAATTTTGTCGAAGGAGTCAAAAAGCCTTAGACTTAAAAGCCTTAAAAAAAGTACTTTAGTTAATGTTCAAACATTTACTAAACTACTATTTACATTTTATAAAATATTTTAAGCTCTTATTAAGTTTTGAGAACCAAAGAAGCATATTTAATTTATTATATATGCTTCTTTGATTCTCAAAACTTAATTCACTTTGCTTAACCTAGTATGGAAAATTATAACCAAAAACCAATTAATATTAATTTTCCAGTTTATATTATATATTTCTTGCTAGTACAACTACTTTTGTTAAAAATATTCATATAATTTGATAGATAATAATAGAAAGCTTTTGAATTATTAAATAACTATTACTATACACTCCATTTTCACATATTGACCATTGACAATTTTTCAGCAATTTTCTTCACAGCTGGATATAAATTGAATGAGCTGCTATTATTTATGAAATATATGAGTAATTTTCTACCTGGGTTGAAATATATAAGTGTATTAATTAATTAAAGAGGAAATAGAATTAGTTAATTTAGGAGAATTTCTAAAATATGAAAGTTGATGTTCACATTAATTTTCTCTTAAAGTGAGGGAAACTTGAAAAGTTATTAAACTGTTTAAGGAATTTAAGATGTAATTAAAAATTATAAAGAACGTAGTATTTAAATTAATTGAATTTATTCATTTATATTATTATAAATATTTAATAAAAAAATTATATAGAAATTTAAGATAAAATAAAATATTTTATATCCAAAACACTTAAATATGGTTAAACTTGTATGAAATATGTGAATATGTATTGTATGTGTTTTCATTGCATCCTCTTTAGAAAGAAACGAGTTCTATTTCAGTGATGCCCTTGCACTTGGGCTAACTCTGGTAACTCGAAAGGATCCTTCCTTCCACTTATTTGCTAACCTAAGAATTCTTTCTTTCCAACCAATATTTTTAAGTAAATTAATCCAATGAACTCTTCAATATCTCTCCAATATTGGCTAATGTTCCACAGGGAAGTATACTTGGACCCATCCTCTACAACATTTATGTATCCGTTATTCCAAGCTGTCCCAACCATCTTCTTTGCTACAATTTACACGCAAGCAGGCGAAATTTCGATGGATATACACTCTCCATAACCTATCACGTTAATTAATACTATTATAAAAGTCACGTAAAATGAATCATTCGATAATCAAAATGATGACGAAAGCAAATAAAAGTAGTGCAATAACAAAATTCCCAAAATTCTAAAACATTTTTTTTTAAAAATCCTTTCTAAAAAAATTTCATATTAATTCAAGTCTACCTTTTATTTTCATTATAAGAGTACCAAGAGATTTGAATGTAAATGTATCACTTTCAAAATTTATTAATTATTAATAATTGCCGAAAAAAGAGTCTTAAAAAATATTAAACAAAAATAACTGAAAGCTTTAGCTTTATTTTTTTTTAATATGTAAATTTATTTTAGATTATTTTATTATGAAGATTTTATAATATTCAAATTAAAATTCCTGAAAGCTTCAAAAAAAAAAACTTATTTGAAAGCTTCCAGGAATTTTTTTATTTAAATATAAGAAACTAAGTACATTTACATATTTTTGGATAATATTTTCTGAAAATAATTTCTACTTTTAACAAAATAAACGTGAGTAGTATATGGATTTTTTTTTCGAGGTAATTTATTTGAATCTTTTTGAAATGACTTGATTACTTTAAAGGTAAAAAAGGTCTTCTAATCTTTTTGAAATACTTTCATTATTTTCAGCTTTTCTTGGCATTTATTTATAATCATTTATTTATATAATTTTTAAAATATGTACACCCAAATTTTCGTATTGTTCGAATAACAAATATTATCCTTGGAGATATAATAATTTCTTGTAGTCTTTAAAATTAATATTTTCACAAAATGGTTCTGAATTTTATAATGATCTAAAATATCTAAGAGTTATTTTAAAAAATATGATATAAATTAGTTTTTCTAGAATAAATACATGTGAGAACATTAAAAATTAATTAATAAAAATTATTTTGACAATTCCTTTTGCCGATGGATGGAAGGGCTTTATCAAGCAGACTTAAATAGATTCAACAATTCGTTTTGGTAGTGTGTCCGGTCTAGTACCTTCAAATTCGACACTCGCAGCATGTAAAAACATGCCAAAAGGCATGTTGGTTAACGCTATGGCTGTCCGGATGGCAGGACCTACCTCGTCTTCTCAGACCATAAATGAAGTCACTGTAGACTTTCTAGACATGATCTTCCTCATCCATACGGATTAAGTTATCCAGCCCACCTCAATCTATTGAGCTTAATTTTATCCACAACCGCGCAATCCTCTTAACGCTCTATGATCAAGTCATTATATAGGCTCTGGAATAGTCCATCCTAATATAGGCGATTGCAAATTCTTTGAAGGATTCTTTTCTAGAATGTGGAAAAGAGCTCACAATAGTTTTTGACGAATACTTGAGGACTGGCAAGACTAGTGTTTTCTTTAGTAGTAGCTTCGATGTTATGGTCAGAATTTTCGTGCGAAATAATTTAGACTGACTGAAGTAGGCTTTGTCGGCTGTTAGTATCCTCTAACTTCAAATAGGAAATGATTAAACTCATTAAAAGCTATAATCTTCTCTCTGCATGCGACTAGTGCTGATTGGTCTTGTCTTCAACGCCGACGATGTAATTTGTTTTCCCTTCGTTTATATTTAGCCTACGATTTTTCGTCGCCGGCTTAATATTAATGAAGGTCTCTCATACAGCTTGTAAGGTTTTTCCAGATTATTTCAATATTTGCTTCGTTTCCAAGGCATGTATTTTTGTTTTTGTTTCTAATTGCCGCATCCAGTACAAGTTCATAGTTCGTACGAATAAGTTCGTCTAGCAAAGCACTGCTATTGCGTCTAGCTCTTCTTTTGTATCTAAAAAACAGCTAACAAGATAGTGGATCAGTCAATGTTAGCATCCGAAAAAGTTGTATCATTTTATGGATTTGAGAAATGAACAAAGTCTCAAGACTATACAAGACCTTAATTTTTTTTTAGATTTATCTAGCCGTAAGAGCAATTTAAACAAAAAATTATCTAACTTAAAGAGTAATTAATTATACAATAATATCAAATTTTTCTATTTATATAAAAATAATCATTTTAATATCAGAAAATTCAATATACTCGCGAAAATTTTTAATAAAGGATACGAGGTCTGTTCAAAAAGTAGATTTGAGGGAATTTTTAAATTTTTGCATGTTACATATATTCGATTTTCGATTTTTTTGTGGCGTTATATTGCTATTCATGTCTCTCACTTATGCCGATAAGTTCGGCCATTTTGAATGTTCAGTTAATTTTTGACAGCTGCTTTGCTTGCACGTGTTTTGGCTCGTCTTCGATTGTTGCCCATTCCAAAAAATGGATGAAAGGAAATGTCACAGGGGACCAGATCTGGGGAATACGGTGGCTGCGGCATTATTAGTATATTATTTTTGGGCAAAAATTCGCGCACAAGCAATGATGCGTGTGCAGGGTCGTTATCATGGTGCAAAAGCCAATTTTTGTTCCTTCCACGAATCCGGGAGTTTCTGGCGGATTGCTTCACGTAACTTGTGCATAACTTGCAGTTAATATTCCTTATTAACCATTCTACCCTGTGGCAAGAACTCATGATGCATCACGCCCCTGCAATCGAAGAAAACTGTAAGCAAAACCTTCACATTCGACCGAACTTGGCACGCTTTTTTCGGTCTTGGCTTGTGCGGCAACTTCCATTGGTATGATTGAGCTTTGGTTTCCACGTCATAACCATAAACCCATGATTCATCACCAGTTATGACCCTCTGGGGCAAATTTGGGTCGTCGTGGGCACAGCTTCTTAGCAATGTTAATGCGATGCTATTTTTGGTCGAAAATGGGCAAAAATCAAAAACAAAAAATCGAAAATCGAATATACAGTGGCGGACTTATACTTAGAAACGACTCAAAATACAGTTTTACTTATTTGTATTTTCTTTGATTACAATGGTATTGTAGACAAATAAGTACCGTTCATTTTTATTTATTCTTGATTTTTGTTCTAAAAATAGAATTCAAACGGTTTTTTATTTGGCATCATACGTTTAACCATTTGAAATTCGCAGTTGAAATTAATTTTGAAAGAACGTTGACATATAATTAGAAACAGTGCACTAAATTTAATGATAATATAACATTTTGAAAGTAAGTATAATTTTAAATGATTGCATTTATTAGTAGTGCTTTAAAACAATATTATGTAACAGTACTATGGGGGGAAAAAAGAGCTGTACACCGGAAATTCGACGGTTAATTGTTAAGAAATATCGCGAGGATAAATTATCAATGGAAACTATTGCTGCGGATCTGAAGTGTTCCAAAAAGATGATTTTTAATGCAGTTAAAACATACTCTGAAACCGGAAGTTATGAAAACAGAGTGCGTCGGAGCAGACCGCGAAAAACGACACAAAGAGAGGACAGGGTTATTACCAGAATGAGCAAAGAAAACCCTTTTCTAACCGCTAAGGAAATAAATACGGCTGTATCGAACGATTTACAGCAAAAATTGTCAGAAAGGACAATTCGACGTAGGCTGAACGAAGCAGGACTGCGTATGTGCATTGATCGCAAGAAACCAAGCGTTTCAAAGAGAAACATAAAGCGCAGGTTAGCTTTTGCAAAAGAGCACTTAAATAAACCGCTGCCATTCTGGCGAAAAGTCCTGTGGAGTGACGAGTCAAAATTTAATTTGATCGGGTCCGATGGTAAGGTCTACGTTAGACGTCCGAAAAATAAAGAATTGGACCCAAGGTATACCATTAAAACAATCAAACACGATGGTGGTAATATAATGGTTTGGGGTGCATTTTCCTGGCGTGGGGTTGGTCCGCTATTCAAAATTGACGGACGAATGGACCAACACGGGTACAAGAATATATTGGAAAATATAATGGAACCATATTGTGATGATAATATGCCTGTCTGCTATATTTTTTAACAGGATAATGATCCTAAACACACTTCACGGTTAGTGAAGTGTTGGTTTACGGAGAATAAAATTAATGTATTAGACTGGTCAGCGCAGAGTCCTGACCTCAATCCTATTGAGAACTTATGGGCACATGTTCAAAAAGGATTGAGGAGCAGGACTTCGAAAAATCAAGGACACCTGCTTCAAAATATTGAAGATATTTGGAGCAAAATAAATATCAAGGTTTGCCAGGACTTAGTAGCCAATATGCCAAAACGTTGTGCGGCGGTCATAAAAAATAAAGGATACCCACCCAAATACTGATCACCAAAAAGGATTTTTTTCATTTTTTTTATTTTTGATGTGATATTACCAAAGGAAAATGTGATTTATTTTATTGGTTTCTAATTATAAGACCAGCCAATACGAACTTGTTTTACCTATTTTGTTACTTACTATTTTAAATAAAAAGTTAATTAAATAAAATTATTTTCTTCCTCAACACTGGATACATTTGTACTAAATTCCCAAATTTTTAGACTTTCCGTACGTTTTTTCAGGATATATAAACAATTCTTTAAAAAAAAATTATCGTTTCTAAATATATGACCGCCACTGTACGTAACCCGCGGAAATTCAAAATTCGGGATACTTTTTTAACAGACCTCGTATGTCAAATCTCACCTTGCTATTCAAATACTTAAGCGAAAATTTGTTCCAAAAAATTGTATATTTTTATCTTAGGGTAAAATATGTTTGTGTGAGTGTTAAAAATAAATAATTTCTCTAAGAAAAATATATATATACTCGTATGTAAAAAAGGAAAATAAATCACCTTATATAAAAAAGAATATTTACATCCTCAATTTGTCATCCTAATAGTTTGGGATTGAAAAGTAAATTCCAATAAAACGGTTTATTATCAATAAAATCAATAAGGAAAATATTAAATTTTATTTTAAAAATAACATTCGAATTTTTCTTCTAGCCTTAAATACAATTTGTTGTCCAACCTATCATCCACTGAATGTGTTCATAAATCGAATTAGGTTGCATTGATTTTCACAAATATAAAAATCAATGATCGTAAAAAGGAACATACCAAATGAACCAAATTGAAAACAAGTAAATCAAGGATTTATATATGATCTTATATATACATATACCCGTATGTACAATATGCAACTATATATGCAATATTGTTGGTTTTCCTTTACGGTTTTTCCAATCCACTATAGTGTATATGTAGACTTCAAATCTAGAATACTACAATATATGTAGAGTTATATGGACTGTGTTTTGTGGATTTTCTTTAGTTTTATAAGAAATCGATTAAAGCCAAATAGAATATATAGTAAAGAAAAAGGTCAATTTTTCTCAAGAATATATCGTTTGCTAGCAATATTTCAAGTTAATTTCTTTCAGGTAAGAACAAGCTACCTAATTGTTTACCTACATATTTCTTGATTGTGAAAAAGTTGCAAATCGATACCATCATTATGAGCTCCGATTAAGTGATACGAATTGTTTTTAGTATAGCAATCAAACTTTCTAAGCTTATCGTTTTGGGATTTGTATAAATAATTTATCTAATCTAAAAGATATATAATATTAAATAGATTGTATTTTGATTTATAAATAATATTAGATAAATTCAAAAAGAAATAATTTTTAATGGCGACATAGTGAATGTGAATTTGTAATAAAAAGTTGATGATTTTGCAATGATTAAAAAGTAATTTCTAATAGAAATAAGATATTTTTAGCCCTAATTTTTAATTTTTCAAGTACTCGAATGATATCCTTTATTACCAGAGAAATATGTCTTTTAGAAAAGATGAATTCGTATGTCGCTAAACTTTTTCAATTCGTTAAACGAGTACGTAAACTTTCGGCAGTTAACACCTTATTATTTAATATATTGAATGATTATTTTCTAACAAAACTTTTTATCGGCATTACAGTTAAGTTCTGTTTTATATATATATAGAGTAAGTTATTATTTAGTAGAAGTATCCTCATTATTCAATTATACCGTAGAGGAAATTACTCAATCATAAACAGTGAGTAGACGAAGAAAGCATAAATTAGATTAGTAGTTACAACTTTTTTTTTGGTATAGGAAGGTAAAAATCTCAAAAGACACTACTAGTAAGTATATCACGGGCGCGACTCATAGTAGTAAGTTACGTTAACGTATTGAAATGTCCTTTCTTGAGGGTGATCAAATCAAAATATTATTTCAATATTTTACTACGAGGGTCGTTCAATAATTTCTTAGAAAATCCGAGAAATTGCGCTCGTAGTGACCGTGAAAATTTTTTTGTAAGTAGCATTATCGACAGGAAAGCTGTCAAAATTTCAGCTCGATCCATAGCGTAGGTCAATTTCTATCGTCGATTAAAGTTAACGACATTTATTTATGCATAACAATGGAAAAAAAACTAGTTTAGGGCTGTAATCAAACATCTCCATTTGAAAGGCTTAAGCCCGAAAGAAATCAAAGCCGAGTTGGATGCAGTTCATGGCACATCTGCACCTGTGTTTGCGACGGTTTACAATTGGGTGAATGAATTAAAACGTGGCCGTTCATCCACAAAAGATGAACATCGTTCAGGACGCCCAGTTGAGGTGTCTACTCCTGAAATCATCGACAAAATCCACGATCTGATTAGTTGAGGCCACGGGCATATCACAAGGTACAGTTTAATTTTGCATGAAAAATTGTCTGTGAAAACAATTTCGGCAAGATGGGTGCCGCGTTTGCTCTCAGACGAGAATAAGCGCAATCGTGTAGTGGACTCTGAGGCTATGTTGGCACACTTTCATCGCAATCCTGCCGAATTCCTTCGTCGATATGTCACTGTGGACGAAACCTGGATACACTACTACACTCCAGAATCGAAGAGACCATCTGAAGAAGAAAAAAATCCTCTTGCATCAGGACAATGCGCGTGTGCACACCTGCGCTGTTTCCATGGCCAAAATTGTGGAATTGAGAATGGAATTGTTGCAGCATCCCGCTTATTCACCAGATTTGGCCCCGAGTGACTATTTTCTTTTCCCCAATCTGAAGAAATGACTTGGCGGACGACGGTTCACTTCCAACGAGGACGTCATTGCTCAAACGGATGAGTATTTTGCAGAACTTCCGAAATCCTATTTTTTGGACGGGATAAACATTTTGGAAAAACGGTTGGAAAAGTGTATAGAGCTAAAAGGAGATTATGTTGAAAAATTAAAAAATTTTTTTTTTATAAAATAGTTTTTTTCCATTTTTTTCTAAGGATTTATTGAACGACCCTCGTAGTTTTTTTTCGCATTATTCTGGAAATTTATCCAGCTCAAAAGATTTAACTCTTTGTTTGTGACTTTGTGTCATTTTATAATATATTTAAATTACTTTGGTTGATGCATCTCCAGAGCTCTAAGGACTTGTTTGTAGAGCATTTATTTATTTTTTATCGACAAAGTAGATTTTCTTCCTAATAGCTTATACATTTTCTCCTCTTATCTTTATCACGTGAACTTTCCGGCATAGCATATCATCTAAGAATATGTTTTCTCATGTAGCCATTAAGGCCGTATTATATTTATATTGTATTAATTTCCTGTGAATCAGATATAAATAATTTGTCCAAGTACACTACCTTAGGATACTCCAACTTTGATCCCATCTAATTCTGAGTAAGCGGCTTCTTGTTTTATTCTGAAGTAAGTATCTTTCTGAAATGTAAGATTTTAATTTATTTGCATACTACATTGGGAGAAGCTTTTTTAGTTTGGCGGATTAATCCTTCATGCTGGACTTTATTAAGAGCTCGAAGAAGATAGTGCATTATAATAATAATAATAATAATAACCTTTATTTAACAATCTTAGAAGAAAGTTACTATCACTTATGTTAATTGACACCGGTTTTGAGATTGGCTTGCGTTTCCGCAAAGGCCTCCCCTAGAGCTTGCCACACTTTCCGGTCATGAGTCGTCCTCTTCCAAGTAGCACCGGCTATTTTCCGAATATCGTCCTCCCATCTCAGAAGCTGCCTCCCTTTCTTTCTTTTATTTTGTCTTGGACACCATTCGGTTGCATCCTTAGCCCATTTTTCTTATTTACTCCTCATCATATGACCTGCCCAACTCCATTTTAATTTTCTTATGCAGTATGTTACAACGTTAATTTTAGTTTGGTTACGTAATGTTCCTAGTTCTACTTTGTCTCTTAACTTGACTTTGAGCATACTTCGCTCCATGCTGTGTTGACAGGTTTCTAGTTTGTGTAAGTTCTGTTTTGTTAGACTCCAAGTTTGACATCGGTATGTCATGATAGGAAGAATACAGGAATCAAATATTTTTTTCTTAGCTTTAAGTGGTACCTGCGGGTTTTTGACAATTTCTTTAAGAGACCAGTATCTTTTCCATGCTAATTGTACTCTGTTGTTTATTTCTTTGGTTGTAAGGTCTTTTGGTGATATTATCTGTCCTAGGTATATATATTCATTGACGTACTCTATTTTGTTGCCGTTGACTGTAATGGTGATTTTGTCGGAATTAGTCATTACTTTGGTTTTTGTATTATTCATGGAGAGTCCGACTTTATCACTTTCGTACACCAACTGCTCAAGCATTGCTTGCAGGCTTCTCGGGTCTTCAGAGATTAGAATTAGATCGTCTGCAAATCTTAAATGGTTTAGTTGCATTCCGTTAATGTTTAGTCCATATTGACTCCATTCGAGACGTCTAAATATTATTCAAGCACCGCCGAGAAAAGTTTGGGTGATAGTGGGTTGATAGTGCATTATACTTTACTATAAATAAAATAAAAATTTTTACAAATTCAAATTTTACTTATTCTCTGAAAAGTTATAATTAAAAAAATTTTGGATGTTGAAGTATTCATAAAATAGCAAACATAAAGAAATGATTTGACAATTTTTCGATTTAAAGTTGGTACGATAAAAGACTATTATTTAAAGTTTTAATTAGACTAGATGTATCAGAAAGCATCATTTCTTTCGGGTATAAACTGTCGAAAAACTGTTTTGAACCACCCAAATCCTTACGAATTTTTTTTGTCAGCAGACAATTTAATTTTAGCGAAATTGAGCAAAATTCAAAATGGTTATATTTTATGTTAATTTTTTTGTTGAAAAATAGCTTTAGGTACAATAATATAGTGACAACTATTTGGACCCATTAGTTATTTAATCTTGAAAAAAAACAAGTCAAAAGTACTTAGATCAGATGATAGACTTTTCTGTCTAAAACTTACACATCGTTACTTCAAATGTTACTGTTCTATTTTTCTCATAAAAACTTGTGTCCAAAATTATTTTCATAAAGCAAAAATTTAATTCAAAAATATAATAAAAACCATATTTAATAATATTTTTAAAAAAAATTGTATCCGATATAATTAAAGATTTTTTGTTGTTGAAAACTCTTACTTTAATAATCAATAGTATCTTAGGGAAATATTTTAGCAAATATATACTAATTTTTGTAAAAATACATACTAATTGATATTTTTTTATAAATATTTAGAATTTGATTTTTTATATTAATAATATTCTTTGCATAATCCAGTTATGAAAGAATTTACTTTCACTTCTATTTGAGAACGAACGCATTTATTTTGCATATTAAATATATACAAAATTGAAGTGCTTACATTTTTTTCTGGAAACTACACAATATTTTACTAATTTACCACAAATATTAGTTAAATTATTTGGAACAAAATAAATTTGAATTATATCATAACAACAAATACATATATTAGAATTTATTTAAAAATTATCGTAAATAAATTTTTCTATCGAAAATAATTCAGTATTCGTCTGAAGTATTTTTCTATGATTATTAAAATAAAAAGAGAATTTCAAAAAATTTTAAAAATATATTAAAATTCTGTTTTTTAATTATTAAATTTCTTAGAAAAGAAGTAAAATTTGAAGAAAAATTTAGTTGTTTTCTTTGAAATAATTTATTGATACTAAAATGTGAGACGTTTGTCATATATGAATTTAGTGCAAATATTCCACGACAAGGTGTGACATTTTACATAGAACCGTAGGATATGTAGAATATTAAGGCGGATGTTGCAGGATTGTCATTCAGCAGAACATGAATAAAAGTGTAGATGATAGTCTTAAAAACAGATATCTTTGTATATTATATTAATTCGAGATAATTTTAAAAAGTAAATAATGGGTTAGCGATCTCTCCTAGTTGGACTAGGGGCACCCTAAAACATATAGTGAGACAAAAGAGTAGTATACTATTTAGGAGGGTACCTTCCACTCTAACAGCCTCATTTAGTCTAACCTTAAAATAAAATTTAACTTATAAAGTGAGAAAATAGGGTAGCATACTAACATATATAGAAGGTTACTTCCTACTAGAATAGCATCGCTTTACCTTCTTAAAATGGAATTTAACTCTTAAAGCAAAAAAATTTTAGCAAATCAAACTTATTCTTAAATTTAATTGTTATTATTTTTATTAAAAATGACTGTTCACTTTTATAGTAAAATTAAACCCATAGTCAGCTTTTCTGTATTAATATTATATTCACTCTGATTTTTCCGTTACAAGTCCCTAAACTTAACAAAAAATAAAAACTTTCATTCAAAAAAATAATTGAGAAACTTTTCAAAATATTATTAAAATATTTTCTTAAGTAATAAAATGTTTTTTTTCCCCTTCATAATAGCAATCGTAATACTTGTAGAATTGACTTTGCATAATTACAACATTATAATTAATTAACCTCCCAAAAATATTAAATAGACAAAAAAAATATCAAAAAATCAAAATTCGGACACATCATATTTAAACATAAAATCCAACATAACACTTGCGCTTATTCGAGTATAAAAATAAGCTGAATAAAAGAATGAATTATAAAAGTTAGCCCCCGCATAAAATGTATATAATAAAAATAATATTATGCAAGTTAAACTTTTATTATTGGTATACTTAATACGCTTTGAAAATAAATTGAATTTTTTCATTATCATGCTTTTTAAAAGAATTCCACTTAAAAGCATAAATACATTTCTGTATTTATGATATAATATTCACACGTTGTCATTTACAGGTGATAAACAAAAGCATATTTTCAGTTAATCTCATTCACTAGGTGAATATACATTTTAATATCTGTAGGCTAAAAACGATCTAATATTTGATTCGGAATTGTTTTGTATTATATAACAAAAAAAGAGGATATTAAAAAGTAATTTCCGGCTAAAGTGTACATGTCCTTTATCCTTTTTATGAATCTGTAATAAAAATGATGAAAATGAAATTAATTCCTTTCATATCTACAAAAATAAAATAAAATTTACTCACCAAGATGGACTTTTATACTTTCCAAGTTTTTTTTTATTATAATTATTTTTTTTGGACATTCACATTTACACTCATAAATAAGAGCATATATAAAAATTGCGATGAGTCATGCATATATATACAATTTGTATAAAGTTAAAATTCTTACACATCTATAAGAAAATACTAAATATGTTTTTGAGCGAAAGTTATTACAAGACGACATGTTTTATTATCAAATTGTTCGTCCTTTGATCTTTTCCTTTTTAAAAAAAAATAACAAAAACAAATTCAATTTCAAATATTTTTTCGAAATACTGCTTGAATATGAAGTTTAACTAAAAAGTAGATCAAAATCTAGCATACTATAATAAAGAGCAAAGGAATGTTTCTTGAACAAATTCTCTCTTGGCATTAAAGGATATTGATAAGCAAAGCGAAAAAGGACAATAAAGTATTATGTTTAGTATTGTTCTAGTAGCATTGAAGTGCTCATATTACTTTTAGTATAATCGTTATTCTCAGTACATAGTCTTTTGAATTGTTTTGAGTGGGAGTCCAATGACAATATAGAAAATGGAGACTCAAGTTAAATGTTGATGTTTATCTATGACTGAGTATCATTAAATTAACATATTACTGTAAGTACTCAAAAGGAGAGCATTTCTATTTTATTTTCTACTTATTTTATTTTTTATTTTATTTTTATTTATATTTATATAACATACTTTTTTATAGTATTGTAGTAATTAATATTACTTGTCATATTGGCCAATAGAATATACTATTTAATAAAAAAAATTATACTCTATTCTATTGAAATAGCTGAAAATTTACCAAACATTTTTAAATATTTAATAATATTTGATACGTGTAGTATTAATATTTTAATTAATGAACAGAAAAATTTAGATAATATTGCATTCTTATAAGAGATATACAAATACCTTTTATTAGTTATTTTATATTGTATTTTCCTTAAAGATTAATGGCTGATGTTATTCTCCAAATAATATCGCTCGAAATAATCTCAGTTTTCTATTGCATAATTCTATCAGTATTCTTAAAAGGAGTAAACTATATTGTCAAATTATTACTTTCGTTTTATCTTAAAATTGGTTTACCTTTTCTTTGATGGTAATAAAATCTGTAAGTGAAAATTTAAATTTTTTTTAACTCTGTGATATTTAAATTTTCAACGAGTAACAGGTTAAAAAAAAAAAGTTTGCACAAGCATCTTAAGTCTAAAGAATTAGGGATTCAAAAAAAAAATATTGTTTAGCTAAAAATTTACTAATACTATTAAGATTTCTAATATAAAAAATTTTGTTTATGATACAGGCTTTTGTGTTAAACTTAGAATCAATATAAGGATTTTTGAGATATTCTTGGGTTGTTCGGAAACTAATTTCGTTTTTTTTTTATAAAATGAAACACGATTTTCTTATAGTGAATTAATATTTTATTCAATTAAATATTGTTCAGTCTAATCTAATATCCTTTGCCATCTTTGTGGCAGTAGCATGATTCCACGCTCATAAATTTTTTGTTCTTTGCTGGCAAAAAACTGATCGAAGTGATTTTTGACCTCCTCATTATAAATAAACGTTTTACCATCTAAAAAATTTTATAATCAGAAGGTGCAAATGATAATCAGAAGGTGCTAGGTCTGGAGAGTATGGTGGGTATGACAGTATATCCCATCCAAGCTCTAAAAGCTTTTGCCGAGTGGTCAAACTTGTATTTGATTTCGCATTATCCTGTTGGAACACTATACCTTTCCTGTTGACCAATTCTGGCATTTGTTCTTTAAATTTATTATTCAATTTGTCCAACTGATGATAGTACACTTCAGAATTGATCGTTGTGTTGCTCGGTAGAAGTTCAAAATAAACGATTCCCTTGAAATCCCACCAAACAGATAGCATAACCTTTTTTTGATGAATATTGGCTTTCGAAATGCTTTGAACCGAATCATCTTTTCTACTCCAGGATCTTTTGCGCTCAACATTATTGTAGACAACCCATTTCCCGTCCCCAGTGATATTATGCTTCAAAAATGGATCATTTTCTTGATAAATAATCATGAATGGTAGAATTCGATAAATTTAATCTCTCAGCGATCTCACAAGTTTTTATTCGACGGTTTGCGTCCATTAATACCTTCATTGTGTCTTCAACAGCTTCCAGAATATGGTGCATTTTCGAGATCAAAATTGCCGGATCGAAATTTTGCAAACCAGTTTTGGTACTGGCGCTCACTTAACACATCTTCTCCATACATATCGAATAATGGTTTTCTTGCTTGAACAGCATTTTTATCTTTTCTGTAGTAAAAAAAAATATGCCGAAAATGCTGTTTTTCACTTTACATATTTAAAAGGGTATTTACCAAAAACTACTCTGCAGAATTAATCGATTTTCTCCCAAGCAAGCCTTGCTATGTCAGCTATCAAAATACATTTGATTATGTGGCTTAAGCATAAAGTTGGTTGTGAAAAAATACAAATAAGTCCTCTGTTGGGAAAAAAAAATATTTTTCGAACAACCCAATATAAAGCTAATACTCATAGTAAATTTGAATTTTTTAGGGATATTGGGGTGGGTCCTCGTGATAAGTTATCGAATATAACTAAGCACAGCCTAACTATGATTTTAAAGTCACTTACATAATAATTGAGAAGATATTTTTGAAATAAATCATAAAATGTTAACAAGCTTAAAAAGTTTTGAAATAAATTAAAAGTAAATTTAACTTAAAATTATAATTTAAAGTTTTATAAAAATCATAGTTTCTAATATTTTACTTAAAACCTGTTGCAATATTATGTATAAGCGACTATACTCGTTGTTAGTTTCTTTTCAATAAAGCTTTAATGGCTTCTAAATGAGGTAAAATTTGTTATAATTTAATATGATTAATGAATTTGTAGAAAGTTTTTTAAATTGATAGAAGATAAACTTAGTTTTTAATTTATTTTTCAAATACTACATTTTTCTTTTGATACTGTTCTGTTATATGGTACATAATTTAACTGTATGGAATTTTATAAAAATGTCATCGGATAATACACTTAATAATATATTTGAAAATTTCTTAATTTTCGTCATATTTATGCAAAGTAATAATAATTATTTGTAAATTCTAAGTATTTACTACTAAAATAATAACCTAGTTGATGTCTTCAATAAAATAAAGCTAAATATTGTATAATTATTTATGATATCCGACAAAATCTTAAATTAACACAATATATTTTCAAGTAGCAGTCGCAGTCCATACAGAATTCTCTAAACTTCATTCTGTTTCAGCTGGAGCTCCTTGGTCAAATTTTATATAATATTCATATTCATGACATCCCGTCTAATACTATTACTATTTTTGCCACTTATGCAGATGTTAATAATGTGTGATATAATCAGACAATCCCCAAGTAACGCTTCTGAGATAGAGAGGGAATACAAATGAAGAGAAAAGTATGCACATTACTTTTACCTTTATACCTAAATAGCACATGTTTTCACAATGTAATAAAATGTATTACTTAGGACTATATCTATACAAGAGATTTACCATAAACCCATATAGTAGACTAAAAAATACTTTTTTTTCGATAACCAGTCGAAATTATAAATCGAATTGGACTTATGGAATTGAATTTTCAGGGCACAACCAAATTTTCTGATTTCTATCGCATTTAGCACTTTTTTCTTCTTCTAAAATTGCATTACACTTAGTTTATTCATCATAATTCACTTATAAAAGAATACAATCTTCTATAGCCTTCCTCAGAGACACTTATTCTCCAATAAAGATACACAGTGTCTGAAAATTTATTATAATCTATTTTCTCTCGTTAGATGGACAAACGTCAATGGGTGTTTCTTCCTACTTCATTTCTTTACGATATTGTAAATTAACATTTGATATACACATATATCTGATTGTAATAATAAATGTATGGTTTTGGATATTTAATAAAATACTATGTAAAAAATTTATAAATATAGCAAGTTGTTAAGCAAAAGCCAATACTATTGAATGATTCATTTGCATTTCTATTACGTATAATAGTTTATTTAGAATAGTCAAATTCAAGCAATCAACAACACTCAGTGATATAAGCCTTCAATAAAGGATTCTATGTTTAAACGTTTATGCGAATATATTCTATTAGTTGCAATCACATAAATTGAAACCACAATTTCCACTTTATTTTTAATTAAGACTCAAGCAAAATTGAATGAAAATAGATATTATTTCAAGAACATACTATTGTATATTAGATACTTAAAATAGCTTTTAGTCTTTCACAATATTTTGTATATTTATAGAAAAGGGTATTTGAATATAGACTTTATTGCATTTAATAGGTTAATTTTGGAATATACATGAAAATTTGTAAATGGTCCTTAAAATTATAAATTATAAATTTTCATTTTTGGAGAAGTCGAGCTTTCGAAAGTTGATCCTCGATGGAAATTTTTTTTCCAATTCAAAGATTTAAAGTTATTTAATATTTTTTTCTATAATTATTGATTATGAAGAGTTTTTTTTTAAAAATAATTTTTAATTAAAAACTTGTAAAAATACTAGAAAATAGAAGCATTTTACTGAATATAAAATTATTTAGTGCCAAGAGTTATCAAATAAATTAATATTTTTGTTAATTGTCTTTCGACCGAAAATTTAAACAAAATGCATAAATTTAATAATAAATATTTTTGTTATTTTTGTCATTTTTTAAAAAAATAATCATTATAAGCTACCAGAGGTATAAGCTTAAATCCGCTGTTTGGTCATAGATGGCGTACCATGCGTACGCCATACTTTTCTTTTTATAAGTTTGACTTCTGTCAACATTAATCAGTTCACATTGTCAGCAATTTCGTACAACAACATACATTTTGCCTTTAGTAATCATGTCTAGTTTTGTCGCAGAAAAAGAGCATATACGGGAAGCTCTGCTTTTCTGCTTTAATTTTAAGAAATCGGCTGCCGAATCGCATCGAATGCTTATGGAGGCCTATGGTGACAGTGCTTTATCGGAAACAATGTGCCGATATTGGTTTCGTCGGTTCGAAGACGGCAATTTTGACTTGCGGGACAAGAAGCGTGAAAATCGACCTAGGAAGGTTGAGGATCATCAATTGCATGCTCTTTTGGACGAAGAGGATATGCAATCGCAAAAAAGCTCGCGGAGCAATTGGGTGTTACTCAACCAGCCATTTCCATGCGTCTGCGTGCCATGGGGAAGATTGAAAAGATCGAAAAATGGGTGCCGCATGAATTGAACGATAGGCAGATGGAGCGACGCCGAAACACATGCGAAATTTTGCTCGCCAGACAAAAAAGAAAGTCGTTCCTGCATCGGATTATGACAGGCGATGAAAAGTGGATATATTTTGAGAATCCTAAACGGAAGAAATCGTGTGTTGATCTAGGCCAACCATCAACATCTTCCCCAAGACCAAATCGCTTCGGACGGAAGACGATACTGTGCGTTTGTTGGGATCAGCAAGGTATCGTCTACTATGAGATGTTGAAATCAGGTGAAACTGTTAATGCCCACCGCTACCACCAACAACTGATCAAATTGTACTGTGCTCTGCTTGAAAAAGGACGGATTATCAACAAAGACATGACAAGCTGATTTTCCTCCACGACAATGCACCATCGCACACGTCAAAAATGGCCCGAAACTACTTGGAGACACTCAACTGAGGGGTGCTACCACACCCCTCATTATTAAAAATAATCTAGTTAAGAAACGGAATTTTTCTTAGTGTAAACAGAAATTCAAGTACCAGGTTTTGGTTTATTATGTATCCTTTTTCTACGTTACATACACATAGGTTTTATTGTAATGAGTATTTGGAATTTTTTGTGATTACATGCTCATAGTTTTATAGTTTATTTTAATAATATTTCCATAGAGTTATTTTACCAATAATTCCTTATTTAGAAGAAGAAAATGTTAAATGCATTCTATTTTCGTAAAGTTCAATAACTTTTAGACGATTTATTTTATTTGCGAAGAATCAATATTCGGTTTATGACATTTTATTTGCAAAGGATCAATATTCAGTTGATTACTTTCTTATATTTTATTAAAATTATAATGTATTCTGTAAGATGAAGGATATTCTATTAGTTATATCGCCTACCGACTCGAAATGTAGACTTCTATAGTTAAGTAAGTTTTTATTATTGAATCAGTCCGTATTATGAATAATGAAGACTAAAATCAATGAGAAAAGCTACATTGCTTTATTGCACTTATAAAAAGAAGGAATAAAATGTTAACAACTCCAGAATTTGTGCGTAAATTCAATAAAGTGCAATCAAATTCAGTAAGGTTAAGTAACTTAAAAAACCTGTCGATGGAGGTAGGTCCTATTGATAAGTAATTTTAAAAAAACTTCCAACTACTATTGCAACCTGTTGTATGGACTTTGTTTATTAAAAAAAAGAAAAATTTAAGATGGGCAAAAGTTCATCTACAATTATTTCTGCAATAATCCAAATAAGTGCTATGGGTAGATAAGACCAAATTTGAACTAATCCTTTGAAGTAATGAGTGCAAACGGGTGCGCTTCAAAAGAATACGCTGGACAGGTCTGTGATTGGCATTATGGAGGTAAAGCTATGGTTTGGAGATACTTCAAAATGAAACCTTATTCTAATAGAGGAAAACTTGCAACTATAGTCTACAGAGGCAAATTCGTGATGCGCACTATCCATTCGGAAACAAGAATTTGTTAAAAGGCTTCATCTTTCAGAAAGATAATAATCCTAAAAAATATACAAAACAAAATTACAAATAAAAAATAATAAAAAAGTTATTGCTAATATCATTAAATTCGTGTTTGATTAAAGAAATAAAATCGCAGAGCATTTTTTCTTTGATAACTATTGTACGAGGGTCATTCAACAAGTACTTAGCCTCACCGCCCGATGGAACTGCTGTCACAAAAGAAATTTACCATCGTGCAGTACATTCTTTTAGTAGCAAATTCAAAGTTTCAGTCGATTTCCTTCATTAGTTTTGTTTTGAGAGCCTTTGAAAACGAGCGTGTCGGTTTCTTTACGGTCCACAAAAATGGAAAAAGAACAATATCGTTCGGTGATTAGATTCTTGTTTTTGGAAGGGAAAACGCGCAGCGAAATCAAAGATCGCTTGGATGCTGTGTATGGTGGCTCTTCTCCTTCGATGGCGACCGTCAAAAATTGGTTCAACGAGTTTGTTCGTGGGCGCACGTCGGTTTTTGATGAGCCACGCCCAAGTGCCCCGAAAACGGCTGCTACGGAGGAAAACGTTAAAAAAGTCCACGATCTCGTGTTGGCAGACCGTCGATTAAAGGTTCACGAGATAGCTGAGACTGTGGGCATCGCAGTAGGAACGGTGCATCATATTCTACACGAAGAACTGGGCATGAGAAAGCTGTCGGCGCGATGGGTACCGCGTTTGATCACACCGGAAAACAAGCGCAACCGTGAGACCACATCGGCGACATGTTTGGCGCTGTTTCAGCGCAATCCAGAGGAATTCTTGCATCGTTTCGTGACCGTCGAGGAAACATGGATTTACTGGTACACACCAGAGACCAAGGAACAGTCGAAACAGTGGACTTCACCCGGCGAACGTACTCCGAAGAAGGCGAAGACTGTTCGATCGGCCGGAAAGGTGATTCACAAGGTGAATCCTTGTTCTAGGATTCACAAGGTGTGATCCACATCGATTACCTCGAGAAGGGTAAAACAATCACGGGGCTCTACTATGCTGACTTATTGGGCCGATTTGACGTCGAATTGAAGAAAAAGCGGCCCCGCTTTGCGAAGAAAAAAGTGCTGTTCCACAACGACAACGCGCCGGCTCACACCTCCGCCGTCGCCATGGCCAAATTGGTCGAATTTCGCTACGAATTGCTGCCCCATCCACCGTACTCTCCAGATTTGGCCCCCTGTGACTACTTTTTGTTTCCAAACCTGAAAAAATCACTCGCCGGGAATAGATTTGGGTCGAATGAGGAGGTCATCGTCGCTACAGAGGCCTATTTTGCTTCCCTTGAGAAAATGTATTTTTTGGACGGGTTTAAAAAGTTAGAGCATCGCTGTGCCAAGTGTATCGAACTTGAAGGAGATTATGTGGAAAGATAAATTGCCACCTTTCCAAAATTTTCGTTTTTCTTTTGTAGGCTAAGTACTTGTTGAATGACCCTCGTATTTACTTCTGTCTAGATGCTTGAAATAATTTTAGTTAATTTCGATATTATATGTAATCGAGTTGATAATAAATTTTAATTTGATTTTTATCATAATTTCCATCATAAAGAATGTTTCGATCCCAATAAAAATATTTTAATATAATTAACATTATCACTTTTAAAATGTTTTCGCATGCTACAAAAACACATACATATACATACTAAAAAAACCCTATAAAATAAAATATAGTTTTAGTAAACGAATGAAAAAAAATGTATAATTCTAAAATGCTTAAGGTAAAAATTAATTCAAGTAAATACCATTAAATATATTTTGCAAATATATCCTAAATAAATAGTTTGTGCTTTTATTTTCGTCCTTTAATATATTCAATAAGAACTATACAGACAAATGGTATAAAATACATATTTATATACATACTGAACATGAAGATGACAAACTGTAAAAGATGTCTGCTCTTTTTCTGAGTTTTTCGTCCTTATGTCTTTTTGTTTGTTCAATATTTTTTTTGTATATTTATATAAAAAAGCATTTCTAAATCTCTTTTAAAGGTTTACAATAATCACTAGGAAAGAAATAAAATTTTATTATAACATATCATAAGAAATAGATGAAATGAATTGAATAAAATTTTATTATTATGTATACAAAAATATATTCACTAATAATACCTTATTTGGAAGCTTTCACATTACGAGTGTATACGATAGAACCAGTGCTATTTGCTAAATCATTGCCATATAATTAAACGGTATTATATCTTGGCATATTATATACAATAGTTATAATAATGGTACTATAAAAGCTTTTGCAGTATTTATTTTTATTTTTCTATGAATATTAAATTTAAAATGAAATTTCTTCAACTCAGATTGATCTTGTTCTAAATTAAATGAAAATATTAAGCTCTTCAAAGTAAAACATATTTTTGATAAACTATGTATTATTTCTTTGAAAAGAAATGGTTGTATCAAAGCTTTTCTATATTTCCATACTGATTTAAACTTTATCTTTATAACTTTTTTAATCAAAAACCATTTTAGAAAAAAAAATATAAGTCAAAAAGAATTTATATTTTCAAGATATCAACAAAAAAAAAATTATAGAATTTATACTCGTACTTGAAATAAAAATAAATATTGTTCCTAGAAAGGTTAATAAAAAATAGCAGCAGAAATATATATTTAAAAGTTTTTAATAATAAAATCAAAATTACTCTTTTATTTTTTTTTTCTGTTCAAAGAAATATTTATAAGAAAGAAAGTTATGAAATAATTTAGAAAAAAATGCTGCGTAGGCATTTTAAGTAGGAGCTTAAAAGTATAATACAAACTTTTATGCATTAATATTTCTTAGAAAAATTCAATTTTTCTTGTCAATCATGGAAAATATGCAAATTCTAATAGGAAAAAGAATTTTTCTGTCAATAATAATTTTTCTTTCGAAAAATTTTAAAAGTTCCAAAAATGTTGGAAAATTTTTGGGCATTTGTAAAAGTAAGATTAGCCATTTTGAAATGTGAAAGGATTTTTATGGCGTAGAAACTTTCTCAATCCTTTCAAGAGGTTTTTTTTTATCTTTTTCAAAAGAATTTATCAAAATAAAATTTTTTTTTTTTTTCGTCTGGTATCAGATGTTGTCTTTGTATTTTAGAGAGAAATATATATACTTTTATCAGATTTCAAAGTCTTCTGGAATGTGATGGCTTAATTTCTAAGGTAAAATCGTCTATTTGGAAATTAAATTTGATAAGATAAAGTTACTAACATGATTGAGGTTGAGAATACTATAGAAAAAGATATTTTTAAGGGGGAAACATTCCATGAAATTTTCAACATTTATTTTTATTTGGTAAATTCTTATCCATTATATGATATAGAATGAATGTTAAGTTATTCTTTATTTTAATGTTAACCTTTTGAAATAATTCTGAATTAAGAAGGTTATTATCATAGTCTACTTTTATATTTTGTGGTTTTTGCATGTGGAAGAATAAATCAGTCGTCTAAGCAAATGCTATTTATTTTTAGGTATGTTGAAAAGACTCTTTAGTTAATGTAAAAATACTGAAGTGAGTTGAAAAGGATGCTTTTGAATATGGTATATGCAGGTCATGAACAAGCACTCATTCAGAAGTAAATGGAAATTTTTGTTATGCTTTCGTAATTTATCCAAACAATTTTTCTATGTCGTTGTCATAACTAGAAAAAATTCAAAGTCGAAATGTTTAAAATTTACTAAGTAAAGAAAGAATATTAGCTCTTATATTAAAGTATATTTTTCTGAAAATATGTTATATAATTATTTGTAGATTTAAAGTTACTGAATTTAAAATATTTCCAACGAAAGCTTTTCACATTTTAGAGCCAAATGCTTGTATTTGAATAGAATCAAGTTAAATTTAATTTATACTACGATTTTACTGAATAGTATTTTACATTCAAGAGAATTCTTCAGTTTGTTCAGATGAAAATAATAAGGTATCTGAACTAATTTAAATTATAGCGGATTAATAGTAAATGTCTTATGGGAGTAAGACTATTTTGATTGAATAGTTTTATATGAATATTATAAGGGTATATAAATTAGGTTCGAAAATTACTTGCAAATTTTTTTAATCTATGTATAAAAAATAATGTCATTAAAATGATCTTTATTTACTAGTTGTTATGGTCTGCAATATTTCTGGCTTTAATTTGTTTGTCATTGGTTCACGAATAATTTGCTAATACTGCTGAATTGCTTGTGGTTTCTTCATTGAAAAACGTTTTTTTAAGTAGTCGTACAATAATAAATCAGTCACGGTTAAATCTGAAATAATTCGGTTACCCCAAAGTTTTTGAAATAATTCGGCTTCCCCAAAATTCTCGAAGTATCTCTATTATCGTCTTCGCGGTATGTGCTGTGGTGTCATTCTACTTGAATTATTGTATATATCAGCGCTACGAGAAACTTAAAAATTCTCTATTATGGTGCCATCACTTTAGCGCCAATAATACCACACTAAAAAGGCTGTAATTGATGACGATGCAACACATTCGACAATTCTATTCATTTACATATCGATTTAAAGATATTTGTGCTTCCTCGCTCATAATTAGGATGCTTAAAAAGATGGCATCATCTGTAATGAATCTATTGACATATCGTAGGTGTTGTTTTGCATCCTGTGATAATAATTCTTGGACCAATTGAATCATGCTTGTAAACATCGTCAAATCCATTTTTGAAATTCGTATTAGCAAAGTTTTGGAGATGCCCAAGAATGTTTAAAATACGTCTTTGGGGATATTTTGGCAATGCCCAAATGGGAAGTATGTCGCTGAGTAGATACAGATGTCTCTACAGGTTCTTTATATGATTAGGAACTTCATCACGTGAAGAGGTTAATGAATATTAATTTGGTTATTTTTGATCATTAAGTACCCAACCAACTTTGCACTAGGATCTGTTGAAGCATAAATATGCTCACTACAACATAATTCCCATAAAACTTCGAAATATTTAGAACTTTCGAAACTTTCGAGTTCGCGAAACTGCTTTGTTGGTTGCCAAAGCAACACGTTCCCGGTCTAATACAGTGCGAACGATCGAGAATATTGCCGCCGTTGCTAAAAATGTTCATGATCATCCATCAACATCAACTCGTCACCGTTCTCAGGAATTGAACATTTCTCGCACTTCTCTGTTGAGAATTTTGCACAAAGACCTCGGTATGAAAGCTTACAAAGTTCAATTAGTCCAACAACTAAAGCCGCATGATCATCCGATGCATTTTCGGTTTGCCCAATGGGCTCAAGATCAATTGGCCGAAGATGAGCATTTTTATCGAAAAACCATCTTTTTGGATGAGGCCCATTTCCACCTCGGTGGGTATGTCAACAAACAAAATTGTCGCATCTGGGGCTCAGAAAATCCATACGTCACCATGGAAAAGCCGATGCATTCACAACGAGTCACGGTTTGTTGCGTACTTTGGACTGGAGGCATCATTGGCCCGTTTTTCTTCGAAAACGATCAAGGAGCCGCCGTTATACTCAATGGTGAGCGCTGTCGTGGCATGCTCAACGAATTTTGGTTTCGAAAAGTTGAAGAGAATGGCATGGACGAAATTTGGTTTCAACAGGACGGGGCCACTTGCCACACATCCAACGTAACAATCCAACTTCTGGGCACTGCTTTCGAAAATCAAATAATCAGCCGAAATTCTGATGTCAATTGGCCGCCTCGGAGCTGTGATTTGAGCCCGTTGGATTATTTTCTGTGGGGAATTGTTAAGGATAAATGTTTTGTAGGCCATCCAGAGACAATTGAACCCTTGAAAAACGAAATCAAAGTTGCCATTGAAGAGATACAGGCCCAGACAATCGAAAATGTACTGAAAAATTGGGTCGAGAGAACGGGGTACTGTAAGGCCAGCCGTAGCAGTCATTTAAATTATGTTGTGTGTCATTCTTAAATTTCAGGATATCCCAACCTGCCCTAATACCTTCTTTGCTACATACGCCGATGATACGGCCTGCCTTGCATCTAGTGAAAATCCCCAATATGCTTCCGAAACTCTCCAAATCCAAATCCAAACCCTCCAGAACTGGTTCACTAGATGGAGAATAAAAGTCAATGAACGTAAATCTACCCAGGTAACTTTTACTCTCCGTCGTAAGTCATGCCCTCCCATATACCTTAATGGCAGTGCCATACCTCAGCACACCGAAGCTCGGTACCTAGCAGTGTACTTAGACAAACGCTTGACATGGAACCCACATACAAGACTTAAAAGACAAGAACTTAAAAGACGATACCTAAAACTACTTCGACTTCTAGACAAACGTTCCAAACTTACTATAGACAGCAAAGTTCTGTTATACAATACCTTACTGAAACCCATATGGACATACGGACTAGAACTCTGGGGATCTACTAAGCCTTCTAATTCCCGCCGAATCCAATCCCTTCAATCAAAAATACTCCTTACAATTGTCGATGCCCCCTTTTATACGTATGTTCGCAATACTGTTATTCATCGTGATCTTAAAGTCCCATTTGTTTTTGATGTGGCTGTATCTCGTTATAAAAAGTTCCGTTCCCGTGTCCTCAATCATAATAATCCTCTTGTTCAAGAACTATCCTCCACTTCCTTTCCTATTAATACCCAACGAAGACTTAAGCGTCACTGGTCACGTGATTTACTTAAATACTGAGGCCTGACAGAAACACACGCTAGCAGGGGGAACTTCATTGGATGTTTACTCCCCACAACCTATCAAGTTAATTTATACTATTGCAAAAATTTGCTTATTACTATGTTGTAGTTGTAAATATCTAAATAAATAAAAAAAAAAAAAAAAAAAAAAAAAAAAGTACCCAACCAACTTTGCACTAGGATCTGTTGAAGCATAAATATGCTCACTACAACATAATTCCCATAAAACTTCGAAATACTTAGAACTTTCGAAACTTTCGAGTTCGCGAAACTGCTTTGTTGGTTGCCAAAGCAACACGTTCCCGGTCTTATACAGTGCGAACGATCGAGAATATTGCCGCCGTTGCTAAAAATGTTCATGATCATCCATCAACATCAACTCGTCACCGTTCTCAGGAATTGAACATTTCTCGCACTTCTCTGTTGAGAATTTTGCACAAAGCCCTCGGTATGAAAGCTTACAAAGTTCAATTAGTCCAACAACTAAAGCCGCATGATCATCCGATGCATTTTCGGTTTGTCCAATGGGCTCAAGATCAATTGGCCAAAGATGAGCAATTTTATCGAAAAATCATCTTTTTGGATGAGGCCCATTTCCACCTCGGTGGATATGTCAACAAACAAAATTGTCGCATCTGGGGCTCAGAAAATCCATACGTCACCATGGAAAAGCCGATGCATTCACAACGAGTCACGGTTTGTTGCGTATTTTGTACTGGAGGCATCATTGGCCCGTTTTTCTTCGAAAACGATGAAGGAGCCGCCGTTACACTCAATGGTGAGCGCTATCGTGGCATACTCAACGAATTTTTGTTTCCAAAAGTTGAAGAGAATGGCATGGACGAAATTTGGTTTCAACAGGATGGGGCCACTTGCCACCCATCCAACGTAACAATCCAACTTCTGGGCGCTGCTTTCGAAAATCAAATAATCAGCCGAAATTCTGATGTCAATTGGCCGCCTCGGAGCTGTGATTTGAGCCCGTTGGATTATTTTCTGTGGGGAATTGTTAAAGATAAATGTTACGTAAGCCATCCAGAGATAATTGAACCCTTGAAACACGAAATCAAAGTTGCCATTGAAGAGATACAGGCCCAGACAATCGAAAATGTACTGAAAAATTGGGTCGAGAGAATGGGGTACTGTAAGGCCAGCCGTAGCAGTCATTTAAATTATGTTGTGTTTCATTCTTAAATTTCAGGTTTAATCTTTCTAATAATCTGTCATTACATATGAAATATGTAATAATGGAATAAAAAAAATTTGTTAAAAATATACTTTGAACTTACATGACAGTTAAAGCTGACTGGTAATAAATTGAAATTTTTAAATTAAAAAAAAAAAAAGTTACATTAATATTTATGGACATAATTTTTTTTAAACTAATTAAGAAATAAATATAAAATATTGAAAAATTCTTAAAAATGTTGAATTTTTCACATTTTAATTTAAAAAAATATAAAATAACCAAATGCGCAATTTTATTTATTTTAAAAGTTCAAAGTTTTATATTTTTTTAAAAAAAATATTTTTAGGAATACTCTAAATAAGATTTATTTGGCTGTTAAAGTACAAATTTTGAATGTTATATGAAAATTTCAATAAAAGACAAATGTTAAAACATGTTAAAAAACAAATATTGTTGAACTTTTGTACTTGAACATTGTGAAAAACTTTTGGAATAAATTTTATTGTAATACCCTGGATTATGAATGAAATATGAAATATTTCAATTTAATATGAATACATTTGTCATTTTTTTTTAACATTATATTTTTGTATACTTAAGTCAAGTGAAGTATATTTTTTAAAATTATAATAGATAACGAAGTAGTATATTCTTATGAGGTTCATTTCTGTAAAATATTTCTTGGTAAAGTTAGTATTTTGTTAAAGTTTAAACAAAATGACACTTATCTATTTACACATACTTTTTAACTTTGAAGTAATTTTACATTTTATTTATTAAAAATTCAAAAAATCAAAATCAAAGATAATTTAAAATATAAATTACTAAAATAGATTTAGTTTTATTTTGTGAAGTAATTTAAAAACACTCTAGTAAAAAATTAATAAATTTCAACGTTAAAATATTTGCTTTAAGAACTTTGTTCTTATTTTTATTTTTCATATTTTTTTATTAAAAAATATTACGTTTACTTCTTTATCTTATTAATTAATTAATTTCAATATAATTTGTCAATATTATATAGAAATTAATTAATTAATAAGATAAAGAAGTAAATATTTGTAGAGCCTTAAAGTGAATTGTTCAGTATATTTTTTATAATTTTTTTTATTCCATCTTTACATATCTTGAATATGTACTACATTTAATATTTACATTATCTGATAAATTATTCAAAATAAATTCGTTTTTATTAAAAATATTTCGTTTTCTTTTTGTCGTTTCCATTACAATTTAATTATCGTATCGATTTTATGATCGCTTCTTTCTGTTTGACAATTAATTAAATTATAATTATATGTTCTATGTCATGCATGTGCATTAATAATTAATTAACAATACGATTTAATAGAAATATTAGCGTATGAGACATTTTGTTTTTGTTTACAGCTTTTATATGCTTTTAAAATGTATTTAAAAAGCATAAACTTACTTTTATTTGATTTAAAATACATTTTTAAAGCATATAAAAATAAGTCTGTGATAAATAAAATTTGTTTTTAATAAAAAAACGTAAGCACTGTTTCGATTGATCAGGAGCTAAACATTGCACAAAAAACCGTTTGGAATCACTTAAATAAGGCTGGATACAAAAAGAAGCTCGATGTATGGGTGCCACACGAGTTATCGAAAAAAAACCTCATGGACCGAATTTCCATCTGCGAATCGCTGCTGAATCCATCCATTTCTGAAGCGGATGGTTACTGGTGATGAAAATTGGATCACTTACGCCAACGTCAACCGACAACGGTCGTGGTCAAATCGCGGTCACCCGACGCAAACGGTGGTCAAGCCAGGATTGACAGCCAGGAAGGTTTTGCTGTGTGTTTGGTGGGACTGGCAGGGAATCATCTACTATGAGCTGCTCCCCTACGGCCGAACTCTTAATTCGGACCTATACTGTCAACAATTGGACCGTCTGAAAGAAGCAATCGCCCAGAAGCGGCCAGCTTTGGCCAATAGGAGAGGAATTGTGTTCCATCAGGACAACGTCAAGCCGCATACGGGACCTTGGTGGGAATGTTCTTTGGTTGGGATGTTCTTATGCATCCACCTTATAGTCCTTGGTTGGGATGTTCCTATGCATCCACCTTATAGTCCGGACCTGGCACCAAGTGAATACCACCTCTTCCTGTCTATGACGCATGATTTTGCAGGTGAAAAATTCGCCTTAAGAGAAGATTGTGAAAATCGACTGTTCCAGTTTTTTGCCAATAGGGACGAGGGTTTCTATGAGAGAGGCATTATGAAATTACCTCCAAAATGGCAACAAGTTATCGAACAAAACGGTACATATTTGACCTAAATCGTATCATTCTATCTATGCTAAATAAAACCTTCAATTTAATGCAAAAATAATGGATTTCTTTTTAATACACCTTATGTGGTGTAGGTAATAATTGTAATATCTTACTATATTTACCAGCATGCCAACAGCAGTGCCTAAACTAGTTGAGCCAGCGATTAACCATTGTATTGGTTATGGGAGCAAATCAAACTTTACCTCTGATCGCACGCCCTTCTCTCATTACCTTCACAAATCTCGTACTAAATTTTTGTACCAAACTTTTTTCTGATCCAACTATCCTCTACGTAATGTCAGGAACACTAATATCCACTTCTCTTTAGAAAAGAATTTCATCTTCCATTTTATTTATGATCTATCATCTTGAAAGAGATCCCTCCACTATAAATATATATTTCCTTCCCACATCCTGACTGGAAACCTTGATTGAGAGTTGACTGGAGAGTATATAGCATAATTTCCTGGACAGGTACCAAAAGGTAAATTTGTCTTTCTATAGAAAACTCGTTGTATAACAGTTGAACGGACTCACTTGCTATTTTGCACGATTGCGGCCGTCGACGATATTCTCAAGTTTTATGCAGTCATTGAGTTACAACTTTATTGTAAAATTTTCCCCTTTAGGGTGGCTCTATCTTATGATGAATTCTGGATAGTCAGGATAGCTGTAGAGATCGTAGTTTGCACTCTGAATCATCATTATGTACTTATCTTCAATTACAGCCACGCAGCCCGAGCAGCTCATTCCTCCTTAACACCTTCTTCTCGATATTCGAGAAAACCTCCTTAACAGGGGTATTAAAATTGCATTGGGTTCCAGGCCATGTAGTAATTTTGGGCAACAAGCAGGCCGATCAATTAATGGGGAAATTATCCGTTAAACGTTATTAACTTACCGGAAAATTACATCCTTACTCATTCAACTCACTATAATATTCTAATAGAATATCACTCTACCAAAATTTTCTTTTCAATACCCTTTCCAAATCATCTTTTCAATTTCATTTAACACATACTCCTACAAGTTGCAGAATTGCCTTATTTAAAAGTAAAAAACAATCACTTTAATTTGTACTAAAGGACTTTTTTACGATAACACTTTTGTTGGCACTCTTTTTAAGCAGCTAAATTACTGATTTTCAATATTTATTAAAATTTTCAACAATTAAAGCTAAAATCTAATTAATATTTGAAATAATATTTGAAATCAATCTATTAGTATTTCCATAGCCATAAATCCCACATTAGAAAAGCATATCAATCATCATATTTACACATGGTTGTGATTTAATATCGTACAACAAACAAATTCTATTTGTATATACGGAATGTTTAAAGCAAATAATTTATGTTTTCTTCAATTTATCCTTTCAACAATTAAATATTCTCAATTATCCATATATCTTTCATAGATTTCTTAAACAGCTACAATTAAGATAGCAGATCAAAAACATAATGCGCAACAAATCTCCATGTATCCGTAGGTAATATGAGGATTTTCTGGTGCCATTCAATTTCCTGCCTTGTTGAGAATTGTTCGTATTTGAAATGATATTTTATTAACAAAAAGGACTGAAAATGTTAGAATAGGGCGTATGTATATACTTTAGCTTATAATATATGTAGACAATTTAACTTTATTTTGAAATGTTCAGAATACGCCTTCTTATCATGGAAGTTTCCCTTTTTTGTTAGAATATTTTGAAAGAATATGTATTATTTTTTTTTAGGTGCAAAAGTTTAAGTAGATCTACAACAATAATAAAAAAATACTTTACGGTTAAATTAGCTATTAGAATTATCCAAGTTGTATCTGAATTTCTTGGGCGTTTGATAAATTGCAGAATTCTTAATGTAGTATTTTTATACGAGCAAATTACCATTTTATCTAAATGTTATCCTATCAATAATTTCGTATGAGATATCTATGACTCAAAATGTAATAGAATAACACATGTTATTCTATTACATTTTGAGTCATAGATATCTTGAAAGAAGTCTGATTTTTTGGAACTTTTCTTGATTACAAGCACATACGAGGTCTGTTCAAAAAGTATCGCGAATTTTGTTTTTTTTTCAAAAATTATTTATTTATTCATTAATATCTATTTTGTCCCCTTCAAAGTAATCCCCACCAGATATTAAACACTTGTGCCAACGTTTTTTCAAATCCTCGAAGCACTTCAAAAAATCATTTTTTGTGATCTTGTTCAGCTCCTCCTTCGACGCCGTCT
Source organism: Atherix ibis (assembly GCA_958298945.1). NCBI lineage: Eukaryota > Metazoa > Arthropoda > Insecta > Diptera > Athericidae > Atherix > Atherix ibis. The sequence goes on along the minus strand of OY282605.1, from coordinate 101,915,485 downwards.
TTATCTCCTTAATCGTAGCGTAGTGGCGTCCTTTCATAGGGCTCTTCAGTTTCTGGAACAAGAAAAAGTCACAGGGGGCCAGATCTGGGGAATACGGTAACTGCGGCATTATTAGTGTGTTGTTTTTGGCCAAAAATTCGCGCACAAGCAACGATGCGTGAGCAGGGTCGTTATCATGGTGCAAAGCCAATTTTTGTTCTTCCACAAATCCGGGTGTTTCTGGCGAATTGCTGGCGTATAACTTGCAGGTAATATTTTTTATTGACAGTTCTACCCTGTGGCAAGAACTCATGATGCACCACGCCCCCGCAATCGAAGAAAACTGTGAGCAAAACCTTTACATTCGACCGAACTTGGCACGCTTTTTCCGGTCTTGGCTCGTTTCCACGTCATAACTATAAACCCATTTTTCGTCACCAGTTATGACCCTTTGGAGCAAATTTTGGTCGCCGCGGACAGAGTCTAACAGCTCCTTAGCAATGTTAATGCGATGCTATTTTTGGTCGAAACTGAGCACTTTTGGTACGAATTTCGCGCCGACCCTTCCACGCTCAAATCATTGGTAAAAATCCAATGTCACGAGCCAATCGATATGTTTAAGTCCTCAGCAACTTCTCTAAAGGTGATTCTTCAATTGGTCAATTCTACTTTCTTCACTTCATCAAAGTTTTCGTCTGTAGTTGACGTGATCGGGCGACCGGCACGCTTTTCGACGTTCACATCTTCTCGGCCCTCTGAGAACATTTTGTACCACCGATAAACGTTGCTTCGGTCCAAGGTAGCTTCACCATATTCCACACTCAACATTCGGAATGCGTCCGCGCAATTAATTTTTTTTTCCACACAAAATTTGATACAGATTCTTTGATACATTTTTTGGAATGGGCAAAAATCGAAGACGAGCCAAAACACGTGCAAGCAAAGCAGCTGTCAAAAATTAACTGAACATTCAAAATGGCCGAACTTGTCAGCATAAGTGAGAGACATAAGTACCAACATAACGCCACAAAAAATCGAAAATTGTATATTCGTAACCCGCGGAAATTCAAAATTCGCGATTCTTTTTGAACAGACATCGTATTACTGATGTTTTATAATATTATTATTTTATTTTTATTTTTGCAATAAAACAATTTTTTTTTTAAAAATGATTTTTTATTCAGAGGACGAAAATATTGAATTTAATCTACCATATTTTTTAAAAAGTTCAACTATATAATTTATGTGGGTATATTTTATTTTTGGGCGAATCTGAATTCAGTTTATTAATTTTCTTATATCCTTTTTGTGATTTAATTATTACCTGAAATTTTATACTTGTTTTATAAATATAAAAATTTACTTTTCAATACGTTTGTCTAATTAGAAATTATAATGAGTTAAATACATAATACCGGAGGTCATGGAAATTTCTTTGAAGTATGATTTAGAATATATTTTGTACAAGATGAAAGATGTTCTGTAGGTAAAATGGTTCGTTAAGTTGAAATGAACAAGTCAATAATATGGTATATTTTGAAAAACAGAACTTAAAGTACCCAATTAAGAATAAAAGCGACTACCACCAGTAATGACCAAAATAATATTGCTTCTTTGTACTTACAAGTGGAAGGAATTCAGTAAGGTTAAAGGAGGTAGGTCTAAGGAGAAGATAAACAGTGAGAAGATTTTAAGATAGTTATATAATTTGGAGATGCTTCTCAGGGCTTAAAAAATCTTACTTTATGAGAATAACTGAAAAACCTTTACAGGATATCTTCAAGGACATGTGGAAAACACAAAATATTTTAGAAACTGAGTTTATCTCTTAATAAGATAATGATATTAAGCTTTGTTCTTGGCTGTGCTCATCATTGTTGCAGGAGCATAATCAGCAAGAATCTCTGAAAGGGACGATATAGCCACTAAAGTCTACACCGAATATTTGCAAGATGAATTAGATCAAAAGGATAAAATATTGAATTCTATAAGGCAACAGTATCTCTGGATGAAGCTGCTTGAAAATTAAAATTAAATTGCTCTACTAACCGGTGGTCTATACACATATGTTTTCATTGTAATCGATTTATTACCAAAAACTCCTTAAAATTAGAATGATGAAGTTCTAAAAAAAAAACAAAAATAACATTATAAAATAATGAAGTTCTGGTCTATTTAACAGTTTGTTAAAAAATTTAATAAAATATATTTTATTGATTTAATAAAATATATTTTATAGAAATATTTTAAAAAAATTTTCGAATCTTTTTGAAAAAATATTATAAAATTTTTGTTTGATAACTATTATTTACACATCTTGTTAAATATAAATTAGTATATTTAAAAAATTCAGTAACTCATTGTTGGCTATAATACTCAACTTATCTGATTTAATAGAATTAATCTACCCGTCAAATTGGAAAAATTAACTTCTCCTGTTCACTAAATTAAGCTCAAATATTATTGATATCTGAGGTAAAATTCATTAAAAATTGATTACGATTATAATCATATTTTGGTTGATAAACAGTAAATTTCTTTGTATTTTAGTATTTGTTATTATCTAATATGCGTAAATTACTAATAATTCCAAAAATACAAATAAAATTAACTCAAATATTTGCGACTATTATTCAAAAAACAGTAAAGTTTCTAATGTATTTTAGATACTACGATTATATTACAATACCTAGATGGTATAATAAGTTAATAATAATAATAATAGTAATAATAAAAACTACCTCCATTAAGATTATGCTACTAACTTTTATAGGCAATGTGATCTAATCCAAAAAAATACGATAACTACGTGATTTGAGTTTATTTATACTATCGTTATAATATCTTTTCAACCTATGAACTATTAGACAAAAATATTCAGATATTTAATATGAAATAAGGATAATTACTAATCATGAGATAGTTTTGGCTTCGTATTACGGTTGTCGAATTATACATACACTACCGGTTAAAAGTTTTTGAACAATTTAATTTTCTTGATTTAAATATGACATTATCAGAATTGGTGTTCAAATAAACTTAAAAATATTTTTTTTATTATTTCGTTTTAAAATATTTTTGAATATTAATCAATAACTATAAATAAGTTTTACCCAATTAACTGCTCTGCAAATCCTTGGCATTGTGAGAAGCAATTTTTCCAGAGTTTGTGAAGTAAGTTGATTTTTATTGTCAAAAATATTTTGTTGAAAACAACTCCTATTGGCTTATTGGATGTATTTATTGCCTTAGACTTTCGATTCAATTTTGTGTGGAAAATATCTGATAACTTTGGCGGTTCAAAGTATCTTTTCAGTAATCATTTATCAATTTTTCTATTATTTTAACTAGGTCTCCTTGTGAAAGTCCGCCGTAGCATTCGTTACCAATAACATATCGTGCAGTTATCCAGCACCTTCTTTGAAGTTAAAATTTTAAATCAGAACGTTTAAATTACCCCAAAAAATCTGTTTTTTTCCACTCTATGATTAGCCAATTTTGTCATCTTTTCCTATTCCAACCTATTCTTCTTATTTTATGAACAAATCGAAGGTTTAATTACTGCTACTAGACTTGCCAGCCCTGCCTCTCTTAACCGGAAAGTTAGATTTGGGGACTGTGGTGGCCATATCATCCATTTTAAAGATCCTTTCATATTACTAAGAAATAAATGCGTTTTCTTAAATTTTTGTTACCAAAGAAAAAGCGTGCTTTTACTGTTATTCTAAATTTACGTATTGTTAGTTTGATTATTTGCTTAATGTAAGATCTCTGAGATAAGAGGCAGAGGTTATTTTATAGCGATACGACCATGAGGTCATTTGGCAACTAAATTTATATATTATTTAAAATAAAAACTTTTTAGTAGACATATTTTAAATAGAAGGTTTTTTTTAAATAATAACAGTAATATTTTCTAAAAACAAAATTACATTCTACTTTTGAAAATGTAGGTAAAATTAAATTTTCTCTTCATACCTACGAGCACAATAATTATATAAAAAAGTAGAAAGTATTAAAATCCGGAAGCTTTAATAAAAATGATTTCACATTATGAATACAAAATTACAGTATACTTTTTATGTATATATTATGTTATATTATATATAAGAAATGTATGGTAAGATTAGGGGTGATGTCTTAGTGGTGACATGCTGTGAATCAGCATGAAACGTGATACTCCATAATAAGTGAAGTCGAAGATTTGAATAATAGTTGTATACCAAGTAATGAACACGGTATGCTGGCTAAAACAGAATCAAGTTTTACCTATACGATTATGAGTATAGAATAGATTTACTAGATTGTGGAGAAATAAAATACTAGCTGTACAATTGTGGAAATTGGAAGATCAGAAAATCGATAAGGGTTGCACTTGTAACTTATTTCCAGTTTGGCACGAAACTTAACAAATCATTCAAATGTAGCCGTGACACTATTCCAGCTATATCCGAATAAATTATTAATGGATTTCTAGTAGTCAGAATAAAATTTACAGTATTTTTTTTTTAACTGAACAATAATACTTCTACATTAGGAATGTTGTAATATTGAAGGTTAAATTTTTATAAATTATTTGGAAAAAATTAAATAAATTATTGATAAAAAAAAAATAAGATTAATAAATATTAATTTAAGGCTTGATTTTCAACTTAAAAAGATATTAATTGATGAAAAGTCTTTAAAATATAAAGTACCAATTTTAACAATTGTATAAACTAAGTTTATAAAGAAATTATTAAAATACTGACTTAAATTATTACTCGATTTATTTAAATAATTACTTTATTAAATTTAGGTTTTATGATTGTAAGAAAAAAATTAATTTATATTTCTTATCATTTTAATCATAATTAATAAACAATATAAAATATTATAAGTTATGTTTCTTGATATAAGAGCTGAAGAGCGTGATCCCATTACACTTATTACTTCATTATAAAGTCCTTTCTATCACAACGTCGCTTTCAAGATATGAAAGTTATTATCTTCAGTTATTCTTACGTACAATAAGAACCCTAAAAATGCATGTTAAACTCGACAAAAACACAGCCTAATCCTTAAAAAGTTGTTTACCAAGTAGAGGGTGAAAGTCAATGAACAGAAAAGCGTTCATGCTACATTTATTAAAAATTAAAAGTACGATACTTAGGAATATATTTAAAAAAAGGCTGACTTAGAACAACTCATACAAGCAACCAAAAAGACTTGAATTCACCAGACGTTACCGTTAATTACTTAAGACTTCTCGTCAGTAGATATAAACTTTCACTAAATAAGAAAATTCTAATATTAGTAACGCAGTACTAAGACCCATTTTGTCGAATAATCAATCCAAAAGCTTTCGTAAAATTGTTGATGCCTCTTTCTATGGCATAAGGATCTAAGCATCCCATTTACCCGCGAATATTTTTTCCATGATAAATAATTTTTGTTCTCATTTCTATTCCCATAATAATCCCCCTTGTATGTCAATTTTCACATTCTACCACCCTAAATGCGCTCTTTGGCGTGGCGCATATTACCTCTACATTTTTGAAATATTATCTTTTTTTTATTTTTTATTTTAAATGATATCTACAATTACTTATGCTAGTAACAAGTAGATTTTTAAAGGGAATATACAAGGACATGAAGACATGTGGAGGAAAACACCCATCGATGTTACCTCTAGAACAGGGTAATTTTATTTTATGATTTTAGAGAATCTCTCGGCCATCGCCGTTTTAAACGTCAATGGGTGTATACTGGAAGGGTGGGAGTGAAAAGTTCCCTTCCTAAAGGATTAGGGTGGAGGGATAAATGCGAATGGAATTTTTTATATCGGGAGATGAATAGTTCACGAACAAATGGAACATTTAGGTCACGGTGGATAACAGTGTTTCGCACATAAAAGGGGGCATTGACAATTTTACGAAGGATTTGGGATTGTAGGGATTGGATTGGAAGGGAGTTGGAATGCTTAGTCGAACCCCAAAGTTCTAGACCATATGTCCATATTGGTTTCAGAACCGTATTGTATAGTAATAGTTTACTTGTTGTTGTAAGTTTTGATTTACTGTCTAGGAGACGTAATAATTGTTTGTATCGTCCGTTAAGTTCACGTCTTTTAGTTTTCGTATGAAGGTTCCAGGTTAACCGTTTGTCGAATATAACCGTTTGTCGAATATAAGGTAACGTACGCTATTTTTTTATGGAATAATACTGCCGTTTAGGGTTATGTCGGGAATTTGTTCTCGGCAGAGTGTGAAAGTTACATGATCAGATTTTTGATCATTTACCTTCACTCTCCACCTTTTGAACCAAGTTTCTAAGGAGTGGATATGGTTCTGTAGGATACTAGTGGCTGTGGAAGGATCTTTGTGATGTGTCAGGATGGCTGTATCGTCAGCATATGTTGCGGTTAGGATGTTGTTGTGGCAAGGAATGTCATGGGTATATATGTTATATAGGATAGGACCTAGGATACTTCCTTGAGGGACACTGGCGGAAATTGGATAAATGTCAGAGTATTCCATATTTTCAGCTACCTAAAAATATCGGTCTGAGAGATAAGATTTAAGGATGTGGAAATAACTCGAGGGTAGGACTCGCTGCAACTTCCAAAGCAATCCAGGGTGCCATACACGGTCGAAAGCATGCGAAATGTCAAGAAACACGCCTGGGCAGTATTCCTTTCGCTTTAGCGAACACGCTATGTAGTCGACTACGCGATGACACTGCTGGATAGTGGAATGCTCAGGTCGAAATCCAAACTGATGCTGAGAAATGACACCCTCGGTTTCAAAAATGGGATAATTGGGTTTTAGGATTAATTTTTCTAGGATTTTTGATAACATGGGAAGGAGGCTTATAGGTCTATATGAGGTAGGAAGATTTTTGGGCTTATTGGGTTTTGGGATCATCTTAATTATGGAAAACTCCCACAGGGAAGGAAAAAATGATGTGCGGAGGATACTATTATAAATATAGGTTATAAGGACGAGGGTTTTTTTGGAAATTTGTTTCAGGATTTCTGAAGTTAGTAGGTCATATCCTGGGGCTTTTTTATTGGAAAGGTGTTCTATTGTGAATTTAACTTCGGAAGGAGTGAAAAACTTAGGCGGTGGACTTATGGGCTACTGAGTTGATATTTGTCGGAATATTTGTTCGTCATGCAGAATGTCTTGGACATCTTCGTGAGGTTTAAAGATGTTTTCTAAGTGTTTGCCGAAGATGTCGGCTTTCTGTTTATCTGTTTATGCCCAGGTTCCGTCGGTATTCCGGAGCGGGTGTGTAGCTGTTTTGTATTTGAGAATTCGTCGGGTAGCTGTCCAGAGTGACTTATTAGTTGTCAGTGATTCTGTGTATTCAGTAAATCGTTCGTTGTTATAATTAATTATTTCTTGTTTCAGTTCTCGTTGTAGTTGGTTCAGTTTTTTCTTCTCATTTGGCATTCTTGAACGTTGCCACTGATCCCTGGCTCGACGTTTCTCGCTTATCAAGCTGCAATTTTTTTGTGGAAGATTATAGTCATGTTCTCGTATGGTTGGATTGTTATGAGTTATGTGGGCGTTAGTGATTGAGTTCTGTATACAAACAGTTTACACCATCGTCTATTTCTTGTACGTTTTTAAGGCTTTGTTGTAAATGAATCTGTTGGTCTAAGTTCTGTCTAAAAATGTCCCAATCAACTTTCCCATTTACAAGTTTGGCAGGATAGGATTTTAAGGAGAAGTGTCTAGTGTTAGGAGAACAGGGGAATGGTCGGAATTCCGGTCAAGGAGTGTATTTATGGAAGTATTAATGGAATGTATGGGTGTGGTTATGAAATAGTCTAGAATATCGGGAAGATTTCTGGCACTGGTCGGCCAATATGTGGGCGTGGGAGGAGATAGGACCTCAAGAGTGGTGTGCGAGAGGAGTTCTTGGAGAATCTTTCCTCGGGGATTCGAAACACGGCAACCCCATTTACTGTGCTTGGCATTATAATCTCTTCCCGCGATGAAGGATTTTCCAATTGATTTGAAGAAGGAATCAAATTGTATGGGAGTTAATTTTTTATTTGGAGGACAATAAACAGATGCAACGTTATAGGTAAAGGATTTACATTGAAGGGTAATAACTATTGACTGAAGGGATTCGGTGGCAGTTTGTGAGTGGAAGGAATGGTTTAAGGAGTTTCTAATAAGGATGGCAGTTCAACCGTGTGCTGTGTTGTCTGGATGGCAAAAAACGACCTAGACGTAAAGTGAGTTTCTGTAATCAGTGCAACGTCTATGCGTTTGTTGTGTAAGAGAATGTCTAGTTCTTGTAGGTGTAGAGTCAGTCCGTTAGCATTCCAGAGAAGGATGGATAGGGATTTATCGGTTGACGAGAACATTTATTTATTCATATTGCTTGTTAGTGAGGAAATGGTGGTTGTTAAAGCAGTTAACAGAGGAGTGAGAAGAAGAGTAATTTCTTGAATTAATTTGTTAGTTATTGTAGAAAGAAGTTTTGTTAGGTCTGAGGAGGAGGATAATGGGGGAGGAATAGGAACATGACTACCATTTTTCTGCTGTTGTTGTTGTTGCTGCTGTTCCTGGTGTTGGTGATGTTGCTGGCGCTGTTGTTGGTGCTGCTGCTGATGTTGTGGTTGTTTTGAAATATTGAAAAGTAGAATTATATTAGATTAGCAGGGATACTCCTTATTTTCACTTAATGTTATTAAAAAAATATTTAAAAAAAATCAACTTTTAATAATAATTGCATCTATAAATATCAATATAATAATAATCACACAGAGAAATTAATAATTTAATAATTTCTTAGTTTCGAAATAATTGCCTTAAATATAAGTAATTTATTAAGTTTACATAAAAAATTACTAATAACAAGTGCATACACATATCAGTACTTTAGAATTAATTTTTTTTATAGAATTTTTCAAAATTTTGTTATCAAAATTTTGTCAATTTTTTGTATGATAAAATTTTTATGCAAAATAAAGTAAAATATCATCAAATATGATTTAACTTATAAAAGGAAGATTTTTGTTTTGTTTCATTTTTGAATATTTAAGAGTCTGGAAAATTTGTAATATTTAAATATAAATATTATATTCCATTTATATTTGTTATATTCTAGGTTTTCAAGAAAAATACAATAATATCAGTAAAGTTTTATACGAGGACTAGCTAACATTATTTAAAATATAATGATCTTTTGGTAATATTATACTAACATAGCTGCATAAAGGAATCTAAAATCAATATTATATTACTAATAGGAGAAGTTGTTCTAATTAAATTTAAACTAATATGTCTAAATATTGTAAGGCAAGAATGGTAGTAATATTTGATTTAAGGACAGCATAACAGGCAATTTCTATTTATGAAAATTTACAATTTATATAATATGCTTTATAGTAAGACTAAGTGTGATATTGTAAGTTCAAAATGAATATACAATAGTGTTTAGAACCTAATAAATTAAGTGCACTTGAACACATAATAAATGAATAGCACATAATAAACAACACAACCTTCCTTTGCTTGGATATTATTTTATTCAAATAATTTTACAACAATTTGCATTACTTTTCATTATTAATTTATATTTTAACCATTTGTATAAAATAAGTAAGTGTTGAAATATTATTATTAATTTATTAATTATTAATTTTATTACAAATTGTAGATTATGTTTATTCAATTTAGTTTTAATTTTTCCGTCAATTAAGAATCAATTAAAATTAAATTAATTAATTTCACCTGTACAGTCGAGTATATTTTAAAAAAAATTATTATTCTATAAAATAATTAATTATATTTTTATTACACAATATATGGCATAAAAGTAATGTGACTAATTCACACATTATTAGCTATATATCGGTGAAATCTTTGTTTCCATTCTTCGCCGTACTGTTGGAAGCTTTCAACTGGAATCGCTTCCAGCTCCTCTGTTAACCTTCTTTGAATGTTATCCACAGTACCAAGATGATGTCCTTTCTGGAGTTTTTTAGTCTTGAGGAACAAAAAAAAAATATTATCAAGTAAATAAGAGGTACTGGGAAAACTCAGAAATTTATTTTTCTGAAAAAAGAAACAATCTGACTCGAACAACCCTTTTTCTGACCCTTTCAAGAGACTATTCATTTGATTCAATGTTAATCGGCGGTCGAACATCTTGAGATTACTCAGCCGTTCCATATTTGTATCAATTCTTGATGTTGACGGCCTCCCTAAACGAGGGCCCAAAAATACTTGACATTGACAAAAATGTGTTCTTGATAAAAACTGTTCCCCATTAATTCGATACAACTTTTTGCAAGTTAAACTTGCAAACTCATCAACTTTAACACAAAATTTAATTGCCCAATTTCTCAGTTAAATTTTTTGTAACGCACTACAAAATACAATTTCACCTATCAAGCTCTCGAAGGCTGCGTAATTACCGAACGAGATTAAAACTTGTACTGACATCTAAGAGGGCCTAACTTACAAGCTAGGGAAAGTCCGCAGTGTTGCCAGTGGAATCATTAAATTTTAACGCTGATTCATAACAAAAATATATTTTTGTTTTTATTTTCGAGAAACTAAAACTGATGTTATAAATTCCACCATAACGTTCAGTTAAATTTGATAGTATTTATAAATTATGAAAACGAAGTTCAAAGAGAACCATTTCCAAGTAGTCACGTTTGCAATGTAAGTTACAAGTACAATGCTCGAACGCACCTAAATCTACTTTATATTAAATTTTTTTTTCGTAAACGTGTAGTACAAATAAAGTGGAATTGTGATTTTAGAAATTATGAGTATATTTATCTACGCTCTAAAAGAATTATTAAAAAAGTAGTATCCTTGTAAATATGTCCTCTTTAAAAAAAAGTAAAATATTTATGACGTATGGTCGTATGTTCAGAAATATCTTAAAAATTCATGTTATTTCATACCTGTTGGAATTTATTTTATATTGTGGATTATACAGTCAATCTGTTATTTAAAAAAAAATATATAACTGTTGAAGTTTTTATATTTTCTTTCACTATGGAATTAGGGCTATACAAATAGGATGAATTAATAAAAAGGCTCTGGTTACTGTAGTAAATTAAAATAAAAACTTATAAGAGAAATAAAAATTCAAAAAAAATTAATTGAACAGTTGAAAATTAAGTCTTTAACTTTGTAAAAATGTCTGTTACCATAACCTAATCACTATAAATTTAGTTTTTATTAATTTTAAAGTTAAGAACGTCAATATACTATTATTAAATAATAAAAAATCATATGATTCTAATGGTATTTGTTACTTCATAATAAATAAAACCAATTAGCATGTCAACAATACTTATAATCATATTTAACAATAGTTTGTATAACAAATATTTCCTCAAATTATGGAAGATAGCAAAAATTGTAAACATCCCTAAAAAGAGATTCAAATTTTTCTATGCTTAAACGGAAGGAAATAATAAATAAAAAAATATATAATAATAAAAAGAATATTGCCAGCTGTAACTTAGACATTATAAATAAAAGAATTCGTCATTCTGCCAATGCCCCACCTTTATGACATCTGTAATTGTTTTGGGTTTTTAAAGAATTGTTTTCTAGTACATATTTTTATCAAAAATAATACAGTTTTAAATGTTTCTCCATCTTTTGGATTTGAAAACTTACCTTACCCCTCCCCCCTCTTACCGCTAGCGAAATTTTCAAAACAATACAAAATTTCTGAGCCATGAAAATCGTTTAATTGACTTTCTCTTATTCAAAAAGAACATTTGATAATTCTTATAATTTGGGAAACAAAACTTGTGTCAAAGAAACCAAACTTGTATCCAGGAAACAAAAATGTTTTTTATTTTATTTTAGAGAATTTTTCAAGACTCTTAACAAGTAAACACTATAATCAATAATAATTGATAGTGATTAAACAATTAAAGAAAATAAAAGCAGATTGTACATAAAAAGTTTAATAAAATATTAAATTAAATTGCAAGTTTCTACAAAATGTTAAAGTTTTGCATCTATTTTATGTATCTTTGGATAAATAATAGTGAAAATAAAATATCATAACGAAATGTTATATATCTCTTTTGTGTTGTTAATGCAGTAGTTTTATTACTATAGTTTTAGTATTAGTATTATGTCCACAAATAATCTACTAAGGTCACATTTAATGATAAATAAGTGATGTGATCATTTATTATTTAGTATTACAGAATGACATGTGCGGCCAGTTTACATTATTACTGATTGTACGTGGTCAGTGAAAAATTACAAGTCATTTCATTGTACATTTAGTATAAATCTATAGAAAAATCAAAGAAAACAAGGATAAACTTTAGTAAGTGATCCTATTGTGACTAGAATAAGATAACATTTGGTTTTTGAATATTTACGTGAAGATAATACTATTTGAACAAACATTTACTTTGTCAAAGGACATTATATTGTAATAAAAATTACCACCAATTTATTACTAAAAGAAAATAAAATATTTCTACATTGACAATATTTATAAGTGTATGAAAATTACATATACTATAGAATTATAATTAAAAATTTTAGTTTTTACTTGATTAAAAAATTGTATAATTAAATATTACTGAAAATTAAAATAGAACAATATTTTTTAAATGAAAAAACTCATACAATTTAAATGCTCTCCTTTTTGTGGAAATTAAAATTTAATTTGTATCAGACAATTATATTAAGTGAAGGTTGACTGGCGTACAAAATTAAGGGTTACACCAAATATTTATTTTCCATTAAAATAATATGTGACGTTGAAAAATTCCATATAAACAATTTTTTTCACCTTTCTTAATTATATTCTTGTATAAAATATTCATACCAACATTGATCAAATATGACTGGTTAGGATAGATTTTTTTTTGCCAATTCTATAAAAGTCTAGAATTTTCACGTGACACACTTTAATAAGAGAAGTTTTATTGAAAATAAAAAATAATTTTTATATATTATTCTCTCTTATTTGAAAACATATAATAGTATGTTAATAGTATAATATTTTAAATATATTTTATAGTGAATCCAATTTAAATTTCAATTAATTTCTATAAGTGATTTTTTTATTGTCTTAAATAAGTTAAAACTCCATGTGTTTTGCTGTAAAAAATTACATGGAGACTACTATTACGAGGGTTGTACGCTTAATGCCTAATTCTCGAAAAAACATGATATTGTTAACATAAAATAAAATTTTCGTGAATTTAAAACGTCACCGAAATTTGGTGAAATATTCAAGGAGCTGTCACATTCAGTTTGAAATTTATAGCTATTTACAGTGAACATTTTTTGTAATTTTATATTAATTTAAAAAAATCAGTGATAAAGTAGATACTTTTGAGGAAAAAAAACGATTAGGTAAATATGAAAAAATATTTCCTGGGACGCACGTGGTATAATCATTATCGACTATTCTGAAAAGTAATAGCTGTAATTAAGTTTTATAGTAAAATTAACATAAAACAATCGCATTTGGCGAATAAAATTCCATGTGTCACCGCCATGGTAAAATTCCATGAGTTAGAATAAAACTTGCTTTTGCGTCCAACATATTCGCCAGATTTACGAGGGTCGTTCAATAAGTCCTTAGAAAAAGATAAAAAAAAAACTTATTTTAAAAAGAAAAATTTTTATCCCGTCCAAAAAATAGGATTTCGGAAGTTCTGCAAAATACTCATCCGTTTGAGCAATGACGTCCGCGTTGGAGGTGAACCGTCGTCCGCCAAGCCATTTCTTCAGATTGGGGAAAAGAAAATAGTCACTCGGGGCCAAATCTGGTGAATAAGCGGGATGCTGCAACAATTCCATTCTCAATTCCACAATTTTGGCCATGGAAACAGCGCAGGTGTGCACATGCGTATTGTCCTGATGCAAGAGGATTTTTTTCTTCTTCAGATGGGGGCGTTTCTCTTTGATTTCCTCCGCTCAACCGTTGCAATAACGACGCGTAATACGCTCCTGTTATTGTTTTTCCTTTTTCCAAGTAGTCGATAAAAATGATGCCCTGCGAATCCCAAAAGACCGTGGCCATCACCTTGCCGGCCGATGGTACAGTTTTTGCCTTCTTCGGAGCCCGTTCGCCCTTGAAAATCCACTGTGATGACTGTCTCTCGGTTTTTGGAGTGTAGTAGTGTATCCAGGTTTCGTCCACAGTGACATATCGACGAAGGAATTCAGTAGGATTGAGATGAAAGAGTGCCAACATAGCCTCAGAGTCCACTACACGATTGCGCTTATTCTCCTCTGAGAGCAAACGCGGCACCCATCTTGCCGAAATTTTTTTCATGCAAAATTGAAGCGACTGTACCTTGTGATATGCCCGTGGCCTCAAGTAATTCGCGCACTTTAATTGGCCGATCGTTCAAAATCAGATCGTGGATTTTGTCGATGATTTCAGGAGTAGACACCTCAACTGGGCGTCCTGAACGATGTTCATCTTTTGTGGATGAACGGCCACGTTTAAATTCATTCACCCAATTGTAAACCGTCGCAAACACAGGCGCAGATGTGCCATGAACTGCATCCAACTCAGCTTTGACTTCCTTCGGGCTTAAGTCTTTCAAATGGAGATGTTTGATGACAGCCCTAAACTCACTTTTTTCCAATGTTATGCATAAACAAATGTCGTTAACTTTAATCGACGATAGAAATGGAACTACACTATAGATCGAGCTGAAGTTTTGACAGCTTTCCTGTCAAAAATGCTGATTACAAAAAAAAACTCTTTACCGACACTACGAGCGCAATTTCTTGGATTTTCTAAGGACTTATTGAACGACTCTCGTAGCATTCAGAAATTATTTCCTATTTCTAATTATGAAAAAATGGCTCGGCGGGAATAAAATTGCCTCAAACGATGGGGTAATTAAAAAAAAAATGCCTATTTTGATGGGTTGGAGGGATCTGTTTTTAAGATCGAATACAAAAGATAAAAAAAAACGTTTAACTAATGCATATATTGAACTTAAATAAGATTATATTATGAAATAAAATGAATTTTACACATACAATTTTTTTTGCTTATAAAGGCCAGGTATTAATCAGACAACCTTCGATCATTTTTTTATTAAAAATGGTTTAATACGGATAAAAATATATAAAAATTTGGTTAAAATTTACTAAAAAAATACTGATTTATATTTAATCATAAAATAAATAATTTGTGGGATTTAAAATTAACCAGACGTAAAGGATATTCTTAGAACAGTGACAACTTCCTGAAATAATAAAGAAACTATTGTGTCAAATTTCTGAAATTATAAACTATAAGTTATCAAAAAAAATTGATTATGAAAACATTTTACGCATGATAGGTAAATATAGAATAAAAGGTAAATAGAGATTTTTACAAAAAATAAAAATCTTTTCATTATTTTAATGACAAAAGTTTAAAATTTATTATAAGATGCTAATGAATTATTTTTCATTTGACAATATATTTTAAATAATCTAATTTTCTGATTAAATAATCTTAAAAATAATAGTCAAATATCCTTAATTGTTACATTTTTACTCAAACAATCTATTAAATATTATCAAAGTATATGTTGGCACTAATATTGCATTCAAACAAATATATTATTATTAGCATCCCATAAAAAGGTTGTTTGCTAAAAATTTTCTCGGAAAATTTTTTTTAAAGTATTACAAATAAAAATTCTTGAAGATATTCTGAGAAGTCAGAACAAGTTTTCTAAGATCAAAGCATAAACATTGACAAATTGGTATTTATGTATCTATACACTTGTATTTTAGGTCTTTCAAATTAATGAATTTTACTGAATTTTTTTACTATATGATCCTGACATATATAGTTAAAGGACTATATGGTCATAACATTTATTTATCAATACAAAATATTTTTTTTTTCAATCATTGTTATTAAAGAGAATATCATTTTTCGGAAGCAGCTTTTTTTGAAATAAACTTCCGCAATTATATTTACGCATAACTGTGTGATATGTTTTTGCTAAAAATGGCATATTTCTTTGAAAATAGTAGTATTTCAATAAATATAATAAACAAAAAATGTTACTAAAAAATTATTTCGTTTATGATGCATTATAATTGCTACGACACGTTGACGGATATTAAAGTACAATAAAGTAAAGCAAAAATAATATTGATCCTAAAAATTTCGAAAAAATTCTTAGAATTACCAGGGTTGGAAAATAAATATACACTATTTTTGGGAATTGCACCCTATTTTTTTATGAAAATAGATATAAGGTAATAAATTTATTTAATATTTTCTTATATTTGGATTGAATGAAATTTATTAAAAAAAATATAGAATTAAAAATCAAATTAAATGGAAATATTATATTTATTTATATAATAGTCCAAGGTTCTAATCAAACTTAGAGTAATTTAATTACTTATATAAAATGAAGAAAAGTGCTAAGTAACCAATCATCAAGTTCTAATAAATAAGAATTTATTAAGTAGGTTAAATTAACCTTATAATAAATTCTAATTTATTTTAATTGAATTTCAAATTGAAATTTTTTGAAATCATTTATTTAAATTTAAATTAATTGAATTTGAAGACTATTTTATATATTTTTCATTTATCTACATAAATGTATCTATTAGCATATTCTGTTAACCAATATTTTTTAATGCAAATAATTTTTTTTTACTGAATAACATGCAAAAAATGGCTATTATTAATTTTATTGAAAATAAGTCTTCAAAATCAAAAAAAAAAATGGAAGAAAAATTATAAGCCATTTTAAGTCATCAATCAGGGAATTCAATAGAAATATCCTCCTTTTTACATTTTATTAGTATCTATACTCGATTTTTCGTTTACTAACAATATTATATTTTGCTCTTCCGGCATATGCCTTATATATAAAAAAAATAAAAAGGAAGAAATTTATTAAAACTTGCTATTATAGAGTTTTTGAATAATAGTAAAACGTCTGTAACGACAATTGCTCAAATATTTCGTTTTTTTATAGAATAGAACAATTTATTGAAAAGATTTGTCATTATATTTATATAAATGAAAAGCATATAAATAAATAAAAATGGATAAAACTTATATTATTATTTAATATTAATCCATTAAAATATGTGGAATTTATTTGATAGAGTTTTCATATAACGACTTTTCTGTGAGTATTTAAAAATTTCAATAAATGTTTTTACGAAAACATTTTAAGAAAGTTATAGAAGATAAACATATTTTTTTTGGTTTCAAAGAATGGAAATATGTTTAAATTGCATACATACTGTTAAATGTTCCGTGTTTGAAAATTAGTTCTAAGAAATAAACTTAACATATTCTTCTACAAAATGTTAAAAAAATATATATATTTAGAAAAGAAACGGTATGTGCGTTTTATATCCTTAAAAATATAAGGCAATTGTTTTCTAGATTTAAATAAAAAAAATAAAATTTGAAAAAAATTTGCAATTTTACAATTGGTTAAATTCTGAAAATTTTTTTCCGTCTAAATTGTTAGATGATATTACGATTCTATTTAGTTAAAAATAATCAACACTACAACAAAAAATAGAATTTTAATAATATTTTCTACTCTAATTCCTATAAGTTTCAGATAACAAAATTTCTTCTCTATCAAGATAGACTCCATATGTGTTCATAGTAATGTCCTTTCTTTAGTCAAACAAAAACTAACTTTTTCCAAAAGAAGCCTACAAATATTGTCTTATCGCTGAACAAATACGAAATCTTATGATTCCTTAAATAAATACACATATGTACAATAAATTTGGCAAATATAAGTGCAATTTTACACTATATATATGTATACGTGTATACACATATATGTATGTATTGATATGAAAATAAGTTGTTTGGAAAGTTTTACAGACGTGTCCATATTCAAAGTTTAATATTCTAAATGTCTCACCAAATAGGACATACGAGTATGCTATTCATACCAACAGAGCCAAATATATTTCAAAATTCTCTTTATTTGCTGTTTTAAAATATTCTACTTAAAAAAATTTTATTTTGCTGTTTTCTATTTAAAAATAAAATGGAAAACTTTTTAAGGTTATAAAATTTAATGGCCATTAAAGAATATAAAAATACTATTATATTTTTAAATAGTTAATAAAAATGATCAAAAATTTTACGATACGATTATCTTTCTAAAATTAGAAGAACGATAATAAAATTCAAAGAAAGTTTTTGTTTGCAAAAAAGTATTTTTAAGAAGAACAATATTAAAAGTTTCAAATCTGAAATTAAAGTAATCAATACTAGGAATTTATTATATTGTAGTATTATATATTCCTGAATGTATATATATACAAAAGAATACAATTATTGAAATTTTGTAAAACTTTGGTTGAAATACAATCTATTTCATATACAATAAATGTATAAGAAAAATTTCTTTTGAAAAATTTTGTAGAATATTTCCGAATAATATAATAGAATATTCTTAATAATTATTAAAGTTTAAAGTTAAGATACTTAAATTTATGTATCTTTTCAAGCTGTTTATTGTCCATTAACTATTTATTATTAAGGTTTTTATATATTAATTTTATACTAATATATAAATTAAACATTTATAAGAAAAGACTTGTACAATCAGCTTATTAACTCGAATATGGATGATACTCATTATTTGCAGTATCAATTCCTTTAAATATTTAAGAACATTTATTTTATTTATATATAAAAATAATTGTAAAGCATCAATAAATAAGGTGTAGTAAAAGGAAATCCATTATTTTTGCATTAAATTGAAGGTTTTATTTAGCATAGATAGAATGATACGATTTAGGTCAAATATGTACCGTTTTGTTCGATAACTTGTTGCCATTTTTGAGATAATTTCATAATGCCTCTCTCATAGAAACCCTCGTCCCTATTGGCAAAAAACTGGGACAGTCGATTTTCACAATCTTCTCTTACGGCGTATTTTTCACCTGTAAAATCATTCGTCATAGACAGGAAGAGGTGGTAATCACTTGGTGCCAGATCCGGACTATAAGGTGGATGCAAAATAACATCCCAACCAAGGTCCCGGAACTTCTTGCGAGTCACTATCGATGTATGCTGCCTGGCGTTGTCCTGATGGAACACAATTTCTCTCCTTTTGGCCAAAGCTGGTCGCTTCTGGGCGATTGCTTCTTTCAGACGGTCCAATTGTTGAAAGTATAGGTCCGAATTAAGAGTTCGGCCGTAGGGGAGCAGCTCATAGTAGATGATTCCCTGCCAGTCCTACCAAACACACAGCAAAACCTTCCTGGCTGTCAATCCTGGCTTGACCACCGTTTGCGCCGGGTGACCATGAGGTTTTTTTGCGATAACTCGTGTGGCACCCGCACATCGAGCTTCTTTTTGTATCCAGCCCTATTTAAGTGGTTCCAAACGGTTTTTTGTGCAATGTTTAGCTCCTGGGCAATCGAAACAGTGCTTACGTGACGGTCGGACTCGACGATTTCCATTATTTTATCGACATTTTCGACAATTGACCTTCTAGAGCGTGGTGCATCTTTGACATCAAAATTACCGGAACGGAATCGACGAAACCAAAATTTCGCGTGATTGACGGTTACAGTATCAGGACCATAAACACAATTCACATTTTCAGCTGCCTGGCTTGCGTTTTTGCCTTTATCGAAGAAAAACTGTAAAATATGGCGTATTTTCTCTTTGTTGGTGTCCATCTTTGACGTGTGCTAAAAAAATACTGAGTCAAGTAATCACAAAACTGTATGAGAAGCTTTTTTAGTACAAAATCTTATCTTTCTAACGCCATCTAGTGCAATTAATATACTGTTCTAGGTAAATATTCTTTCTAACGCCAAAAACCAATTAATATACTGTTCTAGGTAAATATTCAAATTAATGTTAACCAATTCACACCACATAATGATTCCAAAGACATTATAAATTGCAGTAGAATAGAATGTAAACTTTAAACTATACTTCCAAGTTCCCTGAACAGTTTGAAATAATTTTGATCTTTTATTTACCTTAAAAGAGAAATAAAAATCTTTAATATTCATAGCATGTATTTTCAACAATATTTTAATAATATCCTATTATCCTATAGAAGGTCTTTGACCATGTTTATCATTATGGATTAGTTTGGAATCTCAAACATTTTGTCGTCAAAACCTTTTATAAGAATTCTGTCAAATGTTCAAGTAGCTGAGCTATTTAGTTTGCTAGTAGAAGCCTTTCCAAATGAACAACTTTTGTGATTTTACAAAAAATATTTATTTTTGAAAACAAAAAAATTTTGACATAAGAACGGAACTCAACTGAGTTTAAGGGACCTCTACACCTTCGTTCTCGACTATAAAATATTGGAACTATCAGAAATAATTCAAGTCCACAATATTATTTTAAAAGGCTCTTCAGTGAAAGTATATGTGTATATGCTAGCTGATATGGTACACATCACAATAGAATGTATAGGTAACAACTTACATTAAATTTTGAAAATTATCGGCGAAATGGCTGTTGCGTTTGCTGAAAAAAATTGCATGTAAAAATTTACTATTGATTCATACCAATTGATGAAACATCGATTCACCATTATATACCTTTCTGGTTCTGTCAAATAATGAACTTATATTAGTAAACATGCATTAAAGAAATCAAAAACTGTTCTATCGGTAGGAGAGGTTATGAAAACTGCTTCATACGACATACACGTGGTATAATCTTCAGCGACTAATTAAATAAGAAATAGCAATGATTCAGTTAAATAATAAAATTAAGACAAAACGATCGCATTTGGTGAAAATGATTTTTTTCTTATCAGGGCCAGGTATTAATCAATTAACCCTCATAGAATGAAAATAAAAAATATTCAGGTATTACTCCTATTAAATCTGGCATTCCTCATAGCATAATCTATATTATGAGAACTTCCGAAACACCTGCAAACAGTAATATCCTTTTGCATACGTATTCCGGCGATATAATAATTTTATTATCTGATAAAAATCCTAACCTCATATTCGAAATTTGATAAAAACACTTCCTAAAATTTCAGGATGAAAAATATATCATGAAGTCTTCGTGCAACGTTACAAGTAATTTTATGCTTTTTTTATAAAAGAAGTCATAATATTATAAAATTTACGTTGATTTAGTATAATTTATTAAAAATATTGGTTTTACTGTTTTATACATAATATTTTCAAAGTAGTTTATACAAAATCTTGTTGAGGTATTGTTTTTTCGTCAGAAAATATTGCTGAGGTTTATTGAAAGTGTAGCTGAAAGTACAAGAAGCTCCATAAATCATTGCGATCAAGCACTGAATTATTCTTAAATCGTTATATGGAATATTTTGCATAAAAAGGGTAATACAGAAACTTTGGCTCATATGTGATTCGGCAATGGAGAAGAAACGTACTGTAGATAAAACCCTGATTTTTACAAGAAATTGGTGAGTGATATTTTGACTTGTTAAAAAAAATATAAATGGTAGAATTTATAGTGAATATATTTAAAACTTTATAATAGTTTGCGGTAAAAATTTTTAAGTACAACTTATTTTAATTTCCACTTACATTTTTAATTATAATATTCTTTTACCGAAACACAAAAGAAAAACAAAATCAAAATTTATCTTTGTAAGAGCTTATTTTTAATATCAAAATAGTATAAAATTTTAATAAAAATTAATCTGAAATACTAATAGCATTCGACGTTGACTAACGCTTTCATGAAATAAAAAGTTTGAAAATTTAATTAAAATAGAGTAAATATATTGCTTAATTTTTTTAAGAAACCTAAAATTGCGTAAGGAATATAAATTGTTTATTAAAAGGACGACAAAGACTATAAGTTTTACCATGTATAAAAGTATGAGAAAAACAAAAAATATCTTAATGTTCGTGATTCGATTTTCAAGTATCGTAATTTATAGCAACTTATATTAAATGTTGTGCAAGTATTGTAAAATTAGCCTTTAAGCTATCAAAGAAAAGAAAATTTCATTTTATCAAAGTTCTCAAAGCAAAAACTTTTTCCATAAAATGAGAATTTTCCCTTAAAAAAAAAAGTTAAATAAAATAAAGAAAAATAAAAATATATTAAAGTCAAAAATGCAATTAAAACAAGTCAATTACTCGTATTTTAACAGACAATCTTATACTAAATAATAAATGACACACGTAGGAATAGATTTTATATATAATATAAACTGCAGGGATATAGAAAATTTTTAAGGAGGTTGGTAATCAATTTGAAACAAATTTTTTTAGATATTGCTATAAGGTTTGAATAATTTAGTTTAAAATTCAAAATTCACAAAAATTATTTTTACAGAATTTGTTCATATTTTATGCATTATTTTTTTTTTTGTCGATGAAATAGTTAGTTTTAATTTCATGGATTGTAGATGCTGCATATTTTTTTTTTTGGAGCCAAACGAATCAATGGAATTTTTAGGGGAGGTTTGGTACTCCTGGCAACACTACCGTCAGAAAATATCATGGTTCGACATTTCAAGCATCGGAAGAAACGAACCACCAGTACGATCATATGAAATGACCCCAAAAGATATTCCGAAATGATACAATAAAAATATTAAAATAGATTGAACTGAGAATGTTTTTTTTTTGAGTAGAATAGTAAAATAAAATAATAATATATTAATAACCTATGTAACTGAATATTTTTTTATTTAATAAATCTTATAATGATTTTAAACTAACCCGATATTTTATGTTAGGATCCTGCTCAAACAGGATATCGGTAAGACAATTAGTGCAATGGTGAAGAGAGATCATCGTTCTCGCCGTCTAAAAAATATTTGGCGAGAAGCGCCGATAGGACGATTTTGGAAATGGCCAGGAACAGACGTAACAACTAAGTCTCTCCCATCCTGTCAAGGGTTGACTCTAGTCGTTTTTCCTTCTTTCAGAATTTATAAATACATATTTTTAATTTTTTTTTTGTATTTTATTTTTCCTAATATTTTCATTATTTAAAAGTTTAAAATGTTTTAACCTCGTCTTTTAATGTCTCCATTTCCCCTGTAAATATCTGGGGATGATACTCTTGTTATGGAGGGTGTGAGAGTACCTCTTTGCACTGAACAATGAACCCTCTCCCACAGTCTTTGCATAAAGATAACATCAAGCATACCTAGCAACGGAAGGAGTACTCTGAGTATGGTTGTAACTGACCATACTCGTATTGAACTTCGCGTTCTTAAAATATCCAATTTTTTGGAATTTCCAATTTTTTTTCGCGTTCTTAAAATTTTAAAGTTTTATTTTCTAATAGGATATACACTAGCGGTCAAAAGTCTGCTACTATCTTGATAATAACTTATTCTCTAGAAATCTTTAGTTAATATCTTAATTAATCGAAAATCTCTATTGTTTTTTTTGATGTATAATATATTGTATGAAGTATATTAGAATAAATAACCATTTAAAAATTTGATATTTTCTTTAAATGGTAGATCTTAAATTGCTTGTTTAAGAGAAAATTGATTAATTTGTATAACATATAAAAAACTTTAAAGTAAAGACACTTACAGTAACTCAAATTTAGTCCAAATTAAATAACAGCCGTGTCAAACCAGTGTCTTTAACAACGGTGAAAAGGCGATTGAGAGCTTTGATGAAACTACTCGTATTATTTCAACCTCGAAATAAAAAAAAATTAATTCAGTTTTATTCCATCAAAATTGAACAGCTGGAGGGTTGCTCCAAAAATGTTGGTTTGGGGTTGCTTTTCTATGGATGGAGTAGGAGACCTGGTGAGGATTGATGGCATTTTAAGAAAAGAGCAGTCAGTATCTAAGCATTTTAGAGATGAATGTTCTTCCGTCAGAATTTCGGTTAATTGGTTAATGCTTCGTTATACAGTAGAATAATGATTTAAAATATAGTTGAAGAAAAAATCTTCAAAATAAAAAAACAACAAATCACTTTCCAAAATATGTCATGGCCACCACAATCATTTGATCTCAACCCCATAGAAGTTTTATGATATTAGCAAGACAGAAGAGTTCGAAAATTCTATCCATCGTCCAAGAAAGACTTGTGAAGGATCTTTTGCAATACTGGGAAACAGTTTTTAAAGTACGAGTACTAATCGAGCAAATGCCTAGAATCGTACAGTCATCAAACACAGAAAAGCTTTTTCCGCCGAAAAGTAATTTGAGACTTTTTTTTATATTGTATTTTTAATTTGTTAATACTTAATGCATAATTTTTTTTATACTTAAGATCAAAATTAATATAGTTTTATAAAAAAAACGTCTTTTTCACTTGTTCATTTCAGGGTTTATTTAACTTTCCCCATAAAACCAAGGTGGTCGCAAATTTTTGGCCGAGAGTGTATATATTTTTTTGGTATAGTTTTCTGTTATTTTCGTCACTAAAATTTATTTTAATTTTTGTTTGATTAAAATATTTAATTCCAAAATACTAAATCTAAAGTTTGATTTAGTGATTACTATAAATAAGAATTTTTCTTTTATTATAAAATAAAATGTTTTTAATTATTTTCAAAATTAAATTAAAATTTATTATTAAAATTCAGTCAAAAAAAAATTAAACAACTTTTCAAATAATCAATTTTTATAAATTTGCACTTAAATCATATTTTACAAACTTTTCACCTGGTACGATTATTGTAAATGCTCAGTATAGTTTTAAAATTAATTTTAAAATTATCATAATAACAAAATAACTTTGCAAATTAAATATAAAATTTAGAGTTTTTCTTTTATTTGAAATATTTTTTTGAAAAAATTTTAAAACGAACATTTCTCATTTGATGTTAATTTAATTTTTTCATTATCCAAGAGTAGAAGTTTATTTAAACTTTTATAAGAAAAGATCTAAGAGTTTGGTTACATTTCAGTATAAAACATTTTACACATGGACTTGAATATATTTGCATAAGAGACCAATCTCTTATTCTTCACCAAAGAATTAAGATGTTATGTTTATATAATTTTTTATCAAATTTTCTTTTATTTAATTTATTTTTCATCAGGCTAATCAAAATTGATTATAAACTTAAAGCTTTTTGAAAATATTTCCCAAAGTTTAAAAGAAATCTGTTTATTAGAAAAACAACAGATAGTATTGCCCTTGAAATTACTATTCAAATTGTGTCTTTATTTTAAATTGCTATTTGCCCAGAAGCAGTCTTATTGCCAATTTAGGAATTACAATACGAAAATCTCTTAGATATTGGAAAATGTTCGACTATTTTAAATTTCCCAAGCGACCAATCCGCAGTTTCTGTATAAAACGTATAGACATATTTCAGAATGCTATAATATTCTTCTTAATTCTTAGTTCCTCTTCCTTTATTATAAGTATATATAAAAAAAAAGTATAATATTATTTCTACTCAAAAAGTGAGTAGACAAAAAATTTTCAAAAATTAATTGCCATTTTTTCATTTAAAGCATCATCATTTTAACTTAATGTCTAGACATTTATTATTTTCAGAATAATTTATTTTACATTGACGCACAAACATCAAATTTATAATACTTCCCCTTTTTATTAAGATGAGGTGACTCATGATTATTTATACTTATCTTCAGGCAATTGACAATTTTATTCCGGATATAAAATTTTCATAAAATAATCTCAAATCTTTGTGTAAGTCAGCAAAAAAAAAAATTCGGAAAAGACAAAGTATCCGCAATTTTGCGTGGTTGATAGTCATGATAAAATGTTGGCGTTAGGGTAATATTTCATTTTAGGAGCTACTAAAATTTATACTTCAATACGAAAAGGACATTTGCTATTTACAACATTTCCTATCATCATGACTGAATAAGGAATTTATCTTTATATAGTCCCCTATGGACTTTAGGTTTGTAGTGTTATTTTGTCAATCCTTTTTAGGTTTTGTATTTAGAATATGATACTTTGTGGCTAAATGTTATCCTTTGATTATGTTTTAAAATTGTCTTTAGTCAATTAAATTTGAGATGAAAATGATTTATGCTTAAAGATATAAATTTTTTTTAGGACATTTACTACAAATTATAAAATGTACAGTTTATAATTTTAGTTACGCTTATTTACAAATATTCGTATCTTATATTATGTATGCAATATTTTAAAATAAATTTTTCCATTTCAGTAATAGTAGTAGTAGAACTAAAGTATCTTTTCACACCAGTATATTTGTATTCGAATATATTAAATTTAAACTTTAATAAAAATAATTTGCTTCATTACAAACTCATGCCATTCTCAAAGGATACCGCATGTAAAATATTAAATTTGCATTTGTTGAAGGTGAAATACTTGCACTTTTAGAAGTTAAGAATGCATAATTTAGTACATGTGTTGCACAAAAAGGCGTTACTTTAGTGTTGCATAAATCATGTTTTTTCTACTCTATCGAAAGTCATAAAATTAACTGCAACTTGTATGGAAACTTTGAAAATTTCGAATTGTATATTCAAGATGCAACTTCTTACAAGATGACAACTTAACTTCTTCAGTCTATATTATTTTATTGCTTGTATTTTTTGTTATTTGTTTGAAGTCTCTTGAGTAATGCAACACCTTTTCAAATTTATTGAAATAGTCAACTTGATATTTGTTTGGCTAAACTTTTATAGTATAGAACATAGAAGAAAATTCTACTTGACAGTTAATATATTAAGTTATGAATAGTTTATGTAAATAATGGACTTTTATTAATAATACATCTTGCCCTACAACTGTTGGGAGCCACACATATTTTTATAAATGTTTTTATTGTTTTAAGTTGTATTGGAGTGAAATTTGTTTTGTGAGCAGCTTCTAAGTTTTAAGAATAAAAAGTGTAACAAATTAAATAGGGAAGAAATAAGTGAAATTAAACTACCTGAAAATGCAGGTGGTGCTTTTAGATAATATTGGTTGCCAAATATGAAGAAGCCATATTGCAGGGCGTATTGTTTTGAAGAATCCTGAAAATTAGAATAAATAGCAAACGGGAAGAGTAAAAAAAGGTACAATAGAGACAAAAAAGCGCACTGAACCCATCGAATTCTGTCCAGCATATTCGTAAGGTTTCCACGATATAGAAATGGTTGCGTCTTATATAAAAAACTTTGTTATCAAGTAACAGAATACCAACTAAAACGCAGTCATCCTTTCGGACTGGATAAACCCAACAATTTTTCTAAACATTTGCAGAACTCAAAATATTTGTCACGCCAATTAAGGATATTTGGTACAGTTTTGGGAGACATTTTCCACCAAACTGCAATAAAGTAAAAACAGCTGCTGAAACGTTTAAATTAGTAAAGTGAATGATAAAATATAACACCAACGATAGAATTTTTCAATAGGATAATGCACCAATTTTTTTTGCAGTGAAAATGGTAAAGAACGGTTCAACGAAACAAATATTGACTATTTAGACTAGCCGACACAATCTCCTGATATAAACATTATCAAAACTGTGTGGGGAATACTGATATAAAAAATTTATTTAGGAGCAATGCAGTACAAGGACATAATATTAAAAGAAAAATATATGATTTTATTGAAAAACATTTATAAAAATATTTAATAAATAAAAATTGTTAGTTATTTTTTAATTTACTGGCCTTACTTTTTTACAATTATGATTGACAAAATTTTCATATTTTTAGTAATAGACTCAAATAGTTATCGTATTTTTTAAGGCTAGTTATCAACAAATAGCTGTAGTAATATATTGTATAAATATCTCGTAAAGTATTGATCAAACAAGTTCAGATTTGTGTTCGTTGGAAAGGTGACATTCCATACACTTTGACAGATTTTTTTATTGTCGATTCAGTT
Source organism: Atherix ibis (assembly GCA_958298945.1). Classification (NCBI taxonomy): domain Eukaryota; kingdom Metazoa; phylum Arthropoda; class Insecta; order Diptera; family Athericidae; genus Atherix; species Atherix ibis. The sequence continues at coordinate 101,887,736 of OY282605.1, read as the reverse complement.
GTGAGTTATAGGGTGTAAAAGATGGAAGTTAACAAAGAGAAAATTTGGTATATTTCACAATTTTACCTAAATAAAGGCGAAAATGAAATTGTAAGTACCATTATCGACAGGACAGCTGTCGAAATTTAAGCTCGATCCATAGCGTGGGTCAATTTCTATCGTCGATTAAAGTTAATGAAATTTATTTGTGCATAACAATGGAAAAAAGCGAGTTTAGGGCTGTCATCAAACATCTCCATTTGAAAGGCTTAAGCCCGAAAGAAATCAAAGCCGAGTTGGATGCAGTTCATGGCACATCTGTACCTGTGTTTGCAACGGTTTACAATTGGGTGAATAAATTTAAACGTGGCCGTTCATCAACAAAAGATGAACATCGTTCAGGACTCCCAGTTGAGGTGTCTACTCCTGAAATCATCGACAAAATCCACGATCTGATTTTGAACGATCGGCGAATTAAAGTGCGCGAATTAGTTGAGGCCACGGGCATATCACAAGGTACAGTCGCTTCAATTTAGCATGAAAAATTTTCTGTGAAAAAAATTTCGGCAAGATGGGTGCCGCGTTTGCTCTCAGATGAGAATAAGCGCAATCGTGTAGTGGACTCTGAGGCTATGTTGGCACTCTTTCATCGCAATCCTGCCGAATTCCTTCGTAGATATGTCACTGTGGATGAAACCTGGATACACTACTACACTCCAGAAATGAAGAGACAGTCATCACAGTGGATTTTTAAGGGTAAACGGGCTCCGAAGAAGGCAAAAACTGTGCCATCGGCCGGCAAGGTGATGGCCACGGTCTTTTGGGATTCGCAGGGCATCATTTTTATCGACTACTTGGAAAAAGGAAAAACAATAACAGGAGCGTATTACGCGTCGTTATTTCAACGGTTGAGCGAGGAAATCAAACAGCAATGCCCCCATCTGAAGAAGAAAAAAATCCTCTTGCATCAGGACAATGCACGTGTTCACACCTGCGCTGTTTCCATGGCCAAAATTGTAGAATTGAGATTGGAATTGTTGCAGCATCCCGCTTATTCACCAGATTTGACCCCGAGTGACTATTTTCTTTTCCCCAATCTGAAGAAATGGCTTGGCGGACGACGGTTCACTTCCAACGAGGACGTCATTGCTCAAACGGATGAGTATTTTGTAGAACTTCCGAAATCCTATTTTTTGGACGGGATAAAAATTTTGGAAAAACGGTTGGAAAAGTGTATAGAGCTTTAAGGGAATTATGTTGAAAAATAAAAATTTTTTTTTTTTAAAAACAGTTTTTTTCCATTTTTTTCTAAGGACTTATTGAACGACCCTCGTAGTGTTTATGGTTCCGATACTATCATAGCCAATTACGAACAATTTTGGCTTCATCGATTCCGTTCCGGTATTTTCGATATAGATACACCTTACAAAGATAGCCCTGTTATTGAAAATTTCGTTAAAATCATGCAAATGATCGAAGGAGACCATCATGTTATCGATCGAATTTCCATCTGCGAACCCTTTGCCAAACGGAACGTAATCGATTTATTTCTTAAATGGATGGTGACTGAGAATGAAAAATGGGTAATATACACGAAAATGATCGTAGTAAAAGCGCGGTGTAGTGGCTTAAATGGTAGCAAAACCAGAACTAACGGCCAAGAAGATTTTTCTATACATTTGGTGGGACTAGAAAGGAATCATAAACTATGAGCTGGTTCCAATTGGCCAAACAATAAATTCGGGCATTTACTGTCAATAATGGGGCCGTTTAAAGCTAGCGATTGTCCAGAAGCGGTTGAAATAGGCCAACAGGAGAACATAGTGTTATGTTCCATTAGGACCTTCGGGTGCTTGGTTGGGAAGTTTTGATATTTGGTTGGGACCTTATAGTCCGGACCTACCACCAAGCGATTACTTACTTTTTTTATTATTGCAAAATATCCTTAGCGATAAGAAATTGGCATCAATAACAGTTTTGAAAATTGCTTAGTCGAATTTTAAGACAATAGGGACTAGCGCTTCTATGAGAGACGCATCTTTTAAATTTATCTTTACAATGGCACCAATTTATAAAACAAAACGGTGCATATTTGACCCAAATCGGATAATCTGAACAATGTTAAATAAAGTCTTGAAATAAATGGATTACTTTTTCCCCAAACCAATATATAGTAAAAAATAAACATCTAGCCTAGAAAATGTTCGTGAATATTAATGAAAACTAGACGTAGACTCTTACTTACTAATGAAAATGTGGTATACCACCTTTAAAATTTAATAACACATCAATATTGGTAAAAATATGGATCGCTTCAAATTGTTGTCGGGCAGGGTATAAAGAAAATTAAAACAATTTTTATGTTTATAAATCTTAAATAAATCATATTGTGCCGATGAATATTTAAAGTAATTGAATAAATTCAATTGTACTTTAGGAAAAATTCCTGAAATATGTTCTACAGTTTATTTCTGCAAAATTTCCATCGCATTTTTTTACTTATATTTCTTTAATCGGTATTACAGTTATCTAATGTATTACTAAGTGTATAAGCTTAAATCCGCTGTTTTTTAGTCAAAAAAACACTTTTTTTTCATAGGAAGCAAAACTAAATTTATTCAAAGTATATGCCCTGATAGCTATACATTTTTCCCATCTCTCGGACAGTTTGTGGATACCTCGCCAAGAAAACTCCTTCTCTTTCGAGGCAAACCACCCATCAAGCCATTTTCGGACGTCTTCGTAAGAATGGAAGTGCTGCTCAGCGAGCGCGTGGCCCACTGACGAAAACAGGTGGTAGTCGGAAGGGGTCAGGTCTGGTGAATAAGCGGGATGGGGTAGCACCTCTCAGTTGAGTGTCTCCAAGTAGTTTCGGACCATTTTTGACGTATGCGATGGTGCGTTGTCGTAGAGGAAAATCAACTTGTCATGTCTTTCTTGATAATCTGTCCTTTTTTCAAGCAGAGCACAGTGAAATTTGATCAGTGTTTGGTAGTAGCAGTGGGCATTGACAGTTTCACCAGGTTTCAACATCTCATAGTATCCTGCTGATCCCACCAAACGCACAGCATCCACTTCCGTATGAAGCAATTTGTTCTTGGGGAAGATGTTGATGGTTGGCCTAGATTAACCCACGATTTCTTGCGTTTAGGATTCTCCAAATATATCCACTTTTTATCGCCTGTCATAATCCGATGCAGGAACGATTTTCTTTTTTGTCTGGCAAGCAAGATTTCGCATGTGTTTTGGTGTCGCTGCATCTGCCTATCGGTCAATTCATGCGACACCCATTTTCCGATCTTTTTAATCTTCCCCATAGCACGCAGACGCCTGGAAATGGCTGGTTGAGTAACACCCAATTGCTCCGCGAGCATTTTTTGCGATTGGGTATCGTCTTCGTCCAAAAGAGCTTGCAATTGATGGTCCCCAACATTCCTAGGCCGATTTTCACGCTTCTTGTCCCACAAGTCAAAATTTCCGTCTTTGAACCGAAGAAACCAATCTCGGCACGTTGTTTCCGATAAAATACTGTCATTATAGGTCTCCATAAGCATTCGATGTGATTCGGCAGCCGATTTCTTCAAATTGAAATAGAAAAGCAGAGCTTCCCGCATATGCTATTTTTCTTGCACAAAACTAGACATGATTACCAAAGGAAAAGTGTATGTTTTTGTACGAAATTGCTGACAATGTGCACTGATTAATGCTGACAGATGTCAAACTCATAAAAAAAAAAGTTTGGCGTGCCCATGGTAGCTTAATACACTCACTCACGCCATCTATGGATTTAAGCTTATACACCTGGTAAACGTAGAAACGAAGAAGGGCCTTATAATAACGGTTATCGAGTAGGCCTTTGAAAATTTAACTACTCTATTGAGTCTATAATTCGAATTGGTCTTCTTTAGCTTAAAAAAAGACTCCACGTAAAAAAATGATAGTTTATTTGACTTCTTAAGAATTATACTTTTGTGAGTCCTTTTGGAAATGTTCCTTGATAAATATAACTCAATTTTCTTTCATAGTTTATTGAAGAACATGCAATATTATTAGTCGGACTATGTGGGTTCTGGGTCAATTTTTGAAAAATTAAAAACAAATCTCAAGTTTTGATCTGTCAAATTTTGCTGCACGCGTAAGAATGGTACGTCAAATTTGTTACGTATTGGGCTGCACGCGTAAGAGCGGTACGTCAAATTTGTTACCTGTAAGCTATTTAAGCATGTTTTTATACACGCATACACAACAACTCCCCATTAGGGTATAATGCTCATACCATTGCGGCAAATTTGATGCAACACTTAAAGCCCGAATACGTCAAATTTTCTGTAAGGAACAGCCTTACTACTAATATTGATTTTTGATAAATATTTTCTTGAAAACTTTTTGTATAATTCAATCAAATGAATTTTATTAATAAGAGAAGTATTATTATGCAGACCCTTATTTTTTTTTTGTTATATTAAAGTGATTTTGTAGTTCAAAGGAACCATTTAAGTTTGTTGAATTTTTATAATACCATATGATTTTAGTAATACCATATTACTAAAATCATATGGTATTATATTACATATAAATTTCTTTTAATACTCGTAAAACACGGCTTGGTTGGTGAAATTATCAATGATTTTTACATATATTTGCGCTTTCATAGCATAAAATATGTTATTAATAGGTTTTTTCTTAGAGATCAGATAAATATTACTAAATAAAATTAGTTACAAAAAAAAATTGTTTCATTATAATAACTTCAGTAACTACAAGTGAAGTTTAATTGTTAGAAGAGTTGAACCTTCCTAATTTAGCAATATTGAGTATTGAAAACGGTTTGAGTTCGATTCTGTCTTGTGAGTTTTTTGGGGGTACTTTTATCTGTCCTTCGCATAGCCTATTTCTTTTTGTACATTTAAAATACATTTTTTTTCGTAAAAAGTACTATTTTGTTATTATTTTATTCTTTTATATTATCTACAAATATAAAAATTATAAAATGACAATTTATCCATATAACATACTCGTACAATCATTTAGTGACCTTTAAAACCACCAAAAATATTTTTAGTTAAAGAAATTTTTATCATAAAAACCAGACATTTGCAAACAAATTTAATCAATTTTTGAAAACCATTTTTATAATAGAAAAAAAATAAACCTTTCATCATTGATTGATATGAGTAAATCATAAATATATGTCTATTATTTGGGGAAATGAACTCAATCAATAATAAAGTTATGTTTTTTTTTCTCTCGAAAGGGTATATATTTATTGAATTAATCTAATTGTCTATTTATTATATGTCAGAGACAAGGACGAAAAGCTTACACATTTGAATTTTATTTTCAATCGATCGACGAATAGAATAATACGTGACTGACTGATTTACCTTTGAAACTATTTCAGCTGGAATCGAAATGAATTTGATATATTTTAGGACGTGCGTGGCGTAGAATTTCATTTCATCATATTGATAAAAATATTGATTTGAAGGTTGTATTTTAAGAATATCCTTCAAATATTTGAATTTTCTTTTCTGTTTGAAATTTAAGTTTTTACTTAAATTTTTTTTCATAGATTTTGAGGGTGAAATGTTCATTTTAAGTTATCATTTGAGTGAGTTTTTCTAATTCAATTACATGAGAGAACAATTCATATATATTTAAATAAATAATTTATAACAATTTCTACTCTTTAAATTTATTAAGAATATTTTTTAATAATAACTTAAAAAAAATTCCTAAATTAATTTCATTGATATTTATATAATAAAAATGAAATGTGTCTTCATTATTTCTCAATTTATCATATTATGGAAAATAATTTGTATCTAAATATAAAATATCTTTATTGCGCTATTTTTTAATGTATATTTTTATATATTATGTATAAATATTAAGATATTTAATTTATATATACACATAATTATTAAAATTTCTTTAATGCCAATATAATAAAAACGCTATATTTGATCATAAAATAGTTTTTTGACTCAGTTAACTACGAGTATTTAAAGAATAATTCAACTTTTATCAAATATGATTAAATTTAGTACTCACTTCTTTGAAACAAAGTAAATATATATTATATTTTGCAAAATAAATACGAATTTGTATAAATTAACGAATATAAAATATATATTTTCAGAATTGATAATTTATAGGCATTTTATTCATGTATAAAAAAAATTATCATAAAAATATGTTGTTTGAATTTAAAAATTAGAAAGCTTTGAAAAGAATAGCTTAAAGCAATTCATGGTATGGGTAAAAAGATGATCTGCTGATAGATTCTAAAAAAATTCATTATCCTGTGAACCGGTAAGAGAACTAATGATAAACCCGTAATAATCGGTAATTATTTTTTCTATTTTGCAAGAATCTTAGGGAGAACTATTAAACGGTTTGATACCATCAATATTTGTATGAATTCTTTTGTAACCTAATATTAAATAGGTGTGAAATTTTTTCTGTAACCAAGTAAAATATTGAGCAAAATTTAGGTCAATTCAAATATTTTTTTTTAGTTTATTTTTTAAAAAAACTATTGCCAGTATGGAAACATTTTAATTTCATTAGTAAAAATATATGAATATTTTATTAATCACAATTGTTAAAAAATAAGATTAGTAAATACGAGGTCTATTCAAAAAGTATCACGAATTTCGAATTTCCGCGGTTTGCGTGAATTCGATTTTCAATTTTTTGTGGCGTTATGTTGGTACTCATGTCTCTCACTTATCCCAAAAAGTTCGGCCATTTTGAATGTTCAGTTAATTTTTGCCCATTTTCGACCAGCATCACATTAACATCGCGAAAAAGCGCGCCAAGTTCGGTCGAATGTGAAGGTTTTGCTTACAGTTTTCTTTGATTGCAGGGGCGTAGTGCTTCATGAGTTCTATCAACAGAGTAAACCGGTCAATAATGAATATTACCTGCAAGTTTTGCGCAAGTTGTGCGAAGTAATCCGCCAGAAACGCCCGGATTTGTGGAAGAACAAAAATTGGCTTTTCCACCATGATAACACCCCTGCTCACGCATCGTTGCTTGTGCGCAAATTTTTGGCCAAAAAAAACACACTAATAATACCGCAGCCACCGTATTCCCCAGATCTGGGCCCCGGTGACTTTTTCTTGTTCCCGGAACAGATTCTTTGATCCAATTTTTGGAATGGGCAAAAATCGAAGACGAGCCAAAACACGTGCAAGCAAAGCAGCTGTCAAAAATTAACTGAACATTCAAAATGGCCGAGTAAGAGACATAAGTACCAACATAACGGCACAAAAAATCGAAAATCGAAAATACGTAACCCGCAGAAATTCAAAATTCTCGATATTTTTTGAACAGACCTCGTATAAAGAAATTTTTACTAGCTCTTTTCGGCTTATTTATCAAATTAACTTATTAATAGTTAGTTTTTGTTTATTTGACATTCCAACAGTTTGTACTTTGTTGCAGTTTGTTTTTCCGGCAGAAAATAGCACTCCAAATACTTTCGGTCCTTTCTAAAATGTTGGAAATATAGTGAGAAAATGTATGGTCCATCAAAGATGATCACTTCGAGTTGGCATTTTTATTTATTTGATGTTGCACAAATTTTAGACTAGCTTTTCGGTGAGATTTTCTTAGAAGAATTATTTTTCCTAACAGGCATCCGGTGAATTCTTAAGAATTAACATGTATGCTTAAATGCACTCAAACTTTTCCAGTAATTTATTTTGCAGTCAAGGCAGCATTCAATGCATCCCTTAAATTGAATTACCAATCTCTCAGTATTGTGGCTGTTTTTACCCCTCGCCTTTGATATTTAATATAATTTTTTTAATGTCTGCCTATTTGGCTAATAATTTCCCTAAATTTCATACCAATATAGTCTAAACAACAAAGGTATTCATAAATATGTGATTATTTCCAAATAGAATCGAAGTTTTTGAATGTAATTTGCTTCGTTTAGCTTAGATTAATACGTCAGCTATAGAGATTATAAATGCATAGTCAGGATTTGATTATCAGTGAACATAATATTCAATAAATAAGGTTAAATTTAATAGGTAAACATTTTCTCACAAAATAATCCATATTTTTTCTGATTTTCGTCTAAAATTCTATTGAAGAACTACTTAAATAGTATTATCTAAATACGAGCAAATTAATTGTTAAAAGATATAAAATTTGATACTTTTGAAACCTTCAGTACTTCAATACTTGATAAAATAATATATATATTTAATAAGTACTCTAGTTAATTAGAAAAAAAGATTTATTAATATTACTTGTATAGAAAAGTTCAAGAGAAGAAAACATTAATTTTATAAAATTTATAAAAAAATGCGTACTGTTTTTTTAATAATTTATTACAATTTCCTGAAAAATATATAAATTATACCATTACTGATATTCTTAAAAATCTATAATACCAAACATAAATGAATATTTGAAAAGCAAATAATTTTATAACAAAAATACTTCAACTATAAGGAAAGAGAACACGTAGACAAAATTGCTAAAATATTATTTCAAGGATAAAGCAATATTTCTTTCTATTAAGTTTTTATTCGTTTAAGTACAAATATCTAAAATATCACTTTCTAAATAAATAAATTGCAATAATCGACCTTATTTTTTATTTATTTTTAATAAAATAAAATAAATTCAATCAATTTTTTTATTCAAAAAACAAGAAGAAAAAAACTTTTATAAAATTTTATTTACTCTTCATTAAATACTATTTGCTATTGAAAAAGAATTCTCGGAATTGCTCAAATTATAGAAATAATATTTACACAGCTTTTTCCATTGATTTATTTTGATTGGTCTCAATTTTTTCTAAATTAATAGTAAAAAACTTTAATATGAACATTTTTTCTTTTTAAAAAAATAACTTTTTGATATATTAATATCTTGTTATATATGTATACGTATTTTTTTATAATGTGAACAGGCCAAGAATAATAATTGAGCAGATAAATTAATGGCAAATATCGTTTTCTGAACTTTTTAAAATCTCTTCTATAAAAAAAAATCTTGGTTGACAGTTTTACCTGTTTTCACAAGAAAACACGTAACGAAGAACTGAATTTTTGATTTGCTCATTCGCGCTTTCTTCGCTCGATGTGATTTTTCAGTGTACCACTCTTTACTTTGATGTTGTGCTTCTGGATAAGACTTTTAAGGCTTTTGCACCGCTGATAATGTGTTAAATTCAACATTTAAAAAAAAATTCTGATTAAAATGGTTCAGTTTTAGGAAACTTACTTTGCCGCATTTGCGCAACCTCAGAAATGTCTCATTATTCAAAGTTTTTAATTACTTATAATAAATTAACATTCTTTTCAAAAACTTAATAAATCATTCAATGAAACAAAATAGATTACAGTTATTGCCATATTGCTAAAAATTCTCAGTACCTAATTATTCTAGAGTACCGAAAGGCAATATGCTAGCTCCTATTTTTTGCAATCTAAACATGCTCATTTTAAATTTTGGGCGGTTCTACTAAGCATTCTAATTTCTTTTTCGATATCGACGAACTCAAAATATTTCCTTGAATCTCTTAATACTTTTTTTACATTTATAATAATATCCTTAAGTTATCATTGTACAAAATGTGTTAATTTCTATGTTCAAAAGAAATGTATTCTCATCTGTTCTATATTTTAGATTTTTTTTTTTCTATACAATTTATTAGTTTATTCAATTATCATACAAGTTTTTATATAGAAAAGGTATCATAATATTTTCCATTTCATACTATACTATATAATATCTTAAGTCAATTTCTTAGAATGTCATATAATATTTCAATCTATTGTAAAGCACGTATTAAATCTTCAAACTTTGTAATCCGATAAATTCAACCAAAGGCGATATTGTATATACTTCAATACTAAAATACCAATCACTATTAAAGTATGCTTTGGAAAATATGTTCGTATAAATTTGAAATAGAACAGCTATTTTCCTCAAGAGTTTACTAAGAAGATAGCTGAATGACTTCAAAACTTTCTTACGGAAACTATACAATATTGCATCAATTTTATATCTTCGATTGCACTCCATGTGCACTTTAGAAAGTTCTGCTTTGCCAGTTATCCTAATGCAAAATATTTTACATGTTGTTTTGGAAAGTTTTTCAATGAAATCCTTATCTTTGGTGGCTATTTGAATATATTTACAAATATAATAGGATATGCATAAGTGTAAATTTATACCAGAGGTGCTATGCAATTTATAATAAATTTTACTGCACATTCTCTGGATCAATATGAAGTTACAAGCAATCAATTGCAGAAACTTACCGGGAATATTATAACACTTGTTACAAATTGAATTATATTTTCAATTTATCTTTATCATCCTCCCTATAGGAGTTGAATTAATCTTTACTTCCGTAATAATTCAGTCCACCTTAAAAAGTGTTACTTTTTATTGTAGTTTTTTTCTTCTCTTTAATAAACTAACTCATATTTTCAATATGCTCAGTAGTAAAAAAACGTAAAAATTTATTTGTTATTCATAATAAAATAAAATGTGGCATAAGATCTCCAAAATAAGGATTTTTATTTTTTCCTAATCTTTCTTAGACCTCCCTGAGGAGTGAGGGTCGTGTTCCACTAATGCTTGACTTTTAAAAAATGCTTTACGTCACCAAAAAACTTGTGCTCTTGACAATAAATGCTACGCATAAGCTCGTCACCTTTTTTCGTAAGTAAACCTCGTAAATTCCTCAAGCTTAACACAAAATTTGATGGTATATTGTTTGTCCAAATTTTCCATGTTTTTACTTTTTTAAGGATAATATTCTATAAAAACGAAACTTTACTTTTTTAAGGATAAGGTGCAACTAACAAATAAGCTTTATTCTAGAAGCACAGTTCTTAGTGTTGTAAGCTCATGCCAGTTATATAATATTTATACCATAAGTCGTTCCTCACTGTCATCTCTCATCCATTGGTACTTCCAAAATACATAATATCTTAAAAATTAAAAATTTCGTTTTTTCCTAACAAAGGACTTAATTGTATTTTTTCACAGCCAACTTCATACTTAATCCGCATAATCATATGTATTTTGATAGCTAATATACTCGTAGCAAGGCTTGCTTGGGAGAAAATCGATTGATTCTGCAGAGTAGTTTTTGGTTTATACCCTTTTAAATATGGAGAGTGAAAAACAGCATTTTTGGTATATTTTACTTATTTACTATAGAAAAGATAAAAATGCTGTTCAAGCAAGAAAAAAATTATCCGATGTGTTTGGAGAAGATGTGTTAAGTGAGCGCTAGTACCAAAACTGGTTTGCAAAATTTCAATCCGGCAATATTGATCTCGAAGATGCACCAAGTTCTGGAAGGCCAGTTGAAGCTGATGAAGACACAAGAAAGACATTAATTAATGCAAACCGTCGAATAACAACTCATAAGATTGCTGAGAGATTAAATTTATCGAATTCGCACCTTTCATGACCATTTGAAACGGCTAGGTTTAATCTCAAAGCTCGACATATGTGTATGGGTTGATCATCTTATTACGGAAAAAAATTGTGCCGTCGCATTGACGCTTGTGATTTGCTTCTCAAACGCCAAGAAAATGATCCATTTTTGAAGCGTGGCATCACTGGGGACGAGTAATAGATTATCTACAACAATGTTAAGCATAAAAGATCCTGGAGTAGAAAAGATGAACCGGCTCAAAGCACTTCGAAAGCCAATAGTCACCAAAAAAAGGTTATGGATCTGTTTGGTGGGATTTGAAAGAAATCGTTTATTTCGAGCTTCTACCGAGCAACACAATGATCAATTCTGAAGTGTACTATCATCAGTTGGACAAATTGAATGATTCACTTAAAGAAAAAAATCCAGAATTAGTCAATAGGAAAGGTATAGTATTCCAACAGGATAATGCAAAACCACATACAAATTTGACCACTCGGCAAAAACTTTTAGAGCTTGGATGAGATATACTATCTTACCCACCATACTCTCCAGACCTAGCACCTTCCGATTATCATTTGTTCCGGTCTCTACAAAATTTTTTAGATGGTAAAACGTTTATTTATAATGAGGAGATCTAAAATCACTTGGATCAGTTTTTTGCCAGCAAAGAACAAAAATCTATGAGCGTGGAATCATGCTACTGCCAGAAAAATGTCAAAGGGTATTGGATCAGACTGGACAATCTTTAATTGAATAAAATATTAATTCACTATAAGAAAATCGTCTTTCATTTTTATAAAAACCAACGAAATTACTTTCCGGACAACCCTAAAAGGTCTCAAAAATCCTTATATAGATTCTAAGTTTAACACAAAAGCCTGTATCACAAACAAAATTTCTCCTATCTTCTAATTTTATTGAATTAGTATTAAATCTAAATTAAATATAAACAATACTAAATTGCAACATTTTAAAGTAAATTTTAGATTAATTTATTTTCTAAACTGATAACAAATTCTATTTTATAAATAAACTACAATTAAACGAATTGAGTTTGGCTGTTTTCGAAAGAGGAAATTCAATTTTGAATTAAAAATAAATCCCTTTGGTAAAAGGATCAATCATGAAATTAATTAATTTTTGATTGCATTCAATTGTCTAGTTAATTAATGGTAGTATATCTAATTGAAATAATTAAAAGGAAGGATAGGATTTATGTACTCCAATTTTTATTAATAATTTAACATTGAATTTTCTAATTAATGAATCCCTGATATTCTGGGAAGAAATTGCTGAAATTTTTCTTTTGATCATTGTTTTAAAATTAACTTTAGTTTTGCTTGTATCAATTGAACATTTTATAAATCTAATATAAGTCATTGACTTTTATCCGCCATAATACTTAATGACATCGATTAATAAGTGTTTCCTTATTCTTTTTCTGGATCGGAATGAAGCTGTTACCAAGTTATCCTTAGATGTTCTTATGCTTACACATATGTTATTAGAAATAAATAGAATAAAATCAGACTTATTAAGAATATACATATATAAATTTTAACCAAATAATTTTTGGTACTATACATAATCTTTTTGATAATCATAAACCATTTTTTATGTTTATTTTATATACCAATAAAATCAATTTTAAAAACAAAAAATTAAGATAGTATAAAATGTACATAAATTTGTTATTTTATATTACAAAATTTGCTGTAAAAAAGGACTTCCGTATTCGTAAAAATTTTACAAAATAACATAATTTTACGAAAATCAGTCTTTTTATTAAATATAAAATATATATATATTTATGTGTACATGTAAAAATATATATACTGGCATATATTATATAATATTCGAAAAAGGTAAATATCCTGAACTAGTTAATATATGTGCAAATATGTGTGCGTACAGGTATATTAACATTTGAGCAAATGAATGAGTCGATTACGAATTCTACATGCCTTGTCAAATTGAATGCCCTACAGCAAAAAAGCTTTTTTATATTTTTGCTATAATAGTAAATAATACAGTTACTTGAATATTATTTTGATGTACAAATTACTTGAATTTTGTTATGAAAACATTTATGTTTAAATGTTTTTATCATCCCTAGCAATTTTGTACAGAAATTATACTCCTAGAAACTCCTAAACATTTTGTAAATGACCATAGAGTATTACCTTCTATGTTTGCCTATTAAGGTAGTATCCTACCAATAAGGAGGGCAATCCTTGAATTTTTTTACTTCTTTTAAAGAATTATTTTTATTTTTATTAACTTATTATATTACGAATACTTTTTCAGTTTGATTTATAGTATAATTTTAAAAATATTTCAAAAAACGTACAGTAAAGACATTTCCAATATTTTTTATATCATTAAAATTATTTTCAATAAATTTATTAATTAAGGCATAAAAAATACAATGATCTTTATTTTAAAAAAATATTGATATTTTTAAAGACAATTTCCAATAATTTTGTTTAAAGATATTTTTTCCTAAAATTTTTCGATTTTTTTGTGGTCTTATAGTCTGTTCAGATTCTGTTTCTTCCAAAGCAGGTTTTTCCTTTTTAATGGCCGCTACGGACTAATATTATTAATGGCCGCTACGGTTACATTAATGTCACAATTTTGAAGAAATATGTGAAATTTCAAAATGAAATGAATTCATAACATATAGACATAAACTAAATTTAGTGATTTAGACTACAATAAAAGTAAAAAAAAAAGAAAATACAGAATTGATGTTGTTAAAAAAAAAATATTGAATTATTATTGAAATTGTAACGCTGTAACTCCATTTTAAATTGAAAATATATACATACGTTTATACGCTCTAAATATTTATTTATTAAATAAAAATTATTTTTAGTAATTTTCTATTAGAAACTTAAAAATTAATAGATAAGTACTTTTGTTAGCAATCGAATATTTTATTATGTTAGAATAAAGCTTTTAACAAAATAACACCATGATCAAGTGTGGCGCTCCCATTGTTCCGATTTGAGTTATGTTTTTTTTGTTAAGTTGGTACATCTGTTGTTAATATTCCCTCTAAATATTAGTGTTATAGCTTGACACTTGCAAAAGTTACGTAGCCAAGAGTACATCTACCTCTGTGGGTGTTGGCGATTTTTTATAATTTTAGAAATGGATTTAAATTTGCAACAACGAACTTGTATTAAATTTTGCGTAAAAAACGGATTTAATGGTGCGCGAACGTTGGAAATATTGTAAAGTGTTTCGGCAACGATTCTCTAAAGAAACCGGTCGTTTACTAGTGGCACGAGCGGTTCAAAAGTGGTCGTTAGTTAATCGAAGATGATGAGCGCAGTCGCATACCATCGACATTGAAAACCGACGAAAACATTGATAAAGTAAAACAAATGTTGGTCAATAACCGCAAATTAACCATCAGAGAGATAGCGGAGGACTTGAACATTGCCTATGAATCCGTCCAAGACATTTTGTTTAATGATTTGGGTTTCCGTCGTGTAGCAGCAAGGTTGGTGCCAAAAGACCTCAATTTCATTCAAAAAAGAGACCGTGTTGACCTCGCAAAAGACATGATTTGCGAGGCTGCATCCGATCCCACATTCAATAAAAGGATCATTACTGGAGCCGAGACATGGGTTTATGAGTACGACACACACTCCAGACATCAGGCAAGTGAATAGCGTTCACCAAATGAGCCGAGACCAAAAAAACCACGTTGTTTTCAGTCAAAAAAGAAGGCAATGCTCACCGTTTTCATGGATTACAACGGTGTAGTGCATCATGAATTTTTGCCAGAAGGCCGGACAGTAAACAAAGAGTGAAGCAATTCGTCGAAGGAGACCAGAATTGTGGGCAGAAAACTCGTAGATTTGGCACCATGATAACGCACCGTCGCACAGTGCCACCATTATTCGTAATTTTTCGACGAAAAATGCAACAAATACCATCCAACAACCACCGAATTCACCTGATTTGGCTCCCTGTGACTTCTTTCTGTTCAATCGAGTTAAAAAACCATTACGGAGAACGCGTTTCAACAGCCGAGAGGAAGTAATGGAAAAATCGCACAAATCATTGATGGACATACCGAAAACCGAATATAAAAAATGTTTCGAGGATTGGATCAAGCTCTGGCATAAGTGTGTTAAAGTCGATGGGGATTACTTTTAAGAGGACAATATAGATTTAGATGAATAAACTTGTATTATTAATTTTCTGAATAAATTCCGGTAACTTTTTGATACCTTAATAGAAAATGATAAAATTTTAGTATCGATGACAGAGCTCTTATGGCAAAGTGCCAGGTTGCTAAGCCAAAAATTTGCTAAGTCCTTTCCTTTCATGAAGCGACACCCTTTCCTAAGATAGTGCCAACTTGTAGTACAATTCAAAAACATGTAATAGTCCATTTATGCACTTATCTATAGCACTCATTTTAGGCAAATTATCAAAAAGTATTACTGCAATAACATAATTTTATATTTATGATTATATATTTTAAATTTAACTGTAATATCTTAAAAATCACCAGAAAAACTTTAAACTATTGATGGCAAAGCTTTTACCGTTCTTACAAAAAATACGGGGTGTGCTAGAAAATTAGTTACTGAGAGCGATCTGGCATTACGGCGGACTTCTTCTGCTGCATCATATACTTGTACGTACCGAGTGAAGCTATATTTTTCACCATAAACCATCAAATTTAGTGTTAAGAGTAGAGTGAATCCGTAAGTTTGACTTGGTCAATAGATAAAAACTGTATTATTAAAAGCACAAGCTTATTGGTGACATAAAGTGTTTTTATAGAGTCGAGGTGCAGTGGATAGCGAAAATTCAACATCAAAAACTAATAAAAATCCGGAAAGAGAGAACTCTCTTGTGAGGTCACACCATCGGTTAATATTGAAGTTAATGAGTGAGACCCTAAACCCCCTCGAAAAAAGTTTGTTCACGTCGTATCGGATATTGCGAAGGATCCTTTTTCTTAGTTTTCTAAGGTTTCCATGCTCCACGGCCTACGATTTCCATCGGTTTCTATTTCCCTGATCTTAGTCTATGCAAACTTTTAATTCGTCAAGATAAAAAATTACTTGAAAGGACACAATCTTGGTACTGCTGAAGATGATTCCAGTTGAATACTTCTAGCACTGCCGCAAAGAGCGCAAACAATGCTTCCGTCGATGTTTTTAGCTACTTTAAAGGAAATTTTATTGAAGTATAAAAATAAAATAAAAATGTTAGTTTATATTTAATATATTAAATTGTACAAAAATAGTAATGAATACATGAACTTTAATAAATATATTTTAAGCAAAGTAAGTTATAAATAAATATTATATAATCGGTGTTTTTTTTATACTCTTATATTAATAACAATTTATTTTTTACCTTCATTCTATCTCAATTTTTTGTCTAAAAATATTCAGCTATTTTTAATTCAGAATTTCATGTTAAAGAACTATAAAATAGTTCTGGTATATTTATAAATGAATAATATACTAAGACAAAAATAGAAAAAAACAATTATTCAAATTGAATTACATCAGAAATTTGTCTATATTATCGCCATGCCATTTCTAAAGATAATAACTCACAGACAACAAACAAAATTGCCGCTGTTAGCAAGTATCAAAATAGATAAATTCATATTAATTTTGACAGATATAATTTTATTATGTTTTCTCAATAAAAGCCTTGCAGAACTTTTTCGTGAGTTTTTCTTCCTAATTTAATAAATTTATTAAAGTATTCCTTATTATTGATTATATTTCATTGTAATGTTTCCCTTCAATATTTTTTCAAGTTTAAAAGCTTGCAAAGAAAATATTTGTCCTTTAATGCAAATATTTTTATGAAGTAAAAGTACTATTTATGAAAGAAAATTATTTTGAAAAATGTTATAATTTTTTACCTTTTACCAACCGAATGAGAAAATTCATTCTGGCGCAACTTTTCCTTGTCAAGAAGCTTCTAAGAGAAATAATTTTTCACAAAATCATTTTTCTTTGTTCTGGTTGTTGTGTCGTAACTTTTGTCTATCTATGTTTTTTTCCGAAGCTTTTTATTTATCTTTTTGTAATTTTTCTAGTATATATTATCTACAATTCAGTGGAATCTGAAAAAAAGTATAACTGAAAGTCAACAGTAGATATCCGTTTTTATAAAATACCCTTACACCTGTATAATGTAAGATGAGGGCGTAGGCGAACAAGAAATTCAATGTTGGAAATACACTAAACAAACCTACATACGCATACGTATACTCGTGTATGAAAAACGAAACCAAGGGTGCGTTATAATCAGGAATGGTGAAAATCAATAAAATTATCACTTGTTACTTACGCGCCAGTTCCCCACCTTTCAGTGGAATGGTATTCTAAAGGGTGCAAGGAAATGAATGACTAAGGTTGTGGTCTAATGTTAAAGGGTGGTTGTTTTTGTTGAGCAGATTGGTGTATGTGTTTTAATTCTGTTTTGGTATGGTACCAATATATATATATTTTCTAGTCAATGTCAAAATAAAGGAGTATAAACTCATTTTCAGTTTTCACTTCATGATTGAGATAAACAAGGCAACAATTTCTGTATTCGGAGTGAATTTCACTAAACAGTCTGCGGCTTTCAATTGAAAATCTGTCGAGGGATTTTGTGTTTTATTTTCCCCATAATCAATGTTATATGTATCACCCATGTATATATGAACGTACAACCTATGTAAATATGTGCATCCATCAAGTATGTTACCACAGAAGCTTTGAGATTCCTTTGAATCAAGGTCGAAATACATTACATTTCAAGTTAACTTATTGGAAGGACTTTTTATAGAATTAGGGAATTCACTGAAGATTCCTTCATTCATCATTGATAGCCAGAATAGCTTTCAATAAACATTGCAGATGATATTTATTTTCAATTTATATATTATATATATTCACATTTACTTATCATCATATTAGCATTCTCCTTAATAATACTTTTATTTGTACAGACAAATGTACATAATGTATTATTGAAATTTTAATATATGAAAATGCGTTTACATTTATACATTTTTTACATATAAGCTTTTTTTTTTGGAAATATAGCTCAGCTTTATAAATTATCAAAAACCAAAGATATTATGTTGGGTTGATTTTTTTTTTTGTAAAACGATTAAATATTTTTTCATTTAGGCTTTTACCATATAAGAAAGAAAACTTATACTCACTCGGAGTATTTTTGTAGAAAAGTATTAAAATATACATTTAAAATCTAAAACGCACTTTAGTTCCCTCCCCCACCCCCTCTTTATTAAAAAAATTATTCAATTTCCTTAATAATATGGACTTCAATCTATCTAACCTATACCCTTCTCCACTGATGATTATTGATAATACTGCGGATCAAACGATCAAATATTCGAGATGTCGCTGAAAAATAATGAAACTGAGTGTTCCTAACTCCCTCTCCATATACTTGTACGTCAGTCCTTTTCAGACATGCAGCACAACTTTCAGGTTCGTTAGATAGATACGCGACTTTAAAAAAGGTGATAAGTGAAAATGTGTTTCAGCAAAATGGGAGCGTCGATATGCCATCACATTTTTTGTTAAGCTTATTGAATCCGTTATGTTTACTCATAAAGAGTTGCAACGAGCTTATGGAGAACATTCCTTATCAAGAGCACACGTTTTTTTTGGTAAAATTTTTGGAGTGCCCAGAAGCAGTGAAAGATGAACCTTATTCAGGGAGACCTTCAACAATTAAAACTAATGAGAATGCGCAACAAGTGACGTTTCTTGTAAAGTCAGAACGTCGATTAATATTGAAGCTGATAAAACTTCCTCAAAAGACTCAGAAATAGCACATTGTGTATACTTAGATATTCCACCATGACAAGGTCTCCTATCACACAGTCAGTTTTTTTTTCTTCAAAAGAAGCATTTCCTGTGATTCCTTGAATACCCAATTTACCTGATCTAAGTCAATATGACTTTTAATTATCTATTACCCATGACCAAAGAAAAACCTTTTAAAGCACGTCATCTCAGTACTATCGATAACATCAAAATGAATATAAAAAAAAATTAGTATCACTACTTTTATAGTGCACCTCTAAATATATTATGCAGTAATAAAAGAAAAAAAATAATTCATAGAAATATATTTTCAAATACATAAAGAATAATTTACGTTCCAATAATCGAAGTTAAAAAAATAACTTTTATTAGCGATAAAAGTTAAACAAAATTTATTTAGAATTTAGAAAACTAATACTTGCATAAGGAAGACAACCCATCTTTAATTGAAGAAAACTTAATTGGAAGTTTGCAGTTAAAGTTTAGATAGAAAATTCACTGACCTAATTGTTGTCGAAAGTATAAGAAACGTTCCATTTAGTCGATAATTAAAAATTAAATCTTTCTTATCACTAATTGAAATTCAAAGCTCAATTAATTTAAATATGCTGTAAAATAGAATAAAATTGAATATTCATAGAAGAGAGTTTAACTATAATTAAGGAAAAAACTATTGTAAATTAGTATGAAAGACAATTTGAAATATTCGTGATTAAAAATGGCATTATTAGATTTTACTTTAGTATACGGATTTTTAATATGTGTGTGTATGCTATTTTATAGAAGAATAAGACTTTTTATATATATTCAGTATTTTTTTTAAAATATATATTAAATGTTATACTCCATATTCTTATCACTTATTTTTTTGTGAACTTTATTATTTTCAGTAAGGTAAAAAAAAAATTATCATGCCCTTAACATTATAAAGAAAATTTCATAAAAATTGATACAAAAAAATTACATTTAATCAATAATTAAAAGTTCAATATATCGTTCATAAATATACACATGTACTCAAACATATTGAGACCAATGTAAACTTAAGAACTAAATTAGGAGACCTCGACTATATGTGATATTTTCAAAAAAACTCAATTTTATACAATAAATACTTATATTTTTTCCTAATATCTTAATAAATTAAATTTAATTATATTTAGGGAATTAAACATTTGCATAAATATTTAATATTCAATTTCATTAGGAATATTTTCAAATGGTTTTTCATTTATTTAATTATTAATTAGTATAAAAACCTTTCTCATAAATTATTTAAAACTAATTAAATTAATTCAATTGCATTTCCAAAGAAATAAATGCAAAAATATTCTAAGACCAGTAGTATCCTTAATTTATTTGAATATTTCGTACTATTCTATGGTTGACATTTTACCAGAACTGGGTGCAGATATTTGAATATAGCATACGGCATACTATGAAATAAAATACTCGAACAGAACGCACCCACAAATCCTATATTAGTTCCCTTCAGGGTTCGTCAAAGTGGAATATAAATATTTTTTTATATTGTATATTTTATTTTAATTCATAATAATATTTCAAAAAGAATTTTAATATAAATATGTTCAACATTATAAAGGATGGTTAATATTTTTGAATATTTATATGCACTATCGATGGTAAATGTGGGCGAGTATTTTTACATTCTTTTTGTAATATTTTGTAATTTTTTTTGGAATTACTTTCGCTTTATTACTATTATTTAATATTAGAAAGTATGTTAATTAATAAAAAAAAAACATATTTTATATAATAATTTGATTAATATTATAGATTTGATATTTTCGTACTTTAATTAGAATAAATACATTCTATAGGCTTATAATTACTCTATAGAGATTGTACTCTATCGTAGCTTATATTATATATTAGCGACTGAAAGACCATATTAAATTATGAGTAATTAATCAAAAAAATTGTTATGATAAGATATTTCGTTTTAATTATGGTTATTTACATATGTAAATTCTAATATATATATTGTAAGAGAATATATCTCGAGAGAATATTCCTTATTTATTCAAATTAAAAAGTTTTGTTCAAGCAAACATATAAGTAAGTTTTAAATTACACTTTTCTAAGTTTTATTATATTTCAGTAAACTTTTCCTTACTTTATTGTTTGTTATTTTAATTTTGTTGATAATATTTATCAAGATTTATTACACTAATCTCATAGTATTAATTTCAATTTACACATATGTCTAAAAATATGTATTAAAATGAAAAGTATAATAATTAAAAAGTTTTTCCAAATATTATAAATAGCTTTCAAAAAAATTCAAAAATATATAGATTGCCTATATGATTTATTGTGTTGTCCAGAGAGTAAAATACAATTAAGTCGTCTTTTTTTCCCAACAGAGGACTAAATTGTATTTTTTCACAACCAACTTCACATTTAAGCCGCATAATCATATATATTAAAGTATATCATCAGTGGAGACGGGAAATGGATTATCTACAACAATATTAAGCGCAAAAGATCCTGGAGTAGAAAAGATGAACCGTCTCAAAGCACTTCGAAAGCCAATATTCATCAAAAAAAGGTTTTGCTATCAGTTTGGTGAGATTTCAAAGGAATCGTTTATTTTGAGCTTCTACCGAGAAACACAACGATCAATTCTGAAGTATACTATCATCAGTTGGACAAATTGAATGATTTTCTTAAAGAAAAAAGACCAGAATTGGTTAATAGGAAAGGTATAGTGTTCCAACAGGATACTGCGAAACCACATACAAGTTTGACCACTGGGCAAAAGCTTTTAGAGCTTGGATGGGATATACTGCCACACCCACCATACTCTCCAGAGCTAGCACTTTCCGATTATCATTTGTCCCGGTCTCTACAAAATTTTTCAGACGGTAAAACGTTTATTTATAATGGGTAAAACGTTTTATTTATAAAAATCAATAGGATCAGTTTTTTGCCAGCAAAGTACAAAAATCTATAAGCGTGGAATCATGCTACTGCCACAAAGATGCTAAAGGATATTGGATTAGATTGAACAATATTTAATTGAATAAAATATTAATTCACTATAAGAAACTCGTCTTTTATTTTTATTTAAAAAAAAACGAAATTACTTTCCGGACAAACCAATGTTTTATAATTGTCATGTGAATATTAATAGACGAATTCTTGACATTGTATAGCTTTTTATTTTGTAAAATTTTTTATTTTTTTACATGTTTTTAAACGAATAAATAGTGTATAAACTTATATTTAATTTTTTTTTCGTCATATTTCCGCTTGTGCACGTAATTTTTTTGTTGCCATATATATACCTGGCGGCGATAAATCGAACAACGTGCATATTTATATATCAAATTGTTCATGTAGATAATGACCCCCACTGACATTTAGTTTTCATAATAGAAAATTTCTAAATTTTAAAAGTGTACTAAATTAAATTTTTTTACAATCGTCGTATTTATTTAGTAAATACAAATCAATTTTGAAGACTTTCAGAGAGTTTATAAACGCCATTCTTGATGATGTGATAGAATAACCAAATACTCTGCTTATTAAAGCTTTGTTTACATTTTAAATGCTTGACAGAAGTTAAATATAAAATTTATTTTTTATTAAATATCTAATATATTTTCGAACAAATAAGTATAAGTTTAACTATTTTCATAAATAGTTTCATTCGTAAATTAACTTAATAGCAATTAATTATGTAAATTAGTGAAATGTAGTTGGTAGAAACACAAATCTATAATTTTACATATGTGTGCATTATTACGAATGTGTTTTATAACTATGTAGACAGCATTTTTTTTTGTAGAGGTCTACGCAGTAGTTTTATAATCTACGCTTTTTGATTTATATTTGACATACTAATGACGTGTAAATACTTTTCTACGTCTAACAATATTACGCAGTTCGTATTTTTTTTATTTTAAAAACTTTGATAATGTCACGTATTAAAATTTATTGAGTTAGGTAGCTTTCACGTAAGTGGACGTATTTCTCTTTAAGGAAGCTCATTATTTTAGGCAATGAAGATTGTGGTAAATGTTACAGTTTGCACTACTAGTCATCGAAACATCAGAATCTTCAGTGACAACCATGCAACTCTCGAATCCATTATGGTCGCACCGAGTAATCCTGCTCTGAACAATATATGACATAACTTATTTACAGCAGTAGTATTGAATTACTGTGGGTTTCTGATCATGTGCGAATTTTAGCAAATTCTCCGTTGCTTGGCGTTCACAGTAGTGTCTTTCTTGCTGTGTCTGCTAACCAAATAGTAAACCTTACGAACTGGATAATTAACCTAACGTTTTGTTCGAAACATTGCCTAGCCAGTCTACTCGACAAAATTCGATTAAGACATACTCTAGATACGTGTATACACATAAATGAAAATATTTTTTGCTTACAGCGTTGGCATTAGATATTAAGTCAAATGAGAATAGTAAAAATCCACAATTCTAATAAATTTCCAAAGCTTTACCTTGATTGAAAAATTTCTTAATTATATAAAAAAAAAACAATAAAAAATATCCTATTTTATGTTTCTAAAAAAATAATTAATTTTTCTGTTTATGATAGCTATCTTAGCATAGCCTAGAGTTATTTTATATTTTCATAGAAGTTTCTGTGTCTTTTTGAGCGAATAAATTATTAAATATATATAATACCGTTTTTAGCAAATCAATAACACCCCCCTCAACATATGAGTTTAACGTTTGAAATATATATTTTCTTTTCAATATGTTAAAATATTTTTTTTTTTTGAATTTCTTACAAAATTACATTAAATTATTAAAAGTTCAATATTAAATAAAATATTTTTAGACAGTTTTATTTCTTTTTTACATGATAAATAACGATTGGATGAATTTAATTAATAAACTTTTATAATAAATAAGATATTGAAACATGTATCAATATATGGTTTATTTATTTACGAATAAGTATTTAAGAATATTTATTTAATTTTTTTTTATACATTAAAGAATTGATCTATTATTAAGTTATAAGTTATTGCTTGATAAAAAATCAAATATTTTTTTAAATTTTCGCTAAAAATCTCTTTAAAACTTATTTAAATGTCAAAAAAAAACATATGTGATAATTAAAATATTCTATTTGGAAAATTTGACTTTATATATTGGGTGTATAACCTAAAAATGCGGGATTGACAACAGATGGCATAACTTTTACACATGGTTTGTGTTAATAATAACTCATATGGCATTTTGGAGGTTAAACATCTGTCATTCATTCTCGATTAGTCATTGAACGAAATAGTGTAAACAACAAAGTTTTTTTTTGCTTCAAAAATGTCGAATTTTGTACCAAAAAAGTCCCATTTGCGGGAAGTGTTGATTTACTTCTTCAATTTGAAAATAAATGCAGTTGAAGCACATCGATTGCTCACCGAAGCTTATCCTGAATATGTTCCATCGATTTCAACGTGCGAGAGATGGTTTGTGCGGTTCAGAAGTGGTGATTTTGACACGGAAGACAAAGAACGACCAGGTCAGCCAAAAAAGTTTGAAGATGAAGATTTGGAGGCATTACTCGACGAAGACTGTTGTCGAACTCAAGAAGAAATTGCAAAATCATTGGGAGTCACTCAAGCAGCCATTTCAAAACGTTTGAAAGCAGCAGGATTCATCCAAAAGCAAGGATATTGGGTCCCATATGAATTGAAGCCGAGGGACATTGAAATGCGATTTGGCATGTCCGGAATGCTGCTTGAACGGCAGAAAAAGAAGTCGTTTTTGAATCGAATCATTACTGGCGACGAAAAATGGATTCATTACGACAACCCAAATCGCAAAAAATTGTATGTGAAGCCCGGCCAACCAGTAAAATCAATGCCAAAGCCAAATATCCATGGCGCCAAGGTAATCCTCTGTATTTGGTGGGATCAGAAGGGTGTGATCTATTATGAGCTATTGAAATCGGGCCAGACGATCACAGGCGACCTCTACCGAAGCCATAATTTTCCATCATGACAACGCTCGGCCTCATGTTGCAAGACCGGTTAAAAATTATTTAGAAAACAGTGGTTGGGAAGTTTTGCCTCACCCGCCTTATAGTCCAGACCTTGCCCCGTCCGACTACCATTTGTTTAGATCCATGCAAAACGCCCTCACCGGAATACGCTTCACTTCAGAACAGGGCATCAAAAATTGGCTCGATTCATTCTTGGCCTCAAAACCGAAGCAGTTTTTTTGACGCGGAATCCATATGTTGCCAGAAAGATTGGAAAAAGTAGTGGCTTCCGATGGACAATACTTTGAATAAAATATATTGTAACAATTTTTCAAAATAAACACTCAAAGTTTTCCAAAAATCGCGCATTTTTAAGTTATACACCCAATACATATCTGAATAATTTTGACTAAGACAATATAATGAAAATATTCTTTTTATATTAAATTTAGGTGTTTTTTTTAAAAGTTATAATCTTTAAGGTTTTTATAATAAAAATTTTCGGGAAAAATCTAAGATGAATTTCTGTCATCAATATTCGAATAGCAGTTAATAAAACTAATAAGAAATTTTCAAATTTAAGCAGTTCAGCCAAAAATTGACTGTATTTAATTAAAATTTTTTTATGTTACTTAACCATATATTCCGATACGTGACAAGAATAATTGATTTTTTTTTTAACAATATTAACAATCATATAAATAAATTATGTTTTTTTAATTTCAGTAAAATAATTCTTATACTATTTTACCCAGAAAGAAATACTCTTTCATCTTGAAAAAATGTTTTCATAAAAATTTAATAATATCTATTTATTAGGGAATATAATACTTTAACACCTCCAGTTTATGAAAATTATTATTATTAATGGGAAAAAAATAATATTCTAATAAAAATTGAAAAAAAAATATTAGAAAACGTGTTGAAAAATTTTTATTAGTACTATCAGTAAATGAATTTTATTATATTCCATAAAAATTCATTTCTACCATAGGGAATACAAATGAAAGCTAAGAGAAAATGTATAGTATTAATTTTAATGAGCTTTTACCATTTTATTAGCTTGAAATTGACTATAAATAATATTCATAAATACTGACAAAGATAATTATTTTAGTTGAAATCAAATAACAACATTAAAAGAGAGCTTCGTTATAATAAAAATTCTACTAATTTGCTTCTAAATAAGTACTTTTATATATTTTATGAAGTTAAAGTGTAGTTAAAAATAATAATGGAACCATGAAAAATAATATTTTATTAAACATTTTACCTAAAAAATAATATGATGCCAATTTTTTTTACCACTATTTTAAAAAAATATACTACAATTAAAAAATGTATTTCAATAATCTAATAAAATAGTTTGTTTTGTAGTAGCTATCCTATGAATATAGGCCAGACAGGGGTTACTGTTTCAGCATAAATTCTATATGGCGACACGAGAGATAGTAAGATAATTATATGTCATAAGTAGACGGATTAGCCAAAACTAATTACTATATAGTACAACAAAAATAGTTTTAGTTAATGTTTTGTTAATACGACCTAGGTTTATTAGGAGTTTATAAAGAGAGCTAAGGAATAGAGTAGAAGAGGTCAAGTAGTGCTGACATAGAAGAAATTCTGTCAGAGAAAAAGGTAAGGCGGCAGTCTCTGAGGATATGTAAACTTGCAACGGGAAGTTTTGAAGTTGATTTAAGGTTATTAAATAGGAAGTTTTGCGTAAATATATAAATGTTTAAGCAAAAAGTAGTTAATGTGGTCCAGAACAGTGTTGATCTTTATTACCTTTATGGCTTTGATTGCAAAAAGCGAATCAACATAAATAATAATGTTTTTATAGGTTTTTCTCTAATTGACATTAAAAGTGGCTACTATACACGTATCATATGACAAGCTTTAAGAGAACCATTCAACCGCGTAAAAGTCTTAGACATGTGCCAGTGAGGCCATTTGGCGACTTCGTAGTACGTGTGGGCAATCATCTGAGAGAGACCAGTCTGTAGGTAGCAGTATAGAATATTAAGAATTTTGTTATATTTTGTGGAGCAGATTAGTATGTTGTAGAAGGGGACTAGGGAATGGAGTTGTTGGGTCGAGGAGCTCAATAATGGGAGGAATCCTGCTCGCAAAGTAGTTCTTGGATATGTGGCATTCCTGTAGAATATGGGTGATAGTGAAATGGGTGCCACAGAATTGTCATAAGGGACGATTGGTGTTGCCAAAAAGGAAGTTATGAGTAAGAGCAGTATGTCCAATCTAGATTCTGAGGAGCTTCCGGGCCCAGAATTTTGGTATGAATATTGAATACACTGGTTTATTAGTGGTTATTCAATTAGTCGACAAAAAAGTGTCGCTATTGGTCCAGTCACTGTGTCTGCTGATGGATAATGGTGTTAATTGCCATTTTGTTAGTAGGAAAGGCAGATTGGGAATGACTACGATCACTGGTGCTTTTTTCTCTTGTCAACACTTTCATTACCCACAATTCCAACATGCCCTGGCACCCATTGAAACTCGCGCACTCCTATTGCTAAGTAGGCTATGACGAATTGCGCTAAGTACTGGGTCACTCGATGGGCCACAAATGGCTTTTAGGGCGGCAAGGCTGTTGCTAAAAATAATAACGCTTTGTTGACGGGAATATTGGTCGCAATTTCAACTGCCGCTTTGATGTTCCACAGTTCCCCGTAATATGAAGCTGCCCTATAAGGGAAGATTCCACAACAAAGTGCGCGGGTGCTCCAGCAAAAAAGTTCGACGACCGCAAAAGATGTAGTATCGGTGTCAGCGGCGGCATCATTGAACAACAGTCGCTGATCTTTTAATCCGTCCAACTGTTCAAGGAAAAATTTCCTATATGTGGATGGATCAGTTCTAGCCTTCTTAAACCTGTCAAGAGAAGCAGTCACTTTCAACTTTGCTCCCGACCACGGTTTTCAATCTGGGTATGGAAGGGAAGTTTGGAAAACGAGGGGGAGGATAGATAAAGTGCTTTCAAGGTGGGATATTAATAAGGATAGCGGTATTGAATTCCTTTTTGAACTATGGGAAATGATAATGTTTTTGATTAAAGTGTGGAGTGGATCATTTGGAAGGCATAGGTTTTTGTAAATTAAACTAAGGCGGCTTTGTGAGGATAGAAAAAAATAGGGTTTCGAACAGTTTCTACCAGTATGGATTCTTCCGGAGATGTCCGATGTGCTCCACTGGCTAGTCTAATGCAACGGTTTACCGCTGCCTCGACTAGTTTTTTCCCTGCTATTGGCACACTGGCACATATAGTGAGGAAATAGAGTAAGGTCCCGTCCAAAAGAACGTTGGTTACTCTAATTGCCCCACTTTGTCATACCTTACCTGTGCTGCTGAGTAAAATTTTAACCATTCGGAGAATGGTGTTTATTTTGTCAACAGCGTTTTTAATCTGAAGATTCCATTTTCCTCCACAGGCAATTGAGATACCCAGGATTTTCGTGGAATCTTTTGGGTGGGGAGGGAAGGGGCTCAGTGACGAATCAGATGCACTACAATTTTGTTTCTGCAAACATGAAGGCAAGATGGTTTTGATGTGCATACGTGTATTACCACACCGTTTATGCTGCTCCAAGTGTTGATGTTGCGGATGGCGTTATTTGTTTGATGTTGAAGATCAGCCCCAGATACAAGTATAAAAATGTTGTCGGCATATATGTAGTAGTTAAAGGATGATAGTTGGGGGAGAAAGGAAGTATATATATATATATTGAATAGGATCGTTGATAAAGGAGATCCTTGTGGGATGCCGTTTTTCATTTCGCGTTTTGACGAAAAATGACCGTTGGCGCGTACCGTGAAGGTTCTACCAATTAAGTAGAAACGTAGTAGCGCCAATATTGCAGATAATACTCCCCACGCTGCCAGCTGTAAGAGTACCCTGTGTGGGCAAATTCGGTCATACGCCTTTTCTAGGTCGAAGGACAACAGTGGATTGAATGTTGGAGTTCAAGTAGCATACTCAGAGTTCCCCTGCCTGACCTGTAGGCATGTTGTTGGGGATTGAGTCTATTGGCAAGCGCCTGGTTAAGTGTTGTAGCTAAGCACTTTTCCAGGATCTTGGAAGTGTAAGGCAGTAATGAAATTGGTCTAAAGTTGTTAGCCGAAGAATGGGAGAAATTTTTCTTGGGAACTGGAGAATGGCTGTTGCGACCTTCCAGCAATTTGGGAAAATAGATTTTTCCAGAATTTTGTTAAAGAGGTTGACAATTCTAATATGAAAAGTCAAAGGTGCCTGGGAATTTAATAATAACTTTTATAACTGGGAACCAAATTGGGAGGTTTTTTTAACCAAATTGGGGGGTCCGTTTTCTTCCAAGAAGATCGTGTGCGGTTTTCGCAATTCCACTTACGGAAAATATATAGACAAGGTGGGTTTTTGATGTCGATTATGGCCCCATTATTGCTGTTCTAGGTACAAATCCTTTTAGCAATAACTACGGTCTTAGATTTGTCTTTTCTGAAAATGAGAACAAAAATACTATCAGCGAAAAGATAACAGCGAAATTTAGTACAATCAAATTTTGTGTTAAGCCTGATAAATCTCCCAGTTTGACTTAAAAACAGTCCTAACAAGGACTTTAATGAGTGAGTTATTTTGTGAGGTCAGAATGTCAATTAAGATTGAATGAAGCTAATAAGCTTTTTTATAAAGAAGTCTTTGAAAAGCTCAGAAAAAAATTATTCTGTCACATAGCCATTCTCGTCACCAAGATTTTATCAGAAAAACCGATTGTTTATTCACCCAGCCCCTCTATACACCTGATCGGAGTCCATGTGCCTTTTTCTTGTTTCATAAGGTCAAAAACTTCTTGTTTTTGTACTAGTTTCTGTTCCCTTAAGCACATTATCTTGATACTGTTGCTAACATCCAAAAGAGTCAAAGGGAACTACTCTAAAGGGAATAACATAGATGTATAAAGATAAAATGAAATTCTTCGAAAAATAAATCAGGTTTTTATTATTTATAATAATATATTTCGAACAAGCTTGAGTTGGGAAAAGCCTTATATTTTTAGAATTGTTCTTTTTTAATTAACAATTTACAATATGCAGTCATATTTTTACCAATACAATTTTTTAACTATACAAAGTACTATAAGAAAGAAAAAAATATCATACAAATTATACAATCAAATTGACTTAAAAATGTTAAAATGTTAATCAAAAGTTTTAACATATTAAGCATGGAAGTAGAGAAATTCCAACATAAAGAAAGAAGAGTTCTTCTCTAAATAAATAAATTTAATGAAATAAGAACTTCAATAATTTTTGAATAAGGATTTAAAAGGCAACTAATAGTACTGAAAATGTTTGGTTTAATAATAAATTGTAGATATTGTCATTATTTAAATTTATTTGTGAAACAAAATTTGTCTCCATAAATTGTATTTTCTGTTTTTATAAAATTAATTATGTTTTTTTTTTTCATTACTTACGATGAGAGGTTAAAATATTTTAATTGGTATAATTTTTTGGCTAATTTTTATTCAAAAGGTAAATTTTTTAATCACTAAAGAATTAGATTTAAAAAATATTAATAAAATCTTGTTAAACATTACTTTTCATATTTTATTTGCTTTTTCGAATACTTTTAATAGTCCTGCGGAAACCGTAAACTCTCAGTAAATATAAACATACATATGAACGCACTCTTACAAGAAAGGAATATGGAACGAATGCTACTTTAATTTAATGTTAGATTTTATACACATTCCTAAAAAAAAAACAATCTTTCAAATATTCTACAAGGATACAATTCATATGGGATTTTAAATATTTAAATTCAATCCTCATAGCTTATTATTTTATGATACAACGTAACAAATCCCAAAAGAATGCCTTTTTCTGACATTCCATCAAGATTGTCAGTTTCACTTTCGAACCGAAGATATTTTGACATTTTTCCTTTCTCAAGTTGATTTAATTCGATTGTATAAGAAAAAGAAAAGGTCAAAGGACTTTTAGACATTTTGATTGTTTGACATTTTACAATTTTGTTTACGAGCTATTTGTAAAATTCTTCCTTAGTTGGATATGACACAATTATTATAATTTAAAGTTATTTTTTTCTCGATAGTTTTTCTATATTTTAATTAATAAAAGTTAAATATTTGATAATTTGTTTTTAAATTGCTAAATACCATATATCTACAATTGAAACAGATTAACACACAGATTTGAATATTATATTTAGTTAACGTGAAAGGTTATGGGAAGTAAACATCCATCGAAGTTTCTCCTGCTAGCGTGTGTTTATGTTAAGCATCAGTTAAGACTTCGAGGAAAGGAGGATAGTTCTTGAAAAAGGGGATTAGTATCATTCGAGACACGGGAATGGAATTTTTTATAACGAGACACAACAATAAGAGTATTACGAACATAAAAGGGTGCGTCGACAATTATGCGGAATATTTTTGATTGAAGGTATTGAATACGATGGGAATTGGAAGACTTAGTAGGACCACAGAGTTCTTTTCAGTAAGTTCGGATGGGTTTCGATAGTAAATTTAGTAGTTGTAGGGGTTCCATGTCAAGCGTTTGTCTAAGTTCAGTTTTAGGTACCGAACTTCGGTGTGTTGTGGTATTTCGCTGCTTTTAAGGTATATGGAAAGACACTGTTCAAGTCAGAGAGTAAAAGTCACGTGTGTACATTTATATAAATTAACTTTAAGTCTCCACTTGATAAACCAGTTCTGAAGGGCTTAGATTTGGGATTGTAGAATCGCTAACACTAAAAGAGTGTTAGCGATTTTTGCAAGAGCCATAACATCAGCGTATTAAGCAAAGGTGGTATTCAAATGTGTAAATATTGTAAAGGATGGGTCCAAGTAAACTTTCTGGGGAATTCCGGCCAATATTGGAGATATATTGGAGAGTTCGTTGGATTCATTTACTTTGAATTGTCGGTTAGAAAGGAATGATCTTAGAACTAGGAAATAGGTAGAAGAAAGGAGCCTGTTGAATTTCCAGGATAAGCCCCACTTATATCAAGAAACACACCGGGATAGTGCTCTTTTCTAAGGAAGATGCGATGAAATCGACAACTCGATGACACTGCTAGCTAGTGCAGTGCTAGGAGCGGAAACCAAATTGGTGGTTGGGAATTAAATTAAGGGAGGGGATGATTTAGGGAGGGCATGTCAACAGCGTAGGACTATTTTTTCAAAGATTTTCGATAAGATTGGAAGTAGACTTATTGGTGTGTAGAAAGTGGGGTGGTTTATTGGGTTAAGGGACCATTTTTATAATGGAAAATTTCTAGGAGATTGAGAAATATATTGTTAGAAGGATGGATTTATATAGTTATTGGAGTATATTGGAGGTGATCATGTCCTAACAGGGACCTTTGTTTTTGGAAAGGAGTGAATTTTTATACATGTTAGAAGAATTCACTGTACTGGTTATGAAATATTCTAGTCTATCAAGAAGATTTGGTCGGGCAGTAGGCCAGTGTGTGGGTGACGAAAGTGAAATGACTTGGTAAACGGAAGAGGACAGCACCTCGTTGAGCATCTTCCGCGGGTGTTACCAACGCCACAATTGCATTTTGGATGTTTGGCATTAAAATTACCACTAGCAATGAAGGAATATCAAGAGAGCTTGAAAAAAGGATATAAATTTACGAGAGCTTATGGTTTATTCAGCGGGCAATATATGGAAGCAATAGTAAAAGGGAAACGAGTACAGTTGACTGATACAGCAGTGCATTGGGAAAATTTTTGAAATAGAAGAATGAAAGGAGCAGGATAATGATTTTTCTTATGAGAATGGCAGTACCACCATGTGCTGTATTGTCAGGATGGTCTGTTCTATATGTGTTGTAGTTTCGTATTGTAAAGTGTGATTTTGACGTAAAGTGCGTCTTTGTTATAAGTGGTATGTCAATACGTCTGCCATATAGAAGTATGTCTACTTATCGTATATGGGAGTTCAAATCATTAGCGTTCCACAATTCGATGCTTAAGGATTTTACAGTACAAGACGATATTGTGTTTGGAATACTGGACGTTAATATACGAACAATGGACATTAAGTGGTTTTCAGGTGACTGAGAATTTTATTTATTTCTTGGAGAAGGTTGTTAGTCAGTTAGGACAACAGGGTGGTGAAACCGTATGATGATAAAGATGTAAAAGGAATATATACATTATTAAAATTTTGTTTTTGTTATTGTTGCTGTTGTGGCTGGTGTAGTAGTTGCGGTTGCTGCTGCTGTTGTATTTGTTGCTGTTTTGATTGATGTTGTTGGAGTTGACGGAAATATTTTAATCCTTTCGTCTGGTACGTATGAAATTCCGATTTAGTTTCATCTATGTACTTGGTTACACTTCTATACGAAACGCTGCTCTGCATATAGATTGCAAGATTTTTTGGTTGGGCCTTGATTGTGAATTCACTTTTTTGTTATTATTAAATTAAAATCTATTACCCGCAACTTTACGTATGTACTCATCAATGTCGAATGAAGAGAAAAGTAAAATCAAATATACATTTTAAGTGAATTAGAATATTATAAATCATATTTAGATTAATTAATTATAAAAAAATTTGTGCAAATAATTTATTAGGAAGGACAAAATTAATTTAAATAAATTGTCAATATTTATTGTTTCTTTTTAGATAAACTAAAATGTTATAATATATTAAGAAATGAATAATCTCTTTTTTTATATTTAAAAAAAAATAAAAAGTACGTTAAAATATTTTAAATTTATCGATGCTTCACTATTTCATGAAATTTACTTTAAATTTATTTTCTTAAACTTCAAAAATCTAGAAAGCCATTACGTTTCAAGTATCTATGTATGTTTTAAAACAATTGTCTTACAAGTGAATTCTTATGAGATGAGTTTGTCGACTTTGAAATTTTTTGTATCGAGAAACAAACAATTCTGGAGCATTAAGGTCTTGATGGATCAAACTATTATGCACATGATAGAGAGCATCGACGATTGTTCGAAGAATTTTGGATTGAAAGGATTTTGTTCGTTGAGAAAGAGTTATTTTTAAAATATTATTTAAGTTATTATTAAAATTGTCTTTATATAAATAATAATTTTAACGAAATTTAAAAAAAAATAAATATTAATTTTAATAATATGCAGTTCAATGGTACCTTGACATACGAGTGTCCCAACGTAAGAGTTTTTTGAGATACGAGCCGTCGAGCGAGCGAGTTTTTGCTTTGAAATACGAGCAAAATTTGAGATACGAGCAATCGGCTTAGCGGGTCCCCCACGATCACACACACACGGTCACACACGAACCGCGCGTCACGCTTTCCGGCGTGAATCCCCCGGGCATGGTCCGAGAATCAGTTATCAATGTGCTCGCGCTGTCAAAGCATCCACCAACTAATCTAATTCTAATTCAAACAAAATTTATTTTTATTCCTTAACTTGTTAAAAAATAGAAAACTCGTAATAATCCATAAGGATGCCGAATAGGACTTACATAACGGCAGAGGAGAAGACGATGCCAGGCCACAAACCCATGAAAGATACGTGAAGATTAACTTTAGCACTGTGCGCCATTGCGAATGGCAACTTCAAGATCAGGCCTCTGCTCGTATACCATTCGGAAACTCCAGAGCATTTAAGTCACCGGAAAATTCTGAAAGGGAGGAAGAAACAAACCTCCTTGGACATGTTTTTGTTTAAACAGCCTACAGGTGAAAGTGAGAAAAGCGTGGCGAAAAAAGCAAAGACCAGTGAAGAGAAAAGCAGTGACGAAAATTAAGCGAAAGTAACACTTTATACACATAAATCTAGTTTATTTCTTTTCATTCTCTTTTATTATGTTTTTGTACAATATTTGTCATTTATAAATACATTTTTTCTTATTCTAAAAAAAAAACACGTAACAAAAATAACTGGGGTAACATTTTGGGGGCTGGAAAGGAATAATGTCAGTTCAATTACTTTCAATAGGAAAAATTTGCTTTGAGATACGAGCAAGGTTGCGGAACCAATTAAACTCGTATGCCGAGGTACCACTGTAATGTATTTTTCTCCTTCATAAATTTTTCATTATTGGTCAATTCAAATAACCAACCAATTTTTCTAGATTATAACTGTATTTTTTCTAGACTATAACAAAAGAAAAAGTTTTCTTAGACTATGACTATACGAAAACTGCTCCCGGAAAGGTTCTTCTACTGCGAAAACGATCAAACAATGATAAATACCAGAAGTGCCTTTGGGTTTTGGCGGTGTTGAGCCGGCGTAACAGTACCTTGAATTTACAATTTATATTTAACGATAAATAATAGAATAATTTTATACCAAATATTATGGTTACTTCTTAAAAACGTGAAAATAATAGCAGAATTTTTCCGATCCATCTTGACGAAATAGCTTTTTGTGCGAAAAGATAACTCTTTTTAGTCGGTATTTTCATTCACGTTTTTGAGTGAAATGTGTTAAGAAAAGCTTTTTTTTCCTAAAGCGTTTCAAAGTCACAAAAGCCCTAAGAATGCCCTGGACTCTCCCTACACTTTAAAATACTCCAACCTTTGCTGCAATCCGTCTCGCATTCAATGCAGAATTTGATGGATCCCTTAAAATTGCTCGACCTTTTCTCTCTATTGTGGGGCTAAGTAATGAACCCTAAAAGTTATCCCTCTACCACTAATAGCTATTTTACAATAAATAAATTAAAATATAACTAAAAAATTTAAATTGTACTCAATTCAATTAAAACTAGGCTTTTCCTTTTACCTGATGACAAAAAAAATTTGTTTTTTTATATGTAAGTATTGTTAGTGAGTTTTTTTAAAA
Organism: Atherix ibis; assembly: GCA_958298945.1. Classification (NCBI taxonomy): domain Eukaryota; kingdom Metazoa; phylum Arthropoda; class Insecta; order Diptera; family Athericidae; genus Atherix; species Atherix ibis. The sequence continues at coordinate 101,851,689 of OY282605.1, read as the reverse complement.
GTTAACTAAGCTACATTTGGGAGAAGTTTGAAGATTAAACACCCCCTACCTCCCCCTCACTCCTTATGATAAACTGAGTTAAATTTTTGTATTTACAACTCCATAAAATATACTCATGAGAGTGCCATATTTATTTAACAAATTTTATTTTAATTTAAAAGAACAACAACAGTTACTATAAATACTTTTTCTTCAAAAGCTATGCAATCCTTTTTTACTTAATTAATCACAGTTTTTATTATAAATATGTTAAACGTGATGTAATATGATATATATATATATATATATATATGTATGTATGGTGTATAAATAAGCAAAGTACTAAACACTAAAGCTAATAAAATCTCTTCCATATTTAATGAAACTTTTACATCTCCGTCGTCTGGTAAATATCCTCTATGGATGTTGTTCGTAAAATATGTAGTACAGTAATTGACAGTAAATCAAACTGCAAAGGTGAATATTTAGACTAGTTAAGAAATTATATCCATCGTTTAGAACTAGTACAAGGGACCATAATTAAGTAACACTGTATTTATTATTCATATGAATGCAGATTGGGACTTCTGGTCACAATTTATGAAGTCTGTACATTCAATTTTACTAATAATCTATAGTTTCATGTGCGACTGTACATATATATGTATACCAGAGTATTAATATAAGAAATCCTGTTTCGAAATTATAGAACATCGAGATATGTGTTACAGCAGAAGGACATTTCTTAGCTCTTGCTCATTTATGGGCATAGTGAAGGTATGAGTAAATGAAGGATTGACATTGAATATTCATTTGTGGTATAAGTTTAGCTCACTTATTAGCTTACACAATGAAGCAGAATTAAACATACTAACATACTTCAATCCACATATTTATAGCTATAATCTAATAAATAATAAATGGAATAAATGAATGAACTCATACGGAATGAGGATTTTATGAAATCTTACACGAATATGAACTTTTTTTATACAAAACAACAACACAGAAATGGTAAAAATGAAAATCTTTTGGAGAATATTTGGATTGTGGTAACTTTAACCCGAGATTTGTTGACATTCGAGAAAACTGGAATCAATTTCCATGTCAACCCTTGTAACAATAAAATACAAAGCATCAATATTTCGTACATAGCTAAGGTGATGAGAGTTATCCCTAATAGAAGGAAATCATATTCTTGAAAACAGATTCCTTATACTCCTTGCTATCATTGTATTGATATTTGAGAATTCGATTGTATATTGATAGTACTGATTTTCCCAACCATAGTTAATGCTGTTAACTATTCTCAGATAAAAATCAAAGATACGTGTATTATTCAGTTTGTGGGTTTCAACAATCTTTATTGATTTGATTTGTTTTCTAAAGTAAATAACAACAATCTAATAGGATACCATATTATTTACAAAATATACACAATATAATAGGAAATATAATATTATCCATCCATAGTATTAAATTTTATTTGTGTTAATCAACAATATCATTTGAACTTATTATTGTAATCGTTCCAAACATACATTAATAAATTCATCGTCTAAGGTAAAAACTTAATTTTAGTTTTTATTATCTTAGGTAAATATTTTAATTGCATAGATTAAGTTACAAAATCATAGAATTAGTATACAAACTATTGGAAATGCGCAGATATAACAAGTATTTATGTTAAGAGGGCAATTTCAAGTGAAAATTAATCATACGATTATTATTATTATTATTATTATTATTCTTGATTCTATTATTTATTAAATTAATAATAAATGAAAATTTTCAAATATTTCTCTTTCTGAATGAATTGAATATTCTTGTTAATAGAAAAATTTAAATTCAATGTGAAAAGGGCAAGTCAGTATTTTTTGACATTTAATAATTTTGCCAATTTTTCATAATTTAAAAACTTTTTTTTAAATAGGATTAAAATCAGCTTTTTTGACAGTTTACATATTTAATTTTTTTTCAAATATTCATAGTAAAAGGTATCGTCATTTTTGCTTAAAAATTATATTAATATAATTTAAATCCTTTATAATAAAAATGGTCAATCTGTGTAAAACTTGCAATTTCTTTAATCATAATGATCGTCCATATGACCTAGAAATTAAGAATTTTATTAATATTTTGAAACATATCTTAGAGATCCGTTCTATGGATTTTTTTTTTAAAGTAATTAATTATTGTTTATTTATAATCTTATGTTATTTAATTTTAATCGTATAAAATTAATTATTATTTATGAAAAACACTTAAATTAAAATGCGTCCACTTTTATAAAAATATTTCAATAAATTTTATACGATAATATATTCAAAATATGTATTATATGTCTTTTAAAAATCTCAAGGACTTTTCAATAGCTTGTGGGTAGACTATAAGAAAAATTTTCATTATCTGAAATAAATATCAAATTTTCAAGGCACGTAACATAAACCAATTACCTTTTTTCGAGATATTTATTGAAAACAAACAACATTTTTTCAGGTTATTTTTTTTTCATTTTTCTCTCAGACACAAATTATATTTGACAGTTTTTCTAATTCAGTTACAAAACAAATGTGAAAATATTTTACAAAAAGTTCTATTTATAAAAGACAGTTAAAAAGTTATATGGTATCCTTAAGAACTTTTTACAAAGATCATAATTTTTAACATATTATGAGTTTATGAAGAGTTGTCTTCCATCAAATAATAAAAGTTTGCGTATTTTTTGAAATTTTCGTCAAAATATTGAATATTGATAAAAACTTAATATAGAAAATATTTGTGTTTTAGTAATAGTATAAATTGATTATTCAATTACTGTATAAACTCATAGAGAATTCTGATCATATTAATTATATTGATTAAACAAAGAAAAAGGAAAGCTTTGTTGCGATAATTAATCAGGTCAGCCAACGCCATCTCTTAAAAATTAAATATTAGTTCTCCGGAAAGTAATCCGTTTTTTTTTTTGTAAAAATGAAACCCGATTTTCTTACAGTGAATTAATATTTTATTCAAATAAATATTTTCCAATCTGATCCAATACCTTTTGCCATCTTTCTGGCAGTAGCATAATTCCGCACTCATTAAATTTTTATTCTTTGCTGGAAAAAAACTGATTTAAGTGATTTTCGACCTCCTCATTTGAATTAAACGTTTTACCGTCTAAAAATTTTGTAGAGACCGGAACAAATAATAATCGGAGAGTACGGTAGATGTGGCAGCATATCCTATCCGAGCTCTAAAAGCTTTTGCCGAGTGGTCAAACTTATATGTGGTTTCGCATTATCCTGTTGGAACACTATACCTTTCCTATTGACCAATTCTAGCCTTTTTTCTTTAAGTGAATTGTGTTGCTCGGTAGAAGCTTAAAATAAATGATTCCTTGGAAATCTCACCAAACAGATAGCATAAACTTTTTTTGATGAACATTGGCTTTGAAAGTGCTTTGAGCCGGTTCATCTTTTCTACTCCAGGATCTTTAGCGCTTAACGTTGTTGTTATCGTCCCTAGTGATGATGCGTTCAAAAATGGATAATTTTCTTGGCGTTTCAGAAGCATATCACAAACGTCGATATACATCGGATAATTATTTTCTTGTTTGAAAAGCATTTTTATCTTTTCTATAGTAAAAAAGAGTATCAATAAAAAAACTACTATGCAGAATTTTCTATATTTGAAAGAGTATTAATAAAAAACTACTATGCAGAATGAATCGAATTTTTTACAAGCAAGCGTTACTATGTCAGCTATCAAAATACATATGATTATACGGCTTAAGTATGAAGTTGGTCATGAGAAAATACAATTAATTCCGGACAACCCATTAAATAAAGTTGAGCTTGGAAATGTCATACTTTAAAATACACTATAATTGTAACATATTTTAATTTTGTTGGTTGGCAAATATTTTCATATATTTCTTCTGAATTGCATCTATTTTTTTTTAAAACTATGTGTATACATATAATTTTATATTAGCATCCTTCATCCTTCTTTAAAATCCCTCTTAAATAATATTTATTAATCGTTTTTCAGGAATTAAAAATAATTGAATTTTTTTATAAAATGTATCAATCTTGGTTAGTATTATTATTTACGCTCTGCTCGCTTTTCTTATATTTTAACAATATCAGTTTTTTTCGAGTGGGTATATAAGCTCGCAATATTGAATTTTTCGGTATTCATATTCATAGACAGGGCCATAAATCTTACCGAGGACTTTATTTTTATATCGACTTATAACAGCTTCATGACTACGTACCATCATCAATAATTCTCTATTAGTAAGCATAATCCTTCGCGTGATCTCTGTACTGAGAATATTTTTGGGTTCTATTAGAAACCTTAAATAAACGAACTTCTTAATAACCTCAAAGTAATATTTATCTATTGTGGGTTTTTTATTGAGCTGGTGTAGATGAGTTTTATTCTTTGAGAAATTCATATATTTGGTTTTGTTCTCATTTATACCTAGATCAGTACAATTGGCTTTGTTAAAAGCCTCACTAACTCTAAGCTTTAAAAGCCTCACTAACTTTACGATAACTGCACCTAATGAAGTCTATATCATCAAAAGATTTAATAAAAATGCTACAGGGTAGACCATTTAAAAGTTGCATTTTAAAAAGTAAATAAAAAAAACTAGTGCATATTTTTTAAAATTTCCGATTTCATTAGAAAAATTGAACCTTGAAATTTAAGAATAAAACAAAACATAATTTAAATGACTGCCACGGCTGGCCTTACAGTACCCCATTCGCTCGACACAATTTTTCAGTACATTTTCCATTATCTGGGCCTGTATCTCTTCAATGGCAACTTTGATTTCATGTTTCAAGGCCTTAATTGTCTTGAATGGCTTGCGTAACATTTTTAACGGCTCCCTACAGAAAATAATCCAACGCTGTGTGGCAAGTGGCCCAGTCCTGTTGAAACCAAATGTCGTCCATGCCATTCTCTTCAACTTTTGGAAATAAAAATTCGTTGAGCATGCCACGATAGCGCTCACCATTGACTGTAACGGCGGCTCCTTCATCGTTTTCGAAGAAAAACGGGCCAATGATGCCTCCAGTACAAAATACGCAACAAACCGTGACTCGTTGTGGATGTATCGGCTTTTTTATTGTGACGTATGGATTTTCTGAGCCCCAGATGCGCAATTTTGTTTGTTGACATACCCACCGAGGTGGAAATGTCCCTCACCCGAAAAGATGATTTTTTGGTAAAAATGCTCATCTTCGGCCAATTGATCTTGAGCCCATTGGGCAAACCAAAAATGCATCGGATGGTCATGCGGCTTTAGTTGTTGGACTAATTGAACTTTGTAAGCTTTCATACCGAGGTCTGTGTGCAAAATTCTCAACAGAGAAGTGAGAGATATGTTCAATTCCTGAGAACGGTGACGAGTTGATGTTCATGACATTTTCAGCAACGGCGGCAATATTCTCAATTGTGCGCACTGTATTAGAGCGGAAAGGTGTTGCTTTGGCAACCAACAAACCAGTTACGCGAACTCTCTTCACGAATTTGTTCACAAGTTGACGATCTTTCCTTATTTTTTTTTTAAATTCTCACTGTTTGGGTTGAAGACTCACCATTTTGTAAGTAAATTCTCAATATTACCCAGTTTTCTTCAAGCGTATGGATTACCATTTCATAAAATTCATACTTTCAACTAACAATCTGCCAATTCGTGATGACATTTAACACTATAGTGGTTCAAAATGCAACCGCTAGATGGACCACCCTGTATTTTTACTTCTAATGAAGTTGAAGAAATATAATAAAAATAGTACCCGCTATATTGAATGTTGGAAAGATCCTGTCATCAACCTGTTCATCGCATTTGACATTTGGCAAGGTCATTCTTCATGTAGAAATAAGAATAGTACGGATACTAAATTCTGTTATTGTCTTTAGTATCTCATAGGTCCATAGGCTGTCATAAGCTCTTTTGATGTCAGTCAGCAAGGGATGATGAGTGTTAATGAAATTGTCTAGTTCTCTCCAGAATTTGTTGTATCGTGAATATCTGGTTGAGTTATAATTATGTCCTGATTTATTAATAAATAATTTATATGCACTGAAAATTATAAGAAAAATATTCCTTAAATTATATTAAATGAAAACATAGTAAAATTTATTAAGAAACAATTTTTTAAGCTAATCTGGCCAAAAAAAAAAAAAAACAAATTTATATTTCTTGTAAAATTATTTGCAAAATATATAAAAAAATTTATTATTACTATGTAACTTTAGAAAAAAAAAACTAAAAACAAAAACAAAATAACAAGATATATTGCGACAAAATCCAATAAATGTGTCATTTTCTTTTACCACCTTATCATTACGATTACTCCTACTTACATTAGTAATATCAGCTTTAGACATCTGTTAATTTTCTCTCTTTTGTTATTCCTCAAATAGAAAAGCTCTGCTATTGGTTAATATCCTACGTAAAATAGTCAATATCATTTTGACGAAAATTTCCCAAAATAATAAAGATTCCGTCCGTGTTTGTTCAATTAGTATTGTAGCAATCCTTGTCCTTTTGTGATTTAATTATATTACCACCATGGGTGTACTAAATTTACTAAACAATATCTTCTCGGTTAAATATTTCATTTTATTTAATAGATTAATTACTGTTGATATCTAATAAATGTTATAAGACATTAAATTTATTAGATTTTCATTGATATTTTAATAAAGAATCAGTAAACATAACTTGATATAAAATATTTTCTTTATTTCAATTATTCTAGAGTTACGTAGTTCTAAAAAAGATTTTTTTTTAAAATAAATATTCCTGCATGAAAACATAAAATCATTTTTTATGGTTTTTTATTATAAAAAAAATCAAATCTAATTGAAAAGATGAAAATAAATCTTGCATTCATAAATAATATTCTTCCATATAAATGGTTATCGAATTTATGCTTTGAAAAGTGAAGTCAAATAAAACGAAATTTATATTGAAATTTTGACTAAGCCCTTTTATTATTATATTTCTTAAGAATTTAAATAACCGCCATGATATTTAATTTTTGTTGATTTTTTCGGCAATATATATATAGCAATTTTGCTTCCCTGACGTATCTACCGAGCAAGAAATTAGTCTCATTTCTAAAGAAAATTTTGTTCAAAAAAAGTTAAAGGTGGCTACGGCAGAATTACCACTTTTATAAAAAGTTTTTACAATATTTTATGCATTGTTTGATAGTTAAATGATCCATAATATAAAATGGCATATTTTGAACTAAATAATCTATTCAACAGCAAAGTTGCGCGTTTTAAACTACATAATGGATAAATCTGTAGTCTTTAATATCTTAAAAACTTCTCAAGATTAAAAAAAAAAAAAATTCAATATTGTAATATATGTATATTCATATAAAATAGATTCATTAACTGCCTTTGCATTTTAAAGGGAATAAATAAAAGATTTCAAAAAATAAACATTGGAAAGTAATTTATATATATATAAAATTAAAAAATAAACAACAGTCAATTGTAAGAAAATACTTCTTCTTGAAATATTTCTGCCTACTATCATGAATGATTTATACTTCCAGGAATACGCCTACTAATACTATTATTTTTATTAATAAAGTATCTCGATACTTCGAAATAAATAGCATTTACGTGTACTCATGTTTAAGTTTGAAAAAAGTAAATATATTTCGGATGCGGAAACTCTGCCTTCTGTATTTATATATCTAATATATCTTCGTAAGAATACGATGCCATAATGGAAAATTCATTTACTCTTATTTATAATTTAACCAAAAATATTTATATAAATTTTAAAAAATCTCCACTTTTAAAGATTATTATCAGTTTTATATATAAAAACCAATTTTTTTTCAAGAGCACACATCAATTTTTGCCATTTAATTTTATTTTATATCAATTGTTTTTTTTTATAATTCTTAAAAATAGTATCAGAAAATCATATATGTTTAGTGAGTTCCATAAGGTTCCTGTATCGATATTCTGCGTACAAAAATTGAGCATTCCATAAAGTATTTAATAGAATATTTATAATATCCGAGAGAATTAAAATTTATTACAAGCATATAAAGAGAGTCTTCGCGATTTTTTTTTAGTTTATACTATATACTAAATTAATATCTTCGAACATAATATAAATTATTGGTTTTGGCTAAATATTTTTACGGTCATCTGTCCAGCTTGGAAAAATGGCAACAATTTTTTATTTTTTTATCTTTTAAAAATTTTTTTAAGATTGTCATATTCTACTAGAAAAAGTATGCTTATTATAAACAATAATATGTGGGTTATATGATGAATACTTGGCCTTATCAAGAACAAAACATTTTTATGTGTAAAATGGATTTTACTTTTTAGTAGTAAACTTTTTTAGTTTTATCTCAATATACTTTGTCTACAGTTACTATCTATTGTATCTTATTTTAAAAAAATAGTATATCTCTCATCCTTAAAGAAATAGTTTTATTTTAAGCAATCTTCTAATCGTTTGAGCCACATCTGATTTCGTCGAGCTATTTTTTCCTATTCGGAAATAATAAATAATCGTTGGACAGCGAAATTCACTGTCAAAACTAAACTTGGTTGTTTAAGCTTGACTGATAATAAAATTAATATTATTTTGTGGATATCAGCTATATTTTTGCTTTATTAAACTATTCTCGTAATTATCATTATTCTCGGAACAGAACATGCATTTTTGCGCTAGCAGAGATATAAATTTTTCGAAAATGGCCAAAAATCGAAGACGAGCCAAAACACGTGCAAGCAAAGCAGTTGTCAAAAATTAACTGAACATTCAAAATAACCGAACTTGTCGGCATAAGTGAGAGATATGATTACCAACATAACGCCACAAAAAACAATCGAAAATCGAATATACGTTACCCGCGGAAATTTAAAATTCGCGATACTTTTTGAACAGACCTCGTTTGTATTTACATTGCACGATATTTTTACGAATATTTTTATTATTTTAGTTTTAAGGGAAAGTTTAATTAGTAAAATAATGCTATATTCGAATACTAATTTTTTATTTTAATTTATTTGTAAAAATACAATAGCTGTAAGTAGAACAAAAGCCATTTGGGTCTATTAATAAAATATAAAAATTTAATTAATTACAATAATAGAAAATATAGGTTTATTAATAAATTAAAAAATAATAGTTTTAATTTTTTTGTTAAATAGCTTCACCGGTATTTATTTACTCTTTTACGGACTGAGACTTCATTCCTTTTTCATAAATTTTTCGCGTTAATATTTTGCACACATTTTAGATGATACTTAAGTTAGGAGATTGCGCTGGACCCTTTTACATTAATACAACGTCTCCGTATTTTCAGTGAGCTTTTTAAAAAAATTAAAAATTAAAGATTTTCAGTGAAGCATCTTATTAAGAAAACCTTTCTTCTGCCTGTCTGGAAACAAATTTCTGTAAATGATAGATCTTGGCTTTCAGATGCTCAAATTTATCTAAATTATTCACTACTGAATTATTTTCTATTTCACATTCTGAAATGAATTTTTTTTCTTTCTAATTTAATCAAATAATGCTGCTAATCACAATATCTGATGAAATAAACTAATGGACCAACACAGTTGTCGCACGGACACATGCATCTATTTTCCAACAAATAAATTTAAAAATTTATATATATCATGATTAATAGTTTTTAACTTAACAAAATTGAGAAACTTTCACTATGATGAATTTTTACACCAGTGTGGGTTGTTCTTAACAATTGTCAGGTAGTGTATGCATACTAAGTGTCCTATTTTTAAGGATAATTAGTTTTTTCAATTATAAAATCTTCTTTGGCGTGTTGAGCAAACATTTCCTCGATACATTTACATTAAACTTAAGATATTTTATAAAAAAAAAATTACATAAAAAAGAAAACAATTTTATTGATTATGGTTTTTCACTATCTTTACAACTTATTTAGTCTTTATGTTAACAATTCGATTAAAAATTGTTTATATAAGATAAATAAATGCATTTATTTAGAAAGATTATTTAAAAATTTTGAAAAATTTTGCTAATATTATCTGTAAATTTATTATATTTTCTATTTCGATTAATGTCAATAATATTATATATTTGTTAAGAGAAATGATACAGAACCTTGTATTATTTTAAGGTGTATAAAATAAATTCTAAAATATTTGAAAATATTCTATAATAAATAATTTCTACTATGTTTATCTTACAAATCCTATCACAAAATGTCATGTTTAACTTATTACAGAAAAATATCCATAGAGACAAATGAAGATTTATTTATTTTTCTGTTCATTTTTCTATAAAAGTTACAGAATATTTTTGTACGTTTAGTTTTTATATAAGAAGAACCCTTCTTTTATCTGATAAAGTAATTCATTATAAATAGCAATAAACAATTGCTTTATTCCTAATATATTATTGTAGATAGTATAATAATGTCATAATATTTTCTTATAATTAAATATGATTTAACAGAAAAGATAATTTACTACTATCCGGAATCGTATTTTTTGTAACAAAATATAAGGTGATTATTAGAGAAAAACAATTATAATAAATTTATCTGATAAGATAAATAAAGAAAAAATTATTAGAATTATTACAAACATAATCTAGAAAATTAATCGGTTGGTCACATATGGTGGACAAAAATATTTTATCATAAAACCTTAATGAGAAAATATTCTAATTATGATAAAGTGATTTTCAGAACAAATAAATGGAACATAAATAAAAATAAAAAATTTAATTCATAACTAAAAACTAAGAAAAGTAAAAGAAAACGTTAATTAAAAGTCCTCTTAAAGGCTAACATTTTTAATATGAAATATTATTTTTTTTTTAAAAAAAAGCACAATCTGCACATTATAAATATTCACAAGTATTTGTGCGGGTATATGAACAAATTTCTCTAATTAAAACTTATATTACCGACGAGTAATTTAGCTTTAATACGAGAATATACTGTACAAAATAATTTACTATAAAAGTTCGCCGTTCATTTCTTTAATCAGATAAAATATTTTTCTGAGTATTTTAAAAGATAAACTTTTCTAAAGTCAATGTTACGTAAATAATTTATTTCTCTTTTGAAAAGCTAAAATGCTAAGCAAACTGATAAAGAGAAACTTTCTACTTTTCCAATTGGATCAACTTATTTATTTTCTGCAGTATTTGCTTTTCTTTGCCAAGATTGGAAATTGATAAAATCGTAAAATTTTTATCTTACTTTATTATATACTTTATTGGGAAATTGTTGAGAAGAAAATTTTAACACAGTTTTTGTGAAAAGATTTTTATCGTAAAAAACGACTATTGCTATTGTGGAATTTGATTATTTTAGTTGAAATATTCTCACCTAATTTTAATATTGAGTTTGTAAGAATTAAAAATTGAAGAATATTTTTGATGAAAATAAATATTGTTTTTAACGAAATCGTATAATGAAGGTAACAGACACTGGATTGCATCGCAAGCTGAAGCGAATCTTATCTTCTGATTATTTTCACATTCTAAAATCCTATCTCTCAGATCAATATTTTTAAATATCTGATTCGCTTAGAAGATCTGATTCGAAAGTGTGATCATATTACTTTTACACATTATCGAGAACAGGCTTCTGATATAACCCCAAATGTTATTAATATTCCACAAAGGACCAATGAGCGTTACCTAGAACAAACGGTTAACATAAAACCCTTACACGAAAAGATGATGAAAGTAACTTAAAGGAATAACTACTTTTTATATATTTTTTTTGTTAAACTAAGATAAAAACTCTTAGATAACAGATCAATACAGATAATAAATAATCAACTTTTATAATATGACACTTAAATTGGTAAGGATATATGGATGCAAACGTTGAGATTCGACTAAGAATTCTAATTGCCATCGAAGACAAACCAGGACAATCGCGAATCCTTTGAAAAATTGTCAATCCATCATGATTTAAATGTATCACTCGGTCGTGAACTGTTCACTTCTACTCTTTTATTGTATTATACACTCCTCGATGGCTTATATATACATGTATATATTTTTTATTGTTATTTCAAGTATCATTTTTACTTTTTTTTTAAATTTTATCTACAAAAACAGTTTTATTGTAACAAGCAGATTTACATAATATTTTAATTTACAATCTTGTTCGTCATGAAGTGGGAGTAAACACCCATCGGCGTTTCTCAAACCAACGGAAGTTAGATTCCTCTAGAAATACTCTAGGCCATTGTCTCTTAAGTCTCCGGTGAGTATTTCCGGGGAGGGCAGTACAAGACAATTCTCTTACAAGTAGATTATGATGATAGGCTAAGCGGAAGTGATATTTTTGATAGCGGGAAATGCACAGGTCATGAACAAAGGGAACATTTAGATCACGATTTATTAAGTTGTTACGAACATAAAAGCGAGCAACAACAATTTTACGGAGGATCTTGGATTGTAAAACTTGGACGCGATAGGAATTGAAACGTTTCGTTAAACCCCAAAGTTCAATTCCATAAGTCCAAATTGGTTTAATGATTGCGAAATCATAAGTTTCGCAATCATTAAACCAATCTGGACATATGGAATTGAACTTTGGGGGTAATAATAAGGTGTGTATTATAAGTTTACTTTTGATTGTTAGTTTCGAGCGTTTATCAAGTAGTCTAAGAAGTTGTAGATAACGTCTGTTAGCTTCAACTCGTTTTAGTCTAGTATGTGCGTTCAATGTTGTCTCTTGTCCAGGTTATGTTCCAAATAACGTACTTTATCATATTGCGAAAGTAATGTGAGCACTGTTCTGTTCATTTATCCTCATTCTCCAACTCTTAAACCAGAATTGAAGGTTGTGGATATGGATAGTATTAGGATACGGAGTATGGCCGTATCGTCTGCATAAGTAGCAATGATAGTATTAGGATCAGCTGGGATGTCATCGGTATAAATATATATATAAGATGGGACTAAGGATACTGCCTTGTGAGACTTCGGCTAGAATAGGATATATTTCCGAGGATTCTGAGTTAATTGCAACTTGGAAATGACGTTGGGAGAGATATGAATTTATGATAAGGTAGTATGTTAAAGGATGAAACCTCTTGAGTTTCCAGATAAGTCCAGGATGCCACACACGATTAAAAGCTTGCGAGATATCTAAAAATACTCCTGGGCAATATTCTTTCCTCTCAAGAGAGGATGCAATATGATCAACAATGCCATGGCATTGCTGGATAGTGGAGTGTTCAGATTTGGAGCCAAATTGGTGATCAGGAATATTTTTTCATTAACTCGGACTGGGCAGAGTCGTTTTAATAGGATTTTTTTACATATCTTACCAATAATTGGTAAGAGCCTGATAGGTCTATAAGAGGAAGGAGAATTAATGGGTTATTTTGTTTCAGTGGGTGGGATGTTCTTTTGTACGAGAGTATTCGTCTAGTGACTTTCCATAAAAAATATTGTCAGTAGGCTATCTTGTATAAATTTCATGCCGTTCATTATAGAGTTTTCTAATTTCACTCTTTAGTTCACGTTGTATTCGGTTAAATTTCTGTTTGTAGCTAGGTATTCGTAAGCGTTCTCATTTTCATTTTTTCATCATTTTTACTGAAATATAAATTTATTTCGCAACGATAACTCTGGCCATTTGGCGATAACTGAGGAGCACCCCATTGTGTTACTAGCTGTATTCGAATTCAAAAGGTCCTACTATCACTAAATCAAAGTATAATAAATTTCATTCTTATTACGGGTTCGAATTAGTTTTCACATTACTTTCTTATATCAATTGGAAAATTTCAAATTACTAAAATAGCAAAACGATTTTTTTATTTATTAAAATCCAGTCGATATAAAATTAAAGCGACTAGCACAAAAGTTAGTTTCAGTTAAGACGACCAATATAATAGGTACTAAATATTTTAGTACCTGATTCACTTGACGTTTCAACAAGAACACTAGTTCGGTTATTGTTTAGCCCATTTAAATTTAAATTTTAAATATGTAATATGAAATTTAAAAAATTTACTCGAATGATATTTTCAATAACCTGAAAATGTTGAAGTCTCTGATATATTTCGTGTTCTTGCTGGTGTCCGTTCTTGGGAAGACCAAGCATTCTTGGTCTTTTACAATTTAATATTTATACCCAGGATATTCCTTCTAACGAGAAAACCTTAATAGCAATATATGGAAATGACACTGCCATCCTGTCATATCATAGAAGCAAAATACTAGCTCCTATCACTTACAAAACTTATCGACTCCCTTCAAAACTTAAACTAGTTTAAAAAGTGGAGAATAAAGGAAAACGAATAAAAGGGTATTTGTACTATTTTTAATCTTAGCCATATTAAAGTAATATTTTTCCACAAATGAATCAGGTATATTACCTACAACTGTATATATCGTTCGACATGTAACCCACACACAAGACTAAATAGAATAGCCAACTGAAGAAACATTATTTTTTTTAGAACAGACAACTGCTGACAATCAGAAACATATTACTAAAATCCATATGGACACACAGAATAAAATTCTGAGGGTTAGGCAGGCATTCCAGTTCCTATTGAATCCAATCTCTCCAATCACAAATGCTTCGAACAATCGTCTACGCTTATTTTTATATGCGTAATAGTGCAATTCATCGTGACCCTAATTGTCCTTTCGTTCGTGAATTGTCTGTTGCTCATTACAAAAAACTTTTCCCTCTAAGTAAGAGCTTTTTCCTCACTTTTCTCTTCCCAAAAACATACTTAAATACTTTAGAAGGCAATACTTCGAGATTTCTAAGTAAATTTGATGATGTAGAGAAAAGCCAATGGATATCATCTCCACTCCTACGTTTTTTGTTGCAACAATTTTATTTTATTTATATACAATATTGCCAAATTAGTTTCTTTGAGCAGCTATATATCAGTGAATGTATCGTTTGTACTCTTCGTAGCAGTGCTGGTATTAGAAGACAAGAAAAAGTGAAACCACTTTTTTACAGCAACCACTTTTCCCAAAAGAACTCGTCTGAGTGTTCAAGGACTTTTTATAATGGACGGTCTGATCTTATAAAAATCGTCACTCGTTCCACATTTTCATCAGTGGTAACGATGCATCCCTGAGCGAGGTTTGTTTTCTTATACTTATAATAAGGAATGCTCCCTATGGTCGTTTTCTAACTTTTCGTAAATCAAACTCGCGGATTCACCAAGCTTAACACCAAATTTGATGGTACGTTGTTGCCAACTTTACTAACCGGGCTCTATAGGGTCGTGGCGTAGTTACCGGATGAGGTTGTAACATGTACTTCACGTCTACGTTAGTGCACCTATTTAGAGTGAAAATCCGTACTATTGCCAAATTGCTAACAGTTTAATTTGTATGCAATTGACTATCGTGCAAAAGTTTATATTTTTATTTTTATATAAAACAAATAAAATCTATAATATAAAAAAAATATAATTAGAAAAAAATATCCAAAAACTTTTATCTGCCCTATTAATTTTTATATGCAAATTTACCTTTCAAAGATTTAAATATTTGAAGATATAGATCCTACTAAGAATAGAGAATTTTTAAATTGGGATTTAAATCGATGCTATTAAAAATATTCTTAATAATATTTAACAATTTATTAAGTTAAAATCTTTCGATTATAATTACTAAATCATTATTATTCAGTTTCTCAATGAAATTTAAAGATTTCTTTTCAAATAAAAAAAATTTTAAAGGAGTGTTTATTTGGTTTAGAAAGATTTGTAATAAAAGTAAATTCGTTGCAATTTGTAATACAGTTTATTTGGTAATTTCAAAAATGTTCATCGTAAAGTATTTCTTTTATGTAAAATTTTGTCTATGCTAACAAAAATAATTTTATATATATGCAGTACATTTTTCCACTTGAATACCTGTTCTAAAATATAATTCAACAAGGCAAGTCAACCCTTCACCACAAATGTTCATCTTGAATTCCAAAGTTATGTCACGTTCGAATAACATTTATTCAAGTACTCAATTTGCGAAATCATTTGCAAACTAATTTACGGCATTCAAGTATCTTTTCCTTGTACGAGTATATTCAGTGGGCTTTTTCATATTCGAATGCAAAACGAAAATAACTCTTTCAATTGAGGTTGAATCCACTTTTACTTTCAACAGGACCTCGAAATATGAGCTCTGATGGTTGTTTGCAGTGTTGTAATACAGTTGAGGTTTCAAAACGTAAACGCAGGCTTTTCTTATTACATTAACAAGAGCAAAAAACAGACGATATTTGCTAAGAGTACAATAATAATTTCCATTTTTAGAACACATTGCCTTACTGCCTTTTTGAACGAAATTCATTTATTTTTATCACCCACCCAATTATACCTCAACGTAAATCGCCAACCATTCATATTTCGAATTCATATTGTTAATGGTTGATGGTTTCTATAATTACTCTACTAGGAGCAGTTCAAGGATGTCGTTACGCATGCAAAACCCAAATTATTTGCTGACCTTAATGTTCTCTCAGTCTTGGGAAGTTAATCAATAAATTCTTTTAAGAGATTGTCTTCCAAAAATTTCTAAGAAAATTATCTATGTTATTCAAAAACTTTTATGATGATTAATTAATTTCCTGCCTTATTTCATATCAAACACTCAAAGTCGAATATAATAAATGCTATTTTTGAATAAGTCCAACTTATAATATGATGTATTATATTTGGTATTGTATGTGTTTATTATTATATTTTTATCTATATTAAAATGTGGTTTTATTAGAAATCTGAAAATATTTATATAAAAATCTCTTAAACATTAAATAAAATTATTGTTGTGTATAAAATCTTGCTGTATGAGACATTTGGGAACTGAGCGAACAATATTTCTATTAATCATATTAGATGTATCTGCCAAGCAAATTTTTTTTTTACACCAATAGGTTCAATCGGATGTATTATATATTATATATATAAAAATACATATGATAAATTTAAGAATATAGTACAATAACCTTAAATATACAAAGGTCCCATAACAACTTTGAAATAACTTGGCGACTGTATATTTAACATTTGTCAGTCCTGCAGAATTTTTACCAGAAATCTATCAATTTAAACCCTGCTTTCGTATTATAAGAAAAAATAAAAATAGGATGGAAAAGGAAATATCGTTATTATTCAAGAAATTCATGATAAAATCGATCGAAAAATACTACTGGTTTTAGGGTAAGAAATTATAATATAGAAAATTATACCCAATCGAGATTCTGAATAGTTTTCGTGCTTAAATCTCGACTATTTATTATTACAATCATTTTATAATCTAATAGCATCTTATTTAAAAGATGTATTTCAGAAGATTTTAAGCCTGTAAAATTACAATCGACACAATACCATCATCTTTACTAAAAGCCATACTGCTCCCAACGGAATTCACAGCCCATTCAGTGATCCTATACTCTACGGTATTTGACATAACCTACTCAACAATAACAGTTGAAACTTTTTATAACGAGCAACCAGTTACGCTGGGTTTCACGATATGTGTAAATTTTGGTTAATGGGCAGACCGATCGATTAAATGGAGAAACTCTTCAGTGTCATGTGTTTACAGCTATACAAAACATACCATGCCAACTAACAGAATAGTAGAGAGCTTCCGCCGGCATACGGATAAGATCAGACTCAACAAACAGCGCAAATCTTGTTATGCACAACTATAGATTGCAATCGATTCAACTCAACAGCCTTATCGAAATTCTTGGTACAAAAACTGATCATAATCCGGATAGAGCATATCGCCCTCACCCATATCTTTTATTTGGAAACAGTTCGGCTGAAAAGTTTATAAGGTTGACGTCTAGATGGCGCCTCTTGCAAAAATCTACTTAATTATCACAAAGCACCATCCTTCAAATGATTCCTGACAGCAATCGGTCGATTGGTTCGGGAGATATAGCATTTTGAGTGAAGCAACTTTTGTTATTGAAAAAAAAATGTATAAAGACGAATTTCGTGTATTGATAAAGCATTGCTTTTTAATGAAAAAAAATACAGTGGAAACCAAAGCATGGTTTGACAAACGTTATCCGGACTCTGCTCCAGCTATTTCAACTGTGGAATATTGGTTTCGTCAATTTCGAACTGGTCGTACGAGAACAGTTGATGCAGAACGCAGTGGACGCCCAAAAGAGGTGGTTACGGCAGAAAACATCAAAAAAATCCAGAAAATAATTTTAAATGACCGTAAAGTGAAGTTCAGCGAGATAGCTGAGACTCTGAAGATATCGAAAGAGCGTGTCGGACATATCGTGCATGAATATTTGGGCATGCGAAAGCTGTGTGCAAAGTAGGTGCCGCGTGAGCTCACTGTGGACCAAAAACAACAACGTGTTGATGATTCTGAGCAGTGTTTGGAGCTGTTCAAGCGCAATAAACCCGAATTTTTGCGTCGATATGTGACAATGGATGAAACATGGCTTCGTCACTACACTCCAGACTCCAATCGCCAGTCGGCAGAGTGGAGAGCGAGCGACGAACC
Source organism: Atherix ibis (assembly GCA_958298945.1). Lineage (NCBI taxonomy): Eukaryota > Metazoa > Arthropoda > Insecta > Diptera > Athericidae > Atherix > Atherix ibis. The sequence continues at coordinate 101,833,181 of OY282605.1, read as the reverse complement.
GAATCCAAAGCGTGGAAAGACGCAACAGTCGACTGGCAAGGTGATGGCGTCTGTATTTTGGGATGCGCATGGTATAATATTCATTGACTATCTCCAGAAGGGACAGACGATCAACAGCGACTAGTATATAGCGTTATTGGATCGTTTGAAGAAAGAAATCTCTAAGAAACGGCCTCATTTGAAGAAGAAAAAAGTGTTGCTTCACCAAGACAATGCACCGCGTCACAAGTCGTTGAAAACGATGGTCAAATTTAATGAATTGGGCTACGAATTGCTTCCCCATCCACCGTATTCTCCAGATCTGGCCCCCGGCGACTTTTTCCTGTTTGCAGAACTCAAGAGAATGCTCGCTGGCAAGAAATTTAAGACCGATGATGAAACTGAGGCCTATTTTGAGGCAAAACCGAAAGAGTACTATAAAAATGGTATCGAAAAGTCGGAAGATCGCTGTAATCGCTGTATCGCCTTCGAAGACAACTATGTTGAATAATAAAAATGAATTTTGCAAAAAAAAAAAAATTTTACTGTGCTACCTTATAAACTTTTCAGTTTATTTATAACTGATTTGCGTCAGCTCGGCAGTACATTCATTAGCGTGCTGGACTATCATCTAAGCGGTCGTGGCTTCCAATCTCACTGAGGCATGGTCCTACGCTATTTCCCAAAACCCACTTCAGTATCCCTTTTAATTCAATTATTATTTAGTATACTTACCCCAATAAAAGCCGCGGAAAAAGACACTGTGGAGCCCTTAGAACCAATAATTTCCTTTCCACGCCTCTCATTTAACCTCTTCAAACGTACTAATATACCATATTGATCAAAAAGTTCCCGGAACAATGGGAGTGTGGCGCTCCCATCATTCCGATTTGAGTTTTATTTTCTCTCTAAATCTTAGCGTCATACGAGTAGCTTGACATTTGCAAAAGTTACGTAGTCAAGAGTACATCTATCTCTATGTGTGTTGGCGATTTTTTATAATTTTAGAAATGGATTTAAATTTGCAACAATGAACTTGTATTAAACTTTACGTAAAAAACGGATTTAAAGTTGCGCGAACGTTGGAAATGTTGGAAAAGTGTTTCAGCAACGATTCTCTAAAGACATTGAAAACCGAAGAAAACATTGATAAAGTAAAAGAAATGTTGGTCAATAACCGCAAATTAACCATCAGAGAGATAGCGGAGGACTTGAATATTGCCTATGGATCCGTCCAAGACATTTTGGTTAATGATTTGGGTTTCCGTCGTGTAGCAGCAAAGTTGGTGCCAAAAGACCTGAATTTCATGCAAAAAAGAGACAGTGATGACATCACAAAAGACATGATTTGCGAGGCTGAATCCGATCCCACATTCGTCAAAAGGATCATTACTGGAGACGAGACGTGGGTTTATGAGTACGACACACAATCCAGACATCAGGCGAGTGAATGGCGTTCACCAAATGAGCCGAGACCAAAAAAACCACGTCGTTTTCAGTCAAAAAAGAAGGCAATCTTCACGGTTTTCATGGATTACAACGGTGTAGTGGTGTAGTGCATCATGAATTTTTGCCAGAAGGCCGGACAGTAAACAAAGAGTATTATTTGGGTGTTATGAGACGTTTGCATGAAGCAATTCGCCGAAAGAGGCCAGAATTGTGGGCAGAAAACTCGTGGATTTGGCACCATGATAAGGCACCATCGCACAGTGCCATCATTATTCGTGATGGCACGAAAAATGCAACAAATACCATCCAACAACCATCGAATTCACCTGATTTGGCTCCCTGTGACTTCTTTCTGTTCAATCGAGTTAAAAAACCATTACGGAGAATGCGTTTCAATAGCCGAGAGGAAGTAATGGAAAAATCGCAGGAAGCACTGATGGACATACCGAAAACCGAATATAAAAAATATTTCGAGGATTGGATCAAGCGCTGGCATAAGTGTGTTAAAGTCGATGGGGATTATTTTGAAGGGGACAATATAGATTTAGTTGAATAAACTTGTATTTTTAATTTTCTGAATAAATTCCTGTAACTTTTTGATCAAGGTGGTACTTCAAAAAATTTAACAAACTCAAAACTGAACCCACACAAAACTTGAAGTCGAAAAAGAGTCTCAAGTAATCCGTGGTCCATGTTTCAATTTTATTTGATTATTATAAAAATGACCATCTTTGTCATTTAATAATCAAAATGCAGTTGGTGATAGTCCTACCTGAAATTAATAATATAAAGCCACCGTAAAAAAAATATGTGTCTTAACCTAAAATCTACATGGTATGATAGATAGGACATCTGTTATTTTTAATGAAAGACATGTACCCTTTGACGCCCAATTTAAAAAATTTTAGACTTTTATTTCATAAAAGGTAAAACAAATTTTTTGAATTCCAGATTATAGTAAATTTTTGGCAATAGTTAGCTAGATTAAGAAAATCTATTTTCCACTATCAATTATGGTAAATTATGGGCAATAGTTAGCTAGATTAAGAAAATCTATTTACCAGTATTTGGGTAGTCATACCAAAACTCAAATCATAGAGGCTGCTTAGAATTTGGACGGTTTATTCTGCATTCATTAACAATTTCATGCCTCTACGCAATCGAGAAAATAAATCTCTACATAACTCGAAATGTAACCTACCATAATTAATCATCTTTTCCGAGAAAATTAATCCATAATGTTAAACATCAATACTAACATATTTATTTCCTTATAATTTTTATTATCAGAACAAAATAAAATCATATTTATTATCAAAACAAAATACAATTCAACCGTCTATGATACCAAATAATCTTTTTCCAATATATTCATAAATACTTTTCATACTTTTATTCAAATTTATCTGATATATTTTCACTCAATATCTTATATTCCCATAATTTATTTAACATACACAAAAAAAAACCTTCTTTAAAAATAAACTCATTCTTTGGTTTTCTGTATGCGAAATTCATTTTATAGCGTAGCCATTTGTTTTTTATGGCTATACAAAAATTAAATTTTATAGCTTTAAAATAAAATAAAAATCGCTAAAATACTATTGAAATTGGTACATCGATGAGATGAAGATACGATAATATGTTAAAGATCATGACATTAATTGCAATAACTTTATAAACGGGGCATATTTATAGTAAGGATCTCTCCGTTGCTACGGTTTTATAAAAAGCTGACAATAAATGTTGTAGCTTGAGATAGAATTAAATCTAAAATTCATTGCCTTATTCCACCAAATTGTGGTATCACGAACATGGCTGATTTAATAGCAGGATGAGATGATAATTTTCAGCACCAGCTGCAGAGGTAAGAATATTCAGGTTTGGCTGCCCACATACTTAGTGAGCACCATACCGTTTGATGTAACTCATTTATCTGGCAGAGTTAGAGGGTTGATCCCGTAAATGTTATTATCCTTACTGGCAGTCAAAGCTAAAGCCCATACGCCTGAAGACTTCATCTTCTCTTTTTCGTAATTGTTCTTTTACGAGATTGCAAAAAAAAACAAAAAAATTTATACTTATTTGAATTGTATTTTGCGATACTAACACGAACCATATTCTTTTCTTCCATTCATAATAATAATGGTATGAGTTTTGAACGTGAAAATACCTTTTTTTATATAAAAATTTTCTTTTATTAGTTAACGGATACATTTCTCTACACCTTCGAGTATTTGTATACTTTTGCGGAGAAAAGGATAATACACAGATAGCAAGTTATTTAAGTAAGAAAAGTGTGTTTATTTGTGAACATCAATTATTTTAGAAAACGAAAACGAACAATAAATATCTTCGAAAAACTTTCCAATATCTATTGATAAATATCCATTTAAAAAGGATTAAAGATAATTATGTCTGTTAAAGGACAATATCGTATTATATATAATTTAAACTTTGCCTTGAAATAAAAAAACATTTTCTTTTTGTAAATATACTTTCGAATTAAATTAGCAGAATTTTTGGAACTAATCTAATTAAAAATATATAAATAATAATAATATTTTATTATATTGGTTAACGTTTGTTTAAATTATTTTAAGTACTAAACATGTAAAGTATAATTACTATAAAGATTAATAAATAATTAGAAAATTACTATTTTTCTAATTTAGTATTTATTAACAGCAGCTCCTAAACAAACGGGTTTAAATATTGTTGTTTTTTCGATCGAAGTTGAGCGTCAATTGCAATGGCAGATATTCCCCTTAACCGTGAAAATGTTAATTAATTGTATCCGTTGGCATGGCCATAAATATATCTGCCAAATATTTACAAAACCTAATTACAATGGCGTAGAATAAACAATATCCTTTCGATTTCAACTTGCATACAAATTGTTTAATTTTCAGGTTTATAAAAATTGTAGTAAAATAACAAAATTAGAACATCAAAAGCGAATTAAACGTACCATACAGTTATCAAACTGTTGTGATTGGAGTACACGTTTGGTAAATTTAATTTAATTTTACATTTTTACACTAATTAGGATATAATTTGGTCTTAGATTTAATTTACTTTCAATATTTTCAGTAAAAAAAAGAACGACAAAATAAAATAAAAGTAATTTCAAATTGATTAAAAATAATTATTGAAAAATATCTACTAATAATATTATTTGTAATAATGCTGAATAGTTTAAACTGAAATCGTCTTCAGCTTCTCGGATATAGTCCTTCAGGTTATGGGCAATACCAAGAGGACATCTTTTCAAGTGGTTATAATTCTTGCGGAAAATATAAGTTGCAAGGACTAAAATCAGATAAATAGATGGGACTATAAGAATATTAAAAAGTCTCAAGTAATCCGTGGCTCATGTTTCAGATACCTTACATACGAATAAAAAAATTACCTTTGTCATTCAACAATAAGAGTGCAATTGGTAATAATCGTCACATATCTGAAATGTATGTGATGATTATCACCAACTGCATTCTTATTATGGACTAAAATCATATGAATAGATAGGTATGGGGATCATATGAATTCCTATTTCATGGAGATGGCCGTTATCGTAAAGCATCCAAGCATTTACAATGTCCGATCTAAAGCAAATATCCCTTTTTCTGACCATTTTAAGGACTTTTTTATTTCAAGAATAGTTTCATTACTTTTCTGCCCCATTTCGTAAAATGTAGAAATATCTTACCCATGATAACGGTAGCTGGATAAAAGATGAAGCTAAGATATTTACCTGGATAAAAGATGAAGCTGACTAAATAACAATACGTGGAGAAAATATGAAGCTGAGGTATTTACCAGCACTTGGTGCATGTATTTTTTTACTACACATAATAGCATTTTTTTTTCTGTTTAGATTAATGAGGTACAGGGGGAAACCTTCAAAAGGTACTCGCCTGGAAGTTTTTCCTGCCAGGCGAGTTATGCGGGATTTTTACCTCGCTAAAACCTAACCTGCACCTCTGATCTTGCTCCCGGAACGATGGTTCCCCGGCGGCACTCTTTGTAAATACTACTTCGCCGGGGCGTTCTTGTTTGATGCTACTGCTGTCCCGATGTTATGACGCCTCGTGGCCTATTCTTCGTACGTTGTGTGGAGATCCTTGATAATGGATTCCACGTACTCTGCAATTCTGTTCCAAGCCGATTGGCTCTTCAGCATGTACTCCACTATATTTTCTGGACTGATGGAACGCAGCTCCACCCACATCTCCTCGTAGAAGGGGCACTGGAAGAACACGTGTTCTGCGTCTTCGATCACATCGCGGCAATGATGACAGTTTGGGGAGTCAGTTCTCTTGAATCTGTGCAAGTATGCCCGAAAGCATCCATGCCCAGTCAAGAGTTGGGTGATGTTATACCCGACTTCCCCATGCAGGCGAGTGACCCATTTGGTAACATGTGGGATCAGCTGATGAGTCCACCGACCCTTCGTCGAGTTCTCCCATCTCTCTTGCCAGAGGCGAAGACTCTCGGGTCTCTCCTCTTCACAGAGGACCTTTCGCCGCACTTCCTTCTTCCTACGATGTTGGCGTTCCCGCTCTCCTGCCAGGATGTCGATGGGTGGGCATGATGCCACGATGTTGACCGCATCGTGTGATACCGTTCGGTATGCTGACGCCACTCTGATCGCTGAGAGCCGCTGGACTGATGTCATTGTCTTGCGGTATGTTGTTAGCTCTAGCGATTTCGCCCACACTGGTGCTCCGTATAGCAGGACGGAGGTAACCATAGTTGCCAGTAGTCGCCTTCGGATTTGCCTGGGGCCTCCGATATTGGGCACTATCCGCGAAAGTGCGCCCTGTACTGCTGATGCCTTCCTGCTGACGCTGGAGATGTGCTCCTTGTAGTTGAGTCTGGCATCCAAGACCATTCCTAGATACCGGATGTAGGGTAGCGACCGGATGTCGTAATCGCCTACTCTTATGGTGATGGTCTCCATTTTCTTCTGGCTACTCACAAGGAGTGCCTCGGTCTTATGTTCCGCCAAAGACAGGTCTGCCGATGTCATCCACTGTCTTATCCTCCGGATGGTGGTGGAGAATGCGGCTTCCAGTTCCTCTAGGTGTTTATGCTACACAATAGCATAAAAGCCACTTCGTATGAGTGTCACTTTCTAATAAAAAAGCTCCGAATTATAATTTAATAATTATTAAATTAAATCATCTAGTTAAAAATCCTAATTTTTTTTATTTATATTTATTAATATTTTCAATTTTCCATTGTTCTGGAAATTTTCTATTATTAAAATTATTTTCATATGAGACATATAATTGAATTCTCCGTCACCCTATAAACCTATCAGCTTACTTCCCAGTCTTGGAAAAAATATGTAAGCAACTTCTCTTAAGATATCTTTATACGATTTTTTCTAATTGAGTTTTGTGATCAGGGATAACTTTGAAATTTGAGAGAATATGGCAAAGGCGTTTTAATGCACAATGACATTATTGGATTGAGAATACTACACATTCCAACAGTGCCATCATCTATTTGATAAAATTGCATCCTCTCTGGAGCAAACACAATACTATTCAGAAGTATTCCTACATTAATCACATACTGTTGATAGTGTGTAAAACCTTGAAACTTAAAGCTTCCTTGCCTCTATATACTTGCTCAGTTAATAACTATAATTTTGATAGCTTCATTTTCATATAACAGTTAAATATTTCGAAATTTTGCCTGTCACAACTGGTGTGCCGCAAGGCACTCTGCTTGGCCTACTTTTATATAATATTTATAGCTGCGATATCCCAACTAATTGCAAAGCTATAACATCTACCTATGAAGATAATATTTAAAAACCAAATATCCTGCAATTATTAACATTTGTATATTCTATATATTTACACTGCTAATATGGGCTTACAAGATTGAGAGTAAAAGTAAAAAATGAACGGTTTACTTCATTATCGATAACTACGAGGGTCATTCAACAAGTACTTAGCCTCACCGCCCGATGGTACTGCTGTCACAAAAGAAAATGAAGAATATTATTGTGATCACTACACTTTTACACTTTACCGCGAATAGATCCCTGACATAATCCGAAATAACAGTAATATTCCATAATGAAAAAGTAAAAACGCAATTACTCGTAACAGTAAATTATTACGAGGGTCATTCAACAAGTACTTAGCCTCACCGCCCGATGGAACTGCTGTCACAAAAGAAGCATCAGTCACCGCCCGATGGAACTGCTGTCACGATTTACCACCGTGCAGCACATTCTTTTAGTAGCTTACTGTCAAAGTTTCAGTCGATTCCCTTCATTAGTTTTGTTTTGAGAGCCTTTGAAAGCGAGCATGTCGGTCGGTTGCACAAAAATGGAAAAAGAACAATATCGTTCGGTGATTAGATTCTTGTTTTTAGAAGGGAAAACGCGCAGCAAAATCAAAGATCGCTTGGATGCTGTGTATTGTGACTCTTCTCCTTCGATGGCGACCGTCAAGAATTGTGTCAACGAGTTTGTTCATGGCCGCACGTCGGTTTTTGATTAGCCACGTCCAGGTGCCCCGAAAACGGCTGCTATGGAGGAAAACGTTAAAAAAGTCCACGATCTCGTGTTGGCAGATCGTCGATTGAAGGTTCATGAGATAGCTGAGACTGTAGGAACGGTGCATCATATTCTACACAAAGAACTGGGCATGAGAAAGCTGTCGGCGCGATGGGTGCCGCGTTTGCTCACACCGGAAAACAAGCGCAACCGTGAGACCACATCGGCGACGTGTTTGGCGCTGTTTCAGCGCAATCCAGCGGAGTTCTTTCGTCGTTTCGTGACCGTCGACGAAACATGAATTCACTGGTACACACCAGAAACCAAGGAACAGTCGAAACAGTGGACTTCACCCGGCGAACGTGCTCCGAAGAAGGCAAAGACTGTTCGATCGGCCGGAAAGGTGATGGCCACCGTTTTCTGGGATTCACAAGGTGTGATCCACATCGATTACCTCGAGAACGGTAAAACAATCACGGGGCGCTACTATGCTGACTTATTGGGCCGATTTGACGTCGAATTGATGAAAAAGCGGCCTCGCTTTGCGAAGAAAAAAGTGCTGTTCCACCACGACAACGCCCCGGCTCACACCTCCGCCGTCGCCATGGTCAAATTGGTCGAATTGCGCTACGAATTGCTGCCCCATCCACCGTACTCTCCAGATTTGGCCCCCTGTGACTACATTTTGTTTCCAAACCTGAAAAAATCACTCGCTGGGAATAGATTTGGGTCGAATGAGGAGGTCATTGTCGCCACGGAGGCCTATTTTGCTTCCCTCGAGAAAATGTATTTTTTGGACGGGTTAAAAAGTTAGAGCATCGCTGGGCCAAGTGTATCGAGCTTGAAGGAGATTATGTGAAAAAAAAATTGCCACCTTTCCAAAATTTTCGTTTTTCTTTTGTAGGCTAAGTACTTGTTGAATGACCCTCGTAGTAAGACTTACAAGAAAACTTACAGTAAAGAACAAATTTTTAATTTACGTAAAACACAGTTTTGAAACCGATCAGTACGTACGGTTTCGAACTTTGGGGTTTTAGTTATTGTTCCAATTCCTTAAATTTAGAATGTTTCCAAAAATCTTTGATACTCCGTTCTATGTTCGCAATAAAGTATTTATCGTGTCAAAAATGTAGCATTTCTTTCTGATTTTTATGTTGCTCGTTATAAAAAGTTTCATTGCTTATTATCATACTCATAGAATATTTTTGTAAAAAAGCTTTCTTCAGTAATCTTCACCGTCAACAAGAGATCAATTTTACTCCCACGTCATTGTTTTCCTCCTGTTTTTCTAGATATCTGCTTGTAACAATTTTTCTATATACTCATTTATGTTAATATATTTTTAAATAAAGCGTATTATTTGAACTATTAAAAGGAATATACCATGTACCATATACCATATAATGTGAATAAATCATAAAAGTCGAATAAAATATATTTTATTATAATTTCATTTAAGCTATTACAATCAATTGAAAATTATACATATTAAAAATATAAGTTACTAATTGCATTGAAATGTTATTTATGACTAATTGTTATTGCGAGTTTAATTAAATAAATTTTAATATTTTATTACGAAATATTTTATATTGAAACCATATTGCAATTTAATATGCAATATGAATCCATTACAAGTTTACTTAATTAGCTTTAATTTTAATTAATGATAAGCTACATGATATTTATTTGTCATTTGAATAAATAATATTTATCAATTTGGAATTATAATAAACCATTACTGGTCTTATCAAAAGGTAACTATTAAAAACCAACTACACTCATTTTAGGCTTTGTTTTTCATAATATTATTCAAATATAATAATTCTTTTCACATCGAAAAATCGAAAGCACAAAGATAATATTTTGTGAGAATATATCAAAATATGCTATCAATTTAGTTATTTAATGATTGGGTTCTCTTTTTATATGTTCGACAACAATTTTTAATATAGTAATTAGGATTTGGTTTGAGATATGCCACAAATCATCTAGTTTAAAAATTTTAAGACTGATCAACGGAATTTTTAAGAATTAAACTAACAATAAGTATATTTTTCAAAAATTATAGAGGATATCTATAATATTTTTATCTAAAAACTTTTCTTATATTTCTTATAACACGTGGCTTATATTGTACGATAAAAACAAATTTTTAGAGGATATCTATTCTTCTATTCAATTTTTCAGTTCATCAAAGTTTTTGAAGTGAGTACTGTGAAGAAGAATTGATAGTCTACAGGGACCATGTCTGAGAAATATATGGCGTATTGTGGAAACGACTTCTTACTCCAATTTCATCAGCTTTCCTTTTTACTATTAGGCGAAAAAAGAAAAATTGTCTTTGGAAAGGACCTTACAACATGTGTTCTGGCGATATTCTTTTTGGTTGCTATTTGTAGATGTTTTTAAAACAGTTTCCTTCAATTTTTCCATTTGCTCTTTGTAACGATCACTAAGTACAATTTTAATCGTATTTGAGTACACTAACATACATTTTCATAACCCCACCCAATCATAGCATAACCATTTTTCCGTGAATGTGAGGTTTTACTGTAGTTATAAATGGTTTTTTCGAGCAAACTCAGAAATTGTTTTCTTTTAGGATTATCATAATGACTTCATTTTTTATCGCCACTCTCATCTCTATATAAAAAGTGCAATCCTCGTCTTCCAAATTAAATTCTAAATCTTCCAAAAATTCAATCCAAAGTCTTAAAATTATTAAACCAATGTTTGCATATGTTTGTGGAAACAGCAGACATCCGTTGAGGTTCCACGGTAGTTTGTTAAGATTTAGTAGCCGCTCGTATCATTTTGAAAATCTCTCACTTATAATACGGCTGTGATCTAATCACTCTACATGACAAAGCCGCTAAATTTGATGTTTTATTAAAGTAAAATGGCGCAATAGCTTTTTTTAACGTGTGTTGGAACAGTAATAACCCAAGCATCCTCCTAATCGTGCAGTGCACCCTATAGAGCATTCGAAGTGAGTTGGATTTTATGTGGTGCATTACAAAAAATGGAAGAGCGAAAAGTGGAGCAAGGATGTGCCATTAAAATTTGTATTAAGGTTTATGAATCCGCAAGCTTGACTTACAAAAAGATGCAATCAGCCTATGGGGAATATACTTTATCAAAAGCACAAGTTCTTCAGTAGCATAGAGTATTGTTAGAGAGCTGAAAAACCTCGCTGAGAGTGGCCTTCAACATTGAAAGCAGATAAAAATGTGGAACAGGTGAAAGCTCTTCTACCTCTAGGACAAACTGTCAACTAAGTTTTTTATAAAAAAAAAAGTCCTTGACAGCCTCAAAAAAAAGGTTCTTTGCATCGGATCGGCCATTTGAAATACTTATATGCTCCACCATGACGACTCTCGTGTCACACGGCCATCGTCTTCAACAATTTTTTACCGTAAAAAATAAATTCTGTGGCTCACCGCCAATACCCCCCCCCCCCCCTATACCCTTAATCATATCAAAGTCCACATAACTTTTTTAATCCCCAAAATCAACAAAACACTTTAAAGGACCTTATTTTGGTATTGTCGATAACATCCAAAAAAGCGTAACTGGCACTGCTAGTTTTTTTTTTTAAATTTGGTTTTTGTTTATTTATAAATTTTATAAAAAAATGGGTATAATAAATCTAAATATCAAATATAAAAGCTTTTGTTAAATGTATTGATAAATTATTTAATGAGAAAAATTTATTATATCAAAAACTATTTCCATTTTTTTAAATTCAATAATTTAACTTCTAATAGACTACAAATTTTTTACCCTTTACTTTTAATTAAGTGCACAAAACAAAGTCTTAATTTATTTGGCAAGTAACTTGTATATTTGTTCAGAAATGATTCAATTTTGTGGCAAAATTATGATATTTTTATAAAAATATAGCTTAACCCAAAATAAATAATTCCATAATATTTTGTTTTCTATAAAAAGACTAAAGAATAAAAACTCTAAAATCTGCTATAAATATTTCATAAAATGCAGCATTTTGTTCATAACTTTTGAATTATTCAAGAAAAATTACTGAAAATAAAAACAGAACTGATGCAAATATTATAAAATTTATATTTTCTTTTAAGACTTTATTCATTTTGATACAGTAATAAAATGCGGTATTATTATTTTTGAATATTTTTACATTTTTGGCATAGAATTTTACATTGAAATGTGGGAATTTAAGTGTCGTTGAAAAGTACCTAAAGATTCTAGGGAATAAATACTTATCGCTCCGGTGTAACATTAAATACTATTTGTTTTTTTTTAGTAGTTTTTTCTAATATTTCTTTTATAAATTTTAAAAGGATTTTATAATTATATACAATAATTTAATTTAGTATATGAGAATTTTCAATATAAACTTTTAACATTTTTAAACTGAAGATAATAGTATTTTATAAGCAAGGTTAATTATGCTAATTAATTTTTATTTAACTAAAAAAATTTATTTTATTTATTTTGATTTAATCTATCTCATTCTTTATTTATAACAGGTACCTACTTCACAATTTAAAAGATTTTTCATTAAGAACAATTTATCTTTAAAAATTAATAAAAATAGTTGCATATAAACTTAAGTAAATATGTTTATTACAAATTAAAGTACATTTAATACTATTATTATTTAAAAATAATATTATTAAAAAAAGCTGTAGTTCATTTGTAGGAGTTGGTACAATTGGTTCAATTTTATATGACTCTAACGTAGGAGTTGGTACAATCGTTTTATTGGTATAGACCAAAGGTGGGGAAATGCGTCTCTTCGATTAGTTAAGTTCGGCTCCGATTAACAAATTTTATCCGTTTTCTATTATTTCAAAAAAAATTTCATGAATTTGGTTAAATTAAATTTATATTAAGCTTGAATTACACCGTACGTGCTCTCTCCGATTTTCTGCTGTAAAGAGTTCGATGTCAAATCGTTTAATTCTACAAACAGCTCACCGGTATAGTACACTGATCGTGCAACTACGTGATTTAATCTTGCGTGCTCGTACATACGAGGTCTGTTCAAAAAGTATCGCGATTTTTGTGTTTTTTCAAAAATTGTTTATTTATTCATGAATATCTATTTTGCTCCTTCAAAGTAATCCCCACCAAATAATATACACTTGTGCCAACGTTTTTTCCAATACTTGAAGCACTTCAGAAAACTATTTTTTATGATCTTGTGCAGCTCCTCCTTCGATGCCTGCTTTATCTCCTTAATCGTAGTGTAGCATCGTCCAGTCATGGGGCTCTTCAGTTTTGGGAACAAGAAAAAGTCATAGGGGGCTAGATCTGGGGAATACGGTGGCTGCGGCATTATTAGTGTTATTTTTGGCCAAAAATGGCAAAAGCCAATTTTTGTTCTTCCACAAATCCGGGCGTTTCTGGCGGATTGCTTCACGCAACGTGCGCATAACTTGCAGGTAATATTCCTTATTGACCGTTCTACCCTGTCCTGTGGCAATGATGCACCACGCCCTGCAGTCGAAGAAAACTGTAAGCAAAACCTTCACATTCGACCGAACAAAACCGTCATATTCGACGGCAGCTTCCACTGGGATGATTGAGCTTTGGTTTCCACGTCATAACCATAAACCAGTTATGACCCTCTGGAACAAATTTTGGTCGTCGCGGACAGAGTCCAACAGTTCCTTAGCAATGTTAATGCGATACTGTTTTTGGTCGAAATCGAGCAAAAATCGAAGACGAGCCAAAACACGTGCAAGCAAAGCGGCTGTCAAAAATTAACTGAATATTCAAAATGGCCAAACTTTTCGGCATAAGTGAGAGCCATGATTACCAACATAACACCACGAAAAATCGAAAATCGAATATACGTAACCCGCAGAAATTCAAAATTGGCGATACTTTTTGAACAGACCTTGTATAACACATATGACGTCGTTCATATTGCTCGTTGCGAAGTTGTCATTTTTTTGACATTTATTTTATATAACAGGTGATTTTCTAAGTTTTTTTTTTCTTTAAAAAAGAAAAATTGCAATATTGTATGAAATTTCTATTTGAATCGATAAATTAATCTTTACTTTTTAAATATTATTCAATGTAAATGTTTGCCACGACTACGTTTTTAGTGATTCGTGCGATAGGTCCAATTTTGAGACATTTTTTCGGCATCTTAGCTGGTATCTCGCTAATAACACATGTAACGTTACCTTTTAAGGCTGTAAGTAATTCTGGTTTATCGGCATAGACTTATAACTTCAGGTAGCCCGATACAAAATAGTCTAGAAGTGTCAAATCCCACGATCTAGGCGGCTTACTCACCGGTGAAAAAGGTTCAAAATAATCGTTCGATATCCGTCAGCGTCATTTTTAAAGAAATACGGACCGACGATTCCACCGGCCCATAATCCGCACCAAGCAGTACATTTTTCTGGGTGCAATGGTAGTTATTATTTTGCATGCGATTGTTCATCAGACCAAATGTGACAAATTTGTTTATTCACATACCTATTCAGCTTAGTCGCTGAATGCAATTTTTTGGTAAAAAAAACGGATTTTCCTCACCAAAAAAAGTTGTATTTTATACGCTTTCAGACGAAGATCCCTGCGTGAAATCTTCCACATAGTCGAGTTATACCATCCCAATTGCTGCGATCGGTGACGGAAAGACAAATCACGGTCTTCACCAACACTGTACGCTACGGCAGCAATATTTTCCTACTCTACACACACGGGTTGTTGGTTTGATGTATAATAGCGTAAAATTGCTAGGAAATTTTCTTACTATGGCTTGAATTGCTTAATCAGTAGGTCGATTAAGACGACCATAAAATGGTCAAAGAGGGCGACAAACATTTTTTACAGAGCCAGAATTTTGGTAATAAAATTCAATAATTTGTAAGCGTTGTTCAGATATAAGTTTTTCCATGATGAAATAGCAATGCTAAGTGAGCACTTATGACTTTGACATACGTCAGATGTCATGCGTAATCTGTCAAAAATAAAAACTTAAAAACCAAACAGCAAAAAAACACCCGATATAATAAATTTTATTTAATTCACAACTTTATTATTTATTATTTATAATTTATAGCTATTTTGAATTATGCAAAGTAACGATTATTGATATATAATTTAAATACTTGAAAGATTTATCTATATCATTGCAAATATCAAATTTCTAAATATTTATTGTAAATAGTTTAATTGAAAATGAAAAATAAAATAAAAAGTGAATAATATAGATTTGAAATATGAAATATTAATTAATATTGAATTAATTGTTAAAATAAAATAAAAATGTTTACTAAGAAATAATCAAAAAGTCATAATACAAAGTTATTAAAATAGCGACAAACTAAAGAATTTACCAATAAAAAATGCATAAACTGTTTACATGATTAAAAATATATTTTTTTATGTTAAAATTTCTTTTTGATTACATAAATTGCTCATGCATTGCAGTTACATTATTATTATTCTTGCAGATGTTCATTCAACTGATTGATTACATTATTATTCGACTGCTCGTGCAATGCATGAATTTTGTCTGCGGGGCTCTTACACAATTGTATGCGCGAACAAAATTAGTACATGCTTGCGCAAATTTTACAATATCAGATTGGCAAAAAAAGAGAAATTTGCACTTTAACTCGTGCATTGCACGCACAAGATAATCGAAGCTTAAGAATCTAAGTATAAAAAAAAAAGAAATCCATTATTTTTGCATTAAATTTAAGGTTTTATTAAGCATAGATAGAATGATACGATTTAGGTCAAATATGCGCCGTTTTGTTCGATAACTTGTTGCCATTTTGGAGGTAATTTCATAATGCCTCTCTCGTAGAAACCCTCGTCCCTATTAGCAAAAAACTGGGACAGTAGATTTTCACAATCTTCTCTTGAGGCGAATTTTTCACCTGCAAAATCATTCGTCAAAGAGAGGAAAAGGTGGTAATCACTTGGTGCCAGATCCGGACTATAAGGTGGATGCATAAGAACATCCCAACCAAGGTCCCGGAACTTCTGGCGAGTTACTATCGATGTATGCGGCCTGGCGTTGTCCTGATGGAACACAATTCCTCTCCTATTGGCCAAAGCTGGCCGCTTCTGGGCGATTGCTTCTTTCAGACGGTCCAATTGTTGAAAGTATAGGTCCGAATTAAGAGTTCGGCCGTAGGGGAGCAGCTCATGGTAGATGATTCCCTGCCAGTCCCACCAAACACACAGCAAAACCTTCCTGGCTATCAATGCTGGCTTGACCACCATTTGCGCCGGGTGACTGCGATTTGACCACGACCGTTATTGGTGCGATTCAGCAGCGATTCGCAGATGGAAATTCGGTCCATGAGGTTTTTTTGCGATAACTCGTGTGGCACCCATACATCGAGCTTCTTTTTGTATCCAGCCTTATTTAAGTGGTTCCAAACGGTTTTTTGTACAATGTTTACCTGCTGGGCAATCGGAACAGTGCTTACGTGACGGTCGGACTCGACGATTTCCATTATTTTATCGACATTTTCGACAATTGGCCTTCGAGAGCGTGGTGCATCTTTGACATCAAAATTACCGGAACGGAATTGACGAAACCAAAATTACGCGTAATTGGCTGTTACAGTATCAGGACCATAAACACTATTCACATTTTCAGCTGCCTGGCTTGCGTTTTCGCCTTTATCGAAGAAAAACTGTAAAATATGGCGTATTTTCTCTTTGATGGTGTCCATCTTTGACGTGTGCTAAAAAAATACTGAGTCAAGTAATCACAAAACTGTATGAGAAGTTTTTTTAGTACAAAATCTTATCTTTCTAACGCCATCTAGTGCAACCCGATCGCACTATTAAAATGGGAGATACAGACCTATGGATTACTTTTTAGTACACCTTATATTAAAGTGGTACACAGTCGCTTCGATAGTAGGTCTTCGGTCTAATGAAACTATAGTGTGGTTCTTCATAATGTCTAGAAAACCGAAATGTGGCTCTTATTGACTTCATGCGGCTCATCTCTGGCAAAGGCCATTAATTTAATTGGAGAGAGATATTCTCCAAGTTCATATAGTCTAATTTTTTTGGTTTGTTAAGATTTTATTATCTTGCCACATTGTTAAACCGTATATTTCTTTATAATTAAATAGTAGCTATAACAAAATCTAAACTTATAAATATAGAATTACTATCATATCAAAAGTTAAAGATTGTCAAAGGTTTAAACGGACGTAATGAGAAACATCTTATTTACTATCTGAGAGAAAAGATAACATTTAACGTTTTAATTGCATAAATGTTTCCAACATTCTACTAATCTTTTTTATCAATCCATTCAACTAACCAAGTACAATGAAAAATTCTAAAATTTATAGGAAAAATATTTCACTTTTATGTAAAGTACTTGAATAAACATTTTTACAGGTGTGAACTATACCATCAAATAAGCTTTCCATATTATATTTTTCACGCATTTAGACAGTATTATAAAAATAAATTTTTTAACCTATTATTATGGTACATATGCTATTCCCTTTAAGGTACTTGCTTAGGAATTTATTATTTCCAGGCAAACTGTAGTTTAGGCTCTTTTATGAATGTTTCTAATACGATACATAAACTAACTGGAACAAACGGAAATTCTAACATACACATATACTAGGACAAATGCTGTATTGTGAAGCATACCTTATATTCGAATACTTGATGATAAAAGGTAATTGTAACAGTACTTGTATTAGGAACTCAAAAAAATTTATAAAGAATTCTATGCTATTCCAAATATTGTACGCTCTAAATTGAGGATAAATTTGCGGGCAAATATATATCCGCAATTTGTAATCCTCCTACATACACATATCCTCGTAAATTACATAAGCTATGATACTCACCTTCTACGTGTAGTGCTTTCTTCCAATTTATGCTTGCTACTTTATGGCACAGGTGCTCTTCTAAACCTTTTCACAAATAGAAAACTTGTCCATATTTTCGTTTTATGTTGCCATGATTTTTCAGATTTAAATATGTGAAAAATACTAAACACCTAATTGAAAGATATTTCGTTGAGAATATATAATAATGATGGTGCAAAATTTTAAATTCTCAAATTCATTTTGTTACAATTTTACCTTTATCAATGTACAACGAATATATAATATATAACTTAATAGAACGTTTTTATTCGCAGTATATTTTTCATTCGTATTTTTGCCTTTAAGGTAGTTTGATTTAAAATGTATTCTTAGTTGATACTCGTAGCTTTAAAATGACATAACATTTCGAATAGAAAATTTAGGCATTATTATTATACCGTATTTACATAAAAATACTTTAGCTATTTTGAGAGCTAAATTGTGATACATATATGTATCTACTTTTAGATGTTTTTATATATGTTAGAAGATATTTGAAATATTTTATATCTAGAACCTTATTTGAATTAAGAAAAGGAGTGAACATGAAGTTTTCAGGATAAAAAAAGTATTCAAATTAGCTGTTCCGAATGAACCTCATCGGATCGGCCCAATTTTCGATCACTTTTTTGAGTAAATCCAGGCTCTATATCCAAATTACTCGCCCAATTTTAGCTATTTACTAATGGCAAAAGACTTAACATTGTTTTACAATAATAATCAAGAGGTGTTAAATTGCATGATCTTAGGAGCCAATAAACCGGTCCTTTGCGTGAAATCACATTGTCATATCTTCAACAAGTCGATAGATTCATTGAGTGTATACCACCTTGATCAAAAAGGCGCTCCCATCGTTCCGATTTTTTGTTAAGTTGGTACATCTGTTGTTGATATTCCCTCTAAATCTTAGCGTCATAGTTTACCATTTGCAAAAGTTACGTAGCCAAAAGTATATCTATCTCTATGTGTGTTGGCGATTTTTTATAATTTTAGAAATGGATTTAAATTTGCAACAACGAAATTTTGTGTAAAAAACGAATTTAATTGTTCGCAAACGTTGGAAATGTTGAAAAAGTGGTTCGGCAACGATTCTCTAAAGAAAACGGTCGTTTACCAGTGGCACGAGCGGTTCAAAAGTGGTCGTGAGTCAATCGAAAATGATGAACGCAGTGGCAGACCATCGAAACCGAAGAAAACATTAATAAAGAAAAAGAAATGTTGGTCAATAACCGCAAATTAACCATCAGAGAGATAGCGGAGGACTTGAACATTGCCTATGGATCCGTCCAAGACATTTTGGTTAATGATTTGGGTTTCCGTCGTGTAGCAGCAAAGTTTGGTGCCAAAAGACCTCAATTTTATGCAAAAAAGAGACAGTGTTGACGTCGCAAAAGACATGATTTGCAAGGCTGAATCCGATCCCACATTCATCAAAAGGATCATTACTGGAGACGAGACGTGGGTTTATGAGTACGACACGCAATCCAGACATTAGGCAAGTGAATGGCGTTCACCAAATGAGCCGAGACCAAAAAAAACACGTCGTTTTCAGTCAAAAAAGAAGGCAATTCTCACGGTTTTCATGAATAACAACGGTGTAGTGCATCATGAATTTTTGCCAGAAGGCCGGACAGTAAACAAAGAGTATTATTTGGGCGTAATGAGACGTTTGCGTGAAGCATTTCGCCGAAAGAGACCAGAATTGTGGGCAGAAAACTCGTGGATTTTGCACCATGATAACGCACAGTCGCACAGTGCCATCATTATTCCTAATTTTTTGACGAAAAATGCAACAAATACCATCCAACAACCATCGAATTCACCTGACCTGGCTCCCTGTGATTTCTTTCTGTTCAATAGAGTTAAAAAAACCATTACTGGAAACGCGTTTCAACCGCCGAGAGGAAGTAATAAAAAAATCGAAGGAAGCACTGATGGACATACCGAAAACCGAATATAAAAAATGTTTCGAGGATTGGATCAAGCGCTGGCATAAGTGTGTTAAAGTCAATGGGGATTACTTTGAAGGGGACAATATAGATTTAGATGAATAAACTTGTATTTTTAATTTTCTGAATAAATTACGGTAACTTTTTGATCAAGGTGGTATGCAGTAAAGTTTTTGATCCTAATCAGATAGGGATCAACACCGTCTGCGACGTCGTTCAATCCAATAGTAGCAATTTTGCTCATAAGCAAAACTATTTAGCGAAAAATATGCCTCTCCTCCTGAACACAATTGCACGATAAAATAAAATTTTTGGTTTTCTCAATTGACGAATAATTTTATTATATTAATATTGTTGTTGATCGGGAGGTTGATTGTATACTCAAACTGCAGTGCTAATCCCCAACAAATCGCCTTAGAAAAGCCAGGCTATAGATAGAAAAATACACCTGTATAGTTCACGGCACATATTGCCGATAAGCTGAATGACAGCAAAAGATGTTATATGGTTTTCAGTAGCTGCATTCGTGAATTCATTAGAAATGAATTAACGAGTGCTCCAGTAGTTTTAGGAATAATATCCTGTAGCTGGATGGATCGGTGTTTACCTTCCTGTACCCACTGAGTAACGTAGACACTCTCAAGTTTGCTCTCAATCACGATCTCCAGCCGGAGTTCGAAGAGGTTGTTTGCATGTAGGCAATGTGTCTCTGAGGAAAAATCATGGGATAAGGAGTTGATGTATGGGTTGAAAAGGGTAGTGGAAAGAGGGGATATTTTTGGAATACTATTTTTTGTCATGCTTTTTGCCAAAACATGACTCTTTGCCTTAACTGTAAAGGTTCTACAAATCTACCAATTAAGTCGACTCTTCACTCAGCCAACTATAAAATAAGCCTATACGGGCAGATACGATAGTATACTCTTTTTAAATATTTGGAAACTTTGATGTTTCCAGTATATTACAATATTAAAGAGGCTAATAACTCTGCTATGGAATGTCAAACGAGCTTTTTGAATAATTTCAAAAGATAAATTGTTCTTGCCCGGTATAGTATCCGTAACTTCAGAATTGGATGCAAATTTCATTCCACCAAGCCATTTCTTTATTCTTAAAAACAGAAAAATGAGGCAAAAACCCAAATCCGAAGAATTCAGTAGATAAGGAAGCAATTCATAACGTAATTCTATTAACAAAACTTTTTTTCTTTATCAAGATAGTCAATAAAGATTATACCATATGAATCCCAGAAAACAGTAGCCCATAACCTTTCCTGTCGATTAAATCATCTTTGGCTTTTTTGGTATATGTTCGCTATTAGAAGTCCCTTGACTGAACTTTGGTTTATGATAGATAATTGTAAATCCATATTTGATCAACAGTTATAAGTCGATGCAAAGATTTATTTGGATTACGCTATAAAATATTCAAACACTTCATTCAAGTTATTATAACACTTCAATAACTAAAATTCCATGTAAGATTTTGCTTACACGTTCTTTAGAGATGTTTACAATATAAGCTTTTAAAACAATATCATTGATTTCATTAATTATGTTTTCCATGATGACCTAAATTGGTCGTCCTGAGCATTTAGCGTCACTTGTCTTCATACACACACACTGGAATTTAGTAAACCACTTCTGAATCCTTCCATAGGATGGTGAAGAGTCTTTCCATTATACTTTTCAAGCTTGGTTTCCGTTTTAGATATTATTTTTTTCCTTTTAAAAAAATTATATTTAATTAACAAGCAAAATAAATCTTGTTTTATTTCAATGACTATTTAAACTAACCTAATAAACTTAGATGTTTATAAAATTTCGTATAACATCTTTGGCAAATGACAAAAAAATATGTTTTCCTGATATCAGCTACATTTCTTGTATTTATCACTGATTTATGAAATTGCTCTTGTCGTTAAAATTGGGTTTTTAAAAGCAAATAAAGCTTAATCATAAGCATCTTCAATAAACCGATATTACAAAATATTGAGTATCCTATTAGCAAATTAACATAACAGTTTCTAAATGTAATAATTAATAAAAATTTATTGATCATCCACAAAATAAGTGGATTACCAGAAATATATTTCAGCATATCGTATTTTGAATGTCCCGGCTAAAATTTACATGCACTGAAATAATCTACACCGTAAAGTGTTCATAAACTGAATGACAAATTCGAAATGTTTATCTCTTAGTGCCGCTAGTGTCTTTTATTGCGATTTCATCGAAGCAGCTCATTTTACGTGTATGCATGGATAGTAATACTATCAGTGAAATTGATTTAATCCAAATTGATTGCTACCACTCATGATACTCTATCCAGAGCTATAGCTTCGGGTATTCGGAACTGCTCTAGAACTTATTAAGACTGCAGAGGGATGATAAATTACTGAAAATCCATATGCTTTACGTTTACCAGTAATTACAAGATATATTAAAAAATTTAAGTTTATATTGTCACGCTAAGTTAAAATTGTAAATAAGTTCTTGTCCATTTATAAAAAAAAATTATTTTATTCAAAGTATCCTCCAACAGGGGAAGATTTTACATTTCTCCCATTTTTTAACTAAAAAACTTTTACTTCGAAGGAAAAATTCCGTTTTTTTGACTCGATCCATTTATTAAGCTATTTTCCTTAGAAACGAACCGCTCTCTGGAAAGGCCTCACTGTATGGACTGGAACAAATGGAAACTGAAGTAGCAATATCCGGCGAACAAGGTGGATTAGGCAAGATTTCACTTTCCACTCCTTATAAGTATTTCTAGATTGGATTTACAGCGTGCGTCCTTGCGTCGTAGGTAACAGATCAGCTTCTCATGTCTATCGTCATACGAGGTTTTTGTGGCGTTATATTGGTACTCATGTCTCTCAATTATGCCGACATTCAGTTAATTTTTGAAAGCTGCTTTGCGTGGACGTGTTTTGGCTCGTCTTAGATTTTTTCTCATGTTTGACCAAAAACAGCATCGCATTAACGACCCAAATTTGCTCCAGAGGATCATAACTGGTGATGAATCCTGGATTATGGTTATGATGTAGAAACCAAAGCTCAATCATCCCAATGGAAGCTGCCGCACGAGCCAAAACCGAAAAAAGTGCGCCAAGTTCGGTCGAATGTGAATGCTTTACTTACAGTTTTCTTCGATTGCAGGGGCGTGGTACATCATGAGTACTTGCCACAGGGTAGAACAGTCAATAAGGAATATTACCTGCAAGTTATGCGAAAGTTGCGCGAAGCAATCGGCCAGGAACGCCCGCATTTGTGGAAGAACAAAAATTGGGTTTTGCACCATGATAACGCCCGTGGTCATCCATCGTTTCTTGTGTGCGAATTTTTGGCCAAACCAACACACTAATAATGCCGTAGCCATCGTCTTTCCCAGATCTAGCCCCATGTGTCTTTTTCTTGTTCCCGAAACAGATTCTTTGATCCATTTTTTAGAATGGGCAAAAATCGAAGACGAGCCAAAACACGTGCAAGCAAAGCAGCTGTCAAAAATTAGCTGAACATTCAAAATGGCCGAACTTGTCGGCATAAGTGAGAGATATGAGTACCAACATAACGCCACAAAAAATCGAAAATCGAATATACGTAACCCGCGGAAATTCAAAATTCGCGATACTTTTTGAACAGACATTGTATATCGGACGTTTTTCATTTAATGTTCGATTCATTCTTATTAGCTGCAGTTATTAACGATCACTAGTTATGGTTTCGCATGGTTTCAGGAGTTCATAATAAATAACATCGCTCTTAACTTACCTGATTCACATCATAACCTTCAAACCGTAGATATTACGAGTTGGCATCGATGAACCTGATTCTTCAGGCTTTATCCATGCTTAGAGTTGTCATAGTAAATCCAATTTCATAAAAATAATAATGTAACGATGCGATGTAAAAAAAGTCCTTTCTTTTCCTCAATGTATCTCACCTTCAATTGATATGTGACCCAATTTACTACTCTTTGGAAATTTGAATCAAACTCTTACTGACAATAGATCTATCAGTGTTTAAAGCCTCAAGCGTTTGGATTGCATAAATAAAAAATTACTGGATACGCAACATATTCAGTATTTTTTTATTTATTATATTTTCTATTAATCTTTAGCTAATAGATGCCATAATATGAGCTATGACTATGCGACGATAGCAGTTTCTTATTTAATATTAGCTGATAGTGATATGAGAATATCATCAGAATAAATTCTGTTTTACTTAATACTAATTATTAAGAGTCACTAAGTGGAAAATTTTTGGACTGAAAAGTTTGGCGTAAAGTTTTTGCCTCGCAAATAGTATGACCATTTTTTGAGCATTCTTTAGTTTCCGAAGAGACCAAAAAATTATGTACTCTCCTTGCTAATAATTGAATGCTTAAAAGTCACAAACGGTCATAAAAAATTAATTTTGTTGGTATTCGGATATTTTTCTCCACGGTCACTATAGCATCTGAAGCAAAAGTCCTAGGCAAAGGACTTTTATTCCTAAACTCTCACAAATGACATTTTCTATTAAATTTTTTTAATAGAAATGTCATTTGTGAGAGCTAATACCGAAGCGGTTTCGCTCAATTTTCGGTGTCACATGTCTATTTTTTTAAACATTCTGTACATTAAATATTAAATTTTTATTAATATTCAAACTTTATTAAATAAATATTATGGAAAATAAATTTTTAATTTCATAAAAAATTTCCAAATCTCAACTCTTTCATAATATAACTTATTATTAATTAAAAATTTATTTTTTATTATTTAAAAGTAATAAAAATTGTTATTTCTTAAAAATAAAAATAATATAAATTTTACTTAAAATCACTATTCTTATGATGATTACTATTTTGCGAAGAGGTTAAATTTTATCCATTATTATATTTGAAATATAATTTTTTTGTTCAATTATTTATTTATTCGAATAATCCAAATTGTCTAGTTAAATAAATTTTCACTTTGATATACTTTTATACATTATTAAATATTTATTTCAATATACATACATATCGTATTGTTATAAAATCGTAACACATTAATGTCTAAAAACCAATATACTTTATTATTATGATAAATTTTATTGTATAGAAAATGATAAAATCTTTCAAAAAGGTTTTATTTAAAATTGGATAATCCCATCACAACTAAGATACAAATGGTATTAAATCATGTAAATTATAGAAGGAAATCGTGCAGATACCCTAAAGATAATGTTTGAAAATTTTCATAGATCATCATCCTTGGCATTTGTTGGATAATTATTCGTTTAGGTAAAGCAAAAATAGGATTATATCTCTACCCATGAGGATTTTTTTTCGAAAAATATTTCACCAAACATGCATAGTCATCTAGTATATTATTCATATTATAGATAATTTAGTATATTCTTCTGATTACAATATAATGTGCTTAAGGATAATGAAAAAAGAGATTTCCCTATTCTTCTTTATTAGATGTGGTATTTTTTTTGCAAAAAACACATTTTATTATAAATTTTCTGATATAAAAATAAACTATGATAACTATATTATAAAAATTTTAAATTAATTATTAGATTGAATTTAAAATATTTGAAAATTTCATATTATGTTTATATATAAAGTATCTAAGCAGATTAAGTTTCTATTTATCTTCAGATCACGTCAATTTAAACGTGTTTCGGTTTCAGATGAAAGTATGATATCTCTAGTATTAGAATAGATTACTATAACGTGTTCTACCTTCGTAAATTACATATTCATGAAAATAGCAACTCAGCTTTATACTTTATTGATTAGTGGGATAGACAAATTCACTGAAACTATCGTACCACTTCATATAAAGTAGTGACAATTTAAAATGGATTTTCATAAAGAAAATAAAAAAAGAGTTTTATGCTTTTAAATTATATAGTATCTATTTTGAAATTACTCAGACAATAAAGGTCATAACAAATGAGAAGCAATTTGCTTTTACGAAACAGTAAGGAGAATGAAAAAATATTATAATAAATCCTCATATTGTGAGAGGCAATATCCACCTAGTTATGAACATTTTTGAAAGAACCAGGATCAGAGTTTTTTTCACAGTTTGTAAATTATGGAAAAGAAGTGCATGATATATTCTACATTCTAGTCGATGTGATGTTGAGATGCACTTCAGCTTCAGGGCAAACTTGTTGCAATATGGTTGATACTATAAAACATCTGATATTACACATTTTCTGAAACTTTTATATCTCATTCTGATGTTGAAAATATATTTATAGTAAAACCTAGAAGCAATTGTTGCGCTTTATCGAGCAGAACTACTACTCAATTATGAACGCTAGTACTTGGAATGTATTTTTTTTTTCAAGAATGAAGTGAAGGAAAAATTGTAAAAATAAACGGACAAATATCCTGAAAGGATATTAGACCACTCTATGATTGCCTTTGTAATTAAGTATTCTCTGCAACATGGGCCATGTGTTCTAAAAGCAGACTACATAAATGATAATTAATATTAATATAAATTGCATTTACTTATGCCCACATTACAAAAACTCTCTGCGCATAATAGATATTAAAAAGGACTTTTATATTTAAGAAAAAAAACTTTTTATACTCTGGAAAAAAAATACATTTTTCTGTGCTGAAGAATTCACATAATCTTTCTTTTTAATATAAAATAAATGTGATTTTATATCAATATATAATATAAAATTAGATCCTCTTTGAATTTTTTCACCGTTTATTTTTTGATAAGGCATAATTTAGAGATTTTTAGTATTTTTATTATCCTTTTTGAGTCTAGTTATTTTAGAAATTCATTTTTCTATTTTAGTTTTTTTGTTTGGACATTTTTATGTTTAAAATAATTCTCCTTTTTCTATAGGAACATTGAACAGCAGAAAATATAAATATTATTTGAAATTTATTCATAAATGATTATAAGTCATGTGTAAGGCCTTTAAAGGATCGTACGATGGTTTTATTATTACTATTGGCTCATTTATAAATATTTTCAAAAAGATATAAATATTATAATTATTAATAATAAATATTTTTACTAATGAGTAATATAAATTTTGACAAAAAAGTTTTAAAGAACATTTTCTTGTAGAAACAAGATCTTTGAAAAAGTAGAGTTTTTTTTAAAAAATGATCTGTACTTATTGTGAGACTATAATTTGAATTTCTTTTATAACTAAATCATTAATAGGTTAAAAATTTGAAATACAGTTTATAATTAATCTTATAATGAAAACAACATTTTATTCAAGTCAACAAATACGACTTCAATATTATTTCAATACCGCATATTGTAGACTTTTGGAAAATAAATTCAAATTACATTTATTCACCCTCTTATTGAAAAGAAAACCAAATCTTCTATAAAATATTATGCAAATTTAATTGTATATTTTTCTATGAAGAAATTTAATATGATAATAATGATTAATTTATTTTATTTTGTGAACATATCGTCTTCGTCTACTGTATTTAAAATTTGTTTTAAGAAAACATGCCAATGGCAATGAATATATTTTTGCATCTGATTTTTCATAATCTAAATAATATTTAATATTATATATATGCTTATATACTTTCATATAGATAAAAAAAAATTAATTTGCTACCATTGTACGATATAAAAAAATATATAAAACTGTGTTTTGTAAAAACATTCTTGTTAATTTGAACAGATTTAAATAATTTTATTTTTTATTAAATTCAGAAGAAAATAAAATTAAATATTTTGGACAAGTCTTTTTTAATAAAAGATACAATATACAAAATTAAATATAATTATTGTCAAAACAACTTTGGATGTTATTGACATTAGCAAATTTAATAACGTGAATAGAGAGTGTCAGAAACTACGGGAACTCCTCTTTCGAAAAAAAAACTTCTTGATGGAGTCTGCCTGAGCGACGCTCTTCTTTTACTGATTCTCGAGCCTCCAAAAATGCCAACTTGCAGATTAACCAAGCCTAACACAAAATTTGATAGCAAATTGTTGACAAAAATGATGCTGATCACTATTCGTAACACAACATATCACGCTGTACAGAGCCTCGCAGTTACCACACTAGATTGAAACTGCGCGTCTAAGAGGGACTAACGTATAAACTTGGTAGAGGAAAAGTTCTCAGTATTTCTAGATCGCTCTCAATTATGCCTTATGTTATTCATGACATCCCGTATTTATTAATACAAAACAATTTCTTACATCAAATATTAAAGCAATTTAATATTTGTGTATTTCTATATAAGGGCCCTCAAAAATGAGCTGGAGGCCACCTTGTATCACCACGGCCGTAAGGCAATTTGGCTGCTTCGACTTTGACGAGTATCCGAATTGAAGATTGTCTCCTGGAAATAAAATTGGTAGTTCTATAAGCTCTATAACCGGGGAAATATACACATAAATAAATTTACAGTTTAGTTACATTTACTCCATAAAAGAATAGTTATCAGGACACCACAGAATTGGCACATAGGCCGTGTGTGGTTTTTGAGTAAAATAAATTGTTCTGTTAATAGGTATAGTGGTGAGTATGAGACGTCGGAAGTTATGTAGAATTTAAATGAGTGTAAGATCATTTAATTGGTATTGACTGGTTTTGAGGACTGCTTGATTATCAGTAAATATCATAACCGATACCTATTTAAACCACCGCTTTTATTGCCTACACTTTACCATAATCCGAAGTTATCCTGTAAGTAAAATTTTCCTACATAAATGGGTCAGTATATGCCTGTTTTAACCTATCCAAAGACGCAAATATTCTTAACACCGCTTCCAATTTAGAAAATTTAGAAAATTTAGAAAATTTAGAAAATTTTGAAAATTTTGAAAATTTAGAAAATTTTGAAAATTTAGAAAATTTAGAAAATTTAGAAAATTTAGAAAATTTAGAAAATTTAGAAAATTTAGAAAATTTAGAAAATTTAGAAAATTTAGAAAATTTAGAAAATTTAGAAAATTTAGAAAATTTAGAAAATTTAGAAAATTTAGAAAATTTAGAAAATTTAGAAAGTTTAGAAAATTTAGAAAGTTTAGAAAATTTAGAAAATTTAGAAAATTTAGAAAATTTAGAAAATTTAGAAAATTTAGAAAATTTAGAAAATTTAGAAAATTTAGAAAATTTAGAAAATTTAGAAAATTTAGAAAATTTAGAAAATTTAGAAAATTTAGAAAATTTAGAAAATTTAGAAAATTTAGAAAATTTAGAAAATTTAGAAAATTTAGAAAATTTAGAAAATTTAGAAAATTTAGAAAATTTAGAAAATTTAGAAAATTTAGAAAATTTAGAAAATTTAGAAAATTTAGAAAATTTAGAAAATTTAGAAAATTTAGAAAATTTAGAAAATTTAGAAAATTTAGAAAATTTAGAAAATTTAGAAAATTTAGAAAATTTAGAAAATTTAGAAAATTTAGAAAATTTAGAAAATTTAGAAAATTTAGAAAATTTAGAAAATTTAGAAAATTTAGAAAATTTAGAAAATTTAGAAAATTTAGAAAATTTAGAAAGTTTAGAAAATTTAGAAAGTTTAGAAAGTTTAGAAAGTTTAGAAAATTTAGAAAATTTAGAAAATTTAGAAAATTTAGAAAATTTAGAAAATTTAGAAAATTTAGAAAATTTAGAAAATTTAGAAAATTTAGAAAATTTAGAAAATTTAGAAAATTTAGAAAATTTAGAAAATTTAGAAAATTTAGAAAATTTAGAAAATTTAGAAAATTTAGAAAATTTAGAAAATTTAGAAAATTTAGAAAATTTAGAAAATTTAGAAAATTTAGAAAATTTAGAAAATTTAGAAAATTTAGAAAATTTAGAAAATTTAGAAAATTTAGAAAATTTAGAAAATTTAGAAAATTTAGAAAATTGAGAAAATGTAGAAAATTTAGAAAATTTAGAAAATTTAAAAAATATAGAAAATTTAGAAAATTTAGAAAATTTAGAAAATTTAGAAAATTTAGAAAATTTAGAAAATTTAGAATATTTAAAAAATTTAAAAAATTTAGAAAATTTAGAAAATTTAGAAAATTTAGAAAATTTAGAAAATTTACAAAATTTAGAAAATTTACAAAATTTAGAAAATTTACAAAATTTACAAAATTTACAAAATTTACAAAATTTACAAAATTTACAAAATTTACAAAATTTACAAAATTTACAAAATTTACAAAATTTAGAAAATTTAGAAAATTTAGAAAATTTAGAAAATTTAGAAAATTTAGAAAATTTAGAAAATTTAGAAAATTTAGAAAATTTAGAAAATTTAGAAAATTTAGAAAATTTAGAAAATTTAGAAAATTTAGAAAATTTAGAAAATTTAGAAAATTTAGAAAATTTAGAAAATTTAGAAAATTTAGAAAATTTAGAAAATTTAGAAAATTTAGAAAATTTAGAAAATTTAGAAAATTTAGAAAATTTAGAAAATTTAGAAAATTTAGAAAATTTAGAAAATTTAGAAAATTTAGAAAATTTAGAAAATTTAGAAAATTTAGAACATTTAGAAAATTTAGAACATTTAGAAAATTTAGAACATTTAGAAAATTTAGAAAATTTAGAAAATTTAGAAAATTTAGAAAATTTAGAAAATTTAGAAAATTTAGAAAATTTAGAAAATTTAGAAAATTTAGAAAATTTAGAAAATTTAGAAAATTTAGAAAATTTAGAAAATTTAGAAAATTTAGAAAATTTAGAAAATTTAGAAAATTTAGAAAGTTTAGAAAATTTACAAAATTTACAAAATTTACAAAATTTACAAAATTTACAAAATTTACAAAATTTAGAAAATTTACAAAATTTACAAAATTTACAAAATTTACAAAATTTACAAAATTTACAAAATTTACAAAATTTACAAAATTTACAAAATTTACAAAATTTACAAAATTTACAAAATTTACAAAATTTACAAAATTTACAAAATTTACAAAATTTACAAAATTTACAAAATTTACAAAATTTACAAAATTTACAAAATTTACAAAATTTACAAAATTTACAAAATTTACAAAATTTACAAAATTTACAAAATTTACAAAATTTACAAAATTTACAAAATTTACAAAATTTACAAAATTTACAAAATTTACAAAATTTACAAAATTTACAAAATTTACAAAATTTACAAAATTTACAAAATTTACAAAATTTACAAAATTTACAAAATTTACAAAATTTACAAAATTTACAAAATTTACAAAATTTACAAAATTTACAAAATTTACAAAATTTACAAAATTTACAAAATTTACAAAATTTACAAAATTTACAAAATTTACAAAATTTACAAAATTTACAAAATTTACAAAATTTACAAAATTTACAAAATTTACAAAATTTACAAAATTTACAAAATTTACAAAATTTACAAAATTTACAAAATTTACAAAATTTACAAAATTTACAAAATTTACAAAATTTACAAAATTTACAAATTTACAAAATTTAGAAAATTTAGAATAGAACATTTAGAAAATTTAGAAAATTTTGAAAATTTAGAAAATTTAAGAAAATTTTGAAAATTTTGAAAATTGTATTTTTTCTACAACATATTCCTTCACGTATTATTATAATATACGTATTATGGACTTTAATGGACTCTGCGGTCTGGATAGGTACTGAGTGTCCCTCAGACATAGAGATGTATTGGATTTATCATAGATTTATCTGCGCCACAGGTCTCGCTTCAAGTTTTCCCTTTGGCGATATTGCTATCGATCTGATTTGAAGTACGCTGAAGGTCTGTTCTAGTCACTAGTATAAAAATATTACCTGTAAATAGGATAAATTTCACCGTATGCCTCTTTTAAATCGAACAACAAGAGCATACCACAATTTCTGTGTTTATACCAATAATGTATGGCATTTTGTGGCATGATAAGAGTCGCTAACCTTAACCTGTAAGTATGTTGATGGATGCTGATCCCCTTAACAATAATCTCGGCCAGCCTTTTTTGAATAAGATTTCTTCCACAATCTTGGAAATACTCATATATGGCCAAAAATAATTTTTTTTTTGAAGTTGGAAGTCGAAGGCTGAGCAAGTTGTTGCTTCTGTATTGGAATAACTTCCGCCATTTCCCAGCAGCTTAGAAATGGGTTTGTTGTAAAAATATTATTCTACAGGGTGACGATTCTTGCATGAAAATGGAATGAAGTCCTTAATAATTTGCAAGGAGATTTTATCCTCTTCAGATGAGGTTCTCAGTGATACTGGCTGGTTCAAGATCATGGTGGAAGCGAAGGGTATGGGTAATAAACTAATGAACAATTGAAAAATTGGAAGTTGGGTTGCATTTACACAAAAAAATAGGCTATTTGATCCCTATTTCTTATTGGAAGTAATTAATAAGTAAAGGTATTTAAATATTTTACCAATTAACTAGCATTAAAATTGATCAATAATTAATTCTAACCGCATTCAATTAAATTTACAGCAACACGAATAAACTATTGTACATACTAAAATGCAATATACTTTTTTGGTTATTAATAATCTTTCTTAAAAATAAACAAGTTCATACATAATGGATGCTATCGAATTTATTTAAATAATTTTTTTTATTATATAAATTTTAATTTGCATAAAAAATTTCGTTGCACATATGTGACAATTCCCATAATATTTACAATTATCCGAAAAACATATATACCATTTAATATTTCTGTTAAATTGTATTGAATTTTAATTTTATGATAAATCAACGTAGAATATTGCAAAATGTTTTGTTGAGCTTCTGTTGTTGATATTATTGCAAAAAATATGTGTATTCAAAATTTTGCTCTGTCTGATTGGATTGAAAATTTTGTTTTTCACATAAAACAGATAAATTTATATTTACCATTGTAAAAAGCACTACACAACCTTCTATGAGTATAGATAGATTATTTTGTGTAATACTCGTACTTTCAGCCACGTTGAAAGGTAAAAATAATATGAAATGAAAATATGCTGGATAAAGGTTCATTTTATTTTCTTTAGTAAAAACAAAAAGGATACCACCATATACAAAGAATAAATATTGCTTTTTTCCCTTGTTCAAGTTCGCATATGGCAAAATTTTACTGTGTACAGGATAAAAACTTGTTGCATTTTTAACGGAGGAGGATATATAAAAACACACTTCACATTTTGGTTTTATTTCAATAATTTTGTAGATAAATGGAACGTATGGTTTTCGGTTGAAAAGAATGCCAATTCAGAAGTTTGCATGACTAGTCCTGTAATTTATGTGTATACATTTTCGGAATGAATTCTCTTAGCTGATGTGTTGGCTCAACCAATATAGTATGTCATCATAGCTCAAAATATGGTTAAGTATGCAATATAATGCAAAAATGGTGGTCTACCTTTAAGGAATATGAAGATAGTAACTTTGTTTTACGAGTACACAAAACTTATGAATAAGACATATTCATAATAATAATTCAAGAAAGTGCCGATGGTATTATATTTGCACGTAAGTGAAGATGTATGAATGTAAGTAAGGACATGTTAGAGAATATGATTTCTAATAAATGTTTTTTTTTTTATTATACATTTCTGTTGAAATTGCAAAGTTTAATTGTACAAGTTTTGGTGATTTTTAGAATATCTGAAATTTTATGAAAAGTATTCACCAAATACTTAAGGTGTTTTAATAAAAGTTCATTGTGCCAAAATTTTGAATAGTATTTTAAATAATAAACTTATATTTTGAACAGATACAAAAGCACTTTTAATTAGTAACAGTATTTTTGAATATATTCAAAATAAAAGTTTGTCATTTAAGAATACAATTTTTATATTATTCAAAAATTGGGCACCAAAATAGTAATATTAGCAGATTATTCATTATGTAGTTTAAAAAGTGCAGTCCTATTATTTGACAACTATTAAAAATAAATATAATTTTACTATAAAAATTCTTTAGATTATAATCTGTAATTTTATATAATGGATTGTTTAACTTAACATAAAATTCGCAGAAGATAATCCGATATGGATGCTGGAATAACAGGCTTTGGATGCATATTTTTCGAAAAAAAATTCTGAAGCGATGAGACTCATTTTTTTGCTTGGTGGATACCTCAATAAATAATATTGCTATTTATGTCCAATAAAAAGTCTGCTGGCATCGATAATATATTGAATTTTATGCTGAGAAAGATTCCGAAAAAGAGTTTGAGTCCCTTAGTTGCAATATTTAATGACTGCATCAACAATTTCTACTTCCCTAAAGCCTGGAGAATAGGCATAATCTTTAATATTCCGAAAACTCAAGGTAGAGCAGCCATTCAACAACATCGACCTATATCTCTTCTTCCCTATTTGGAAAAAATATTAGAAAAATTCTTTTACGAAAAGGTAAATGAATTTTGTAATGAAAATAAAATTATTCCCGACTTTCAATTCGGATTTCGGAAAGGGCACTCAACTTTGGATTCACTTTTTCTACTACATAGTGAGATCACAACTGGGTTAAACCATAAAGAGTCAACAGTTGCTTATTCCCTAGATATTACCAAAGCCTTTGACTCAGTTTCGCATAAGGGACTAGTACACAAACTATGTAAAAACTTAATTTCCCTCCATATTTTACGCTGCTGCTGCACTCATTTCTTCAGGATAGATCATCTTGCGTTAGATATCAGAACACGACTTCCGAATTCTTTACAATAGGTAAAGGAGTTCCACAAGGCTCGGTATTAGGTCCCTTGCTGTATTCAATATATACTGCAGACATACCAACAGCCGCAAAAGCACAAATGATATAATATTATATGCAGACGACACTCTTATTTATGCCAAAAGCAAATCACCAAAATTAGCTCTAAAGAGAACGCAAGAGCTTCTTTTTAAAATTATAAATTATTATGATCCGTAATCCCAGCACTCGCGGACCGAGGAAAGTTGCTTCAAAGAGCAATAAGCTGCGTATTCTGATTAAAAATGCAGCTATTCCAGTTTTAAATCAACTAAAATATTTAGGCATCAACTTTAACTCAATGTTCAAATTTAACCCACATGTTGAGTTAATTCTGAAAAAAGCCAAAAGGGCTATTCATACCTTTCTATTCCTACTTAGGCGTCGAAAGGAGCTTAGTATAAATACAAAGTTACTATTCTATAAACAACTTATTCGGCCAATTATTGGCTATGCATTTCCGATCTATTTTAGTTTCTCGAAAACGTATGCCAATAAAGTTCATGTATTCGAAAGGTCAATCATTAGGAAATGCCTTTCAAAATATCGTAAAATAGACGGTAAGCATTACTCTAACGCCTATATATATCAGAAAAGTAATCTTACTCCTTTTATTTCATACATGGTTGGTCTAACCAAAAACTTGCTCCAGCACTTAATAGACCATACCAATCCACTCATTCAAGAGTCAATAGAAAGGATTAAATCCCAAACCACCCAACACAGTTCGGCTAAAAAGTTTATAAGATTGACGCCTCTTGCATTATCACAAAGCACCATCCTTCAAATGATCCCTGTCAAAATTTGACAGCAATCGGTCGATTGGTTCGTGAGATAAAGCATTTTGAGTGAAGCAACTTTTGTTATTGAAAAAAAAATGGATAAAGACGAATTTCGTGTATTGATAAAGCATTGCTTTTTGATGAAAAAAAATACAGTGGAAACCAAAGCATGGTTTGACAAACGTTATCCGGATTCTGCTCCAGCTATTTCAACTGTGGAATATTGGTTTCGTCAATTTCGAACTGGTCGTACGAGCACAGTTGATGCAGAACGCAGTGGACGCCCAAAAAAGGTGGTGACGGCAGAAAACATACAAAAAATTTACAAAATAATTTTAAATGACCGTAAAGTGAAGTTGAGCGAGATAGCTGAGACTCTGAAGATATCGAAAGAGCGTGTTGGACATATCGTGCATGAATATTTGGGTATGCGAAAGCTGTGTGCAAAGTGGGTGCCGCGTGAGCTCACTGTGGACCAAAAACAACAACGTGTTGATGATTCTGAGCAGTGTTTGGAGCTGGTCAAGCGCAATAAACCCGAATTTTTGCGTCGATATGTGACAATGGATGAAACATGGCTCCGTCCCTACACCCCAGAGTCCAATCGGCAGTCGGCAGAGTGGAGAGCGAGCGACGAACCGAATCCAAAGCGTGGAAAGACGCAACAGTCGGCTGGCAAGGTGATGGCGTCTTTATTTTGGGATGCGCATGGTATAATATTCATTGACTATCTCCAGAAGGGACAGACGATCAACAGCGACTATTATATAGCGTTATTGGATCGTTTGAAGAAAGAAATCGCTAAGAAACGGCCTCATTTGAAGAAGAAAAAAGTGTTGTTTCACCAAGACAATGCACCGTGTCACAAGTTGATGAAAACGATGGTCAAACTCAATGAATTGGGCTACGAATTGCTTCCCCATCCACCGTATTCTCCAGATCTGGCCCCCAGCGACATTTTCCTGTTTGCAGACCTCAAGAGAATGCTCGCTGGCAAGAAATTTAAGACCGATGATGAAGTGATTGCCGAAACTGAGGCCTATTTTGAGGCAAAACCGAAAGAGTACTATAAAAATGGTATCGAAAAGTTGGAAGATCGCTATAATCGCTGTATTGCCCTCGAAGACAACTATGTTGAATAAATAAAATGAATTTTGCAAACAAAAAAATTTCTACTGTGTTACGTTATAAACTTTTCAGCCGAATTTGATTACCTCTATGCCTCACCAGGCATTATATCTAATTTTGCTAAAGATAGTGATATTATGAACGTTCAGTTTTAAAATTCCTTAACTCCCCATTTCCATCGTGGTTAGCGGAAGCAACACAAAATTCCCAAAAATCCCAAACTCCTAATCCACTCTCCCTGAATATTCCTTTCCCTATTTTTTTTTAAGTCTACAATTTAGGTTAGTTTGTAAGCAATTAAATATATAGAATATAGTGTTTGAGCAAGCACATATAAGTTTTAAGCCATAGTTGTAAGCAATTTTTATTTAAAACGTCAGCTCTACGTTTTAAATACCATGTAAATATGTACAAATAATATGGAAATAATAAATGCTTTACTTAAATGAAAAAAAATAAATAAAAATTGCTATATATGTGGCTCTAAAAACTCATTTATAATTGTGAAAAAGTCATTGTATCCTCAAAAAGTGACTGTTTGGTCTGCATTTTTGTACGAGGGTCGTTCAATAAGTCCTTAGAAAACTATCCTTAGAAAAACTTCCAACCGTTTTTCCAAAACTTTTATCCCGTCCAAAAAATAGGATTTCGGAAGTTCTGCAAAATACTCATCCGTTTGAGCAATGACGTCCTCGTTGGAAGTGAACCGTCGTCCGCCAAGCCATTTCTTCAGATTGGAGAAAAGAAAATAGTCACTCGGTGCCAAATCTGGTGAATAAGCGGGATGCTGCAACAATTCCATTCTCAATTCCACAATTTTGGCCATGGAAACAGCGCAGGTGTGCACACGCGCATTGTCCTGATGCAAGAGGATTTTTTTCTTCTTCAGATGGGGGCGTTGCTCTTTGATTCCCTCGCTCAACCGTTGCAATAACGACGCGTAATACGCTCCTGTTATTGTTTTTCCTTTTTCCAAGTAGTCGATAAAAATGATGCCCTGCGAATCCCAAAAGACCGTGGCCAATACCTTGCCGGCCGATGGCACAGTTTTTGCCTTCTTCGGAGCCCGTTCACCCTCGAAAATCCACTGTGATGACTGTCTCTTCATTTCTGGAGTGTAGTAGTGTATCCAGGTTTCGTCCACAGTGACATATCGACGAAGGAATTCGGCAGGATTGCGATGAAAGAGTGCCAACATAGCCTCAGCAGAGTCCACTACACGATTGCGCTTATTCTCCTCTGAGAGCAAACGCGGCACCCATGTTGCCGAAATTTTTTTCACAGACAATTTTTCATGCAAAATTGAAGCGACTGTACCTTGTGATATGCCCGTGGCCTCAACTAATTCGCGCGCTTTAATTCGCCGATCGTTCAAAATCAGATCGTGGATTTTGTCGATGATTTCAGGAGTAGACACCTCAACTGGGCGTCCTGAACGATGTTCATCTTTTGTGGATGAACGGCCACGTTTAAATTCATTCACCCAATTGTAAACCATCGCAAACACAGGTGCAGATGTGCCATGAACTGCATCCAACTCGGCTTTGATTTCTTTCGGGCTTAAGCCTTTCAAATGGAGATGTTTGATGACAGCCCTAAACTCGCTTTTTTCCATTGTTATGCACAAATAAATGTCGTTAACTTTAATCGACGATATAAATTGACCTACACTATGAATCGAGCTGAAATTTCGACAGCTTTCCTGTCAATAATGCTACTTAAAAAAAATCTGTACCGACACTACGAGCGCAATTTCTAAGGACTTATCGGATTTTCTAAGGACTTATTGAACGAACCTCGTATGATGTTATCACTGCCACGTTTTTCTTTAAGAATGAAGAAGGACGGACCCCTTACAGAAACGGATCCGTCCTTCTTCATATTCTGACCACTATAGCCATATAGTTTACAATTTTTTATTCAATCTTAATTTAAAGATTTTAATATATACCGTATGTGATTTTGACGAAAAAGTGCCACAAATCACATAACACGACTAATTTTGGCTTTATTGCGCGATATTGAGATTTGTTGATTTGATAGCGTTAAACATTTTTGTAAAGCTATTTTAAAAAAAAAAAGTTTTTAAGGCAAACTGTAAAGAATTTTAAAACAATTCAATTTTAAACCTATAGAGCATTTCAAAATCAAAAGTATATTATTCTAGTTAAAATAAAATTAACAATATATTTCCGCATTTTCTGTATATACTTGTATACCTACGATCCTTAGCGAGTCATTGAGCTTATCTTCCTTAACTTTTACATAGAAAAATAAAAATTTATTATAATAAATATATTTGAAAATAAAAAATTGATTATTAACCAGAATTTCAGAATTCTAATCCTAGCACTACTAAATACAATGCACCTGTTAAAAGGAGATGATTTTGTATGTATATGTATTCAACAATCTAATTGCCATAATGTATATATTTAGAAAGGCGAATAATAAGCATTCTCATTAGATCATCCTTGTACTTTTATAGCTGATATTATACAATACTGTCAGGATATACTGATGAAAAGAGGAAATTTACAAATAAACCAATTATATAAAAAGGTCTTTGTATAAGAACAAAAACTCTCCCCATTGTTTATTTTACTTATCATTTAGAATAAGAAAAGTGGAAAACAGTAAAAAGAGTGAAGAAGTCATTATCCCAGATTAACAATGTTGTAATTGTGCTCAGAGAAGTCTTTGACAGATAAAGTATTCCTTTAAAGGTAATATTAAAGATTAACTATGGTGTGTTGTTTCTTAATTATAGACAAAATAGCGAATATTATTTATTTTGTATAAGAGATTAACAAAGGAAATATTTTCATTTTTATTATGATTTGACATTTTTCTTCGTAAATTTACTAAGAAATTAATTATTTCGGAAGAGATCACCTAAAAGAGGAAATATTCCAAGTGATAAAGTAAAATTTAGCACAATTTTAAGATTTTCAAAAATAAAACAAATAACTTTGAGGGTAGTAGAAATATTTTTTTAAATTATAATAAACTGATTATTTCAAAATAAATGTAATTTTAGCTTGAAAAACTGCATAAATCACATTGAGCCTTATCTGGTGAACACTTAATTGAGCTTTTCACCAAAGGATCGTGAACAATGGTTGCTATGTTTTGCTATAAATCTGAACTTTTCTTAAATGCCTCCTAATACTCAAATATTTATTATTTAATTTCATTTGCAGCACAAAATTTTAGCGAAAATCTATGATCATTTTTTTCCCTATTTTTAAAGTCGCAGATCACACTTGACATCGACTAATGATTTTTAAAATCGCATACTACCCTTGTCATAACATACATGATAATTTAGCTTTGAAATACATTTGTACCAACTTAACAATAAAAAAGTTTTTTGATTATTTTATTTACACGCTGAATTTTTAAATAAATAATTTCCAATTACTAATTTGACAAAATAATTTATATAAAGTTTTTATATTTCCTTTAATGCGAAGATATAAAACGTATAATTAATTCTTTTCTAAAATAACGAAAAACTATCTTCTTTAAATAAAAGTCTAATAAATAATTAGACCATATAAATATATCTATAAAAAAAGGAGCAGTTTTTTTTCACATTTTTATTTTTTCTATTAACAGAACAATTTTTAATGTAAATAATTTAATATATTGAAATAATAAAAAAAAAACAATTAAATCTATCTTCTGATATTAACTAAATCCAATTCTAAATTGAAGTTTTGCAAACAACTTAAACTTATTTCCATGGAAATAAATTAATTTAGAAAAGTTTATACACCTGAAAGTTAAGAGAAAAGGCTATAATTTTACGAAAGTGACAAATAAATTTTCACAAATAAAACGTAAATATTTGCATGAAAAGTTCGTCTGACATAAAATCAATAGATTTTCTTATCTTGGCAATTTTCTACTACTTGTCTAGTTACACAGTAAAAGAATCTTTAATGAAATTATATTCTCATTTTCCTTATCAGTAATTATAATAATTTGTTTGTTTGCTAATTTTCCATTTTCGTGTTAATTCAAATACGAAATAATCTATAAACAATTTTTAAATGATAACAGTTTTGTCAATTATAAGATAACTATCATTTTAAAACATTTTAAAGTTTTTATGTGGAAAACATTAATATATGGTAATCCAAATTATTTGACTAAATAGAAGGTGCGTATATAGACGAGGATGATAAAATCATTCACCACGTAGCGGTTTATGGTATGACTTCCACAATTGACGTGAAACAGACGCAAACAAATTTGCCAACCCAATCTCTCATTAAACATTGAGTTTCAACAGTATATGCTTGATCCCACGCTATATATAATACCACGGTTTGTAAATGTATAGTTTCCTTTTTGGAAATTTATATTTGATAGTCAACAGAGAATTGTGTAATGCTGGCAAAAGAAAAACTTACCAAAAAGCAACAAGAAACTTACATTTGGTTAGTAAAAATATAGATTTAAGAGGTTAAAAGAGCAAATATACTTGTATTTGGTATAAAAAAAAGGAAACTCAACAAGAATTAAGGAAAATCCAGAAAGATCAAGGATTAAGATTTGATTTTTTTCTGTTACTCCTCGAAAATGTTTATTCACACTCAAATTATGTGCTTATTTTATTTACGTCAGCACTGTGTTCATAGTAGTATGGCCAAGCTCTTTTTTGCTATAATCGGACTAAAAGATATTTATGGCATTCACGTTAAGTATATTAGTTCTAAAAGCATTCACAAGACTACATACAATCTTAATCACCTTAGTAAATGGATACAAAAGCAAATTTTATTATTTGTGTTGAATTTTGTATATAAGCTTTATTAATGAAGTTACTGAGGTTTTATAAAATATGCAAGAGAATATACTTACTTGCATATGCTTGGAACACTATTCAATTTATTTTAAATACAGTATGCTATTTTATAATTTTATACTTTTATACTATTTATAAAATATAAATTACAAAATAAATTAATTTTCTTAGATTCTATTGTAGCATTTTACATAAGTTTAATTGAAATTTCTGCAGTTTTACGAATTTTAGATTTAATGTATATATAAACAGGTATTTTTTACAGATTTTTTTTATTGTTGCATAATTAATGATATTTAAAATTTTTAAAATTATCAAATGTTTAATTAGAATTACTCATAGATGAAGTCTAGTATATATTTTTAGATCATTATAGATCCTTATAGAGTATATTAAATTTTAAGATTTCGGAATAGTCATTATCTCAACCATAAGTTGAGGAATAGCAAAAGATATAGCCTATAAATGGGACATGAAGGAATACCAAAATTATGTGTTACTATAGACGGAGGTAGGCAAGCTCAGATAGGAATTATTTTACGATGGCAATGTTTAAATAGCTTTAAGAGCTCATCACAGGACATGGCCTTATAGTCTGCTGGTTATTTCTAGAGAGGATAGAGTCTGCAGCACATATTTTCTGCCAATTGTCGGCTTTTCTTGGCAGTAG
Source organism: Atherix ibis (assembly GCA_958298945.1). Classification (NCBI taxonomy): domain Eukaryota; kingdom Metazoa; phylum Arthropoda; class Insecta; order Diptera; family Athericidae; genus Atherix; species Atherix ibis. The sequence goes on along the minus strand of OY282605.1, from coordinate 101,791,345 downwards.
GAAAAAAGGACTAGACAACAATGATTGGCTCAGATAATTTTTAAATAAAAGCTTACGATAACATAGAGAATTTAGGTGAGAGAGAAATCTGGTATTAACCCGAATATAACTTCTGGCTTACCAACGACATGTAGTAATGAGACGAAAAAGGACACAAGAAAAGTGGTGTGTTTTCTACCAAAATTTGAGATTTTCTAAATTTTTTCCCAAAATTTATTATGCTAGCCTTGGTCATAAATCAGTTGAATTTGGCATTGTGCAGATTTGTTGAATTGTGCTTCTTGCAACACGATCGTCTGGAAAAGTCATGCTTCAATAAAGCTTTATCAAACGGCGTGGAAAGCAGACCACCACCAATCCAATCGTATGAGTGCCATGTGAACGTTGTATCTTGCTCATTCCAATTGACTAGAGCGAGTTGAAATAACTCCCGCGAGAGCGCGACCTGTCAAACATATGCTGACGAGTATGGTTAATGCGAGTAGCCTGCAATTTTTGTAATATACTCAGTGTCAGGGAGAGAGCAGATTGAGTCGTGTTTCATTTTTGAGTTTGTACAGGGTGGTTGTCTTGATTATATATTCTTCCCTTGTAATTATTTTATGGCAATAAAAATTTAATGACAATAAAGAAAAATCAACAAATTTTAAAATAATTATCAAGAAAATCAGAACTCTTTTTTTCAATACTTAAATGCAAAAAAAAATACTACAAACGGGACTGCCCGTTTAAAATTAAAAAAAAAATGATCAAGCTTGACTAAAAAAACAAAAAGTATTATAAAAATAATCTAATATAAAGAAAGAAGTAAATTTTTTATAATGAATTTTAGACTAGAAGTTTTTTTAATTTAAGGTTTCTGATCTTCCTCCGGTTACGGATTGGCTAACCCCCGTAAATCTTTGGCCAAGGATTGCCGATGGGTAGTTATGGGGTATAGCCAGGGAGAGAAACCCTCTTTTTTCATTCTAGTTTTCTTTTTTTAATATATATATATAAAGTTTTTTATTATATATTTTTATTATTCAATTTAAATTTCTGCCTTTCTCAATTTTTATACCTTCCCCCCATTTTCAGTTATTTTTAGCTTGGTTTCAGATTTTTTTCTCTTACATTTTTTTTTTATTAAATATTTTCTCTTTGCCATTTCTTTCGTTCTCTTCCCCCTTCTCTCTCCTTCCCATACCATGGAGAAATTTAAACCATTGGTGTTTCCATTTTCTACTAGGTGTTTATGGATGGTATTTTTTGTTTTGGTTATGGTGGGAGTGAGAGTAGAAAAGAAATGCTAAAAATTTATACAGCATCTACTATCACTATCCTCATAGTATGCCTTTAACTACTTAAAAAATCTTCAAAAATTTAATATAAAATGAAACTAATTAAAATTCCTTTCAAAAAAATTTTAAGGTTCGATTATAATACATTATTAATTTACAATACTATTTTCCAAAGTTAAATTTAAAATTTTTTTATGAACGACAATTATTCGAGAAAAAAAAGTTATGAAACAGTCGGTGAATAAAATAAGATACATTTATGTGTCTTCTTTCCAAAAAAAAAAAATAGAAAAATGTTTTAAACTAATGCTTTTTTACTAAAAAACTGATTAAGGTATGATAACAGAAAAAATAAATAAATAACTTAACCGAAAATCTACAATATAATTTATAATTATTATCTACAAAATGGCTAATTTTCTATAGTTTGTTAATTAATTCAATATTGTTGCCGATAATCATGAGCTTGTTTTTCTAGTAGGTCCCAGAGGTCTCTGCTGCAGCATCTAGTAGCCTACATAGATATAATCATATATAATTACATATTCTGTTCAAATATAAATATATATGATTATATCTATGTAGGCTACTAGATGCTCCTATGCATGCATAGTAAATATGGTATAATAGAAATTATTAGAAAGCCATTGAAAATATGAAAAATATTTATAAATTAAAAAATTATAATATTTTTTTTTAAAATAAAATTTTTGTAAAATTATTGGAAAAATTGGAGTTAATTATAAAGAATCCTAAAGATAATAGGAAGACATATCACTGAAAGCAATCTGGCAACAATTCGTACCTTAGTCTTTCCTAGGTATGCAGTAAAAGTTTCAATCTCGAACTTGAAAAAAGTTTCAAGTTTTTGATGTTCTGTTCTTTTCTAAAGGGCTTCGGGAAAGAGATCTTTCTTTTGGATCGGACATTGCCATCTCTATCAACGAGATTTTTGGTCCGAAAAAGTGATCTGTGTAGATCACCACCTCCCTCTATTCATATGATTCTAGCCGGCATGATTTACTTTTTCCCTAAAATCAAAAAATACTTGCGAAAGGACATTATTTTTTTACTTTTCTTGCATACCTCGTATAACAAACGTTAATTGAAAGCCATAAATACCATATTCAATACTGTATAGTTAATAAGGTAATAAAATGAATTATTCTATCAACAGCAGAAAACTATGTTTTCAATTAGTGTCCTTTTTTTGAAGTGGTTATAATATTATTGTATGATTATCAAATTATTTCGTAATTACATTGAGTTTAATTAACTTGAACAAACCATAATATTTATTCTAATTTATTTTTTATCCTTTACTCAAGTTTTAAATTCTTTAAAACACATTTGTATATTAATCATTAGATTGGTATTCCTTATAGTATAAATGTATGAGTAAAATAAAAGAATTTAGCTAAAATAAAATACTTCATTTCATTTGATATTACAACTCACAAAATTTTCAATAAGACCCAAGAGAATATAATTGCTATAGTGTATATAAATATTATAATTACTAATTAATCAATTTCTACTAAAGTTACATAAAAATAACATTCTTAACAATATTTAAGTATTTTGAATAAATAAATATTATTGAATATATAGCAAATTATAATAAAGTATTTACCTTTTCAGTTTACTATGAGTTAATGTAAATTCATAGAAAACTGAAATTTATCTAGAATCTCATTAACCTTTTCATATATAAGCTCCAATTCATAATATGACTAATATTGGAAATTTGATCATTTCTACAAATACCAGTAATTTTCCATTTTCATTTCAAATTTTACTTTCAAGCTATTGATTTGAAAATAGGCACATTTATGGTTGAACATTTTCGTAATTTTCTAATTATTGAAACGTGCTACAGACAAACTAATGATAGACTTCTCTTTGCATTTCTACACTTCAATTTAAGCCCATAATTAGTATAGAAATTTCTCATCAAACTGTGTAGGATTTCTTCAAAGTACTGTTAATTATTTTGAAGTAATCTTATTTCATGATAAGTTATTGTAGAGAAAGTCCACTTGGTGCAAATATGCTTTGTTATTTGGTAGTATTTCTAACAACATGAACATTATCGTAAGTAATTCTGTTCAAATACCGAATTAATTAGTACAAATTAGCATGTAATGTATACCTTTCGACTTAAGCTCATCTAATATAAAGTCTTATTAGAAAATTAGTATAAAAAATTAACTCAATAAATACAGTTTGTGATTGCACAACCGTATCAAAATTTTGATAATTTTGTATAAAATAATTATCCTTTAAGTATTATTTTTAAACACTTTTTATCTTTATTTATATTTTCCATATAAAAATTAATCATAAAAAGCTATAAAATTTAAAAAAAATGTTACCTCATATTTATTTCTAAATATGGTATTGAAAAAGTATCTGAGATGTTATTTGCATTCATTTTTTCTTCGTATTATTTCTAACTGAAATCCTTAACATATAATATGAGCTCCTTTTATCACATTTTTCTATTAAAAAAAAAACTACATTTCAAATAATTTATGTCCTGTCCTTTATATGATATTTTTATCCCATTTATATTTTTGTTATATATGTAAGTACTATATCCATAAGAATGGGCGAAAAAAATCGAGAAATTAATTATTGTGTGTACTATGAAATAGTTTCTGTCATAATATATATTTTCTCTTTAAAGCAATTGGACGAATATTCATAAGACTATTTTCGACCATATAAAAAAGTGCAAGTATGTCCTTAATGGTCAGTTCAGTGTTGTAAATTAATCTATATAAAAAAAAGTGCAACAAAATTATTAAAACATGTGAAAATTAAATGCAGAGTTAAATATGGAAAACTATATGGTTTTTTAACTTTAAAGTATAAGTTGTATATTTCTTATCATATCTAAAAAATTATTGAAAATATATTTAAAAATAAACTACAAAATAACGTATTAACGGAATGAAATAGTGAAAATTTCATTCCGTTAATACGTTATTTTGTAGTGAAAATTCAGGAAAAAATAGCGAAAGGAAAGTTCTAGAAACAATATTTGTTTATAAGAAGCAAACTTACAGCGACATGCTTGCATGCTGGCTTTAACGATGAGGGCTCCGTTTTTGAAGCCGCATTATTAAAAAAAATCATTCCATTTTTTTTTGTAAGCTTTACGGTTTGATTTTTTTAAATACCATTTACGGTATGAAAAAAAAATCCTACCGTAAAGCTTTATTTGGAGAGGTACGTAATAAAATCATCAAGAAAGCGAATCATATACAAAAAAAATTGGCAAAGCAGGATAAACTCCAGAAGGAAATAAAAAACTGGATATGAAAGCGATATATATTAAATATATTCCTATAGTATCTAATATTATTTGAATTTTAATTTAAAAAATACATGTAAATAGAACTTTTCTACTTATTCTTCCATACCCGGTTATCATTATTTTCTTAAGAATTGTCTGTCAAATCGACTTTTCTAAAGTTTTCTATCTAAAACCAAAATATCCTAAAACTTATTTTTTTGGTTTTTTTCCCTTTAAATGATGACTTTAATTGCAATTTTTTTTCTCGAAATTTTATCCAATTTCAAATAATAAACATATATTTTCGAACGTATGTGGAAAAAAAATTGCTCAACAATTGTCAATTTATAATTAAGAACTTAATTATATATATGTGCATCGAGGAGGACAAGTTTTCATAAATCTCCTTAAAAGATTAATTATAGCTAAAGATAGGCTAAAGCCCATGCTCTAATAATTAAAGCTTAAAGTATAGGGTTTTCCAAAAGGAGTAATATGATTTCTTTTTTTTTTTAAATTTACTAATTGTTAAGGAAATTCAAATATTTTTTATTTAATGTAAAGTACAATCGATACAATTAAGTTTTGAATAAAACGTCATTCAAATGGCCTCCACGACTTCTTTTGCAGGAACGAATTCGATGAACCCAATTTTCGAGCACTTTTTCCACTAAATCAAGTCGTATGTCATAAATAGCACGTTCAATATTGACTTCTAAAGCTTGAAGAGGGTCTGATTTATTGCTAAAGACCAATGACTTCAAATAACCCCACAAGAATTAGTCTAATGGTGTTAAATCACAACTTCTTGGAGAGGCCATTCAATGTCACAATTTCTTGAAATAATCGAATTTTAAAACTTTTCTCGCAATAATTCGGTTGTTGCACGTGCTGTGTGGCACGTAGCTCCGTCTTGTTGGAACCAAATGTTGTCAAGATCAACTTCTTTCAATTTCGGCCATAAAAAGTTGGTTATCATCGATCTATACCGCTCTCCATTGACAGTAACGGTGTTACCAGCTTTATTTCGAAAGAAGTACGGACCGATGATTCCACCAGACCAAAAACCACACCAAACTGTCAATTTAAGTGAATGTAATGGGTGTTTATAAACAATTTTTGGATTTTCTTCGCACCAGAATCGACATTTTTGTTTATTTACCGCACCACTTAGATGAAAGTGAGCGCACGAAAAGTTGCAATTGGAGAACGATTATTTTGATAATAAAATTTAATAATTTGTAAATATTGTTTTTAAATATATCTCTCTGTGATGAAATTGTAAACATTACTTAATACAATGGAAAAAAAAAAACAAATCATGATATATTACAAATGGCCAAAAAGTCACTTATAAATCATATCACTCTTATTGGAAAATCCTATATAAAATGAAAGGTACTCATCAGTGAGAATGATTAATCAATAGTGCGAACGTCTTCTCTATATAGCTTAAGACCATCCCTTATCAAAAGCATATGTTTTTCGGAGGCAGAAAACTATTTTGGAAGGCCGAGAAGCTATTAAAAATTAAACTTGCTCAGGGATCTACTGATGAAACTGTAGAACGTGTGAAAGTTTTTGTAAGATAAATACATTGATTAACAGATCGCACATTAAAGACATTTTCACGTTGTACCATATAAATGGACCTTTTTTGGTCCCCAGCTCTTTCTTTCTATTTATATATTTTCAATTCGGATGCCTTTTTTTCTCTAAGATCAAAAAACACTTGGAAGTATTCAAAGCAGTGTAACCGAAGAGCTAAAGGCGATTTGAGATTGATACCTTTCAGCACTGCTATGAAAAATGGAAACAATGTCTCCACATATTTATGTATAGAAATAAAATAAAATTGTTGCAAAAAAATCAGTTTTTTTTTTACTTTTCTACCACATTCCCTAAACATGATATCAATAGTGTGCCTACAGTATATACTGTAGTTCATAAGCACATTGCAAGTATATTAATTATATTTTTGTAGTAGGCTTTGTAAAAGTCAAAGCCTACTCAATGTAAATTGATAAGTTTACTCATTTGATTTTATCATGTAAAAATTGCAGTATATATCTTAATCGTAGAAGTCAAATGAATAAAATCAATTTCGGAAAAATTAATTTCGTTTTCTAGTTATTCTGTCCGATTAAATTTTAATCAAATTTTATCGATAATTCATTAATTTTTTATAAAGAATAAACAGTAATTTAACATAAGTATTCTAATATAAAAAAAAATATAATCTATGTGTTTAAAATATAAGCAAAGCGAGCTATAAAATATATAAAACATTTTCTCTTCTTGTGACTGTACTAAAATTGCTTATAAAAATTATTTAGTGTAGTTCTGTTAAGAAGTGCGTGAATATTTGAAATGTCTGAAAATATTGTTATTGAGTCTCCAATAACTTCAGATCAAATAGAACAGTGTCCGGCTACACCAGATCGAATTTTGAATGTGGCATCTTCTAATCCTTCAGACAGTTCCGTTGCAGGATCCGAGAAATGTGCAATCTGTTTGGATGAAATTTGCAACAAATGTTTTACAGATACTTGCTTGCATGAGTTTTGTTTTCAATGTTTAGAAAAATGGAGTAAGATAAAAGCTGAATGTCCTCTTTGTAAAAAACAGTTTAAATACATCGTACGTAATGTGAAGTCAACCGGCCAATTTGAAAGGTTATTAGTCGCTCCAGCTTCACCAGAACCGGGTTCGGTGTTAAGATTTCTACATTTGCCGTTGACACGTATGCAATCACCATTGAGAAATATTAATGTAGATTTGCAAAGAATACAATCATATTTTGCATTATCTTTCAACACAATGTTACAAGATTATGAACATTTTTCTGATAATTCAGGCATTTTTATACCATCGTCACCCATTTCGACTGGCTTATCTGATAACGAGGAGTCAGCAGAAATTGTAGAACTAAATGTTCCAATAAATGTGCAAAGCAATGTACCACCAAATGCGACATCTACCTCTCAGAATGACGTTCTAAGTACACAATTATCCACAAATAATTCGATTGCAACGACTCAATTGGAAGCAGTAACAAATGAGCAGCAAATTACACCACCGATAACATCTGAGGAGTTGGATCGCCACATACCACCTATTTCAAGCAGTGATGAGTGTGAGTTTGTCAGGGAATGGGACGCTTCGCATCTACAAACATCGGAAATAATTTCGCTTATTTCTGATACGGATTCTGACGTTGAATTTTTGAGCGATTCAAAAGCCCAGGTTTCGAAAACAACAAATAAATGTAAATTACAAAGAAAAGCAACGATAGTATCGGCAACTTCATCTGACAGTAATGATCATTTAGTTAATGACGGAAACTTGACATTAACAAATGTCCAAGGAGAAACATCTGCTATTCAAAATGACAACCGCAACATTCAAACTAATAAAGGATTATTGGCACCTATTATTAAAGAGTCATCTGCTCGACCAGTACGTAGATTACCAAATCGGAAGCGTAAAATGCCTACAAAAATTTTGCACGAGGATAGTACCGATGATGAATGTATTGTAAGTGATACAAATACTTTTAACGACACGAAGTAATTGTATCAATTTTATAGAAAAACCCTACAAAAACAGGCACATTAAAAGCGCAGCGTAAAAATTAAATTTAAGAAAAGAGAAATTGAAAAAATAAAATGTATTGTCACCAACTGTTATTTTTAAATTAAAAGAACAAAAAAAAAATAATTTTAGTATATAAATAAAAATTTTATTTTAATACCTATAATTTTTTTCCTATTTTTATTTTTTTGTTTAGTTTAGATTCTATTTTAGATTATCGAATATTTTCTTGTAATATTATTATTAATATATAAGCTAAATGCCACCATAATAATAAATAATGAAAATATTTCATGTGAAAATAATGCTTACTACTATGGACTGGCTAGTATCCATCCATGTTGTTTGCCCATTTATTATAAGAACTAACAAATAAATTAATAGAATCAAAATTTTGTGTTGTTCGTTCTTGGCACGTAACTCAATTTAACGTGCTATATCCGATCACGTTTATTGTTCATTTATCTATTTATTCATTATAATTAAATATAATAAATAATTTATTGATTTCATCTCAAATTTTTGCAATACGAGTGTAATATTTCCTATAGCTTTGAACGAGTTCTAATTAATATAATAATAATAAAGTTTATATCATATTTAATTTGTTTTCTTTTTAATTATTACAGATATCTAATATATTGCAGTAGTAATTTTAGCTATCTGTAACTCTTGTGTTTTAAGTTTGGATGTGGATTCCATTTTTATATTCTAGCAGTTTCTCCTGCTAGCGTGTGCTTTATGTTAAGCCTTAGTATTGAGATAAATCACGCGACCAGTGACGCTTAAGTCTTTGATGGGTGTTTTTAGGAAAGGAAGAGGAGGATAGTTCTTGAAGAAGGGGATTAGTATCATTTGAGACACGGGAATGGAACTTTTTATAACGAGATACAATAATAAGAGTATTACGAACATAAAAGGGTGCATCGACAATTGTTCGGAGTATTTTTTATAGAAGGGATTGAATACGATGATAATTGAAGTCCAGATGGGTTTCGATAGTAAGTTTAAAACGTTTGTTTATTATTTATACGTATCATCGTTTTAATTTTTGTCTTTTAAGTCTTGCATGTGGGTTCCACGTCAAGCGTTTGTCTAAGTTCAGTTTTAGGTACCGAACTTCAGTGTGTTCTGGTATTTTGCTGCTACTAAGGTATATGGAAGGAGATTGCTCACATCAGAGAGTAAAAGTCACGTATCTACATTAATGTTCATTAACTTTTAGTCACCACTTGATAAACCAGTTGTGATGCAAGACAGGGCGTATCATCAGCATATGAGACAAAGAAGTTATTGGGACAGATTGGCATATCGGATGTGTAAATGTTATAAAAGATAGGTGCAAGTTAACTTCCCTGTGAAACAACAGCCCGTATCGGAGATATATTGGACAGTTCGTTGGATTCGTTTGCTTTGAATTATCGGTTGGAAAGGATTGATCTTAGAATGAGGAAATAGGTAGAAGGAAGGATCCTGTTGAGTTTCCAGAGTAAGCCCGACTAATATTAAGCAACAAACTGGGACAGTACTCTTTTATTTCTAAGGAAGTTGCAATGAAATCGACAACTCGATAACATTGCAGGGTAGTGGAGTGTTCGGAGCGGAAACCAAATTGGTGGTTGGGAATTAAATTTGATGATTTAGGGAGGGGATGTAAACAGTTTAGAACTATTTTTTCAAAGATTATCGAGAGGATTGGAAGGATACTTATTGGTCTGTGGAAAGTGGGGCGGTTTATTAGGTTTAGGGATCATTTTTACAATGGAAAATTTCTAGAGGGTTAAGAAGCAAGGAAAACTATTACTCTTTTAGAAAGTTGTTAAAGTATAATAGTGGAGGTGATCATGTCCTAATCGGGACCTTTGTTTTTGGGAAGGAGTTTGACTAAATTGGTAAGTTCAGAAAGAGTAATTGCCTTTAGGGAAATACCAGGGTCATTCAACAAGTACTTAGCCTACAAAAGAAAAACGAAAATTTTGGAAAGGTGGCAATTTATTTTTCCACATAATCTCCTTCAAAATCGATACACTTTGCCCAGCGATGCCCTAACTTTTTTAACACGTCCAAGAAATAGCAAAATAGGCCTCCGTGGCGACGATGACCTCCTCATTCGACCCAAATCTATTCCCGGCGAGTGATTTTCTCAGGTTTGGAAACAAAAAGTAGTCACAGGGGGCCAAATCTGGAGAGTACGGTGGATGGGGTAGCAATTCGTAGCGCAATTCGACCAATTTGGCCATGGCGACGGCGGAGGTGTGAGCCGGCGCGTTGTCGTGGTGGAACAGCACTTTTTTCTTCGCAAAGCGGGGCCGCTTTTTCTTCAATTCGACGTCAAATCGGCCCAATAAGTCAGCATAGTAGCGCCCCGTGATTGTTTTACCCTTCTCAAGGTAATCGATGTGGATCACACTTTGTGAATCCCAGAAAACGGTGGCCATCACCTTTCCGGCCGATCGAACAGTCTTCGCCTTCTTCGGAGCACGTTCGCCGGGTGAAGTCCACTGTTTCGACTGTTCCTTTGTCTCTGGTGTGTACCAGTGAATCCATGTTTCGTCGACGGTCACGAAACGACGCAAGAACTCCGCTGGATTGCGCTGAAACAGCACCAAACATGTCGCCGATGTGGTCTCACGGTTGCGCTTGTTTTCCGGTGTGAGCAAACGTGGCACCCATCGCGCCAACAGCTTGCTCATGCCCAGTTCTTCGTGTAGAATATGATGCACCGTTCCTACTGCGATGGCCACAGTCTCCGCTATCTCGTGAACCTTCAATCGACGGTCTGCCAACACGAGTACGTGGACTTTTTTAACGTTTTCCTCCGTAGCAGCCGTTTTCGGGGCACCTGGGCGTTGCTCATCAAAAACCGACGTGCGGCCACGAACAAACTCGTTGAACCAATTCTTGACGGTCGCCATCGAAGGAGAAGAGTCACCATACACAGCATCCAAGCGATCTTTGATTTCGCTGCGCGTTTTCCCTTCCAAAAACAAGAATCTAATCACCGAACGATATTGTTCTTTTTCCATTTTTGTGCAACCGACCGATACGCTCGCTTTCAAAGGCTCTCAAAACAAAACTAATAAAAGGAATCAACTGAAACTTTGACAGTAGGCTACTAAAAAAATGTACTACATGATGGTAAATTTCTTTTGTGACAGCAGTTCCATCGGGCGGTGAGGCTAAGTACTTTTTGAATGACCTTTGTACTCATAATTAAGGGCATGGATAATTCTGTCTCGATTTTGGTACAATGAGTCCTATCTAGTATGCCTTCATGTAGAGTAAATGGTTGTTACAAGGTGTTTAGCACATTTTATGTTATCCGTTTTGACCCAGGTACCGTCACTTTTTCGTAAAGGATGCTTTGTTTTTTATAAGATAATATTTGTCTTGTAACAGTTCATATAGCTCTATTTTTTTTTAGTGATGAAGTGTAGTTTCCAGAAGCATAGTTAGATTCCTTCTGCCTGACCTATAGGCATGTTAGTGGCAGGTGAGCTTCTTAGCTAGAATCTGGTTAAGTCTAAAAGCCAGTATCTTTTCCAGAATCTTGGTCATGCAAGGCAACAGAGAAATTGGTCTGTAATTGATAGCCTAAGAACGTAAAAGTTGTTGTTTTGGTATAGAAACCGCATTAGCAACTTTCCAAATATTTGGCAATATCAATGTTGTCAGTATATGATTAAAGAGGTTGACAATTCTCCTGTGGATTGTCGAAGGTGTCTCTTTAATCATTTTGACAGATACCTTTATCTGACAGGTATAGTCCGCTTGAGAGAGTTCAAAGTGACTTTGAACTCTCCAAGGGATTTTAGCTTTTTTTTTTTTTTTTATTTAGATTGTTGAGGTACAGGGGGAAACCTTCAAAAGGTACTCGACTGGGAAGCCTTCTGCCTATCAGACGAGGAGTTATGCGGGATTTTTACCTCGCTAAAACCTAACCTGTACCTCTACCCTTGCTCCCGGAACGATGGTTCCCCGGCGGCACTCTCCCAAAGGGATTTTGGCTGATACAAGGTAAATGTGGAAAATTATGGAATTGGCAGTAGGTTTTCTATGAAGAATTTATACGACATTCTAACCTGAGATGGTTGTTCAAAGAGAATGATGCCCAACATGTTGCTAGTTCCTCAACGATGGAAAGGAAGTCGCTAATAATCTCATTCTCAGAAATTTTGGATCTTGAAAAGCATTTATTTTTGGGGAGTACTCATTTAGAAGTAGGCGCAGATCTTTCAGCTTATTAAGGAACCTGTAGATAACAGTGCGTTTTCAACAAATTAATAGTTTTGCAAGATATCCCTGTAATGCTGTTCACTTACTGTAACGCGAGTTCCATTCTAATTTCGGATGAAATATGTTCCAATCATGTCTCCAGTCTGCAAGTTATACTAAAGTTCTGGATGCAAATATATTTTCAATAGCTTCTTTTGCTTATAATGCTCATTTATTATGTTTTCGAAGTAAATTCAGATAATTTTCAAAAGTTGTTTAAGCATAATTCTATCATTGTTAAAATGTCAAATTGTATGGACTAAAAATTGCTGAGCAGTTTTGATAAATGACAATTGGTTTGGATATTCAAAAAAAAACTTATCGAAATATATATATTTATGTCTGTGAGTGAATTTTTGATAAACAAATTGAGCATTTTGGGAAGAAAATCCTATTTTAAGATTTGTAAATGCTATCAGAAATCTTCTTGTTTAGGGTGACTCCATTTGTTGAACAGTTTTGAGCATTTAGTTTGGTGGCTATTTGCATTGTGGAAGTATCAAAATCATTCGTGGTCAAGAAGGGATACTGTTATCAACAGTATTCGACCTCACCTGATTAATAACAGAAATTCAATGCACTGAACTTTGTGTTAAACACCTTGTAATTATTTGTTCGAATAGAGTTTTTGCACTTATTTGTAATGCAGTTTACTTGCTAAATTTTGTAGACTGACTGAGCAATAAACTTTTTATACAAAATTTTAATATGTAAAATAAATAAATAAAAATTATGCTTCAAATTTCTAAAAATACTTTTCTTGGTTTCAATAAATACAGCACCATAATTAAGTTGATTTTTAAAATACTTACTGAGCGTGAATTTAAACCAACAAAAAAAAAGTTTCGATTAAATCAAATAGAATAACTTTTTGGGAGTAAAGTAAAGAGCAAAGCTGGAAAAATTAATTCGCGACCTATTCCGTACCTGGTATCGAATAACGGATCTTTTCAATTTGTACTTGAATAGGTCTTAATCACAGGCAAAGGAAACAACTAATCTTATTATTATGATTAATTTTGTTGAAAAGAATTTGTAATACAATATATAATTTCTTAAGCTGTAATTTATAATCCAATTTTTTCTAACAAATAAATATAATGATAAAAGTTCCAAATTATTAACAAATCAAATTTAATTTGATTATTGACAGCAATAATAATTTCCATTATTTAATTAAATGAAGAAGTTTGATTTAAGCTATAAAAATGAATAAATATTCTTTCAAAAGTGTTTGTAAAATGTTTAATTTCCGATGGAAAAACTGTTAAATGAATTGAAATAGAATAAATTTGGTGAAAACATAATTATTCAAATATATCAGCTTAGGATGTGGTAATAGTAAATAAATTAAATTCGATATTCACCGACAGGATTTTAATACGAAAATTTTTTTATTAAAATTTTAATGTACACATATGAGTGTGGGCTCTTATAATTTAATAATACATATAGAATACCAAATTGAAAATGGTATGAATGAATATCCTTATTGATTTTAATAGCGCTCACGTGAGTAATAAAACGTGAATGCATGACCGTATTTAAATACAACAAATAATCAGAAAATAATATCTGCTAGGGGATATTTTATCTGATATCAATAGTCATCGATAATATACAATAATAAAAATTGTAGATAATTGAAAAAAGAAAACAATATCAAAAATATCCAATGAATACACGTGTACTGTGTGTAAGTACACGTTTATCTGATAGTATAAATATTTATAATAAAATATGATTTTCTTAGACATATAAATATTCATAGCCTATAATATTAAATATTTAACTTCAATATGATTGTTTGAAAAGGTTCAGAATTTTTAATTAGTTTGAATTGGAAGTTTGCTTTGAAAATATTCGGAAAAAATGAAAAGATTAACTTTTCAAATAAATATTAAAATTACAAAAGGGAATGCAATCATTAAAAATATAAATATCTCTGGCTTAAAGCACATTTAAAAATTGCGTATTCATGGTTTAAAGTATCTGAAAACTTAGTATTTAAAATTAAGAATAATTTCAGAATGTTAAAATGTATTTTACTAAAATCATTGAGAAATAAATGCTTATAATTGACACTTATTCACCTAAAATCTCGTTCAGTATTATTAATGAAATAAATAGACTATGCGTTTCGCAAAAGAATTATTCAGTTTTTGGTTTGATCAAATATTTTATATTCCTTAGACACATCTTTATATAACTAGTTGTTTTTTTATGATCCGATAACCTTTATATTTAGACATCATACACAATTTTAAATCTTTCGTCTTTTAAAGATAGAGCAGAGCTTAGTATAAATATTCTATGGAAGGGTTATTTTCACAAATGCGGTTCTGTGGAAAATCAAATTTTTTTCTTTGTTATTGAAACAGATTCCAGATGGATTTAATTTTTATTTTATTTACTGAAAATTTTGAGATTAGTTTTTAATTACTTCGTCTTCGGGACAAACACTTTCACTAATATTTTTCTAGCATTTTATTATGCTATTATAATTATCGTTGTGACAAAACCTCACTATATGCAGATAGTACTACTATCGATTGGTTTCCGATATACTCGTACAGCTAGCTACGAGAATCGTTCAATAAGTCCTTAGAAAATCCATGAAATTGCGCTCGTAGTGTCGATAAAGATTTTTTTTGTAAGTAGCATTATCAACAGGAATGCTGTCAAAATTCCATAGCGTAGGTCAATTTCTATCGTCGATTAAAGTTAACGACATTTATTCGTGCATAACAATGGAAAAAAGCGAGTTTAGGGCTGTCATCAAACATCTCCATTTGAAAGGCTTAAGCCCGAAAGAAATCAAAGCCGGGTTGGATGCAGTTCATGGCACATCTGCACCTGTGTTTGCGACGGTTTACAATTGGGTGAATGAATTTAAACGTGGCCGTTCATCCACAAAAGATGAACATGGTTCAGGACGCCCAGTTGAGGTGTCTACTCCTGAAATCATCGACAAAATCCACGATCTGATTTTGAACGATCGGCGAATTAAAGTGCGCGAATTAGTTGAGGCCACGGGCATATAACAAGGTACAGTCGCTTCAATTTTGCATGAAAAATTGTCTGTGAAAAAAATTTCGGCAAGATGGGTGCCGCGTTTGCTCTCAGAGGAGAAAAAGCGCATTCGTGTAGTGCACTCTGAGGCTATGTTGGCACTCTTTCATCGCAATCCTGCCGAATTCCTTCGTCGATATGTCACTGTGGACGAAACCTGGATATACTACTACACTCCAGAAACGAAGAGACAGTCATCACAGTGGATTGTCAAGGGTGAACAGGCTCCGAAGAAGGCAAAAACTGTGCCATCGGCCGGCAAGGTGATGGCCACGGTCTTTTGGGATTCGCAGGGCATTATTTTTATCGACTACTTGGAAAAAAGAAAAACAATAACAGGAGCGCATTACGCGTCGTTATTGCAACGGTTAAGCGAGGAAATTAAAGAGAAACGCCCCCATTTAAAAAAAAATCCTCTTGCATCAGGACAATGCGCGCGTGCACACCTGCGCTGTTGTTCCATGGCCAAAATTGTGGAATTGAGAATGGAATTGTTGCAGCATCCCGCTTATTCACCAGATTTGGCCCCGAGTGACTATTTTCTTTTCCCCAATCTGAAGAAATGGCTTGGCGGACGACGGTTCACTTCCAACGAGGACGTCATTGCTCAAACGGATGAGTATTTTGCAAAACTTCCGAAATCTTATTTTTTGGACGGGATAAAAATTTTGGATGATGTTGAAAAATAAAATTTTTTTTTTTTTAAAACAGTTTTTTTCCATCTTTTTCTAAGGACCTATTGAACGACCATCGTACCTTC
Source organism: Atherix ibis (assembly GCA_958298945.1). Taxonomy (NCBI): domain Eukaryota; kingdom Metazoa; phylum Arthropoda; class Insecta; order Diptera; family Athericidae; genus Atherix; species Atherix ibis. The sequence continues at coordinate 101,775,063 of OY282605.1, read as the reverse complement.
TTAAAATCCATTCCGCCGTCAACTCCTACAAACATACTTTCTGGTACAGATTATTATAAATAATTTATTGCTTAATGGCTCCAGCCTTTATGCATTCATCGAAACCTTACAAAATATAAGTAGGAAACTTGCCATTTTTTGTAGAATCCTGCTTAAAGCAATTTCTGATTTCTTTTGTTGGAGCCTAAAATTTGTCATATAAACTTTTCTGTTAATTTGGGATATATTTTTATATGGTAGGACTCTCAATACGATTAGCGTTCAATGCTGTTATGAGTATAGTTTGCCAATTTATCATGTGTAGACTCTTGTTTAAACAGCATTTTCAAATTATCTGGCGTTACTTTAGAAATAAGTCGTTAAGTCGCGAAATGCAAAATCAGGTTTTATTGAAAAATTGCATAGTAATATAAGAGATATTGAAATTTTATCCTTGTAGAAAGGCGGCTTTATTGGTTCCAATTTATTCCAAAATAATATTGATAAAATACCAACAATTACAAATTTAGAAACCAATATTGGGCTAAACTGCAAATAGAGCCGGATTAACTCGAAATTGCTACGAGTTTCACGAATTGATATGGTCAAAATCATTTTTACGTACTAATAGCATTAAAAGAACTATTTTTTTAAACAGAATAAAAAAGAATTGAAAAAAGTTTCTATCCTTTCGATATATCAGGTATATAAGCTTAAATCCGCTGTTTGGTCATATTGTAGATGGCGTGAGTGAGCGTATTAAGCTGCCATGGGCAAGCCATACTTTTTTTTATGATTTTGATATCTGTCAATATTAATCAGTGCACATTATCAGCAATTTTGTATAGCAACATACATTTTTCCTTTGGTAATCATGTCTAGTTTTGTGCCAGAAAAAGAGCATATGCGGAAAGTTCTGCTTTTCTGCTTCAATTTGAATAAATCGGCTGCCGAATCGCATCGAATGCTTATGGAAGCCTATGGTGACAGTGCTTTATCGGAAACAACATGCAGAAATTGGTTTCGTCAGTTCAAAGACGGCAATTTTGACTTGTGCGACAAGAAGCGTGAAAATCGAACTAGGAACGTTGAGGACCATGAATTTCAGGCTCTTTTGGACGAAGACGATACCCAATTGCAAAAATTGCTCGTGGAACAATTGGATGTTACTCAACCAGCCATTTCCATGTGTCTGCGTGCCATGGGGAAGATTGAAAAGATTGGAAAATGGGTGCCGCATGAATTGAACGATAGGCAGATGGGACGATGCCAAAACACATGCGAAGTCTTACTCGCCAGACAAAAAAGAAAGTCGTTCCTGCATCGGATTGTGACAGGCGATGAAAAGTGGATATATTTCGACAATCCTAAACGCAAGAAATCGTGGGTTGATCCCGCTCAACCATCAACATCTTCCCCAAGAACAAATTGCTTCGATTGGAAAACTGTCAATGTCCATCGCTATCACCAACAACTGATCAAATTGCACCGTGCTATGCGTGAAAAAAGGTCGGATTATCAACAAAGACATGACAAGCTGATTTTCCGTCAAAAATGGTCCGAAACTACTTGGAGACACTCAACTGGGAGGTGCTACCCTACCCCGCTATTCACCAGACCTGGCCCCTTTTTTTTTACTAACACCTGTTTTTGTCGATGGGCCACGCGCTCGCTGAGCAGCACGTGGTTAGCTTACGAAGACGTCCGAAAATGGCTTGATGAGTGGTTTGCCTCGAAAGAGAAGGAATTTTTTTGGCGTGGTATCCATAAATTGCCCGAGAGATGAGAAAAAATTATGAGGGCAAGTACTTTGATTAACTTTGTTTTTGCTTTCTACGAAAAAAAACATGTTTTTTACTAAAAAAACAGCGGATTTAAGCTTATATACTTTAATTTAAGCTTAAAATAAATTAGTTAAAAAATATTATCGTAAAAAATATGTTATAATATTTTAAATATACTCTATTAGATATGTCAATTATTCAATATATTTAAAAATTATTTATTTTTTAATTTTTGCAAATATTTTGCCATTTATAAAAAAAAATATTTATGCCACATATTAAACATAGAATATGTAAAGGCTGTGGTATACAAGCTAAGTTAATTTTGTTATAAATATTCAAAAATACAACTTTTTGTTAAAAAAAAAAAACATTTTATTTGTCTTAAATTTGAAAAAATTTCATATATAATTTATCCATTATCCTGGAACCTTTAACCTTTTTGGCATTTATTTATAGATATATTAACGTTATATTTCATTTAATATGATATTTTATACTGTATAATATATTAAGATCTACTGGAGAACTTTCTTACAATAAATAACACTAAATAATTATGACAAAGAGTGATGCTTCTTGTAATATTATATAAGGCACATATTATTTTCAATCATGTTACATATGCACACTTTTACCAAAACACACTCATACTATAATATGACTATATTACTCTTCGGGAATTTCACAATATTTTTGAAAAATTACAATGACAAAATATTTATTTTCTATTTATTTAAGGAAATATCATTTTTAATATTTAATAACATTCTTATTTATAATTGTCTAAGTAATAAATTTGGTTTTACCGAATATAAAATTTTTATAGCACAAACGAACAGAAGAACCTTAGAGGCTTTTAATATAGACCAGCTCAATTGAACAATTCGAAAATATACTATTTCTTTTAATTTAGTTTATTTATTGATTAAAAGTAAATAGACCTGTTCATATATACAAACAGGATTATTTTAAAAATACTACGAAGGCTATTACATTCTTTATTTTATTCTTAAACATGAGAGTTGTTGTAGCAAGTGCAGAAATGTAGCTTCTTGGTTACATCGGATTGGATCTCAGGTTTTTAATATTTGGGAATTTGCATCAGTTTTCATTCACTGCTTTTCGACTCTCTAAAAATGCATTGTGCCACCAATAAGGCATGTTCCCCATATACTACTGATAAGGACTGTTCCCTGTAGCCTTGTTTTGGAATTTTATAAGTCAAACTTGACACAGTTTAATACAAAAATTCAAGGCACTTCGTTTCGTGAAAATACAACTTTACTTATCATGCTCTATAAGGACGCGTAATTCTTGGATGAATTTGAATTTTTTTACTAAACGTCTAGGAAAGATTAAAATAAAAATAAATTATATCATTATTTTTTTGACTAATCGATTGGATTATATTTTTGTGGTGTCATATCTGCCAGATAATTGCAAGTCAAATTATAATATAATTCAGTTAACGTGTTTATATTCTGCAAGCAGTTGTATCAGACGTATTTGATGATTTTTTTAAAATTGAAAATTTTGATTACTGGACTATTATCATTTTTTATCTGAAAGCCATCTTAATATTAGACTACGAAAGCGTAAAAAACTGGAATTTAAATGTTAAATAAAATGTTTACAATGCTTCCTGGACCGTTGACAAAACGCTTAAATAGAGAAAAATTGTTAAATACAGTTTTTATTATCAGGTCGAATACTTTTGAAAAGCTCTAGTTTATCTTAAGAAGTTTATGTACAAAAAGTAAATGAAACTTAAATTTTCATTAGCCAGGTCACTGCATACTTGATAATAATTCTGAGATGTAAGCAACGTCTTTTCTTTATTGAATATAAAAAATTATACCTAAGTAAGCATTTTATTAATGTAAAAACTGCATCAAATAATATCTGTATCTAGTATGCACTGACCTGGCATACAAATCTAGCTGATTAAAAGGCTAAGGTAGCTACTAAAAATTCTTTCCTTCCTTGAAGTGAATTCCTTATTTTATATGCACATTTAAAAATTAATTTAAAAAAATCATTTACTGCATAATATTAGGAATTTATCCACTAATACACTGCCAATATCCTTTTGCTTACTTCTCTTAAGTGCTTTTAAATTTGATAATCTAATGAGAAATCTTTGGTATGGAAATTTGATATTTTTATTTTATTTTATTTATTAACCAAAATTTAAAAAAAATACCTTTGTGATACGGTCACACAGAGAGGACACTATTCTTCAAACGCTGCTGGAATAAATATATCAATTTAAATATAGAAAACGTTGATAAATAAATTTTGTTTTTAAATTTAAGTCACAATTTTTTATTGTCAGGCCGAATATTTCTTGAACAGCTTTAGTTTATCTTGAGAAGTTTACTTATAAAATGCAAATAAAACTTAAATTGTTATTGAATATTAAAAAATTGTACCTAATTAAGCATTTGATTAATTTTAAAAATATGTCAAATAATATCTGCGAGTATATCTAGTATGCACTGACCGGGCGTTCAAATCTAGCTGATTAAAAAGCTTAGGTAGCTACTAAAAATTCAGATTTAAAGACAAATTTAACTTCAAATAATCAAAAACAATTTAATTCCTCATTTTAAAAAAAAATTTTGGATAATATTAGAAACCCATCCAGTAATATACTGCCAATATCCTTTTGCTCACTTCTCATAGGTGCTTTTAAATTTGGTAGGCGAATGAGTAATCTTCGGTATGGAAATTTGATATTTTTGTTTTATTTTATTTGTATCGATAATATTCAATATTATTTTTGTTTTATACAGGGGTCATTCAACATGTACTTAGCCTCACCGCCCGATGGAACTGCTGTCACAAAAGAAATTTACCATCGTGTAGTACATTCTTTTAGTAGCCTACTGTCAAAGTTTCAGTCGATTCCCTTCAATAGTTTGTTTTGAGAACCTTTGAAAGCGAGCGTGTCGGTCGGTTGCACAAAAATGGAAAAAGAATAATATCGTTCGGTGATTAGATTCTTGTTTTTGGAAGGGAAAACAAGATTCTTGTTTTTGGATGCTGTGTATGGTGACTCTTCTCCTTCGATGGCGACCGTCAAGAATTGGTTCAACGAGTTTGTTCGTGGCCGCACGTTGGTTTTTGATGAACCACGCCCATGTGCCCCAAAAACGGCTGCTGCGGAGGAAAACTTTACAAAAGTCCACGATCTCGTATTGGCAGACCGTCGATTAATGGTTCACGAGATAGCTGAGACTGTGGCCATCGCAGTAGGAACGGTGCATCATAGTCTACACGAAGAACTGGGCATGAGAAAGCTGTCGGCGCGATGGGTGCCGCGTTTGCTCACACCGGAAAACAAGCGCAACCGTGAGACCACATCGGCGACGTGTTTGGCGCTGTTTCAGCGCAATCCAGCGGAGTTCTTGCGTCGTTTCGTGACCGTCGACGAAACATGGATTCACTGGTACACACCAGAGACCAAGGAACAGTCGAAACAGTGGACTTCACCCGGCGAACGTGCTCCGAAAAAGGCGGAGACTATTCGATCGGCCGGATAGGTGATGGCCACCGTTTTCTGGGATTCACAAGGTGTGATCCACATTGATTACCTCGAGAAGGGTAAAACAATCACGGAGCGCTACTATGCTGACTTATTGGGCCAATTTGACGTCAAATTAAAGAAAAAGCGGCCCCGCTTTGCGAAGAAAAAAGTGCTGTTCCACCACGACAACGCGCCGGCTCACACCTCCGCCGTCGCCATGGCCAAATTGGTCGAATTGCGCTACGAATTGCTGCCCCATCCACCGTACTCTCCAGATTTGGACCCCTGTGACTACTTTTTGTTTCCAAACCTGAAAAAATCACTCGCCGGGAATAGATTTGGGTCGAATGAGGAGGTCATCGTCGCCACGGAGGCCTATTTTGCTTCCCTCGAGAAAATGTATTTTTTGGACGGGTTAAAAAAGTTAGAGCATCGCTGGGCCAAGTGTATCGAGCTTGAATGAGATTATGTGGAAAAATAAATTGCCACCTTCCCAAATTTTCGTTTTTCTTTTGTAGGCTAAGTACTTGTTGAATGACCCTCGTATATTATTATATTAGATTATTATATAAAAGTAATATTTTAAGAACCAGAATATTCCCAAACATAAAATATGAAATATTTTAGTCCCGGTTATTTAAAATGACGACAAATCTAAACTAAAAAAGCTTATCATATTCATCATTCAAAATCAAACTTAACATTATTATTAAAAAAAAAAAAACGCACAGTCAATTTTAAAAAGTCTTTTACAGTAATTTTAAAAAAAATTTAGGTGGGAAAAAATTCAATATTTATAAAAAACAATCACCAAATTAAGTATAACAATAAAAACAGTTCCACTTCGAAAAGCACTTTTAAATTATGTAACATTTTACGATCATATTATCTATTTGATAAAAGAAAAACTGAAATAGTACAAAAAAATCGAGGTCCCAAATAATTTTAAAGGTTTTCTACTTTCAGACATATTATAAGGACTTCTAAATGCATGTACTTAAAAAAGTCAATTTTAAGACTATTTCCCAATAGATATGTTTTATAGCAGATGTTATTGTAAAATACTTCTATGAACAATTGTATCTAGAAAGGTTCATTTAATATTCTTTTATTTAAAAAAAAAAGAAAACATATGTATTATAAATGATCCAATAAAAAGATGACAAAATTCAAGTCCAGGGTAGCACCATCTATCCCTTGTGATTTTACATGAAAAATTCAATCTGTATTCTTAGTTAAAGTACTCGTACACTGAAAATCCATTCAGATTGATTTCCCTAAGAGATAAATTTATATATCTGCATATATGGATACTGTTACAATAGAATTGGGAATTGAACTTTTTGCATAGCTATTTAAGATAATATCGATGTTAAAAATATAAATCCATATGCTTCAGAAATACCCTTTTTTTTTAAAAAAAAATGGTGTGGTAAATATTTAAAAATATTTTTTTATTGGCAAGTTATTTATGTTACATCTTCGGTTTTTTTTTAATTAATTTTTTTGTAAAATTCAATTAATTTCTACCTTTTAAATATTAAAAATTTTAAAAGCTCTATCATTATAAAGGGTGGTTCATCTAGCGGTTCCAAATTTAAAAGTTTCATTTTAAAAAGTAAAATTATATATACTTTAATTCTATTACCCATGGAAATATTTTATTAATTTCACTATAACCAATTTCTAAAAAAAAAAAACTTGTAGAAAAGGACGATTTATTTATTTAACGACTTTATTAATACAAATGGAACATGATTCTAATGTGATATAACTTTTATTATGAAATTCTATTGAGCAAAATTTATTAATATTCTATTTCTGAAAATAATATTTTTAATAAACAATTTTTTAACTATTATGTTTAATATACGAGGTCTGTTAAAAAAGTATCGCGAATTTTGAATTTCCGCGGGTTACGTATATTCGATTTTCGTTTTTTTTGTGGCGTTATTTTGGTACTTATGTCCCTCACTTATGCCAATAAGTTCGGCCATTTTGAATATTTAGTTAATTTTTCACAGCTGCTTTGCTTGAACGTGTTTTATCTCGTCTTCGATTTTTGCCAATTAACTTCCGCAGATATAACCTTCAACCTTGGAATTTACCAGACAACTACTTTGGATCACATTAAAAGGTTTGGTTTTGTGTCAAAACACTCTGTTTTGGTGCCATATGAATTAACCGAGAAAAATTTAATGGAAAGAATTTCCGTATATTCTTCAAAAATTGCTCGTTCCAAAACTGAGCAATTTTTGCCCCGCTTTGTGGCTGGAGATGAAAAGTGAATAGTTTACAAGAACATGGTAAGAAAACTATCCTATATATACAGTGGGGAAATTCCGACATCTACAGCAAAAGCAGGTGTATATCAGAAGAAGATTATGCTGTGTTGTTAGTGGTGACAGTAAGGGTGTAATACACTATGAGTTGCTGAAAGAAAATGGAACAATTAATTCTGATGATTATTGTACGCAACTTATTGTTTTGATAAGAGAAATTCAATATAATTGTCCATCTTTAGCCAACTTAAATGTTTCACCACGACAACGCTAGACTGCATATGGCAAGGAAATTCATCCCCCATATTCTCCTGATATTATACCAACGAACTACCACCTATTCAGATCGCTGCAAATCTTTCTTGAGGGAAATGAATAAGCAAATTTTGAGGGTGTCCAAATGGCAATGGAAGACTATCCTACCTCCAAAAGCGAGGACCGTCTCCAGGTGAATGGATAAGCTGCCAGAACGCTGGCAAACAGTTTTAACTGACGAAGAAAATTGTATTTTGAATTATTTCAAATAAAATAATTCAATTACAACTAATACTATCAAAAACTATCTAACATAGCCTTTCATACTGATTTTTATGAACCAATATTAATGGAAAACGAAGTGCTTATGAGTAACTTATGGAACACGAAAACAGTGATAAAGTAATACGCTATTTGTTCAGCTGGAGTTATTTAACGCTATCTTATGAAGTTACTATTTTTGGTACTGGAGAACCTGTGTAATGTTTATTAAATTTCTTATTTCAAGTGAAATTCTTGCACTCAGATTTTGTGAAAATTTTAAAAATTACAAAATTAAATCCAAAAAAAATTTTCTAATAAATTCAGCACCGTAATAATTATAGTTCAATTCGATCGATATAAATCGCGTACTTTTTTACAAATACATAAATCTATATTCTTCAACAAAAAAAATTGCATTTTAAAAAGTACTCAAATATTTGTTCTCAATAATCCAATGTGTGTATGCATATACCATATGAAAATTTGATATATTCACTAGATTGAAAGCTTTTTCGAATTATTTATAATCAATATATTTTCTTGTTGTTCTATATTTTAGAAGCCTGTCATCCGTATGAACCTTTTAAGTGTCCTGGAGATGGAAATTGTATTTCTATACAATATTTGTGTGACGGTGCACCTGACTGTTCCGATGGATACGATGAAGATATGAGGCTCTGCACAGCAGGTATGATATTATATAATTTCAACTTTAACTAAAATAAACATGCAAATATATAACCTCAAAAAGTTCCACTATAAATGTTTAGAAAAACAATTTTTTAATGAAAAGTTATATTGAAAACTCTAAACTATTTTGTTGGAAGTTCTTCTTCTTTTTTAATTCTAGTTTTAAAGTAACGTTAGCAAAATAAGAAAAATATTATGAAACATAGAAGAAAAATTTGTTACTATTTTCGTAAAATGTTCATCTATGAAAGTTTTTTATATTCATTTTTTTTCTTTGATATTCTTCCATGCAGCATGAGATTTTTGTTTTACAATCAAAATTTATTAACGCTATCAATTTTTATAAATTTTATTTTAAAAATTTTAAGTTATGAACTATTAAATTGTAATAGTTACTAAAGAGTTGTTTTTTTTATCTGAAAGTTTCTAAAATATATTGTAATACATTTTAACGTGCTATAAAAAAATATTAAAATAAAATTTTTATGCTTTATAAATGAGCTTGTAACAACTTTCAGTTTAGATCAGGACTTATAAAAACTAATATTTTTTTATTGTGAACAGGATTTTAATAGCCTATGGTTTCTTTACTTAGGTCAAGAATAATAAAAAGTAATACTATTTCTTCACTAACAAGATTCAAAATTCAAAAAAATTAATTCCTGGAATTTAAGCAAAAATAATTAATAGAATAAAAATTTTGGTAAGATTGTCAGGTAGACTGGTTAGGTAATTATGGGTTGTCAAGAAAGTAATTTCGTTTTTTTTAATAAAAATGAAAGACGATTTTCTTATAGTGAATTAATATTTTATTTAATTAAATAGTTTCCGATCTTATCCAATACACTTTACCATCTTTCTGGCAGTAGCATTATTCCAAGCTCAAAAATTTTTTGTTTTTTGCTGGGAAAAAACTGATCCAAGTGATTTTTGACCTCCTCATTTGAATTAGACATTTTAACGTCTAAGAAATTTTGTAGATACCGGAACAAATGATAATCGGAAGATACTAGGTCTGGAGAGTATAATGGATGTAGCAGTATATCCCATCCAAGCTCTAAAAGCTTTTGCCGAGTGGTCAAACTTGCATGTGGTTTCGTATTATCCTGTTGGAACACTATACCTTTCCTATTGACCAATTCTGGTATTTTTTCTTTAAGTGAATCATTCAATTTGGCCAACTGATGACAGTAAACCTTAGAATTGATCGTCGTGTTGCTCGGTAGAAGCTCAAAATAAACGATTCCTTTGAAATCCCACCAAACAGATAGCATAACTTTTTTTTGATTAATATTAGCTTTCGAAGTGCTTTGAGCCGGTTCATCTTTTCTACTCCAGGATCATTTGCGCTTAACATTGTTATAGACAACCCATTTCTGATTTGAGAAGCAAATCACAAATGTCAATGTGACGGCACAGATTTTTTCCGTAAGAAGATGGGGAACACATATGTCGATCTTTGATATTAAACCTGGCCAATTCAAATGATCATGAAAGGTCGAACTTGATCAATTTAATTTCTCAGCGATCTCATGAGTTGTTATTCGCCAGTTTGCATCAATTAATGTCTTTATTGTGTCTTCATCAGCTTCAACTGGCCTTCCAGAACGTGGTGCATCATTGAGATCAAAATTGCCGGATCTAAATTTTGCAAACCAGTTTTGAAACTTGCGCTCACTTAACACATTGGATAATTTTTTATCTTGTTTGAACAGCATTTTTATCTTTCCTATAGTAAAAAAGTAAAATATGCCGAAAATGCAGTTTTTCTTTTTCCATATTTAAAAGGGTATCAACCAAAAACTACTGTGCAGAATCAATCGAATTTTTTCACAAGCAAGCCTTGCTATGTCAGTTGTCAAAATACATATGATTATACTCAATTAAGTCCTCTGTTGGGAAACAACAAAATTACTTTCTTGACAACCCAATAGGTTGCCAATATTTTCTACTAATGATCAAAGGTGTCAATTGCTATTTAGTAAGCATAAAGGGTAAGTTTTAAACTGATGTGAATCAGAATTACTCACTGGGCCATGTATCAAGTGATTTGTGCTATAATATTTTTTGTAGCAGCAATTTTCTAAAATATTTTTCCTAATCGAATTATTTAAAATAATTTTTCTAGTGAAATAATAAGTTGCAAAAAATTTGATACCAATTTTCGATGCTAAAAATTCTTATAAAAATTATGGCATCATCTTCTAATTATCCAATTAACTAATTTTTAAGTTAATAAAAAATATAATCTAGCATTTGAAATTACTCTTAAGTGGAATTGACAATAAATGACATTTTTTTATATTTCAAAAGAATATTTTTGATACATATTTTTTTAAAGTTATATTCCTTACCAAAGTATACTCTTCTAATTTTTCAAGTGCTAATTAATACCAAAATTTGTAAAATAAGTTAAAGAAAATAAAATCATTGCCATGAATGCAAATTTCAACAACAACAAAAAAACTTGATTCAAAGAATGTTGAAATTTAATGAGTTTAAATAAAGCTAAGCTGAACAGTTTTCTTATTTAAAAATACTTTTTGTAGTACTTAATAGAAAATATTAAAAGCACAAGCAGAATACCCAATAATGTACATCTTAGAATTCTCATTTCCCATTTTAACGCGATGGCAAAATATACAATTTCAAAAGTTCTACTCAATTTAATTTTATGGTAAATATTTTAGAAAATTAATTGAAAGCGAATTCAGATTCATTCATTCATTTATTCTCTAGTTTAAAATAAACCTATTATGTCTAATTGCTACTAAAAATTTTATGATAAAATAGAGTAGAGCATGTTATCTTAGGGGAATATTTAATTATAACGTTTTAATTAAAATTGAATATATTTCTTCGTTTGAGAATACAAATATAACAATAGTCAAGAAATCTCTCATTCTATTATATATATTTTATTACGTTTACTATGAGAAATCTTTCAATTTATATATTTTATTACTTTTACTATGAGATAACAGTTTGGCTGAAAAGTTTATAAGGAAACACAGTAAAAATATTTTTTTTTGCAAAATTCATTTTTATTATTCAACATAGTTGCCTTCGAGGGCGATACAGCGATTATAGCGATCTTCCAACTTTTCGATACCATTTTTATAGTACTCTTTCGGTTTTGCCTCAAAATAGGCCTCAGTTTCGGCAATCACTTCAGCATCGGTCTTAAATTTCTTGCCAGCGAGCATTCTTTTGAGGTCTGCAAACAGGAAAAAGTCCTGTTTGAGTTTGAGGCAAAACCGAAAGAGTACTATAAAAAATTCATTGAGTTTGACCATCGTTTTCATCGACTTGTGACACGGTGCATTGTCTTGGTGAAACAACACTTTTTTCTTCTTCAAATGAGGCCGTTTCTTAGCGATTTCTTTCTTCAAACGATCCAATAACGCTATATAATAGTCGCTGTTCATCGTCTGTCCCTTCTGGAGATAGTCAATGAATATTATACCATGCGGATCCCAAAATACAGACGCCATCACCTTGCCAGCCGACTGTTGCGTCTTTCCACGCTTTGGATTCGGTTCGTCGCTCGCTCTCCAGTCTGCCGACTGCCGATTGGACTCTGGAGTGTAGTGACGGAGCCATGTTTCATCCATTGTCACATATCGATGCAAAAATTCGGGTTTATTGCGCTTGAACAGCTCCAAACACTGCTCAGAATCATCAACACGTTGTTGTTTTTGGTCCACAGTGAGCTCACGCGGCACCCACTTTGCACACAGCTTTCGCATGCCCAAATATTCATGCACGATATGTCCAACACGCTCTTTCGATATCTTCAGAGTCTCAGCTATCTCGCTCAACTTCACTTTACGGTCATTTAAAATTATTTTGTGGATTTTTTTGATGTTTTCTGGCGTAACCACCTCTTTTGGGCGTCCACTGCGTTCTGCATCAACTGTGCTGCTCGTACGACCAGTTCGAAGTTGACGAAACCAATATTCCACAGTTGAAATAGCTGGAGCAGAGTCCGGATAGCGTTTGTCAAACCATGCTTTGGTTTCCACTGTATTTTTTTTCATCAAAAAGCAATGCTTTATCAATACACGAAATTCGTCTTTATCCATTTTTTTTTTCAATAACAAAATTGCTCCACTCAAAATGCTATATCTCACGAACCAATCGACCGATTGCTGTCAAATTTTGAAGCATGGTGCTTTGTGATAATTAAGTAGATTGTTAAATAACAATTTATCAAAAGACTGTGATTAAAAAAATTTACTATGATAAGATTGCAATTAAAAAATTAAATTTGTAATACAAAATTCCTATCCAAAGAAATTGATTTATTTGAAATGTTTCTCATAATTTATAAACAATTGTTAAAAATAAAATAACTAAAAATATGTAGTGAATTATTTTCTAGAAAATTTTAACATTCAGCAAATAAAATGGAAAACGTTTTATTTATTATAACTTAAGTTTGAGATATTATTTAATGTGTTCTAAAAAAAGGCTTACGACTTAAAATTAATAGTATTTCTGTTGCATTAATAATCCAAATATCCGCATTTGGGGATATGAATATCAAAAGCCCATTCACAAACGATCAAGTCTACATGCTATTTTTAATTTAATGCAGATTTATTTTTAAAAAAAAAGTTGTAATCTTATTTTTAAAACACACTGTATATTATATATTTTTAGCGTAAAACTTATTTTTAAAAAAATTCATTCGTTCAAAAGACATTCGTATGTTATAATAAATAAGCAATCAAATTACCATAAATAATTCAGCTTTAATCTAAAATGAAATATTTTATTTTTATATTTGAAATAAAAATCTAAAAATTTGTATACACTATTAACTATAAAATATTGTATAAATAAAATATTCGCATATAGTCGAATGAAAAGTTGTAAAAAAATTTACTTTTACATATTCTCATGGGGAAGTCTGCAATACTCTTTGCAATGATTATACATAATTTAGTACATACTTTTACTACTTATAATACAAGTACTGTTGATATAAAGTATTTCAAAAACAAAATTATGGTAGAATTTTTGCATTGCTTTTGTGCGAATATTTTTATTTAAAAATGGAGAAAATTTTCTTTTGCCATTTAGCTCAAGGTGTATAAAAGCTTACAAAAGTTCAAAAATATTTGCAAATCAAAATTACATTATTATTTTACTGAAAGAAACCAATTTACTATTTTTAATATTATAAGAACAAAGTTTAATTTTCTTCGAAACATTTTCGTTTAATATTTTAGATTTAATAAAAAAATGGGAAATTTAGAAGTGAAAAATTTAAAAGTTAAAATTTGGAAAAACTCAAAATTTACTAGTTATTAAAAGAGAAATTTTAACTACAATATTTAATTTCGGAGCAAGTTGAAATAATACTATTTAAAGTTGTTTTACTTGTAAATTGATCATTTTAATATGGTCAAAAGGTTTTTTTTGCCATTTCTTTAGCTTTTATTTTTGGTTTTGTACAATATTAGCCACTTGACTTTGAATCTATTTGTCACTTTTTGTGTTCAGATAATTGTCAATTTAGAAAATGATCATTGTTTATGAAGTTTCTTTATAAAATATATTGAAAAATTGATCTCTTAAATATTATTCCTATTATACCATAATTCTTTAATAGTTAAACTAAAGTATCAAAGATAATATTTGAAATATAATCATATGTTCAAAAAGCCCAAAGTATCCATTTCAGGTATCAAAATTTTACAATCATAAGACAATCATTTTACAAAAACAGCAACAGTAGAGCTTCTTTACCAATTTTAACTTCTTATAACCAGAAAGTGTACTTTACTATAACTTTTTCAGGACATAGGGATCACTCCTGAAGGATTAGTACTGATGTTATTTAACCATTCAAAAGAAAATGCGTTTCGTTACTCATTAATTTTTTTTCAGTTATAATTCATAGGATGTAACATGGTATTGGTATATATCAGCATGCGTGAATGTGTTTTTTATCAAAAACTCACTTAGGGAGACATTTAAGAGCCGAAACTGATAAAAATGTACAGGGTGGACCATTAAGAAGTTCCATTTTAAAAAGTAAATAAAAAAAAACTAGTGTATGTTTTTTTCAAATTTCCGGTTTTATTAAAAAGATTGAACCTTGAAATTTAAGAATAAAACACAACATCATTTAAATGAGTGCCACGACTGGCGTTACAGTACTCCATTCGCTCGACCCAATTTTTCAGTACATTTTCGATTGTCCGGGCCTGTATCTCTTCAATGGCAACTTTGATTTCGTGTTTCAAGGCCTCAATTGTCTCTGGATGGCTTGCGTAACATTTATCCTTAACAGCTCTCCACAGAAAATAATCCAATGGGCTCAAATCACAGCTCCGAGGCGTCCAATTGACATCAGAATTTCGGCTGATTATTCGGTTTTCGAAAGCATTTCCCAAAAGTTGGATTGTTACGTTGGCTGTATGGCAAGTGGCCCCGTCCTGTTGAAAGCAAATATCGTCCATGCCATTTTCTTCAACTTTTGGAAACAAAAATTCGTTGAGCATGCCACGATAGCGCTCCCCATTGACCGTAACGGCGGCTGCTTCACCGTTTTCGAAGAAAAACGGGCCAATGATGCCTCCACTCCAAAATCCGCACCAAACCGTTACTCGTTGTGGATGCATCAGCTTTTCCATGGTGACGTATGGATTTTCTGAGCCCCAGATGCGACAATTTTGTTTGTTGACATACCCACCGAGGTGGAAATGGGCCTCACCCGAAAAGATGATTTTTCGGTAAAAATGCTCATCTTCGGCCAATTGATCCATTGGGCAAACCGAAAACGCATCGGATGGTCATGCGGCTTTAGCTGTTGGACAAATTGAACTTTGTAAGCTTTCATACCGAGGTCTTTCTGCAAAATTCTCAACAGAGAAGTGCGAGAAATGTTCAATTCCTGAGAACGGTGACGAGTTGATGAAATGGGCCTCATCCGAAAAGATGATTTTTCGGTAAAAATGCTCATCTTCGGCCTATTGGCCAAACCGTAAACGCATCGGATGGTCATGCGGCTTTAGCTGTTGGACTAATTGAACTTTGTAAGCTTTCATACCGAGGCCTTTCTGCAAAATTCTCAACAGAGAAGTGCGAGATATGTTCAATACCTGAGAACGCTGACGAGTTGATGTTGATGGATGATCACGGACATTTTCAGCAACGGCGGCAATATTCTCGGTCGTATGCACTGTATTAGAGCGGGAACGTGTTGCTTTTGCAACCAACAAACCAGTTTCGCGAACTCGCTTCACGAATTTACCCACAAATTCACGTGATGGCATTCGATTTTTACTCATTTTTTTTTAAATTTCTCACAGTTTGGGTTGAAGACTCACCACTTTGGGAGAAAGTTCTCAATATTTCCCACTTTTTCTTCAAGCGTATGGATTACCATTTCGTATAATTCTGACTTTCAACTTACAATCTGTTAATTCGTGTTGACATTTAACACTCCAGTACTTCAAATAAATAGTAGTTCAAAATGGAACCGCTAGATGGACCACCCTATAGAATGAGTGAGGGCTTTTGAGAGATCAGACCGTCGATTGACATTGAAGCAGATGAATAGTGACTTGAAAAACTTAAAAATAGGGTTCTTCATGTCAGATTGGAGAACTGATTATCGCAAATGTTGACTACTATTTGTTCCTGCGGTTCCCCAATAAAAACCATTTAAATGGACGCCAATATTAATAGGGTCAATAACAACACCGATGTGCTACCTTTTAGCATAGCTATGAAGAGTGAAAACAACCCCTTCGACGATGCGTAGATGCCCAAAATAAACTTATTTTTTCTTTGAAAAACTTCTTATTATTTATTATGTATAAAATATGTATAAATAAAAACTTTCATTATGTATAAAATAATAGTTAATAAAAATAGGTGCAAAAAGAGCTCATAAATTTGTTGCCATACTTCGTAGATGCAAAAAAGAACTCATAAAATAGGTGCAAAAAAGAGCTCATAACACACTCCACTCGAAACATTATTTCGATTAACCAATTTACGTGATATTTTGTTTTTGTAACCAAAGGGACTGGGGAACCATACATTTGCCTTTTTTTCACAAAAAATTGTTGGAGTATCCAAATGTTTAAAACAAATGATTTGATGCCCAGAATCATGTTTCTAAGCTTTATATAGGACGACCTCATTTTATAAGAGCCCTCTCTCATTCTAAATTTTCATCAATTTTCGATGTTGAAGGAAGAGGTTTTCTGTTCCTACTATTTGCTCTTATAAAAAGGGTTATGCCACCGAAAAACGTACGTTCTTCATAATAAATATTTCCCATAGACTCATTGCAACTTTTCGTAAGTTTCACCAAGCTTGACACAAAATTTTATGGCAAAAAAACGGAAAGTGATTTCGTTTTTTTAAATAAAAATGAAAGATGATTTTCTTATAGTGAATTAATATTTTATTCAATTAAATATTATCCAGTCTGATCCAATACCCTTTACCATCTTTCTGGTAGTAGCATGATTCCGAGCTCATAAAATGTTTGTTCTTTGCTGGCAAAAAAAAAATATTTTGTTCTTTGCTCAATTAGGATTTTTGACCTCCTAATTTGAATTAAATGTTTTATTGTCTAAAAAATTTTGTAGAGATCGGAACAAATGATAATCGGAGACTCCTAGGTCTGCAAAATATGGTGGGTATGGCAGTATATCCCATCAGAGCTCTAAAAGCTTTTGCCGAGTGGTCGAACTTGTATGTGGTTTCGCATTATCCTGTTGGAACACTATACCTTTCGTATTGACCAATTCTGGCTTTTTTCTTTAAAAGAATCATTCAATTTGTCTAACTGATGATAGTTCACTTCAGAATTGGTCATTGCGTTTCTCGGTGGAAGCTCAAAATAAACGATTCCTTTGAAATCCCACCAAACAGATAGCATAACCTTTTTTTGATGAGTATTGGCTTTCGAAGTGCTGCTTTGAGCCGATTCATCTTTTCTACTCCAGGATCTTTTGCACTAAACAACCCATTTCTTATCACCAGTGATCATACGCCTCAAAAATAGATCATTTTCTTGGCGTTTGAGAAGCAAATCACAAACGTCAATGCGACGGCACGTTCCAGGACGTGGTGCATCTTTGATATCAAAATTGCCGGATCGAAATTTTGCAAACCAGTCTACGTACTAGCGCTCACTTAAAACATCTTCGAAATATACATCGGATAATTTTTTTCTTGCTTGAACAGCATTTTTATCTTCTATATAGCAAAAAAGGAAAATATGCCGAAAATGTTGTTTTTCACTTTCCATATTTAAAAGAGTATCAACCCAAAAAATACTTTGCAGAATCAATCGAATTTTCTTCCAAGCAAGCTCTACTATATTAGCTATCAAAATACATATGATTATGCGGCTTAAGTATGAAGTTGGTTGTGAAAAAAAACAATTAAGTCCTCTGTTGGGAAACAATGAAATTACTTTCCGAACAACCCAATACTTTTTGTACAGATATACTTACCGACAGAAATTCCCATATTAAACGACACTTTTCTTCAAAACATAAAGATGTGAGTGAAATGGCAAATGAACATAAATCTGAATACATTGCTAGACATGTATGAAATTTTAGAAAACAAAATAAATTCTTAAAGAGTTTTATTACCTGCGACAATCACGCTACATCTGCCAGCTTTGTTGCAGCTCTTAGCATTGGTACCAACGGAAAACTATTACTAGATGGATAGTTTTTGAAAAACGCATTTATAAATTGTTCCAAACCCTTATTTAATGATCTTGCAAATAAAAAACAATAATTAAGAGAATCAAAGAAATGTCATTGTCAGCTAGAACAATCCAGCGTCGCGTTAAAGATAGGTCAGAAATGATTTGTTATCTTGTGACATAATTAGCATTGCAGTTGATGAAAGTACCGATATAAATAGTATTGGTAGGCTTGCAATAATTATTAGATTTGCATCAATAAATACCTCAAATGTCAATGAAGAACATTGCATTTTTTTCCCTTGTTAAAAGGGGAACATGAAAAAGAAAATACTGGATTATCGTCATTAAAAGTGAATATGAAAGTCGGATTCAAAGTTTTCAGAAACATGGAAAAATGTTTACATTTATAATAAAGCTCAAGGAAATAGAAGAAAATATTTTAAATTTATACATAGTATTTTTAATATCTAAAAATTGTCTAATTTTATTTTAGAAATAATTGATTTTAAAAGTTTAACTTTATGAACGGATAAATTCAAAAAATTGCCGAAAGATTTGGAAAAAACAGAAGACCAACATGTGTTATTAAAAAAATATGCTTTGCCGTATTATCCACATTCAGTTCAACTTATAAATGTGAGCAAATATTTTCACAAATGAAATTTATATTAAGCAAGAAAAGGAACAGGTTAACTACCAAAAATTCAGATGCTTATATTAGTCTTGAAACGACTAACTATAAACCCAGACTTGACTAAATGACGTCACAAGTTCAACATCAAGGGAGCCATTGTGATTAAAGAGAACATTTATAAATTAAGTTCATTCAACTATGTTTGTAATTATTTTCTTAATAAAATATATCTTATTATTTACTAAAAGACGAAAATATCTCTGACACAAACGTCTCTTTAATCCTCACATTTTGGTTGATTTTGACCCATGGCCAAAAAAGGTTGCCGACCCCTGCTCTATAGTGTCGCATAGTGATAGGATGAAGTTGAAACTTGTACTGAACGTGTAGGAGGGAATAACGTACATAATATGTAGAGCAAAAATCCTACCGGACACATATTAAAAATTATATTGCACATCTGTGAGGGTCTAACGTACATGATATGCAGAGGGAAATATAAAACTTTTGCCAAAACCTGTAAAGCCAGTTTTGCCAAAACCTGTAAAGACTGTAAAAATACATAATATTTTGGAATATTCTAATGTTAATTATAAATTTGATTAATTTTACTTTCGCCTCAAGTTAATTAATTATATATGCAAAAAAAAAACATTAACTAACGCGCGGTACTACCCTTTTTATTAATAACAAACATAAAAATTCGCTAATATTTGGCAACTTGACACAATTCTGCTTTAGTAACTAAATATGTTACCAACTACAACCAATTGTTACTATTCGCAGATAATTAATTTTCATTTTTGAAATGTAATCGAAAATAATTGGTGTTTTTGGAGTACTATTTTCTGTAGAAATCATATGATATTATTTATTTAAAAAAAAGATAATGCATTCTATATAATATTTTAAATATATTTCAAAACTTTGCTAAACATTTTAATTTTTAATACATAATTATTTCGAATTTGTATTAATATTTACGAATCAATTTCGAATTGGTGCTAAAATTTGGTAACTTTGGAAACCTTGCAAGAAAATTAGAGCTGTTGGTACAATTTTTTGCCACGCATTGTTACCTGCTTGTATGTAAAAAATACTGCCCCCCCTTCCTCCCTTAAAGTTCTATTCTATAAGGAATGATTGTATAACGTATAAATTACTGCAATAGATAATATTATTTATGAATAATTTAAAGAAAATTTTCTAATAAGATAAGTAAAAATTGTTAAACTTTCTTTACAAAATACCTAAGGTGTTGATATTTACATATAATAAAAAAATTGTTTACCTAAAATTTAAGGGCAAAACTTTTTTATAAGGAATTCAAAATTTTTGATAATTTTTTTTTCATTTTAAGACTATCTATGTCATTTGTAAAATAATTTCATTATTGTTATAAATAAAAGAAACAATAATATTAAAAATAAATATTCTATTCCTAAATTCCTTTTTTTCGATAGCTCAACACTAACTTAATAATAAACTTGACTAATTTTTCAATTTAAATAAGACATTTAGTTAATATCGAATATCAAGTAAAAAAGATACTCGGTATGTCTATGTTAACAACTTTAGGGCCTAATGAAATTAAGTTCTTCAAAGCCTTCCCCAAAGATACTTGCTCGTAGTAAATGAACAATTTCTAGATTGTTCACCATAATCACATATAAGTACATGTACATTGTTCATAAAGTGACTATGGCTTCATTGATATCATTCAATAAGCACGTATCAATTTTCTACGTTCTATCAAACTTTAACATTTCAAATCAAAAGATTCGAAATTCATAGTAAAATTAAATTTTATTCAATAGGTTAAAATTCAGGATATAACGCCTCATAAAAAGAATCTATTATCATAATAAGTAACTTTATTTTTAACACCATTTTTAACGGCAATATAAATTAGATTAATTTATTTTATAATTCAAGAAAATGGCATTCACAAATTTTCTCTTAGGTAATAGAAATTTTTAAAAATTTATATTTTTAAAAACTTAAATATTTAAAATTTTTGGACGAAAACCAATTTGAATCTATTGTAGATTAAATATTCAATGTACAATACTTTAAAGAAAAACCCAAATATTTTTAAAAAAATTACTTTTTCATATTAGGGATATAAGCTTAAATCCGCTGTTTGGTCATAGGTGGCGTGAATGAGCGTATTAAGCTACCATGCGACGCCAGACTTTTTTTTTATGAGTTTAACATCTGTCAACATTAATCAGTGCACATTGTCAGCAATTTCGTACAACAACATATATTTTTCTTTTGGTAATCGTGTCTAGTTTTGCGCCAGAAAAAGAGAATATGCGGGAAGCTCTGCTTTTCTGCTTCAATTTGAAGAAATCGGTTGCCGAATCGCAACGAATGCTTATGGAGGCCTATGGTGATAGTGCTTTATAGGAAACAACGTGCCGAGATTGGTTTCGTCGGTTCAAAGACGTCAATTTTGAGCTGTGGTACAAGAATCGTGAAAATCGGCCTAGGAGGGTTGAGGACCATCAATTTCAGGCTCTTTTGCAAAAAATGCTCACGGAGCAATTGAGTGTTACTTAACCAGACATTTCCATACGTCTGCGTGCCATGGGGAAGATTGGAAAGATCGGAAAATGGGTGCCGCATGAATTGAATGATAGGCAGATGGATCGACGCCAAAACACATACGAAAGCTTACTCGCCAGACAAAAAAGAAAGTCGTTCCTGCATCGGATTGTGACAGGCGATGAAAAGTGGATATATTTTGAAAATCCTAAACGCAAGAAATCACGGGTTGATCGCGGCCAACCATCAATATATTGACGTTTGGTGGGATCAGCAGGGTATCGTCTACTATGAGATGTTGAAACCTGGTCAAAGTGTCAATGCCCACTGCTACCACCAACAACTGATCAAATTGCACCGTGCTCTGCGTGAAAAAAGGACGGATTATCAACAAAGACATGACAAGTTTATTTTCCTCCACGACACGTCAAAAATGATCCGAAACTACTTGGAGACAATCAACTGGGAGGTGCTACTCCACCCCGCTTATTCAGCAGACCTGGCCCCTTGCAACTAACACCGGTTTTCGTCGGTGCTCGCTGAGCAGCACTTCGATTCCTACGAAGATGTCCGAAAATGGCTTGATGTGGTTTACCTCGAAAGAGAAGGCATTTTTTTGGCGTGGTATCCACAAATTGCCCGAGAGATGGGAAAAATGTGTAGATTGAATAAGTTTGTTTTTGCATTCTATGAAAAAAAACATATGTTTTTATTACTTAAAAACAGCGGATTTAAGCTTATACACCTGGTATAATGCAAGAATATTATAATAATTAAATACAATATAAAATAGGATTATTTATTTTTCAAATATATTAATTAAATATAACTAAAATTTGGTTGAAAAATATATTTAGAATAATTAATAGAATTAATTATTATCATTGAATTCAAACGAATAAGGCGATTTATTTTTTAAAAAAAATTAATTTCATAAAAAAAGTCTGCTAAGGAAAATTTGGAGAGACGTCAGATATTTTTATTTATGCCAAAGGAGGCGTTTTTTAAATATATAAAAGTGATATTTTGGTAATAAATTGGATGTTCTTTTTTGGTATGATATAACTTTATAAAACTTGTTAATTAATTTCACTCAGTAAACTTTTGCCAGTTAGATCATGATTATTATGAAGCTTGAATAACATTTTAAAACTATTCGAAATTACTCGAAAAATAAATTATCAATTCGCAAATTTAAAAATTAAATTTGATATAAGAGACCCATTTTTATATTAATGGTAAGGAAAATTTTCACTTTGGGATGAGATAAATTAACAAACGACATTGGCGACATATTTTGTTTGCAAGCAAAACTATCACTTTGGAGGGAGATAAATTAACAAACGACAGTGGAGACATCTTTACATTCATAAAAATGAACTGTTTGGCTAGGCTTGCACGTTAGCGGCACGACGGTCCCTATTTTTTCAGAAACGGTGCTGAAGCTTGCGTTTCACTTAATGGACTGCGTTACCGAGCTATAATTTAGCTTGAAAACATGAAATATTGTACATAGATCCGGACGACTTGCGGTTTCAGCAGCAATAGCTTACTGCTCATAAATATCGTGCAGTCATTAATTTGTTGAAAACACAATTTGACGGCAACATGATTTCACGCAATGGGCACGTGTTCATTAGCATATCAAATAATGCGATTTGACGCCATATGCTGAAAAATCGAACAATAATTGACTTCCTGGAATAATAGAGATAAAGCTAAATTATCAAAAATAGGGTAATTTGCCCGAAGTCACTTTTAAGAACTCTTTTCGCTAAAAATTAAATTTTCTTTTTATTTTTCTAAAAAAAAGAGAGTTGAAATTCCTAAAAACTAAATAACCAAATTTGGATCAAATTTTAAACATTTTTATATAGACTATATATGTTTTTTACGAAAACGTGCTACAAGCCACAAAACATATCAAATTTAAGGCTTATTGTGCGAAAAGAGTTCCCAAAACGTGTAATTTCAAAATTTGGTAATGTTAATTAGACTCCAAAATCGTGCGATTTGATGACATTAATCTCTCTATTCTAAAGCTACGTAAAGTATTTTATTTAGAATAGACATCTGTCAAATAAAT
This sequence comes from Atherix ibis, assembly GCA_958298945.1. Lineage (NCBI taxonomy): Eukaryota > Metazoa > Arthropoda > Insecta > Diptera > Athericidae > Atherix > Atherix ibis. The sequence goes on along the minus strand of OY282605.1, from coordinate 101,751,310 downwards.
GCCGAATTACAGCGGGCAATGTACTAAAAAGTCATCAAAAATTACTTACAAAGGATCGAGTTGAATGATGTTTAATTTTAAGCATAATAGTAAGAAGGACCAAGTAATATAAGTAAATAATTTTAAATAATTTTATAATCCATGTATAATGGCAATATACGAAGTATTGGGTTGTTCGGAAAGTAATTTCGTTTGCTGATGAAGACACAATAAAGATATTAATTGATGCACACCGGCGAATAACAACTCCTGAAATGGCTGAGAGATTAAATTTTGCGAATTCAACCGTTCATGATCATTTGAAACGGATAAGTTTAATCTCAAAGTTCGATATATGGGTTCCTCATCTTCTTATGGAAAAATTCTGTGCCGTCGCATTGACATTTGTGAGTTGCTTATCAAACCCCAAGAAAATGATCTATTTTTGAAGCGTATCATTACTGGAGATGAGAAATGGATTATCTACAACAATTTTAAGCGCAAAAGACCCTGGAGTAGAAAAGATGAACCGGCTCAAAGCACTTTGAAAGTCAATATTCATTAAAAAAAAAGGTTATGCTATCTGTTTGGTGGGATTTCAAAGAAATCGTTTATTTTGAGCTTCTACCGAGTAACACAACGATCGATTCTGAAGTGTACTATCATCAGTTAGACAAATTGAATGATTCGTTTAAAGAAAAAAAGCCAGAATTGGTCAATAGGAAAGGTATAGTGTTCCAACAGGATAATGCGAAACTACATACAAGTTTGACCACTCGGCAAAAGTTTTTAGAGCTTGGATGAGATTTACTCCCATACCCACCATACTCACCTGACTTAGCACCTTCAGAGTATCTTTTGTTCCGGTCTCTACAAAATTTTTTAGATGGTAAAACGTTTAATTCAAATCGGGAGGTCAAAATATCACTTGTATTAGTTTTTTCCCAGCAAGGAACAACAATTTTATGAGATTGGAATCATGCTACTGCCAAAAAGATGGCAAAGAGTATTGGATCAGACTGGATAATATGTAATTGAATAAAATACGTATATTAATTCACTATAAGAAAATCGTCTTTCATTTTTATAAAAAAAAAACGAAATTACTTTCCGAACAACCCAATACAAATTATATAACGCTTGATTTTCTTATAAATTTAAAAATTTGTTATCCGTGAATTTAAAATGGTTGTCTCTGAATTTTTATAAAAGCTAGTATCTTAAAGTTTTCTAAACTACTATGAGTGATCTCTATAATTGATGCTGCCACCTTGAAAAACTTTACAGAAAATCTTTTTTATAAAAAATATTTAAAAAAAATCCCTGAAAAATAATAAAACAATTTTATTTTTATTTTTATTATATAGGATGAAAAATATTACAGAAAGCCCGTTTATAAAATAGCATCTCATTAAAATAAAATTGCATTTTAACTTCATTTATAAACAGATAAAAATAAATTGTTGTACTTTTTTAAGTATAATATAAGCGAACCCATGATAATTGCATGTTATTATGAAAAGAAAACTTTTAACAAAAAAAAAATTAAGATACTAATAAAAAGATGAAAATATCTTGTTCGAAGTTTTTCATGCATAATAAAGTAATTATAGAATGCCTTCATAAAATTTCATATACTTTGAAGCATTTCCATTCGGAACTAAATGGGATCAATTGAATGTACTCAACCTTCCTGAGAACTAATTTAGTTGAATTCATGAATGAACATTTTCGACAATTTCAATTTAGTGGAATTAAGAAATTATTATCTTTTCTCCTCTGGAAAACTGAAAGCTTTTACAGGATTTTTTGTTAAAACTGTTATTCTATTTGTGAAAAAATTGTTGTTTTTTTTTGCCAAATTCCAGCAAAACGACCACCAGTCGAAGAGACAGCATCGTTCCTGCAAAGTTTGCTGGCTTCGCACGGACCAAACTATTTGGAAAAACTATTTGGCAGCAAGGCTAGAGATGCTCTGGCACCCTTAGGTGGTGTAGAAAAGGTGGCCATCGCGTTGAGTGAATCACAGACAATTGAAGATTTTGGGGCAGCTCTTCATTTAATGAGGTAATTATTTTAGCACAAATTAAAACCTATTTAATTACACTTGAAGAACGGCTTCCAAGAAATTCTGAGAATTTTTTGTGTATTTATACTGAAAATAATAATAAAAAGAATCATTAAATAAATATAAAAATTTTCAAGAAATTTCATATATTTTTCTAAGATAATTACAAGATGAATATCAAATTAAATATCGTGTATATTTATTTTAACCATTCAAAATTTTATATAAACAATTTCAGAATTTATTTAACTGATGATTTAAAAGGAATAATTATGTTTATTGATTGTATTTTAAAAATGTTCACCATTGTTATCATATAAAAAAATTTAGAAGATTTAAAAAAGATTTGAAATTAATTTTTAAATATTTGACAGTATCCAATTGGAATAAATCTCAAAATGAATGAATTTTTGTGTATTTAATTAATAGTATAAGTGATAATTAATGATATCACTTTTCTTTGAAATTTTATCAAATGGTTTTTAATAGAAGGAAAATATAATGTGATATTAGAAATAAAATTAATCCTTGCTATTAAAAGTACCGATACTATTAAATATATATTCGATTAAATAATTATCTAGAATTGTTAAATAAAATCAAAATGTTAGTGGATGCTCGTAATATGGACTTATGTTGTCACTTTCAAACTGGGACTCCACTTACAATAATTAATTGATGGCAATAATTGCCAAATAAAGTTTTTATATTGCAAGCTCCAAGCATTTTTGTTCTAGACATCTGACATTTTCTGGTTAATACTCTTTATCAAACGGCTTATATCGCTTAAATAATAGTGCTTTATTATTTCGAACGATTTTGATATGGTTTTTCACAGTTTGTGTTCGTTATGGAAACGCCATTTGGAAACTTATTGATTGGTATGAATATCAAACTAATAGACCCGTTTCATTTCATTATCCTGTCCAAATTGGCTCGTTCAAGAATGCCTTCAGCAACCTGTTTCCTAGGCTTTTTTTTTAAAATAAAATTCATCTGCTTCCAACCAAGCTATGATGCACCGCGTTCTATGTCCAGAACATCAATTAAAGTAGTTCCAACGGATTTGTAGGACATGTCCTTAGATATTGGGCCATCTTTTTTCAAGTGGGACATGTCCTTAGATATTGGGCCACCATTGTCTAAACTTCATGGATGTTTTTGGCACTCAAAGATGGGTCCATTCTTCAACCAGTTTTCGGAAATCTTTGAATGCTTTGTACCACTCGTATACTTATATTCTTATTATAGGTGCGATACACAAAGCTTTCTTTAATACAAGCAGCAATTGACAATACAAAATTTTTAGGCCAATTAATTGTTTGATATATTTTTCTATATTAAAAATCATAGAGTATACTTGATATCGACCAACAATACCAAAAGCAGTACGTAAGCTAGTTAACAGATCAAGTCAAAAACTCAATAGTACCAACTTAAGAGTAATACATTTTTTTAGCATGTTTTAAGCGAGATTTTTAAATAAACAACTCCGAAAACTTATTTGATAGACTGTATTCCTTAATTCAGTTAGGAAATGCCAATATTTTTATATTTTCCTCGGGAAACTTAAAATTACTTTTTTAAATTAAATACGAGGTCTGTTCAAAAAGTATTGCGAATTTTGTGTTTTTTTTTTCAAAAATTATTTATTTATTCATGAATATCTATTTTTTCCCCTTCAAAGTAATCCGCACCAGATATTATACACTTATGCCAACGTTTTTTCCAATCCTCGAAGCACTTCAAAAAATCATTTTTTGTGATTTTGTGAAGCTCCTCCTTCGATGCCGTCTTTATCTCCTCAATCCTAGCGTAGCATCGTCCTTTCATGGGGCTCTTCAGTTTCGGGAATAAGAAAAAGTCACAGGGTGCTAGATCTGGGGAATACGGTAGCTACGGAATTATTAGTGTGTTGTTTTTGGCCATAAATTCGCGCACAAGCAACGATGCGTGAGCAGGGGCGTTATCATGGTTGAAAAGCCAATTTTTGTTCTTCCACAAATCCTGGCGCTTCTGGCGGATTGCTTCACGCAACTTGCGCATAACTTGCAGGCAATATTCCTTATTAACCGTTCTATTCTGTGGAAAGAACTCATGATGCACCACGCCCCTACAATCGAAGAAAACTGTAAGCAAAACCTTCACATTCGACCGAACTTGGCGCGCTTTATTCGGTCTTGGCTCGTGCGGCAGTTTCCATTGGGCTGATTGAGCTTTGGTTTCCACGTGATAACGTCACCAGTTATGACTCTCTGGAGTAAATTTGGGTCGTCGCAGACCGAGTCTGTCAAAACACGTGCAAGCAAAGCAACTGTCAAAAAGTCGAGCCAAAACACGTACAAGCAAAGCAGCTGTCAAAAATTAACTAAATATTAAAAATGGCCGAACTTATCGGCATAAGTGAGAAACATGAGTACCAAAATAACGCCATAAAAAAATCGAAAATCAAATACACGAAACCCGCGGAAATTCAAAATTCGCGATACTTTTTGAAGAGACCTCGTATGTGTTCCCCATCTTCCTCAGGAAAAAATCTGTACCGTAGCATTGACATTAGTGATTTGCTTCTCAAACGTCAAGAAAATGATCCATTTTTGAAGCGTATCATCACTGGGGATCAGAAATGGGTTGTCTATAACAATGTTAAGCGCAAAAGATCCTGGAGTAGAAAAGATGAACCGGCTCAAAGCAAAACCTTCACAACGACCGAACTTGGCGCGCTTACTTCTGTCTTGGGATGATTGCGCTTTGGTTTCCACATCATAACCATAAACCCATGATTCGTTACCGGTTATGACCCTCTGGAGCAAATTTGGATCGTCCCGGACAGAGTCCAACAGCTCCTTAGCAATGCGATGCTGCTTTTGGTCGAAATTGAGCACTTTTGGTACGAATTTCGCGCCGACCCTTCCACGCTCAAATCATTGGTAAAAATCCAATGTCACGAGCCAATCGATATGTTTAAGTCCTCAGCAACTTCTCTAAAGGTGATTCTTCAATTGGTCAATTCTACTTTCTTCACTTCATCAAAGTTTTCGTCTGTAGTTGACGTGATCGGGCGACCGGCACGCTTTTCGACGTTCACATCTTCTCGGCCCTCTGAGAACATTTTGTACCACCGATAAACGTTGCTTCGGTCCAAGGTAGCTTCACCATATGCCACACTCAACATTCGGAATGCGTCCGCGCAATTAATTTTTTTTTCCACACAAAATTTGATACAGATTCTTTGATACATTTTTTGGAATGGGCAAAAATCGAAGACGAGCCAAAACACGTGCAAGCAAAGCAGCTGTCAAAAATTAACTGAACATTCAAAATGGCCGAACTTGTCGGCATAGATGAGAGACATGAGTACCAAAATAACGCCTAAAAATCAAAAATCTAATATACGTAACCCGCGGAAATTCAAAATTTGTGTAACTTTTTGAACAGACCTCGTACACTGCAGCTTAGAAGTATTTGACTACCTTTATAAGAACATATTTTCGGGTAATTCTTTGTTAATATTTTAATAAAATGAAAACTTAAGTTATTTTCCTAAATGTAAAATATAATATATAGTAAATATAAATTAGTAACAGTTTTAATATTTTATTATTTCCTAAAATATTAAAACAAGGAGTGGTGATTTCTACTAATGTCCCTTTATTACCATTAACAAGCCAAGGTCAATTGCTAAATTTTTATTACGCTCTTTAGAAATGTATTCTACTTTCTTACTATACCTAAATATTATCCTGCTTAGATATGAATAGATTAATTTGATCATTTTTCTTAATATTTATCGGAGATTTATAGGACCTAAAATTTGGTCCGAATTGAATTAAAATCATGACAAATCAGTTTCTCAAATCATGGTAAAAATGCGTTTAAGAGCTGCTGATATATTTGCTCACATGATGATCATGATAGTCTCACTATGCTTTCTTGAAAGAAAAATAAACCGATTGGATTGGCCATTATCATATTAAAACTTGAATAAATTCTGAGGACTTTAAAAATATAGTGTGGGTGAGTAATTCAAAGTTCTAGATCTTTCGATCTAAAAAAATAATAAACATGCTGCAGAAAAAATGGTGCCAGAAAGTGAAGCAGATCCTAAATAATTTATAGACCAATAATGAATTTAAAGATTCATTTTGTATCAGGATAATGATCTTAAACATAGCTCAAAATCACGTAGAGACATGCTAAAAACTTTAACGCAAAAAAGTATTTTGAAAATTATAATATAGCCACCTCAATCACATGACCTTAACGCCATAGAAGTTTTATGGGATAAGCTGGACAGAAGGAGTGCTGGAACACTTTTCCGTCAAAAAAGCTTTTTTGAACATTTTTCTTCAGATCATTATTCTTGGCTGGAGCGTATAGTTTTAGTTATTAATATATGTAATATGGTAATAATTCTAAAATAATCTAATTAAAAATTGATATAATCATATAAAAAAAACATTTCTTTTGTAAAAAAAAAAACTTTTATGATGTGATTAATTTTAAAAAAAAAATTTTTTTTTAGATCCGATTTAGAACATTTACGATCAGTTTTTATGGCTGTTGAAAATGGAGACTTGGGAATGCTTAAATCTTTGGGTATAAAGGATTCAGAGTTGGGTGATGTGAAATTCTTCCTCGAAAAATTAGTCAATACTGGCTTCTTAGACTGAGTGGCGCCAGATCCAGCTTCCGTCTATTATTATGCAGTCCCAATTAATAAGCAATTTTATTCATATTTAGGTTCATACATGGATAGTTATAGCTATTAATTTAAATATTCAAATTGAATTTATTATAATTTATAAACAAACAATAATTATTCTACTAAATAAAATCAGCAAACTTTCTTTTATGTTTCTACAATTTTCTCATTAAACAACAAAAAAAAAATTTAGTTATAGAAAAATACAAAAAAAAATTACAATAATATATAATTTATGTTATTTTTTAAATACTGTGCTTGTTATTCTTATTTAATAAATTTAAATTTTATTAATAAATCCCACAGAATATGACATCGAATGTGAAATATTGAAAATTCATTCAAAAAAAAAATGAAGAAATAAAAATTTTATATTTTGTTAATTTATATTTTCTTAAATAATTATATATAATTCTTTCCAATTAAGTTTAATTAATTAAAAAACGAAATACTTGAAAACATAAAAAAATAAACTATACAGACAAACAAAAAAATTCCTACATCAGCTATTATCATCTTCTTTATCCTTTTCATTATAACCAACATGAAAATGTTTTCTAATTTTCAGTTGTTCTTCTCTTCCTGCACTAAACATACACATACATGCAATTACAGATTAAAAAAATAAAAACCGATACTAAAAAAAAAAAAAATATTAAAAATTATATGAAAATGCAAAATTAGTTTACTTTTATTTAAATAACTAAAAAAAAATGGAAGCAGGATCGGCATGAACAATGAAATTAAATTAAAAGGATTAAAACGATTATATAATGAAATCATATAATATTTAAAAATTTGTAAATTATTTAAAGGAAATATTTGAAATATTTTTTTGTTTGTAATTAATTAATTTCTTATTATAAAAATATAACAGTTGTAAATTTTTTTATAAATTATTTTTTAAAACTTTAAAAACCAGTAAAAAAGTGCACACAAATTTTATGCAAATTTACAATCGCCAAAAGAATGAAAATATTTGTTTTCATTCTTTTCTCAAAATGTTACTGCTGTTATTATTTTTAAAGGATTTAACTTTTTAAAATTATAATTTGTAGTAATGATAAGTTTTAGAATAAAAAAGAGCCACAATTTACTTTTTAACATATTTTTGATAAAAATTTTATCGAATATAATATAAAAATTTTTTAATAACAATTTTAGCAAATTCGACTCGTACTTAAAAAAATTTATATTTTAATCATATGAACATCGCTCATGTTTACTTTTAAATATTTTTTTTTTTTACATAATTAATTATAAAAATTTATTTTCCTAAATTTTTTGAACAAAAAAACTTGTTATAAAAATTTTATATAAATAAAAATTAAATATTTAAAAAAAAAACAAATAATTTCAATTAAGACTAAAATTTAAAAAATACAAAACTTTTCTAAATTATTTTTATTAAATTTGAAGTAAATGATTAGTTTTGGAAAAAAAATTTTTGGATTCTAAAAGTTTTTCTTAAATTATACTTTTAAAAGTATTCAAATTAAAATAGTTTATTTAAAAAAATATATTTTAATAAGCATTAAAATAGATTTAAAAAGAAATATTTCGTCTGGTTTTTAAAGATTTCCGTTTCATTCTCAAATTTTTTTTAAAAATATTTTTCTTCTCAAAATTAACTTTTAGTTTATATTTCAACAATCTTTCATTTTCATTATACTAAAATTTTAACAACATAATATTCTCATGAACTTTCAAGAAAATTTAAAAATATTATCAAATAAAATTTATTATATAATTGAAGAAAAAATTTTAATAAAATCATAAAGTTAATTTTAAAATTTAAATTTCTATATGTCATGTGATATGTGTCCTTTTTTATGTCAAACAAACAATTAACATCTTAAAAACAAAACAAAAAAAAAACTCAAAACTAACTCTGCATTACACATCTACAATATATACACTTATATAGCTAATTATTGGAAATAGTTATATCTAAATGGAAATATTTTCAATAAAAAAATTAATAATTCTAAAATTGATAAACATATACATAAACAGAATTTTTCAATGTATTTATTCAAGTAAATAGTAAGCTAGTATTAAAAGGAAAACATAAATATTTTTAATGTTTTTTAGCTATAATTCTCATTAATAGAAATTTTTGAATAATAAAAATAGGAATGCAAAAATAATAATCTTAACAAATAAAATTACTATATCTTATATGTATGTATAAATGTATAATTTTAATAGATTTTTCTAATAAGTAAATAGGTTTCTATAATGTATTTTTATGAAAATATTATTCGGTTTTATAAAATGCAGCTACAATATTTTATGAAAAAATTTTTCTGCAATTTTTTTTTCTTTTGCTATATTTAAACTGACACAACAATTATACAATTATTTAAATACTTATACTAAAAAAATTGACAAAAATATAAAACTTTAAAAAAAAAAATTAAAAATATATTTCCTTAAAACTAATGTCTTACTACGATAAAATTATTGAAAAGGTAATTCTAATTTTTAAAGCAAATTATTTGAGCATACAAAGTAGACTATTAAAAAATTTCGATTGTATAAGATTTCTTTTAAATGTTTCTGAAATGAGATAAGCATAAACTCAAAAAAAAATCAGAAAACAAATGAATGAAAATTTAAAAATATTTAATAAATAAATACATATATACTTATATAATATAATAAAAATGAAAAAAAAAATATATACATACTATATATTTACTTATTAAATAATGAACAATATCAATTAATGTGAATGCGATTATATTATTAAGATTCAAATATTATATAAATACATATCATATTAATATAGTTATATATACATGAATATAAATCTAAATATAAATATAAATATAAAAATAAATGAATATATATATACACATCTACATATACATACATTAAAACCAAAAAAAAAAAAAAAACACAAATACTCAAAATAAAATTATTATTATTATGTCTAAAAATCTAAAAATCAAATAAGAAAAAACAAATTCCTTAAACGAACAAATTTTTCATTGACAATTTTTAGATTTTAAAAAACTACTGAAACGATCCTAGGCTTATATCCTAGGTACTCGTATTACACAAACCAACAAACAAAAATTGATTTTTTATAAAAGTTTCTTTAAACAACTGTCATTTTTTGTTGGATAATTTTTACTTGGAACATTTTCAAAAATAATAAAACGACAATTATTTTTAATTTAAAAATATTTAAAAAAAAAAAAAACTTACACATAAATTAAATATGAAAGAAAATTAAATAATAGAAAGAAAAAAAATCTAATAAAAAGATAATAATATAATAATGGAGTTATGTACCTTAAAGAAAATATATATTTAGACTATGATAATGATGATGATATTAAAAAATTATTAATATGTTCAAAACAATGTTAATCCTGGAACTTAAAAAAAAAAGTTATACAAATGAACAATTCAAATGTACTTTTATCAAGCCCATATAAAGTACAATACACTAAAGAAAAAGCTCTATTTTTTTATATATTCTAATTTATTTTTTTTAATTAATTTTTATACTAAAAATATATTATATTTGTTTGTCCTAGTTTAAAGTATAGAGGGTGGATATTAATTCAATTTAATCAAACGTTACTATTTATTCGATAACTTTTACTTTTCAAATAACTTATAAGATCAAAAAATAAGTTTCTAATTTGATAAGGATTGCTAATGACAACTAATTATAAGATCCAATTATAAATGTTAGTAAAATACGTTGAAAATTTCTGCTATTATTAACTCATTAAAAACCCTTCCTTAGCAGAACTACTATTAAAACTCTTTCCAAAATTGTTGCCTTCATGTCCAAATACCAATTGAAAATTTTTTCGTGATTGTTACCTAAATTTTTCCAGTGAAATTATCAAATATTTCGAATAGTTGTTTGTCTAATTTAATGTAAAAAAAAATATTAGAATTAATTCAATAAATTGTCATTTTTTTACCAAAAATAAGTACAACTATTTGAACTCGTCAAGATTTGCTTTTTTTTTGTATGCATAAATTTTTGTAGAATAAGTATTTGCCAATAATAAATTTTTGAAAAAATTATTACCTTGCTTTTATAACAAGTATAATTTTTTTTTATATTTGGTATTGTCAAAAAAAAAATGGCCTATTTAGGATTTGTTCTTGATTTATGTTAATAAAAAATATTTAAAATCTAATTAAAATCAAAACGAAAACATTTTAATTAAGAAATTTTTTAATATCTGTCTCTATGTTAAAAATTAGAAATATAATAATCAGAAGGCCCCTATAGCAGCTAGAAATCATATATAGAAGGGAAATAAAACCAATAATATCAAAATATTTGTGGTATTTGTTATATAAAGAATATTTAATAAAAAAAAAAATATTTATTGTAATTTTGATTATAAATATAATAAACTTTTGATTAAAAATAAATTTTTCATATTTATTCATCCAATTTACATATATGTGTATATGTGTACGTACGAATATATTTGTATTTTTAAAAAAATTTCAACTTAAATTAATAATAAAATAGGCTATAAATTTTAAATAAATCAATTTGAACATTTTTATAATAATACGTAAATTTAATAATATTTAAAAGGAATTTTTTTAATTAATATTAAGAAAATGTTAAAATTTTTCTAAAATTTCCAAATATTATTTATGTTTTTGAGATAATAAAATATTTATTTCTAATTTCTAATATATTTTTTTTTAAAAAAAACTAAATGTTATTTATGAACTAAAAAAAGCAAATCCTGTTAAAAATGTTCAAAAATTTAAAAAAAAATTTGTTATACTTTTGTTTTAAAGCTTTATCTATTGTTTATAGTAAAACTAGCTTTTCTTTTTTATCTCTTATGGCTGGCATTGAGATAAAAATAAAAAGTTTCTTATATTAATAAAATTATCAAACATAAAATATTTATATTAAAACGTATTAAATTAAAAAATATCCATTCTCTAAATTTGTGTCCTTTGTAAAAAAAATTTTCTTGTAATAAAATACAAGTTTTTAGTTAAAAATTTGCACTAAAAATAAAAAGGACATAAAACTTTGAACTAGCAACACGGAATTTTTTATTTATCACAAAAATAAAAATAAAAGACAAAATATTTATCTATTTTTATTTTGTGGTAGCACATAATTACCTAATTGAATAAATCAATATATGCACTAAAAATTATATATTTTTTTCGTATAATTTAATTTTAATTTTAAATAACTAAAAAGGAAACATATAAAAAATGCTTTCAAATATAATAATTGAAATGAACTCATATATATATATATATATGTACTTCTAGAATATTTGTTCTAAGAAAAAGATAATTGTGAAAATATCAATATCGAAATATATAAACAAAGTCTATTACTATGAATATCAAAAGGATAAGTATTAAAATGCATTATAATTAAAATAAATAATGTATCAGCGTTGAATATTAATATGAGGTTTTCATTTCCTTAATTATTTTTCTCCTGGCATTTTTATTTTCTCATCTCACTAGTTGATATAAGAATGACATAAGACAAAAATAATAACATAATATTATATTATTTATTAAATAATCTAGCAGTATAAGCCCTTGATAAAACTAAATAAAAGTTACTGTTATTATATATATATATATATTATATGATCAAAATAAACAAAAACGAATACATATCAAAGATAAACCACCTCGAAAAATAATAACATTTAAAAAAAATATCTATATTAGACAAAATAAAGAATATATTAAAGAGTAAATAATTGAATTAAAAGTATTTTAATAATTTCAATTATATCTTTATTTTGACAACTATGTATGTATATCATTTAATTAAACGTATATAAAAATATGATTAAAAGGGAAAATATTTTTAAAAATATATATAAAATATTTTGTCTATTTAAAAAAAATTTTTTAAATATAATTCCATAGTAATCTATGTATGTACGTGTATACATAACAAATTTTATCTATATTTTATGATATAAAAATTTGTAATAAAATATTCTCTGCATATCTCTTAATGTATACAATTAACAATAAAATTTATATTAAAAAAAAACAAAAAAAAACTACAGAGTATTAACTTAATATATATAAAAAAATATATTATTGAAAATGTTAAAAACGAAAATCATATAAACATATAACTATATTTCTTGAAAAAATTTAATTATATATTAAATATAATTTAAAAAAAAAACTTACATATTAAAATATAAATAACGTATGCATTATAAAAGTTAAAAATTTACTCAGTATAATTGTTTAGACTAGAAGATTTATTAAAAATCAACCAAAAAAAAAGTTACTTAAATATTAAAATTAAAGAAAAAAGAACAAATTCAATATCGAATACATATCATTGCATACATATCAATAAAAAAAAAATGGAGAGATTTAAGTATAAAATTTTTAAAATAAAAATCTAAAAAAAAAACCACAATATACATACATATATATATATATACATATTATAATAATCTTTATATATTTTTTGTGTGTGTATAATTAAAATTTTACAAAAAAAAAAATATATTAGGAATAATTATAATAATAGAAAAAATATATTTAAAAAAAAAAATATCGCTACATATCAGAAAAGGAATTTTGACATATTTAAATTTTAGTGTTATGAGAAAGAGAGGAATAATTGAACAAAAATTATGAAAACATTTATTTTATTCGATTACGTATTTGAATTAATAACGAACCCCCAGCGTAAATAGGAATCAAATAAAAGTTTCACAATAAATAAAATACCATTTAAGTATATAAATTTCCGATTTCTTCAACAACAAAAAAAGACCACTGTATTGGTTAATATTTAATAATTATAATTTTAATTAAATTCTTAAATTTATTAATAAAGCGTAGGAGTTGAAATTTGGTTACATCAAAAATATTAAAGGATTTATTAAATTTTAATGAATCAGTTTAAATAGTGTAGATTGTGTCTCGGATTGACAATTATTACCTGACCCAAAACACAAACCAGAACGCTTTTCGTGCCAGTAATAAAAACAAAAAAATTCAATACCAAAAACAACAACAACGACACATAGCACATGTAGAACTTCAGCACAGGCACACGCAATTCTGTTGCCAGTTCAGACAGCACGCAAGAAACTGTTCGAATTAGAATCGAACAGTTTACTAGAAAATGGTTCTGCTCTTTGAAATCAATCCGTAGGACGCGACAACTTCCACCAAAATATTTTTACCAAAAAACTGAATAGTAAAATCTTTAAGAAATATTTAATTTTTTCTATAATTAAAAGTTTTTCTTTTGTAATATATATTATTTATTTACTAACTACACATATACTTTAATCAGAAATATAAATATTTATTCTTGATAATTTGCAATTTTCTTTGTATTTAAATATACAAAAAAGACCACATAAAATCTTGCTTTATATTTAGGAAAGAAATGCGTAATTAAAGAATAATTATTTCAATTTTAATAAAATTTCTTTTACTATATAATATAAATGCTATAGTCATATTTTAATTAAAAAAGTAGTGGAAAAAATATTAGATATTAATTTATAGCTTTACCTGTTTTCAATTTGAACTAATCAAAAAATTTCGAAGAAATATTGAAAAAAAAAACAAAACAAAAATATGCAAATAATAAATGAGTTTATATTTATCTATAAGAACTTGATGAAAAAAATCTATTACGAATATTATTATTATTACTAAAATTATTACCAAAATAATAAATAATTTATTTTCATATAAAATACTCTAATTATAATAGTAATAATTATTACTATTATAATTATTATTATTATTATTATTATTATTATTATTATTACAATAATAATAATTCTATTGATATTATACAATAAAATCTGATTATATTTATAATGAAAAGACATACAAAAAAGAAACTGAATATGCGAGTTTAAATGATTGAAAAATTATTAATAATTTGATAAAACAAAACATATAAGAAGATATTAAAAATTTACTATAGAAAAGAAACATAAAAATATTTACAACCATTTCAATTTGAAGTGTATGAAAAAAATGACATTTAAATGTTAATTATTAATTAGAAAACTTAATAAAAAAAAAAATTAATGAAAATATGGCGGGAGGAGGAGAGTGATGATAGAAAATGATAAAAATTGAAATGATATAAAGATAAAATGTAAAAGTATATTATATATAATGAATTGTGTAATTTATTTATTATTTTGCATTTAATATGAAATAAATTTTTATCATTCAAGAAGGTTGATGGTGAGTTTTTCTTTAAAATCCCAAAGCTATCCATAGAAAAAAGTCATAATTGATGAAAGTTTAAGAAATAACTTTAAAATATTTACCAAAAATATATATTAAAGGAGCCATCAAGCGACAGTATAATTTTGACAGGTTTTGTTTGACAGCTATTTTACAGCACGAAACTTCAATCCAAGTAGATGTTTGCCTTGAAGCAGTCCACGCCACCCGAAGGAGCTGAAATTTTTCAGTTGTGCATGGGCAAAAACAATAAAATGAAAAGTGCGCCGTCAAAAATACAATAAAGCGTTTCCACAAATGATATCTGTCTTCTGGTACTGTCGTTAGTCCCTCTTCATAACCAAAAAGTAACTGTGTGGTGCGGTATTTGTGCTGATATCGTCATCGGATCGTCCTTTTTTGAACATGAACGTGGTTAAGCCAACTTTAATCAGAAGCATTACATTTCGTAAAAATGCTATGGATCACTTCTCGTCACAACAAAATGGCGCACCACCATACACAGCTTCAAGCACAATCGATTTTGTGAAGCCATTGTTCTCTGACCGTTAAATATAAAAAAGTGGTGATTTTGGTGCCTCTCTGTAGGAAAAAATCTGGTGGCGCCAGATTTAACACTCTGCTAAACTTTTTTCTGTGCAGCTGCTTAAAGTCAAAGGTTAGGATCAATAAGACAAGGAAAAATTAAAGCCAACATCCGCAAGGAAATAGCAACCATTTTTTAGAAACAAAAAAGTTTATCTAATATAGTGCACTCCGTATTTTTTTTTTTAAATGTTATTTACAATTACTTTTGCTAGTAACAAGCCGATTTTTTAAGGGAATATACAAGGACATGAAGTCTCTATATATTTAATGGTGCTATGCCGCATCTTAAGACAAGATAACACCGGTCGCCCACGACCATTGGGATTGAGATGCGCTCAATCAGCGCACTACCATAAATGATAGTTAGCAGTCAGTAGTCAGTTACAAGCTGACTACTCCAACTGCTGGTGGCGAGGACTATCTAAACCTCTGCTGTCATAAGCAGTGACAACGCCCGAGATAATTGCAATGCATTGCTACATTTGCCAGTTACCTCCCACCTGCGATCCGGAGATCGTACCCGCGATATGGGTTTCAACCACAGCCACTACGTTGCTGCCTAAGGCGCCTCACCATTATCGGGCACAGTGTGTTTTAACACCATGGGGCACCCCGATTCCCGTAGTACCTATTTAATATAAGGACATGAAGACATGTGGAGGAAAACACCCATCGATGTTACCTCTAGAACAGGGTAATTTTATTTTATATTGTAAGTTTAGAAAATCTCTCGGCCATCGCCGTTTTAAACGTCGATGGGTTTATACTGGAAGGGTGGGAGTGAACACTTCCCTTCCTAAAGGATTAGGGTGGAAGGAAAGATGCGAATGGAATTTTTTATATCCATTCGCATCTATCCTTCCAGTTGTTGTGGCAAGGAATGTCATGGATATAAATGTTATAAAGGATACTTCCTTGAGGGATACCGGCGGAAATTGGATAAATGTCAGAGTACTCAATATTTTCAGCTACCTGAAAATATCGGTCTGAGAGATAAGAATTAAGGATGTGGAAATGACCCGAGGGTAGGACTGGCTGCAACTTCCAAAGCATTCCAGGATGCCATACACAGTCGAAAGCATGCGAAATGTCAAGAAACACGCCTGGGCAGTATTCCTTTCGCTCTAGCGAACACGCTATGTAATCGACTATGCGATGACACTGCTGGATAGTGGAATGCTCAGGTCGAAATCCAAACTGATGCTGAGGAATGACACCCTCGGTTTCAAAAAAGGGATAAAGGCGTTTTAGGTTTAATTTTTCTAGGATAACATGGGAAGGAGGCTTATAGGTCTATATTAGGTAGGAAGGTTTTTGGGCTTATTGGGTTTTGGGATCATCTTAATTATGGAAAACTTCCACAGGGAAGGAAAAAATGATTAAGACGATCCCAAAACCCAATAAGCCCAAAAATTATTTACGGAGGATACTATTATAAATATAGGTTATGAGGACGAGGGTTTTTTTTGGGAATTTGCTTCAGGATTTCCGAAGTTGGAAATCTGGGGATTTTTTATTGGAAAGGTGTTCTATTGTGAATTTAACTTCGGAAGGAGTGAAAAACTTAGGAGGTGGTTTTATGGGCAACTGACTTGATATTTGTCGGAATATTTGTTCGTCATGCAGAATGTCTTGGACATCTTCGTGAGGTTTAAAGATGTTTTCTAAGTGTTTGCCGAAGATGTCGGCTTTCTGTTTATCTGTTTTTGCCCAGGTTCCGTCGGTATTCCGGAGCGGGTGTGTAGCTGTTTTGTATTTGAGAATTCGTCGGGTAGCTGTCCAGAGTGATTTATTAGTTGTCAGTGATTCTGTGTATTCAGTAAATCGTTCGTTGTTATAATTAATTATTTCTTGTTTCAGTTCTCGTTGTAGTTGGTTCAGTTTTTTCTTCTCATTTGGCATTCTTGAACGTTGCCACTGGGCCCTGGCTCGACGTTTCTCGCTTATCAAGCTGCGAACTTTTTGCGGAAGATTATAGTCATGTTCTCGTATAGTTGGTTTGTTATGAATTATGTGGGCATTAGTGACTGAGTTCTGTATGCAAACAGTCAAGTCGTTTACGACATCGTCTATTTCTTGTACGTTCTTAAGGCTTGTTGTATGTTAAATGAATCTGTTGGTCTAAGTTCTGGCTAAAAATGTCCCAATCAACTTTCCCATTTACAAGTTTGGAAGGGTAGGATTTTAAGGAAGGAGAAGTGTCTAGTGTTATGTGAACCGGGGAATGGTTGGAATTCAGGTCAAGGAGTGTATCTATGGAAGGATTAATGGAATGGGTAGGTGTGGTTATGTCCCTGGGGGTAGGGAGGAGATAGGACCTCAAGAGTGGTATGGGAGAGGAGTTCTTGGAGAATCTTTCCTCGGGGATTCGAAACATGGCAATCCCATTTAGGGTGCTTGGCATTATAATCTCGTCCCGCGATGAAGGATTTTCCAATTGATTTGAAGAAGGAATCAAATTGTATGGGAGTTAATTTTTTATTTGGAGGACAATAAGCAGATGCAACGTTAAAGGTAAAGGATTTACATTGAAGGGTAATAACTATTGACTGAAGGGATTCGGTGGCAGTTTGTTAGTGGAAGGAATGATTTAAGGAGTTTCTAATAAGGATGGCAGTTCCACCGTGTGCTGTGTTGTCTGGATGGTCAGTTCTGTATGTTTTATAGTCACGTATAGCAAAAAACGACCTGGACGTAAAGTGAGTTTCTGTAATCAGTGCAACGTCTATGCGTTTGTTGTGTAAGAGGATGTCTAGTTCTTGTCGGTGTAAAGTCAGTCCGTTAGCATTCCAGAGAAGGATGGATAGGGATTTATCGGTTGACGAGAACATTTATTTATTCATATTGCTTGTTAGTGAGGAAATGGCGGTTGTTAAAGTAGTTAACAGAGGAGTGAGAAGAAGAGTAATTTCTTGAATTAATTTGTTAGTTATTGTAGAAATAAGAGTTGTTAGGTCTGAGGAGGAGGATAATGTGGGAGGAATAGGAACATGACTACCATTTTTCTGCTGCTGTTGTTGCTGCTGCTGTTCCTGGTGTTGGTAATGTTGCTGGCGCTGTTGTTGGTGCTGCTGCTGATGTTGTGGTTGCTGTTGTTGTTGATGAGAAGGTTGATGTGGATGGTTTTGTTGTTGAGGTTGTTGTTGCTGCTATTGATGTTGTTTCTGCCCAGATGCAATCTCATCAAATGTCAGGTTTCGTCGCACTGGCAATGATGTTAGTCCCGTATTATTTGTGGATGTATTTGTATTTGGGTTTTTTTTTGTCTGGAGCATTTTATATGTGGAGCAGCCTTTGTAGTTTTCCGGGTGGCTTCCAGCACAAAGTACACATCTTGCTGGATTGTCCCGCGTTTTAGAACATTCTGTGGTCAGGTGTTCCCCTGCACATTTTACGCATTTTGGCATGTGCCGACAGTATGATTTGGTGTGCCCGTGCTGTTGACATCTGTGTCATTAAACTATGTCCTTAGTGGGATAAGGCTCCTCCACTTTGATTCTTGTATAGACAAGCGTTTCAAGATCAAAAATGTTTTTTTATTAGCCGCTTGTCTTAACGAGATAAAAAACAGAGGAAGCGCTGCGTTCCTCTGCTTAATATTGGAGATGCTAGTTACTTCGTGACCCAGCATCTCCAGTTCGTTTCGTATTTCCTGTGTGGAAGTCCGCCTTAATTTCGTCCAATTATTGTACGATACTTCGGTAGGCCATCCAACTATTTGTTTGAATTGCAAGGCCTTTAATATTAGCCTTGCAAATGAATGCGTCAGGGCCAATTCATTTGTCAATAGCACGGTCAATCTCAACAAAATGTACAATATTTTTAACAAAGATTTAGAAATCTTTGGTTTTCTTTTTAACCACTTTCGGCAACGTATTCGGCGTATTGATCGATCCTACTCCTTATTTGCAATTTTTTTTAACTTTTAATAATGTATATTTAAGCACTTTTTTTTATTTTTTATTTCAATTTAAATGATATTTACAATTGCATATAATTTATATCATGCAGATTTTTTAAGGAAAGATGCAAGGATATGAAAATATGTTAAAAAAACATATATCTATGTCTCTCCAAGAACGGGATAATTAGTTTTCTAAATTTAAAAAATCCAAGGCATTTGCCGTTTTAAAGGGATATAATTTAACCATTTATCAATTATAGTTTCTAGATAAAGTATACTCGTTCTTTGTGGAATTTTACTGCTACTGCCATTAACTGTTATATCAGGAGCTTGTTGTTAACAAACGGTCATTGACTCATATTATGTACCTTTTGAAGGACGTTTCTGTGGAATTGAAGGAGGTTTCTAAAATAGTGATGGTTGCCGGAATATTTTTATGCTGGACAAGGATGGCTTTATCGTTGGCATAAGTTGTGGTTTTGATATCATTATGACAAGTAATATCATGGGTGTTAATGTTATATTTAAGGATTTAAATTTTCTTTTGGCTTATTCATTTATATAAAATAATAATTTGAGTACTAACGAATTGTGTCATTAGACAGAAATTATGAAAAATCCTTATTATAGATGGCAGAACTATCTCAAATACAGTATCGATGAAAGAATTAGTTCTTTTTATGTAATTTTGCAATGTTACAATCATTATAATTTTAATATTTTGATAAGGTTTAATTTTATATACACTACAATAAAAGCAATAAACCAAGTACAATATTACAGTGTCAGGCGGATTTTGTTGGGCCTTTTTGATTATGTTTAAAATTGGTCTATTTAAGCAGATCAATTTTAATTTAAAGTTTAAATATACTAATTAACGAGTCATCTAATTTTCTTTTTTTTTATGTTAGGACTCTGAGATAATAATTAAATGCTTGGCCCATATTAAGTTGGAGGAAACTGGCAGACATTGGTAAATATGGTAGAGTATATTGAATTGCTCCTTTGCTGAAAATGTAAATAGAAAAATTGAAATACTTTGACTTCAAATGCATATTTTGACCCCAACATCAATGACGTTCTTCTTAAACTACAAAATTTAAAAACGTCAACTAAAAATTAATAAGTTTGATCGAAAGTAAAAACTTTAGTTTGGCTTAATATTTAAAATAGAAAAATTGGAAAAATTAGACTTAAAATTTGGATTTTAATCAATGATTAAGAATATTGTCCCGAAGATTAATAACTTTACCTACAATTAAAGACTGTCCTAAAACTAAGGACTTTATCAATAAAATAAAATAATTATAAAGATGATCGAAAAGTTTACAATTTTACCAAAAACTAAAACATTTCACTAAAAAACTAAAGAAATTGGTTCAAAACTTTAGAATTTAACCTAAAACTGTATTTAATATTAAAAGTACGATTAAAAAAAATTAATGTTTCAAAAAAAAAAACATTTTATTTTAATTAATGGAGCTTCTTCTTTAGGAGATTATCACTGATTTCAAAAGGAATTTTGCAAAAGTATTTATAAACGGTTACTACCCCAACGAAGTTATTCCGTTTTTTTTTTTATTAAATAATATTCATCGTATGAACTGAAAATATTTTCACCAATTCTTCTAAGTATTCTCAATTCTTCTAAGTCTTAAATTATTTTATTTTATTTCGCATGAAAAAGTAGTAATTCAAATTGATAAAAAACCAAATTAAATAAAATTAAAAATAAATGCAAATCAATCTGAATTAATAAATGTTTTATTCGTTTTTTTTCTTGGACTTTATTATAAATTCTTATATAAAAATTATTTGATTTTTTGTTAATAATAATAGTACCATATAATAAATACATAATATTATTCTAAATAAATAACTCAATTTAATTAAGATATTATAACAGATTCAACCGGAATCTGATTTATGGCAAACACATACAAAAAGAAAATAGCTCAGCCATTTTCTTTTATTCAACATATGGTATTATAAAAACGTTATAATATTAAGTAAATCAAATGTTATTCTACCAATTAGTTATTATACTTCATAAACTATTAATATAATTAAATACTAGTACAAGTTATGCATACGAATATTATTAATTGAATTTATATTTGAACATTACATGTTCAAATATAATAGTATAGTAGACTACGAGAGTCATTCAACATGTACTTAGCCTACAAAAGAAAAACGAAAATTTTGGAAAGGTGGCAATTTATTTTTCCACATAATCTCTTTCAAGCTCGATACACTTGGCCCAGCGATGCTCTAACTTTTTTAACCCGTCCAAAAAATACATTTTCTTGAGGGAAGCAAAATAGGCCTCCGTGGCGACGATGACCTCCTCATTCGACCCAAATCTATTCCCGGCGAGTGATTTTTTTAGGTTTGGAAACAAAAAGTAGTCACAGGGGGCCAAATCTGGAGAGTACGGTGGATGGGGCAGCAATTCGTAGCGCAATTCGACCAATTTGGCCATGGCGACGGCGGAGGTGTGAGCCGGCGCGTTGTCGTGGTGGAACAGCACTTTTTCCTTCGCAAAGCGGGGTAGCTTTTTCTTCAATTCGACGTTAAATCGGCCCAATAAGTCAGCATAGTAGCGCCCCGTGATTGTTTTACCCTTCTCGAGGTAATCGATTTGGATGACACCTTGTGAATCCCAGAAAACGGTGGCCATCACCTTTCCGGCCGATCGAACAGTCTTCGCCTTCTTCGGAGCACGTTCGCCGGGTGAAGTCCACTGTTTCGACTGTTCCTTGGTCTCTGGTGTGTACCAGTGAATCCATGTTTCGTCGACGGTCACGAAACGACGCAAGAACTCCGCTGGATTGCGCTGAAACAGCGCCAAACACGTCGCCGATGTGGTCTCACGGTTGCACTTGTTTTCCGGTGTGAGCAAACGCGGCACCCATTGCGCCGACAGCATTCTTATGCCCAGTTCTTCGTGTAGAATATGATTCACCGTTCCTACTGCGATGCCCACAGTCTCAGCTATCTCGTGAACCTTCAATCGACGGTCTGCCAACACGAGATCGTGGACTTTTTTTTTAACGTTTTCGGGGCACCTGGGCGTGGCTCATCAAAAACCGACATGCGGACACGAACAAACTCGTTGAACCAATTCTTGATGGTCGCCATCGAAGGAGAAGAGACACCATACACAGCATCCAAGCGATCTTTGATTTCGCTGCGCGTTTTTCCTTCCAAAAACAAGAATCTAATCACCGAACGATATTGTTCTTTTTCCATTTTTGTGCAACCGACCGACACGCTCGCTTTCAAAGGCTCTGAAAACAAAACTAATGAAGGGAATCAACTGAAACTTTGACAGTAGACTACTAAAATAATGTACCGGACGATGGTAAATTTCTTTTGTGACAGCAGTTCCATCGGACGGTGAGGCTAAGTACTTGTTGAATGAGCCTCGTATAATACTCGAAATTGATGAAAACAAGAATTTTGAAAGTTCAGAACTGATCTGGTTTTAGCCCAATTTTTGCATGAAATGCCTCCTCCATTTTCTTAAACTGTTATATAAATTTTTAGAATTCAATATTTTTGATGCTATAAAGTTAATGATCATATTTTAATAAATATTAAAAAATAACCTATTCAACCAACTAGACACTAAATCGGTTCTTTTTTTGATTTTTTTTTATGAATTTAAAAAAATATTAAAATTTTTTGTACTTTTAAATTTTTATGTAAAGTATGTAAAGTAAAGTAAAAAAAAGTAATCAAAATAATTTATTTATTGCTGTATCTTATCAATCGTTGACTTTGACGTAGAATGAATTCAGCAATATGTACTCATTTCTAATATAAATTTTTAAGTTATTATGTCTATTATGAAAGATGATTTTTTTTTATTGCATATAAAGATATTTATATTACTAATATACACAATATTTTTATTTATAAACTGAAATCCAATTGAATATATATAATAACCACTGTAGTGTTCAGATTACCTATTATAGCTCATTTTGAACAAGTATGCCTTGGAAAATTCAATTTATTGTTATTACATAAATAAGTGTAAGAATTGGATTGGACGAAATGTTTCAAATGTGTAGTGAATGCGTTGGGATATTATCAGCAGCATTGTGATTTGCCTCGAAAAAGAGGCAAAACATAATGGACGCACAAAAATACAATATTATGGAGATTTCACAAGCATTACATGAGGAATTCAAGCTAAAGCTCTTTGCTGAACTTTCAGAATAAGGAAATGTTGCTCAAGATTCTATCCGGACTTGTAATCAATTATAAAGATGCTTCAAAAGTGAGTGACCTTAATGTTTTAGAAATTGTCTGCGTTCAAATAATTAATCCAATTTTTTTTGGTGGATCATCAGAGGCAATGAGAATTCACCACATGGTGAATTTTACCATATATGTTTTAGACTCACAATATAGGATGCACGAAATGTTAATGGATTCTAATAGTTTGATTTCTCGTAGATGATATTTGTCCAAATGAAATGTGAGTAAAAAGCATTTTACAATAAATTAAAATTGACCACATGGTGAAAAGCTTACCAAAATTTCATATGTAAAATTGCCTGAAAAGTGCGGTTCGCAAAATATTAGCAGCTCAAAAATTATATTACAAGCAAGACAATAAAAGACAATATCTATTTACGGTAACTTATTCAATTTTTTTTTTAGTATATTACGGATATTATTGAGTTAGAAATAATTCTGTTAGATGAAGCGATTAAGACTCTAGAAAAAAAATATAAAAATAAATAAATTCAAGCTGTCGTTAGCGTGATGGACTACCATCCAAGAGTTCGTGGTTTCGAGTCCCATTGAGGCATGGCCCGACGCTAATTCCCAAAAATGCCTTCTCACCAAATATCTTGTTGTAATATACCAAAACAAGTAACATAAATTTATATTTTTTTACATTAAATTCTGTGTATTTATAAAAGCTGTATTTGCTTTTGAGCTCCATTACTGATTCTTTCAAAATATTTGTTTATACTTCTATGACTATATATGATACTTTGAAGCAATTTTTCTTTTGCCATTTAGCTTTATATTTATAAAAGCTTACAAAGTTTAAAAAATATTTGAAAATCAAAATTAAATTATTATTTTATTAAAATAAACCAATTTACTATTTTCCATATTAATAACATTTTGGTTTAATATTTGAAAATGAGTTCCTACAAAAATAACGTAAGGTTCTTAATTTTTGACAAAATTGTGTGGTTACCCGAAATCGGTCCTACAAGTGGTTAAATTTTGAAGAGCATGTTAATTTGTGCTAAGAAATTAAAAAGAGGATAAATTAAACTATTAAATGATTAAAAACAAATCTAATAAAAAGGTAATAATGTAATAATGGAGCTATGTACCTTAAAGAAAATATAAATTTAGACTACGATAATGATGATGATATTAAAAAATTATTAATATACTGAAAACAATGTTAATCCTTTAACTTAAAAAAAAATAAATGAATCATTAAAAAAAATAATGAATTAAATTATTTTCAAATTAATTTTTATCCTTAAAAATATTGTATTATTTTGTCCAAGTTTAAATATAGAGGGTGGATATTATTCTATATTGAATTAAATAAACAATTTTAATGAAAGTTTACATATTTTTCAAATTATTGATTAATAATAGAATTTTTTTATATCAAAATTCCTTTTTATGAATACAAAATTTTAATTTGCCTAATATTAAAAATGGTTTTTCTTTTCAAATTATTTACAAGATCCAAAAAATAAGTTTCTACACAAATAATTTATTCGAAGATTTGTAAAAGTATTTTCGGTGTTATATTTTATTGTTGTATGGTATATAAGAAAGAAAAAAGGAAATTTCGCATTTGAAAGTTGATTATTTTTTAACTAAAATACATTCGTTAATCAATTAAGGTTGATTTAAAAATTCAGTATGCGATTGACACGGTACAAACTTACCTCGTTTCGGTGTTCTATTGGATAATAAACTTACATTATATTATAGCACAAATTACAAAAAATACTTCTCTAAGAGGTCTTATTAATATTTTTATATTTATTTAAATGCCAAACACTTAAATATGTCATAATAGCAAAAAAATTAAAATTTTTTAAATATGTGAAAGGATTAATTGATATATTTGATTACAAATTATTTATTAATACAGAAGTAAAAATTACAGAACCATAAGAATATAAAATTACATGCTATTTATATGTTAATATGTCTCTGCCAGTAAGTTCTAGGTAACTTCATATTGTAAATAAAGCGTTTTATAATTAAAACCATCGAGACTGTCCATGCGACTAGTGTCCATATTCACTTAAGTCTTGGCAACCGGTAATTATTGCTGTTGATTTTTTATGGTAACTCTGCAGTCATTCATAGATGGTCTAATGCCCCTCTCATCCCATGAATAAGTGAAATTGTTGTTTGTCAATCATGAATGTCCCCATCAATCCGCCGATAAGTGAAATTGTTGTTCGAAGCGGAAATTCACCCGAAGTATCGACAAAATCGCGGCCATCGTGTATCGATAGTTCATCGGTGACATAAAAACTAATAACAAAAGTTGCAGAGCACCGCTGCCATGGGGCTCCAATATGTTAAATCAATCATCAGTTCGGATCTTTAGTTGATGACTGCAATAAATAATTTTACGTCTTCGAATTTATTACATTATTTTTTTCTGCTAATCAAAAATTATTTATTTAAAAGTGAGATAAAATAAAAATTCCAAATTGATAGCATAAAATCGAAACGCATGTTTAGTCAAATCAAATAAGTGGTAATAAGACGAATGTCTAATTAATATTTTAAAAAAAAGTTTTTAAGTTATTTTTTTTTTAAGAGTGTTTTAGAAGTTAAAAGTTTTCTAATAAAAATGATTAGTTCATCAACAATCTCGACTTCTCAGCTTAAGTCGCCATCAGTCAACGGGAAAACTCGCGTGTCTTATAATAATTTCATGAGAAAATTCACAGGTTTGTTATCTAAATAGAGTAAACATAAACTAATTCCAATAAAGAAATTAAATACAAATACATTGCATATGTCTAACAAATTTGTTGATATAAATTTTGATAAGAAAACTGATAAAATTGTTGTGAGTTCGTTTCAGTACGAGCGTTATTTTTGTATTTACTGATTATATTATATAACTAAGCCAATTTCTTTTATTTTTAAATATAAATAATCTAATTTAAGTGTATTTTAACTATTTTTAATTATGTAATTTTAAATTATGTTATAGTCAAATAAGCATTTTTTTATACAGGAATGTGCAAAGAGTATTGTTTTGTCCAAATTAGCTGAGTTTGTAATATTATAGATAACGATGAAAAATGTGGTAATGTAGGGTTTTCCAATAAGAGTGATATGATTACTAAGTGACGTTTCGGCCATTTGTAATATGTCATTATCTGTCTTTTTATTTTCATTGTATTCAGTAATGTTTACAATTTTATCATGGAGACATATGTTATACGCAAGAACAACATTTACAGATTATTCAATTTTATTATTAAAATAATCGTTCTCCAATTGCAACTTTTCGTGCGCTGTTGGCATTTTATGGTCGTAATAATCGTCCAACTGTGCTCGCTATTCGTCGAATTATTAAAAATTTCGAGCGTACATTTTCTTTACATAATGTCCAAGTGCAAATAACACAAAGAACCGCTCGAAGTAATGAAAATATTGCTGCCGTTCAGGCAAGTGTTGCCGAAGACCGCAATTTGTCGATTCCAAGACGTTCTCAAGAATTAGGACTGTCTTAAACCACAACCTGGTGGATTTTGAGAGAGGATTTGAGCTTGCATCAGTATAAAATTGTTATCACTCAAGAACTGAAGCCATTGCACCACCGTAAATGTCGTAAATTTGCTGATTTTGTCTTGGAACAACTTGAAAACGATAACGATTTTTTTAAGAAAATCATCTTCTCCGATGAGGCTAACTTTCATCTGAGTTGTGCGGTAAATAAACAAAACTGTCGATTCTGGTGCGAAGAAAATCCACAAATTATTCATGAACACCCATTACATTCACGTAAATTGACAGTTTGGTGCGGTTTTTGGTCTGGTGGAGTCATCGGTCCGTATTTCTTTCGAAATAAAGCTGGTAACACTGTTACTGTCAATGGAGAGCGGTATAGATCGATGATAACCAACTTTTTATGGCCGAAATTAGAAGAAGTTGATCTTGACAACATCTGGTTCCAATAAGACGGGGCTACGTGCCACACAGCACGTTCAACAACCGAATTATTGCGAGAACTGTTTGGAGATTCGATTGTTTCAAGAAATTGTGACATTGAATGGCCTCCAAGAAGTTGTGATTTAACACCATTAGACTATTTCTTGTGGGGTTATTTGAAGTCATTGGTCTTTAGCAATAAACCAGACTCTTTTCAAGCTTTAGAAGTTAATATTGAACGTGCTATTCATGACATAGGACTTGATTTCGTAGAAAAAGTGCTCGAAAATTGGGTTCATCGAATTCGTTCCTGCAAAAGAAGTCGTAGAGGCCATTTGAATAACGTTTTATTCAGAACTCAATTGTATCGATTGTACTTCACATCAAATAAAAAACATTTGAATTTCCTTAACAATTAGTGTATTTGTT
This sequence comes from Atherix ibis, assembly GCA_958298945.1. Taxonomy (NCBI): domain Eukaryota; kingdom Metazoa; phylum Arthropoda; class Insecta; order Diptera; family Athericidae; genus Atherix; species Atherix ibis. The sequence goes on along the minus strand of OY282605.1, from coordinate 101,723,212 downwards.
TTTAAAAGAAATCGTATCACTCTTATTCGAAAACCCTTTATAATGCTTAGATTTTTTATATATTTGAAAATTTTATTTATTCCCTTCAATTCTCACTTATTTTGAGTCTTAATTAACCCCCTCCCCTCCCTCCAACTTTACATGTTCGATTTTTTACAGTTTCCTTTTGCGAAATGTTTTTTATTTTTTTTAATTTTATCTTGGATTGTCGAAAAAGTCATGACGCATTTCTTACACGTAGGGTCTATGTTATTGTTATGTTATTTAAGAGCTGAGAATCTTAGCTTCATTTTAAAAATAAAATTGATTCATTCTCTTTATTTTTTTACCGATTTTAATAACAAGTTATTTTTTTGCCATGTTTATGATGTGCCTATATATCTTTTAATGATTTATTTTGTCCAAAAAGTAGTTAAAAAGTGAAAAGTTCGTCATTCAATAAATGTAAACAAATGTGATGTTGACAGTTCAATGTTTACTACAAAATAGTTCAGTGCCGATGTACGTAAAGTATGTGTAAGAAAATTTAAGGAACGAATTTTTTAGTTGGAAAAGTTTTGACGCACTTCTTAAGGTCTATCTTATTGTTATGTCATTTAAGAGCTGAGAAACTTAGCTTAATTTTAAAAATAAAATTGATCGGATTTTACAACAAGTTTTTTTTGTTGCCATATTTTATTTTAAAAGGCTTGTGAAAAGTTACGCTTACGACAACATGAAGAAGCTGGAATACATAAGAAACCTTGATATATGGGTTCATCATGAACTAAAAGAAACTGATTTAACATCTGCGATATGCTCATTAAACATGATGGAAATGATCCTATTTTGAAGTGATTGAAGTGATTAGAAGTGGATCGTTTACAAGAATGTAAAGATCCGCCTCAAACGGCATCGAAACCATACATTCATCAGAGAAAGGTTATACTCTCAGCGTGGTGGTATTTTAAAGGTGTCGTATTTTTTTGTGCTTCTACTAAGGAACTAAACAATCAATCCAGAAGTGCACTATCGGCAATTTAACAGTTTCAACAAATCCACCGCCCATAAACGTCCAGAGCTCGTTAATCGTAAGAGAATTGTGTTCCACCATGAAAACGTTAGAACACACACAAATTTGATAACCCGTCAAGAAATATCGGAGTTTGGAAGTGTTGTCAAATCCACCATACTCGCCTGACCTTGCGCCGCCAGACTTTCACTTTCTTTGCTCGCTTCAAAACTCCTTCCGTAATACAATGTTTAATTCAAATTCGGTTGTAAATTAGCACAAATTAATTGTTCGATAATAAAGGCAGATCCTTTTATTAACGAATGTATAATGAATTGACACTAAACACCTATTGGCATTTCTACTACTAAGGAAAGTTAGAAGATTCTAATAAATCTCGAGGCTACTGTACTTTCTGGGGAGCTTAATAGAAGAAAATGCCATTGTAAGTGGATTATGATGATAGTATAGAGAGGAATTGTTTCTTTGGTAACGGGAAATAAACAGGTCGTGAAGAAAGGGTTATAATATAATTAATTTTTACGTGCATACAATGGGTCATCAATTATTTTTCAGAGGATATTGGTTTGTAGGAAATAGATGCGATAGGAATTAGAATGTTTGGTTGAATCTTAAATTTTGATTCCGTAAGTTTAAAATGCTTTATAATTGGAGAAAAAGGAACTTTCAAGTGCACATAACTTGATTAACTTATATTACTTCTGTGTGAGACTAATATTTAAATATTTATTCTGTGGTTTGGTGATATTATCATGCGTATATTAGGTGTAAAGATTGGTGCAATGAAACTTTATTAAGTTTGCGTTAAAACTCCTTAAATAAAATTACCTTTAAGCTCCCACTTTATACAGATCGCCTTAAATTGTTTCATGTAATTTTTAAAGTCAAACATATAGACTGTCAGGCTCATGTAAATATAGTAAATATTTTACATCTAATTATGGGTTGCATAAGCCAATCAATCTGATTTCCATGATTGTTGATAAGTGCAAGGATATTTACCTTACTATTTTCATCTCCCTTTTAATTGGATAATATGTATATATTTTTTCATCTAAAATGAATTTTATTAGTTTGTGAATGTTTCTAACATTTTACTGCGGAAGTTTGGCTTTATGCTGAAGCTTCAAAAATCAATTATAACAAAATCTGAAGCTAACATTATATTTAATGATTTTGTAAAAGCAAAATATTTTTTTTTTATTACAGAGTATTGGTCTATAATTACCTTCTTACTTCTATTTCGGAACTAATGAATATACGTACGCATATTTTAAAGCTCATACTTCTCATAAGATGTCTTAAATATTTCCAATACTATAACACGAAATCTTAAAAACTAAATGCAGTTTTACTAATATTCTTAGCTTATAATATCATCGTATTTAATTTGTTTTTAATTTAACACTATCAAAACATTAAATATTATATTTTATCCAAGCATTATCATCGAAAACCATATAAAATTTTATATTTAGCAGAACTAATAACAAAATATTTTTTTAAAAATCTTATATTATATTATTTATAATTTGTTTAGACATTTTTGTTAATTTTTTACTCACATCTAAAGTATGTCATTTATATACCAAACACAAGTGCCAGACTGTTTGGTACTAATTTTTTGTATAATTTGAGTTTACTTTGAACTGGGCATCTGCCGTTTGCATATTAAAACTATACTAATTTTTTCAATACTGGACATTTTTTTATAAAGAAAATACTATTAATTATGAAATTTCAATTTTGTTGGTTTTCTCTTTTTAAATAATTCTTAAAAGGAAAATGTTGGCTTTCTTTTAAATGTTATATACTCATATGGTAGCGTTAAAAAGCTTATAAAAAAGGGACATATTCTAAGCTGTATCAAAATTGGGTTTAGAAGCACCTACTAGAAGCAAGTTTATTAGAGATTATAGATTATGTATTTCTTATACTTTTAATACAATACAAATTTTGGGCTGTACCTGCATTTAAGATTGAAGCAGTTTTTCTCTGTCTGGCTCTTAAGCTCCCTGTTTATATATACTACAATAATAGAAATAAATATTCAAATTATTTTTAATTTCATCTTATATTTTATATACTAAGTGATTGCGGATTTTAAATAAGAAGAAAAATTTGAAACTTTTACTTAAAAATATAACTTTATCGAATTAGGTATTGTCCGTTTTTGTCGATGACCCTTTGCCATCTTTCAGGCAGTGTCATAATTCCGTGTTCGTAAAACTAATTACTTTTGCTGGCAAAAAACTGAATTAAATGTGATTTTACATCATCAGCGTCATAAATTATTTTTACCATTTAAGGAGCTCTGCATGGAACGAAATAAATGGTAATCTGAAGACGCTAGGTCAGGGCTATATAGTGGATGTAAGAACACATCCCAACCTAATTCCAATAATTTTTGGCGAGTGACCAAAGATGTGTGCGGCTTTGCATTGTCATGCTGGAAAACAACACGCTTACGATTTACAAATTCTGGGCGCTTTTCTTGAACTGCATTGCTCAGTTTGACGAGTTTTTGAACGTACATGGTGGAATTAATCGTTTGGTGTATCTCAGCTTTTAATGTCGTCTGAGCTGGTTCATCTCGCATTACCCACGATCGTTTCCGATTAACGTTGTTGTAAACTATCCACTATCCACCAGTTATCAGTCGTTTCAGAAATGGATCCGTTTCGTTGCGTTTCAGAAGCGAATCGCAGATCGCAGATACTAATGCGTTGCGTCAAACGAATTTCCTTAAGCTGATGAGGAATCCATATATCGAGTTCCTTAACATATCCAAGTTGTTTTAATTTTTTTTTCAATGCATGTATGCGTTACATTGAGCTTCTCTGCAATCTCACGTGTTGTTCTATGACTAAATCGATAATGGCCTTGATATGGGTTTCATCAACTTCAACTGGACCGATCGTTGCTCAGTTTTTAGTGAAATATCACCAGAACGAAATTTAGCAAACCAATTTTGACAATGCCTTTCTTTCAAGGCTTCATTCCCATATACGGTACATAACTTCTTGTGTACCTGCGATGTGTTCTTGCCTTTTCGGAAATAATACAATAAAATATATCTTATTTTATTGTATAATACGAGGGTCATTCAACAAGTACTAAGCCTACAAAAGAAAATCTAAAATTTTGGAAAGGTGGCAATTTATTTTCCCACATAATCTCCTTCAAGCTCGATACACTTGGCCCAGCGATGCTCTAACTTTTTTAACCCGTCCAAAAAAATACATTTTCTCGAGGGAAGCAAAATAGGCCTCCATGGCGACGATAACCTCCTCATTTGACCCAAAACTATTCCCGGCGAGTGATTTTTTCAGGTTTGGAAACAAAAAGTAGTCACAGGGGGCCAAATATGGAGAGTACGGTGGATGGGGCAGCAATTCGTAGCGCAATTCGACCAATTTGGCCATGGCGATGGCGGAGGTGTGAGCCGGCGCCTTGTCGTGGTGGAACAGCACTTTTTTCTTCCCAAAGCGGGGCCGCTTTTTCTTCAATTCGACGTCAAATCGGCCCAATAAGTCAGCATAGTAGCGCCCCGTGATTGTTTTACCCTTCTCGAGGTAATCGATGTGGATCGCACCTTGTGAATTCCAGAAAACGGTGGCCATCACCTTTCCGGCCGATCGAACAGTCTTCGCCTTCTTCAGAGCACGTTCACCGGGTGAAGTCCACTGTTTCGACTGTTCCTTGGTCTCTGGTGTGTACCAGTGAATCCATGTTTCGTCGACGGTGACGAAACGATGCAAGAACTCCGCTGGATTGCGCTGAAACAGCGCCAAACACGTCGCCGATGTGGTCTCACGGTTGCGCTTGTTTTCCGGTGTGAGCAAACGCAGCACCCATCGCGCCGTGAGCTTTCTCATGCCCAGTTCTTCGTGAAGAATATGATGCACCGTTCCTACTGCGATGCCCACAGTCTCAGCTATTTCGTAAACCTTCAATCGACCGTCTGCCAACACGAGATCTTGGACTTTTTTAACGTTTTCCTCCGTAGCAGCCGTTTTCGGGGCACCTGGGCGTGGCTCATCAAAAACCGACGTGCGGCCACGAACAAACTCGTTGAACCAATTCTTGACGATCGCCATCGAAGGAGAAGAGTCACCATACACAGCATCCAAGCCATCTTTGATTTCGCTGCGCGTTTTCCCTTCCAAAAACAAGAATCTAATCACCGAACGATATTGTTCTTTTTCCATTTTTGTGCAACCGACCGACACGCTCGTTTTCAAAGGCTCTCAAAACAAAACTAATAAAGGGAATCAACTGAAACTTTGACAGTAGGCTACTAAAAGAATGTACCGCACGATGGTAAATTTCTTTAGTGACAGCAGTTTCATCGGGCGGTAAGGCTAAGTACTTATTGAATGACCTTCGTAAAACCACGTTCTATCCTTCCATTTTTAAATTTGGATGAAAACAAAACTAAATACAATAGCTAAACGATACAATATTTTACTAAATTAAAGGCGGAAGTCCAAACAACAAGAAAACAATAGCTGTATTCCATTGGACCAATTTTGCTACTCGCAAGTACTTGGGACGCACAGTTTACTGACAGAAGTAAAACATAACCTCAAAATAGTCAACAAAAATACTAAGTTTATTCACCCATAAACAATAAAAACTGAGTTTATTCACACATAAACAATACTGACAAAAATATGACTCTTCAACAACATAACCAATGAATCCGCTAAGCCATCTATTTTCAGTTCGGGAACTAAAATACCCTACCGTAAATTGTATGGCGTAACTACGCATGCGAACTACTCATTTGTTAGAGGTGATGTAGATGATGACAGCTAGAACTACTCGTGAGTAGCAAAATTTTCCCTATGGAATACAGCTAATATAGGTTAGGTGCTTTGAACACGTTCACATAACAAAAGAATGTGCTAATACCATCTATTGACAAAATCTGCAATCACTTGGTTGCCAATCCAATATTAGCGGTGTTGCCGGGAAAATTTTGTATACAACCATGATAATAGGACATAGTTTATGTCAAAGAATTTTTACAGGTGTTTACGACTCAAAGATTTTAAGACTCGATCCTTTTTTAGTTTTTAACTGTTTCTTACCCAGCAATAGTCAAATCAAATTTGCTAATATAAATTTTAGACATCTTTTATGAATTATTTTCAAAAGTTGTTGTTCAAAAGTGAATTTATAATTGTGCTAGAAAAATGTATTTAAATATTTGTAAATATAAATAATAAATTTAAAAAAAAAGAAATTGTAAAAAATTTTACTATAAAAAAATATATTAACATCGACTGATAAAAAAAAGTTAAATTTAATTAGGCAAAACTTCTAATTTTCTTTTAGAGAATATGTTTATTATCCGCTTAGATTAAAGAATACCTGGATAGGCCCGTTTGTTAGATTTTCGTTAATGTATGAATTATTGCAAAAGCGGGGAGAAATCGTACTGCTTGCATATTTTTGTGTATAATTTTTCATATATAAATGATACGCACTAACATCTAGTTTTTGTAATAGGAATTTTTGAATTCGAAAACCATAATTTATATTCATTTTAATTCATTTATTCGAAACAAAAATACAATTTAAACACAACGCGATAGGCAATTTTAATTTTTTGTACAATCTTTTGATATAAAATGAAATTATATTTTAGGTTTATTATTTATTTCGGAAATATCAATCAAATATCGACCGCCTCAATTTTGGAGACTTTCGGGGAGTTTTTAAAAACGCCATTCTCCATGAAAGTGATAGCATAGCGAAATGCTTGCATACTGTGAACATTTAGATAGTTATCGCGAAGTGAAAATTTAAGTGCGGTCTTATTAATTTTAAAATAGTTTACGAACAAGTCAATCTAAATTAATGCATTTGCATAAATAGTTTTACTCTTAACGACAGTAAATAGGAAGTTTTTATTTCAGAATACAAAGGTTATTTTGCAAGTTTGTGCGTTCTTATGAATGTATTCTCGAAAAAATTTTGACCGAATTTTTGTATAGAGGCGTATCCAGTTCTTATATAATCTAAAATCCCAAGTAGTAAGTGCAATGACGTTTAAGAAGCTCCTGACCCTTAAATTAAAGAATACCTGGGATTTTAGATTAAATAATACTTGGATAGGCCCGTCCGTCAGATTTTCGAATATGTATATGGTTTTTTTCTGGCTGAATTATTGTAGAAGCGGTGAGAAATCGTACTGCTTGTATACTTTTGTGTAGAATTTTTTTTATGTATGTATGACCCGCACTGATATCTAGTTTTCGTAATAAAAATTTATTGAATTGCAAAAACATAATTTATATTCATTTTAATTCATTTATTCGAAACAAAAATACAATTTAAACACAACGACAGGCAGTTTTTATTTTTTGTACAAGCGTCTCAATTTTGTAGAGAGTTTTAAAATACGCCATTATCCATAAAAGAGGTAGCATACTGAAATGCTTCCATACTTTTTGTTGTTTTTAAAGTGATTATTTTGGCACTTATCGGTGTATAGTTTTTGTCTATATTAAAATATTTAGGAAAAAGTAAGTATTTATATTGTTGATAACTTTTAATAGGAAGTTTTTATTTCAGAAAATGAAGTGTTTAACAGTTCGGCTGAAAAGTTTATAAGATAACACAGTAACAATATTTTTTTTTGCAAAATTCATTTTTATTATTCAACATAGTTGCCTTCGAGGGCGATACAGCGATTATAGCGATCTTCCAACTTTTCGATACCATTTTTATAGTACTCTTTCGGTTTTGCCTCAAAATAGGCCTCAGTTTCGGCAAACACTTCATCATCGGTCTTAAATTTCTTGCCAGCGAGCATTCTCTTGAGGGCTGCAAATAGGAAAAAGTCGCTGGGGGCCAGATCTGGAGAATACGGTGGATGGGGAAGCAATTCGTAGCCCAATTCATTGAGTTTGACCATCGTTTTCATCGACTTGTGACGCGGTGCATTGTCTTGGTGAAGCAACACTTTTTTCTTCTTCAAATGAGGCCGTTTCTTAGCGATTTCTTTCTTCAAACGATCCAATAATGCTATATAATAGTCGCTGTTGATCGTCTGTCCCTTCTGGAGATAGTCAATGAATATTATACCATGCGCATCCCAAAATACAGACGCCATCACCTTGCCAGCCGACTGTTGCGTCTTTCCACGCTTTGGATTCGGTTCGTCGCTCGCTCTCTACTGTGCCGACTGCCGATTGGACTCTGGAGTGTAATGACGGAGCCATGTTTCATCCATTGTCACATATCGACGCAAAAATTCGGGTTTATTACGCTTGAACAGCTCCAAACACTGCTCAGAATCATCAACACGTTGTTGTTTTTGGTCCACAGTGAGCTCACGCGGCACCCACTTTGCACACAGCTTTCGCATGCCCCAATATTCATGCACGATATGTCCAACACGCTCTTTCGATATCTTCAGAGTCTCAGGTATCTCGCTCAACTTCACTTTAAAAAAATTTAAAATTATTTTGTGGATTTTTTTGATGTTTTCTGCCGTAACCACCTCTTTTGGGCGTCCACTGCATTCTGCATCAACTGTGCTCGTACGACCAGTTCGAAATTGACGAAACCAATATTCCACAGTTGAAATAGCTGGAGCAGAGTCCGGAAAACGTTTGTCAAACCATGCTTCGGTTTCCACTGTATTTTTTTTCATCAAAAAGCAATGCTTTATCAATACACGAAATTCGTCTTTATCCATTTTTTTTTCAATAACAAAAGTTGCTTCACTCAAAATGCTATATCTCACGAACCAATCGACCGATTGCTGTCAAATTTTGACAGTAATCATTTGAAGGATGATGCTTTGTGATAATTAAGAGGCGCTATCTAGACGTCAACCTTATACGTTACAATGGAGCCGAACTGTTTCAATGGAGCCATTTTTGCAGAGGGTAGAGGGTGAAGGTTACATGAGCACTTTTCTGCTCATTTGATTTGACTTTCCACTTCTTCAACCAGTTTTTGAGATATTTGATATGGGATTTTAGATTTCAAGAAGATATTGGGATATTGGATTGAGATGCAAGAATAGCGGTATCGTCCGCATAGATAGCATTCATAGTTTTGGAATTATTTGGGATGTCAAAGGTATACATATTGTATAAGAGTGGACCAAGAATATTGCCTTGAGGTAGACCAGCTGTGATAAGGGATATGCTAGTCTAGTAATTCAACCGAATGAGGAAACCGCGAATTCCTTTCATTCGGTAAGTTTGCATATTCATTTTTACTACAGAAAATCATAAAAATTTAGTTTATGATGTGCTTATATGTCTTTTAATGATTTATTTTGCTCAAAAAGTGGTTAAAAAGTGAAAAGTTCGTCATTCAATAAATGCCGATGTACGTAAAGTATGTATAAGAAAATGTAAGGGAAAGAATTTTTCAGTCTTTTTCGATTGCTTTTTTCATTGTGTTAAAATAAATAAAGTATATTCGGTAGGCTTATTATTTAAAAAAATTTGTTTGCATGTGTAGTTTACCTTGCTTTATTAAACCATTTTGTAATGGTTTAATAAAGCAAGGTAAACTAAATAACAATGTCTTCAATTTTTTGCATTTAATAAAATAACAATGTTTTCAATTTTTTTTTTTAGAATATTAGTTATTAATTATTTTAGTACATTAAATTTTCTACCTTGTAATTTAGTTTTAAAGCATTTTGCTATAATGTTGTATACAATTAACTTCTATATTATTAAGAATTTGATATAATATTCTATGCACTTAATGATTTTTTTTTAAATTTAATTGGTAAATGCATATGCCTATTTAAATTACTATTTCAATTTACAAATACACATTTATATTATAAAGAACTTTTAAAATATACAAATGATTGTTTTAACATTAAAATTTTTATTTACATAATTGTGATTTGGTTTTAGTTGCAACATTAAATATAACATTCTCAACTTTATATTTCTGTTTTAATAAATAATATGGTATATAGTGAAAAAGAAAATAAAATAAAAATATAATAAATAAATAAATAATATTTTAAGCAATTAAAATCCGCAATATTAAAAAAATTTATTTGTTTACGCATAAATGACATCACATATTAAAAGTGTGATATCAAACGAACCGCTTCAATCGCATGCACTGAAGTTTAAAATTTGCCCCCAATGATTTACGCCGTTTCTGCTATTTTGTATGTGTATGCGTTCTACGAATGTATTGCCAACATAATTCGGACAGAATTTTTGTGTAGAGGTCTATCCAAATGGCTAAAGTTAGCCATCTACGACCGTAACCATTTTATGTCTATGACGCTGACCCCTCAGAGATATGGTAATACACCATATTCACCACACTTTCCTGCTTGAAAGATAGCAAAGAGAGCCGAAACCGAAGACTGTGAGATCAGTTAACACACGATCGTGTGGTGTGTTTGGTTTATGTTTGGGATAATACGTCTCGTTTGTGTCGCGTTAAATTTGTTTTGAGTTAAAACGCCAACAACCATTATAGAAAGTTTGTTTATAATTTCTTCCGATTATTTTGTACGTACTTAATTACGCGGCGTGTACTTTTTCGTTTTTCCAATATCCCCAAAACTAAACAATCGATTACGATTTAAAAAAAATCAATAAATTTATCCGAATCCGAAGGAGATTTTGACGCGAAAACAACGGATTACAAGTGCGGTGTGTGTGAAACGTTGCGCGGTGTTACAGGTACTCTTGTAATTCGTTGCTGTATGCAGCGACGCCAAATCACCTGTTGATTGTCATCGTCGGTGTGCGGTGTTGTTGTTGTAATCCGTGACACCTCCCCGGGAGTGAATCGAATACGAAATAGAATCTCACCTAATTTTCTTATTGGAATTATGGAAAAATTTCTATTACATATTATTTTATGATTCTTTTTTCTTACTAAATTGCGATTTGAAATCTTAATTTTTGCAAATAAGTGGATAGGTAAAAAAAAAACTTGGCAAATTATAAAGCATTTCCTTTCGACGATTTCCCCCCCAAAAAAAAAACAAAATCTCACAATTTTTTTCTAAACAAATTCGAGTTTCTTTATTCTAAATTGCACAAAAATTGCTCCCCATTCCACTTTGGTAATTTTCGTTTGTTCTGCGCAAAAACAAAAAGTTCAAGGTGAATAAATAGTTTTATGATTTGAGCAAAACTAAATAATAATTTTTTTTTATAGTAGCAAGAAGAAAATTGTTTAATTTATTTCCGTTTCTAAATAAGAGAAAAACAATGTAAATAATTATTATTTATTTATTAAATTTCATCTTAAAGATTTTAGTTGTTTTCTTTTTTGTTGTCGATTAATTTTTGTTTAGTTTCGAAATTTTTTTCTTCTTCTTGAAGTGAAGGTGGTTAAAAAATTAATAAAAATTAATATAAATCAATTGTTTTTTTTACTTGAAATCAAAAGAAAAAAAAATTGGTCAGTGTAATTAAAAAAAAAAAAAATTGAGTAAGGAAATGAAAATAAATTTTTTTTTTGTTAGAAGAAATTAGAATAAGAAGAAATTGTACTTAATAAAATCATCGCCAATTCTTCCAAAATATCTAGGATTATTACTGAATGGATTTAGATACGCATAAAAGGATAACATAAATTGCATAAGATAGGATGGAGCCTGTTATTATAGGTGAGTATCTCTTAAAGTCAAGAGAATATTTTATATGATGGCAAGTGTTGCTATTAACGTTGTGATGATGTATTTTTCCTCTTTGGCGGTGTTCGTTTTTATATTCAAATGTGATCCTTTTCTAAATTGAAATAACACACACACATACACACACACACAAATAACAAAAACAAAATCAAAACAGAGTGACTATGTGCGCTAGGGTTTTGTGTTTTGGTTTCAATCTTCAAATCACAAAAAATGTGTATGGTACACTACCATTAAAAAGTTTGGTTACACGATTAAGAATTAACTTTAGGGGTTTTTGGTTAATTTCCGGTTCATTTTTTTTATATTGCATCGTAGAACTGATAATGGAAACAGTGTATTCTATTTATCACTATGTGTTTGAGCAAGATTGTCCATTTTATACACATAGTTTAGGTTTAACTGCCGAAATATACTATAAAAATGTAAAAACGATTGACAAAATTAGTAATTCTGATTTATTGGGCAAAATTTTTCAGAATGCGTAAATTCTTAATTTGGTGATGTTGATTGGCCTCGAAGATCGGGCAATTTGACGATCTTGATCGATTTTTTTGTGGGACTATACAAAACATCGTATTAACGAACAGAGTCCTTAAATTTCTAAGCATTTAAAAAAATCAACATCCGTAAAATAATGGCTAAATTAGAGCCCGAAAAATTTATCAAAAACTACCTTCAAAGGATCGATCCCCTCAAGAAACCTTGTGGCAGCTATTTAAATAATATTATATTCCCAGCATAATAATAAGATTCAAGTAAATTAATAAAATAAAAATCTATATTTTAAGTGTATTTTATTTAATTTTACTTTTCTGCAGCACAAAGTGCATTTTTTAGTATTGAATTTATTTGCGTTTTATGTATTTGGGCTTAAAATTAGGAAACTAAGTAAATATAATTAAGCGGTAAACACTTTAATTATTATTAATACTATAAGTAGTCAGCTTAAATATAAATCCTCGTAATCTAAAAAAAAAACCTACAATATTTATGAGACTGTTAACTCTTCTAAAATGTAAATAATTGCAATTGGAATAAAGAAAAATAGCATAATTTTTTAAGATAAAAAATTACACAACAACAATAGGTCCTTACGAATTGAAGACAATATTTTCGATTAAAATAAAGTATCCTTATATGATTTCTTAATAAATAGGATCTAAGTTTTCTGCCCTTAATGTACTTAGGTCCTTTCTGGCTGTAAAAATTGAACGGAACAAGGTTCACCAACACATAGAACAGCGACCCTATGGATATCATCATTTTCCAGCATCAAGTATACGACGTACCAAATGTATGGTGTGGTTATGGTCGTTTATGCTCGCCTAGGGTCAATGTCTACCTTGGCACTTTCCGTCTCTACTGGTGATTACTATTGCAGCTACAAACAAGCTAGCACACTGCATCCGAACATTATCACATTGGCCTGCTCGTGTAGTCGCATATAATGGCATCTAATAACCTTCCAGACCGCATATAAAGTCTAGGGTAGATGCAGAGTTTAGAACCGAATACAGACGACGCTTCTAGAGTCTGGAAATGACAGTGAGGACTGATTATGGTGTTAGGCTTAGTATTGGTGGTAACAACTGCTGGTGGTGATAATACTGAATCCAGTCTACCCTTTTTAGTCTTTTTTTTTAACTGTTAGAAACGCAGCTGGAATTTATGACTATTTTTCTTCCGTTTTTATGATGGTAAATATACTACGCATATTGATCAAAGAAGTAATGGTAGAGGGAAAATAATAGTAATGACGACGTCATATAAAAATAATGAAATTTCCCTTAAAGAGTTTCGAAAATTTGTTATTTATTGATTTATTAACGAATAAACGATAGTGAAAAGATGCGTGCTGTGATGTCCATACAGGCCAATTTTCATTTCCTGCTTAATAAAAAAAATTCTCTGTCTCAGTATATAACAATATGTTCAATAATAAGGAGAAATATTAATGATCAATTCAAATGACGTTTCTAGACTTATTGGGTATTTGCATATAAAAAATAATCAAAATTTAGTTTTCTCTATCAATTCAAAATTCCTACTGAAAAAACCTACAGAAAATTTCTACCGAAAATTCCTACTAGAAAATCCTACCACAAAATTGCTACTGAAAATTCCTACTAAAAATTTCTACTGAAAATTTCAACTGAAAATTCCAACTGAAAATTCCTAATGAAAATTTCTACTGAAAATTTCTACTGAAAATCATACACAATATTTCTACAGAAAATTCCTACTGAAAATTCCCACTGAAAATTCCTACTGAAAATTTCTACTGAAAATTTCTACTGAAAATTTCTACTGAAAATTTCTACTGAAAATTCTACTGTAAATTTCTACTGAAAAGTTCTACTGAAAAATTCTATTGAAAATTTCTACTGAAAATTTCTACTGAAAATTTTTACTGAAAATTTCTACTGAAAATTTCTACTAAAAATTTGTACTGAAAATTCCTACTAAAAATTTCTACTGAAAATTCCTACTAAAAAATCCTACAAAATTTTTACTGAAAATTTCTACTGAAAAATTCTACTAAAAATGTCTAAGGAAAATTTCTACAAAAAAATCCTGCTGAAAATTCCTACTAAAAATTTCTACTAAAAATTTCTAAGCAAAATTTTTACTGAAAATTTGTACTGAAAATGTGCACTGAAAAATGGTATTAAAAATTCCTACTAAAAATTTCTACTGAAAATTTCAACTGAAAATTCCAACTGAAAATTCCTATTGAAAATTTCTACTGAAAATTTCTACTGAAAATTTCTACTGAAAATTTCTACTGAAAATTTCTACTGAAAATTTCTACTGAAAATTTCTACTGAAAATTTCTAGTGAAAATTTCTACTCAAAATTTCTAATGAAAATTTTTACTGAAAATTCCTACTTTTTTATCCTACTACAAAATTGCTACTGAAAAATCTTACAGAAAATTTCTACTGAAAATTTCTACTAAAAAATTTCTACTGAAAATTCGTACTAAAAAATCCTACTACAAAATTTCTACTGAAAATCATGCAGAAAATTTCTACAGAAAATTCCTACTGAAAATTCCCACTGAAAATTCCTACTGAAAATTTCTACTGAAAATTTCTACTGAAAATTTCTACTGAAAATTTCTACTGAAAATTTCTACTGAAAATTTCTACTGAAAATTTCTACTGAAAATTTCTACTGAAAATTTCTACTGAAAATTTCTACTGAAAATTTCTACTGAAAATTTCTACTGAAAATTTCTACTGAAAATTTCTACTGAAAATTTCTACTGAAAATTTCTACTGAAAAATTCTACTGAAAATTTTTACTGAAAATTTCTACTGAAAAATCCTATTAGAAATTTCTACTGAAAATTCCTACTAAAAATTTCTACTGAAAATTCCTACTAAAAAATCCAACAAAATTTTTACTGAAAATATCTACTGCAAAATTCTACTAAAAATTTCTTCCAAAAATTTCTACTGAAAATTCCTACTAAAAATTCCTACTGAAAATTTCTACTATAAATTTCAACTAAAAAATCCTGCTGAACATTTCTACTGAAAATTCCTACAAAAAAATCCTGCTGAAAATTCCTACTGAAAATTTCTACTAAAAATTCATACTAAAAAATCCTACTACAAAATTTCTACTGAAAATCATACAGAAAATTTCTACAGAAAATTCCTACTGAAAATTCCCACTGAAAATTCCTACTGAAAATTTCTACTGAAAATTTCTACTGAAAATTTCTACTGAAAATTTCTACTGAAAATTTCTACTGAAAATTTCTACTGAAAATTTCTACTGAAAATTTCTACTGAAAATTTCTACTGAAAATTTCTACTGAAAATTTCTACTGAAAATTTCTACTGAAAATTTCTACTGAAAATTTCTACTGAAAATTTCTACTGAAAATTTCTACTGAAAATTTCTACTGAAAAATCCTATTAGAAATTTCTACTAAAAATTCCTACTAAAAATTTCTACTGAAAATTCCTACTAAAAAATCCTACAAAATTTTTACTGAAAATTTCTACTGCAAAATTCTACTAAAAATTTCTAAGCAAAATTTCTCCTAAAAAACCTACTGAAAATTCCTACAAAAAATTTCTACTAAAAATTCCTACTGAAAATTTCTACTATAAATTTCTACTCAAAAAATCCTGCTGAAAATTTCTACTGAAAATTTCTACTGAAAATTTCTACTGAAAATTTCTAGTGAAAATTTCTACTGAAAATTTCTACTGAAAATTTCTACTGAAAATTTCTAGTGAAAATTTCTACTGAAAATTTCTACTGAAAATTCCTACTAAAAAATCCTACTACAAAATTGCTATTGAAAAATCCTACAGAAAATTTCTACTGAAATTTCTACTGAAAATTTCTACTGCAAATTTCTACTGAAAATTTCTACTGTAAATTTCTACTGAAAATTTCTACTCAAATTTTCTACTCAAAATTCCTACTGAAAATTTCTACTCAAAATTTCTACCGAAAATTCCTACTGAAAATTTCTACAGCAAATTTCTACTGAATATTTCTACTGTAAATTTCTACTGAAAATTCCTACTGAAAATTTCTACTGAAAATTTCTACTCAAAATTCCTACTAAAAATTTCTACAGAAAATTTCTACTGAAAATTTCTACTGAAAATTTCTACTGAAAATTTCTACTGAAAATTTCTAGTGAAAATATCTACTGAAAATTTCTACTGAAAATTCCTACTAAAAAATCCTACTACAAAATTGCAATTGAAAAATCCTACAGAAAATTTCTACTGAAATTTCTACTGAAAATTTCTACTGAAAATTTCTACTGAAAATTTCTACTGAAAAATTCTACTGAAAATTTTTACTGAAAATTTCTACTGAAAAATCCTATTAGAAATTTCTACTGAAAATTCCTACTAAAAATTTCTACTGAAAATTCCTACTAAAAAATCCAACAAAATTTTTACTGAAAATATCTACTGCAAAATTCTACTAAAAATTTCTTCCAAAAATTTCTACTGAAAATTCCTACTAAAAATTCCTACTGAAAATTTCTACTATAAATTTCAACTAAAAAATCCTGCTGAACATTTCTACTGAAAATTCCTACAAAAAAATCCTGCTGAAAATTCCTACTGAAAATTTCTACTAAAAATTCATACTAAAAAATCCTACTACAAAATTTCTACTGAAAATCATACAGAAAATTTCTACAGAAAATTCCTACTGAAAATTCCCACTGAAAATTCCTACTGAAAATTTCTACTGAAAATTTCTACTGAAAATTTCTACTGAAAATTTCTACTGAAAATTTCTACTGAAAATTTCTACTGAAAATTTCTACTGAAAATTTCTACTGAAAATTTCTACTGAAAATTTCTACTGAAAATTTCTACTGAAAATTTCTACTGAAAATTTCTACTGAAAATTTCTACTGAAAATTTCTACTGAAAATTTCTACTGAAAATTTCTACTGAAAATTTCTACTGAAAAATCCTATTAGAAATTTCTACTAAAAATTCCTACTAAAAATTTCTACTGAAAATTCCTACTAAAAAATCCTACAAAATTTTTACTGAAAATTTCTACTGCAAAATTCTACTAAAAATTTCTAAGCAAAATTTCTCCTAAAAAACCTACTGAAAATTCCTACAAAAAATTTCTACTAAAAATTCCTACTGAAAATTTCTACTATAAATTTCTACTCAAAAAATCCTGCTGAAAATTTCTACTGAAAATTTCTACTGAAAATTTCTACTGAAAATTTCTAGTGAAAATTTCTACTGAAAATTTCTACTGAAAATTTCTACTGAAAATTTCTAGTGAAAATTTCTACTGAAAATTTCTACTGAAAATTCCTACTAAAAAATCCTACTACAAAATTGCTATTGAAAAATCCTACAGAAAATTTCTACTGAAATTTCTACTGAAAATTTCTACTGCAAATTTCTACTGAAAATTTCTACTGTAAATTTCTACTGAAAATTTCTACTCAAATTTTCTACTCAAAATTCCTACTGAAAATTTCTACTCAAAATTTCTACCGAAAATTCCTACTGAAAATTTCTACAGCAAATTTCTACTGAATATTTCTACTGTAAATTTCTACTGAAAATTCCTACTGAAAATTTCTACTGAAAATTTCTACTCAAAATTCCTACTAAAAATTTCTACAGAAAATTTCTACTGAAAATTTCTACTGAAAATTTCTACTGAAAATTTCTACTGCAAATTTCTAGTGAAAATATCTACTGAAAATTTCTACTGAAAATTCCTACTAAAAAATCCTACTACAAAATTGCAATTGAAAAATCCTACAGAAAATTTCTACTGAAATTTCTACTGAAAATTTCTACTGTAAATTTCTACTGAAAATTCCTACTGAAAATTTCTACTCAAAATTTCTACTCAAAATTCCTACTGAAAATTCCTACTGAAAATTCGTACTTAAAAATCCTACTACAAAATTTCTACTGAAAAATCATACAGAAAATTCTTACTGAAATTCCAACTGAAAATTTCTACTAAAAATTCCAACTAAAAATTTCTACAGAAAATTCCAACTAAAATTTTCTAATTGCACTTTCACTAAAAACTAATTGGAAATATACTACCGATCATGTTACCAGGATTTTACTCCTTTAAAAAATAAAAACAATTTTCTTGCCATGAATCCTTTATTTACAAAATGAAAAATTAGAATTCAGTCTATTTTCAGAGAGTCTAAGTATGTAGTTTTTGGCGTTGTTTTTATTTCTGGAAGGATCAGCATTCAGTTTATTGCTTTGTTTGTACTCTTTCAAATATCCTTTTCATCATTTAATTATTTATCCGTATTTTGATGATAGTTGTATAATTTTTTATGCAAAAAGTTAGTATAATTTTTAATTTGATTAAAAATAAAAATGGCTTAATTATCGGAAATTTAACGTAGATAATAAAGTGATTAAAAATAAAAATGGCCTAGTTTTTAGGAAATTCTATTTGGTGTTAAAATCAAGAATATTTTCTATGGAAGATGAAGGATATTCTGTAGGTCAAATTATTCGGTTGAAAATGGAAAAAAGATTAGAACAAATAAGAAAAACTATTACACTTATAAATAGAAGGATTAAAAGTTAACGATTCTAAAAATAACCCGTGAATTTAATCAGTAAATTAACCCTGCATTTTTCTCTATTTTTAATAAATTTTTTTTAAAGTTATTTCATATAAAAAAAAGTCTTTTTTAGTGTATTTTGCTGATCGATCGTTACTTGTCATTAAATTAGTCACTCTCGAAGTAGAAATTTTTTTTAAAATTTAATTATTTTTGATCGAAAAATCTTTGTGGGTCTGTAAATTATATTATAATAATTATTAAAGTTAACAATTCTGACTTTCAATTTTGGCATATGGTATACTCATACCCAAAAAAGAAGTAACTTTAAAAATAATCACTCTCATATTTAAGGACACAACATGTTAGCAGAGTAAAAACTCCTGCTACCACTTGATGTGTGGGGGAGTCATTTCAATTGGTTGGGAATGTGATATATGTGTAAAGTTTTTTATCTGATTTTGTTCAAAATAGATAAGTTAATTAATGGCTAACTGAACTATGTGAGCTTAAAACTATGAAAATATTTGCTTGCAAAATTAAAATCCCTTTTTTTTGTGAAATAGAAATTAATATTAAAATAGAGAAAAACCATTTAATAAATTTTATATAAGACAAGTAATACTGCCAAATAGCGTCAAAATTTATTTATTTAACCACCCATCATAAATTGAATATTTAAATTGATTCAAATGGAATTCATTAAGTGTAGCCAAATTTCTTCTTTTTGGATCAGTTTATAATTTTAAATTGGGATAACATAGAAATTATTTACAAATTGTCTGGAAATGGCATTTTTTTGTTACCAAATTAAGCCAACTAGCCGGAGTGAAATCAATTGAATCGGTTCGGAAGCAAAATTGAGAAAAATCGTGATCCAAACCGAAGCTAAAGATTTTATCATCTAATTTGTTTTGGATGTTTTTAGACACTGTGGTGATCATTTGAGAGACCTCAGAAAACCATTTTCATTCGAAGATAGGAACATTTTTAATTAAAGACCATTCGTCCGGGACCGGTTCCATATCGTATTATGGCTATCATCTTCTTGTGTGCTTATGTAACAGGAAAGATAATTAAGTGAAAGAGACCCTAACAAGTAAAAGTATGCATTCCATTTGAATGATATGATTCCCAATATACACAAAGAAGCTGAATAATTATATATTGGATAATATATGCAAAGACATGTCCATTCCACGATTTTATAGCCTCGTGTAACTTAGTGAAAGCGAATGGTTCTATTCATTACTTAATCGACTTTACTGATAAGATAATACCAGTCCGAATAGTAGTTGATCGACTATATCGTAATCACAGGTAAATTAAGACTTTTACTTTTCCAAATCTTTTATTTGTTACACTTCATTAAATGGGGCACTGATTGTGGTTTTTTTTTATACAATCATTGCAATTGAATTAAATTACACTTGTGCATGTTTAAATTCATTTAAAACGAATTAATATGGAAGAATTGTTATCAACTTATGCAGCTCGTATTATGAGAATACTTTTATGTGGCTTATATATCAAGAAAAATTAAAAGGAAAACACACACTAGAAAATAAGATTTATTTTATTAAGAAGTTGAATTTACAGATTTTTCATGTGATTTTATTTAAACATCATTAAATGCATGGGTATATGATCAGATCACAGATCGCTCAAATACCAAAATAATAATCCTATTAAGACTTTTTATTAAGGAACATTTCAAAAATCCAACATTCGTAATTTTTCAAGATATCCTTTTTTCTCATTTAATGTTAATTAGTACAGAATTAAAATTTGATAAAAAATTAAAAGAAATTAATGTAAAAAAAAAAACAAAAAAAATTTTGTTGTTTTAGTATAAACATTTTAGAATTGCTGAAAAGTTTTTTAATGATTCTAAAATTTTAATACGAAAACAACTAGTATTTATAACTTATTTATTTGTTGGGTCCTAAATGGATTCTAATAAAACTATTCGCAATTGAGTAATGATATATTTAATATTTTCATTTGCAGCGCTTTTTTGTGTTAATAATTTAATAAAAATTACTTTTATATATTGGATTGTCCGGGAAGTAATTTCGGTTTTTTTTATATAAAAATGAAAGACGATTTTCTTATAGTGAATTAATATTTTATTCAATTAAATATTGTCCAGTCTGATCTAATACCCTTTGCCATCTTTCTGGCAGTAGCATGATTCCACGCTCATAAAATTTTTTGTTCTTTGCTGGCAAAAAACTGATCCAAGTGATTTTTGACCTCCTCATTTGAATTAAACGTTTTACCATCTAAAAGTTTTTGTAGAGACCGGAACAAATGATAATCGGAAGCTGCCAGCTCTGTAGAGTATGGTGGATATGGCAGTATATACCATCCAAGCTCTTAAAGCTTTTCCCGAGTGGTCTAACTTGTATGTGGTTTCGAATTATCCTGTTTGAACACTATACCTTTCCTATTGACCATTTTTCAGTAGAAATTTTTGAATTGATAGAGAAAACTAAATTTTGAAAAATAATCAAAATTTAGGTTTCTCAATCAATTCAAAATTCCTACTGAGAAAACCTACAGAAAATTTCTACCGAAAATTTCTACTAAAAATTCCTACTAAAAATTTCTACTATAAATTTCTACTAAAAAATCCTGCTGAAAATTTCTACTAAAAATTCCTGCTGAAAATTCCTACTGAAAATTTCTACTAAAAATTTCTAAGCAAAATTTTTACTGAAAATTTGTAGTGAAAATGTGCACTGAAAAACCTATTAAAAATTCCTAATAAAAATTTCTACTAAAAATTTCAGCTGAAAATTCCAACTGAAAATTCCTATTGAAAAGTTCTAATGAAAATTTCTACTGATAATTTCTACTGAAAATTTCTACTGAAAATTTCTGCTGAAAATTTCTAGTGAAAATTTCTACTGAAAATTTCTACTGAAAATTTCTACTGAAAATTTCTACTAAAAAATCCTACTACAAAATTGCTACTGAAAAATCCTACAGAAAATTTCTACTGAAAATTTCTACTAAAAAATCCTACTACAAAATTTCTACTGAAAATCATACAGAAAATTTCTACAGAAAATTCCTACTGAAAATTCCCACTGAAACTTCCTACTGAAAAATCCTACTACAAAATTGCTACTAAAAAATCCTACAGAAAATTTCTACTGAAAATTTCTACTGAAAATTTCTACTGAAAATTCGTACTAAAAAATGCTACTACAATATTTCTACTGAAAATCATACTGAAAATTTCTACTGAAAATTTCTACTGAAAATTTCTACTGAAAATTTCTACTGAAAATTCTATTGTAAATTTCTACTAAAAATTTCTACTGAAAAATTCTACTGAAAAATTCTACTGAAAATTTCTACTGAAAACTTCAACTGAAAAATCCTATTAGAAATTTCTACTGAAAATTCCTACTAAAAATTTCTACTGAAAATTCCTACTTAAAAAATCCTACAAAATTTTTACTGAAAATTTCTACATTCTACTAAATATGTCTAACAAATGATAATCGGAAGGTGCCAGCTCTAGAGAGTATGGTGGATATGGCAGTATATACCACCCAAGCTCTAAAAGCTTTTCCCGAGTGGTCTAACTTGTATGTGGTTTCGCATTATCCTGTTGGAACACTATACCTTTCCTATTGACCAATTCTGGCCTTTTTTCTTTAAGTGAATTATTCAATTTGACCAACTGATGACAGTACACCTCAGAATTGACCGTTATGTTGCTCGGTAGAAGCTCAAAATAAACGATTCCTTTGAAATCCCACTAAACAGATAGCAGAACCATTTTTTGATGAATATTGGCTTTCGAAGTGCTTTGAGCCGGTTCATCTTTCCAGGATCTTTTGCGCTTAACATTGTTGTAGATAACCCATTTCTCGTCTCCAGTGATTATACCCTTCAAAAATGTATCATTTTCTTGGCGTTAGAGAAGCAATGCGACGGTACAAATTTTTTTCCGTAAGAAGATAAGGAACCAATATGTCGAGCTTTGAGATTAAACCGAGCCATTTCAAATGATCATGATCGGCCGAATTCCATCAATTTAATCCCTCAGCGATCTCACGAGTTGTTATTTGCCGATTTGCATTAATTAATGCCTTAATTGTATCTTCATCAGCTTCAACTGGCCTTCCACAATGTGGTGCATCTTCGAGATCAAAATTGGCGGATCGAAATTTTGCAAACCAGTTTTGGTACTGGCGCTTACTTAACACATCTTCTCCATATACATCGGATAATTTTTTTCTTGCTTGAACTGCATTTTTATCTTTTCTATATTAAAAAAGTAAAACATGCCGAAAATGCTGTTTTTCTCTTTCCATATTTCAAAGGGTATCAACCAAAAACTATTATGCAAAATCAATCGAATTTTTTCACAAGCAAGCCTTGCTATGTCAGCTGTCAAAATATATTATGCGGTTTATGTGTGAAGTTGGTTGTGATAAAATACAAGTAAAACCTCTGTTGGAAAAAAAATTTTTCCGGACAATCCAATAATTACAATATTTGAATCTGTAATAATTTTTGGACAATTCTTTAGATTTTTTCAATTTTAAGTTTAGGAATAATTATTAATAATGTACAGAAATATTATTGACATTTTTTAGTACATTAATTTACTGCTATATATTTTTATTAAATCATGTTAGTAGCAAAATGTTTCTTCAGAATTACTAAAATTTCTTATGCAACATTTAAAAAAAGAATAAGTAAATCCGTTACAGTATTCTGTTAAATTTAGATATTGTGCAAAGATTCCTAATTTTTTAACAAGAATAATTTTTTTAAAATCGGGCTATAATTTCTTATGCAACATTTAAAAAAAGAATAAGTAAATCCGTTACAGTATTCTGTTAAATTTAGATATTGTGCAAAGATTCCTAATTTTTTAACAAACATATTTTTTTTTTAAATCGGGCTATAATCGACCAAAATTTTAAATTTTAATAATTGCAATACGTTTTATCTGTCCAAGAATTCTGGGGTCAAAAAATATTTAGTTAATAAAGTAAATATATTTTTTCTCAATTTTCCAAGATTACTAATAAAATTAATAATTTTATACAAATTTCTGTAATTTTCTCATATGTACACTTTATTAACTACTTTAAATATGATTTCATTTTTTTGACTTTAATACAAAATTAATGATATTTTTCAATCACTTCGTATTTTGTAAGCAACTTTTCGAGAATTTGAAAAGTAATTTTATTTAAACATTGAACCGTTACCCAGAACAGTTGGCTTACAGGATTCTTTATCTTATCCTTCTCATTTGACAGAGACCAAAAATATTCGATGGTCAAAAAATTTGGTAACTGAGGCGGTCATATCATGCTCTTCAAAAATCCCAAAGTAACTAAGTCTTCTCGTAGTAGTTGTCCAAGTCATCCTTAAACTATAATATATTCTCCAGGATATCTAACAGTACCAAAAATACAGTTCTGAAGTATTCTCTGGCCAATATGTCGGCGAAAAACCGAGTGCCAGTTAGACTTCGTAATATTCAAATTTAGACTCTTCAACTCTGAAGGGCCTATTTCTACTGTTATGTTGGCGACCTTTCGATTATTTTAACCTTTTGTGGACGAATTTCTACTGTTATGTTGGCGACCTTTCGATTATTTTGACCTTTTTGTTGATATCGTTGCGAAAAAAAACTCATATTTTCACAACATAATTTTTCGGATTCGATTAGACTATTTTTGCACCAAAAAATCACACCATTTTATGATAGCTTCTACTATCCCGAACATCTTTGATATATATACTTATCGCATGACAAATTATTAAATTTTAGATATATTAATTTTTTTCAATAATAAAAATAAGTTCTCTGAATATCCCATACAATAGTTATTTAAGTTATCTACAAAAAAGATTTAATTCCTGTCGTCAAATAGCCTCATGGTCGTGGCGCTATAGAAGAGTCTATGGGTTTTGTCTCAGAGATCTTACCAAAAAAATACATAAATTTGTAGTGGAATTAAAATTTTTTTACAGAAACATAATTAAAATATACTGATTTTTATTTCATAAAAATTACATAAGTAGAGCATAGATTTTGGGCATTATTGGTTTATTGTGAAAATTCTTAACGCCTATGAATTTTTTAGACATTAAGAATCTTCACAATTAAAACAATGATGCCCAAAATCTATTCTCTACTGGTGCTATTTTTGTGATATAATTTTTAATATGATGGATTTCTTAAAAGAAAATATTTTTCTTTTTAGAAATGCATCATATTAATAAAGATGAAAATAAAGAAAAAATACTTTAATAATGAACTTTTTTCTGAATGAGTGCAACAACTTATGCAATCGTCTTAAATTTTTACCAAAGCTCTTTTTATTTAGCTGTCAGATTATTTATCTTAATATCTTCCTTATTTCGAACATCTCTTCTGTTTTATTATTTTTGAATATAAATTTCTTTTTTCGTAGGACTTTCTAAGTGTGTTGATATATAATGTTCTGACGTTTAATTACTCATATTGTCTACACGAGTTTATGAAAGCTATTAGAAATAGTTTTTATTTTGTGTTAGAAAAAACATAACCATATAAATTTAAGTAAAGAAAAACATGACACAATTTCTAATGTAAATATAACCCATTTAATATCAATTTGAATAATTATCCACATACATTTTTTCATAAAATTCATCTAAAAATATCAACATGCACGATCACATAATAAAGAAATTCCCATTCGATGATCTTCTGGGCAAACATGTGGTCAACAGTGGAAGTTTCCATATTTTTTCTAAAGACTATCTTATAAATGATACTTAATTTCTTAAGTATACGAGTTTTATTATATATTTATGTAGAATTATGTCCATTGTATCTATAAAAAAAAATGGGTTGTGTTCACACGTCTGGATTTTTTGGTAATAAATTAAGTAAAGCATGTGAATTTTTTATTATTGCATATTTTTACATTGAATCACCTACACTATCAATGATCAAGGATTGCTTTCTCTACGCTTTAATTTTAAGTAAAAAATTCTAAAAATTTGTGTCAGAATATTTACTTTCTTAGAGTAAGTTTTAGAATAAGTTTTTAGAATAATACATTATTATTAGTGTATATTTTTAATACTAACTTTGTTACAAATAAACATATAGGATCCTTTATAACAGCTCGGCTGAAAAGTTTATAAGATAACACAGTAAAAATATTTTTTTTTGCAAAATTTATTTTTATTATTCAACATAATTGCCTTCGAGGGCGATACAACGATTATAGCGATCGTCCAACTTTTCGATACCATTTTTATAGTACTCTTTCGGTTTTGCCTCAAGATAGGCCTCAGTTTCGGCAATCACTTCAACATCAGTTTCGGCAATCACTTCAACATCGGTATTAGAGAATACGGTGGATGAGGAAGCAATTCGTAGCCCAATTCATTGAGTTTGAACATCGTTATCATCGACTTGTGACACGGTGCATTGTCTTGGTGAAACAACACTTTTTCCTTCTTTAAATGAGGCCGTTTCTTAGCGATTTCTTTCTTCAAACGATCCAATAACGCTATATAATAGTCGCTGTTGATCGTCTGTCCCTTCTGGAGATAGTCAATGAATATTATACCATGCACATCCCAAAATACAGACGCCATCACCTTGCCAGCCGACTGTTGCGTCTTTCCACGCTTTGGATTCGGTTCGTCGCTCGCTCTCCACTCTGCCGACTGCCAATTGGACTCTGGAGTGTAGTGACGGAGCCATGTTTCATCCATTGTCACATATCGATGCAAAAATTCGGGTTTATTGCGCTTGAACAGCTCCAAACACTGCTCAGAATCATCAACACGTTGTTGTTTTTGGTCCACAGTGAGCTAACGCGGCACCCACTTTGCACACAGCTTTCGCATGCCCAAATATTCATGCACTATATATGTCCAACATGCTCTTTCGATATCTTCAGAGTCTCAGCTATCTCGCTCAACTTCACTTTAAGGTCATTTAAAATTATTTTGTGGATTTTTTTGATGTTTTCTGCCGTAACCACCTCTTTTGGGCGTCCACTGCATTCTGCATCAACTGTGCTCGTACGACCAGTTCGAAATTGACGAAACCAATATTTCACAGTTGAAATAGCTGGAGCAGAGTCCGGTTAACGTTTGTCAAACCATGCTTTGGTTTCCACTGTATTTTTTTTCATCAAAAAGCAATGCTTTATCAATACACGAAATTCGTCTTTATCCATTTTTTTTACAATAACAAAAGTTGCTTCACTTAGATTTTTGCAAGAGGCGCCATCTAGACGTCAACCATATAAACTTTTCAGCCAAACTGTTAAATATCACCTCACTCATATTATAGCACTACAAGCATAAGGCGATTTGATGACAATGTTTAAAATAGTTTTTACTTGTTGTTCAAATTTTTTTTATACAATGCCATATACGAGATTTGACAAAAAAGTAATGAGACTGGGATATCAGTGAGAGCAGTTAGTTAAAGCTTGTAAATTAGTCCTTTCTAAACGTGCCGCACGAGTTTCCACCTCCTCTCGTAGCTAAGTGATACTATAGAGCGTGATAAGTGAAGTTGTGTTTTTGGAGTGAGTTACCATAAATGAGACAGCGAAATTTGGAGCTACGATGTGCCATCAAATTTTGTGTTAAGCTTAGAGAATCTTCCTGATTAACTAATGAAAAGTGTTTAGGCGGAATATTCCTTATCAAGAGTACAAGTTTTTTGATGAAAAGCTTCGCGAGGTCTTAAACATCGAAAACTGATAAAAACGTGAATAAACTGCCTTCAAGACAAACTTTTTATAAAAAAGTTCATAAAAGGTTCAGAAAAAGGGGTCTTCATATTATATCGGACATTGCAGACACGAGGATGCTCCCGCCATGTCACACAGGCATTTCCTTCTACGAATTTAAATTAAGTATGCATTGTTAAATTATAGTTTTTTTGAGACACGATGTCTGTTAGATTCGCTACTTGATATTGTGATGGTTTTTATGCGTGTAGGCTACAAAGGATGCTGCGCAAGCATCAAAACCAGCTACATATCCAACTCTAAAACAAGCATTGTGTAAAGCCGAGATACCATGACTGCTAGATTCGCTGCTTGATTTTGTAATGGTTTTTATGCGTATACGTGTAGACTTCACACGATGCTTGTTTTAAAGTTGGATTTGAAGCTAGTTTTCATGCTTGCGAAGCATCTTTTATACCACACATTTTTAGAGACTTACCACCAATTTTACAGGAATTATTATTTATTTTAAAAAACTATTATTTAACAATGCATACTTACAAACTGCCTTTAGGACAAACTTTTTATAAAGAAGTTCTTAAAGGGCTCAGAAAAAGGGGTCTTCATATTATATTGGTCATTGCAGACACGAGGATGCTCCCCCTATGTCACATGGGCATTTCCCTGTACGATTTTAAAGTAAGTATGCATTATTAAATTATAATTTTTTTTTAAAAATAAATAATAATTTCTGTAAAATTCGTGGTAAGTCTATAAATAATGCTGCGCAAGCATCAAAACCAGCTAGAAAATCCAACTTTAAAATAAGCATTGTGTGAAGCCGAGACACGATGCCTGCTAGATTCGCTGCTTGATTTAGTGATCGTTTTTATACGTGTAGGCTTCACACCATGCTTGTTTTAAAGTTGGATATTCTAGCTGGATTTGATGCTTGCGCAACATCTTTTATAGACTTACCACCAATTTTACAGGAATTATTATTTATTTGAAAAATCTATAATTTGACAATGCATACTTACAAACTGGCTTCAGCACAAACTTTTTATAAGAAAGTTCTTAAAAGGCTCAGAAAAACGAGTTTTCTTATTATATCGGACATTGCAGACACGGGGATGCTCTCCCCATGTCACACGGGTATTGCTTTGTACGAATTTAAAGACACTATGTCTGCTAGATTTGCTGCTTGATTTTGTGATGGTTTTTATGCGTGTAGGCTTCACAAGATGCTTGTTTTAAAGTTGGATTTCTACCTAGTTTAGGTGCTTGCTCAGCATCTTTTATAGACTTACCACCAATTTTAAAGGCATTATTATTTATTTTAAAAAAAACTATAATTTAACAATGAGGCCGAGATACGATGCCTGCTAGATTCGCTGCTTTATTTTGTGATGGTTCTTATGTGTTCTTAAAAGGCTCAGAAAAACGCGAAAGCAGTTATTAAAAGGCCCAAAAAAGGGGTCTTTACATTATATCGGACATTGCAGACATGAGGGTGCTCCCCCTATGTCATACAGGCATTTCCTTGTATGAATTCTTGTCAGGAGAAATGATTCCTGTCTTTTCTTAGCACCGCTATTCGCCTGTTTTAAGTCCCTCAGAATAAAGAAAAAACAGTTCAAAGACCAAAGGAGTGTAATTGAGGAGCTGAAGGAACTGCTGCCAATGTAAAGCTGTCCAATAGAACTGCTTTAAAATCGATAACATTGTACCAAATATAATCTCATTTCACACCTCGTACTTTGTGATTGCCAAAATATGATTACTAAACATTAAATTATAGGTGAAGGTAGTATGATTACCTAAGTTTCTGTGCTTTTTTCATACACAGACATTGGTAAAGTTGGTTGCACGTATAGCAAATTAAAAATTAATGTTTCTAAGCTGAAATATGTGTATTCTACTGGTTGGCGATGAAAATTTCCACCTCAATAGTCAGACTAATAGTTCCAATTACATCGGAGTACAAATGCATAGACCAGTAGTTTTTACCTATTTAAATAATTTAATTGTGATAAATTTTAGTTTTTATTTTTCAACAATTTTTAGTACAAAGTATGCTTAACTTCTTGACTCTTCCTCTGTACTTTTTATATTTGATTCTGCATACATCGTATATTTTGATGTACACATAAATTCACAGTAATTCTTAGAATGAAATTTTATATTTAGGGTGCTGTAATAACTACTTAACAATTAATAAAAAAAAATTTTTTTTAGGTCGAGTAGATAATTATGTTTCTATTTCTTATATAAGTTTTATTAGTAAAGACCTTACTGGTTCTTTATAACAAATATTAATTTATTATTTAAGAAATGTCTGAGCAACTGATATCAGACTTACTGAATAGTATTTGGCCAAATTTGGGTAGCCACAATAGGAAAATACTTTTTTCTAAAATATTTTAATTAATATTAATTACTGCAATTTTAAAAATTCTATTAAAAAAAAGAAATACTTAATATCAATTTTAATCTTATAACATATATGACAAATATATTCTTCTCTTTTTTTATTTGAACTTTTAGGGTCTAAAAGTGCAGTATTTTCTTTAGTTAATAGTGGAATAAAATGTGTGTCATATTCTATATTTTTTTTTTACAAATTAATAAAGGATCTTAAGAAAGTCTTTTTTATTAAATATAAAAATATTGTTCTTTTTTTGGGAGATTGTTTTCTTTTTTATTGTCATAATCAGTTCTTTAAGTGATTGATTTTCTCTAAGACTGTTATCACTGAAAAACTATGTTAAGTCGTTACACATTATTCTTATTATTGTATATAAAAACTTTAGCGGCGAAAGTTCTCTGATTTGAACAGAAGAAAATATTTTATGATATTTACTTATCGCTATGTCGTTTATAAATTTTATTGAATGTCAATGACATTTGGAAAAATTTCATTTCAACCAACGAATGATTAATTCAGTCTGTACATTCCGCAATTCAGCCACATACCCGTCCCATATGTGGTAACAGACGACGTTATTGAACAATTCTGTATTCTTAAATTAATTTATTCTAATATGGTATCAATTTTATTTCAGTATTCTTCATAGTCGAAAAGAAAAACCGAATAAATTAATACCAAAATGGTTATATGGGCTATAAAATTACAATTCCTTCTTTTAAAACTATTTTTAATTTAATTTTTGATATGATAAAATATAGCAGTTGTTGTGTAATAATTTATAATCTGAAAAAGAACGTCAATAATTTAATTCTACTAAAAATTTAGCTTTATTTATATTTATGTGAAGTTTTATTTAAATAAAAATTATTTCACTGAAATTTTAAATAGTTTTTAATTAAAATTTTAACGTAAAATTGCAACAACAAATCTTGTGTAAAAAAAATTTTTGTTGAATTATTTTTTAATAATATTTTCTATTAACAACTAGAGTAAGAAAGAAGTAAATTGATATTTATTGCCGTTTCTCTATATTAAATTAATTATTTAAAATATTTGGCGAATAATTTTATTATAATCGGGGATAGGTGATTTTGGGAACGGCCATTTAGGATAAATAAAACAAGCAAATCAAGGGTCTTTAATTGATAAGTTCAGTTATATAGGGTTTTCCAATAAGAATGATATGGTTTCTAAGTGACGTTTCGGCCAATTTTAATATGTTATGATTTGTCTTTTTTTTTCATTGTATTCAGTAATGTTTACAATTTTATCATGGAGAGATATACACAAGAATAACGTTTTCAAATTATTCAATTTTATTATCAAAATAATTGTTCTCCAATTGCAACTTTTCGTGCGCTTTTGCCATTTTATGGTCGTAATAATCGTCCAATTGTGCTCGGTATTCGTCGAATTGTTAAAAATTTCGAGCGTACATTTTCTTTACATAATGTTCAAGTGCCAATAAGAACCGCTCGAAGTAATGAAAATATTGCTGCCGTTTAGGCAAGTGTTGCTCAAGACCGTGATTTGTCGATTCCAAGACGTTCTCAAGAATTGGAACTGTCTCAAACCACAACCTGGCGGATTTTGAGAAAGGATTTGGGCTTGCATCAGTATAAAATTGTTATCACTCCAGAACTGAAGCTATTGAACCACCGTAAACATAGTGAATTTGCTGATTTTGTCTTGGAACAACTTGAAAACGATAACGATTTTTTTAAGAAAATCATCTTCTCCGATGAGGTTAACTTTCATCTGAGTGGTTCGGTAAATAAACAAAACTGTCGATTCTGGTGCGAAGAAAATCCACAAATTATTCATGAATACCCATTACATTCACCTAAATTGACAGTTTGGTGTGGTTTTTGGTCTGTTGGAATCATCGGTCCGTACTTCTTTCGAAATGAAGCTGGTAACACCGTTACTGTCAATGGAGAGCGGTATACTCGTAGATTGATGATAACCAACTTTTTATGACCGAAATTGGAAGAAGTTGATCTTGACAATATCTGGTCGCAACAAGACGGGCTTACGTGCCACACAGCACGTGCAACAACCGAATTATTGCGAGAAAAGTTTGGAGATTCGATTATTTCAAGAAATTGTGACATTGAATGGCCTCCAAGAAGTTGTGATTTAACACCATTAGACTATTTCTTGTGGGGTTATTTGAAGTCATTGGTATTTAGCAATAAACTTTAGAAGACAATATTGAACATACTATTCATGACATACGACTTGATTTAGTGGAAAAAGTGCTCGAAAATTGCGTTCATCGAATTCGTTCCTACAAAAGAAGTCGTGGAGGCCATTTGAATGACGTTTTAACCATAACCGACGATGGGTGACTCTGAGAAAGTTAAGAGAAGATAGTTGATTTACAAAGGAGTTAAGATGTTTGTATAAATTGACGTGGACAAAACGGACATTTAAGTAGCAGTGGATGATATTATTACGGACATAGAAAGGAGCATTGAGACACTTTTTTTATGAAAGATTCTAGATTGTAAAGCCTTCTGCACACGTCACTAGTATTCGTGTGAAGTAAATCCAACTTTAAAGCAAGCATCGTGGGAAGCTTACACGCATAAAAACCATCATAAAATCAAGCAGCGAATCTAGCAGGCATCGAATCAAACGATGCTTGTTTTAAAGTTGGATTTGTAGCTGGTTTTGATGCTTGCGCATTATTTAATTATAGTTTTTTCAAATAATTAATAATTCCTGTAAACTTGGTGGTAAGTCTACAAAAAATAAAAAACTATAATTTAATAATGCATGCTTACTTTAAATTAATTCGTAGACGGTAATGCCTGTGTGACATGGGGAGACCGTTCTTGTGTCAGCAATGACCGATATAATATAAAGACCCCTTTTTCTGAGCCTTTTTTAGAACTTCTTTATGAAAAGTTTGTCCTGAAGCCAGTTTGTAGGTATGTTAAATTATAGTTTTTTTCTTCCAAATAACTAATAATTCGTGCAAAATTAGTGGTAAGTATATAAAGGATGCTGCGAAAGCATCAAAACCAGCTAGAAGTCGAACTTTAAAAAAAGCATCGTGTGAAGTCTACACGCATAAACACCATCACAAAATCAAACAGCGAATCTAGAAGGCATCGGTCTTGGCTTCACACCGCGATGCTTGTTTTAAAGTTGGATTTGTAGCTGTTTTTGATGCTGGCGCAGCATATTTTATAGCCTACACGCATAAAAACCATCGCAAAATCAACCAGCGAATCTAACAGGCATCGTGTCTCAAAAAAACTATAATTTAACAATGCATACTTACAAACTGCCTTCTGACAAACTTATTATAAAGCCTACACGCATAAAAACCATCACAAAATCAAGCAGCGAATCTAACAGGCATCATGTCTCAAAAAAACTATAATTTAAGAATGCATCCTTACAAACTGCCTGCTGAAAAACTTATTATAAAGCCTACACGCATAAAAACAATCACAAAATCAAGCAGCGATTCTAGCAGGCATCGTGTCTTGGCTACACACGATGCTTGTTTTAAAGTTGGATTTGTAGCTGGTTTTGATGCTTGCGCAGCATCTTTTATAGACTTACCAATAATTTTATAGAAATTTTTATTTATTTGAAAAAAAACTATTATTTAACAATGCGCATACTTACTTTAAATAATATTATTAGAACTAATATACATACTGAAAAAAAAATCTTATAGAATATTTAAACCAATGAACATTATCTTTAAAAAAAGAACTCCTCTTATCTGTATATTGTTATCTAAACTGATAAGAACTCTAAACTTATTATCTCTTCAATTTTATTTACTCATAAAATATGATCTAATTATTATCAAAACTATTAAGAAAAAAATTTCAAATTTAAGATAAGCAATTATTATAAAATTTCATAGATGCTCACAGTATTATTAATGATTTTTGATATTGGAAAAAAGATATTATATAAATATTTTTTACAAATGGTATTAAGTTACTATTAGTTTTTATGTTTTCTTTCCTAAAATTGTGTCCATTTTTAATTATAGAATTTTATTTTATAGATCATGTACTGAAACGGTCGATAAACTATAATTCCAATCATTAATCAAAAGTCTATTTTTATTGTAGTAAAAATAATCATTTAACTGATGATTTTTAAGCTTGCAATTAAAATTTTCCATTGCATATTACTAAT
Source organism: Atherix ibis (assembly GCA_958298945.1). Classification (NCBI taxonomy): domain Eukaryota; kingdom Metazoa; phylum Arthropoda; class Insecta; order Diptera; family Athericidae; genus Atherix; species Atherix ibis. The sequence goes on along the minus strand of OY282605.1, from coordinate 101,689,129 downwards.
TTCCAGAAACTTTATTTTAATTAAAAGTAAATTTTCTACAGGTTTATGTGCATGAGAGACTTAAAATCAACTAACTGAGTTTGAATTGAAAATTATGGTAAATCGTGTACAATAAATGAATTACTGTTTGTATATAAACAAAAGAGTAGAAAATAATTCATTTCATTAATTAACACAATTAACATAAATTGTAATTGTTATATTTAATGAAATATTCATGAACTTTAATTTTTGTTTTTCTTAAATATATACAAGAAAACGTGAATTATATAAAAGTGTGATTTTTAACTGTTTTAATTTTGATTTTTATCACCTTTTTTCTTAATTCGCTTATATTTGTAAAAAAATTCTCTTTGAAAATATTCTTTATATTTTTTTAAATTGTTTCTTATACTCTCATTATTATTATTGCTTTTATTTTTTTTTTAATATCCACTCACTTTATATATAAATTATTTGGTTCCATTTTTGTATACATAAATACATCTAAAAATTGTATTAACACAAAAATTAATTATTTCTATTATTTTGAAAATTTAAAAAGAAAATTGAAAAAAAAATTTAATTTTCTTAGTAATAAATTTGGTCAAACATTAAGCTTTACTCTATTTAAGTTTATTAGAGTGCAACTTTCATAATAAAATGACTCACCACCACAATCCGCCGATTTCTTTAAGTATAAAAATTCACAAGAAAATATTAAAATACATACTTTGATGAGTGTTCATAGTGAATATAAGAATTTACAATACGTGAAACTCACCAAGAAATAATGAAATTGCTTCTTAGTATGCTTATATGAGTAGTAGGAATTAAGAATATCATCGCCTAAATTTTTTAAAAGCAGGGTGCTCTAAATATAGGTTAATAACTTTAATTTGATACCGTTTTGATTATCTGTCATTTTGTTACTTGATGTTAGACAGTCATAGAGAGTAAACGAAGCATAATTATTATGGAGTATTATTATATTCAATACTGTCTAATTATTATAAAATATTTTACGAAATTAATTTCTCAATTACTGTGCTGCTCAAAAAATTACACGAGGCATAACGTGCACTCCTTATCCTTTAATGATAGTGCGAGAATCTCAATAACGCATCGCACATAAAAATTTAATCTTTCTTGAATCCTTTTGGGAACTGTTTTTGCATAAATATTTGTATTTATACCCGATAGAAATTTATGTGTTAAAGGATTTTCACCCCTATAAAGGTACCACGTTTTAGAGCTCCATAGACAAGATCTTGATTTTCATAGTAAATTGATAATACGTGATATGTTGACTTAAGTCATTTCGCTAATAAACAAATAGGGTAGAAGGTGCTGTTTGTCCGCATTTCATTATGGACGCTGATAACACAGCGTTGAGCGATGTAAACAGATGCTACAGCAATTTTTTTAAGGGTCAGATGATAAAAATACACCTTTCCCTTTAAGTATGGATATTTAAAAAAAGGGTCTATACTATCTGACTGCAGATAATTAAACAACATAAAGAGAACAAATGCAACAAAATCAATGAAATGAACCAGCAAATACCACCAGAGGTGGCCGTTTAAGCGATATTTTTTTTGTCTATTCAATCTAAAAAAGCCCAAGTCTATATAAATGATTTTGATCAGGCATTTTCAATCTACAGAAGACAATTTAATTATTTTCAAATAATTAAATTGTCTTTTTTAGATTGAAAAAAAAATATATTCTGCTGACAATTTCATAAAAATTTTACTTACAATAATTTTGAATATATTTTTTACTATTTGAAAAAATGTTAGGGAAATTATTACATTTAAAATTACGAAAATTCAGTTGTTTAGATAATTATTCTGTATAGTAGATACATCGAAATTAAGGCCTTACCGGAATGTCCGCAAAATATATTAGAAATTAAGCATTTTTTTTTGGTTTTATTTATATATTCTAAGTGGATTTTTAATTTATTTTAGTGTATAATATATCAAATGAGCCTCCTCCAGTCACCCTTTTTTGTGGGATTTTTCAAATTTTTATTATTTTTACTGGGATTTTTCTTATAAGAAAAAATGTGATTTGTTTTTTTTTTAAAATAAATTTCAAAAAAGTTTAATTGAGTTGTTAAAGGCAACTTTTGGTAAAAATAATTTTTATTGCTTGCTTTTTATAAAATAATGGGTGCAGGCAAATTTTCTAAAGACGCTGTAAAGATACCGAACACTTTTCTATTCTTAAAATATGTCTCTGACTTGAAGCCTATTATCTTATTTAGGTGTATGTTAAGTTGATATTTCCTCACTTTTTCCTCATAACAGAGTTTGTTGGTGCTTACATTGAAGCACCAATATCCCATTAAAAGTTGGGCCATATACTGGTCTCATTATCTAAGACCTCTTCCGTTCCCCATAGCAATAAATCCCAATGTCATTGCCATCCCGCCAATATCTCGTTTCATTCCTCCTTGTTGAGTATGTGCCGATGAATTTATTTTCCCTTCCGCTCGATTTATTTGTGAATTTATTTATCGTTTTATCGCCCAAAAGTTTGATAGTAGCATGTTAGCGATAATACAGTACGGAATACTCTCGAAACAGTACGGAATGCTCTGGAAACAGTACGGAATGCTCTAGAAACAGTACGGAATGCTCTGGAAAAAGTCCGGAATGCCTTGGAAACAGTACGGAATGCTCTCGAAACAGTACGGAATGCTCTGGAAACAGTACGGAATGCTCTGGAAAAAGTACGGAATGCTATGGAAACAGTACGGAATGCTCTAGAAATAGTACGGAATGCTCTGTAAACAGTACGGAATGCTCTGGAGACAGTACGGAATGCTCTGGAAAAAGTACGGAGTGCTCTGGAAACAGTACAGAATGCTCTGTAAACAGTACGGAATGCTCTGGAAAAAGTACGGAATGCTCTGGAAAAAGTACGGACTGCTCTAAAAACAGTATGAAATGCTCTGTAAACAGTACGAAATGCTCTGGAAACAGTATGGAATGCTCTGGAAACAGTATGGAATGCTCTGTAAACTCGAATTATGCTCCGACGATATAATTTTATTGCCTTCACAGAAAAAAACAGTAAAATCTACTTGATATTTTTTTATTGAAATAAATTTTTGTATCAATTTCATTTTTTAGCTAAAATATTAATACATTTTTTTAGAAATACTTACGCTTGAATACGTATTTTTGAATCTTATATTTTAATTGGTTTATATTGCCAAACTGTAATTATTACTGTGACCGAAAAAATAACCCACACAATTATGTAATTATTTGTATTACAAAAAAAAAATATTAACAATATGTAGCTAAAGATTTAGAAAAATTTGATAGTCTTAAAATAGTATAGCATAAATTGTATTTTTCTAACTAAGATTATTTATTTGATGGCAAAGGTTACTTATAAAATAATTTATTTTTAGATTTAATATAAAAAAAAAGATTTAATTGCATTAAATATTTTTGTTAATAATTATACTATTTGTTCTGATAAGCTTGTTTTTATTCATGCAAATGTAAGTGGTACACTGTCATGTTAAATAAAAAATAAATTATATACTATCTGTTTTTTTTAGTATCGAAATTATTTTCTTTATAATAGAAAATTAAATGAAAAATATGTTTACTGTTTTATAACGTTTTATTCCAAAATTTCTACGATAGTAAATGATTAACTGGCGGATGTTTTCCAATTAACCCTATGCACATACTATGTAAAAATAACTATAATATTTTGAAAGGAAAGGAAAGTAGACAAAAAATATTTCCAATTGCATCTTTTATAAGGAGCATAATTTTGTTGTTGTTGATTAAATCAAGTAGCATAATTTCTTCTAAGACCATTAAAGGAAATGAAAATGTTTCAATCTCATTTTACAGTCTGGTCAAGTAGGCACGAACGGTCAGAATATGTATGTACATACATGGACTATGATTCTACGGAAGTCGTAAAGATTTTTTTCCAGATGATTCAACGTGTTCAGGTATAATCTGTGTAATTATTTTTGTATCTCGAATCTTAACCTCTCTCTTAGAAGATTGCTATTAGAGTCAAAAAACTTTGCCCAAAAAATAATATTTCAGGTTTTAAAGACTGGAAATTTTTCCAAAAATCTCTTTGTTTAGTTTTTTTTGGAGTATGTCTTTTATTATATAAGATTTTTAATAAGATACTTTATTTAAAGCAGGTATGAAGAATTTCAATCCATTTTCTCTTTATCTGAATAGAAAATTTACTTTTGATATTTTCTTATTCTTTTTTTACCATTAAAAGAATATTCACTTATTATACAATATTTTCTTTTTAAAAATTGTCTGTTAATAATAAAAATAAAAATTATTATGGAAGCGTTTTTTTTACTTAACCAAAACTTATAAGTTTTGTTCCAGTCAAAATAAACCCTAATTTATTCTCTTTTCTAAAGAAATTTTGAAGCTACTGTATTACATATTACAGTAGCTTCGATAGTTATTATGTCAAAATTGTTAACAAAAATATTTTGAAATTATTCTTTGATCTTAAAGTTTTTGAAAAAAAATCTATAATTTCCTATTTGAAAAAATAATGTTTGGTCTTTTAAATGACTCAAAAGGTAATCCCCATAAACAAGTAATTCATATAAAGAATATGTTGTATAATTACTCCATTTTTATTTCGAAGAATAGTAAATATTTACACGACCGCCTGTTACAAGATAAGTAATTAAAACTTAAGTGACATACGACTACTTGGAATAGAATAATTTTTTTACATGAAATGTTTGGGAATCTGTTCACTAAAAGTTTTTTTTGTTGCATAAAATATGCTTCAACTAATTTTTAATCGTTTTAACTACAGTTTTAAAAAAATTTAATGCTTAATTAACTTAAAATACATTTTTTTAACGATATAAAAAATTGAACTTGTTTAATTATGGAAAATTTTATTATGGTAAAAAAAGACTTCTTCAAATTTTCCATATGAACTGTTTAAAACGTGGATAAATACTTTTAATTAATTCGATTTATTTAAATATATTCTACTTCAAGTGGATTTTGGATTATATTATACGATATAGCATATATTTTTGACTATTCCACGTAACATATTCTAATTTCTTCTGTATGCCTCAAATCATACTCCTTATTATTATGTCACCGTAAAGTATCTTTAATGAAATTAATATTTGCAAAAAAATCTAAATAAATGTATAAAGGTAATATTGAATAATCCTGGTGTCCTTGAGGCAGGACGTGAACGTCATTTAAAATAAGTCACGTCATTTAACATGACTTATTTGTCTTTCAACTTAAAACCACGAGTCGCCTACGACCATAGGGATTGAGTTACGCTCAATCAACCCACCACTATTACTGGCCGCTTACAGTCAATAATCAGTTATAAGCTGATTACTCCAACTGTTAGTGGCAAGGACTATCTAAACCTCTACTGTCATAAGCAGTGACAGTGCCCGAGATAATTTCCAGTATCTTCCACCAGCGATCCGGAAAACTACGTTGCTACCTAAGCGCCTCACCAATGTCGGTAACAGTGTTTTAACACCATGGGGCATCCCGACTCCCGTAGTACCAATTTTTGTTTTAAGAATACTTCGGTTTATACTCCGCTCATTGAGCTACGGTATGGAATCTTGTAAATCCTTAAGCACCGCTAAGCGAGCTCAGGTACGCGGGTTTGCGAAAACCCGAAAGTACAACCGGAATCGACCTTGGTCTTTCACCCGGTGGTAGCTACCTGACGCGCCATTCTCGCTCTCCTGTCAAATTGTGCCACAACAAATCTATTCAAGCATTAATACCATTTTCTCCTATCTATACTCCACTCACATCCACACTCTCATCATTCACCACGATTCCACATGCACCTAGGTCACGTAAATCCCCGTACAAGCCACATTCAATGAGAAGGTGCTTGGCACTTATTCGCCGCCCCACAAGGGCATCTAGCATCCGCAGTCAGACCACGCCCGTACAAGAATCCATTCATACTGCCGTGTCCTGTGAGTGAATACCCAAGGTACAGACCAAATTCAAAACCATACGCAGATGTAAAGCGCACATCCGAAATGAACATATGCGTCCATCTGCCATTCACAATTTCATCCCATCGACGTTGCCAAATTTCATACATTCTATTCAGGACTAGTACACGCCGCTGGCGTGGACTAAGATCCTGAACCTCTTCATTCATAACCGGACAACCACCAAGCGGGATGCCCCGCCATAGACCCAGCCGTAGTGAATGCTTCCAGGCAGCACCTCCAGGTCCCATGGAATTTCTCCAATGAGAGCCTGCATCGCCTCGGTTGACACGGTTCTACATACATTCAAACATGCATATTAAGTCAGACGCTGAACTGAATTTATGCCCACCCTTGCATACTGGTGGCGCATTAGGTGTCCTTGAGGCAGTATCTTTGAAGCTGAACTACATTATATTTGTTTATTTGTATGCAAGGTCGCTTTAGATATGAGTCAGGACTACTTTTTCAGTCACCGCATTCGTGAATAGAAATAAACATTCTTTGAGCCCCTCTAACAGTTCGAAAAAAATGTCCTGTTGATAGACAGGTCGCTAAAAGTCTTCTTAAATCTATATAGAAACATAGATGTTATCAATTCCCTCTTATCTGGATACGAAAGAGAAGTTTGGACGTGGATATAGAAAATGAAAGGATGTATCTCCAAGACTACAGTTCAATTATTTCTCAGATATCTTTATAACCGTTGATTTCTTTGCAATGACGTACAGGAAATTAGACAAAACTTGTCTACTCAATAGAAAGTAAAAGCTTATCGAAAGTAGTCAAAATATATTAATAGAAGAACTGAACTCCAATACAAAAATTGCGTATCTAGAACTTGACCTTGAAAAACGGTTAAGTTAGAACTCACATATTAGACTATAAATAAACTTAATCTTAATATATGGTATGGTATCGACAACTACTCAGCTTATTAGATGGACGATCTAAACAACTATATAAAAGCAAGTTTTCAGTTTAGATTTACGTACAGGTAGTAGTAAAATTTTTTGCTTTGATTAAATTTTTGTTGAGTATGTATATTATGACATATTTTGTTTTGGTAAGAAATATTTGTATTAATGAAATTTTTATTTTAATATTTTGTAGAAATAAATATATTAAATAAATATTTGAAGATAATTTATATAAATATTTACCTTCCGATTTCATATTATCCACGACTGTCGATAAGTCTTTACTAAATTTCTTAAGCTATTTGGTCAAGCTTTTATTAATAAATATGAGCAATTGTATTGTCCGAGTTTTTGAATTATTTAGGCAGATATATTTTTTGTAAGTTTAGAAATTTAGCACATTTTCTACAACTTTAGCATAAAAAAACTAATAAATTCTTTTTACACTTTTAAAACGGTGATAAGAAGAACATGATTGTATTATAAATTAAATACTGCAGAAAACTAAGTAAATCAATATTGAAATTCCTCACCTGTATTCTCTGATATTATCAAATTCAATAATAAAAAATAAAAAAATAAATGCTCATAGTTGGCAAAAGAAAATTTAGAGAACTTCTGTTCAAATACGAATGAATTCGAAGAATTTTTGTTCAAACATTTCATCGGTTTTTGAAACTTTTTTACTTTTAATCAACATTTTCCACCGTAGTTATTTATATAACGCAAATATTATACTTATCGTTATGTAGATAATAATTATGATAAATAAGATTAGTATGTAGAAAATTTCAATGAGAATAAAAACAAGATTGTGATTGATAAGCAGACGCGCATATTTCACCAAAAATTTTGAATTGCTCGCACGAAAAAAATTACATCAAAATTGTTTATTAATTAAAAATTGATTTTTCTTATCATTTTATTGACAAAATTATCAAAAATAATCGTTTTTTTCTAGCTGCATAAAGATGAACAGTCAAAAAATGTCAATCTTCAATGAGTATGTGGGTGTACATATGAGTACTTAGTTTATTGGATTTATTATGATTTTTGTATATTCAAATCAGCCAGAAATTTTACTGCTGTAGTTCTAACAAGCCAAAAAAGCCTAGGAACATAATAATTTATTTAAAAAATAACAACTCTTAAAACATGAGATATTTCAACAGTTTCTTTATTATTTTATTTGTGCAAAATCTACCCTCACTTATAACTCAAGGATTTTCGAATAAGAGTGATATGATTTCTTTAAAAAAAAAAACACACACTAATTGTGAAGGAAATTCAAATGTTTTTTATTTAATGTGAAGTACAATCGATACAATAAAGTTCTGAATAAAACGTCATTCAAATGGCCTCCACGACTTCTTTTGCAGGAACAATTCGATGAACCCAATTTTCGAGCACTTTTTCCACTAAATCAATTCGTATATTGACTTCTAAAGCTTGAAGACAGTCTGGTTTATTGCTAAAGACCAATGACTTCAAATAACCCCACAAGAAATAGTCTAATGGTGTTAAATCACAACTTCTTGGATGCCATTCAATGTCACAATTTCTTGAAACAATCGAATCTCCAAACTATTCTCGCAATAATTCGGTTGTTGAACGTGCTGTGTGGCACGTAGCCCCGTCTTATTGGAACCAGATGTTGTCAAGATCAACTTCTTCTAATTTCGGTCATAAAAAGTTGGTTATCATCAATCTATACCGCTCTCCATTGACAGAAACAGTGTTACCAGCTTCATTTCGAAAGAAGTACGGACCGATGACTCCACCAGACCAAAAACCGCACCAAACTGTCAATTTACGTGAATGTAATGGGTGTTCATGAATAATTTGTCGATTTTCTTCGCACCAGAATCGACAGTTTTGTTTATTTACCGCACCACTCAAATGAAAGTTAGCCTCACCGGAGAAGATGATTTTCTTAAACAAATCGTTATCGTTTTCAAGTTATTCCAAGACAAAAATAGCAAATTCACTACGTTTACGGTGGTCCAATGGCTTCAGTTCTTGTGTGATGACAATTTTATACTGATGCAACCCCAAATCCTTTCTCAAAATCCCCAAGATTGTGGTTTGAGACAGTCCCAATTCTTGAGAACGTCTTAGAATCGACAAATTACGGTCTTGAGCAACACTTGCCTGAACGGCAGCAATATTTTCATTACTTCGAGCGGTTCTTTGTCTTATTGGCACTTGAACATTATGTAAAGAAAATGTACGCTCGAAATTTTTAACAATTCGACGAATACCGAGCACAATTGGACGATTATTACGACCATAAAATGGTAAAAGCGCACGAAAAGTTGCAATTGGAGAACGATTATTTTGATAATAAAATTAAATAATTTGTAAACGTTGTTCTTACTTATATCTCTCCATGATAAAATTGTAAACATTATTGAATACAATGAAAAAAAAGACAGATCATGACATATTACAAATGGCCGAAACGTCACTTAGAAATCATATCACTCTTATTGAAAAACCCTATAATATAGATTTTCATAGGGATTAAGAATTATTGTTAATTTTCTAACCATTTCAATGCTTAATTACTTAATGCTATATACTTATATTAGCTTATCTCATAATTCTGCTTCTAAGTAAAAAGAAATCTTACTTTATTGGCATTAATAAATATTATCTAAAACGGCTGTAAATGAGATGTTCTCTCAAAAAGCATAAAACAGTTAAAAGCTTATTTGAAAAGAATTCTATATAGAACGCTGGGGCTTTTGGTACCAGTGTAAGTTATATTAAATACAGTATTTGTACGCCTTTTAGTTTCATTACGTAAAGCCCATATCTTATTGTTTTATCTACTGTTTTTATCTTATATTCATACTGTTTTTATCTTAGCTACCATCTTAATGGAGCACAATAAATTGATCTGTTTAATCAGCTGTAGTTTTTGTAAATATATATTTTTTTAAAGACCAAATATTTATAAAATTTCTAAAAATTATATTATTTTAAAATAATAATTGATTTGAAGTTGGTTTTTAAACTACGAAAAAAGAAACTATTTAATTGAGACATTTAATAGAGGCATTTTTTGAAAAACGCTTAAAAAATTATTTTTTGATCTACAATTGCTAATTCCTGTTGTTTGCAACATTATTTTAATTATTTGTAGTTGTTGTCAAAATAAATTTTCCTTAATTTATTTACTTTTTCTGTATTTTGTTTGTTATTTTCACTTCAAAAAATAAAATAAAGTGTTGACAAGCCTATACGTTATAGACACATAAAAATAAATAAATATTTCCTCAGGGCATCGTTATTTTTGCTGATTTTTTTTTAATCTAAAACTATAAAAAAGTAACAAGCAAATCTCAAATAATACAGATTTTAAATCGTTTGAAATATATAAAAAGACACAAAAGTGTATGTCCTTCGCTTTATACAGAGGGAAAATTATCTTACAAGTGAATTATAATAGAAGGACAGATAAAATAGTGTAATTTTTAAAATAAGTAACACATTATTCACATTTAAAACTTTTATTTAAGACAAAGTATATTCGTATTTGATTGTCAATTGAAATAGTCCTGCTACTAATCTGAATAAAAGGCATGTGATTACCGGCGAAGATTAAGGACTATGTGCAATTTTGTAGGAAAATAATATAATTGTTTAGTATATGAGAAGCAATGTTTGAATTTTCGTACCATTTTAGTACTGTAGTGTAAGAATTTACACTATACTATATATACTATAAGAACTTGATGCGCCTCTACCTCTAAGACCTCCTCCAAAACCATTTACGAGGGTCATTCAACAAGTACTTAGCCTACAAAAGAAAACCGAAAATTTTGGAAAGGTGGCAATTCATTTTTCCACATTATCTTCTTCAAGCTCGATACACTTGGCCCAGCGATGCTCTAACTTTTTTAACCCGTCCAAAAAATACATTTTCTCAAGGGAAGCAAATTAGGCCTCCGTGGCGACGATGACCTCCTCATTCGACCCAAATCTATTCCCGGCGAGTGATTTTTTCAGGTTTGGAAACAAAAAGTAGTCACAGGGGCCAAATCTGGAGAGTACGATGGATAGGGCAGCAATTCGTAGCGCAATTCGACCAATTTGGCCATGGCGACGGCGCAGGTGTGAGCCGGCGCGTTGTCGTGGTGGAACAGCACTTTTTTCTTCGCAAAGCGGGGCCGCTTGTTCTTCAATTCGACGTCAAATCGGCCCAAGAAGGCAGCATAGTAGCGCCCCGTGATTGTTTTACCCTTCTCGAGGTAATCGATGTGGATCACACCTTGTGAATCCCAGAAAACGGTGGCCATCACCTTTCCGGCCGATCGAACAGTCTTCGCCTTCTTCGGAGCACGTTCGCCGGGTGAAGTCCACTGTTTCGACTGTTCCTTGGTCTCTGGTGTGTACCAGTGAATCCATATTTCGTCGACGGTCACGAAACGACGCAAGAACTCCACTGGATTGCGCTGAAACAGCGCCAAACACGTCGCCGATGTGGTCTCACGGTTGCGCTTGTTTTCCGGTGTGAGCAAACGCGGCACCCATCGCGCCGACAGCTTTCTCATGCCCAGTTCTTCGTGTAGAATATGATGCATCGTTCCTACTGCGATACCCACAGTCTCAGCTATCTCGTGAACCTTCAATCGACGGTCTGCCAACACGAGATCGTGGACTTTTTTAACGTTTTCCTCCGTAGCAGCCGTTTTTGGGGCACCTGGGCGTGGCTCATCAAAAACCGACGTGCGGCCACGAACAAACTCGTTGAACCAATTTTTGATGGTCGCCATCGAAGGAGAAGAGTCACCATACACAGCATCCAAGCGATCTTTGATTTCGCTGCGCGTTTTCCCTTCCAAAAACAAGAATCTAATCACCGAACGATATTGTTCTTTTTCCATTTTTGTGCAACCGACCGACACGCTCGCTTTCAAAGGCTCTCAAAACAAAACTAATGAAGGGAATCGACTGAAACTTTGACAGTAGGCTACTAAAAGAATGTACTGCACGATGGTAAATTTGCTTTTGTGACAGCAGTTCCATCGAGCGGTGAGACTAAGTACTTGTTGAATGATCCTCGTACTTCTGCGAAATAAAAATATCGCCAGGTGTCCTAACGAAAAAGCTCTTCTGACTTTAATACAAGTTTGTAAAAAAAGCTCATTATTTAATAATCTACGTGGAGAATGTTCCTAATCATAAATTTGAATTCTGTCCCCTGAACTCCACTTTCCAACAGTGCCACTGGTTTGAAGATTTTATAGCGTCCTCTCCGGAGCACAAAGAATTCTGCCCTGGATCATTTCTAGCTACTGTAACACCGACAAATGTACAAACATTTTTGCTTACCATATATTATGATTTTGTTAGCATATAATATCCTTTACAACCTTAAAAAATATAGTAAGGATATGATCTTAATTTTAAGCTATCAATTATTTTTTAAAAGATAATTTTTGATTATTAACATCAAAAGTTCTTAAAATCATTGTAGATGAAAATAAGTTTTGATTATTTTACATATTTTGAAAATTATGTGTACATTCAAAAACTCAATATAGATTAAATATTTTTAAAATTAAAATATTAACTCTTGTTTAGTATTTAGACTTTGTCTGAAAAATAATTTTAGAATTTAATATGAACAGAAAGATGATACTTTTGTTAGATATGGAATTGTCGGCGAGACTGGCTCGCGCTAACACTTTGAAAATATTCCAGATTCCAATGAATTTCCGCAGAAGAAACGTGAATACCGGCACACGAATCTCTACATATGGAGAGGTATATGTGCTCAATAGTATATATTTGGAATGCATCTCCAAGAGTGACTGAATATACACGTACATAATGTCTAGAATGGAGCAGTTACTGTTATGGTTGTTTTAGTTTCGTTTAGGTTTTTGTGCTGTCTAAGATGGAGCGAAATACCACCTCAAGAAAGGGAAACAACTCTAAGACTGATTGCTCTAAAACCCAAACGAAACTGGTTTTCTTTGGTTGGATGGGGTCCCTGCATTCAGCAGTAAATGGCTTTCGGACCAGGCCGAGTGGGCAGAAGAAACCAGTTGGAAAAAATGCGGTGTGCCGATGCCGATTCAGCAATGTTTGCAGGTTACGTTGGTAGGCCAATCATCCATTCATGGTCCCAGTTTCCAGTTTTGGGCAATACGTGAATGAAACATCTTTACTAATGTACAAGAACATATGGATACATATGGCAACAACTTGTGATGCCACACTATTCGAATGAATTGGTTGGAAAAAATGGAAATAGTATTAATATCTGACAATCATACAATAAAAACATGGGAATTTTTGTAGCAAAGGCATTTAAATTTATGTTCATTGATATAAGTAAATTTTGTGGTAATGAGAATACAATATTAGTCTGTTGACATTAATATGGTAAAATCAACAAAAAATACTTCCTGTAAACATGATCATAGAACTTGTGACCTAATTTTAGAAGAACCAAAATATATGCTTACAATTTGAGCAATATTTCTACAATCATTATGTAATTACAAATTTGAAACTATTTGTATTTTCAAATTTTATTTGATTTATTGAAAAAAAATGTTCTATGGATAAATGTCTTACTTAAATATCATGTCTTTATCGTTATAACATGATCCATTATACTCCAGCTATTTCATAAACTTTGTAGGCCTCGGCTATTTGATACGACAATACTTCGGTGATCTTAACTAGCTAGATAATTAATTGGAAAAAAATTTTTATTTAATATCCTATATATTTAGGGGACATTTTTTTTACGCCAGTTAAATTTTGTTCATTATTAAGATTTTATTCCTATTTTAAATCATTTAAATTTAAATTTAGAAAATACGAATTGGTTTGGCTTTTTTAAATTAAAAGACTTTAAAAGTTACTATCTGTTCGTTATACAAAACGTTTAAAGAGAAAGTTCTTGGCTTTGTTTGTTTAAAGTAAAAGCATTTCTGAACTCTAATTTTTGTGTGTTAAGTTGAAAATGATTAATAAAAATGGATTTAAAAAGCTTTCTTTCTACTTGTATTTTCCAAAAGCCTTATTTTTTACTAACTTTTTATTTTTTATCTTAATATATTTAAGATATATTAAATATCTAAATGAGTAAATTAAATAGAAATATGATAATATCTTAACAATATTTATATATATCTTGGTTCATATTAATAGACTTAAAATGAGTGGTTGTTAGATAAGGTACTTAAAATATGGTATATCATCAACAAATCTGAATAGCTCAAAAGAGAATATCAGTTAATATTACTTAATTCCGATCAACAGTGTCGATTCTATTCCCGAAGTTATCTTTCATTTTAGTGACTAATTATATCATATACGAGGTCTGTCCAAAAAGTATCGCGAATTTTGAATTTCCGCGGGTTACGTATATTCGATTGTCGATTTTTTGTGGCGTTATTTTGGTACTCATGTCTCTCACCAACAAGTTCGGCCATTTTGAATATTTAGTTAATTTTTGATAGCTGCTTTGCTTGCACGTGTTTTTGGCTCGTCTTTGATTTTTGCCCATTCCAAAAAATGGAATAAAGAATCTGTATCAAATTTTGTATGAATAACAATGTTGACTAAGGCATATGGAAAAGATACCTTGGACCGAAGCAACGTTTATCGGTGGTACAAAATGTTCTCAGAGGGCCGAGAAGATGTGAACGACGAAAAGCGTGCCGGACGCCCGAGCACGTCAACAACAGACGTGAGCATTGATAAAGTGAAGAAAATATTACTGGCCAATTGTCGAATCACCGTTAGAGAGGTTGCTGAGGACTTAACCATATTGATTGGCTTGTGCCATTCGATTTTTACCAATGGTTTGTCGTCAGATGGGTCGCCGCGAAATTCGTACCAAAATTGCTCAATTTCGACCAAAAACAGCATCGCATTAACATTGCTAAGGAGCTATTGGACTCTGTCCGGGACGACCCAAATTTGATCCAGAGCAACGAGCCAAGACCGAAAAAAGCGCGCCAAGTTCGGGCGAATGTAAAGGTTTTGCTTACAGTCTTCTTCGATTGCAGGGGCTTGGTGCATCATTAGTTTTTGCCACAGGGTAGAATGGTCAATTACCTGCAAGTTTTGTGCAAGTTGCGTGCAGCAATCCGCCAGAAACACCCGAATTTGTGGAAGAACAAAAATTGCCTTTTGCACCATGATAACGCCCCTGCTCACGCATCGTTGCTTGTGAGCGAATTTTTGGCCAAAAACAACACCCTAATAATACCGGACCCACCGTATTTGCCAGATCTGGCCTCCTGTGACTTTTTCTTGTTCCCGAAACTGAAGAGCCCCATGAAAGGACGATGCTACCCTACGATTGAGGAGATAAAAACGGCATTGAAGGAGGGGCTAAACAAGATCACAAAAAAATGATTTTTTGAAGTGCTTCGAGGATTGGAAAAAACGTTGGCACATTTGTATAATATCTGGTGGAGATTACTTTGAAGGAGACAAAATAGATATTCATGAATAAATAAATAATTTTTGAAAAAACACAAAATTCGCGATTGAAAAGACCTCGTAATGTGACAGAAAATTAATGGGACAGTGCTCCCTCCACATATGAACCTATGGATCTACATCCACTGGTGTTTCTTTGCGGGAGTGACTCTATAGACCGAAGTTGGATTTTGTATGGCGTTATGGCAAATTTATTATCGGAATTTGGTTTGAAGAAAAGATCCATCATCTTTTTTGGTTGCATAATACATTTTTGAAGATTAAGCTTGGTGAACCCACGAGTTTGACTTACGAAAAGTTCTATCGAGCCAATGGGGAGTATTTCTCATCAAGAGCACAACTCTTGATTTTTTGGCGGCATAATGCATTTTAAAAAGACTGGGGAGCACTAAAAGACAATCCGCTTGAATATCAATAACTGATAAAAATATGGAACGGATATGGGCTCTTGTGAGGTCCGATGTTCTTTAGTAAAGAAGTCCTTATTAGGCATCATATCGGACATTGAAGACACGTGGATGCGCCACCATGATAGCCATGTCTATCAACAAATTTTTGTCCTGTAGTCCCCTGCCCATTCTATACACTTATTTTGATACTGTTGGTAAAATCCAAAGCAGTGTAACCGATGAACACCCTTCTATCATACCCAAAAAAACTACTTTGAAGAAGATAACACTAATATATTAAAATAAAATAAAATTGTTATAAAATAATGAATCTCATTACCTTTCTGCCATACCTAGTATCTAAGTGATTTAGATTACTATTAGCTTTAAATTTTTTAAATTACTTTTCAACTAACTCTATTGCTGTAATAATTAAGACACATTTCGTAGAAGAGCAAACTAAACGTCCAAATTTGCTTTAGGGTTTCTATAAATGCATCCCCCTATCAAATTTTCTAACTATTCGTTATATTCACAAACACACCATTATATCACTCATTTCTGTATAACCTCCACAGAACGGCCTATCTTTATGGAGGAGCTTGAACGAAAATATTTAATAACTTTTAATTAATGTGTTTTTCAAAATTTAACTCATGGGCGATTTTATAATGTATTGCAGTTAAGCTTAGTAATAGCTAGAATTATAACCATAATGAAAAATAGAACGTGTTTGCATATCAAAGTAATTATGTTAATTATTATATGTATATTATAAACTTGTGTAGGTGTTAGCAAGTTTACGATCAGTTATATTATAAATAAACAAAAATTACAGAAGGATTATATACTAACAATACGAATTAATATGAATGAGAATCAAACTGCATTCACATAAAAGTCCACTCCCATAAAAAGCTCATCATATTCGTATTGTATTTCTTTTATTTTCTACTACCTTTGAAAACATAAAAATACAAAACTGCATATTTTATATGGTTCGGAACAGCTGTACATTTAAATTTACTGTGCATCCAACCGTATTTACTTTTACGTATGTTCACATATGTACGTAAATAATTTGCATAATGCAAAGTTAAATATATGATCTGATCGAATGATTATGTCATGTTTCGAGAACGTGCTTTTTAAGTCCGGAAACCGATGCTATTTTTCAATGTTAATTTAAATTCAGTTTGTTCTCTCTTAGAGAACATATATTGAAAGTTCAATGATTTTTTTGTTTTCAAAAAAAAAAAAAAAATCATTTTTAGTCATCTTAGAGATTGTTGTAGTTAAAATGACTGAACTCTTTTTTAAATATTGTAATTAAAATAAAAGCACTTTTACTAAATGATCTTGTTGCCGGATTGAAAATCTAAGAAGACAAGTAAGTTCCTTCACGAATCTTAGATTAAAACTAACAATCTCACTTGTCTTCATCTCATTTTTGAATTGTCCAATATTATTCCCGATCACCAGTTTGGTTTCCGTACTCAACATTGTCGATTACATTGCTTTCTCGCTTAAGAAAACGCAATATTGTCCGGGCACAATCCACTTATATTGTAGATTTTTTGATCCTTCCTCATTTCTATCACCTTATAATTAAATCCTGTCTATCACAATGTAACTTCCAAATTTATGTATTGTACAATATATCACGAATACTCTAATTTACTTCTATCAAAGCCGGCATCCCACAGGGTAGTATCCTTGGTCCCATTTTATACAATATTTATACTTTTGCTATTCCTACCAACAACAATGTTCTTATGGCCATGTCTGCCGACAATACAGCAATTTTAACTGCAGATAAAGATCCCGAATATTGATATACTCGTATAACAAAGTAATCAAAACCATATGAACCTACGGACTTGAACTTTGGGGTTCAAACAAGCCTTCTAATTCTCGTTGAATCCAATCCGTACAGTCAATAATCCTTCGTCAAATTGTCAACTATTTTCTTTTACCATTCCCAGACTCACTCATCGTCGGTTCAAGCGCAGTTATTCGCGATATTATCTAAAAATGTCCTCAAATATTCATTTAAAAAATTTATTTTCATCGATCTTTTAAAGTTTTTGAATGTTAAATGGTCTTTTCTTAATTTTTTTATCTGCAACTACAATTTTATTGTAACAAGCAGATTTACATAACATTTAAATTTACAATATTATGCATCATGAAATGGGGGTAAACACCAATCGGCATTTCTCCAACTAATGGAAGTTAGATTGCTCTAGAAAATCTCTAGGCCTTTGTCTCTTAAGTCTCCAATGAGTGTTTCCGGAGAGGGCAGTACAAGACAATTCTCTCACAAGTGGATTATGATGATAGTGTAAACGGGAGTGAAATTTTTGATAGCGGGAAATGCACAGGTCCTGAAAAAAGGGAAGGTTTAGATTCCCTTTGCATGGGTAGCAAGTACGGCCAGGCTTTGCATGGGTAGCAAGTATGGCCGTATTATCTGCATAAGTAGCAATGATAGTATTAGGATCAGCTGTGATATCATGGGTATAAATATTATATAAAATGGGACTAAGGATACCGCCTTGTGGGACTCCGGCTAGAATAGGATATGTTTTCGAGGATTCTGCGTTAATTGCAACTTGGAAATATCGTTGGAAGAGATATGAATTTATGATAAGGTAGTGTGTTGAAGGGAGAACTCTCTTGAGTTTCCAGAGAAGTCCAGGATGGCACACACGATCAAAAGCTTGGGAGATATCTAAATACACTCTTTCCTCTCAAGAGAGGAGGCAATATGATCAACAATGCGATGGAATTGCAGTATGGGGGAGTGTTCTGATCAGAAGCCAAATTGGTGATCAGGAATAATTTTTTTATGAATCAGGACTGAGTAGAGTCATTTTAATAGGAGTTTTTCGAATATCTTACCAAGAATTGGTAAGAGGCTAATAGGTCTGTAGGAAAAAGGAGAGTTTATGGTCTTAGTTGGTTTAGGAATCATTTTAATGACAGAATATTTCCTGAGTAAGGGAAAATTTGTTGTGCGCAGTATACTATTGTATTAAAAGTATATGTCATTAAAACTAAGGCTTTTCGTGAAATTTTCTTCAGAATAGGAGCTGTTCATAACTAGGAGCTTTTTTATTGGGAAGGCGCAGAATTATATATTTAATTTCCGAGGGCTTGAAGTTTTTGGGAGGACGACTCATAGGGAGTGGGAACATTAGTTCTTCGATGATTTTGTTAGTATGCGATTTTGATAGCTGCTTTGCTTGCACGTGTTTTCGCTCGTCTTCGATTTTTGCCCATTCCAAAAAATGGATCAAAGAATCTGTATCAAATTTTGTGTGAAAAACAAAATTAATTGCGCGGACGCATTCCGAATATTGACTGTGGCATATGGTGAAGCTACCTTGGAACGAAGCAACGTTTATCGGTGGTACAAAATGTTCTCAGATGGCCGAGAAGATGTGAACGACGAAAAGCGTGCCGGACGCCCGAGCACGTCAACAACAGAAGAAAACATTGATGTAGTGAAGAAAATAGTATTGTCCAATCGTCGAGTCATCGTTAGAGAAGTTGCTGAGGACTTTAACATATCGATTGGCTCGTGCCATTCGATTTGTACCAATAATTTGGTCGTGAGACGGGTTGCCGCGAAATTCGTACCAAAATTGCTCAATTTCCACTAAAATAGCACATCACGTTAACATTGCTACGGACCTGTTGGACTTCGTCCGTGGGGACACAAATTTGCTCCAAAGTTTCATAACTGGTCATGGTTTTATGGTTATGACGTGGAAACCAAAGCTCAATCAACCCAATGGAAGCCGTCGCACGAGCCAAGACCGAAAAAAGCGTGCCAAGTTCGGTCGAATATGAAGGTTTTGCTTACAGTTTTCTTCGATTGCAGGGGCGTGGTGCATCATGAGTTCTTGCCACAGGGTAGACCCGTCAATAAGGAATATTACCTGCAAGTTATGCGCAAGTTGCGCTAAGCAATCCGCCAGAAACTCCCGGATTTGTGGAAGAACAAAAATTGGCTTTTGCCGTTTTTGGCCAAAAACAAAACACTAATAATGCCGCAACCACCGTATTCCCCAGATCTGGCCCCCTATGACTTCTTTTTGTTCCCGAATCTGAAGAGCCCATGATAGGACGACACTCACTACGCTACGATTGACGAGATAAAGACGGCATCGAAGGAGGAGCTGAACAAGATCACAAAAAATGATTTTTTGAAGTGCTTCGAAGATTGGAAAATACGTTGGCACAAGTGTATAATATCTGGTGGGGATTGCTTTGAAGGAGAATAAATAAATAATTTTTGAAAAACACAAAATTCGCGATCCTTTTTTAACAGACCTCGTATAGAAATAAGTAAAATTATCATTCACAAAATTCTTAGAATTAATAAAAAACTCTTTTTTTTGGGTTCGAAGGTATTACTGGAACGTATTTTTTTTTTAAATGACGAAGAAGAAGAAACATTTACCGTCAATTCTGAGTTTTATTCTGCACTATTTTCGTTTGAACTGAAAATTTTCAAATTTAAAATATAATTATTTATAATAAAACATTATATAAAAGCTATACAAATATGACAAATTTTGGTTTTATCGAGCGAAAAGTTCACAAGACAAATTATTTCGAGATTTGGAGATGTCAATTGTCCTACAAGATGATGTGATTTGATCCCAAATTAGTTTAAAAGCATCTCTATTTCTATAAGAATTGATATACTTTTTTCCATTTTTAACAATAACACTTAATTTATTATATTTGTGGCATACAAAATATGTTTTAATGTTTTATAATATAAAAATGGATTCTTATTCGTTGTTTGTTCTTAATGCTAATTATAGATGTTTTGGTATATTTAGTTTTGTAAAGATTAGGTAATATTGTACATAAAAAGATGCATTCAAGTACTTATGTTGCATTAATCTCAGCAATAGTTATTTTTTTTTTTTGAATTTTAATTAAAAAATATGCACATCATGTTTCTAAGATAGATTATCGTTTATTTTTGTTTTAAAATGAATTTTTAATTACCAATCATATACGGACCTGGACTTTTTAAATAGATTCTATTCAGAAATTTTAATCAAAAAGCATCTTATTGGGGATATAGCAATGGGTGTTCTTTCCCTATATGTCTTCATGTCCTTGTATGTTCGCTTAAAAAATTTGCTTATTACAAATTGTATGTAGTTATAGTCTTTCGAATTTTCTTGACATGTGATATTTTTGCAGAAATTTCAGATATTTGGCAAACAAATTTCAATTGTGAATCTAAAAATATATCTATTGTACAATATAATGTATAAATGATTTATTATAAAATGTTTGTTTCTCTTCCTATTATATTGTAGTATACCTTATATTTTGCTATATACAAGGTAGAAAAGTAAGAGTGCTGATTTTTTTTTCTTAAGAATTTTATATTATTTTAATGCATCAATTAGATTTTTTTTAAAGAATCTTCCTTGGGTAGGAAAATGGCCCATTTGGTGTAAAAAACTATTTTTCGGGGTTTCTTGGACCCAACTTCACTTACAATCTATGAAAGCACGCATTTAGTGGAAACATCTGCTAATTGTCTAGGAAAAACTATCGCGCAAGCTGTATTTAGGGGAAGTCCGAAGTTTTGCCAGTTCGCTCTTAGTGATGCCAATATTATTACTTTTATAACGCACTTGGCTTGAAAGTGCAATAATTTCGGTTTTCTTATACTTAAAAATAGTTTTATTGCAATAAAATCTAAGCTATCGCGTTTTTCAATAGCAACTTGAAACTTTTGATTTCGTACTGTGAACGTACCCTTAAACCAGTCAGTGCGCTGTCACTGTCAAAACTCTCAGTAACTTAAACCATATGAAGCCACTTGACCATATGAAATGACGCACGTTCTCAGATTGGGCTCTAGAGAAGTTTGCCGAAAATGACGAATTTCATCGCAAAATCAACTTCGGTGATGAAGCGCATTTTTGGTTGAATGGCTTCGTCAACAAACAAAACATGCGTTATTGGAGTGCTACAAACCCTCATGTTCTTCATGAAACACCACTTCATCCACAAAAAGTCTCTGTATGGTGCGGTTTTCATGCCGGTGGCGTCATTGGGCCATTTTTCTTCGTTCCAGTCAATGGTGAACGCTACAGAGACATGTTGCAGCGTTATTTCTTCGAT
The DNA here is from genome assembly GCA_958298945.1 of Atherix ibis. Lineage (NCBI taxonomy): Eukaryota > Metazoa > Arthropoda > Insecta > Diptera > Athericidae > Atherix > Atherix ibis. The sequence goes on along the minus strand of OY282605.1, from coordinate 101,667,167 downwards.
CAATTGCATGGGCTGGACATCAGTGATATGTGGTTTCAAGAAGACGGTGCTACATCTGACACAGCGGGAGAAACAATCGACTTATTGAAGTCCAAGTTTGGTGAACGTGTTTTATCGAGAAAAGGTCCTGTCGATTGGCCGCCTAGATCTTGTGATTTAACACCTCTAGACTTTTTTCTGTGGGGCTACATTAAATCGATGGTCTATGCCGACAAGCCGGCGACGTTAGAGGACCTTAGAGCCAACATCGAACGGGAAATAGCGGCCATTCCCGTCGAATTGTGTGGCCGAGTCATCGAAAATTGGCTTTAACGAATCGACCGCTGCAAGCGTGCCCGTGGTGGACATATGGCCGAAGTCGAGTTCCATTCATAATTGCATTGATTGTACTTTAAGGCAATAATAAAAGTTTTCATATATCTTAAATGGTTTGAGAGATATTTTTAAAAAAAGTTGTCAAGTTCTTATTCAAAAACTCTTTATAAATAAATCAAATTCAATTCTTTACAAAAAGTTCAATTGCTATTTTAAATGTTGATACTATCAACATAGTAAATAAAGAAAAAAATATTTATTTTAGTTTTATACAGAAATACAGTTTCTTAAAAGCTTTTATTAAATTAATAAGTTATCGCTAAGTCAATAAATAAAGAAAGAAAGTTTTTAAAGAATTGTTTTCACTAATAAATAAAGTCAGGGCCAATAATAGTAGGCTAAGTGTACATATATTATTAGCCATGCATATAAGCTTACGCAATAAATAAGAATTTAATTTTTTTTTTTGGGTGATCATTAATTATTAATTATAAGGTGAGACTAGTAAAAACCTGCACAAATTCAATATTGATCAATAGAAAAATGTGAAGGTATTTCATGATTAAAACGGTTTCCTTTTTAGAAATGAAAAATAATGGGAAAAATATTAATTCCATCTTAAACGTAGCTCTTTTTTTATTCATGCAGAAATTTGCATAAATTCACACTTACTGCAGCAAAAAAATATGCTAAAACTAATTTTGGTGGTGAATTACATAATTGATACGTAACACGCTCGCGAGATTTTCTAAGTGAAATCCAAACAAACAACAAGCAAATAATTTGTTATAAAGCTTGCATAATCTTACAAATAATGAGAAAAAGAAAAATATTTAATAGACTTCACAGTAGTGTTGAACACATGTAGGGATGATGTCATTTTCTAAAATCGATTGGTTAATTTCGATGATGTTGGAGATGGTGTTATTAAATAGTGATTACTGGACGCTGATGTATTGAAACCACTGGACTTTGAGACATTCCATTTGGATTTCAAAGGTCAAATGTTCAAGTCATTTCTGTTTCAGATGGATTGCAAATCCAATATCAAATTTTCGTCTTATTTCATAATCGATTAGAATATATAAAAAAATAATTCATTTGCGAAAATAAACAACTTTTAGTATCGAAATGTTATATTTATTATAAAAAATTATCGATTAGGTAGGAAATTGCGTGTAAATTGTATATGAAATATTGTATTCCCTTCGTTTGAAAGTTTTGGGAATGATGCAAAAGGAAATAAGGTGCCATACGAGTTGAAGCCAAGATACGTCGAACGACGTTTTTTCACGTGCGAACAACTGCTCCAAGAGCAAAGAAGGAAGGGTTTTCTGCATCGTATTATGACTGGCGATGAACAGTGGATCCATTATGATAAATCAAAGCAAAGAAAATCGTGGGCTATGAACATCGACGGAAAAGCACAACTTCCATTTCGTTATAATATATCACGCCGAACTGGTCCCATCAAATACCTTCGACCACAAGCTCGGTCGAAGGTATTTGATGACCTATTGCAACCGGATATTTGATGACCACAAGCTCGGTCGAAGGTATATTATAACCTATTGCAACCGGATGAAACGATCGGAGGAGCTCGCTACTGATGCGTTTGTTCCGAGCATTGAAGGAAAAACTGCCATAATACGAGCAAAGGCATAACAATGTGATTTTGCAACACAACAATGCTCGGCCACATGCTGCTAAGGTAGTTAAAACCTACCTGGAAACACTGAAATGGACCCTTCCGACTATTGCCACTTCCGATTGATGACAAGCAGTTTCTCCGACATGAAATCCGTATGTTGCCAGAAAGATAGGTAAAAGTTATGGCTAATGATGGACAATACTTTAAAGCATTAATATGAGAATTTTTCCACAATAAAGCTTCAAATTTAAAAAAAAAATGGTGGTTTTCAATTTGTACTCCTAATACGATAATTTTAAGAATACAAAAAACTAAAATGTTTATGGTGAGCAATTAAATTTATGAAGACATTGTCTTAGAAGTCATGTTTTTTTGCATCAATTCGTGGGACACCCAAACAGCGAGCTTTTTTTTTAAACCAGCTTTATGCAGATAGTTTAAAACCACAATCTTTACCTCCTGGGCGATACTACGACTGCTAACATGAGGGCCTACTTCGACCATTTGCATGGTTTTTTCGGCGGCGGGCCTACCTTTGTGAGGTGTATCTATAAAATACCGGAACGGAATCGACGAAACTAAAATGGCGTGTAATTGGGTGTGACAGTATTAGGGCCATAACCACCATTCACAATATCAGCCGCCTGGCTTGCATTTTCGTCTTTCTCAAAGCAAAGTTGAACAGTATACCGAATTTTCTCTCTGTTAACTTCCATCTTTTACACCCTATAACTGATAACCGAATCGAAAATCAAAAGAAATGAAAAAGAATTTTTTTTAGTACGGAATGTCATTTCTTCAACGAGCACAAGCCTGAGTTTATTTGATCAATAATTTACGAGATATATATCACTACAGCCATCTAGCGGGAAAATAATGGATTTTAACCTTGAATCACTCAAACTCTATTGTTAGGCATATAAGTCAGTTTATCCAAGCCTCCCTCCATCCTGTTCAAATACGTAGACATCTTCCAATGGGCATACGGGTAACTTGGACATCAAGTACCACAGTGAAAATATTTTAAACGAACAAATTTGATCTATAGTTATTGTAACTTTCCTGATTTAATTGTCAATTTTCAAACCTATTTGGACTTACGAAATTAACAAAATTCCCGTCGTATCTTTGCAATGATGATATTTGTGTTTCTCGTAACAAAAACTGTCCATTCTTTTTTTTTCCTGTCAATACAATATGTTGGCAAGGTTCATGTCCTTTTAACAAACTTCTGATTTATTGAATCATTAATATGGACAGAATAGAAAATAAGCTCTCGTGACTTTGAGGTTGTTTGGTTCTGTAAGCTTTTAATTCCAACAAATTTTCGAAGAAAACTTTTATATCCCAGATATTTCGGAAAATAAAAGTAATAAGATTGATATTTTTTTTCATCAATTTTATTACACTTTTACATATAAATTTTTGATATTGGGCAATTAAAAATAAGTTACATAAAATTTAATTACGGAAAATGGGGGACAAGAAAACCACGGAAATTCTTTTTTACAACAAAAAATGCCTTTCTGAGCGAGGTTCTTTTTCCATTGTTTCTCGGGCCTCTCCATAAATAGGGTCCCATAGTTAACAGACGATGTTTAAACTTGAACTGAACTGCTTAGTAAGGCTTATTTTTATCCGTGGGTCTAAAGATGCTATCGAGATACCGATACCTGTATTGTGTGGTATTTCCCCCCACTAAAACCAACCTTCATTTTCTTCAAATATGACTCACTATGGAACAGGTATTTATTCTTTTTCCTGGCGGAGCTTCTTTATTACTCGGGTTGCGTATTCAGCTACCGCATCCAAGCATGCCTTTGATATTATCATTTGTGTAATAATGCGCTTCTGAGGCAACTGCTTACAAATTATTTTCTCCACTTTCATGCGTGGACATGTCGTATCAACTTCCTTCTAAAAGTGATATGGGTATGCCCTGAAGGACCATCGTGCCACTGTCTCATTGCCTTCCTTCCTGTTGACGGTGAGCTGAAGGATTACATAAGTAGGACTAATATACAACCTTTTTTGGAGATAAATTTACATCGCCCCCAGTGATGCTCGCCTTATTGCATCTCGTAGATTTTTTTGCAACAAAATTTACATGAATAACATTTATGTATATGTGAACCTAACTATTATTTAATAAACAAAAATAGAAAAAAAAACAGAAAAGCTCTTCAAAAAAAGCTGCAAAATTACAACTAAACAAATAATCTAATACAAAATTAATGATAAATTATGTAAATTTTTTTTATTGTTTTTTTTTTTGTTACATAATGTTTATTCGTTTAAAATTAATATATTTGCATCTTCAAATCTGAAAACAATTTCGACAAATATTGTATAATCAAGATATTTGAGTTAAGTTCATTAAAACGAAGATATCCTTTTCCAATAACTTACAAGTCTATGTTCACAGCCATTTGTTATTTTTTCTTTCTATTGGGTGAACGTTTTTGGTTTAGCATATTCATTGTGCTTGTTGTCATTTCGTTCACTTCCTTTACATAACGTTCCATAAATGGTAAATGTTTCCTAGGCACTTTCCATCGCAAATTAATATGCAAGTCACGGTAATTTAAACGTTCACGTTTTCGTAAAGTTATGCTTGTGGGTGGACGTGAATACACATATGTAGCTCTTGTGGATACTGTGAAACACAAGAAACTGCAATCATAAGCCCGGAAAGAATTTCTTTTATTAAGGCCTTATGTGTAGGCCTTAATTGATCGTAATTTACTTTGAAAACGGTCGATAGATGCCTACATTAAGCTAACGTGACGAACTACTCCTTTATGTTATGCTTAAAGGAAAATGTTACAAAATTGCTGTAAATGCAAATCAAAAGTTCATGATGTGCCTGAGTTATCTTCAATTGGAATATAATGAATGGCTGAATGTGCGAATAGTTATTAAAATTGGATTC